>OX596278.1:42723649-44088649 GCA_951394225.1 Harpalus rufipes | reverse complement strand
CATTTCTTGATTATATATTCGTGGTCTAACCTTATAACAATTTAAACATTTATGTATAATGTTCCGAATAAGACTTTTGCCCTTTACAGGCCAATAATTTTGACGAATTATGTTTAATAAGCTTTGTTGACCACAATGCAAATTGTCAACGTGATATTGAGATATTATAAGTTTTGTTAAAATGTGATTTGCAGGCAAAATAATTTGATGTTTTTGGTCGAAATCTAATTTTGAATTATTCATTCTACCTCCAACTCTGAGTATGTGTCTAAAAATGGAGCTAGTGATAGAATGTTTGAATCAGATGGTACTTCCTCACCTTGTTCTAAATGTTTAATTTCTGTTTGATAAACTTCAATCTGACTTAATTTTATTAATGTATTAAGAGCGCCAGATCGCTCTCTAACTAACAAACTTCCGGAAGTTGGTTTAAAATTTTTAATTTTCTTGTAACAATTGTTTATAAACCTTTTACAATATGCAACTACATTAACTAATTTATGTAATTTAGAAAATTTAGAAAAAAATGTTATTATCGATAACAACTGTTTTTAAAACTATCGATGTTTGTTTTTCTTCCCGTACGGTAACGACGTTTATTTCTGTTTGTACATAATTTGTTTCCTTTGATAACCACGTGGGTCCAAACCACCACAGAGTGGATTTTTTTTATCTTTTCTGCACTTGTTCCACGAGAAATGAGGTCTGCGGGATTTTCTTTTGTATTAACATAATACCAAGAATTGACGTCTGTTAATCTCTGTATTTCTGCAACTCTGTTAGCCACGAAAGTTTTCCAACGCCCTGGGGGAGCGGCTATCCAAGCGAGAGCTATTTTCGAATCTAACCAATAACATTTTTAGCAAATTCAAATTTCAAAATTTCACAAACACGATTTGTTAACTCGGCTAAAAGAGTTGCGGCACATAATTCTAGACGAGGTATTGACAATTTTTTTAAGGGAGCTACACGAGATCTCGCAGTTACCAAATTTATTTTACATGAATTGCCCTTAATCGATTTAATATAAATGCATGCACCATACGCACGTTCTGAGGCATCCGCAAAACCATGTAATTCCAAACGTTCATTATCCGAATCAATTATCTGACGTGGTATTTGAATCGAGTCAATAAATTCTAAATCCCTTTTGAATTCTAACCAATTTACACTAATTTCATGGGGTACTTCAGTATCCCAATCCAATTTCTGAGACCATAAAGTCTGTATCATTATTCTGGGTATTATTGTTATTGGAGAGATTAGCCCTAGAGGGTCGAAGATTTGCGCTGTTTCACTAAGAATTTTTCGTTTTGATATTTTGTTAGAATGTTCATTCTTAAACGAATATTGAAAATTATCATCAACTGGTTTATAAACTATTCCTAAAGTTTTAGTTTCATTTTTATTTATTGTTAAGTGAGTATTATTTGTGTCCTCTTCCAACATCGGAAAGTTCTCCGAATTACTAATCCACTTACGTAACTTGAATCCTGCTGATTCCAAAATTTTACAAATATTTGAGCAACGATTACTTAGTTCATTTAAATTATTTGACCCGGTCAATAAATCATCGACGTAGAATTCGTTTAGTATGGTTTGGGATTCTTCTGGAAAATTTTCCATATTTTCTATTACAAGTTGTTGTAAAGATCTTATTGCTAAATAGGGGGCACTCGCTGTGCCATACGTAAGCGTCTTAAGCTTAAATGTTTGCAATTCGTCACTAAGATTTGATCTCCAAAATATTTTATGTAAGCAACGCTGATTTTCTGGAATTAAAATTTGCCGATACATCTTTCATTGTCTGCGGTAGCAATATATTTGTTTTCTAAAGTTAATCAAAATTGAGAATAAATCAGCTGAGTAGCTGGTTCCACGAATTGAACAGCATTTAATGAATAATTAGAATCTGTTTTAAACGACACATCGGAAACTACTCTTAATTTTGTGGTGACACTGGATTCTCGAATAACCGGGTGATGTGGTATATAGTATTCAACTTCCGACTCTGAAAGTGACACCTTCGACATGTGCCCTAATGCCTCATACTCTGTCATAAAGTCTGTATACATTTGTTTAAGCTGTGGATTTTTCTGCAATTTATTTTCCAGCATAAAAAATCGTTTCAAAGCACCTGATTTTGAATCGCCTAGCAAATGATAATTGTCTTTAAAGGGAATATTAACTTTAAATCTACCTGATATATCTCTAGTTGTTGTTTCCACGAATAGGTCTTCACAAAATTTTTCTTCCTTTGTAAGATTTGAATATTGATTAACTTTAAAGTCCTCTACCTGCCAAAAACGTTCAATTTTGACTCTAAACTTAAATATGAAAGCGAGGTGTCTGAATTAGTTTTGTAATTTACCTGACCTGAAATGACCCAACCAAATTTACTATTTTGTAATATTAATTTTGAACCACTTAAATTAATTTTATCATTCTCTAAAATTTCCCAAAATACTGGTGCACCTAGTAAAATTTCGACTGATTTAGAAATATTAAAAGAATTATCTGCTAAATTAATATTTCTTGGTATATTAATGGAAGATTTTTCTAATGAAATTTGAGGCAAACGTTCTGTTATTTTATCTAATATCAAAAATGATAAATCTTTCGAATAAGTATTAAATTTTGACTTTATACATGCCGTAGTGCAATGTGTGATATTTGAATTAGTGTAATTCCACTAATTTTCAAATTCGATTGGTGTTTATCTAATTGTAATTTATTGGCTAATTCATAACTAATAAAATTGGATTGAGACGCTAAATCCAAAAGTGCGCGAGCTGTACGCGATTCACCATTTTTATTACAAATAATTACTTCCACAGAAGGCAACAATGTTTGAATAGATAAACTATTTTCCAACGAACAATCAGCAACTACTGTATTAGTACAAACAGGTGTTTCGATTTTATCACCTTCAACATCAGATTTTTTGATTTTATTCATATGCAACAATGTGTTGTGCGATTCTGAACAATCTCTACAATTCGGTTCTTTGCATTTACTTAAATAATGACCCTTTTTTAAACAATTCACACAAAGATTTGATTCTTTTACGAATTTAAATCGATCATATACTGATTTTTTTAACAAAATGTTTACAAGAACAAAGATCATGATTAGTCATTTTGCACAATGGGCAATAAGGTTTTTTATCATTTGTTGACAGTGATACGAACGATTTCGAATGTAATTTAGGTTTCGAATTATGGTTATTTTGAAATTGCTTTGTTGATTCTGCTGAATCCGATTTTTCGACTAAAAACTCAATTAGTTTTGTGTATGTTGAAAGTTCATCCTTTGTATATTTATAATGAACATAATTAGCATTCTCGAACAAGACGAAAATCTAATTTAGAAATTATTATAGGAACCATCAATGCGTCCCATTTGTCGATATCAACCTTTAATGCTTTTAAGCTACGAGAATGTTGTTCTAACAAATTAATAAAAGATTGTAAATTGATACATTTTAAATTTAATATTTCATTAACGTGGCTATAAATATTTTTTCTAGTATTACTTAATCTTTCGCTGATAAATTTGATTGCAACATCGTAATTATCAGAAGTAGTTTCTAATGAATTTATAGTATTTAGAGCTTCACCCTTTAAAGCCGATCTTAGGTAATATAATTTTTCGACATTAGATAAACTTGTATTTTCGTGGATAAGAGCATTAAATGCGTCTTGAAACGGACACCATTTTGTAAATTCTTCCGAAAACGAAGGTAAATCTATTACAGGCAATTTAAATGCTTGTTTTTTAACAATATTACTTGTACCAGAATTTTCAATTTCCAAAATTTCATTACTTTTATTAAAGTTATCTGTAATTGACTGAAGAATTGAAATTGCATTAAAATATCTATTTTCTATTGCTGATCTAATTTTATATTCATTATCTACATTATCGGTGTCAGTTAATGATTCTATTTCATTCTGAAAATTGTCAAATTCATTAAATTTTGATTGTAATCTATCTAATCGTACTTTTACATTATTTATAAGAATTGAATTTTTATCACTATTTTCATTTTCATCTAAAAAAAAATCTAAATCTGTAAGATGTTTTTTAAAGCTACCACGCTTACAGCGCAATTGTTCTAATGTGAAAGGTATGGTACTCCACACAAGTTAAATCTGAAGCAAATCATGCAAAATGAAGGGAATGGACTTACTACTTGTACGATTACGATTATCGTCTTCAAAGGCTGCATACAACACGGTGCTCTCGAACTCGATGATGTTGCGTTCCACGATGAATCAAATTGATGATGTAATCACGAAGTGCGAAGTATGTTTTTAAGTGTATGGTGTCTGCATCCGGCTCGAAGGACCAATATGAGTAATTTTGATTGACTTCAAAAACAACTTTTCAGTAAGTTTCCCTATATTTTTTTTGCAAACATTTATTTGAGTGAGTGAAGGAGAACTGCTCTTTTACACTATTACATTTCTAAATACTATATTAGTTTATTAAACATTATTCTTTATTCCAGATATAGTGGGGCCTAACAGTTATTATTATATTTCTATCCTTAAAAGATTTGACATCTGCATAAGAATGGATATTGCAGTAACAATTTGAAGAAAAGAATTGTAAGTGCCTTTCTTTAATATTACTGAATAATTATTTATTATGATGAATGATAAAGATTCACCGTTGAATATAAACATGTAAATAAACAAAATCTGAAGTATATTTCTGATGAAAAGAAAATATATGAAACAATATTGTTATTAATTCAACACTGTTGCAGATTAGTCCGAAAGCCAATACAAAATCTGTAGGAAAAATTATGAAATACTAATGCAAAATGATATTATAATGATAATCTTGAAATAATTGCAGAACAAAAATATGTACGTATAAAGTTATTCTTTTTTTTATTAAAAATTTTGCCGAATAATTATTTATAATGATGAATGAAAATAGATTCACCGTTGAATATAAACATGTAAATAAACTAAATCTGATGTATATTTCTGATGAGATGAAGAAATTATATATATATATATATGATAGAAAATTGTTACTAATTCGTTGTTTCAGATTAGCCGGGATAAATATATAAAATCATACTTAGAAGTAATTATGCAAAATATTATCGTAATTACAATCTTGAATGGAAGAAAAAATTATATATTTCTTTTGAAATTATTCAAGAAAAATTATTTATAATAATGAATTAAACAGATTCACCGTTGAATATAAACATGAAAATAAACAAAATTCGATTTATATTTTTGATGAAAAGGAAATACGAAAGACTTTTGATGATAATTCGTCATTGTTACAGATTAGTCTGAAGGACAATATAAAATCTGTAGGAGATACTATGAAACGATATTGTAATATGTAAGTGTTTTTTTTATTTACTACGAGTAAGTTACTCTTTCTTTTCCTAAAAATTGCTGCAGTTTAAGTCGACTTTTTATTTATTATTAAAAATGTGTCAACAAAAACTGCAGAGAAATAAAATCACTTTACTGGAATACTTATATTAGTTAATGAGTCATGTTTGTGTATAAAGTGATACATTTAACAACTTTTTTACTTCAGTTCTTTTTGTCATTTATAACAAACAATATTGTAATAGGTATTGTTTTGATATCGTCGTAACATAATAAATAGTTTGGTACTGCAATTGTATATAATCCATTTAACAAAATATATATTTGAATTAATAAATATTTTCACAAATTAATTTACTACGCATTTCAGAAAGCATAGAAACTCAAAGGTTATCGCTTGGATGAAGCACTCCTATTCTAGAACAAATTGGTTTGAATAAAATACCTATCTACGTTACGTAAATAACATAAATTCAACAGGATTAAAATGTAAGTTTTGAGTATGTTTATTTTTTTCTGCAGCAATTTGAGCATTAGCAATTGGAGCTTTTATAAGTGTTGCAACCCTACAAAAAGTAATTCCAGATTAATACAGAAATTGCCTGCCGATATCGACACTTTGCTTTAATACTGTTTTTTTATGATTGGGTAGCATGTATGAAAAATAGTTGAAGTATAAAAAGAAAGTGATCGCAGTATGAATAAGATCGCATGAGGAATGAATTGGTGTATAGTATGAAGAATACGTGAAAGCGAGGGACTGACGATTGAAGTGAGTTTGGAAGGAATGTTGAAGGATGCTTGTTGCAGTTTGAATGATATGTTTTCCAGATGTATGTATGTATATATATATATATATATATATATATATATATATATATATATATATATATGTATGTATGTATGTATGTATGTATGTATTGTAACGTGCGCCCCTGACTTACGAGCACCGCTTCTGGTAGAATATTCCCGAGCGATGACGTAATCCTCGCCGGCGACGGGAAAACCCATACGCGTTCAGACTGGTTAATTACATCCGGTGGGGTGATCCTTTGTGTTCGATGATGGTCGCGTCAGAAAGTTCCAGAAGGACAATGGGCTATATATATATATATATATATATATATATATATATATATATATATATATATATATATATATATATATATATATATATACCTTCCGAAGGACAGCGGAGACATAGTCTGTTATATAGAAGCTACGAGCAATGAACAGTGAGTGATATAAATAAACAGTCTACGAGATGTGAACATAAATAAATGTAGTTATATAAGTAAGTATAGTTATATAAATATTTTTTAAATAAATATTCTTAGTATTTCATAATATTGGTAGTCTTAAATTAGTGTTTATAATTATGTAATCATTGTGTTAGTTTTTCTTATTATCTTTTTAATATTTATCCTAATTATTTATCGGTTAATAAACGTATTATTTTAATTAATAATATTTCTCTGGTTTTTACACTTCACCCATATAAATAAACGTTACAATTGGTGTCAGGTGTACGGGTTGTTAATAACTGTGAAGGTTAAATAAAAATAAATAAAATGTCTAAACTATTAAAATTAAGCGAATTGAAAGTACATGATCTCAGACGGAACTGGAAGAGCGAGATTTGGAAGCAACGGGAAGAAAGATAGAGCTTCAAGAAAGACTGCGACAAGCATTAACCGATTCTGGTGATAATCCTGAAGATTACATTTTTGAAATTTCGTGTCTCGAGTCCGACATTTGTAAACTTGTAGACGAATATTGTAAAAGATTAGAACAAATATGGGAAGAAAGTTCTAGAAGTTTGGATCGGATATTGAAAGAAAGATCTGGAAAAGTAGAGGAAAAATCCGGAGCATTGGAAGAAGAATTAAAGGAACATTCTAGAACATCGCAAAGGGAATTGCATGAAAGTTCTAGAAAAGCGGAGAAAAAATTCGGAGCATTGGAAGAATTAATGGAACATTCTAGAACAATGGAACAGGAATGTGATGAGAGTTCTAGAAAAGCTGAAGAATATTCTGGAATTCTGGAGCAGAAATTGGAACAGGAATTGAAGGTGAATTCTGGAAGAGTAGGGGAGAATTCTGGAATCGTGGAGCAAATGTTGGAGCGGGTAGTGAAGAATTCTGGAAAAACTGATGAAGGACTTCTGGAGTTTGGTGCCGACGTGGCTTTTTTTGTCGTCTCGCACAACCTACGGCTCCTGACAGCGATTTACAGTACCTGGCCACTCAGGCACTCATTTCCGGAGTTCGAGACAGCAATACCCAGCAAACACTGCAATTAGGCCAGCCTAAAACTATGGTTGACGTACTCTCATATGTATCAGATCATGAAGCTGCCATAGAAGTTTCACTTAACCAATCGCGAGTGCGAAATAATTATGCTGAGGGAAATGAAAACACTGAGATGAAAAAGTGCGACGAATTATAAACGAAGTGTTTGTTAGATAGAAGAAAGAAACTCCGCTGTTACAAAAGAAGACGGAAGCCAAAAAGAAAGAGACCACGAGAGAGAAAGAGAGCGTGTTCAGCAAGAAATTAAAAAAAAATCTAGGAAGAAATTGTAGAGGTAAAGGAAGAATCCGTTGATATCAATGATGAATATGAAGAAAGAATGGGCAGTGAGAATCAAATGGAAAACATGCAGAAAGACAAAGCAAGGGACTAGAAAGAAAGGGAAGTAATGTCGACGCATTGTCCAGAAGGCCATGCCAAGATGGAGGCAAATATGGTAGTCGACTGGAATAGAAACATTCCACCATTGCCAGAATAACAGTAGTCGACGATAGTTGGCAGCCCGATGGACTACACAAGGACCAAGAAAATGACCCGACATTGAAAATATTACTGGAATGGAAAGCAGAAGAAAGCAAACCAAGATGGGAAGAAGTTGCACCACACTCACAGAGTGTAAAATCGTACTGGGCGCAATGGGACTCAATGATGATTGAGGATGGCCTGTTAAAGCGTTTGGTGGAAAATACCGATTGAACTGAGAAGAGAACTCATTGGATTATTCCTAAGAATAGAATACCAGACGTGTTGAAAGAGGTCCATGACGGATCTAGAGGAGGCCATGTTGGAGTCAACAAAACATTAGAAAGATTGCGCCAGCGATTTTACCGGGTTAACTGCAAGGAAGACATTAAAGACTGGTGCAACGGTCCGCATAGACGACTGAGAACTACAATGCGTCAATACAACGTTGGTAGTCCATTTGAGCACATTGCGATTGATGTGGCCGGACCATTTCCGGAAAGTGACGACGGAAATAAATACATCGTTGTTGTCATGGACGACTTCACCAAGTGGGCTGAGGCCTATCCATTACCCAAGCAGGAAGCCATCATGGTCGCTGAAACATTAGTTAAAGGGTGTGTATGCCGGTTTGGTGTACCACGTGAACTTCACTCCGACCAGGGAAGAAATTTCGAGTCTGCCGTTTTCCAAAATATCTGTAAGATATTTGGAATTAATAAAACGAGGACAACCACATTACATCCGCAGTCCGATGGCATGGTTGAACGAATAAACAGAGCGATTAACCGATACTTGTCGAAGGTGGCCTCCAACCACCAAAGAGACTGGGACCGACATCTTCATCTGTTCCTGATGGCTTATTGTTCATCCGTCCATGAAACAACAGGGCAAACTCCTGCGAACATTTTATTCGGGCGTGAGTTGCGCCTGCCATGTGACTCGGCAGTAAACCCGGGGAAGATTACGTAACGGATTTACGGAGAAGAATGGACGACATTCATGAACAAGTCCGCACAGACATTCAAGCTGCCAGCATGCGAATGAAGGACCAGTGTGACTCAAGGCAGAAAAAGGTGGATACAACCTGCGGATTTAGTGTGGCTTTACAATCCACAAAGGCGTCGAGGTTTATCACCAAAGCTGCAAAGAAATTGGGAAGGTCTTTTTCGGGTCGATAAGAGAATAAACGACGTGAAAACACCAACAGGGAAGCAAAGAGTAGTACACTTCAATCGGCTAGCCCCTTTTGCTGGTGACAACGTTGAAGACCAGCGTGGAGCAACGGTTCGTCGGATCATAGCTCAGGAACCGACTTTTGAAGACTTCATGGAACAGTATTCCCTCGGCCACTGCGTATCAGAAGACTTAAAGATGTCACACGGCATAGCGTCTGTCTTTAAGACGAAATTTGGACGACTACAAGAACTGGCCAACCAAGGTCCATCCGTCGGGAAAACGCTACGACTGAGGGATAGTAATATAGAACATCAGCGGTATATCTACTACCTGGTCACAAAACCACGCTCGTACCAGAAGCCGTTGTATCGCAGTCTATGGAACTCACCGTGCGATTTGAAGGATCATCTGCTAGAGAATGACATTTTGAAGTTAGCAGTACCGAAGTTAGGGTGTGGACTAGATGGTTTGGATTGAAGGATTGTTAGGAACATGATAGAGATCCTCTTCCACTATACCGGTATTGAAATTTTCGTCTGCAGCTTTAACCTTAACGGACAGAAAGAAGAACTCCAGCGGACCATCGACTGTCACTTCTTCAAGAGACTTCTAAATGTACCAAAGGTAATACATGTAGATTTCGTCATCAAGAACTGTTTCGGGACGAAACAGTCTTAAGGAGGGGGCAGTGTAACGTGTGCCCCTGACTTAAGAGTATACGAGCGCCGCTACTGGTAGAATATTCCCAAGCGATGACGTACTCCCCGCCGGCGACGGAAAAACCCATATGCGTTCAGACTGGTTAATTACATCCGGTGGTGTGATCCTTTGTGTTTGATGATGGTCGCGTCAGAAATTTCCAGAAGGACACTAAGCTGTATAAATACCGTCCGAGGGACAGCGGAAACATAGTCTGTTATATAGAAGCAATGAGCAACGAACAGTGGGTGATATAAATAAACAGTCAACGAGATGTGAACATAAATAAATGTAGTTATATAAATAAATGAAGTGATATAAATTTTATTTAAATAAATAATCTTAGTGCTTAAGAATTTAATAATATTGTTAGTCTTAAATTAGTGTTTATAATTATGTAATCATAATGTTTTTAATATTAATCTTAATTATTTATCGTTTAATAAACGTATTATTTTAATCAATAATATTTCTCTGATTTTTACACTTCACCCATATAAATAAACGTTACAGTATGTATGTATATATGTATGTATGTAATGTATGTATGTATGGGATGTATCTATGTATGTATGTGATGTGTGTATGTAATGTATGTATGTAGTGTATGTATGTATGAAATGTATGTATGCAATGTATGTATGTATGAAATGTATGTATGTAATGTATGTATGTATGTAATGTATGTACGTAGTGTATGTATGTAATGTATGTATGTAATGTATGTATGTAATGTATGTATGTATGTAATGTATGTATGTAGTGTATGTATGTAATGTATGTATGTAATGTATGTATGTGATGTATGTATGTATGTATGTAATGTACGTAAGTAATGTATGTATGTAATGTATGTATGTGATGTATGTATGTAATGTATGTATGTAATGTGTGTATGTATGTATGTAATGTATGTAGTGTATGTATGTAATGTATGTATGTAATATATGTATGTAATGTATGTATGTAATGTATGTATGTAATGTATGTATGTAGTGTATGTATGTAATGTATGTATGTAATGTACGTAGGTAATGTATGTATGTAATGTATGTATGTAATGTATGTATGTGATGTATGTATGTATGTATGTAATGTATGTATATATGTAATGTATGTATGTATGTAATGTATGTATGTAATGTATGTATGTAATGTACGTAGGTAATGTATGTATGTAATGTATGTATGTGATGTATGTATGTATGTATGTAATGTATGTATGTAATGTATGTATGTATGTAATGTATGTATGTATGGGATGTATCTATGTATGTATGTGATGTGTGTATGTAATGTATGTATGTAGTGTATGTATGTATGAAATGTATGTATGCAATGTATGTATGTATGAAATGTATGTATGTAATGTATGTATGTAGTGTATGTATGTAATGTATGTATGTAATGTAGGTATGTAATGTATGTATGTAATGTATGTATGTATGTAATGTATGTATGTAGTGTATGTATGTAATGTATGTATGTAATGTACGTAGGTAATGTATGTATGTAATGTATGTATGTGATGTATGTATGTATGTATGTAATGTATGTATGTAATGTATGTATGTATGTAATGTATGTATGTAATGTATGTATGTAATGTACGTAGGTAATGTATGTATGTAATGTATGTATGTAATGTATGTATGTAATGTATGTATGTATGTATGTAATGTATGTATGTAGTGTATGTATGTAATGTATGTATGTAATGTATGTATGTAATGTATGTATGTAATGTATGTATGTAATGTATGTATGTAGTGTATGTATGTAATGTATGTATGTAATATACGTAGGTAATGTATTTATGTAATGTATGTATATAATGTATGTATGTGATGTATGTATGTATGTAATGTATGTATGTATGTAATGTATGTATGTAATGTATGTATGTAATGTATGTATGTATGTAATGTATGTATGTAATGTATGTATGTAATGTATGTATGTATTGTATGTATGTGATGTATGTATGTAATGTATGTATGTTATGTATGTATGTATGTATGTATGTAATGTATGTATGTAATGTATGTATGTAATGTATGTATGTAATGTATGTATGTAATGTATGTATGTAATGTATGTATGTAATGTATGTAATGTATGTATGCAATGTATGTATGTAATGTATGCATGTACTTATGTATGGAACAGTATTGAGTACTGATGTTGAGACGGTGTTTTACTGGCATTTTCTTGAATAACTAAATACAGTCCTTTCTCTACAACTGTGCACTGTAAAGTCCACGGTATATTATTTATTAATTGTAGTGATGGAACAGATAGTGGTTCTTAAATGTCTGATAACGAATATTCGCTCTTGTCACAAAGCCGGATAACAGATTATCCGGCCAGACAATATCTTTATATAGTTATTTAGTATTTAATCATAAATGAACAAATTTTAACATCAAATTTTGTTGACCCGCGGATAAAAATGTTACGTGTTAAATGTTTACACTTTTTTACAGTATATTTAACTATCATAAAGACGTTATTCACTTTATAGCTTTTATATAATGCAAGTTATTAGTGTTTACACTAAATGTTACACTACTTTTAATTATTTATTTTTATACCTATAATAAAGTTTATAGAAATAAAATAATTGAAATATTTAATTTTATTAAAAAATAATGAAAGAAATCCAAATTTTATTTTTATTTTATTGATTGATTAGCTCTATAGGATAGATCCAAATTATTGAGCAGCATTACATAATTATCATTGATGTACGAGTAGCAGTATACTTAAAATATTGATATATGTACGAACAAGCATAAGCAAAATAAAATTCAGTTCGAATTCGGTGAAGTTGGCCGGATTATCCGTTGCATGTGCAAATGTATGTAATAAATGAGAGCAAATAAGAATTTTTAACAATTGTTGATTTTAAAAACTTCATTTAATCAAATACAATTTTATGTTGTCAATTATTTTCGCACAATTTTTATTTTAGAAAGCAAATGATAACCGATTGTTGTTCGGATTAAGGACTCTAAGAGTTCTACAAATACACGGCGGTCGTTGTTGAAATCGTCGTATTATAGGCATTTTCTTGAATAACTGGATACAGTTCTTTTTCCACATTATATTATTATGTTTTTATTGTCCGATTCAATCGTAAAATCATAGATGGTGTCTAGTGTTATTGGATATAATCTATTTAAGAAAATTATAGTTTTATATTGATAGCTGGTTTTACAAATTGTATTTCATAAAGAAAAGAAAACTAAAGGTTATCGCTCAGAATAAGGACTTCTATTGTAATAATACAATTTGGTTAAGAAGAAAGTATCTACACGGTACTTAAAATAAATTCTGCAGGACAAAAACGTAAGTTTTAAATAACATATGATTTAGTTTGTCTGCAGTCTTGCATTTGCATTAGAGATTTTGTAAATGTTACAACTCTGTAAACAGTCCAGTTTCCAGTTTCATACAGAACTTGCCTGTCAGGCTTCAGCACTTTACTTGCATAAATTTTAATTACCGTTTGCAAATTTTTAAGTAAGAATTTTTAATAATGTCCTTTGTAATTCAACATATCGAATAGACTAGATCTAGATACCCGTACTTAGTTCCGGACCAATTAGAAACCTGTCTATCAATAGTGCATGGTACTTTACAAGAGGTTTTAACAAATATATCTGTTTTAAATTTTCAAACTTCTAAATAATAAATTGTTTAAATAATAAAGAATTGTGGAATATGTATTGTCAACAATTTAATGTATTTTTTTATTGTAAATTACAGATTATGTTACAAAGTATATTTATTGCAACGCAATAATATGAAAAGCTTGATGATTTTCATTTGGTTGCTATTGCAATTGCAATAATTTTGAGGGCCTTGAAATGACAATTTTTCCTTCCTGTAAGTTTCCTGTGTGAGAATAAAAATAATTTTGTAGGGTTTTACAAATTCTTGCATTAACAGTTGTATTTATCGAATTAATTATAGTAAATGATGATTTTATTACTTGTACTCATTCCTTTGAGAATATATACAATAAAAAATACATCTGATAAATAATAATAATATTACACAAGAAATATTTCGATTAATTTATATTTTATTTAAACTTTTTGTTTTCTATATTTTATATGTAACAGATATATTTAAATTTGAAATTCGACATATGCGTGTGGACGTGAAGAATGCACATTCTGGGACATTTAGGAGCAGTACATTACAAATTGTAACGATGCGCCTTATAAGGTAAAATTTAAAACAGGTCCTAAAAATAAAAATACATAGATAAAACTTGCGTACAATTATTTGTTTTATAACTTATTAAAAAAATCTCTAAAATAATCCATAATTAATTGACAGAGCTAAAACTCTGCTAGTCAACTCCTTAGTTAATAGAATATGGTGTAGTGCACTTGGAGAAGCGGAAAGAAACCCTCTTTTTTCGTAATGAACATGACCAGTTCTTTCAAACCTTTCCCTTAGTTTTTCAAAAGAACGCGGATTTGGATGTCGACTTCCCGGAAACCGTTGTGCATAAATTCTTGATGCCAAAAGAAGGTTTCTTTCCGCTTCTCCAAGTGCGTACACCATATTCGTAAGTTCTTCTTGCGAGTGATTCATTTTAATAAATTAATTTACTAAAAAACTAAAACAAAATTTAAATGTTCGTATAGGTGAATATAATACAATTCAAAATATATAAAAATATATAGGGTGTTCCATTTAAAAAAAAGAGAAACAATTCTCGCCGAGCCGTAATGCAACACCCTGTATATGTAAAAATAATTTTACGTTATTCTCCTTGAGTAGATGAATAAATTTTGTTAATAAACTTATGCTGTATTTCTATCGAAGACGGCGATTTCGATGTCTTACCCTGTATATGTATTGTCAAAAAAAAAAACGTCTTTTATATGTTACAGATCTTACCAAATTTCGAAGTCGATATTCTCGTCAAGAAATGCACCATCAGGAAATTTGGGAGCTGTAGCAGTACATTACAAATAAGGTAAGATTTAAAATTTAAAAACCAGATTCTAAAAAACTACATGGTTTCTTAAAAAAGATTCACTATCAACAAAAATAAACAATTAATCATATAAAAGATTCCAAAATTACTCTTTAAGAAGTTATACCGGATGTCTACTATTTTGGTGGACCGTAGGAAATACAGTGGTAAAATGTTCATACAGCTCTGCCCTATTACTTTTAGAACGAAAGTGTAAAAATAAAAAAAATGTTCATAATTAAAAACCACGTCTATTAAGTTCAAAATTATTGAATACATGCGTTTGGTTTTCGAAAAAGAAGCAAAATAAAAGTAACAAAAAATGTTAAACAATTTTGACAGATAACATATGACACAAATTTTTAAAAATGATTGATTTTATTAAATGATTTATCAGTAATCATGATACATTTACCATCTCTGAAAAAATATAATCAATTAACTATTAAGTTAATGATGTCAACAATTATTAAAACTTTATGACAGATGTCATGTGTCAAATTCAAACAGTACAACTGTTTAACATTTTTGTTTTATTTTAAACATGGTAATATTTGAAAAATTTGATTCATCTGTCCAGATAATAAATTTTTAAAACTCTCTTCCTTCATTTAACAACAAATGACAAAACTAAAGAGGTCTTTCATGGTCTCCAAGATGTAAATATTGGACTTCTTTAAGTATAAACGCTCTGTATTTATTTCTTTTTAAAATTTTATGTACTCTTCCTACACTACACTGGTACTCGGTAACAGCCATTCTAATAGATGCCCTTGGATTTGTTTCAAAATACGCCAAAATATCTATTTCGATATTATTATTTATTGTGGTTCTTTGTTTTTCAATAAAAGCAGTTGTATTGCCACGTAATCTGGCTTCTAATCTTCGAAAATATCTATGTGATGGTACTTCTCTTTGAGGATATTTCTCCTGATACATTCTAACCGCGACAAAGGTATTTTTTCTTGCTAAAATTATGTATTTTTCTATTTTATTGAACTTATTCAGTATTCACACAACAAGAATTCATTTATAGCAACTGACATTTGTAAACAATATACACATAAATAGTGCTATTGTTTCGGTCACAGCACTCTAAAATCTAAATATTTTTTTGTCAAGTATATAACTAAATAATAAGTATTCAATTATGTCCAAAAGTGAAATATACGGATATCGCAGTTATTTGTACATCCAAGTTATTCGTATATCCAATATATTCGTATAGCCGAGGTATTCGTATATCCGAATTGTTCGTATATTCGAATTATTCGTATATCCGAGTTATTATTATATATAGTGAGAGAATAAAATACCATGACTACGGCTTGAAATAAAACAATTGTAACACGGTAAATGTCAACCTGTAAATATTATTTTGTTTAATAACAATAGTTACAATTGTTTTAGTTCATTGTTTTATTTCAAGCCACAGTCATGGCTCACTATTCTCTTTTCGACTAGGTGTATAAAAAAGTGCACGCCATTTTACTTTTTAATAATGTAACATATGGATTATTTTACATGATTGTAAAGCAAATTTCATGTACTTTTCAAATTTGTAAAAAAACATAGTATGTTCCATTTAAAATTTTAAAGTTGATATTAATTACTAATAAACCGGAAGTGGTATCATGAATGTACATCCGTCATCAAGTAGCTTACATGTTGCTGTATAAATAATGTTATATGAAAGAAATTACTAACTTAATAAATAAGCGAGATATTTGCTGGGTCCACTAAAATATAACTCCCTGTATATACATATACACTTTAAATAGATTTTGCCTAGTGGCAATATATCCAGGATAGCTATAATAGCCTGTATATCTTAATTCAGAGCAAAAGGCCTTAGATGAAATATATATATATATATATATATATATATATATATATATATATATATATATATATATATACAGGGTGTTTAATTTAAGAGTTTTACTATTGCTATCTCGAGAATCGTAAGAGATACGAAGTCGGTTAAATTAGCAAAAAATTTCTATATTATAAGACTATTAAAATGAACATTATAAAAATTATTTTCAACCAGTGATTCTCAAAATACAGAATTTAACTTTTTCATTTTAAATGAGAACCTACTATTTTATTCGCCTATTCGATTTCTGAATACAAAAATATAAAATGATTATACCCTTACATAACAAAAAAAAAAACGAGAAAAATGCAAAAGAATTTCATATTTATTTCTACATGTAATCAGAGTACCATGACAAAAACAATTGAATATTTTGTTTTGTATCACATGTCAAAGTAGTTCGTTTATGAATTTTCTTTGTTGTGTTAAAATGAATTTTACGCACGAAGGAAAAATTGATATGTACTAAGTTTTCATATTATCTCCGAAAAATACTGTTGCGCAAAGAATATGTATAGGGAACGTTATCCTGAGCGGCGAGTTCCTTGTCGTAAGTATTTTAGAAATTTAGAATTAGCACTGCGCGCTAATACGGGTGCATTCGTATCGAAGCGAGTTAGCGTACAAAATGAAGAAGCTGAGATCAATATATTAGCATATTTTGAAGCTAATCCAACAGCTTCAGTTAGAATGACTGCCGCTGAGTGTAATTGAAGTGTGGACACGATCCATAGGATTTTAAAAAACATAAATACAGACCATTCAAAATGATTAAAATTCACCATTTACATCCTGGTGATCGTGAGCGAAGATTAGAATTTTGTAATTTATTGATAAATGAGGAGCCAGATATCTGAAAATCAATTATTTGGACTGAAGAAGCCAATTTTTCTAATAACGGTATGTCAAATAGAAAAAAACACACACTACTGAAGCCGAGAAAATCCTGTTGTTGTACGAGAGAGAAGTTTCCACGAAAATTTAATATAAATGTTTGGTGTGCCATTTTCAGTGATAATATTTATGTACACCATGTACGAAGGTATATTGAGTGGTAACAGATACCTGAATTTCATTCAAAATATGCTGGGTATTATTTTGGAAGACATACCAGTAGCTGAGTTGGGAAACATTTATTTCCAGCAAGATGGTGCAGCAGCTCACAATTCGCGTCAAGTTAGGGATTACCTAAACGAACGGTATCCAAATTGGTAGATTGGTACTTATGGTCCTATTCCGTGGCCCGCAAGATCACGAGACCTTAATCCCCTGGACTTTTTTATGGGGTTATGTTAAAGATGAAGTCTACAAAACTATCTATCCAGATATTCAGCATTTAAAAAATGCAATCGAAAATATTATTTCCGACATAGACGGCCAAAATTTAAGAAAAGTAAGAAGTAATATGTTCAGAAGGCTGGAAGTATGTATAAATCAGCATGGCAATAATTTTGAACAATTTTTATAATATTTTTTAAAGTATCTAAATCGCCCAAACAATGATGAAAACAAAATATTCAATTGTTTTTGTCATGGCACTCTGATTACATGTAGAAATAAATATGAAAATAATAATTGTTCTTTTGCATTTTTCTCATTTTTTTCGTTATGTAAGGGTATAAACATATTATATCGTTGTATTCAGAAAAAAAATGCTGAATCGAATAAAAAAAAGTAGGTTCTCATTTAAAATTAAAAAGTTTGCTAATTTAACCGACTTCGTATCTCTTACGGTTCTCGAGATTGATTAAATTGAACACTGTTTTTATATATATATATATATATATATATATATATATATATATATATATATATATATATATATATATATATACAGGGTGTAACACCAAAACCGTCCAGGCATAAAAAATATGTATAATCCCATTTGAAAAAATATAATTTTATGTTGTAACTTGAGAACCACTGGTTTAAAAAAATATTTTCTTCTTAAATGGGATGTCCCCCTTGGCCTCCTACAATTTTCTTCTATAGTATTTTTTGTAACTATAATAATAAAGAAAATAATGGCGGTGATCGGTTTTGGTGTTACACCTGTATATTAGACTATAGTAAAAAATAATCTTTGGCAAAAAATAATATTCTTGACATTTAAATGTTACATTTAATTAATTTTTTTGAAGAAGTGAATGTTTACAAAATACATAATGCATTTAGGACAAATGCTACTGATTACTTAATTGTTGAAATTCGTTGTTGCTGTCGCGATATTTTGTCATTTATATTTAATTATTAAAGCTGTTAAAAAACACTAAGCGATATTTGAAATAAAACAACAGCCCCCTGTATGCAGTAAACAAATGTGGTATAATATAAATAAAACGCAGGCGCCCTATTCGCTGATTGCATTATTTACTTCACTTGCGTGATCTGTGCTAAACATAAATTCATTTAATATAAATTTTATTATTACATATTGCAAATGAATAATCTTTTCATTATAAATTAATAAAAATAATGCTCTTTTGGTGGGCGCCATTTTTAACTTTAAATCCGAGGCAAGTGCCTCACCCGCCACACCATAGACCCGGCTCCGGTTATAAGACATATCCTAGACAGGATATAATATTTAAAAATAAATTATCAATTATCTTAAGTTAAACAATCTAACCGTTAAAACTTACTACTTATCTCTTCATTCCCACAGTAAGTTTCAATATGGAGGAGCATGTTTATTTGGTTTCTTAGAACTGCCACTTGTATTGTTTTTATAAATAAAATAATCTGCTGATATGTCCACCTTTGAGAAAACAAACTTCTAATAGATTAAAATTTGCAGCATCGAAACAATAATTTCGATTGCTTCCAATACTCGCAAACATAAAATAATATAGCTCATCACTACTGTTTTTTTATTACGCTGTATCATAATTCTCAAAATCCAAGTTCGAATCTTACCGGAATATTTAAAATTTGTGTTTCTTTTGAGTTGAATTTCTGATTTTAATGCAAAAGTATATACGTGTACAATGTCACTTTTTCAAATAGTTTACATCAAATTTGTCAATTGATGAGAAATAAGTAAAGTACTTTATCACATCTTTTATTAGGAAATGTTAACTAAAACTAAAACAATTACCCCTTAACCTTAAAATAATAAAATAAGCTATAGCTAAATCCGTATTTTATTATTTTAAGGTTAAGGGGTAATTGTATTAGTTTTAGTCATAATTTAACCTTAGACTCCTCCTATTATTATAATTAGGAAATGTTATAGAAAATTGAATAGATTTTCACACTTGTTCAAAAATTAAAATAAAAATTATTTGCATTCAGATATACAGGTGTTCAACATACCAATAACAGTTTTGTAAACAAGAAATACATAATGTGGGAACAATCTAATATGTATGCCTTAATTATTGCCATAAAACGAACAGGAAAGCAGGGTATTGTATAACACAAAAGCACCTTTTATATCTCTAATCGTCACCACCCGGTATTCATGTAGGAATGTATTTATTGCTTGTTGCAAAAAGTTTTATTTGATTAAAAATTAATAAATTCGTAATTGATTCTCGTCAATGTTCATTATATCGTTATTTAAACAGTATTTGGTTATACAGGATGATTCACAAAGAGTGTGCTAAAATAAAACCATAACACCAAAACCGAGCACCCTCATTATTTTCTTTATTATTATAGTCACAAAAAATACTACAGAACAAAGTTATAGGAGACCAAGGGGGACATCCCATTAAAGAAGAAAATAGTTTTTAAACTAGTGGTTCTCAAGTTGCAACACAAAGTTACATTTTTTCAAATGGGATTATACATATTTTTTAAACCTATTCGACTGCGTCTTTTTTTTCTGGATTCAACCATGTATTAGTTTTATATCTTCACATAATAAAAATATTGAAAAAAATGCGACTGAAATTTAAATAAATTTTATTTTTATAGTCATATTTCAGTAGGCTATGCATGAAAAACAAAACCTGCTATTTGTCAATTTGAATTATTTAGGATAGAAATCTAATAGAACACTGTTTATAACGTTTTTAACAAATATTTGTTTCATTTTAATTTAAGCTTAATAGTTTTTCATTCATAGCCTACTGAAAAATAATTATAAAAATTAAATTTAAATTTCAATTGACTTTTTCTCAATATTTTTGTTATGTAAGGATATAAAATAATCTCATGCTTGAATTCAGAAAGAAATACGCTATCGAATAGGTATATAAAATATGTAGAATTCCATTTGAAAAAATATAACTTTATGTTATTACTTGAGAACCACTGGTTTAAAAAAATTTTTAATTCTCTAATGGAATGTCACCCTTGGTCTCCTACAAATTTGCTCTATAATATTTTTTTGTAACTATAACAATAAAGAGAATAATGGCGGTGCTCGGTTTTGGTGTTACATCCTGTATATATATATATATATATATATATATATATATATATATATATATATATATATATATATATATATATATATATATATATATATGTCGGCGGCGGCGATACTCGTAGGGGCTTCCCCGACTTCTTACGTTAACTCACTAACACTTACACACTTCCTAGTATATGCTCTTACAGAAACTTGGTGCCATGACTGCATTTAGAATTCTGAACATTTTGATACCAATTCGTTAAAATCTCTGTCTCTATATACATTTCGTAGACATATAAAAGAAATGTTTAGCACTTAACTTTGTTCATTTTTGTTATATAATTTCTATATGTAGTATTTATAATATCTAAGTTGTAAATTATTCTTTGTAAAAAATCCTGGTAATTTAATTTTTTCTATATTTATTTGTATGGTTGGGTGGAAGAACAGCCTTTGGCTGAACCCCGCCTTTGGCTTATAGTCAATAAAGATTATTAATATTATTAATTATTTTAATGTATTTCGAGCTGACAGAAATTTTAATCAAAACTATACAAATATACAATGGTGTAGATATAAAATTTAAATATATTTATAATTAATAAGCAATAAACGATTGCACTTTTTCACACTTTTTGTCGGCCGTAATTCGTTAAGTAGTAGTAGTCATCACCATATACCTCTCATTTTCCTTTTCATACAATGTAATATTCAAAAGAAAATATTTTGAATATGGAAATATGTGCTAACATTGAGTTTGAAAAACTGAATTGTTCTTGTAAATAAATATTTAAAACGCGGATTTTCATATTTCAAAACTAGTAATAATAGAGAATGTAACAGCTAAACACAATAAACACAATCATAATCACTCAACTCTTGACAATGAACATTACCTAACCTGTCGCAAATACTTTTATCAGACAGAACATAACATCCAACAGTGATCTCGAAGATGCCTTGTATATTTAATAATTATTATTTGATGCATATTTTAAAAAAACAAAAGATCAGAATAATATTGTGTTATAGTCATCGGATAATAAATTAATATTTATATCTCCTGTGCAAATTAGGTACACTCTCAAAACAGAAGTGTGAAAACATACCCAGATAGAGTCGTTTTTCACCCTTTGGCGAAGTAGAAAATGCATCGCTCTTATTCACTAAATTTTAATTGAAAGATTAAATATGAAAGTTATCTTTAAGATTAATTTTAAATTAATAAATACATGAGTGGATTTTAATCATTATTATTTATATTTACCTTTTGTGATGAAAAAAGTATTCTTTGAAAGTGCATTTTTTCTCCATTAATTGATTAAATTATAATCTTTTTGTGGATATTTTACCCTTTCTACATTTAAATTTTGAACTTATAAAGATAAACATTGCTAAAGAAGGTTTAATTTTTATTTTTAAATTAGTTCTAATTGATGAAAATAAGCAAAATGTGTTTTTTCAAGGATTTACTTTCACTATATAAGATTGAAATTTAATAATAACGACATTAAAAATAACACTTACAGATATATTTTCTGCTAATTGTAAAATTAAAATATAATAATTAATTATTAATGTTCAATACTATTTATTTAATTTTACTTTTTTAGATTAACTTTTAGTATTAAAAAACAGTTTTTTTAAATAATTACTTATGCCCGATAGTAGTAGAATTTTCAAATTATGATCATCGTTACCAACATTTTTGAAGATATCAGTATAATTAAAACACTTAAAAAGTATCTTGTATTGTACATGGTAGGGTGTCTAGAAACATACATAAATATTTAATAAAAAACATATTATTAGGTATTGTTCATACATATTTAATACATACATATATTTTCTATATATATTTGAAAATCAAAACTTAACAAAACTATTTTCAAAAATGTAAATTATACAAAAAACCGTAAGGAATGTTTTCAAGTCATTTGCATCAGAGAAATTAACAAAAATGCAACAGTTGGTATGACATCTTTGTTACTATTGTAAATAAATGTATCAAAAAAATTGAAAAATTTCATTAGCGTTTGCTCGTATTGAATATTGAAAACATAATGAAACGTGTAAAATAAATCAAAAGCTTTTAGAATTTCACTTGTACTTAAATTTATAATTTTCTTTTCTGAGATCAAATAATAGTTTGTTTCTGATTTAAGTAAAAATGGTTGGGCGTTCTTGTTTTTCTCTACGAAACCCTCTAAATTTTCTGTTTCCTATAACAATTAGTTATGACTGTAACTAATGAATGTACACAAAAGCAAAAATTCACTTACATCTACAAAACAAAGAAAATGATCCAGACTCCATTTGGGGCCCACTTTTCTTGTGTTATGAGCTGGTAAAACATAGGGCAACCAATGATTTCATTTCGTCTAAAATATTAAAGAATTTTTTTGAATTATTTCAAAATATTTCCCATATTCAATATCTTACCTCCTATAATATTAACATCTGTTTCAATACGTTTGTATATTTGCGATGACATTGTTGTAATATATTTTAATATTTTGGGAACATAATTTGGATATTTTATGAACAATTCCATATTGTTCGTACCTTTTAGTAGTTCGTACTCATTATCTATCTAAAAAATCAATTAAATTATTATTTTGGTGCAGCGCAGATAATACATTTAATTTTCTTACCATTTCCCCATTATATAAAAGTAGTGAAGGATATTTTTCAAAAATATCTTTTAAAGGTAGTTTCCCCTCGAAAATCTCTTTCTTCTGTAGGTATACGTTTCATTAAGTAGTTTTTATTTTTGTTTTATTTTCTGGGGTGGGCATAGTATATTTCAATACTGATATCTATTAAAAGAAAAGTGTCAATACTAACGTATGTAACAAAAGTTTTGAGACAAATTTTACATCTACATCTAACATCTACATCTACATATAAATTGCGTTTAAATTGTATATTCACAATAATATTATTAATAAGAAAATAAAATTATGTACATACCTGCAATTTTTTGTGCTGCTTCTTCATCAATTTGGTTGTCTATTAAATATGTTTTTAGTTCATCAGTATTCATCTTTTTTTTTGTTGAACAAATTACCACAACACTGAACGATAGCAAGAAGAACAATACTAATGTACAGATCTAAATGTTCTAGGGAATACTATGCCTCTAAAAGCGACGCGTTTTGTAATACGTAGTACGGGTAATACGCAAGTGCGCAGATGCAGTTATAGAGCATTGCACTAAAGGACAACATTTCACACTAGTAGATTAAATTGTACTAACTCTGGAGTACAAGAATATTTTTTGATAATATAGGTGCATATTTCACTATTGAAAAATTAATTTTCACATATAAATGAGTAATTTATAATAAATGAAAATGTAAATTGTAATGTAGTGTAGAGTAAAATAAAAATGCTCTTATTGTGCGATTTATTTTACACAAAATGATGTAAATAATTTAATCTTTGATAAGGAGCAAATTTTTAAATCAACTCGATGTAATTCATTACAATTTAATTTAAATAAAGTCAAATACGATTTAAAATATTTTTACTCCATACAAGATTGAAATTTTCGCACTTTTGTTTTGAGAGTGTAATCACACTGTAAAATGAACTCAGTGAATATATTTTCTAGTATTGCGAGTTAACGGTAATATCTTGAGCATTATATATCATGCCTAAATATACTTTTACATTTTGTATAGTGCATACTATCCATACATGTTCGATATTATTTCTTGGAATAAATGCTGTCCAAAACTATCAAATATCTGTGTGAGTTCTATCAAAATTTAATAAAGTGTAGTTGGAAATATTAAATATAACTTGGAGAGTTGGACTTGGACAGCATTAAAAGAAAATCAGAACAAGTAAGGTAATTATTAACAAAAAAATTATACAGTTAAATTAAAATGTTGACAATACCTTTTCGATATAAAAAGAATGTCTGAAATTGACAGATGACAGTTTGATGACTGACAACACCCTATATTCAGTAAAAAAAAAAACCGCGATAATAAATTGTTGTCAAGTCAAGTGTTTGATAGTGTATACAATTTTAGATACATTTTTTTCAAAAAGTTGTTACATGTGGGTAAGAAAATATTACATCATTGATCTCAGAATTAAATTCTCTAGCGAATAGCGAATAAACAAATATAAAATAAATGTTCTTAATTAATATAAGAAAATAAAGTTCTATATTTGAGAATCACTGGTATAAATATTATTTTGCTGAAATCACCAATTTTCTAATTTAAAATGGCCCGTACTTCTTTAAATAAAAAAGTAACCAATAGTGCGTGGGCTTATTGGTAATTTATCCTTTATACAGGAATATTGGCCTGTGTTGCCAGTATCCTTTTATAACAAAAGCGCTTTTACATTATATTCTTATGTGCTCCGTAAAAGAGCTTTTATTATAAAAGTACGCTCGTAATACGGGACTTTTGTTTGTTATTTGTTGTATTAAATATGTTAAAGGGTTAAACTTAGTCAATATACCGGGTGTCTAATTTTTTATGGACCATAGAAAATAAATGGTAACATTTTCACATGGCTGATATTTTTGCCCTACTAATTTCAGATCAAATATATATATATATATATATATATATATACAGTACTGGACAAAATAAATCATACACCTAGCATTAATATCAATTTCTCCTTGTATCTATTTAACCTTAGAAGAAAAAACATTGGTATATAAGAAAAATAAAGTCATTTTAAAATACTTCTATAATATGTATATGAAATGAAAAAATTGTTGCTGATTTTTTTTTTAATATTTTATTTTCCCAATAATAATACATTTTACCTTGGTCAAAATAAATCATACATTTAAAAAAAATGCAAATAAAATATATTCAAAAAACCCTTAATATTTCGTATGACCACCTATAGCTCTTATAACTACTTCCAGTCATCGAGGCATACTTTCTACTTATTTTTTTCATATATTGCTGATCCATTTCCTCCCACGCCTGTTGAAGTGTTGCAAGGTATGACGTTTTGTTCGTCACATTTGATTTGTTAATATTTTGATCAAAATAACCCCATATTTTTTCAATTGGGTTTAGATTCGGTTACTGTGGTGGCCATTCGAATAGTTTTTTTCGGTTCGACTTGAAAAAGGTAGCAGTTTTCTTTGCTGTATGTTTTGGATCATTGTCTTGCTGGAAGATAAAATTATTTTCTACGCCCAATTTTAAACCAGAATCCTCCAAATTGTCGCACAAAATATTTATGTAATCTTCAGCCTTCATATTGCCTACAATTCTTAATAAATTACCCACACCGGACCATGAAAAACACCCCCAAACCATTACATTACCGCCGCCGTGTTTTACTGTATTTTGAATATTGATTTCTTTTAGAGATTCATTCGATTTTCGCCACACCCTACACCGCCGTTTATGTCCAAATAATTCAAATTTACGAAATAAATTAAGAAAGTGTGAATAGATAATGTCAGCCACATGGATTTGAACCATGGACCACTACTTTGCCAGAGTAACGCTCTACCAACTGAGCTATGACCAACCTATCCAATGGCTGATATTATCTTCCACTTTAGCCGCTAATGTATCTCTCTATGGAGAATACAGTTTGTGTCACGTTGTATGATGTGGGTTTGGATAACCACTACATTTTAACATCATTGTGGACATGTCAGAAATTACTCATGGCCCTATCGGTCCAGTTTTTGAAATTAACGTAGAGTTAACAGTCTATATTTTCGAAATAAATTAAGAAAGTGTGAAAAGATAATGTCAGCCACATGGATTTGAACCATGGACCACACTTTGCCGGAGTAACGCTCTACCAACTGAGCTATTTTTCAGCAATTTTTCTAACAGATACTCCATTTTGTCGATCACGAATGACCAAGTTGCGAAAATCAATGAAAATTTGTCTTACTAACATTGTTTTAACGACTAATGCTTACCCAGAGCACATTACCAAAAAGATAGATTCCAGAGTTTTATTATAATATAAATTTCTGAATAATGAATAATAACAGAATAATAAAATATAGGGTGTTCCATTTGAAAATGACGAGTTATGGTCATTTGAAATTGAGCACATTTGATTCGCTTTATTGAACAGCCTGTATAATTACATTTAAAAAAAATATGTCAGAACATAGAGTATAATTACAGTTATATTGAAAAGAAAATTCTTAATTCTTACTATTAAAATAACTTCAGTAAGCCTTTATAAAGCAATGCGTGTATTCGGTCTTTTTTAGAGAAAAAACGGAATAACTTGGCAACGCCGTGGAAAACTAAAACAAAATTCATATGTTCGTATAGGTGAATAAAATACAATTCAAAATATATAAAAATATATAGGGTGTTCCATTTAAAAAAAGACAAACAATTCTCGCCGAGCCGTAATGCAACAACCTGTATACAGGGTGATTCATCGGTCTGTCCTCTCTTTATAACTCTTTTATTTTAAGTCAAATGGAAAAACTCTTCAAATATAATTTATATAATATATTATTGTCTATCTACGTACTATATGCATTTGTATACAGGGTGCTCCGTTGAAGCGCAACAATATATAACTTTATATTTCTTAATGGAACTGCCTATATATATTTATTTATTTTGATAGTAAATTAGATTCCCTTTAAAAAAGTATTAAGTAATAAGGGGTCTAAAATTATAAATTAAGAAGTTATTTACGTTCATAAAAAATAGTAGTTCATAGTGGAAAAAAACTATAATTTAATACAAAATTTTGATTCTTTTTTATTAATACTTATTTTAAACATCAACATCAACGATGATAAACTAAGAGTATTGCTTGTTTAAATTCGAAACAATTGATCAAATTATCCATAGCTTACTGTGTTAATAATAACATGATACAAAAATATCATTCAACGAATAAAGGTAAATAACTTCTTAATTTATAATTTTAGACCCCTTATTACTTAATAATTTTTTAAAGGAAATCTAATTTACTATCAAAATAAATAAATATATTTAGGGTGTTCCATTAAGAAATATAAAGTAACATATTGTTGCGCTTCAACGGAGCATCCTGTATACAAGTGCATATAGTACGTAGATAGACAATAATATATCATATAAATTTTATCTGAAGAATTTTTCTATCTGACTTAAAATAAACGAGTTATAAAGAGAGGACAGACCGATGAATCACCCTGTATATGAAAATAATTTTACGTTATGCTCCTTGAGTAGACAAATTAATTCTGTTAATAAACTTATGCTGTATTTCTAACGACAAGGGAGATATCGAAGACGGCGATTTCGGTGACTCACCCTGTATATATATATATATATATATATATATATATATATATATATATATATATATATATATATATATATATGTCGGAGACTCGGGTCGGGATTCATTTTGGGCGTGTGAAGAAGACATTGTTTATTTTATTTTAATTACCAATGTTCTTTTAATTAAGCACTTATTCAATACTCTTACACACATTTACTTTAAACAAACACACAAACACGATATATAACGAGTAAAAATACCAATAACTAATTATACGAATAACACAAAGAGTAAAATAATAAAATAATCAAAGAGTTCAAGAACTAGCGAACCAACCCCAATACTTCAGTGAGTTCAATCAACTTCTCCCAATCACTGCCTCAACTGTATTGTTGACACGACTTCGGGGAAGTCCCGTCTTCAAAAATAAGACGCGTGTACGCATTCTTGACTCAGAAGTCGGGGAAGCCCCTACGAGTATCGCCGCCGCCGACATATATATATATATATATATATATATATATATATATATATATATATATATATATATATATAGGATGGCTAATGAATCTTTCATTTTTTCAATTTTCTTTAAATTTAATGTCCCATTAACTTTATTTTCATAGTTTATCTCTAAATTTTGGATTTGTATTTCTTTGTATTGTTGATTAACAACTTCAAAAATATTTTTATTTATTTGACATTTTTCGTCCGTTTTCATTTTAAAAATTCCTCTAATATCCTTATATATGTTTTTATTTAGACAGTTAATTTGTATCTGTTGTTTATTAGGGCTAATGATTATTATATCATTTGTGTTTCGAATTTGTTCCATGTCATTTTCCATACTTATATAGTGATACAAACAATTATCATCCTTTTTCTTATCTATTAAATTCAACATACATTTACTTATTTCAAAATACTGTGTAACACACATATACTTATTCTCTACAAATACACAGTTATTGATTATGTAGTTTTCCTTCCCTATTTTGAAAAACAATTTTTGGTTTTCATTTATTGTGATTAATTTCTGTTCATCATCATATGTGGGAATGGGACTGAATTGGAATAGTGGATAAGACTCTTTCGAGAAGTTTGGTATCGTAATTAGGAAATGGATCTGTTTATTTTCGAATTTACAATGGGTTTCAATAAGTTCGTTAAGATTCCATATGTCTTCATTTTGGGTGATTTTTTTCAAATTCTGGTACGTAATAATACTAGGATGTATTTTGTGTAAGGAGCAAAAGGTTAGACTTGTTTCTATTTGTTTACAAAATTCATTAAGGTTTTTAATTATTAATATTAATTCTAATATCTGGTTATTTACTGCCATCATACTTTGCCAATCTTGATTCTTATTTAATTTATTTATTATCAACGTTAATTTTTCTTGAAGGTGTTCCTCATTATGCTTTATATTTTCTAATTGCTGATTAAAGTGCTTAGAAATATTTGTTGAAGTTTGTAAATTTAGTTCATTTTGTTTTTGCAATGTTATTTCATTACTTTGTATTTGTGCGAAGAGTTTATTATATTTCTCTTCATCAGTCGAATCTAAATTTCCAGTAATCGCTTTTATTATTGACCCGAGTCCATTAATTAAACTCGTTTGGGCCTTTTGTTATTTCTCAAAAATAGTTTCGTAACTTGATCTTTCAGATCGGCATAATTATATTTTAGTATATTTAATACATTTTGAAAAAAATATTCTTTGTTTTCTAATTGTTTTTGCAATTTAGTGAGTGTGTCCGTAACCTTAATAAATTCTGTTTCTATTTGGGATATATCAAAATTATAGTATATTAAATGCTCGGAATTTTTTATTTTACACTCGCCTAATTCGATTAGGTGGAATCCATTGTTTTTAGAAATGTCAGTCAGTTGTCCGTGGCATAGTCTGTAATAATAGTTAATGTTATTTTATTGTTTGATTTTATTAATTCTAATGTTTTTGTCACCGTGTTCGTCAGTGATTTTTATTCGTCCTAATAAGGGATCGTATGTTTTTGGGGAATATTTTTTGTATAAAGGTTTCTTTATTTTTCCGATTAATCTGGGATTTTGTTTAATATATATTTCGTCTTTTAATTGTAGTGGATTGTCATTTTCTTTAAATCTACTTAATTTTTCGTTCATAATTCTATTTTTTACTAATTCATTTACAGTGTTGATATTATCTTTATGTTCGTTTAAGATTTGGTCTAGGGTAGTGTCTTGTTTAAAATATTTATTTTGGTCAGGTCCGAATAATATTTCGTTGGGAGTTAATTTGGTTGTGTGATGTTTTGTGTTATTGTATGCTATTAGTGCTAGATCTACCTTTTGGACTAAATTTTGATCTTTTACTCGCTCTTTTTGATTAATTATTCGTAATGATTCTATAATTGTGGAATGAAATCTTTCGATCGCATTGCTCTTGGGATTATTTACACAAATAAAATGAATATTAATTCCATACCTTTTTAGTAGGTCTTGTAATAATGTATTTTTAAACTCTCCTCCGCTATCTGTTATTATCTTATCGGGTATCCTATAAGTTTGGAGGTATTTGATTATTATGTCACATATAGCTCTAGCTGTTTTGTTAATGAGAAAATATGCTTGTGCATGTTTTGAGAATTGATCCATAATAGTTAAAAAGTATTTGCCATCTAATGTTAACAAGTCTAAATTAATTATTTCGAAAGGCTTTTCGGGGGTTGGAGTGATATTATCAATGGCGGGTATCGGTTTTCTATTGTATTTATTTAATTTACATAATTCGCATTTGTTTATATATTCTATAATGTCTTTATTCATTTTCGGCCAGAAATATTTTTCTTTCAGTGCTTGAATGGTGGCATTTATTCCTCTGTGGTTCGTTATACCATTATGAAATTCATGGATAATTTCTAATTGTTCTTCTTCCTGTTCTATATCGGAAACTAATTTATCTACTGATATTATATTTATTGAATCTGGAGTGAAATTTTTCGATATAACCTTTGTTACCTTTTTATCAAGATCTTTATTAAATATAGCAAAATATCTAATTTTTGGAACAATATAATCTTTTAAAAATTCTAATATTTCCTGTTCAAAATTGTCTTCATTAATTGTTACGTGTAATCTTTGTTTTTTGTTATTAAATAATTTTGTAATTTGTATCCTCGTTTCTTGATTATGTGAATCAAATATAATTTGATTATCTGCAACGTTTAACCGGTTGTTTACGTATTTAATTCCTGCTATGATGTTCTCGTTATCTGAATGCACTGTATTATCGTCTTGTTCGCTGTTAGGGTTTTCGCTGACGTTTGTTAAATGAAAATTTTCTTTTAAACTAAATACATTAATTTGAATATTGGTATCTTCAAAAATTTTGTATAATTTTTGTTTTACGTCTGTCCATGATAACCTAACTAAACCGCAGCCTAATTTCGGGATGTTAATTTCGTGTAATTCGTTTTTTATTAAAAAATCTCTTAATTCTTTTAATGGTTTATCCAAATTTTTAATAGACGGCTGATCATAATGATTTTGCTTTGTTATTAAATGAATTATTATTTTATCACCCAGTTTCTGTATAACTAAGTGTTTGTTTAATGAATCATAATTTTTACAATAATTTTTACTATCGAATTTTTCTGTTATTTCTTTTGCTAGTCCCTTGGACATTTCAAAGTCGCGGGACACACAGTGTGCAATAATATTTGTATCTAATACATTCCCCGTTGTTTCTGTTATCTTTAACTCTGGACGCTGTCTTGATAACAAGTCCGCTATGTCATTTTGTTTACCATTTAAATATTCTATATCGAAATTGTACTCGCCTAATTCAATTTTCCACCGCATAAGCTTCTGATTCGGATTTCTCATATTAAAAAGCCATACCAAAGGTTTATAATCTGTTTTAATTTTGAATTTTCTTCCGTATAAATATGTTCGGAAATTCTTTACTGCCCAAACAATTGCTTTTAATTCCTTTTCTACTGTTGAATAGTTTTGTTCCGCAGAGTTCAAGGTTTTTGATGCATAGCAGATAGGTCTTTCTTGATTGTGGCACGTTTGTGTTAAAACGGCTCCAATTGCATAGTCCGAGGCATCAGTTGTCAGTATGAATTCTTTCTCGAAATCTGGCGTTTGTAGAAGTGATGATTCAGCGAGTATCTTTTTACTGTTTTCAAAAGCAACACGATACTCAGGATCGTAGATATCAATGTGGGAATTTTTTTTTAAACATTTAGTGAAAGGTTTCGTTAATTCTGCAAAATTTGGAATAAATTTTCGATACCATCCTAATGTGCCTAAATATTGTTTTATTTCTTTTTTCGTTTTTGGAATGTTTAGTTTTTTTATAGCTTCAATTTTCTTTTCATCAGTACTGAGTCCGTTTTCACTTATTATATAGCCTAGGTATTTAACTTGAGGTTGCAAGAATTCAGATTTATCTTTTTGAATTTTTAGATTAGCTTTACGTAATTTTTCAAATACTAATTCTATATTTTTGATATGTTCGTCTAATGTTTTGCCAAAAATTATTATGTCATCAAGATATACGAGACATATTTTATTAACTAATTCACCTAGGGCTGTATTAATCATTCTTTGAAAGGTTGCCGGGGCATTTTTCAAACCGAATGGCATTCTACGGTATTCATAGTGTCCTGAAGGGGTGGAGAAGGCAGTTTTCTCTCTGTCAGATTCGTTTAACAATATCTGGTGAAAGCCAGAATGCAAGTCTAGTGTTGTGAAGTATTTTGATTTACCGATATGGTCGAAAATTGTCTCAATATTTGGAATGGGAAATTTATCGTCTTTGGTTTTTGCATTAATTTTACGAAAATCAATAACCATTCTTGTTTTGTTTTTATTAGATGCATCCGCCTTTTTTGGAACTATCCAAATAGGGGAGGCCCAAGGGGATTGTGATTTCTGAATTACTTGTTCTTTTAATAATTTTTCTACATGCATCTCAATTTCATTTTCGTAGATTTGAGGTAATCTATAATTTTTTGTGTAAATGGGTGTTTCATCGGACATTATTATATTGTGTGTAAGAACGTTTGTGTGGGATAAGGGTTCATTTTCTTTAGGAAATAAATCTTCATATTCTTTAATTAATTGATTTAATTTTTGTTTCTCTATTGTGTCCAAATGTGAATTACGAATTTCTATCGAATTTGTTTCTTTTGAATCTTTGTTACTTGTTAAATTGTATGTCTTTTTATTGATAATTACATTATTATTTTTGAAATCTAATTGAATATCTAATATACGAAACGCTTCTATTCCTAATAATAAATTATAATTTTTATGAAAATTATACACATAACATTTGATAAGGGTTTTATTTATTTTGATTTCTACGTATTCGTTACAATTCGATTTGCCGTTTACTGTTTTAAATGTTATTTTAGTGTCGAATTTTTTCAAATTTAATTGTTCTACTAATTTTGGGTGTATAAAGTTTATAGAGGATCCCGTGTCAAAAAGTATGTTAAAATGATTTTGTTGTAATGAGGGTAATTCTGTTGTTATTGAAGACATTATGTGGTGTTCTCGTGTATTATTGGATCTATGTCTAAAAAAGTGTCATTTTTTTGGTCTGGTTCCTGGTCAATAGTTTCTTCTTCTTCTTCGTCAATAATTTGTTCTTCTACATTATAATTTTGTCTAATTGTTTGATAGGACATAGGTTGAGTTAATCTAGTCTGTGTTGTCATTGGTTGTGGTTGAAATTTTTGTTTCGTTTCGTAGTAATTTTTCAAATTTTGTCGAGGGGCAAAAGGTTTCGGTTGTGTTTGGTGATTATTATTAATCTGGATTGGTTTGGATGGAAATTGTTGAGCCGGGAATTTTCTGGGTGGTGTATTAAAATTTAAATTTTGCTTATCTCTTAATATTGGTGATTGATGTGAACTCTGATGAGAATAATTGAATTCGTTTCTTAACAAACTTTCGCATTCTTCCAAAGTGCTGGGTTCTTTAACTATGAATGATCCTCTTACTGATAAGGGTAGGAGGGATATGAAATGGGAAACTGCTAGTTTTTGATTTTCAGTTATTTTTGCAGTTTTTTGTAATTGAGTGTATTCCTTTAGCAAAATTTTTGATTTATATTGTGCGAATTTTTGTGAAATAATTTCTAATGTTTTTTCTGTACTAGCTTTATTTCTTGTCTGTAAAATTTCAAGCAGAATTGTTTCCGCGGTACTTTTGTCACAAAAATTAGTTTTGAGGTAAGTTTTTAATTCATCCCAGTCTTTAAATTTATTTTCGGACAATAATTCAGCAGCTTTTTCTGCGAGTTTATTCTTTATCAGTCCAAAGAGATATGTTTCTTGGATGGGAGTTAGTGCAACGTTCGTTAATGTAGACTGCACGTCGTCGACAGCAGTGATAAAATTGTTTAGTATTTTTATGTCTCCGTTATATGTAGGGATAATTTCACAAAGGTTTTTTATCTCGGAAAGTGAAGTTGTCATGTTGGGATTATTTGAAACGTTCGATACGTTTAATCTACTTAATTCGAGGGTTAAATTTTCAATACTCTTATTTAAGAGGGGATTATTTTCTACTGTAATATCACTAATATCAGAATGTTCAGATTCTGAGTTAGTTTCACTATCATACATGAGTTAATTTGTGTGTGTTGGGACTGTGCCGGTCCCTCGGTACCTTTATTACTAGTCTAAAACTAGAGGTACCCCTTTGTGTAATGTACAGTAAATAGTTTTAAACTTTAACTTACAAAGTTACTGTAAGTAGTATGAATATTACTTGATGCTTTACGGACATCACCGGAATCTTGTAGTTTGTCGAACCTGGTATCTCTGTTGAACAGCGACGTCTTCGACGCGACGACGTGAACCAGCTACCGAACAGCAAGTACTTCTTCTTATGATGAGGACGTGATCTTGTAGTGGAACAGCAAGTTGTCGATGTGGAATGTCTTCTGTTAGAGATGGGTCGTGGTTAGACCCTGATGGGCTAATGTTGAAGCCAAGTTGAAGTTCTTGTAGGTTTTTGTTTGAAATAAGACTTTTAAAAAAGTGCCACAGATGAAATTTTTAGTTTTGATTTCTCTGTGTTTTCACTGATCCTACCGACTGCGCCAATTAAGTTTAAAGCCTTTTTGACTTTGAAAAATATAAATTTATTTTCTGTTTAAAACATACATTAAGTATATTTGGTTGGTTACAACAAAACTAACAAACGATTGCTTTTTTAGCTCCTAACACATGATTATATACTAACTAATTCAAACTATCTTACGTTCTAAGGAGGGGCGGTCATGCGCAATAGCAAAGTATACTACTATAAACAATAACATAATTTATATACAGGGTGAGTCACCGAAATCGCCGTCTTCGATATCTCCCTTGTCGTTAGAAATACAGCATAAGTTTATTAACAGAATTAATTTGTCTACTCAAGGAGCATAACGTAAAATTATTTTCATATATACAGGTTGTTGCATTACGGCTCGGCGAGAATTGTTTGTCTTTTTTTAAATGGAACACCCTATATATTTTTATATATTTTGAATTGTATTTTATTCACCTATACGAACATATGAATTTTGTTTTAGTTTTCCACGGCGTTGCCAAGTTATTCCGTTTTTTCTCTAAAAAAGACCGAATACACGCATTGCTTTATAAAGGCTTACTGAAGTTATTTTAATAGTAAGAATTAAGAATTTTCTTTTCAATATAACTGTAATTATACTCTATGTTCTGACATATTTTTTTTAAATGTAATTATACAGGCTGTTCAATAAAGCGAATCAAATGTGCTCAATTTCAAATGACCATAACTCGTCATTTTCAAATGGAACACCCTATATTTTATTATTCTGTTATTATTCATTATTCAGAAATTTATATTATAATAAAACTCTGGAATCTATCTTTTTGGTAATGTGCTCTGGGTAAGCATTAGTCGTTAAAACAATGTTAGTAAGACAAATTTTCATTGATTTTCGCAACTTGGTCATTCGTGATCGACAAAATGGAGTATCTGTTAGAAAAATTGCTGAAAAATAGCTCAGTTGGTAGAGCGTTACTCCGGCAAAGTGTGGTCCATGGTTCAAATCCATGTGGCTGACATTATCTTTTCACACTTTCTTAATTTATTTCGAAAATATAGACTGTTAACTCTACGTTAATTTCAAAAACTGGACCGATAGGGCCATGAGTAATTTCTGACATGTCCACAATGATGTTAAAATGTAGTGGTTATCCAAACCCACATCATACAACGTGACACAAACTGTATTCTCCATAGAGAGATACATTAGCGGCTAAAGTGGAAGATAATATCAGCCATTGGATAGGTTGGTCATAGCTCAGTTGGTAGAGCGTTACTCTGGCAAAGTAGTGGTCCATGGTTCAAATCCATGTGGCTGACATTATCTATTCACACTTTCTTAATTTATTTCGTAAATTTGAATTATTTGGACATAAACGGCGGTGTAGGGTGTGGCGAAAATCGAATGAATCTCTAAAAGAAATCAATATTCAAAATACAGTAAAACACGGCGGCGGTAATGTAATGGTTTGGGGGTGTTTTTCATGGTCCGGTGTGGGTAATTTATTAAGAATTGTAGGCAATATGAAGGCTGAAGATTACATAAATATTTTGTGCGACAATTTGGAGGATTCTGGTTTAAAATTGGGCGTAGAAAATAATTTTATCTTCCAGCAAGACAATGATCCAAAACATACAGCAAAGAAAACTGCTACCTTTTTCAAGTCGAACCGAAAAAAACTATTCGAATGGCCACCACAGTAACCGAATCTAAACCCAATTGAAAAAATATGGGGTTATTTTGATCAAAATATTAACAAATCAAATGTGACGAACAAAACGTCATACCTTGCAGCACTTCAACAGGCGTGGGAGGAAATGGATCAGCAATATATGAAAAAAATAAGTAGAAAGTATGCCTCGATGACTGGAAGTAGTTATAAGAGCTATAGGTGGTCATACGAAATATTAAGGGTTTTTTGAATATATTTTATTTGCATTTTTTTTAAATGTATGATTTATTTTGACCAAGGTAAAATGTATTATTATTGGGAAAATAAAATATTAAAAAAAAAAAATCAGCAACAATTTTTTCATTTCATATACATATTATAGAAGTATTTTAAAATGACTTTATTTTTCTTATATACCAATGTTTTTTCTTCTAAGGTTAAATAGATACAAGGAGAAATTGATATTAATGCTAGGTGTATGATTTATTTTGTCCAGTACTGTATATATATATATATATATACTTATAAATGGTATGTTAATAAGCCCGAGATACTAAAGGACCGCTGTTGCACCCACTGTTAGAAATACTAAAAGGGGTGTATATTTAAAAATTATAGTTACATTTCATTAAATTTAAACGAAATTCACTTAGAGGGGTAACTTTTTACTTGATATTGGTTCATTTTATATTTGCAGTTCCTTGCGTAGCCCGAGGGTATACAAGATATAATTATTACGTTATAAAGCCTTTTTATATACAAATTGCTATCTTACGGTCATTGTGTATCCCGACAGTGTTGCCGCTTTTATCACCATTTTTCTACACCTGCATGTGCATAGAAAACTACAAGAGATTTGTCACCCGAGGTATCACTGGTTATAGTCATACGTATTTGTATTTATCTGAGTACATATTATACCCTAGAAAACTAAGTTTCATCGAACTTTTAAGTAGAATCTGTAGTATTACTTGATTTTATGGAGATGATCCGCAGAGATCGCTTTTGTCTTTTGTGTCAATTAAAAATTAAAATATATACGCTCATTTTATCTGAAAAGTAATGAATAGGCAATCCATGTTACATTTCATAAGTGACTTGGTTTTTAAAATTTTGTTTTGCTCTTGTACCTATTGTGATATTTCGATTTAAAGTACCTACTAATATTTACCAAGTGGCTTATGAAATGTAACCCGTTTTGTTTCTTCGTAAAATTTCAGGCGGGAACATATAAAATGGGCACGCTGTATAAATATAAAGGGCCCATTCCGTAAATATGCTAGATAATATTATTTCGAAAATAATTTCAAATTTCCTAAGTTAATGACAATTTAATAAATTATAATTATTAATATATGCTACTTCATTGAATAAATAATGATCTTAATTTGAAGTTTTTTCTACGAGAAAATAATAATTTAGTAAAGTAATAGTAGTAACAAATAATATATCAATATCCAATATAATAATAATAATAATAACAGATCACTAATTTATTCAATTATTTTTATGGAAGACGCAACATATAAAAAATAACGAGAATATTCAAAAATCAATATTTTTCATAACTAAAAAAAAAATTCCTATTGTCAAAATGTATTAATATAAATATTTTATATTGATAGTCATTAATGGTACTAACGTATGTCCCATAAGTTTTGGCACAAATTTCAACAATTATTTTTTGTAAACATATATGTATTTATTAAAGTTTTGTAATATTTAAAAATGAACTGTTTCATAAGCAACCAAATTAAATAAAGATGGCAGTGTTCTTCCAGAAGACGCAACTTTCTGCGGACACCTAGCATTAGGTTTTGGACGACATTTACATCGAGTCCTCGGACTTTCACGTATATTATACGTCGAAGATCCGCCTCAATTCGGGTTTCCCATCATTTATCGTAAGCTTTTCGAGATAAAAGAGCCCAAAACCTTCTATGGGACGAGCCGGAGGACGGTCCTCGGGGATTGTCTTTTTGCGACTAAACCTTGTGTCCTGTCACTATGCAAGACAAATTCATTGGCCAACAGACCAAAACGTATCTTTGTACCACGAAATGACAATTCCCTATAACCTTCCTTAAGCTCATCTCATAGACGATTTCTGGGCTTCTTTATCTTGAAAAGAAAAATTGTAAAAGCGCACCATGCGTACACGCGGGAATACAATAAAAAAATCTGATGTGGTCAGCACAATACCTCCCGTCGTTTCATTTCTGTTAACTTAAATACATACATATATACTAATGCTGACAACTGCATTAAGTTCCTTTGCATGATATAATATAACTACGAGCTTTCGCTAGTAATATAACTATTGTTCTAATTTATTATATGTATTATCCGTATTTTCTTCTCCAGAATCTTACCATAATTTTATTTTGTGATGTAACTTTAATTTCGTTTCAATTGCGAACATATGTAAATTAATTTATTGATTACATATTTTAATGTTTTCTTTTTAAAATACTACCATTATTAATTTGAAATGATTATTTTATTGACATTGACATGTATCTGTCAGTTATATAAATTTGAGATCTGAACTGTGTAACGTAGGAGATATGTTTGTCTTCAAAGCATAGACTCCGGGATATATAAAATAAATTATTTTATAAATTTATTCATAAAATAAATAGAAAAGTTTTAATACATATTTGTACAAAATTTAATAATCTTTATTTTTATAATAACATAAATTGCGAAAAATGTAATTTAAATGAATTTTTCGAAGAAAAACTGTTTTGAGCTTCAAGTAAAGTGCCATTTCTGGTGATATGATTTACACCAAAAATCTAATAGCTTCTTTCTAAATATTAGTATAAGGTATAATACAAGGTTTCAATTCTTTTTTTTAATGATAATATTTGAGTTAGAGCTAAAGAGAATCCACACACACATACAAACACACATACATTCACACACACATACATCCACACACACCCACACACATCATTTTGAAAATATTAAAATCTGAATCTACGTCTCCACAATCCAATTTTAACATTTTCATGATGATGTCTCTGTGTATGTATGTATGTATGTGTGGATCCTGTTTACGCTCTAACTCAAATACTATCATTCAGAAAGTTTTGAAACCATGTATTTCTACCTTATTTTAATATGGAAATGTCTGATTAGATTTTGGAGGCAATCGGATAACCGGAAATGGCAGTTTACTTGAAGCTCAAGATAGTTTATCTTCAAAAAATACCTTTAAATGTAATTTTTTCTCAATTTGTTATTATAAAAATTAAAGACTATTCCATTTTCTACAAGTTTGCTTTAATACTTTTTCTATATATTGTATGGATAAATTTGTAAAGTAATATAAAAATTATATACATAGGTAAATGGCGGGAGGTACTGTGTTGGTCACATCAGATTTTTTTATTATAGCTTCCACAAGACGTAAATATGTCCACCAGCAAAAATTTCAAAATTATTTGTTGCAGAGTAGAAAAGGCTCTTTCATATATAATGGTATAACTTCAAGAAAATGTAACTACAGATTCGAATGAGCAGACGGTGTGTAATAAGCCGGGATGGGATAACGTTTACAAATTGTTACCTTATTTCATAACGTTGTAAAAAAAATACGTTGTATAACGTTATAAATTACTTAATAAAAACCAAAATAACATTATGTAAACTTACATTAACCGTATTTTTGTAATTTAATGAAATTAAAATGTAAAAATAAAAACAATGTTAAAACATGTACACATTTATCTTATTCTAGAAATGAAATATTGTTCAATATCGGGATTTGACCACTAAGGACATCTGTTCATTATAAAACACGAAATAAAATAACAGAAAATTATACTTTCAAAAGTCAAAAATCCCGTAAAATTTGTAAAGTTGGATAACGTTATAGTGAATCGATATTTATGTTAGGGTTACCTAACGTTATGTTTTAATAACGTTATAAAAAAATAATAATAAATGAAACGTTATAACGTTATCGGGTATCGTTACTTTACGTTTTCCATCCCTGATCATAAGACTTGTTAATTCTAAACAAATCTGTAAGTCTTACAGATTTGTAAATAATAAAAATATTGTAAAAATGCGGTGGACAGAAGACAAAAAGAAATTAATAAAAGAGAACATTAAAAAGAAACCATCACCTAAAAAATAAGAAATGGGAATTTTCATATCACAATACAAAGAAACATTTAAAAGCAGAAACTGAATAACAGTGAAAGGTGTCGTGTAGAATACTTATAAGAAAACAAATAGTTTATATCAAATTGTTCATGTATATGTACCTATATTCAAAAATTATAATATGTATAGTAAGTATATTGATTTGTAAAAGTATTTTTCTTCTCCCGTTGTTTTAAAATGACAGCGTTAAATTACATTTTAACCACAACTCTGAGCATAGTGAATTTTATTGTAATGCAGTGTTGTCATATCTCGGGCTACACAAGATCCAAAAAGTATGATTACATATATACACTGTGTGACGCGCCATCCACAGTGAATGCGTTGAACTATTCTGTATATTTGTATGGGTAAATAGCACATTGTATAGCCCTCTCAATATTTGTCAGGGAGGTTACTGTTGATGTAACTTAGTGAAAAATGATGATATACACGTAAAACGTTATGAATCCCGGAGGTGGGCTTAACAACGTCGTTTCGGGCCGATCAAGGTATCATTTGTGTATGAATTGGGCTACACAATGACCGTTTATAAGTCTATATATATATATATATATATATATATATATATATATATATATATATATACAGTGTGTTAATTAAAAACCTGGCCATAGGCGTTTAACATGGGAAATCAGTTTTTCCTTGCGCAAAAGTTCCCAAATTATTTTAGGCAAAAATACTTCAAATAAATGTTGTAGAGAATTCTGCATCCAGATTAGTAATAAGATTTTATTTTCGACGTTTCATAACCGAGAAAATCAATTTCAAAGTTTTTCGAAAATTGCTGATTTATAGCGATAGCCATGAAACTCAAACAAAATTACGAACAATTGTATGACATTGACACAATGAATTAGCCTAACTTAATGTATAAAACAAATATGTTTCTTAAATACATGGTTTAATTTTAGAATACATAGCTGTCAACATATACAAAATAAAATAAAAATGAAAACAAGAATAATGTATTTATTTAAAAAGAAAAACAGAAAACTAGAATGAATATAATTTTATATTAAATGTTCAAATAACCCTCCATTTTGCGCTAAGCAATACCCAAGTCTATTATAAAAGCCATGTCGAACATTATGCAGCTGTCTGGCATTTATTTTTCTACATTCATTGGAAATTACAGCTTTAAGTTTTTGTAATAAGATTCTATTGTGGTTTTACTTGGAATTTGTCGATGTGACCACATTACACTTATTAAATCACGTATTTTTCTATAGCTTTGTCCACAGTAACACCATTTTATAATCTGAAGCTTTTCTTCATGAGAAAACTGTTCCATACTTCCAAAAAAATATGTTACTGAACGAAAATCACAAAACACAAACTTTCTTTGACAGTTAAGATGTCATACAATTGTTTGTAATTTTGTTTGACTTCCATGGCTATCGCTATAAATCAGCAATTTTCGATAAACTTTGAAATTGATTTTCTCGGTTATAAAACGTCGAAATCTTATTACTAATCTGGATGCAGAATTTAATTCTCTACAACATTTATTTGAAGTATTTTTGTCTAAAATAATTTGGGAACTTTTGCGCAAGGAAAAACTGATTTCCCATGTTAAACGCCTATGGCCAGGTTTTTAATTAACACACTGTATATATATATATATATATATATATATATATATATATATATATATATATATATATATATATATATATTTGATCTGAAATTAGTAGGGCAAAAATATCAGCCATGTGAAAATGTTACCATTTATTTTCTATGGTCCATAAAAAATTAGACACCCGGTATATTGACTAAGTTTAACCCTTTAACATATTTAATACAACAAATAACAAACAAAAGTCCCGTATTACGAGCGTACTTTTATAATAAAAGCTCTTTTACGGAGCACATAAGAATATAATGTAAAAGCGCTTTTGTTATAAAAGGATACTGGCAACACAGGCCAATATTCCTGTATAAAGGATAAATTACCAATAAGCCCACGCACTATTGGTTACTTTTTTATTTAAAGAAGTACGGGCCATTTTAAATTAGAAAATTGGTGATTTCAGCAAAATAATATTTATACCAGTGATTCTCAAATATAGAACTTTATTTTCTTATATTAATTAAGAACATTTATTTTATATTTGTTTATTCGCTATTCGCTAGAGAATTTAATTCTGAGATCAATGATGTAATATTTTCATACCCACACGTAACAACTTTTTGAAAAAAATGTATCTAAAATTGTATACACTATCAAACACTTGACTTGACAACAATGTATTATCGCGGTTTTTTTTTTTACTGAATATAGGGTGTTGTCAGTCATCAAACTGTCATCTGTCAATTTCAGACATTCTTTTTATATCGAAAAGGTATTGTCAACATTTTAATTTAACTGTATAATTTAATGTTTTTTATTAATAATTACCTTACTTGTTCTGATTTTCTTTTAATGCTGTCCAAGTCCAACTCTCCAAGTTATATTTAATATTTCCAACTACACTTTATTAAATTTTGATAGAACTCACACAGATATTTGATAGTTTTGGACAGCATTTATTCCAAGAAATAATATCGAACATGTATGGATAGTATGCACTATACAAAATGTAAAAGTATATTTAGGCATAATATATAATGCTCAAGATATTACCGTTAACTCGCAATACTAGAAAATATATTCACTGAGTTCATTTTACAGTGTGATTACCTAATTTGCACAGGAGATATAAATATTAATTTATTATCCGATGACTATAACACAATATTATTCTGATCTTTTGTTTTTTTAAAATATGCATCAAATAATAATTATTAAATATACAAGGCATCTTCGAGATCACTGTTGGATGTTATGTTCTGTCTGATAAAAGTATTTGCGACAGGTTAGGTAATGTTCATTGTCAAGAGTTGAGTGATTATGATTGTGTTTATTGTGTTTAGCTGTTACATTATTACTAGTTTTGAAATATGAAAATCCGCGTTTTAAATATTTATTTACAAGAACAATTCAGTTTTTCAAACTCAATGTTAGCACATATTTCCATATTCAAAATATTTTCTTTTGAATATTACATTGTATGAAAAGGAAAATGAGAGGTATATGGTGATGACTACTACTACTTAACGAATTATGGCCGACAAAAAGTGTGAAAAAGTGCAATCGTTTATTGCTTATTAATTATAAATATATTTAAATTTTATATCTACACCATTGTATATTTGTATAGTTTTGATTAAAATTTCTGTCAGCTCGAAATACATTAAAATAATTAATAATATTAATAATCTTTATTGACTATAAGCCAAAGGCGGGGTTCAGCCAAAGGCTGTTCTTCCACCCAACCATACAAATAAATATAGAAAAAATTAAATTACCAGGATTTTTTACAAAGAATAATTTACAACTTAGATATTATAAATACTACATATAGAAATTATATAACAAAAATGAACAAAGTTAAGTGCTAAACATTTCTTTTATATGTCTACGAAATGTATATAGAGACAGAGATTTTAACGAATTGGTATCAAAATGTTCAGAATTCTAAATGCAGTCATGGCACCAAGTTTCTGTAAGAGCATATACTAGGAAGTGTGTAAGTGTTAGTGAGTTAACGTATAGATCGGTAACTTTGCCTCCTAAGCTTCTAACATTTTGATAGTAGCAGTCAAAATTATTGGAAGGTTCACTCCTAGAAGAGTTAGTAGTGGATTCACTAATAAATACATCCTGTAATTGCTATGCCTCGCCAAGTACATAATTTTTAAATCTTTTAAGGGTTTCTTGATACACGTGACAATCAGGATCCCACACAGCATGATCACAAGTGATTTCGGTCTTATGAACCTTCATTTGCGAACAGTGGACACATTTCAATGTGGCAGATGTACATTTGCTTAGAGTGTGAGATTCTGCACATTTAGGACATGTAGGGCTTGTTTTAGTACATTGTGAGGCAGTGTGATGGAACCCACAACAGTTATAGCATCTTCTTAAATCAACGGCATCTTATACCGAACAATAATCATACCCTACAACTATCTTGCCAGAATTTAGAAGTGCATAATAGGTGTTGCGATCTACTTGAATTACAGCTTGGAACAGATTGTTATTTTTCTTCAAGGGTTTAATTGAAATTACTTCAGAACTACTCTTTTCAGAGAAGCTAGTTCTGTTTTGATTTTGTATAAAGTTTAAAAACTTTTGGGGTTCTGGATTTTCTGACATACCAACAATTTTGAGTCTAGGATTCAGCAGTGGTAATTGTTTAATCTCATAATTTTTGCTCATTGTTTCACTCGCTAACTGTTTCAGTTTTGTTACATCATCCTTATCCTCACAGCTGATTAATACACTCCCGTCACGCTTGCGTTTAATATTGGTAATATTAATATTAGATTCAATAGAGTTCACAGATTTTAATATATCTGATTTAGTTTTAACTGATTTTTGAGTTCCAGATAAGGGCTTGACAATTAAAGGGGGTTCATAATTTTTATTTTTCACAGCCTTCGAATAACTGTTTGCCTCGGAGTACGGTGGAATAACAACTTTTTCACACAATTCTTTGACTTTACAGTCCAGACTATTTGTAATTCATCTTTCAACTGAATAAACTTGCTGTTAAGATCACTTTGAAAGAATTGAAAAGTAAGTTTAAGCTATCAGCAACATTGTTTTTCATTAATTTCGACAAGTTTTCCTGTATTTGTTTTATATTAAAAGGAACAGACTTATCAATTATTTTAGACGATCTTTTACATTCATCGCATAAGAAAAGAAGATTACTATGTTTTGATATAAATTCAAAATGTTTTTCATCAATATTAACACAATTTATATGAAAAAATAAACCGCAAATGCCTTCGCAAGATATTATTGCTTGGCCCGGTTTTTTATACCTACTTTACCACAAGCAGACATATTTTCTCATAACGACAGAAACGAATTAAATAAAATGTATAGCTAAAATAATAAATAAATAAAACTAGGTAAAAAAAAAGCTAAAATGTATGCGAATGAAACACAGAGGACACAAGACGGAAAGGTAGCGCCAGTGCGGTCCGTCACGGCTTAGGTTAAAAACATACGGGAGTAGGACCACGGATAGGTCAACAATAGAGCAGAAATGTTACTGAAAATGAAGAAACGGGCGAACGAAATAAAAGCCTGACAGCTATAAAAATATAAATGCCTAACAAATAACGCTAAAATAAATAAATAAAAATATTTAGTACGCCACTGACGAGTGTGGCACTGAGACAAGTCACGTTAATTCGTGTAAACTTGTCGAGAAATAACCTATCTTATGAAAAAAGAATAAAATAAATGTGCAATATATAAAAACTAAAAAATAATTGGAACACTCACTTATTTCCAGATACAAGGTCACTAACATACACTTATGATTATCCAAAATCAAAATAGAATTAGTAAAAAAAACACTGCATACGAGTAAAATGGCAAAAAAATTTATAACGAACTCTGTTATAACGAACGTCCGCTTAAAGCGAACCATTTCTTTGTCGCTAGCATGCAAACATTCTGCCTATAACGAACTTGCTCAATGAAATTCTGGGAATCCCCCAATAATAAAAACATTCGCCCTAGAAAAACACTGCCAGTAGTAAACATTTCATGGTGTAAAGCCATGTCTGCATCAATGGGTGAAAAATCTCGTAAGCGTAAAGCTTTTACAGTTGAAAAAAAATACGAAATCATACAAAAACTGACATGGCATGAAGCAAAGCCAGATCTGTCTACAAATGGGGTTAAGTAAATCAACAGTAGGTACAATTTGGAAAGATAGGGTTAAAATACTGGCTGTTTATGAATGTGATAATTGTGCTGCTAAAAAGTTATGGAAATCGCATCATGAGGAGCTGGATCGAGGTTTATTAAAATGGTTTTCCTAAAAAAGGGCGGATAATGTGACACTTAGTGGTGCAATATTGAAAGAAAAGGTGAGTGACTTGGGAAGCAAGATAGAAAATAAGGAATTCAAATGCAATCGTAGCTGGATTGAGCGGTTCAAAAATACGACATGATATCTGCAGTGGAAATATTGTGGGTGAGTCGGCTTCAGTCAATATGGAAACTGTGCACGACTGGTTAAAGGAAAACTGGCCGAAAATTCGAGAAAATTATAAAGATAATGAAATTTTCAATTCAGACGAAACAGGACTGTTTTTTTAAACTCACTCCCGATAAAACTTTAAAATTTAAAGGCGAAACATGCACGGGTTGCAAATTGTCAAAACAAAGAATCACTGTTTTGGTTGCTGCTAATTTCTCAGGCATCGAAAAACGCAAATTGTATGTATTATGTACTGTTTATGTTTTTAACACGAATTTACGTCTTTTCTTATATTGCGAACCTCGGATATAGCGAACTGTTCCTACTGACAAGTAAGGGTTCGTTACAGTCGGACTTGACTGTATGTACATATATGTATATATGTATATATGTATATATGTATATATGTATATATGTATATATGTATATATGTATATATGTATATATGTATATATGTATATATGTATATATGTATATATGTATATATGTATATATGTATATATGTATATATGTATATATGTATATATGTATATATGTATATATGTATATATGTATATATGTATATATGTATATATGTATATATGTATATATGTATATATGTATATATGTATATATGTATATATGTATATATGTATATATGTATATATGTATATATGTATATATGTATATATGTATATATGTATATATGTATATATGTATATATGTATATATGTATATATGTATATATGTATATATGTATATATGTATATATGTATATATGTATATATGTATATATGTATATATGTATATATGTATATATGTATATATGTATATATGTATATATGTATATATGTATATATGTATATATGTATATATGTATATATGTATATATGTATATATGTATATATGTATATATGTATATATGTATATATGTATATATGTATATATGTATATATGTATATATGTATATATGTATATATGTATATATGTATATATGTATATATGTATATATGTATATATGTATATATGTATATATGTATATATGTATATATGTATATATGTATATATGTATATATGTATATATGTATATATGTATATATGTATATATGTATATATGTATATATGTATATATGTATATATGTATATATGTATATATGTATATATGTATATATGTATATATGTATATATGTATATATGTATATATGTATATATGTATATATGTATATATGTATATATGTATATATGTATATATGTATATATGTATATATGTATATATGTATATATGTATATATGTATATATGTATATATGTATATATGTATATATGTATATATGTATATATGTATATATGTATATATGTATATATGTATATATGTATATATGTATATATGTATATATGTATATATGTATATATGTATATATGTATATATGTATATATGTATATATGTATATATGTATATATGTATATATGTATATATGTATATATGTATATATGTATATATGTATATATGTATATATGTATATATGTATATATGTATATATGTATATATGTATATATGTATATATGTATATATGTATATATGTATATATGTATATATGTATATATGTATATATGTATATATGTATATATGTATATATGTATATATGTATATATGTATATATGTATATATGTATATATGTATATATGTATATATGTATATATGTATATATGTATATATGTATATATGTATATATGTATATATGTATATATGTATATATGTATATATGTATATATGTATATATGTATATATGTATATATGTATATATGTATATATGTATATATGTATATATGTATATATGTATATATGTATATATGTATATATGTATATATGTATATATGTATATATGTATATATGTATATATGTATATATGTATATATGTATATATGTATATATGTATATATGTATATATGTATATATGTATATATGTATATATGTATATATGTATATATGTATATATGTATATATGTATATATGTATATATGTATATATGTATATATGTATATATGTATATATGTATATATGTATATATGTATATATGTATATATGTATATATGTATATATGTATATATGTATATATGTATATATGTATATATGTATATATGTATATATGTATATATGTATATATGTATATATGTATATATGTATATATGTATATATGTATATATGTATATATGTATATATGTATATATGTATATATGTATATATGTATATATGTATATATGTATATATGTATATATGTATATATGTATATATGTATATATGTATATATGTATATATGTATATATGTATATATGTATATATGTATATATGTATATATGTATATATGTATATATGTATATATGTATATATGTATATATGTATATATGTATATATGTATATATGTATATATGTATATATGTATATATGTATATATGTATATATGTATATATGTATATATGTATATATGTATATATGTATATATGTATATATGTATATATGTATATATGTATATATGTATATATGTATATATGTATATATGTATATATGTATATATGTATATATGTATATATGTATATATGTATATATGTATATATGTATATATGTATATATGTATATATGTATATATGTATATATGTATATATGTATATATGTATATATGTATATATGTATATATGTATATATGTATATATGTATATATGTATATATGTATATATGTATATATGTATATATGTATATATGTATATATGTATATATGTATATATGTATATATGTATATATGTATATATGTATATATGTATATATGTATATATGTATATATGTATATATGTATATATGTATATATGTATATATGTATATATGTATATATGTATATATGTATATATGTATATATGTATATATGTATATATGTATATATGTATATATGTATATATGTATATATGTATATATGTATATATGTATATATGTATATATGTATATATGTATATATGTATATATGTATATATGTATATATGTATATATGTATATATGTATATATGTATATATGTATATATGTATATATGTATATATGTATATATGTATATATGTATATATGTATATATGTATATATGTATATATGTATATATGTATATATGTATATATGTATATATGTATATATGTATATATGTATATATGTATATATGTATATATGTATATATGTATATATGTATATATGTATATATGTATATATGTATATATGTATATATGTATATATGTATATATGTATATATGTATATATGTATATATGTATATATGTATATATGTATATATGTATATATGTATATATGTATATATGTATATATGTATATATGTATATATGTATATATGTATATATGTATATATGTATATATGTATATATGTATATATGTATATATGTATATATGTATATATGTATATATGTATATATGTATATATGTATATATGTATATATGTATATATGTATATATGTATATATGTATATATGTATATATGTATATATGTATATATGTATATATGTATATATGTATATATGTATATATGTATATATGTATATATGTAAGTTATATTAATCAATAATTCGAATGATAATATTATTTCTTCCTTAGTAAGCAGTCCTTGAGTATAGAATAAGTGTGCTATTGTTATGTTATCTAAAAGAAGTTATAAAAGGTAGCGTAGAGTAAGAGAGAGCAGAGATGTTAGTTGGTACTCAACCTGTATACACAATCCTGTGTGAATAAATAACTTTTTAAAGAATAAATAAAGTTTTTAAAAATAAAGACTATTGGGTCTTTTACATAACTGGCGCAGTCTTGGTAGGATTATTGAGAAGTAATATCGGTCAAAATATAGCCGAATTACGTCCGTTTCAACGGTTTATCTCAAGAACATAAAACGGCTTCAACCTAGAGCCCATCAGGGTCTAACACGACCCATCTTTAAAAAGAAGACTACACCAAGCTACAGGCTACGAATCCACGAGATTTACAACGAAGTCATCGGACACAGAGCCCGCAACGCGAGAGCCCGTTCGAGTAGCAGCATCGGTGAGTCAACTGTACCAACATTCAAACATCTCTCACAACGAAAACGAGTGCCCGCTTCGCAGCTTCATCACAACAAATGAAGATTGTTGTAATTTTGTTACTTTTTCTGTAAGTAATTTATAATACTAACATAAAAAATAAGCTAGAAGGGATCTGAGGTTTGGCTAACGCTGGAAAGAATCAGATCGAGCCCCCGACACAAGGGTATAGTTGCATGATTAACATTTATAATTCTTTATTCTCAAACTGGCACTAAATCTTTCGGATTTACTAGAATCCATTATTGAAATCGAAACAGACATTACTAATAATTTAACAATGGCTAATAATCGAATGACTGATTTGAAAGCAAATATCGAAGTATTACCTGTTTACGATGGATCGAATAAAAAACACTTAAGTACATTTGTAAAACAAGTTGATAGACTTATGGGATTTGTTAATGCCCTGGTTCCACCACTCTCAGATTTTGAAAAATTTACCTTAACAAATGGAATTATTTCTAGAATTCGCGGTAAAGCACTAGAAAGTTTAGACAATACTGATACAACAAAATGGGAAAAAATTAAAGACACCTTGCAAGGGCAACATCTCATTTTTAAAACGTATGCTACAATTTTCAATGAAATAATTAATCTGAATAAAAAAGATCCGTATGAATTATACGATATAGTAAGTAAAAAAGCAAAAGAATTTCAAGATTTAATTACAACCGAATTTCCTACAGATGATCATATCATTACGGTATTCGAAAAAATAATAATACAAAATTTTATAAATAAAATTAACGAACCATACAGTAGTAATTTGGCTAATCGTCAGCCACAAACTTTGGCAGAATTAGGTAATTTATTGCAGAATGATTATCAATTTCTAAAATATAGACAACCAAAAACTGTCATACCCTTTCATAATAAAACATTCGAAAGGAAATTACCAAATATACCACCACAACAATTCCCTAGACAAAATTTTCCATCTGGTCCTGTTCAGACGAGTTTTAACACACAACGGAAAAATTTTGCACCACGACAAAATATATTGAATGCACAAAGAAGTCCAAAACCAACCCCCATGTCAATTCAAACTAGGTCAGTCGCACAAAGACCTAATACAAGCAATTACTTCAACCAACAAAACCGACAATTTGGTACACATACTCCACAATACATAGCGGAAGAAATTAATATTCAGGAGTGTACAAATAATGAAAATACGGTAGAAATAAACGATGATAAACCCGAAGCCGATTCTGAAGAAATCTCTTTTTTTAGGAATAGGCCAAAATTCACTGTTTCAGGAGAAATAATGAATATTATATCAACAACAAAATTACCGTTTATAAAGATTGAAGATTATTATATTCTTTTTGATTCGGGTAGCACAATAAATTTAATAAGTTTAGATTATGTAAATAAAAATAAATCACAATTTGGTAAAATTTATAAAGGAAATTTTACATTTAAAACTGCTAAAGGAAGTTTCACCACGAATGAATATATTTTTATTGATATTAACAATAAACCAGTTAAATGTTATTTAATGAATTTTCATGATAATTTTAATTTACTTTTGGGTGTTAATGCACTTAAAGATTTAGAACTCATGTTAGATTTTAAAAACGAACAAGCTATAATAGGAAACAAAATCTGTAAGCTGAATTATTTTGATTCAAAAGATTGTTGTAATATACAAGAATCTGACAAAATTGTAATTCGTTCAAATCATTTAAATAATGAGGAGAAACGCGCATTGTTTAAGGTAATAAAAGAATATGAAAACATTTTTTCCAAAGAAAATGATAAATTAACTCATACAAATTCAATTAAACATGAAATCCGTACAACAGATGAAATACCTGTTTACACTAAAAATTATCGTTATCCGGAAGTGTATAAAGGTGAAATTAAAAATCAAATAAACAAATTATTGAGTGAGGAAATAATTAGACCATCATATTCCCCTTGGAATTCACCGGTATGGATGGTTCCAAAAAAACTTGATGCTAGCGGCAAAAGGAAGTTTAGAATGGTAATTGATTACCGAAAATTAAACTCGAAAACAGTAAGCGATAAATTCCCCATACCGAACATATCTGATGTCCTCGACAAATTAGGGAAAAATATTTATTATACAACTTTGGATCTAACAAGCGGATTCCATCAGATTGAAATGCATCCAAATTCAATTCATAAAACCGCGTTTAGTACTGACCAAGGTCATTACGAGTTCACTCGTATGCCCTATGGGTTGAATAATGCACCAGCAACATTTCAAAGGTTGATGAACTACGTATTACGCGATCATATCAATAAAATATGTCTAGTGTACCTAGATGATATTATAATCCTTGGAACTAGTCTTCAAGAACATATCGAGAATATCAAAACAATTTTTAATACACTAAAAGAACACAACTTAAAGGTCCAGCTAGATAAGAGTGAATTCTTGAGAAAGGAAGTAGCCTACCTAGGCCATATTGTCACAAAAGATGGCATTAAACCAAATCCAGACAAAATAAATGCAGTTAAAAGTTTTCCAATACCAAAAACTCCCAAAGAAATCAAACAATTTTTAGGCCTTATAGGGTATTACCGGAAATTTATACCCAATTTTGCCAAAATAACAAAACCTCTTACACGATGCTTAAAGAAAGATAATAAAATAGATATTGAAAATAGCGAGAATGTGCTAAAAATTTATTAATAAATACACCTATACTTCAGTATCCTGATTATGAAAAAACTTTTACAATAACTACGGATGCTAGTAATTTTGCTATCGGAGCAGTTTTGTCCCAAAATTTTGAAAATAAAGAATTACCTATTGCTTATGCATCCAGAACTCTAAATGAACATGAGATAAACTACTCAACAACAGAGAAAGAATTGCTAGCCATAGTCTGGGCTGTAAAGTATTTTAGACCGTATGTTTATGGGCGAAAGTTCAAAATTATTACTGACCACAGACCCCTAACATGGTTGATGTCATTAAAAGATCCCAATTCTAAACTAATGAGGTGGCGTATAAAACTTGAAGAGTATGATTTTGAAATTGCGTATAAGGAGGGAAAATTAAATACTAACGCAGATGCACTTTCACGTATTAGAAAACAATTTGAAATCAAAACCACGAATGACGATATTTTCGAAAATTCAAAAAATATCGTGCACTGTATAAGTAGAGATCTGAAATTTGGCAAAGGATTTGCCCAACAAATAAATGAACGATACAATAGTAAAGATAAATGTTCAAACCATAAAGTACATAATAAAAAAATATTAATTCAAAATGTTAATAATAAAAGAATTTTCCATTTGATAACAAAAGAGAAATTTTATGAAAAACCTACTATCGAATGTATAGAAGACACTTTAAAAGAATTACGAAATTATTGCATACAAAACGATATTTTTGAACTAAGTTCACCCCAAATATGTTCAGGGTTAGATAAAAAAGATTTTAACCAAATTCTAGACCTAATTAACAAAATATTTAAAGAAACGCATATCACTTGGTTTGTACATGAATTACCTGAAGAAGTTTATATAAATACTGCAAACGAAAGTTTAATAAATAATTTGAGCGATAACGACGATCAAACCGTACACTCAGACGAGGAGAGTGACATTAATGGTATTACATATTTAGACTCAATTCTAAATATAGGGAAAAATCAAATAACAATAAAAACCGGTCAAGAAAATAAAATTGAACTAAAAAGACTATTTGGCAATAAACAAAGATTAATTGTACAGTTTAAAACTGAAAATATTAAAGAAGAACTTATCAAATTTTTGAAAGATTATTTGGTCCCAAAAATAAATTATTACTGCATAATTGAAGAAAATTTAATAAAACTTATTAATGAAATTCTGAGGACTACATTTGTAAAAGACTCTTACAAATTAATTCAATGTAATAATATATTAGAAGATGTAACAGACGTAGAAGAACAGCAAGAAACGATACAAAATTATCATTTAGGGAAAACTAACCACCGCGGTATCTCTGAAACATATGAAAAATTAAGACGACGCTATTATTGGCCGAACATGCAATTAGATATCCAAAAATTTATTAATAATTGCGAATTATGTCAAAATTCAAAATATGAACGAAACCCATATAAAATTCCAGATCAATTAACACCTAATCCTAAACACCCTTTTGATATTGTTCACATGGATATCTTGACACTTAATAAAGAAAAATACTTAACTATGGTAGACGCTTTTACAAAATTTGCAATTTGTAAATCATTAAAACATACAACTTCAATAAATATAGTAGAGAAACTAATAAAAATATTTTCTCTTTACCTAGTACCAAACCAAATAGTATCAGACAACGGAGTTGAATTTAAAAATGAACTTGTAAAAAATTTCTTAAATGGATATAACATAAAATTACATATTACATCCACAGCAAACCCCCAAAGTAATGGATTAGTAGAACGCTTCCATTCCACGCTAATCGAACATCTTAGAATCATAGAACAAAGAGAAGAGTTCAATAATTTATCCACAAAAAGGAAAATCTGTTTGGCAGTAGTGGCATATAACAATTCATTAAATAGTACAAAATATTCCCCAATAGAAACATTATTTGGAAATGAAACAGGAAATAAAATAACAAATTTTGATAATATCGATCATGATTATTTAAATATTTGGAAAGAAAATTTACAACAAATTCGTGAAAAAGTTCAAGAAAGAAACAAAATAAATAAATTAAAAAGATTTTTGAAACAAGACGAAACTAAAGATCAAAATATTGAAATTCAAGATAAAAATATTATGGTTAAGGAAAATCCCCGATTGTTGACTAAATTTAAGAAACCCCTATATAAGAAACAACAAGTAGTTTCTGTCAATAAGAAACGAAATACTATTAAAATCACAGATGGCAGGAAATTTAAAATTAACAAGTTAAAAAGGAAACGTCTTTTTGTTCCAGGAACTCCTGCCGGGGGTCAGAAATAATAGAAGAAGTAAAAAATAATGTAGGATTAAATATAGTAGATTTAGGAAAAGTTAATATCTATACAAACTCATATTATTCATACTATTATTATAATATAAGCTTTATATTAACCGAATATAATAAAATAAGGAATTATGTAGATAATATTAACTCTAATATTAAGGGAAGTAAAAATAATACATATTATAACCGTGAATTGGAAACTAATATTAATATCCTTATGTTTAATTTTGATAAAATTACTAACAAAATGGTAAACCTATTTCATAATAGAAATAAACGTGGATTGATAAACGGTTTAGGAAGTATTATCAAAAGTATAACAGGCAATCTGGATTCCCAAGATGCGGAACGATATGATCAAATATTCAGAAAAATTGAGGAAAATCAGAAAATATTAGAAAAACAAAATTTTGAAAACATTAATTTAAATAAACGAATGATAGAAAAATTTGATAAACAAATCGAAAATATAAACCATAATGAACTTGTTTTGAAATCCCGTATAATTCAAATGGAACAAATTTTAAATGAACAAATTACATACGAAAATTTATTTAGAACTAAAGATATAATAAATCAAATTACTTTCATTTTGATAAATTTATTAGAAATCATAAACGAAATAGAAACAAGTCTTACATTTTGCAACATTAATAAACTCCATAGCTCTATCATGAATATAAATGAATTAAGAGAGATAATAAAAGATACTAAAACAAATCTAAATTTCTGGGAAATAGCCATTCAAGTTACTAGCCATTGTCAGATTAATAAAGAACAAATAAAATACCTAATAGAAATACCTATTTATGAGAATAACGATGAAAATTTATTACAAATTACACCAATACCTTTAATCATAGAAAATGAAATATATTTAATTAATGAGAATAAAGAGTTACTAATCAAAAAAGATCAAAATTTATATTATACTCAACAATGTATTAATATTAATCATGCATTTCATTGTAAAACTAACTTTGTAGAAGTAAAAGATTGTTTAAGTAATATAATTATAAAACAAAATAACAATTATTGCGAATATCACAAATTAAAAAGAGCATATGGTATTTTCGAAATAGAAAACTCTAATGTATATTATATTGTTACTTCAGAATATAAAGATATTAACATAAAATGTAAAAATTTCGAAATTAAGAAGAGATTGAAAGGAATCTATAAAACTAATTTGGAAACAGACTGTAAAATAAACAATTATGCGATAGAAAAGAAAGTAATAAATTCAAAAGAAATAATTTTTGAAAATATGAATATTCAAATTGACGAAGTAAAGTTGACCAATGAAAGTTTAAATTTAGAACCGATAGATAACCAAAATATTATAATACCCGAACTTCCTAACACGAAAAGTATAATTGTAAGTCATAGTCATAATATAATAAATACTGTATTAATAATTATTATAATACTATTTGTTATTATTGTAATCATAATAAAAATCTTGAAATATAATAAAAATTATAATGTTAAGGAAAATAATGATGTTATAGAATTACAAGATTTAAGAGAACAATTGTAAATAAAGAAATAATATTATTCTAGGGATGGAGGAGTTATATTAATCAATAATTCGAATGATAATATTATTTCTTCCTTAGTAAGCAGTCCTTGAGTATAGAATAAGTGTGCTATTGTTATGTTATCTAAAAGAAGTTATAAAAGGTAGCGTAGAGTAAGAGAGAGCAGAGATGTTAGTTGGTACTCAACCTGTATACACAATCCTGTGTGAATAAATAACTTTTTAAAGAATAAATAAAGTTTTTAAAAATAAAGACTATTGGGTCTTTTACATAACTTGTATATATGTATATATGTATATATGTATATATGTATATATGTATATATGTATATATGTATATATGTATATATGTATATATGTATATATGTATATATGTATATATGTATATATGTATATATGTATATATGTATATATGTATATATGTATATATGTATATATGTATATATGTATATATGTATATATGTATATATGTATATATGTATATATGTATATATGTATATATGTATATATGTATATATGTATATATGTATATATGTATATATGTATATATGTATATATGTATATATGTATATATGTATATATGTATATATGTATATATGTATATATGTATATATGTATATATGTATATATGTATATATGTATATATGTATATATGTATATATGTATATATGTATATATGTATATATGTATATATGTATATATGTATATATGTATATATGTATATATGTATATATGTATATATGTATATATGTATATATGTATATATGTATATATGTATATATGTATATATGTATATATGTATATATGTATATATGTATATATGTATATATGTATATATGTATATATGTATATATGTATATATGTATATATGTATATATGTATATATGTATATATGTATATATGTATATATGTATATATGTATATATGTATATATGTATATATGTATATATGTATATATGTATATATGTATATATGTATATATGTATATATGTATATATGTATATATGTATATATGTATATATGTATATATGTATATATGTATATATGTATATATGTATATATGTATATATGTATATATGTATATATGTATATATGTATATATGTATATATGTATATATGTATATATGTATATATGTATATATGTATATATGTATATATGTATATATGTATATATGTATATATGTATATATGTATATATGTATATATGTATATATGTATATATGTATATATGTATATATGTATATATGTATATATGTATATATGTATATATGTATATATGTATATATGTATATATGTATATATGTATATATGTATATATGTATATATGTATATATGTATATATGTATATATGTATATATGTATATATGTATATATGTATATATGTATATATGTATATATGTATATATGTATATATGTATATATGTATATATGTATATATGTATATATGTATATATGTATATATGTATATATGTATATATGTATATATGTATATATGTATATATGTATATATGTATATATGTATATATGTATATATGTATATATGTATATATGTATATATGTATATATGTATATATGTATATATGTATATATGTATATATGTATATATGTATATATGTATATATGTATATATGTATATATGTATATATGTATATATGTATATATGTATATATGTATATATGTATATATGTATATATGTATATATGTATATATGTATATATGTATATATGTATATATGTATATATGTATATATGTATATATGTATATATGTATATATGTATATATGTATATATGTATATATGTATATATGTATATATGTATATATGTATATATGTATATATGTATATATGTATATATGTATATATGTATATATGTATATATGTATATATGTATATATGTATATATGTATATATGTATATATGTATATATGTATATATGTATATATGTATATATGTATATATGTATATATGTATATATGTATATATGTATATGGATGTATGGATGTATGTATGTATGTATGTATGTATGTATGTGTGTATGTATGTATGTATGTATGTATGTATGTATGTATGTATGTATGTATGTATGTATGTATGTATGTATGTATGTATGTATGTGTGTCTGTGTGTATGTATGTGTGTCTGTGTGTATGTATGTGTGTCTGTGTGTGTATATGTATGTATGTGTGTGTGCGTGTGTACGTGTCTGTGTGTTTGTGTGTGACGAAAGTTTCGGATCACATAACTTCAATACCATGATTCCAAAAATTATACTTTTTTAGTATTCCTCAAGTTTACATCCAGAAGAAGAGGTAATTCGATTTTGGTTATAATTGGTCAACCGGATGTATCCTCATTTGAAGTTTTTAACAGTTTTTCTTGAAAAAAATGCAGTTAAATATCATTTATTGACATTTAATGTTATTATAACTTACAGAATATATTATTCACTAAACGATGAACTGAATGAGAACGAGACGCAAAACAGAAATGAGTGGAAGAAGAAAATAAAAAATAGCGACCCCTAACGAATGGGAAAAGCTAAAGAAGAAGATTTCAGTGTCAAGTGCAATTTGCATAGTTTGTTTATGAAATAATTTTACTGCCAATTTTGAATCTTTCGCCAGAAAATTTATGTATGGAATTTATACATATATACAGGATTGGTGAAAGGTATTGTGCTGGCCACATCAGATTTTTTTCTTTATATAAGAAAATTGGTATTCCTTTCATTTTTTGAGAAATACGAGTATATGTATTTCTAATTTTCCCTTCTGTAATATTTTTTGTATATATAGAAATTTTCATTGCCAAAGATTTTTTTTTCTGAATTCTGAATTTGATAGCAAACCATTTCTCTCCGTCCATTGCGTTTATTCTGTGTCTCCCATCTCAATATAAATGTTCAATTATAAGTGGGCCGGACTAAAGGCCTATTTATAATAATGCAACCCAAGACGTAACGCAAACGCAATAGGTAACGTAAGGAGTTAAAACACATGTTTGTTATACGGGCTATTTATATCACCGCAATGCAGTAGGTAACGCAATGTACGACACGCAAGATATGGCCAACTTTCAACTTTCTGCGTGATGACTTGCGTTCCCTTTAGCGTGTAACCAATCACTTTTCAGTATTTTTACAAGAGGCGCGCGCAAGTGCTTCTTGCACGGTAGAGGTTATGTAAACGTCAAATTGCAAAAGAAGTCAACCTTGGGATATGCTCTGATCAGCTGTTTCATCTTTCATGTCAACATAACCTCAAAATTTTCAGTTCACCATGGCAAGTCCACTAGAAGATTGCACCTTAGAAGAGCAGCGCTCAATCATTAGATTTTTAGTCGCAGAAGGTGTAAAACCAAGTGAAATTTTTTCTAGAATGTTAATACAGTACGGTAAAAGTTGTATGAACCGTGCGAATTTTTACAAATGGGTTGATCGGTTTAAAAGTGGCCGAACAAGTTCGCAAAAAATTCAAGGTTCAACCTTCCGCCGGTAAAGTGATGCTGACCATCTTTTGGGACTCACAGGGTCCAGTCTATTGCGATTTCCTAGAAGATCAGCGACTATCAATAGCCAATACTACTCTGAGATGCTAGAACACAAAGTTAGACCAGCTATCAGGAGCAAACGCCGTGGACTCTTGTCAAAAGGAGTCATTCTTCAGCACGATAACGTCCGCCCTCATACAGCCCAGCTGACCCGTGATAAGCTTCAAGAATTGGGTTGGGAAGTCTTACCTCATCCTGCCTACAGTCCCGACCTCGTCCCATCTGATTTTTACCTGTTTGGACCACTCAAAGACGCCCTACGTGGAAAAAGATTTGCTAACAATGAGGAAGTTAAGGAAGCGGTGCAAAAGTGGCTTCGGGGTAAATCGAAAGAATTCTTCGCCAAGGGAATTAGGAAGCTGCAAGAAAGATGGGACAAGTGCATAACTGTGGGGGGTGATTACGTTGAAAAATAGCCTAAATTTTGAAACATTGAAATAAACCGTTTTTGAGCTATAGCCATTTGTCTCGTTACTTATTGAATGACCCTCGTAGTTTGAACCCAAAAAGGTAGCTGCGGCTATGTCAAAACTTTACAGTGTACGCTACCTAAGTCGAAAATACTTTATAAATTTGTTTTATTATTCTTATTATTTTTATTGTTGTTCTATTTCATACAATTAATGTAAAAGGAATAATTTTTTTTTAGTAATTAAAATGTCAATTACAATTAAAAGTAATTAGTAAGTTAATTTCTTTCTCTCTAGCAGTAATTATTTTTAAAAGTAATTTGCCGAACTCTGAATTACAATAATACCTTATTATATTTATTTTAAACAATTATATTACTAAGTACTATATTAGTTTATTATATATTGTTCTTTACTACAGATATTGTGCGGACTAAAAGCTAATTTCAAATATATTGGAATAATGTTGAGAGCTAATCTGGAAAGATCGATGGTTTTTAATACCTGGTTGAACTGGAGTATTTTTTTTTACGAACTTCAGGCACTTCATCTCAGTAAGTGCTAATATATATATATATATATATATATATATATATATATATATATATATATATATATATATATATATATATATATATATTGTACAAATATTTAATTTGTATGATGAAGTTTCCTGTTCTGAAAGCTAACGTGATTACAATGATAACTGATAATCAATATATCAAGCAAATTTCTAAGTACTATATTAGTTTATTACACATTGTTCTTTAATCCAGATATTGCGGGGACTAAAAGTTAATTTAAAATATATTGGAATAATCCTGAGAACTAATCTGGGAAGATCAATGACTTTTAATACCTGGTTTAACTGGAATATTTTTTTTTGCAACTTTAAGGGCGTCATCTTAGTAACTACTCATATACGTACTTTTTACAAATATTTAATTTGTATGATGAAGGAAAGTTGTTCTGAAAGCTAACACGATTACAATGTTTACCGATTATCAATATTTTAAACAATTACACATATATTACTAAGTAATTTATAACTATGTGAGTATTTTTTCAATCATTTTGAGTAACTTTAAGAACATATTTTTGTAAGTTCTCCAATATATATGAAGCATGAACATTGGTCTGAAGGTTAACATGGTTACGATGATAACTGAGTTTCATTTTTTTAAACTATTACTTTTCAAAATAATATCTATATTGGATTATTGCACATTACTTTTTATTTCAGATGTAGTGGCGAAGAAAAGTTAATTTAAATAAATAGGAATTTAAATCTCTATTTATAAAAGATCCAATGTCTGCATAGGAATTGATAATGCAGTCACAATGAATGATTTGAAGAAAAAAATAATGTGCCTATAGTATTGCCGAATAATTATTTCTAATGATAAATGAAATAGATTCACCATTGAATGGAAACATGTAAATAAACACAATCTGATTTTATATTTCTAATGAAAAGTAAAAAATATATGATAGAATATTGTTATTAATTCGTCATATTTTCAGATTAATCGGAATGAAAATACAAACTCTGTAGCAAATACTTGGAAATACTGATAACAAAATGTAATTACTATCTTGAATGGTTTGCAGATAAATATGAATGTACGTTTCTTTCTTTATAATTGCCCAAAAATTATTCATAATGATGATTTAAACAGAATCGCTTTGAATACAAATATCAAAATAAACAAAATTTGATGTATATATCTGATGAAAAGGAAATATACGATAGAATATTATTATTAGATCGTTACTGTTTCAGATTAGTTCCAAAGGCAATACAAATTCTTTAGAAAATACTATGAAATACTGATGCGAAATGATATTGTAATGACAACCTTAATATAAAAGATATAGAAGTGTTTTTTTATTTGGTAAGTTATTCTTTGTTTTCTTAAAAATTACTGCAGTTTAATATGACGTTTTAATTGTTAATATTAAAAATGTGTTAACAAACTGCAAAGAAAAAAAAAACACTTTACTGGAAAACATGTATTAGTTATTGATTCATGTTTGTGTATAAAGTGATACATTTTTCTTTTGTTTTTGTAATTACGCCTTTCATGGCAATTTCTCTTTCTATAATATATGCTTCTGCGATTTTTCCAGTTTTTCATCTTTTCCAAAATTATTCTATATAAATATTGTAACCGATTGAATTTTGAATAAAATTTATGTTGTCCTCTCAGAGACAAATTTAAATAAAATATTTTTTTTAAAAAAAGCAAATAATTAATGCATTAGAATATATATATATATATATATATATATATATATATATATATATATATATATATATATATATATATATATATATATATATATACCGTGTGTCCCAAACAAACCTTGACATAGACGTTTAACATGAAAAACAGTTTTTTGCGAATAAAAAGTGTCCGGCAGAAAATTAAGTCATGCTATTGAACATAATAATAGTACATTACCTCCTGTACGTAATTTAATACTAATTACTGTATTTTCAGTGCATAAATTAAAGAAAATTATAACAAAACAAAAAACCAAACGATGAATACATTATTGACACGAAAAGAAAAATATTTTTTATAAATAAAGCTTATTTCTATATTATTGTAATTGGAAATAGAAGATAGATATTGAATTGGATAAAAATATTTTATAAATAAAAAAAATTGGTTTTAACAATGACAAAAATTGATTACAACAATCAAAAAAATATGGATTTAAAAAAATTAATAATTCTTTCTTTTGATCTTAATGAAAAATGATAATAACACAATGAATATGTGTATGTTTAATATTTTTACTGCATTTATAAAGGAAAAGTATGTGGTATAGTTTAAAATCTTGCTTTTGACGGTTACTACTTCCATTGAAATTACTATTATATCGTGATAGAAACTTATTTGTAATTATTTAACTAATTCATCCATATTATCTCATAATATCTTTAATATAATTTGTTATTAATATATAAATAAAAATAATAATGAAAAGTTTAGCTTGATGGAGATTTGAAGCCCAACCTACAAAAAACCTTTTATTTCACAGGCAGACATCCTAACCATTCAGCTACAATGACATTTAAAAATATTTTTATATTACATAAGAAAATATTGAAACAAATATTTATTGACATTTATTTATAATTTTCTTTAATTTATTTAATGATAATAAAGTAATTAGTATTAAATAATGTACAGGAGGTAATGTTTTATTATTATTAAGCCTTTATTGTACCACCCAATTTATAATACATTTCATATGAACTACTATAATTACTAATATATTAAATTACATTATAAGGTAAATGCTATGAAAATTGTATTCTTTTCCAAATTATGTGGAATATTGCCCTCATTGGGCATAGGCTTCCCCCAGGATGAGCCATATTTCCTTGTCTCTTGCTTTTCTTAGCTTCAGTGTCCCTGCTGCTGATCTGATATCATCGCTCCAGCGTTTCTTTTGGCGTCCTCTATTTTTTGTGCCTTCTATCGGTGTCCATTCTGCAGTGGTTTTGACCCAGCTGCCCTGTTTTCTTAACATGTGTTCTGTCCAGCTCCATTTTAAAGATTTTATGGTTTTTGTAACATCTGCTATTTTAATACGGTTATAGATTTCCTCCAGTGTTTTCTTATCTTTCCAAGAAATGTTTAATATACTTCGCAACATTTTATTTTGGCATATTTTCATTCTTCTTATAGTTGATGTCGTTATTGTCCAAGTTTGACATCCATATGTTAATACTGGACTTACACATATGTCAAAAACTTGTTTTTTCGTGTTTAGGCTAATATTGCCTTTAAATATTGACTTTAAAGACCAATATTTCTTCCACGCGGAGTCTATTCTTCTATTTATCTCTTTTTCCATCTTTTTCTCGAACGATATTAGTTGCCCTAGATATATGTAATCTTTAACGTACTCTATTTTTGTATTTCCAATGTAGATGGGTATTTCATTATTATTTGTAATTATTTTTGTCTTTTCTTTGTTAATTATTAGTCCTGCCTTTTTGCATGTATTGCTAAGCTTTTCTAATTGTTCCATAAGCTCTTCAGCGGAGTTTACTAATATCACTAAATCGTCGGCAAATCTTAGGTTTGCTAGGTATTCTTCGTTTATTTTAATACCATATTTATTGTTGTTCCAGTACAGTGATCTTATTCTTTCTTCTAAAACAGAATTGTATATATCGGGAGATAGGGGATCCCCTTGTCTTACACCTTTCTTAATTTTAAATGGTTCTCCCACTTTTTTCAATTTTATTGTAGCTGTATTATCTTGGTACAGTTCTTTAATTAACTCTATATAAGACTCGTCTACATTTGCTTCTTCTAGTGCTTTCCAAATAGATTCATGTTCTAGGGAATCAAACGCTTTTTGGAAGTCTACAAAACATAGATATATTTTAAAGTTATATTCATTTGATTTTTCTATTATTTGATTTATTGTTTGAAGATGATTTAGAGTTGACATATTTTTGCGGAAGCCTGCTTGTTCTTTGGGCTGGTAAGATTCTAGTGTATTTTTAATTCTTCCTTGGAGCAGTTTAGTAAAAAAATTAAACATGTTTGAGACTAAACTTATAGGCCTATAATTATTTATTTTATGTTTGTCTCCCTTTTTAAACTAGTGTATTATTTGTTATTTTTTTCCATTGTACTGGGATTTGTTTACTATTTAGTATTTTGTTAAATAGGAGTTTTAAAGGTAACGTTAATTCTTCTATTCCTATTTTTAATAACTCGTTTATAATATTGTCTTCTCCTGGACACTTACTATTTTTCAGTTCTTTTACAACTTTTACTATCTCCTCTGGCATGAATGGCGGTATACATTGTATGTTATCGTTTTTGATTTTCTTTGTTACTGTTCTTATTTGTTTAGTGGTATTATATAGTTCTTTATAAAATTTCGTTGCAACATCTAAAATATCTTCTTTTTTAAATTTCATATTACCATTTTCTTCAAGTTTGATTATCCACTGAGTTCCTAGAGTCATATTTTTGTTGTTTTTCTTTATAGATGCACTTTCTGTCATTATTTTCATTATCATTTCTTCTTCATTCTTCTTCATATCGTTTCTTATTTTCTTTCTGACCAATTTTCTTACTTCTGTTAATTCTGTCTTTTCTGATATTGTCTTATTGTTTTTTCTTTCTAATTGTGATCTCCTCTTAATTAGTTTAATTGTATCTTCCTTAAATTTACCTCCTCGTTTTTTTTTCCCTTTATTTCGTTTGCTGTTTTAATAATTATATTTTCTAAGGAATTATATGTATATCTTAGACTTCCATTATTTGATATTGCGGTAATTTTTGGTCTATGTTGTTTTTAAAAGTTGTTCTATATGTATATATCCTGATTTTCTATGATTGTTGAGTTTTTTATTTGATTGTTTTTATATATTCTACGCTTATTTGTAATCTTATCTAAGTTTATTGTTGCTCTTACCATTCTATGGTCAGAGAAGAAGTTAACATTATTTAGTACTTCCACGTTTTTCATATTGTGACGTGCGCCCCCGAGAGAATAGTATACAACGCCACCACTGAACGTATATACGAGAACGATGACGCAATCCATGGCGCCGCAGCGGCTGGACTCTTAATTGCGTCATGACCTTGTCCCTTTGTGTGCCGGTCATTGTCGCTTGGAAGGCTTCTAGTGGCTTCTTGACTGTTACGCGCTGTATAAATATTGGCCGGGAGAAGGCGGAGTCTCAGTCTCATATATACCAGTAACCAGATATGAACTCGGTGATATAAATAAACAGTTTAACAGTTTACATAAATAAATGTAGTTATATAAATAAGTGCAGTGATATAAATGTTAGTTAGATAAATAATTCGTAGTGTTTAAGCATTTAATAATATTCTTAGTGTAATTATTTAATCATAGTGTTAGTTGTTTTTATTAATATTTAATCTTTATTTATTTTATCGTTTAATAAACGTATTCTTTTGTTAATAATATTTGTCTATGTTTTACACTTCACCCATATAAATAAAAACGTTACAATTGGTGTCAGGTGTGGGGTTGTTAAACTGTGAAGTGTAAATAAATAAAAATAAATAAAATGGCGACTAAACAATTAAAATTAAGTGAATTAAAAGTAGGTGATCTCAAGAGAGAACTAGAAGAACGGGATGTGGAAACAACAGGAAGGAAATCAACACTTCAAGAAAGACTGCGGCAGGCATTAACCGATGCTGGGGAAAATCCTGAAGATTACCTATTCGAAATTCCGGATGACGTATCCGACATTGGTAAACAGATACAACAAAGTTTAAAACAGGAAATAGCAGAAAGTTCTAGAAAATCAGAGCAAAGTTCTAGAACTTTAGAGGAAAAATTAATAGAAAGTTCTAGAAAGGCAGAGGAAAATTCCAGAACCCTAAAAAATGAACTAATGGAACATTCCAGAGCACTAGAACAAAAATTAGAGAATAATTCTAGAAGTTTAGAAGAGAAATTAGAAGAAAATTCTAGAAGTTTAAAAGAAAAATTAGAAGAAAAATTACAAGAAAATTCTAGAAGTATAGAAGAAAAATTAGTAGAAAATTCTAGAAGTCTAGAAGAAAAATTAGAGGAGAATTCTAGAAAAACCGAGAAAGACCTGAAGAATTTAAAAGATGAATATGACAAGAAAATTGAAGAAATACAGCAAACGTTCACTAAAATTACATCGTCGTCAATCCCGAATTCTGGTGTGACTGAGCCATGTCTAATAGAAGGAAGAAAAGTAGTAAAAGCTGATACTACTTCAAAAATGCACATAAAAACACCGGAATTTGATGGGAAATCTTCGTGGCCAAATTATTTAAAACAATTTGAAGCGGCCGCAAAAGCGAATAATTGGACGCCCGAAGAGAAGGCTACGGCGTTGACTGTCTCGTTGCGCGGAGAAGCTATAGACATCCTGCAAACGCTGAAAGAAGAAGAACAAGAGGACTACGACCAGCTAGTCAAGCGATTGGATATGCGGTATGGAAATGCGCATCTGGAGCAGGTGTACCAGACGCAACTGAGGAACCGGTATCAGAGTTCAAAAGAAAGCCTTCAAGAATTTGAAGTTGACGTAGCTCGTTTGGTTCATCTCGCACATCCTACGGCTCCCGACAGCGTTTTGGAGTGCCTGGCCACTCAATCATTTATCTACGGAGTTCGAGACAGCGAAACTCAACAAGCACTGCGATTGGCCCGTCCAAAAACTTTAATTGACGCACTCTCATATGCATTGGAGCATGAAGCTGCCAAACAAGCTTCACGTAACCAATCGCGAGTGCGAAATATGGATGCTGAGAGAAAAGAAAACACTGAAGATCTAGAAGAAACAGTGCGACGAATTGCAAGTGAAGTGTTCACCGGAAGAAAGAAACTTCGCTGTTGGAATTGCGGTGAACTGGGTCATCCGCGAAGACTTTGCAGAAAAATGCAGAAGAAGACGGAATCTGCAAAGCAAGAAAAGAAGTCGGAAAACTAAATTGGGTTGATGCGAAGGGGCAACCGTCGACCCGTAATCTAGAAGCCCCACAATCCATCAGTTATGTCGCATCTCTTCATCATAAAGCCAATAGCATCTATGTGGATGGCTCTATTAACGGAAGGCCAATGAAAATGCTACTGGATACGGGTGCGACAAAAACTATAATTAGACCCGACTTCATAAGGAAAACTGGCAAGACGCATCTTCAACCAACCAAGTGGCGGTTACGCACAGCAACGGGAGAACAAGCTACCGCATTAGGAGAAGTAGATGTCACCATCTCTATTGGAAACACCTCCTTTAAACATCGTGCACTAGTAGCTGAAGTTGAAGATGAAGTAATACTCGGAATGGACGCAATGTCAAAGCATGGTTTTAAACTTGACCTGAAGAAGGGAGTGATGATGGTCAATGAACAAGAACTGATATTAAATCCACGAGACGACAAGGTTGTGCGTGTACTAATGGCCGAAGACATCACCCTCCCAGAACGAAGTGAAACTATCCTGGGAGCACATTTAGATGGTAGTTTCTGTAAGGGAAGTATCGTTATGCTGGAGCCCAAAAATGATGATGCCAAAACTGGCACTGGAGTTGTTGTTGGAAAATCTCTGGTCAAAGCCAGCCAGGTAATTCCAGTTCGAATAATGAACGTCAATTTTTATCCTGTTGTTCTGAAGAGAGGAACAATTGTAGGAGAATGCATGACAGTATCCTCGATTATTAGAACTGTAAAGGCCACAGGGAACACATCTCGGAAAGTCCCGGACACGTTAATCAATCAACTGACAACATCGTTTGAAGAATTGACCGCCGACCAGAGAACGAAGGCAAATAATCTAATTGGAAATTTTAAAGATGTGTTCCAATTTGATGAGAAGAACAAAGGGAGAACTAATGTAGTTCACCATAAAATAGACACCGGAGACGCAAGACCCATCCGTCAACCAGCAAGAAGACTACCACTGGCGAAACGTGAGGAAACAGAACGAATAATCGAGGACATGAAGATGGAAGGTGTGATTGAACCTTCAAGCAGTCCATGGGCTTCACCAGTGGTGTTAGTGAAGAAGAAGGATGGCTCTACACGATTTTGCGTCGATTATCGTCAACTTAACAACGTGACGAAGAAGGATAGCTACCCGCTACCTCGAATAGACGACACATTAGACACCTTAGCTGGCTCAAAGATTTTCTCCACTTTGGACCTAAAGAGCGGATACTGGCAAGTGGATTTGGATCCAAAAGACAAAGAGAAGACAGCCTTCACCCTTGGTACAGGACTTTGGCAATTCACCGTAATGCCGTTCGGGCTCTGCAATGCTCCTGCAACGTTTGAACGACTCATGGAAACAGTATTGGCTGGGCTATCTTGGAAAACCTGTTTAGTGTACCTCGACGATATTATTGTGGTTGGTAAGACATTCGAGGACCACATGAAGAATTTGGAAGAGGTTTTCCAGTGATTGAGGAAGGCTAACCTGAAACTTAGCCCGAAAAAGTGTCACCTGTTTCGAAGAGAAGTTCATTACCTGGGACACGTGGTTTCCGGTAAGGGTATTGCAGTCGACCAGGAGAAGATAAAGGCTGTGAGAGACTGGCCAGCACCTAGGGACAAACACGAACTCAGAAGTTTCCTTGGTTTGTGTACCTATTATCGGCGATATGTACCTGGATTTGCCAACATAGCCAAGCCACTGACAAGGCTTACTGAAGAAGGAAGAAGATTTATCTGGGAAATGGACTGTACAGTTGCATTTAAAGAACTAAAACATGCTTTGACAAGCGCACCCGTCTTGAGTTATCCTTTACCTGAAGGAGAATTCATTCTAGACACAGATGCCAGCAACGTTGGAATTGGTGGCGTTCTTTCCCAGATACAAGATGGGCATGAGAAAGTTATTGCCTACTTTAGTAAGACCTTGTCAAAACCAGAAAGGAATTACTGTGTGACTAGAAAAGAACTCTTGGCAGTCGTGAAATCCGTGGAACATTTCTACAAATATTTGTACGGAAGACGATTTTTGATTAGGACTGATCATGCTGCATTAAAATGGCTGCTACAATTCAAGAATCCTGAAGGTCAGGTGGCTAGATGGATTGAAAGACTACAGGAATACGATTTCAAAATCGATCATAGGGCGGGTACCAGCCATCGTAATGCCGACGCATTGTCCAGAAGGCCATGCCAAGATGAGTGCAAGCATTGTAGTCGACTGGAAGAGAAACATTTTACTGTCGCCAGGACAACAGTAGTCGACGATAATTGGCAGCCCGATGGACTACGCGAAGACCAAGAGAATGACCCAACGTTGAAAATACTGCTGGAGTGGAAAGCAGAAGAGAGAAAACCAAGATGGGAAGAAGTTGCACCACACTCACAGAGTGTAAAATCATACTGGGCGCAATGGGACTTGATGATGATTGAAGATGGCCTGTTAAAGCGTTTGGTGGAAAATACCGATGGAACTGAGAAGAGAACTCAGTTGGTTATTCCTAAGAATAGAATTCCAGACGTGCTGAAAGAGATCCATGACGGATCTGGAGGTGGTCATTTTGGAGTCAACAAAACATTAGAAAGATTGCGCCAGCGATTTTACTGGGTTAACTGCAAGGAAGACGTTAAAGACTGGTGCAAGAAATGTGTAGTTTGCGCTGGAAGCAACGGCCCTCATAGACGACGGAAAGCTCCAATGCGTCAATACAACGTTGGCAGTCCATTTGAGCGCATTGCGATTGACGTGGCCGGACCATTTCCAGAAAGCGAAGACAGGAATAAATACATCGTGGTTGTCATGGACTACTTCACCAAATGGGTTGAGGCCTATCCATTACCCAACCAGGAAGCTACTACGGTCGCCGAAACCTTAGTCAAGGAGTGTATATGCCGATTCGGAGTTCCACGTGAACTTCACTCCGACCAGGGGAGAAATTTTGAGTCTGCCGTTTTCCAAAATATCTGTAAGATATTAGGGATTAATAAAACGAGGACAACTGCATTACATCCGCAGTCCGATGGCATGGTTGAACGCATGAACAGAACGATCAACCGATATTTGTCGAAGGTAGTCTCCAACCACCAAAGAGACTGGGACCGACATCTTCATCTGTTCTTAATGGCTTATCGTTCATCCGTGCATGCAACCACAGGGCAAAGTCCTGCGAACATCTTATTTGGGCGTGAGTTGCGCCTGCCATGTGACTTGGTGTTCGGCAGTAAACCTGGGGAAGATCTGGCCGGAGAAGACTACGTTACGGGCTTACGGAGAAGAATGAACGACATTCATGAACAAGTCCGCACAAACACTCAAGCTGCCAGCGACCGAATGAAGGACCAGTATGACATCAAGGCAGAAAAAGGTGGATACCAACCAGGGGATTTAGTGTGGCTTTACAATCCTCAAAGGCGCCGAGGTTTATCACCAAAGCTACAAAGAAATTGGGAAGGTCCATATGAGGTCGTTAAGAGAATAAACGACGTGATATACAGAATTAGAAAAACACCAACAGGGAAGCCAAGAGTAGTACACTTCAACCGGCTAGCCCCATTCGCTGGTGACAACAATGAAGACCATCATGGAGCAACGGTTCGTCGGATCATAGCTCAGGAACCAACTTTTGAAGACTTCATGGAACAGTATTCCTTTGGTCACAAGGCGCGGTATGGCGTGACGACGGAAGAACATAGAGATCTGTTCACCGTGTCCTCAGATTATTCCCTCGGCCACTGCGTATCGGAAGACTTAAAGATGTCACGCGGCATAGCGTCAGTCTTTAAGACAAAATTTGGACGACTACAAGAATTGGCCAACCAAGATCCATCCGTCGGGAAGACGCTACGACTGAGGGATAACAATGCAGAACAGCAGCAGTATATCTACTACCTGGTCACAAAACCACGCTCGTACCAAAAGCCGTCATATCGCAATCTATGGAGCTCGCTGTGTGACCTGAAGGATCATCTGCTAGAGAATGACATTTTGAAACTAGCAGTACCGAAGTTAGGCTGTGGATTAGATGGCTTGGATTGGAGAGTGGTTAGGAACATGTTAGAGATCCTCTTCCGCTATACCGGTATTGAAATTCTCGTCTGCAGCTTTAACCCTAGCAGACAGAAAGGAGAACCCCAGCGGACCATCGACTGTCACTTCTTCAAGACTTCAAAGTGTACCAAGGGCAATGCATGTAGATTTCGTCATCAAGAACTGTTCCGGGACGAAACAGTCTTAAGGAGGGGGCAATGTGACGTGCGCCCCCGAGAGAATAGTATACAACGCCACCACTGAACGTATATACGAGAACGATGACGCAATCCATGGCGCCGCAGCGGCTGGACTCTTAATTGCGTCATGACCTTGTCCCTTTGTGTGCCGGTCATTGTCGCTTGGAAGGCTTCTAGTGGCTTCTTGACTGTTACGCGCTGTATAAATATTGGCCGGGAGAAGGCGGAGTCTCAGTCTCATATATACCAGTAACCAGATATGAACTCGGTGATATAAATAAACAGTTTAACAGTTTACATAAATAAATGTAGTTATATAAATAAGTGCAGTGATATAAATGTTAGTTAGATAAATAATTCGTAGTGTTTAAGCATTTAATAATATTCTTAGTGTAATTATTTAATCATAGTGTTAGTTGTTTTTATTAATATTTAATCTTTATTTATTTTATCGTTTAATAAACGTATTCTTTTGTTAATAATATTTGTCTATGTTTTACACTTCACCCATATAAATAAAAACGTTACAATATATTTAAATTTCTTGTCAGAATAAAATCTATCTCGTTCTTATATCCTGCTGGAGACTTCCAGTTCCATTTCCGGTCTAGTTTTTTGGTGTAGAACGAGTTTGCAATTTTTAGTTGGTGCTGGTTGGCAAAGTTTATTAGTATTGAGCCTCTTTCGTTCCTTTCTCCGTAGTTTGAGTTGCCTATTACATGTTCTCCTGGTTGTCGTTTCCCTATTTTTGCATTCAGGTCTCCCATTAATATAAAAATATTTGAGTTGTTTGTGTCGTTTTATTTTTTAGCACATTATCTAGGTTATTATAAAAAAGTTCTAGTTCTTCAATTGGTGATTCAGATGTCGGCGCGTGAACTTGAATTATTTTCATTCTTCTCTTTTCGTTGAGTTTTAATTTTAGGGTAGCTATCCTTTCACAGATTGGTACAAATTCTTTCACTTTGTCCTTCCATGTTTTATTAACAAGGAAGCCTATCCCGTATTGACTTTTTATGGCTGAACTATTACAAAATAAAGTATGAGTTATTTTTCTTTCTATAATAGATTCATAGTTTCTTCTTATCTCAGCAAGTCCTAAAATATCCCACTTTATTTTATTTAAGGCATATTCTAGTTCTTTCATTCTATCCTCTTATTTTAATGTTTTCGTGTTTAAGGTGCATATTTGTATAATTTCGGGGGTTTTGGTCGTTTTCTCACGCGGTGACCAGCCGTATTGTCAGTGTTTGTTTCTTTTGTTATATACTGATAGGTATATTGTTTTCATTTATTGTAGTGTTATGTTCTTTATTCTGTAGATTACATATTTGTAAGTTTTGCTTAATTTGTGTACCTGTTATTCGTTTTTCAGACGTTTTCGCTTTACCCTCTTTCTGTTCTTGGGTCGTTACCATATTTTCCTTTTTTGTTTTCATTGGTTGCTAAACTTTAGCCTTTTCCTTCACGTTGAACATATCGGGTATTTTTATTTTCGATACATCAATATTCGATAGGCTGCTACACCTCGATCGATACATGGTTTCTTGTAATGTATTGTTTGTTAAGGTAATGGATGGTTTTGTGTTGTCTTTTGAATCCTTTTTAAATTGATCTTGTTTCGTTTTCTTCGTGTCTTGTTCTCCTTCCTTTTTGCTGCTGCTTTCCATATCCTCCGATCTGTTTCTTTTCTTTGAATTCATATCTTCTTTAATTTTTATAAATTCTTCTCCGATCTGTTTACCATTTACTACTAGTTTATCGTATTTTAATATTGTATATTTACCCATTTCTCTAAGATATTTCATAATAGGGGCTAGTATTTTTCTATTTTCTTGAATTTGTTTTGGCAGGTCCTCTGTAACGTAGATATGTGTATTTTTTTAGATTTTTCTTATTCCTTAAGACTTCAACTACTTTTCTTGCTGCTAGGAACTTTATTAATATTGGTCTTATGCTGTTGTTATTTTTTGGTCCTAATCTAAATAGACGATCAATTTCAGTAATTGATGTTGGTATTTTAAGTTATTTATTTAATATAGTTATACATTTTGTTTCCGATTCCATTACGTTCTTTTCATTTTCTGGCACATCATGCATTAGTATGTTTCGAGACCGTTCTTCTTTTTTCCTTTTGAGACGATTTGTTTTCCTGATTTTCTATTTTATTTTTATTTTCTTGGATTTGTATAGCTGTGTTTTATCCTGCTCATATCTTCTCTCATTTCGTCTATTAAATGTTGTAGTTTTTCTATAGCCTTTAAAATATCTTCATTTGCCATGTTTTTATTTTTCTGGAGGTTTATTTATTTTATTGATATGTAATGCGGGTTGCGTTTTAATGAAGAGTGTCGGGGTAAGACCTTTTATCCTTTTACTGTAATATTTCCTCCCTGGTTTGATATGTTCTATTTTTGTTTAAAGGATATGTCTCGGGATATGTTCTTGTTGACTCTTCTACTTCTCATTTACACTTTTGTTAGTATATCTGAGTTAAGGTGTGGGGGTTAAGGGTGTACTGTAGACAGAAAAAGTGTTGAAAAATACTGAATAAGTTTTCTCAAAATTACAAAAAGTGGACATAATTGGAAAAATCGGTTTTGTATTTTTCGAAATTATATACTAGTAGCTCGAGAGCAGCGATGCGATTATTATAAATTTTCTCTTCGTTTTTGAGATTTTAACTAAATAAAGAAGTAAAAATTGCCATTTTTTAGCCCCATTTTTCTATTAATAGGAGAATGATTTTATAAATAATCTTATCGCTGCCCTGTAGAGGATGGTTTTCTGAACCAATTTATATTAAAAAAAACTGAATTGTTTTATTAGTTATTGCACATTAAAGGAAAAGAAAATTGAAATTTTTTTCACCGTCAGATGTCGCTGGTTACATTGCATTTTTAGGAACAAGCATCTCCCTTTCCCCTCGGCTCTTGTTGTTGACCCAACCCAAAGCATGAGATGGGTTTTTGTCGGAAAAGGCAACTTAGTTAAACTAATCCCTTAACGTATTTTTTCGTCTTTCCACTGTCTTATACTAGTACAGTTATATAATCTTTCCAAAGTTTTAAACATGACCAGAGATTTTTATTATAATAATCAATATACCTTCTTATTTTATGCAAAATCGGGTAACTTAATTTCATTATTTTTATAAAAAATATTATTATAACTATTATGTTGTTTATCTTTTAGGACGGCATCCATTTCCGTACATGATATACTTTTCAAATTTGTAAAATATATATTATGTTCCATTTGAAATTTCAAAGTTGGTATTAATTACTAATAAACCGGAACTGGTATCATGAATGTACATCCGTCATTAAGTAGCTTACTTGTTGCTGTATAAATCATGTTATATGAAAGAAATTACTAACTTAATAAATAAGCGACATATTTGCTGGATCCACTAAAATATAACACCCTGTATATACAAATACACTTTAAATAGATTTTGCCTAGTGGCAATATATCCAGGATAGCTAGATTCAATCTTCTATACAAAATTTGTTCTATGTTTAGACATTTTTAGTTAATAACTCATTTTCCGTTTTAGGAAACTTATGGATTATGAAATGTGAACCATAATTACAAAAAGAAAACAAACAAAATATACAAAGGCTTCCAATTAGTATTGATACTAGAATCCAACCGGTAAGGTGTAAGAGTTGTACGAGTCATCGTGTGAGGTATGATTAAGTTTTTCTATCTTTTAACAGATTTTATGGAAAAAAATTCTTCTGCCGGTGCTCATGCTTTTGAAAAATGGAGACAAAAGATCTTTTTAAATATACAGGTGTTATTTAAGTAAGTGTACAATGCTTAACCGATGGTAAAACTAACTCCATAGATATTAATCTGGCAATAATTTTTGTTTTACATGTTTGCTACAAGAATTGGAGCCCCTTAAAACTGACCAATTACGTCAAAGTTAATTTTTTTAAAAAAAAAAGTAAAAGTCAATGTGTTCTCCGGAAAAAATATCACACCTGTCACAATTGACATATAAGATCATTTCAGACTTTCATAATGAAAAACTATATGTTTATCAACACTGTTGCATGTGATGATAATTGGCATTTTAATATAAATTTTACATCTATGCAAAAAACGTTTCACGTCAGTTTTCATAATCAATATTTTTTCCAGGTAACACATTGATTCTTACTTTTTTATAAAATTTTGAACTATGACATATTTGGTCAGTTTTAAGGAGCTCCAGTTCTTACAGAAAGCATGTAAATAAAAAAATATTGCCAGATTTACTATCTGTGGGGTTAGTTGTACCATCGGTTAGCGTTGTCACCCCGTATTGCAGTATTCCAGAGAACTAATCTAAATCGATGTTTTTATTGGGACGCGAAATTTTCAAAGGGGGGCACAAAAATATATTAATTATTTCGGGATCAAAAACTACCGGAGAAGAGGTTTAGTGGGGCGTATATAAGTCTGAAGGGGTTCGCGAGAATAAAAAGTTTGAGAAACACTGCTTTAACCCGCAATCACCCGACTGTTGGATTTTATCTAACATTACATATTTTTTTTTCAATAAAAAGCTCAAATTAATAAAACGAATATGGCTATTTAATTAATTAAATTGAGCACATATACAACAAACAAATTATTGATTTATTTAATCTTCAAAAGTATTTTCTCTTGCTGTACATTCCGTGTATGCAATTATGTTATTTGTATCTACTTTTCCTTATGGGACAATATGCACATCTTGGGTTTGATGGTCCCTGTTTAACAATATTCATATAAAAAATATCCATATTTAAAAAAATATATAAATTAAAACAATATATTGCATAAAAAATATAATAATTCTATTTATTATAACTATAAGTACACAAATATTTAAAAATTTATCTATCTTGGTCTGTTAAATTTCATCTAACATAGCGGACATAACGAGTTGTAAAATCCCCTCTTTTAATGTGAAAGTTTCTCCTCCAAACACAAGGTCATTACTACGTTGTGAATATGTTTCTCGAGACATATCTCAAAGTATAATTTCAAAACTCAAAAAATAAAAATAAAATATGAGAAAAAAGATTAAAATGTTAGATTTTATGTAACGGGTCGGGTGATCGCGGATTAAGTGAAATAATAATTTTGATTGACTTCAAAAACATCTTTTCAGTAAGTTTCCCTATATTTTTTTTTGCAAACATTTATTTGAGTGAGTGAAGGAGAACTGCTCTTTTACACTATTACATTTCTAAATACTACATTAGTTTATTAAACATTATTCTTTATTCCAGATATAGTGGGGCCTACAAGTTATTATTATATTTCTATCCTTAAAAGATTTGACATCTGCATAAGAATGGATATTGCAGTAACAATTTGAAGAAAAGAATTGTAAGTGCCATTCTTTAATATTCTGAATAATTATTTAATATGATGAATGAAAAAGATTCACCGTTGAATATAAACATGTAAATAAACAAAATCTGAAGTATATTTCTGATGAAAATAAAATAAATGAAACAATATTGTTATTAATTCAACATTGTTGCAGATTAGTCCGAAAGCCAATACAAAATCTGTAGGAAACATTATGAAATACTAATGCAAAATGATATTGTAATGATAATCTTGAAATAATTGCAGAAAAAGAATATGTACATATAAAGTTATTCTTTTTTTTTATTAAAAATTTTGCCGAATAATTATTTATAACGCTGAATAAAAATAGATTCACCGTTGAATATAAACTAAATAAACTAAATCTGATGTATATTTCTGATGAGATGAAGAAATTATACATATGGTAGAAAATTGTTACTAATTCGTTGTTTCGGATTAGCCGGGATGAATATATAAAATCATACTTAGAAGTAATTATGCAAAATAATATCGTAATTACAATCTTGAATGGAAGAAAAAATTATATATTTCTTTTGTAATTCAAAGTTGAATATAAACAAAATTCGAATTATATTTCTGATGAAAAGGAAATACGAAAGACTTTTGATAATAATTCGTCATTGTTACAGATTAGTCTGAAGGACAATATAAAATTTGTAGGATATACTATGAAACGATATTGTAATATGTAAGTGTTTTTTATTTATTACGAGTAAGTTATTCTTTCTTTTCCTAAAAATTGCTGCAGTTTAAGTCGACTTTTTATTTATTATTAAAAATGTGTCAACAAAAACTGCAGAGAAAAAAAATCACTTTACTGGAATACTTATATTAGTTAATGAATCATGTTTGTGTATAAAGTGATATATTTAACAATTTTTTTACTTCAGTTCTTTTTGTCATTTATAACAAACAATATTGTAATAAGTATTGTTTTGATATCGTCGTAACATCATAAATAGTTTGGTACTGCAATTGTATATAATCCATTTAACAAAATATATATTCGAATTAATAAATATTTTCGCAAATTAATTTACTATGCATGTCAGAAAGCATAGAAACTCAAAGGTTATCGCTTGGATGAAGCACTCCTATTCTAGAACAAATTGGTTTGAATAAAATACCTATCTACATTACGTAAATAACATAAATTCAACAGGATTAAAATGTAAGTTTTGAGTATGTTTATTTTTTTCTGCAGCAATTGGAGCTTTTATAAGTGTTGCAAGCCTACAAACAGTAATTCCAGATTAATACAGAAATTGCCTGCCGATATCGACACTTTGCTTTAATACTGTTTTTTTATGATTGGGTAGCATGTATGAAAAATAGTTGAAGTATAAAAGGAAAGTGATCGCAATATGAATAAGATCGCATGAGGAATGAACTGGTGTATAATATGAAGAATACGTGAAAGCGAGGGACTGACGATTGAAGTGAGTTTGGAAGGAATGTTGAAGGATGCTTGTTGCAGTTTGAATGAGATGTTTGCCAGATATATGTATGTATATATGTATGTATGTATTGTTACGTGCGCCCCTGACTTAAGAGTATACGAGGACCGCTACTGGTAGAATATTCGCGAGCGATGACGTAATCCACGCCGGCGACGGAAAAATCTATACGCGTTCAGACTGGTTAATTACATCCGGTGGGGTGATCCTTTGTGTTCGATGATGGTCGCGTCAGAAAGTTCCAGAAGGACACTGGGCTGTATAAATACCTTCCTAAGGACAGCGGAGACATTGTCTGTTATATAGAAGCAACAAGCAATGAACAGTGGGTGATAAAAATTAACAGTCTACGAGATGTGAACATAAATAAATGTAGTTATATAAGTAAATATAGTGATATAAATATTGCTTAAATAAATAATCTTAATTTAAGCATTTAATAATATTGGTAGTTATAAATTAGTGTTTATAATTATGTAATCATAGTGCTAGTTTTTCTTATTACCTTTTTAATATTTATCCTAATTATTTATCGTTTAATAAACGTATTATTTTAATTATTAATATTTCTCTGATTTTTACACTTCACCCATATAAATAAACGTTACAATTGGTGTCAGGTGTACGGGTTGTTGATAACTGTGAAGTGTAAATAAAAATAAATAAAATGCCTAAACTATTAAAATTAAGCGAATTGAAAGTACATGATCTCAAAACGAAACTGGAAGAACGAGATTTGGAAGCAACAGGAAAAAAGATAGAGCTTCAAGAAAGACTGCGGCAAGCATTAACCGATTCTGGTGATAATCCTGAAGATTACATTTTTGAAATTCCGTGTCTCGAGTCCGACATTTGTAAACTTGTAGTCGAATATTGTAAAAGATTAGAACAAATATGGGAAGAAAGTTCTAGAAGTTTGGATCGGATATTGAAAGAAAGTTCTGGAAAAGTGGAGGAAAAATCCGGAGCACTGGAAGAAGAATTAAAGGAACATTCTAGAACATCGGAAAGGGAATTGCATGAAAGTTCTAGAAAAGCGGAGGAAAATTCCGGAGCATTGGAAGAATTAATGGAACATTCTAGAACAGTGGAAAAGGAATGTGATGAGAGTTCTAGAAAAGCTGAATAATATTCTGGAATTCTGGAGCAGAAATTGGAACACGAATTGAAGGTGAATTCTGGAAGAGTAGGGGAGAATTCTGGAATCGTGGAGCAAATGTTGGAGCGGGTATTGAAGAATTCTGGAAAAACTGATGAAGGCCTTTTGGAGTTTGGTGCCGACGTGGCTTGTTTGGGTCGTCTCGCACAACCTACGGCTCCTGACAGCGATTTAGAGTACCTGGCCACTCAGGCACTCATTTCCGGAGTTCGAGACAGCAATACCCAGCAAACACTGCAATTAGGCCAGCCTAAAACTATGGTTGACGTACTCTCATATGTATCAGATCATGAAGCTGCCATACAAGTTTCACTTAACCAATCGCGAGTGCGAAATAATTATGCTGAGGTAAATGAAAACACCGAAGCCATAGATGAAAAAGTGCGACGAATTATAAACGAAGTGTTTGTTAGAAGAAACTCCGCTGTTACAAAAGAAGACGGAAGTGAAAAAGAAAGAGACCACGAGAGAGAAAGAGAGCGTGTTCAGCAAGAAATTTAAAAAAAAGAAATCTAGGAAGAAATTATAGAGGTAAAGGAAGAATCCGTTGATGTCAAGGATGAATATGAAGAAAGAATGGGCCGTGAGAATCAGATGGAAAACAAGCAGAAAGACAAAGCAAGGGACTAGAAAGAAGGGGAAGTAATGTCGACACATTGTCCAGAAGTCCATGCCAAGATGGAGGCAAATATGGTAGTCGACTGGAAGAGAAACATTCCACCATTGCCAGAATAACAGTAGTCGACGATAGTTGGCAGCCCGATGGACTACACAAGGACCAAGAAAATGACCCGACTTTGAAAATATTACAGGAATGGAAAGCAGAAGAAAGCAAACCAAGATGGGAAGAAGTTGCACCACACTCACAGAGTGTAAAATCGTACTGGGCGCAATGAGACTCAATGATGATTGAGGATGGCCTGTGAAAGCGTTTAAAACAAACAACTCATTAAAACAAACAACTTTTCTTAGCTCAAATTTTTGATTTGGAGCCCCAGTTCATAGTTATTGGCGTTTTCTTGTTTTTCGAAAAATCGTCATAACTCCCTTATTTTAAGGAATATTTAAAAACTACAAAAACTTTCAGCATTTGCTTTCGGTTCTCTAAAACACTTGTATTTACAATTATTTTCTATTTCCTCAAATAACAAAATGGCGACTAATCAAAAATTTCAAAACAAGATATGATGAAAACCACCCCATCGATTTTCGAAAAGAAAACATTTATAAAATTCATAAACTTTCTACTACAATATTTGTCTGAAACATTTTTTTCTACCTGGCCAAAAAAAGTTTTTATTCAAATTGAATTGCAAGATAAATTTTAACAAACTGCAACAATCATTTAAAACAAAGTAGGCTTGCTGCCATTAAACAAGAAAAACAAGAAACAAACAAGAAAAATAAAACAATAAACAATGAAACAACAATGGTGGGACTAAATATGATTTTCAAAGTGGCCACCATTCGCAGCAACGCAAGCCCGGCAGCGTGCTTTGATATTGGTGGAGACCTTCGCAAGGACTGCCTGCTTCTCTTTTATATCTTCTGCTGCAGCCACGATTCTAGCCACTAGTTCTAGCTCTGTGTTCACCGGTGTCTCGTAAACAGAGGTCTTCATCTGACCACAAAAAAAGAAATCTAGTGGAGTTAGGTGGGGGCTCCGGGCTGGCCACGCAACTGGACCTCTCCTCCCAATCCACTTATTCAGGTATTTTCTATTTAATAATGCGGTGACTTCTCGCGTTGTGTGAGCCGGTGCCCCATCATGCTGAAACCAAAGTTTCAGTCTTATGTTTAGTGGCAAGTCTTCAAGTAGTTCCGGCAGCACAGTATCCAAGAAAATAAAATAATTTTCACCATTCAATCGGTTTGGGAGAATGTAGGGTCCAATAACGTACACCCCTATGATTCCAGCCCATACATTTACCGCAAAACGTTGTTGATGTGCGCGAATAAATGGTGCGTGGGGATTCTCGTCAGCCCACAAATGATTATTTTTAGAATTAAATACCCCGTCCCTTGTGAAGCAAGCTTCGTCGGTAAACAAAACAAATTTTTCAAAATGCCTTCTCAGATTACAACGTCGAAGGAGCCAACGACAGAACAACAGTCTTGGCTGGAAGTCGTCAGGTCCCAAAGCTTGAACTTTTTGCCTAGAGTACGGGTAAAGGCCCTACTCATTCAGAACTTGCCAAACACTCACATGATTCACATTTAATCTGTTCCCTATTATTCTTGTACTCGTCGATGGCTCATCTTCAATAATGTTAAGTACAGCCTCTTCAAATCTAGGGGTTCGACGTACCCTGTTGGCGTTTCCACCAGTTGTTGTGTAGAAACAACCAGTTTCTAACAAACGCCTACAATTTTTTCTGAAGAGTTGGCTACTTGGTTGTTGACGATTCGGGTATCTTTCCCGATAAATTCTTCGAGCTTCCTGTGCATTACGCCTCTTGCTTCCCCAAAAACCAGAAGCATGTCAAGAAGTTCAACGTTTTCATAATGATGCATGTTTACGTATAAATTATGCAAAATACGAACATACAAACGGACATAGACGTGCGCTAAATTTGAAGTAACTTGTTTTTGAGTACTTGTCAAATCTAATCTCTTTTTTGTTTCATTGTTTTCAGAAGCTACTTCGTTTTAAATGCTTTTTTTTAGTTTGTTAATACTTATGCAAGCCAAGTAAGTGAATAAAAACTCTTTCTTTGGACAGATAGAGAAAAATGTTTCAAACAAATATTGTAATAGAATGTTTAAGGATGTTAAAAATGTTTTATTTTCAAAAATCGATGGGGTGGTTTTCAAAATATCTTGTTTTGAAATTTTTGATTGGTCGCCAATTATTTGATGAAATAATTGTAAATACAAGTGTTTTAGAGAACCGAAAACAAATGCTGAAAGTTTTTGTATTTTTTAAATACTGCATAAAATAAGGGAGTTATGACGATTTTTCGAAAAACAAGAGAACGCCAATAACTATGAACTGGGGCTCCAAATCAAAAATTTGAGCTAAGAAAAGTTGTTTGTTTTAAAGAGTTCTATCTACCATTTTCGGGTGTAACGACTTAGTATTACCACCCTGTATAAATAAATAAAGTGATATAAATATTATTTAAATAAAAAATCTTAGTGCTTAAGCATTTAATATTATTGTTAGTATTAAATTAGTGTTTATAATTATGTAGTCATAGTGTTTTTAATATTTGTCTTAATTATTTATCGATTAATAACCGTATTATTTTAATGAATAATATTTCTCTGATTTTTACACTTCACCCATATAAATAAACGTTAATTTATGTATGTATGTATGTATGTAATGTATGTATGTATGTAATGTATGTATGTATGTAATGTATGAATGTAATGTATGTATGTAATGTATGTATGAAATGTATGTATGTAATGTATGTATGTAATGTATGTATGTAATGTATGTATGTAATGTATGTATGTAATGTATGTATGTAATGTATGTATGTAATGTGTGTTTGTAATGTATGTATGTAATGTATGTATGTAATGTATGTATGTATGAAATGTATGTATGTAATGTATGTATGTACGAGCCCTAACCAGTATATGTTCGGACGGGCAGATTTTTTAAATTAATAATCTTTTTTATTATATACATAAAATTGTTTCTGTTCTGGCTACTTTTATTTGTTAGGCGGATCAAATTACTATATTTTCACCCCATTATTTTGATGTTTACGTATTTTAAATATGAATTAAAAACACAATTTTGTTGGTCTGATATTTTTTTTGACCACTAAATGTTCGGACGCCTACGTAATGTTAACAATATGGATGGTAAAATTAGTGATAGTAGGCGCTGGAATAAAAAGACTGTCATTAACAATTTTTGTCTGTTGGTTTTGACATTTTGAACAATAATCATGGTTCGTGGATTAGCAACTTGTTTAAAAATACGTGAATTAATTGTTAAAAAACATAATGAAGGCATGTCGATGTCGCAAATTGCTTCTGATCTTGAAATACCAAAATCAACGATTGGGGACATCATCAAGAAGCAACAAGAAACGGGTACCCTAAATATTAGGGGAAAAAGTTCTGGGCGTCCACGATTAATAAATGAAAGAAAAAGAAGAGTTTTGGTCAAAATTTGCAAGGAGCAAAGAAGATCAACCTTACGGGACATTACAGCCCTTTGGAATCAACAAACTGGTCTAAGTATTGGCAGAGAATGTTGTCGGGCTTGGATTCACAAATCTGGACTCAGTTTTTATAAGGTATGATAACATCGAAGTTTAGTAAAATATGCGTGACATTCTGATAATTTTTGAAGGCTAAAGAGAAGCCTTTACTATAGGTCGTGCCAAGTAGAAATTCTCCGCCCTTCTTACTTAAAGGGCCAATCGCATGCACTGTACTTAAACGGGTTTGTCTCAGTGGCGTCCGAATAATATTATTAAAGATTTAAATTTATTGGCCCGTATTACGATCACGGTTTTAACTAAAACGCTGTTTTAAAAAATGTCAAATTCAAATATCAACATTTAATTTTGCACGTATGTTTGAACATCGATTTTTTAAAAAATATTTGTTTGAATACAAACTATGGTCTCCTTTTAAATCATAATTTGATAAATTCAATATTATTTATTATTGTTATTAAATAATGATATCTGACACAGCGTTTTAGTTAAAACCGTGATCGTAGTGTGATCGTAGTACAGGCCATTGTGTATAGTTAAGTTGACTAGAAAACATGGTACTAAATAGTAAAAGTAGGTTGTTAGTGTACAAGGTAATCAAATTTATGGAGAATATTAAATGATCTTCATTTATTTTTAGGTATTTTGTACATATTTTAGTTTTTAAGCTTAATTTAAATATTCTAAATACTATTGTTGCCTAATTATTTCTACGCCACTGACACAACACAGTGTTCACATCCATTGTCAGTTGAACGCTTGTGTCTTCATCGGTTTTGCATTTATGTCATTACAGTACTTACACGAGCGACTACTGGGCAGTCCCTAGAATTCTTTTTGGGTAAGCGGCGCACGGAAAAGGTGCATGTATCACTATGAAATGGATAGTGAGAGACCACTCCGCTCTAAAAATAGTGGTACACAGTATATGCGCAAGAAATGATTGACAGGTCATTTCTATTTGGCACGACCTATAACTGAAAAACAAAAGAAAAAACGTCTTGCTTGGGCTAAAGAAAGGATTTTATGGACTGTTGAGGACTGGAGCAAAGTGATATTCAGTGATGAGGCCAAGTTTGACATTAGTGTAGGAGATTGTAGGAGGCGTGTAATTAGAAGCAAATCAGAGGCATTTCATAAAGATTGCTTAAAGTAGTTATATCGTGAAATCATTTTCAACAGAATTAATTGAAATTTTAAGTACATCTCAACTGAAGTATAATCTACCTGCTCTCCAAGTTTTAAAACAATTGACCAAGCGGTACCTGAGATATTTGCAATTAAATTTGGCCTTTTTAACACGTGAAGAATAGGAAATGGCAAAATAAACACAACATTTTAAATTATAACTTTTATATCAATTATGACATTTAATCGAAAAACTAGTATGTTATAGATAACCAATTAACGGATTTTATGTAAAAATTTGAAAATTATTTACCGCACAGATTTAATTTTATTGCCTCTAGAAAATTATAATCTGAAAATACGATAAATAGGTAGAATTATACTTGACAACCATGTACAAGTCTCCGATGGAGTGTCAGTTAACAACGCCCACTGTGGTATTAGCGAATAAGAGGTGTTCTGTGGTTAAAGGAATTTCAAACGTACATTCGAAGGAAATATTTTTAATTTGGGTATTTAAGTGAAAAGCATGAAAAAGTTCAAACAGTATAATACTACTTTCGTAATTTTAAGAAAGAAATATATTAATTTATTTTGCAGTTCCGATTTGTAGTTTAGAACTAGTATTATATCTCAAAACATCTGATTACTTTTATACCTGAATGTACCAATAAATGTGGGAAAACTTCAACTTTGAGTTTATATTAAATTGAATTTCAGACAAAATTGTTGATTTTTTAAGTAAAAATCATGAATGGAAATAATAAAGATATATACCTATATAAATATTTATTTAATGTATTTTTTTAGCACAAAGATAAAATATAAAACAAATATAACATTAAAAAAAATATATTTATTTAGTTTGAGTTTATATTAAATTGAATTTCAGACAAAATTATTGATTTTTACTTAAAAAATCAACAATTTTGTCTAAAATTCTTTTGTTTTTGGTTATACGTGGTTTCGTGTTGCCGGTTACAATTTCTGATAAAAATTGAATTACACCTTTTCTTCCATTTTCTGTATATATTCTACTTAGTGTTTCAAAATTAATTCCACTATTTGCAATTTTTTTAATCATGTTTTTTGATATTATACCTCTGAAAACCGTACACGGTTCGACATTTTCACATATGTCAAAATTAAAATTCAAGCTCTGACTGAAAACAAACCAAATATTTCTGTCCTTGTCTAAGTGCGACGTTGCCACAGTTATTTTTCAACACTCGTGCTGTTGTGTGAATAAATTGGAATACGACACTTTTGTATGTGTTAGTGCGAGTGGTACAGTTCAAAAAAAAACTTTTCTACGGAAAAATAAAGAAAATTCGTCTGTTACAGTCTTTGATATAAGCTTTTAACAATTTTTACACAATCTATGTATATAATATAATGTTCAAAAATATTAATTATTGCAAATATAAACTGCATTAGCTTAATTTTTATTTTGAACATAGAACAAGTTTTTGATAGGTACACTCGAGTGACAACTACCTTAAAGCGTACAGTGAAGTTTCCTCAAGGAATTACGGTTTGGGGCTGTATGTCGTCGAAAGGTCTGGGAAAATTACATTTTGTAGATGGGACAGTAAATGCGTCAAAATATCAGAATATCCTGGCAAACTATCTGATACCAACCATTCATGAATTGCATCCTAATGAACCTAACATAATTTTTCAACAAGACGGCGCATCCTCTCATACTGCCAAATCTACAAAAAAATGGTTTGCAGATAATAAAATTGACGTATTAGATTGGCCGTCCAGCAGCCCCGATCTCAATATTATTGAGACTGTGTGGCATAAAATGAAACAACGTCTAAGAAATGATCCTCAGCGCACTATTCCGGATCTTCGTGCTAAAATTCATGAAATTGGGGACTCATTTTCTACAGAAGATTGTCAGGAGCTTATGTCAACAATGCCATTGAGAATAAAAGCTGTAATTAAGGCTAAAGGGGATGTTACGCCGTATTTAAAATAACTGTTAGATTTTTTTCTGTCCATCTGATTGTTTAGTTATATTTCAATTTGTGTTTAATTCAAATTACTTTAATATATTTGTTACTTTAAATAAGTCTGAATAAAACGTTTAAATGCGTAGAAGCATAATACAATAATCAAAAATAAAAATAAAAAATCTAAAAAAAATTACCGACTAAATTCTGTTGATTGCGACATCGTCCGAACATATAATGGTTAGGGCTCGTAATGTATGTATGTAATGTATGTATGTAATGTATGAATGTAATGTATGTATGTAATATATGTATGAAATGTATGTATGTAATGTATGTATGTAATGTATGTATGTAATGTATGTATGTAATATATGTAATGTATGTATGTAATGTATGTATGTAATGTATGTATGTAATGTATGTATGTAATGTATGTATGTAATGTATGTATGTAATGTATGTATGTAATGTATGTAATGTATGTAATGTATGTAATGTATGTAATGTATGTAATGTATGTATGTATGTAATGTATGTATGTAATGTATGTATGTAATGTATGTATGTAATTATGTATGTAATGTATGTATGTTATGTATGTAATGTATGTATGTAATGTATGTATGTAATGTATGTATGTAATGTATGTATGTAATGTATGTATGTAATGTATGTATGTAATGTATGTATGTAATGTATGTATGTAATGTATGTATGTAATGTATGTATGTAATGTATGTATGTAATGTATGTATGTAATGTATGTATGTAATGTATGTATGTAATGTATGTAATGTATGTAATGTATGTAATGTATGTATGTATGTAATGTATGTATGTAATGTATGTATGTAATGTATGTATGTAATGTATGTATGTAATGTATGTATGTAATGTATGTATGTAATGTATGTATGTAATGTATGTATGTAATGTATGTATGTAATGTATGTATGTAATGTATGTATGTAATGTATGTATGTAATGTATGTATGTAATGTATGTATGTAATGTATGTATGTAATGTATGTATGTAATGTATGTATGTAATGTATGTATGTAATGTATGTATGTAATGTATGTATGTAATGTATGTATGTAATGTATGTATGTAATGTATGTATGTAATGTATGTATGTAATGTATGTATGTAATGTATGTATGTAATGTATGTATGTAATGTATGTATGTAATGTATGTATGTAATGTATGTATGTAATGTATGTATGTAATGTATGTATGTAATGTATGTATGTAATGTATGTATGTAATGTATGTATGTAATGTATGTATGTAATGTATGTATGTAATGTATGTATGTAATGTATGTATGTAATGTATGTATGTAATGTATGTATGTAATGTTTGTATGTAATGTATGCATGAAATGTATGTATGTAATGTATGTATGTATGTATGTGCGTATGTATTTATGTACGAGGTCTGGCTATTAAATAACGAGACTGCTTATGAAAAAGAGTTTTATGTTAAAAATTATTTTATAATCGAATGCTCCCCTTCAATTTACTCCCCTCCCCTCGCCACACACCGTTCCATTCGTTTTTTCCATTGGTCAAAGCAATGTTGGAAGTCTTCTTTTGTAAAAGCGTTTAGAAGCTCCGCCGATTTTCGCTTCACCCCTTCCATCGATTCAAACCGGGTTCCTTTTAAGGCAGACTTAATCTTCGGTAACAGAAAAAGTCACAGGGTGCTAAATCAGGCGAGTACGGCGCGTGTTCGTGCACTGGAGTGCCTTTAGCGGCTAAATACCGCTTCACAGACAGCGCGATATGGGCAACTGCGTTGTCCACGACTTGTTTTTCCACCACTCCGGCCGTTTCTTACGAACTCGTTCTCGCAGTGTTGCCAAAACTTACAAATAGTAAGTTTGGTTTACAGTTTGACCCTCGGGAACCCATTCAGTTATCACGATGCCGTTGATGTCGAAAAAAACGATTAGCATGGCTTTAAATCTTGATATCGACATCCTTGCTTTTTCAATTCTTGACGATGCAAGAGTTTTCCAATGCATCGATTGTCGCTTAGTTTCAACATCGTATTGGAATATCGAGGTTTCATCGCAAGTGATGATGTTTTCCATCAATTCAGGATCTTCATCTAAACTCTCAAGAAAATCTGAGCAGATCTGTTGACGGACGAGCTTTTGGTTAGGGGTCAAATTTTTTGAGACCATAACTTCGCACAGACTTTCTTCATGTTCAATTCGCCATGTAAAATTTTTCTGATAGTTTCTTTATCGGCGTTTAGAGTCTCAGCAATCACCCGAATGCTCATACGACGATCTCCGCGCACAATTTCATTGATTTTGGTCACTGTTTGCGGAGTTGAAACAGAGACAGGTTGACCTGGACTTTGATCATCTTCGGTGCTCTCTCGGCCTTAAGAAAACCGTTTATACCATTGAAAAACACGCGCACGAGATAGAGAATTCTTACCATAGGCCTCTTTCAACAATTTATAGCATTCAGTCGGAGTTATTTTAATTTAATGAGAAATTTCACATTGATCCGTTGCTCGTGTTTTTCGTCACACATTGTTATCGGTACGAGAAAAAAACACGTTCGTTTCTAACCTCTATAGGAAAAATACTACTACAGCGACAAAAACGTGTTTTCGTACCGGAATAGTAGACACTTCCAGCTATCCAACGCTGCATTCGTTTCCCCCTTCTCCTCTCGGACGCCTTCTGCGCGCGCAGTCTCGTTATTTAATAGCCAGACCTCGTATGTATGTACTTATGTGTGGAACAGTATTGAGTACTGTTGTTGAGACGGCATTTTATTGGCATTTTCTTGAATAACTGGATACAGTCCTTTCTCTACAACTGTGCACTGTAAAGTCCACAGTATATAATTTATTAATTGTAGTGATGGAACAATAGTGGTTTTTAAAAGTCTGATCACGAATATTCGCCCTAGTCAGAAAGCCGGAGAACAGATTATCCGGCCAGACAATAATTTTATATAGTTATTTAGTATTTAATCATAAATGAACAAATTTTAACATCAAATTTTGTTGACCCGCGGATAAAAATGTTACGTGTTAAACGTTTACTCTTTTTTACAGTATATTTAACTATCATAAAGACGTTATTCACTTTGTAGCTTTTTTATAATGCAAGTTATTAGTGTTTACACTAAATGTTACACTACTTTTAATTATTTATTTTTATACCTATAATAAAGTTTATAGAAATAAAATAATTGAAATATTTAATTTTATTAAAAAATAATGAAAGAAATGCAAATTTTATTTTTATTTTATTGATTGATTAGCTCTATAGGATAGATCCAAATTATTGAGCAGCATTACATAATTATCATTGATGTACGAGTAGTAGTATACTTAAAATATTGATATATGTACGAACAAGCATAAGCAAAATAAAATTCAGTTCGAATTCGGTTAAGTTGGCCGGATTATCCGTTGCATCCCTAATTAAATGTATGTAATAAATGAGAGTAAATAAGAATTTTTAACAATTGTTAATTTTATTTTAGAAAGCAAATGATAACCCAGTGTTGTTCGGATTAAGGACTCTAAGAGTTCTACAAATACACGTCGGTCGTCAATGTACCTACGTTACTGAGAATTTAAACGTAAGTTTCGGACAGCATGCTTTATTTTTTCTGCAGAGAGTCATGCATTTGCATTAGAGCTTTTGTAAATGTTACTACTCTGCAAACAGTAATTCCAGTTTCGTACAGAACTTACCTGTCTGATTTCAGCACTTTACTTGAATGAATGAGATGTTTCGGGGTATGTGTGGACGGATTGTATGAGGATATGGTGTGTTAAGAATAAGTGAGAACAAGAGAATGGCGAATGAATAAATGAATTTGGATAAGGTGAAAGAAGTGTGTTCGTGCAAAAATGTGTACGGAAGGATGATTGCTCCATGAATATATGAGGGGGGACCCAAAAAAAAAAACGAGAATTATCTTCTGACGACTGGTAGGGCGCTAGTTCCGACTACTCCCATTAGGTTCTTCTCGTAGACTCCATTTTGGATCTGTTGCCTAAGCGTCAATCTTAGGGAAATATCTAAGCAGTCACTGTGATTTTTTTAAACGTCACACTGGCCGCTCAGATGTTTCCCCAAAAATGATGTGTGGAAGACACCCAAGATAGTGTCTGATGAAAGCACCTAACGGGAGAAGTCGGAATTAGCACCCGCTAGAAAATAATTCTCGTAATTTTTGGGTCCTACCGTGTATGTATGTGTTAGGTATCGTTGTTGAAATCGGCGTATTATAGGCATTTTCTTGAATAACTGGATACAGTTCTTTTTCCACATTCTATTATGATGTTTTTATTGTCCGATTAATCGTAAAATCGTAGATGGTGTCTAGTGTTATTGAATATAATATATTTAAGAAAATAATAGTTTTATATTGATAGCTGGTTTTACAAATTGGTTACTTTGTATTTCAGAAAGAAAAGAAAACTAAAGGTTATCGCTCAGAATAAGGACTTCTATTCTAATAATACAATTTGGTTAAGAAGAAAGTATCTACACGGTACTTAAAATAAATTCTGCCGGACAAAAACGTAAGTTTTAAATAACATATGATTTAGTTTTTCTGCAGTCTTGCATTTGCATTAGAGATTTTGTAAATGTTACAACTCTGTAAACAGTAAGTCCAGTTTCCAGTTTCATATAGAACTTGCCTGTCGGGCTTCAGCACTTTACTTGCATAAATTTTAATTACCGTTTGCAAATTTTTAAGTAAGAATTTTTAATAATTTCCTTTGTAATTCAACATATCGAGTAGACTAGATCAAGATACCCGTACTTAGTTCCCGACCAATTATAAACCTGTCTTTCAATAGTGCATGGTACTTTACAAGAGGTTTTAACAAATATATGTTTAAATTTTTCAAACTTTTAAATAAATAAATTGTTTAAACAATAAAGAATTGTGGAATATGTATTGTCAACAATTTAATGTATTTTTTTATTGTAGATTACAGTTTATGTTACAAAGTATATTTATTGCAACGCAATAATATGAAAAGCTTGATGATTTTCATTTGGTAGCTATTTCTATTGCAATAATTTTGAGGGCCTTGAGATGACAATTTTTTCTTCCTGTAAGTTACCTGTGTGAGAATAAAAATAATTTTGTAGGGTTTTACAAATTCTTGCATTAACAGTTGTATTTATCGAATTAATTATAGTAAATGATGATTTTATTAATTGTACTTATTCCTTTGTGAATATATACAATAAAAAATATATCTGATTAATAATAATAATAATATTATTAATAATATTAATAATAATAATAATAATAATAATAATAATAATAATATTATCATTAATAATATTAATAATAATAATAATAATAATGATAATAATAATAATAATAATAATAATAATATTAGGTCCTGTCCACCTGGAAATGTGAGGAGGCCGAACACCTACAAAACACAAATTATTAATTTATTATAATTACAGAACTGTTATTGTATACCATCCTGTGAATGAAATGTATCTTTTTGAGATAAATAAAATAATAATAAACCCCCAGGGGGTGGGTTCCTCACATTGGAACCTACACGGGGAGTGGCGTCCCCGGGTCCCTGAGCTACGAAGGGATTGTGCCCGCACTATTGGGGGAGTAGCGCCCCCCACGGATCCTTTGCTATGGGTGGCAGCCCCACCCCACCGTCCTAGGGCCAGCAACCCGAAAGATGTGTATTACCGTCGAGCTCCTGTAACTAGAAGTAGAGCAAAACAGAACGAGGCAGAGCACCAGACTGGCTCTGTTCGGAATCGTCATTTGACGCCCCAGTCTGGCACAGGAATCGGTGAAGCGAGTGGCACTCCCCTGCGACCTATCACCACAAGATCGGCAATGGAGATAGAACAGCGACCGAGTACAAGCCAAATTGGATCTCCCACCACTGATAATGTTGCTGTAGATATACTAGCACAGCCCATTCCAGTGGAACCGAAGAAAATCCTGCGAACAAAGTTCACTGCTGAAATGAATGAATTCATTGTCAGGGAATTCTTCAGAAACAATAAGGTTGAGACAGTAGATAAAAGATTTGGACACGAGCTACATGCAAAAACCATCGAAAAGTTCCCAGAACTAGCAAATATAAAGCTACAAAACATAATAGACAAAAAGAACAACTTATTAAGAGGAAAGGGAATAACAAAAGATAAAATTAAACAAATCAAGAGAGAGGTAGCTATGGAAATGGAAATAACTGACATAGACACAGATAACACAGAAGACAAGAATGAAGAACAGGTGGCAGAGACAGACACGAATGTAAACGCACCAACAATAGATCCAAATATATGCAATATATTTAGTAGAAACGAAATCTTGTATGGCGGACTTAACCCGACAACTAGACCAAATCTGCCGAAACTACATATTAATAGATTAACATCAAAAATCATAGCAGAAGTCAACAAAGTACTAGACACCAAAATAACAGATGAAACCAATTTCCAACAAATGCATGACCTGATATATATTGGAGCTGCCACGGTTTTCAACGCGCATGACCAAACACCGTCATATAACACGAATACCAACCACAATAGAGAAAAGAAAGTGCCGCCATGGGAAAGGAGAATCCAGAATAAAATAAACTTACTTAGAGAGAATATAGGCCAGCTAACACAATTTACCAAAAACAATAACAGAAAACCGAAACTTCATAAGAAAGTACAAACAATCTTTCAAAACAACAGCACAAAAGAACACAATACGTATGAAAAAGTACTTGATCTCCTGAAACAAAAGCTAAAAATAACGGCTCATAAAATAAAAAAATACAAAATAAGCAACAAAAGAAAAGAACGAAACAACCTGTTTAAAAACAATCAAAAGAAATTCTATTCAAGTCTACTTGAAAATAACTCGAACGACGAACAAGCACAGTACATTGTCCCAGAAAACGAAGAAACATACCAATTCTGGAACAGTATATGGGGCACACCAAAACAACATAGTAAGACAGCAAAATGGATAGAAGAAGAAAAGCATAAAATGAGAAATGTTAAGTACATGGCAAGATACATGATTGATGCTGAAGAACTGACACAAGCTATTCGAAAACTTCATAACTGGAAAGCGCCTGGAATAGATAAAATCCAAAACTACTGGATAAAAAAGTTTAAAAGCATACATCCCTTACTATTAAAACTATATAATGGTATGATACAAGACCCAAGTACTATGCCATCGTACTTAACAACTGGTGTCACATATCTTCTACCTAAGACACCAACACCTTCCAACGACCCATCCAAATACCGACCAATAACATGTCTGCCTACATTTTATAAAATACTGACATCAATAATATCCCACAAAATAGACCAACACCTGGAAGAGAACAATGTGCTTGCTGAAGAGCAGAAGGGTTGTCGAAAGAGGAGCTGGGGATGTAAAGAGAACAACTGGTGATTGATTCAGTTGTCACGGAACAAACAAAGAGGACAAAAAACACGCAATTCACCAGTTACATTGACTACAAAAAAGCTTTTGACAGTGTTCCTCATTCCTGGTTACTAGATGTTCTAGACATATACAAAATCAACCCTGCCTTACAATATCTACTGGAAACACTCCTAAAACGATGGGAAACAAACCTCATGCTGAAGAATAAACAAATTAACACATACGTTGGCAATGTAAAAATCAAGAGGGGAATTTTTCAAGGGGACTCCCTAAGTGCACTCTGGTTCTGCCTTGCGTTGAACCCTTTAACACTATCTTTGAAATCGCACTCTGCTGGATATAAAATACAACACACAGAGATAAGTCATCTTATATATATATATGGATGATATCAAACTATACTCTGATAATAAAAAAGGCATTAACAAGCTACTTAACCAAGTAGAAGCCTACTCCAGAGACATTCACATGACGTTCGGCATTGAGAAATGTAAAATCAATGTCATGAAGAGAGGACAATGGGAACAGCATGAAGGACAGTGGCGTAGCCAGAAAAATTTTACAGGGGGGTTTTAGGATAATAAATTTTAAATAATAATATATTTAATTGTTTAAAAAGTTTAGTACAACTTTATAACAATGTTGGTTGGCGTTTTTACATATACAATTTACATTTTTTTTTTTTCATACAGATTTAATTAATTTACATTTTTTTTCCTAAATATTGGTTACCTTTATTACATACGATACAATTTACTTTTTACCTTTAAATACATATGCTTACAGAGATTTTTTTTTCCCTTATGTACATTATATTAGTATAGGTCAGCTTTATTACATACAATACAATTTACGTAGTTATTTTTTTTTTTTTTTACTTTTATACAAAATTATTATTATACCCTTTTTCCCTAATTACACATAATTTTTATGATGAATCCTATAATTATTTATAAGGTGAGCTTACTACAATCAAAGCGTGATTTTCTATGGGATTTCAAATCGGAAACTGGTAGGTCGTACTACTCATTAATAATGAAACTACGGAGACGCATTGCACCGGATACAAAATGGAAGATATTCTTTATTTTAGTAGCAGAAAGATTATCCAAGAGATTATAGTAATTATCTTTATTCAGATCCTGAATGTACCCAGCGAGATACACCTCTCTAAGGTGCTTATAAATTGGACATATCAAAAGAAAATGATACAAATCCTCTATTTGTTGTTTGTTACAGATTGTGCAATTGCAGTTTGCTTCAAGCTTGTACGATATATTTTTGATTACAACTGTGGGCCGATATTTTTGAGATAGTCTAAGTTGTGTTATTATTCGCGAGTATGCGAATGGGACTTTAACATTAAGGTAGTGTGCTTGACTTGGTGTGGTTTTTATTAGTTTATAGAAGTCATTGTATTTGGATACAGTAAGGGAATTTAAATCTCTTTCTTGCATTTGTACTTGTTTTTGTTTAACTATTAATTTGACTTTTGCGAAAGATAAATGTTCGTTTTCAATTATATTATTATTTTGCTCAAGGGGGAGGATTAATTTTAGTTGCGAAACCCAATTAAATTCCAGTCTATTAAATTCGTACGAATCTAGCTGTAATAAGCGTTTAAAGAGGATTTTTGGGGTTCTTATGTCCTCCATTTGGTGGAGTTTAATTAGCCAGTTCATTGCTCGTTTTAAAACTGTTACTGATGTGTGTATCATTCCCGTTTCTAATCGTAGCATAATATTGGGTGTACTCTTTGGGCATTGAAAAATAATTTTTAGGAATTTGGTTTGGGTAGATTCAATTTTTTCAAGATATCTCAAGCCCCATATTTCTGCTGCGTAGAGGGCAGTTGATTTAGTTATCGAGTCAAACAGTTTTCGTTTTTCATCCCATTTATCCGATTATCCTTTTACTAGTAAATTTCTAACATTACTTGTTGCGATTGCTGCTTTAGCTAGGGCATGAGATGACATTTCTGCGAATTTACCCGTGTTTGAAAATATTACTCCTAAATAGCAGTATTTGTTCACTAATTCAATATTTGAGTCTTCAAATTTAAACTTCGCGTGGTGTGTGCGTGTACGGCCTCTATGAAAGTTAAAAAAATTTGTTTTGGATGTATTAATTGTAAGATCATTATATTTGCAATAAGCATTTAGAATATTTAATTTTTTTTGAGTATCAATTTCAGAGCTACAGAGAATTACAAGGTCATCTGCGTATACTTGTAAAAGGAGGTCGTGGTGACCGTCAATGTTTAAGCCTACTGCTCCATTTATTCGGAAGTAATTTTCTATGTCATTTAAGAATATTGAGAAAAGAAGGGGTGATAAAATGTCACCCTGAAGAACACCACTAGTTATTTTAACATTATTCGTTAATGCCCTTTCCTGGTTTTTAAAGCAAACACTTGCATTTTCATATAAATTTTGCAGTAGTCGTATAATTTTTGTGCTGATTCCCACTTCATACAACTTTAACCAAAGTATATTGTGGTTAATTGTATCAAACGCTTTTCTGAAGTCGACAAAGATTGCAAATATATTACCTTTTTTTTGTCTTAAATGTAAGTGAATTATGGATGATAGTGAGAATATGTTGTCTATTGTGCCACGGTTTTTACGAAATCCTGCTTGGTTTTCCATTAAAATGTTATTTTCTAAATGGGTTTGAATACGAGAGTTAATAATGTATGTCAATAATTTGCAGCAGCAGCAGATGAGGGCAATGCCTCTATAATTCAAAGGGTTGCTAGTATTGCCTTTTTTATGTAACATATACATCTGAATGTTGGACCACAATATCGGTATGCTTTCTCCGGTTAGTATATTATTAAACAAATTTAATAAGTAGTGAATCCAATTTGGTGGAAGGTTTTTGTAAAATTCGTTGCTTATGTTATCGATTCCGGGTGATTTTGCTATTTTTGCGTTATTTAAGCTTATCTGTAGTTCTAGTAAAGTTATTTTAGAGTCAAATATAGGTTGAAAAGAGCCAAAAAATATGGTATTTAATTTATTTACGGTCGGAAATTGTTGTCTATAAAAATCTTTCCATTGTTCTACTGTAATATCATTTATGGATTCCTTTTTTGGCTTTAGTTTTTTGATTGTGTTCCAAAATTCAGAGTTGTTACGCGTATTGGATAAATGCTCTGATAATTTTTTCTGAAATTCATTTTTGGTTTTCTGAATTGTTTTTCTATATATTTTCTTAGATTCAAGATACAAAGTTAAATTATCTGAAGTGGGGTGCGTTTTATAGGTTTTTAGAAGTAAGAGACATTGTTTTTTACTATATGAGCAATGCTGGTTAAACCATGGTTTATTATTATTAATGTTATTTGTTCTGTCAGCTCTAGTTATCTTAGACATATTGGCTTGGCAGGCTGCCTCTTTAATTGCAGTTAGTAAATTTTCATAAAGCTCCGAGGAGTTGTTACTATTAAAATATAAATAAGAGGATTCGTTCATTAACCCTTGATATGTTTTATTATTAACTTGAGAATATTTAAATTTAATTTCATATTGAATACTATTAGATTCATTTATTTTTGTGGTAATAAGCTTGTCATTTGAATGCATAGTGAGAAGACTTATACAGTGACCAGAGGATTCTAATGTTGGCAAAAATTCTAGACTATGAGTGATGTCCAGTGCATTTGTGTTAGTCCAAATTAAATCAATAATACTATTACCATTGTGCCCCAGAAAAGTGTATGCCGCCGGGATATCACCTTGGGTGCGCCCATTCAAGACCTGCAAGCCATTTTGTTCCATAACATTTGTTAGACATCTTCCCCTTCCATCCGTTGCATCACTTGTTGAGGATCTTTCTTCGTAAACTTGCGGGTTATCAAAAAATTTTTCATGCAGCTGGTTAAGCAGACCAATTTTCGAATTGAAATCCCCTTGAATAACCACTTTGTGATCGGTATATTCACCTAAAATTAGATTTAGTGAGTTGTCTAGTAAATCTAAACATTCTTTAATATCTATATTTGGTTTAAAGTATACTGTTCCTACTATATATTTGTCAAATTTAGAGTGTACTTCCACAAAAATCCATAAATTATTGAGTTCTATTAATTTAATCTTAGTGAAGTAATTGTTTCTAAATAGAACCAGCAGTCCTCCGCTCGCTCTACCTATTTTTTTTTCTTTAGTTGCTTTTACTTGATAAAAATTATTGTTGTAATAAGCTAAAAATTTCGGTAACGTGAGAATGTCTGAAGACATCCATGTTTCACAAAAGCCTAACATATTTGCTCTTAAGAGTATATTGATTGTTTCATGATTGAGGTTATACATACTATTGTACCTATTTAGATTCCAAAATAAAAAATTTAATACATTTTCTTTATTATTGTTAAGAGGATTGTTGGTTTTACCAGTAGAAAAGTTACTTATCTTTTGTGTTAGTTGTCAGCTGGAACTTGGGGCTTGAAGATAACTGTTGAGGGAACTTTGGATCTTCGCCGACTTCGGGGTAGGTTTCATAGGGAACTCGTCGGATGAATTACTCCCTTTTTTACGTTTTTCATTAGGTGGTGCAGTCTTCTTTTCTTCTATGATGAGCTTTCCTTTTGACCACCTGGCTGTTTTATCTTCTGCTATTGCTTGTTTTCGGAGTTTTAGTAGTTCATTCTTTTCCTTCTGTGCCCTTGACGTTAAATCGTGATTTATGTATATGTCACTGCCTTTTAAGTTCACTCTGTTTGCGAATATCATCTGTTTCGATTTAAAAGAGTTACACGAAACTAGAACTGGTCTGTTGAACAACGGTTTTTTGATGCCGAGTCTTTTTACACTTTCAATACATTCTGGTTGAATGTTTAGAAGTAATTTATTTTTGATCATCTCAACTATAGTGTTTTCCAGTTCATCGCGATTATTTTCATCTTCTTTAATGCCGACGAAAATCAAGTTACGTCTCTTTACTTCAATTTCCAGCTTGTCAATAACTGATTGTTGTTGTATACTTTTCTTCTAGTTTATCATACTTGTTATTTATTGTATTCAATTGTGTATGGAATTTTGTAATTTCATCGTTAGTTCTTTTGATTTGAACTTCTATGGAGTCCAGCTTATCTAATTTGCTTAAAATTTCTGCAATTTGTTTATCCATACCTCGTGGTAGATGTATGATGTGAGGTTATGTGTCTTTTAGTTTTAATATTTTTAAATTTTTATTTAGATTTTATGAAAAATATTCTTCTTTTTGTGTGTAGTACTGTTGCAAAACAGAATTTAATTATTTACTTCACTTTAATATCGAATTTTTTGAGACCGGTTTCAAAACTAGTCTACCTCGCTATACTCAGTGTTGCCAACCCTTTTAAATAAATGAGGTTAAACAGGCTTAATAACAACAATCAACAAAAACAATATTTTTATAAATATAATTTTTATTAGTAGGCAATTTTTTTTAATCAATAGGTAAATAACAACAATGCTAAATTATGCAGTGAATTTCAAACCACTCATCTAAATATGTTTATACAAACCGCAGTATAAACACAAGAAAAGTTGTAGTTGTAACACTAATAAATTAAATTAATGTAGGTATTCTACTTAAGAACAAGAACATAGCGCATGAGATTCACTGTTAGCTGTCGGTAAAAATTGGTAAAGCTCGACATTTTCACGAGGACATTGCGCGAAAGGGCATCTGTAGGCTACAGACCGTAGCTAATAATTGCATGTAAACAGATTTCTACGAAAATTAATATTCTTTTACAATGTTATTAAGAGAGTTGGTCTGAGTCAGTTGAGATGGTTTGGGCATGTGGAGAGAATGGCGAGTGAATGGCTTGTTAAGCGTATATATCTTGGTGAAGTTGAGGGTTTTCGATTGCGTGGCCGACCGGTGTGTAAGTAGATAGATGTGGTTGGTAGAAGAGAAGAAGAGCATGTATGAATGCGATTATGAGTGTGGCCGGGGCGAAAGAAGTGTGCTTAGATAGGAATGTGTGGCGAAGGATGATTGTTGCTTAACTATTATCGAATGCGGTATTTCGCTACCGAAAATCAGTCACTTTAATATGTTTAAGAGTACGGATTTGTTGTATGATGTTGATGTTGTTCTTATTGTTTTCGGGTTTATGCGAATCCAGTAAGTGGGACAAGCGTGATTTTATCTATGTATGTATGAAAATTAATTATTTTTTGCTTCAGATCATATTATATATGAACAACAAACGAGTATATTTTAAAATGAATGTAAAAAAAAGACCATGGTCTCACAGGGGGGGTTCTAACCCCTAGAACCCCCCCTATGGCTACGCCACTGATGAAGGATACCAACTAGACAATGAGGATGAAACTATAGAATGTATGGGGAAGACAGACACTTACCTGGGACTACATCAAAGCAGAGGAATCGATCATACCAACTCAAAGAACGAACTAAGAAGAAGGATGAGAGAACGAATTGAAAAAATTCTCAAAACAAACCTCAATGGATATAAGACTGCTAAAGCAGTGAATACTTTCGCAATCCCAGTAATTACATATAGCTTTGGTATTGTCAAATGGAGCCAAACGGACCTAGAACAATATATATATATATATAATAATAATAATAATAATAATAATAATAATAATAATAATAATAATAATAATAATAATAATAATAATAATAATAATAATAATAATAATAATAATAATAATAATAATAATAATAATAATAATAATAATAATAATAATAATAATAATAATAATAATAATAATAATAATAATAATAATAATAATAATAATAATAATAATAATAATAATAATAATAATAATAATAATAATAATAATAATAATAAAAATAATAATAATAATAATAATAATAATAATAATAATAATAATAATAATAATAATAATAATAATAATAATAATAATAATAATAATAATAATAATAATAATAATAATAATAATAATAATAATAATAATAATAATAATAATAATAATAATAATAATAATAATAATAATAATAATAATAATAATAATAATAATTTTTAACTAGAAGAAGGCATCAACTGCTGAGGTTATTAGCTCATATACTACTCAAAAAGTATAATATAAATAAATATACGGGACATATACTACTATGTAGGTATTACAAATAGAAGTATCATAATAATTTTGAAAAAGGTAACATGTAAATAAATATGTACAATAAATATACATATGTATACGAGATCAACAAAACCCACATGCATAAAATACAATATAAAAATATAAGTTTTTACGCATACTTATGTATACGTATAAGGGAAAAATATAAAAGTATACAAGAATTAAATAAAGAAAATTTAAATGAGATGAGAAAAAAAAGACAAGTCTATAACTTTTCATATATATTTACTGCACGCAAAACTTCAGAACATTACGGATCTTATCAGAGTCTGTTAGAATAAAGGAAAGGTCTTGATCTAAATGATATAGTCGCCTGAGTAGATCATACTGTGGACATGCAACAAAAATGTGTTCAACTGTCAGAGCAGTATCACATCTGTTGCACATAGGGGCATTATTCCGATTTAAACGGTACCCATGTGTCAGACTTGTATGACCCATTCTCAGACGATGGATCTTGACTTGATCCCTTCTAGTAAGATCATTCGGCAATAAAACTGGTGCAACCAACGGCTTAATGGGTTTTAGATGGTTCTGAACCCCATCCCATGTGCGCTGCCACAAAGCCAATACCTCTTTCTTCAGATGAAGACTTATATCTGAAGATTTATACATTACCACATCAACAGAGTTACTATCAGCGGCAAAACGTGCTGCCTCATCAGCTAATTCGTTACCCCTAATGCCGACGTGACTTGGCACCCAAAGAAAATAAATATCTCTCCCTGTCTCATGAATATATTTCATGAGGGACAAGATTTGCTTAATAATTGGGTCAACAGTAAAAGGGTTTGAAATGGCTTGTAGGACGCTCAAAGAATCGCTTACTACGAGGAACTTCCTAGAAGTTCTGACGAACTCGCAGTAGCGTAGAGCTTGCCAGATAGCATAGGACTCTGCTGTGTAGATAGAAGTTAGAAGAGGCATTGACCATGAGTGCTGTGTGTTATCGACAGCAATTGCGCAACCAGTACCATGGTGGGTTTTAGAACCATCTGTATAAATTACCATCGTGTTTTTGTACCCGTGCAGAACCTCTAGCAACCTTGACTGTATCATTATCGGGGGACTGTTGGACTTGTCGCGCATAGTTAGTATGTAGTTAGTCCTAGCTAATGGAACCAACCACGTTGGTACTTCAGATTCCCCTACAGGAATCGATAATGGTATATCAAAGTTTATTTGGTCTAGAAGCTCTTTCGCGCGGATACCAGCGGGTCTGGTTTGAATTTGTCGTGGATTGCACCAATTATCACTCCGAAAGAAAGTAATGTAGTGGAATGTGTAATAAGGTGATACACCAATCGTGCACTCAATATAACCCCGCAGAATTAAAATTCATTGAGAAATATGACAATATAAAATATTTCTGTGACACTTGCAACGAAAAAGATGACACATACACAACAAAAACAGAACGTGAGTTATTATCATTATTTCAAACTAAAATGGATGAGTTCGTAGAATTACTCAAAAAACAAGATTCAAAAATTGAAGAACAAAATAAAACTATAAATAAATTTCTAAATCAAAACACGTCAAATAGTAACAATAAAAACCACGAGAAAGATATGGCAGCACAAACTAAGCCTTCATCTTACTCAGACTCAGCTAAGCAAAATCCAACTAAAATTAATCAAAAAAACAACCTTGAAGCTGCAAATCACCAAGGCCAAGGTAGTTCAAACAAGTTGACAACACCCAAAGAAAGTAAAGCAAATACAGTACCGGCTCCAAAAGATATTAAAATAAATTATCAATCTACGGAAGAAGATATCCAAACCGTTGAACACCGTCGCAAAAGAAATTCAAAGAAAATCACTGGCGTCTCAACCACCCCATGAATTCTTTGGAATACAAAAAGTCTGGATCTTCGTATCAAGAGTATCACCAACAACATCAGTGAAAATGATAGAAAACTATTTAGAAGAAAAAACCAAAATTCAGGGCTCCAACTTCATCGTACAGGAGGTAACACCATCTCGAGAAAATATGCCATACAAAAGTTTTAAAATTGGTGCTAATTTTTCCCTCAAAGACAGTCTATATCAAAGTGAATTTTGGCCATCAGGAGTTAGTATTTCCCGATATAATTTTAAAATTAAAAATAGTATTAACACTTCTTCAAAACAATCATCTTTTTTAGTAAAAACCCCAACACCCCTAACAAATACATAAATTGCTATTCTTTTAGTAACATTTTACATAGTAATGTACAATGTTTAAGAAATAAACTAAATGATATTGAATTAATTATTTCAAACTATGAAAATGTAGATATTATTTGCATTAGCGAACATTGGTTGAATACCACAGAAATAAATATGTTTACTTTAGATACATATAATTTAGTCTCATTCTACTGTAGAAAAACTATGACACATGGGGGTGTAGCAATATATTGTAAAGATAATATATCTTATAAAACTATAAAATACTTAGAACCAATTAATTCTGATACATACTTTGAATGTTGTGGTGCTCATTTAATAAAAGATGATATTATTGCATTATGTATATATAGAACTCCATCGGCGAATACGGATGAATTCTTTCAGTCCTTGTATGTTTGTCTAGATATTATTTTTAAAAATCATCCTAACTCTAAAATTATTATCACTGGAGATTTTAATATTGATATGCTAATAGATAATAATAACTCAAAAATCTTCAAACAAATAGCGGAAAATTTCAATTTAGATATTATAAATGAACCTACTAGAATTACAAATCATTCAGCCACTTGCTTAGATAATTTTATTATTAGCTCAAATATAAAAGCTTCGTATCAAATATTACATAATAATTATTCGGACCATACTGCGCAACTTTTACGTTTAGAACACTGTAACATTAAAAATTCTCCTACTTATAATTATAAACGTAATTTTTCTCAACAAAATATACAGTTCTTTTTACATTATTTATCGCAAGGAAATTGGGCAGAAATTTTAAATTCATGTAATACTGATGAAGCATATACTAACTTTTTTTCAATATTCCTCCATTATTTTAATATGTGCTTTCCTATACAGAAAACTGCAGCCAAGACAGATGGAATTAAATATAAATGGATCACAAAAGAAATTAGAGAACTATCAAACAAAAAAGCAGATTTAAAGTTCTTTTTGCAAGCTTCATTATCTTTAAATATAAATATTAATAGATTAAAATCAGAAATTAATGCAATTTCCATACTTTTAAAATGTAAAATGAAAGAAGCTAGAGAAAAATACTACGAAAATATAATTAATTCCTCCCAAAACAAGGTAAAGTCTTCCTGGTCAATAATAAAGGGGCTAACTAATAATAATTCAAAAAGTAACAACAACTATATAAATACTATAGTTGATCCATTAGATAATACAACTATTACAGACTCATTAGACCTAGCAAACGAATTCAATAGCTACTTCATCAATATTGCAAATACTCTAGGGTTGGAAGAAACTCAACCTTGCGGTTCATTACCTAATAATATTCACACTTTCTTTCTTAACCCTGTTACAGAAACAGAAATATTTAATTTAATACACCAACTTAAAAATACATTATCAACAGGTTGGGACGAAGTGCCAAATAAAATAATAAAATCATCTGCTCATTACATCACAGTTCCGATAACACACATTTGCAATTTATCTTTTGAAGAAGGTACCTTCCCGGCATTACTCAAACGAGCAATTGTAAAACCACTATTTAAAGGAGGAGAAAAACATATTATGAATAACTATCGCCCTATCTCATTATTGAGTAATATCTCAAAAAATTTTGAAAGATGTATATATAATAGATTAAGTAATTATTTTGAAAGATTTGATGTTATTTGCAAAGAACAACATGGATTTGTTAAAAATAAATCAACGACTTTATCCATCTTCAGGGCATTGACTTATATATTAGAAGCTTGGAATAACAAGAAACACGTTGTTGCTTTACTTATAGACCTAAGTAAGGCATTTGATTCTATTCCCATAGACTTGCTTATCTATAAATTAGAGACTTATGGCATACGCGGTACTCCCCTTGATCTATTAAAATCATATCTCTCTGATAGACTTCAAAGAGTAAAAATAGAAACAAACGAGCAAAATAATTTCATTTATTCTGAATGGAAAGCTACAACAAGAGGTGTCCCCCAAGGTTCCATTTTAGGTCCTCTTTTATTTATAATTTACATAAATGACCTTCCGAAATGTACCACTGCAAATAATATACTTTTATTTGCTGATGATACAGCTATTTTGTGCAAATCTAAAGATGAATCTGAACTTATAAAGTCCATACAAAATTCTCTGTCATCGCTTGAAAAATGGTTCGTCGACAATAACATGAAAATGAACACAGATAAAACACAAGTAATAAAATTTGGTAACTATTCAAATAATTTAACAACACTGAATCAAAATTTAAAAAAATCTGAACAGCTGTACTTCTTGGACAGCATTAAGTTCTTAGGACTGAATATTGAAAAAAACTTAAAATGGAAAATTCATACGGAATTACTGGGTAAAAAAATTAATAAATATGTTTATATGTTGAGATACCTGAAAACATTAGTTGGCACTGAAACTTTGCTTAACATCTATTATGGCTACATACAATCAAACCTTATGTATGGAATTATTTTCTGGGGTTCTTCTCATAACGCTGAAGATATTTTTAAAATTCAAAAAAGTGTGTTCGAATAATTAGTGGAGTCAGTCCTCGAGAACATTGTGTAAATTTATTTAAAAAATACAATATATTAACTTTACCGAGTTTATATATTCTAGAAGCTGCCATTTTTGTCAAAAAATTCCAAAATTTGTTTGAAGATATGTTGAGAAAACACGAGTACAACACCAGAACTAAAAATGAATTTAATATCATGCGAAGTAATCTGTCTGTTATTCATCAAGGAGTTCTAAATAATCTCATAAAAATTTATAATAATGTACCAAAAAATATTAAAGATTTACCAATAACCAAATATAAACAATCATTAAAATTATTTTTGTTAGATAAAGCGTACTATAATATTAATGAATTTTTTTGTTAATTATGTAACGTATGTAATTCTGTGACTTATTCTTGTACAATTGTGCTGTTTTGAATAAATATTATTATTATTATTATTATTATTATTACTGAAGTTCTTGTGTTGCGGTAAGGACTTGATTTTAGAAACATAAAGCAGCAGAAACTTTTTACGTCTGACATCAAGTGGCGTCAGTCCTGACTCTGAATACAAATTTAATGTGGGGGTACTGGGAAACGCAGAGTACCGTAGAGCCTGGTTGTGGATTGTGTCTAGTCTGTTGAGGGTTGTACGTTTTGCCGAGGCATAGACGACACACCCGTAATCAATCTTTGATAAAACCAGAGATTGGTACACCCGTTTAAGAGTTTTGGGTTCTGCTCCCCATTTAGTACCCGCCAACATTTTTATAATGTTTAGAGCTTTAAGACAAACAGTCCTTAGCTCTTCAACATGTAATTTCCAAGTTAGCCTTGGATCAAAATAGAGTCCCAGGAATCTGACACTATTGACGATTTTAATAGTATTATCCCTCATAAAAAGGAGTGGTCCATAGTGTGGTCGGTTTAGGCGACAGAAGTGCATGCACTGGGTTTTTTCGCGAGAGAACCTGAATCCAATTTTGTCAGCCCTCCGAGTAACGCTGTTAATTGCAGATTGCAAAATTCTGTTGATGTCTCCCATCTTCTTACCAGAACAGAAAATGGTGAGATCATCAACATACAGACACATACCTACAGAGCTGACAAAGGACACAAGCTCATTTACCGCAATGGCAAAAAGTGTGACACTCAAAACAGAGACTTGGGGTACTCCATTCTCTAATATCCTTGAGGATGATAGAGAAGTACCGACCCGAACTCTAAATTTGCGTTCTGCCAGAAAAGAATAAATAAGTTGCGGCAAATTACCACGGAAACCCCAGCCATGTAGCTTCTTAAGAATGTGATACCGCCACGTCATATCATAGGCCTTCTCCAGATCAAAGAACACTGCAACCAAGTGTTCTTTATTATTGAAAGCAGTGAGAATTGCATATTCTAGATATACGAGATGATCAACGGTGGATCTGAATTTTCGAAATCCGGCCTGGTGATCTGACAGAAAATGATTGGTTTCCAGAATCCACATAAGACGGTTGTTGATCATTCTCTCGAATATCTTTCCGATGCAAGACGTTAAACTGATCGGCCTATGATTTGACGGTATCGATAGGTCTTTTCCGACCTTAGGGATAGGGATGACAATGGCTTCCTTCCACTTCTCAGGATATGAACCTTCTTGCCAGAGCATATTGTATACGGAAAGCAAGTGTAGTTTAAAATCAAGGGTTAAATTTTTGAGCATATCGTTGGTAATTCTATCTAAGCCTGGAGATGACGACTTCGATTGGCTGAGAGCATATTCCAGTTCCATAAGTACGAATGCAGCATTAAAATGAAGAATTTCAGTAGTGCTGAAATCTAGCGGTACTTCCCTGTCCGCTTTTGAGTTTTGAAACTCAGGTACGTAATTAGAAGAGCTGCTAGTACTTTGGAACTGGTCTGCCATTATTTCCGCGATAGCGGATGGATCATCCGTATAAGTTCCATCATCTAGTTTTAGGTAGGTTATGCCTATAGAATTACCATGCCCAGCGATACGTTTAACCCTTGACCAACACTCTTGTGTTGTGGTACTGGACGAAATGCCAGAAACATATTAGTCCCAAGATTTTCGCTTGCTTTCCATTATACAACGTCGTGCTAGTGCTCTGGCTTTTTTAAAAAGAATAAGGTTCTCCTGAGTGGGAATCCGTTTGAAGCGGTTGAAAGCCATTTTTTTTATCCCGGACCAACTCTTGAATTTCGCGGTTCCACCAGGGAACCGACCTTCTTTGAGATTTGCACTTGCTCTGAGGGATTGCAGTTTCTGCTGCTAAGAAAATATTTTGTGTTAGTTCTTCTACATTTATATTGGTGTTATTAGTCATGGGTGGAATTTTAAGGGATGCCTTGAAACATGACCAATCGGCTTTACTCATTAACCAACTTGGCGCAAACACTTGTTCACACATAGGAGTGTCTGTAGTGATCACTATAGGAAAGTGATCACTGCCATGTAGATCATCAAGTGCCCGCCAAGAGTAACGAGTTGATAATGTTGATGAGAGTATAGTTAGGTCAATAAAAGAAAAGGTCCTTGAACGGGCATTAAAATATGTAGGTGAACCATCATTTACTAGAACAAGATTTGGATCATCAAGCAGGTTCTCAACAATTCTACCCCTTGGATCAATATGCCCAGATCCCCATATGAAATGGTGGGCATTGAAATCTCCCAAGAGAATAAAGGGAGTGGGAAGTTGTTGAATAATAGCTTGAATGTCAGTCAAATCCCAGTTGGCGTCAGGTAAATATATGTTACAGATAGTAACGTTAAATGGGGCTGACATTCGTATAGCAATCGCTTGAATATTAGTGTTGAGATTAACCTGTTTGAAATTCGCATCTTGTCTTATGATAATCGCCACACCTCCGTTGACCCGGATATGGGGTGCAGAATCGAACCTAACTATACTATAATTCTTCAATGAGTAAGCCTGGCCTGGTGTAAAGTGTGTTTCTTGAAGGCACGTACATATTGGATTAAATTCCGATAGTAGCATCTTCAAGTCACAATAATGAAAGACGCATCCCCTAATATTCCACTGAATAATATTATTCATGACTTATAATGTTATGTTGAAGAACTAAAAGGTTTCCTTGGTTTGCCTATAGGCCAACCCTTCTTTTTGTTTTGCTGCTGCGAAGGTGCAGAGCTAAGGGAAAGATCTTCGTCGGAAGAAGAAACAATAGTAGTTGCCCTATTCTTTTCCTTTGTAGGAATGATAGAAGAAGGGCCAGAAGAAATAGGCACAAAAGAAGAATTAGTAGAATTTGCCTTTTTCTTCTCTTGTGTAGGAATTTTAGATGGAGTCGAAATAGTATTACAGGAGATAAGAGGTGCACTTTGTTTGGCATTAAAAATTTCTTTTGTAACAAAGACACTTTTTAATGCTTGAACAAGATGAGGAATTACTTGCTGCGCAAAAGAAGTAGGATCCGGTGTTACTAAAGCTGATGCTTTGTTAGCATAAGACATACCGGCCGGTGTAGGAATAACAACCTTCTTCTTTGCTTCAAAATAAGTAATATTCTCCTTTACTTTGAGCTCTTGGATGGCAACCTCTTGCCTATAAAGTGGGCAAATTTTGGAACGAGCAGAGTGGTCTCCTTCACAGTTGATACATTTAATGGGTTCCATGCAAGGGGTTCCATCATGCAAGACCTTTCCACATATACAAATGTGTGGACTATTGCACCGTGCAGCTGTGTGTCCGAACTTTTGACATCGGAAGCAGCGCATCGGTGCAGGGACATACATGCGTACAGGGAGGGACATATACGCTACTTTTAACTTAGTTGGAAGTTTCGGGGTATTGAAGGTTAAGATATGATTCGGCGTGTCTTTGAATTCACCATTCATTCTAGACTTAATTCGCCTTACTTCAATTACACCCTGTTCCCGTATCTCAGAGAATATCTCCTCCACTGTACAATTCAAGAGGTCTTTGCAATAAATTACACCCCTACATACATTAAGTGTTCTGTGAGGGACCACTTCTATTCCCATATCTCCCATTTTTATTACTTTTAATAATTTTTTTGCTTGAGGAGCTGAAACTGTCTCCACAAGTAGTCCATCTTTAATTTTTTTAATGGTTTTTAAATCTCCTACCAATCCAAATAGTAATTTTTGTAGAAGAAAAGGGCTAACTTTTTCAAAATTACCACTAAGCCTTTGAATGACCAAGAACCGGGATACTACCTCCTTTTCTTGGTTCATATCAATAGTGATGTTACTAGGCGTACCCTCACAAGAATTTTTGTTTTTTGACGGGGTTTTCTCCCCGGGAGCTTTTGACACGGCTCCAAGCGCACCGTTTTTGGAGGACGGCGAACCAGACAGCGGCTTAGAAAAATTTATGTTCATTTGTAATGAAATTTCGGTCTTTGGTATCCCCACCCACCATGGAGTCTCAAAAGGGACACTAATACCGCAAACCGGTATAGTGCCAGGGCTTTCCAAAGACTATAGCAATCCCGGAGAGCAGCAGAGCCAGTCCACGGGAGAGATCACGATGGGGCCGCTAAGTCCTCGTGCACGCCCGCTTCCCGGTGATCCCGCCACATCCCCAAGACTACTCACCCCCCAGCCTCGTAACGGGATGGGAACCGATTGGCCTCAGGTGGGTTAGCCTGCGACCTCCCGTTTAGGTGAATTCAGGGCCAAAGTAGTGTGTTGGGGCTTCCTCAACTACCAGGATCCCCTCGTCCACCGACACGGATCACCGCACACGGTCAACATGCAGGTAGGTATGAAAAAATCTGTGCACGGACGATCACCTACTAATCGACCGGTTATAAGAAAACGTCAGGTCCCGTTAGTTTCATCTTTGCTGGCCACAAAGGCTACTGAGCCCCCCCACCACGACAAGGTGGGCCCGCGGGGGGAATAATAATAGTAATAATAATAATAATAATAATAATAATAATAATAATAATAATAATAATAATAACAATAATAATAATAATAATAATAATAATAAATTGAAAACTACTGGCAAGGTATATATGAACATACTGCTGAGCATAATAAGAACGCTGAGTGGATAGAAAGGATTAAAGCTAAGCAGAATAACAGTACAATGACTTGGGAAGAGATTTCAAGTGAGGAGGTTACAGAACTTACAAAGAGAACACAAAACTGGAAATCCACAGGCATGGATATGATTCCAAATTATATATATATAACCTATATATCTGTAACCCGCAACTAATTCCGGATTGGCTAGCCAGTGGAAGACATTTTTAATATTCAAAAAAGGAGACAGTAAAAATCCCAAAAATGATCGGCCTATTACTTGTTTAAATGTAATTTATAAGATCTTTACAAGCGTACTAGCTAGCAGAATTTCAAAATATGCAGCTCAAAATAAAATAATGCCATCTGAACAAAAATGTTGCGCGAAAGGCTCATATGGATGCAAAGATCATTTGTTACATGCAAAAGCATTTCTCAGAGACTGTGAAAAGAATAAAAAGAATTTAAACCTCGCTTGGATAGACTATCAAAAGGCTTATGATAGTGTGCCCCACAGTTGGCTGATAGAGTCTCTGAAGATCTATGGTGTTACTTTTAAAGTAATTGAGATGTTAAAACATTTTATGTCGACATGGAAAACTAATATGTACGTTAATTCTGCAACAGGCCAAGTAGTAACTAAGACAATAAATATTAAGAGAGGTATATACCAAGGAGACTCTTTGTCGCCAATCTGGTTTTGTATAGCGATGAGTCCGTTATCTACACTAATTAATCAAACAGCACAAGGATATAAAATAAAAGATGCGCCTCACAATATAACCCACCAACTGTATATGGACGATCTGAAATTGATTTGTAAGAGTAAAGAAGAACTTCACAGAACTATTAAAACAGTACATGAATTCTCTACAGATATACAGATGAAGTTTGGAATAGATAAATGTGCTATTGCTGCATTTCATTGTGGAAAACTAAGGCATAACGAAAATCTAAAACTTAACCCAGAAGAACAAATTAAAGCTTTAGAACCAGAAGAAACATACAAGTATTTAGGTATAGAAGAAGGGGATGGCATTAATCACCCTAAAATGAAAGACTTTATCAGTAGAGAATACTTTACTAGACTTAAAAAAATCCTATATACTCACCTAAACTGCAGAAATAAATTCCAGGCCATCGGTGCTCTGGCATTACCTGTCATTAGATATATATTTTTGGGATAATTGATTGGACCATGCAAGAAATACAAAAATTAGACCGAAAGACAAGGAAATTCCTAAAAATTAATGGATTAGTTCATCCCAAACAAGATGTAGAAAGATTATACGTCAAAAGAAAATTAGGTGGTAGAGGTTTACAACAAATAGAGGCAAGTTATTATAACACAATTTATAGCCTAAGTTACTATATGAAGAAAAATATTCACCGGGACACTAATTGAAAACATAACAAAATTTGAATGAGCCTACCACAATCAAAATCTATTCTCAAAAAATCAAAGAAAATTCAGGAGAAACTTTATAAACCTATAGGAGAACCAGAAGAAGTGTATGGGAGTTATGGGGCAGAAATAGAAGAAACTCAAGAAGAAGGAGCTCGGTACACAACACAACAGCTAGTTCAACAAGATAATAGATCTCCAAATACAGTTAAAGAAAAGAGCCAGCAAAGACTTTTTGAAATTTGGAAGAACAAGAAATTACATGGTCAAAAACTTACAGATATGGCCAAGATCAAGTATGACAAAGTCCAATCTTTTAAGTGGCTAACAATTGGTACTTTGAAAGAAGAAACTGAAAGCTTGTTAACAGCTACACAAGATCAAGCAATAAAAACGCGGTACATTGCGCAAAAAAATTATAAAAGTGACATAGATAAAAAATGTAGGATTTGTAAAAAAGAAGATGAAACCATACATCATATAATATCGGCTTGTGGTTCATTGGCAAAAAAGGAATACATAGATAGGCATAACAAAGTATGTAGTTTAATTCATTATAACATTTGTAAATTTTATGTTTGTTCAAATTTAGAAAAATACTGGTATAAACACGAACCACAAAAAGTAACTATAAGCACTGATAATCAAGTTACAGTATTATATGATATGGGCATCCAAACAGACCGAGAAATACGAGCTAATAGACCAGATATTGTAATAAAAACAAAGAAAATTACTTATATTATAGACGTATCTATACCAGCGGATGAAAACATTATTGCAAAGACTGCCGAGAAACTTCTCAAATATAAAAATTTAGAAATCGAAATTAAAAGAATGTGGCAAACAAAAACTATGTAGCTCCTATTATTATGGGCAAGACGCCCATAATAATAGGAGCTACGGGTTTCGTTGACGATGAGTTTCAAAAGAACATCGAAAAAATGCCTGGTAAACATGACCCTACCGAAATCCAGACAACGGCAATAATTGGAACAGCATATATCATTAGAAAGGTGCTAACGTAGACATCCATACCTAAGCTGCTTGGTAAGCTGCCGGATGGAGTGGTTCTTCCGAACTGCGGAATACATATTTATCCAGAATATCGGGATCAACAATAATTTGTATTTTCATTTTATAATGTAATATATGTATTAGTAGTTTGTGAAATAAAGACATAATAATAATAATTAGTTAAGTTCGAGTAGGTCCACATCACCAACAGGACAAGACAACAAATATATAATAAAAATAATTATATATTGTACCTATAATTATGTTATATATACTTGCCTAAATGGCCGTATGTATAATAAAAATGTACCTATTAAAGTGAAAATAAAGAATAATAATAATAATAATAATAATAATAATAATAATAATAATAATAATAATAATAATAATAATAATAATAATAATAATAATAATAATAATAATAATAATAATAATAATAATAATAATAATAATAATAATAATAATAATAATAATAATAATAATAATAATAATAATAATAATAATAATAATAATGACACAAGAAATATTTCCATTAATTTATATTTTATCTAAACTTTTTGTTTTCCATATTTTATATGTTACAGATATATCTAAATTTGAAATTCGACATATGCGCGTGGACGTGAAGAATGCACAATCTGGGACATTTAGGAGCAGTACATTACAAATTGTAACGATGCGCATTATAAGGTAAGATTTAAAACAGGTCCTAAAAATAAAAATACATAGATAAAAATTGCGTACAATTATTTGTTTTATAACTTATTAAAAAAAAAAATCTCTAAAATAATCCTTAATTGATTGACAGAGCTAAAACACTGCTAGTCAACTCCTCTCACCTTTAATCACTTGTTCATGCTACCATCCATGGCTTCTAAAAACAGATTACACACAAAGAATAAATAAATAATTAATAATTAATGATGATTTTATTACTTGTACTCATTTCTTTGAGAATATATGAGACAAACAATATGTCTGATAAATTACAATAATATTACACAATAATTATTGTCAAAAAAAAATCCGTTTTTTATACAGGGTGTTTCCTTTAAAACAACCAGCGCTTTTTTGGGCGAACTAATGACTTTAGAGAAAAATGTTATATACAAAAAATTACCAGGAAAAAGGGCTTAATTTATGAGGAATAATAAATAAAAAATTCAACCAGTGGTTCTCAAACGGTAGAATAAAATTATATTTTTTTAAATGGCAACCTATATAAATTTTTTTGTCCATTATATAGAGAATTTTTTTTTGATTTCAACGATATAAATATGATATGGGGTTGTATAACAATTATTTCGAGAAAAATGATATTAAAAATCAGAAATAATTCTACAATATTGAAGTAGGCTATGCAATAAACAAATGCAAACAAATGATACAGGTGACAGATAGTTTTGTTACTTACGTTATTAAGTGTTTGTTTTCGTAATTGTTTAATTACTTATTAATAAAAAAATGGCTTTGCAGTTGCAAGAATTAACAAATTTAGACTATTTTAATCTTACTGTTATGTATGGAGAGTGTGAAAGAAATTTAAATTCTACGATACGAAGATTTTCACGGCTTTATGTAGTTCATTTGTTATTATGAATTTCTTAGTAAAACAAGTTATTTTAGATATAAGAAAATAATATACTATCGTAACCTAGGCAATAGTCGTATTAATAGTTGTTTATTGCATAGCCTACTTCAATATTGTAAAATTATTTCTGATCTTTAATATCATTTTTCTCGAAATAATTGTTATACAACCCCATATCATATTTATATCGTTGAAATCAGAAAAAAATTCTCTATCTAATGGACAAAAAAATATATAGGTTGCCATTTAAAAAAATATAATTTTATTCTACCGTTTGAGAACCACTGGTTGAATTTTTTATTTATTATTCCTCATAAATTAAGTCCTTTTTCCTGGTAATTTTTTGTATATAACATTTTTCTCTAAAGTCATTAGTTCGCCCAAAAAAGCGCTGGTTGTTTTAAAGGAAACACCCTGTATGTTACCAGATCTTACCAAATTTCGAAGTCCACATTCGCGTCAAGAAATACACCATCAGGAAATTTGAGAGCAGTTAGCAGTTCATTACAAATAAGGTAAGATTTAAAAAAAAAACAGATACTAAAAAAATACATGGTTTCTTAAAAAATATTCACTATCAACAAAAAATAAACAATTAATCATATAAAGGATCACAAAATTACTCTATATATATATATTGTAACGTGCGCCCCCGAAAGAATAGTATACAACGCCGCCACTGAACGAATGTACGAGAACAATGACGCAATCCCTGGCGCCGCAGCGGCTGGACGCTAATTGCGCCGTGACCTCGTTCCTTTGTGAGCCGGTCATTGTCGCTTCGAAGGCTTCTAGACTGTTATGCGGTGTATAAATATCGGCCGAGAGAAGGCGGAGAGTCAGTCTCATATATACAAGCAACCAGATATGAACTCGGTGATATAAATAAACAGTTTAACAGTTTTTAACATAAATAAATGTAGTTATATAAATAAGTGTTGTGATATAAATGTTAGTTAAATAAATAATCGTAGTGTTTAAGCATTTAATAATATTCTTAGTGTTTATAATTATTTAATCATAGTGTTAGTTGTTCTTATTATCTTTAATATTTAATCTTTATTTATTTATCGTTTAATAAACGCATTCTTTTGGTTAATAATATTTGTCTGTGTTTTACACTTCACCCATATAAATAAAAACGTTACAATTGGTGTCAGGTGTGGGGTTGTTAAACTGTGAAGTGTAAATAAAAATAAATAAAATGGCGACTAAACAATTAAAATTAAGTGAATTGAAAGTAAGTGATCTCAAGACAGAACTGGAAGAACGAGATTTGGAAGCAACAGGAAAGAAGTCAGTGCTTCAAGAAAGACTGCGGCAAGCCTTAATCGATGCTGGTGAAAATCCTGAAGATTACTTATTCGAAATTCCGTATGACGTATCCGACGTTTGTAAACTTGTAGAAGAAAATCTTAAAAGATTAGAACAAATATTGGAAGAAAATTCTGGGCGTTTGGATCGGATATTGGAGACAAGTTCTGGAAAAGTTGAGGAAAGTTCCGGAGCACTGGAAGAAGAATTAAAGGAACATTCTAGAACATTGGAAAGGGAATTGCATGAAGGTTCTGGAAAAGCGGAGGAAAATTCCGGAGTACTGGACGAAGAATTCTGGAAGAGTAGAGGAGAATTATGAAATTCTGGAACAAATATTGAAACAAGGATGGGAGAAGACTTCTAGAAAAACTGAAGAAAGTCTGCAAGAATTTGGAGCCGATGTAACTCGTTCGGTTCGTCTCACACATCGTACAGCTCCTGACAAGGATTTGGAGTACTTGGCCACTCAGAGACTCATCTTCGGAGTTCGAGACAGCAATACTCAGCAAGCACAGCAATTATGTTGCCCAAAAACTATGGTTAACGCACTCTCATATATATCACATCATGAAACTGCCAAACAAGTTTCACGTAACCAATCGCGAGTGCGTAATATTTATGCTAAGGGAAATGTAAACGCCGAAGGCATGAATGAAAAAGTGCGACGAATTACAAATGAAGTGTTTGCAAGAAGAAAGAAACTCCGCGTTTACAAAAGAAGACGGAAGCGAAAAAGAAAGAGAACGCGAAAAAGAAAGAAAGCATGTCTAGTAAGAAATTAAAAAAAAATGTAGGCAGAAATACTAGAGGTAAAGGACGAATCCATTGATGTGAAGGATGGATATGAAGAAAGAAACGGAAGCGAAAAAAGAAAGAGATCGCGAGAGAGGAAGAGAGCATGCTCAGCAAGAAATTAAAGAAGAAATCTAGGAAGAAATTCCAGTAGTAGAGGAAAGCCAACCTGAAATGAATAGTTTTCTGACGAGCAGCTGCAATCTAAGTAGTTTGAAACGGGGCCTGAAGACAGCGGGGAAGACGTGCCCTTGGCGATTCGTATGGACAGTTCGAGTGGAAAACGAAAACTCGAGTTAGATAACGATGACGAAGATGACATACCTCTCACCACAAGGAAGCAGAAAGTCAAGACAGAGAAAGGAACTTGAAAGGAAGAGAAGTAGCGTCGACGCATTGTTCAGAAGGCCATGCTAAGGGAGGCAAATATGGTAGTCGACTAGAAGAAAAACATTCCACCATTACCAGAATAACAGTAGTCAGCGATAGTAGGCAACCCGATGGACTACGCAAGGACCCGAATTTGAAAATATTACTGGAATGGAAAACGACGAGAGCAAACCAATATGAGAAGATGTTGCACCACAGTCACAGATTGTAAAATCGTACTGGGCGCAATGTGACTCCATGGTGATAGGTGGCCTGTTAAAGCGTGTGGTTGAGAATGCCATGGAACTGAGAAGAGAACTCAGTTGGTTATTCCTAAGAGTATAGTACCAGACGTGTTAAAAGAGATCCATGATGGATCTAGAGGTGGCCATTTGGGAGTCAACAAAACATTAGAAAAATTGCGCCAGCGATTTTACTGGGTTAACTGCAAGGAAGATGTTAAAGACTGGTGCAAGAAATGTGTGGTTTGCGCTGGAAGCAACGGTCCTCATAGACGACGAAAAGCTCCAATGCGTCAATACAACGTTGGCAGTCCATTTGAGCGCATTGCGATTGACGTGGCCGGACCATTTCCAGAAAGCGAAGACGGAAATAAATACATCGTGGTTGTCATGGACTACTTCACCAAATCGGTTGAAGCCTATCCATTACCAAACCAGGAAGCTACTACGGTCGCCGAAACCTTAGTCAAGGAGTGTATATGCCGATTCGGAGTTCCACGTGAACTTCACTCCGACCAGGGGAGAAATTTTGAGTCTGCCGTTTTCCAAAATATCTGTAAGATATTAGGGATTAATAAAACGAGGACAACTGCATTACATCCGCAGTCCGATGGCATGGTTGAACGCATGAACAGAACGATCAACCGATATTTGTCGAAGGTAGTCTCCAACCACCAAAGAGACTGGGACCGACATCTTCATCTGTTCTTAATGGCTTAACGTTCATCCGTGCATGAAACCACAGGGCAAAGTCCTGCGAACATCTTATTTGGGCGTGAGTTGCGCCTGCCATGTAACTTGGTGTTCGGCAGTAAACCTGGGGAAGATCTGGCCGGGGAAGATTACGTAACGGACTTACGGAGAAGAATGGACGACATTCATGAACAAGTCCGCACAAACACTCAAGCTACCAGCGACCGAATGAAGGACCAGTATGGCATTAAGGCAGAAAAAAGTGGATCCCAACCAGGGGATTTAGTGTGGCTTTACAATCCTCAAAGGCGCCGAGGTTTATCACCAAAGCTACAAAGAAATTGGGAAGGTCCATATGAGGTCGTTAAGAGAATAAATGACGTGATATACAGGATTAGAAAAACACCAACAGGGAAGCCGAAAGTAGTACACTTCAATCGGCTAGCCCCATTCGCTGGTGACAACAATGAAGACCATCATGGAGCAACGGTTCGTCGGATCATAGCTCAGGAACCGACTTTTGAAGACTTCATGGAACAGTATTCCTTTGATCACAAGGCGCGGTATGGCGTGACGACAGAACAACATAGAGATCTGTTCACCGTGTCCTCAGATTATTCCCTCGGCCACTGCGTATCGGAAGACTTAAAGATGTCACGCGGCATAGCGTCAGTCTTTAAGACAAAATTTGGACGACTACAAGAACTGGCCAACCAAGGTCCATCCGTCGGGAAGACGCTACGACTGAGGGATAACAATACAGAACAACAGCGGTATATCTACTACCTGGTCACAAAACCACGCTCGTACCAGAAGCCGTCATATCGCAATCTGTGGAGCTCGCTGTGTGACTTGAAGGATCATCTGCTAGAGAATGATATGTTGAAGTTGGCAGTACCGAAGTTAGGCTGTGAACTAGATGGTTTGGATTGGAGGGTTGTTAAGAACATGTTAGAGATCCTCTTCCGCTATACAGGTATTGAAATTATCGTCTGCAGCTTTAACCCTAACGAACAGAAAGAAGAACTCCAGCGGACCATCGACTGTCATTTCTTCAAGACTTCCAAGTGTACCAAGGGTAATTCATGTAGATTTCGTCATCAAGAACTGTTCCGGGACGGAACAGTCTTAAGGAGGGGGCAGTGTAACGTGCGCCCCCGAGAGAATAGTATACAACGCCGCCACTGAACGAATGTACGAGAACAATGACGCAATCCCTGGCGCCGCAGCGGCTGGACTCTAATTGCGCCGTGACCTCGTTCCTTTGTGAGCCGGTCATTGTCGCTTCGAAGGCTTCTAGACTGTTATGCGGTGTATAAATTCGGCCGAGAGAAGGCGGAGAGTCAGTCTCATATATACAAGCAACCAGATATGAACTCGGTAGTAGAATTATTTCTGATTTTTAATATCATTCTTTAATTTCTTTAATTTATGCACTGATAATGCAGTAATTAGTATTAAATAATGTACAGGAGGTAATGTACTATTATCATGTTCAATTGCAAGGATTAATTTTCTTCCGGACACTTTTTATTTACAAAAAACTGTTTTCCCATGTTAAACGCCTATGTCAAGGATATATATATATATAATTTATATGAAGCATGAACATTATTCTGAAGGTTAACATGATTACAATGAGAACTTAGTTTCATTTTTTTAAACTATTACTTTTCAAAATAATACCTATGTTGGATTATTGCACATTACTTTTTATTTCAGATGTAGTGACGAAGAAAAGTTAATTTAAATAAATAGGAATTTAAATCTCTATTTATAAAAGATCCAACGTCTGCATAGGAATTGATAATGCAGTCACAACGAATGATTTGAAGAAAAAAAGAATGGGCCTTTAAGCTGGATTCAGAGATTGCGTAGTAAACATAACATAGAATAGCACAGAAAAACATAGATAATGAACATACGGAAAAGTGTGTACTGATTCAGAGTTACAGACATAGAATAGCACAACACAGCATAACACGGAGAATTAGCCATATTTTATTTCGAAGCTATGTTTTGCCATGTTCGGTCATGTGCGCTATGTTTCGTGAGTATTCGTAGTTAAACCACGCCTACTTCTACAGCGCGTTAATGTTGACAACTATAGTCAAATTTTTTGACTCTGTCGGGTACAGTAATAAAACTATAAATGAACTATAAATATCGCAATTATGATAAAGCGGCATATCCTTTACTTTCTGTAGTATAATACTGTTTGGCATCGGCCCATATTTTTGAGCCGTTCTATTCATTTATGTTAAAGGACTGTAAGGCTATTTTCCTATACATACCTGGTAGACGTTTGATTCAATGCATGAATAGAGCGGCTCAAAAATATGGGCCGATGCCAAACAGTATAATACTGCAGAAAGTAAAGGATATGCCGCTTTATCATAATTGCGATATTTATAATTCATTTATAGTTTTATTACCGTACCCGACAGAGTCAAAAAATTTGACTATAGCTAACATTTGTTTTGAAGTTTGGTTAAGACAACTTTTAAGTTATTTTGTATTGCAGTTGTGTTTATTATAATTATTTAAAAAGTGACAGCTAAATAAAACTTGTGAAATCAGCAACAAATACTGACATGAAATTATCTACATACAACAATTCTATGTTTTCTGTACAATCTCTGAATTGGTTTTAAGTTTCTATGTTTTCCTGTGTTGTGTATTCCTATGCTGTGTTTACTACGAAATCTCTGAATCCAGCTTTTGTATTGCCGAATAATTATTTCTAATGATAAATAAAACAGATTCACCATTGAATGTAAACATGTAAATAAACAAAATCTGATTTTATATTTCCAATGAAAAGTAAAAAATATATGATAGAATATTGTTATTAATTCGTTATATTTTTAGATTAATCGGAATGGAAATACAAACTCTGTAGCAAATAATTGAAAATACTGATGACAAAATGTAATTACAATCTTGAATGGTTTGAAGAAAATATGTGTGTACGTTTCTTTCTTTATAATTGCCCAAACATTATTCATAATGATGATTTAAACAGAATCGCTTTGAATACAAATATCAAAATAAACAAAATTTGATGTATATGTCTGATGAAAAGGAAATATATTGTTATTAGATCGTTACTGTTTCAGATTAGTTCCAAAGACAATACAAATTCTTTAGGATATACCAAGAAATACTAATGCGAAATGATATTGTAATGACAATCTTAATATATTTGCAAAATATTAATTACGAATTGTAATAGATTTTTATAATATTCACTCGATCGTTAGCGTTTAAGAAATTCATTTTGACTGTATTGCTTTTGTATTAAAACAAATATTTAAACAAATATAAGATTTGTAGGTTTTATAGCCATGAGCACGTCTATCGCGAGTTGAAAATGGTCCAGCGAAATCAACACCGCAAAAATAAAATGGAGGCGATGGTGTCACACGGTCTTGGGGTAGGTTTCCCATTTCTTGATTATATATTCGTGGTCTAACCTTATAACAATTTAAACATTTATGTATAATGTTCCGAATAAGACTTTTGCCCTTTACAGGCCTATAATTTTGACGAATTATGTTTAATAAGCTTTGTTGACCACAATGCAAATTGTCAACGTGATATTGAGATATTCTAAGTTTTGTTAAAATGTGATTTGCAGGCAAAATAATTTGATGTTTTTGGTCGAAATCTAATTTTGAATTATTCAGTCTACCTCCAACTCTGAGTATGTGTCTAAAAATGGAGCTAGTGATAGAATGTTTGAATCAGATGGTACTTCCTTACCTTGTTCTAAATGTTTAATTTCTGTTTGATAAACTTCAATCTGATTTAATTTTATTAATGTATTAAGAGCGCCAGATCGCTCTCTAACTAACAAACTTCCGGAAGTTGGTTTCAAATTTTTAATTTTCTTGTAACAATTGTTTATAAACCTTTTACAATATGCAACTACATTAACTAATTTATGTAATTTAGAAAATTTAGAAAAAAATGTTATTATCGATAACAACTGTTTTTAAAACTATCGATGTTTGTTTTTCTTCCCGTACGGTAACGACGTTTATTTCTGTTTGTACATAATTTGTTTCCTTTGATAACCACGTGGGTCCAAACCACCACAGAGTGGATTTTTTTTATCTTTTCTGCACTTGTTCCACGAGAAATGAGGTCTGCGGGATTTTCTTTTGTATTAACATAATACCAAGAATTGACGTCTGTTAATCTCTGTATTTCTGCAACTCTGTTAGCCACGAAAGTTTTCCAACGCCCTGGGGGAGCGGCTATCCAAGCGAGAGCTATTTTCGAATCTAACCAATAACATTTTTAGCAAATTCTAATTTCAAAATTTCACAAACACGATTTGTTAACTCGGCTAAAAGAGTTGCGGCACATAATTCTAGACGAGGTATTGACAATTTTTTTAAGGGAGCTACACGAGATCTCGCAGTTACCAAATTTATTTTACATGAATTGCCCTTAATCGATTTAATATAAATGCATGCACCATACGCACGTTCTGAGGCATCCGCAAAACCATGTAATTCCAAACGTTCATTATCCGAATCAATTATCTGACGTGGTATTTGAATCGAGTCAATAAATTCTAAATCCCTGTTGAATTCTAACCAATTTACACTAATTTCATGGGGTACTTCAGTATCCCAATCCAATTTCTGAGACCATAAAGTCTGTATCATTATTCTGGGTATTATTGTTATTGGAGAGATTAGCCCTAGAGGGTCGAAGATTTGCGCTGTTTCACTAAGAATTTTTCGTTTTGATATTTTGTTAGAATGTTCATTCTTAAACGAATATTGAAAATTATCATCAACTGGTTTATAAACTATTCCTAAAGTTTTAGTTTCATTTTTATTTATTGTTAAGTGAGTATTATTTGTGTCCTCTTCCAACATCGGAAAGTTCTCCGAATTACTAATCCACTTACGTAACTTGAATCCTGCTGATTCCAAAATTTTACAAATATTTGAGCAACGATTACTTAGTTCATTTAAATTATTTGACCCGATCAATAAATCATCGACGTAGAATTCGTTTAGTATGGTTTGGGATTCTTCTGGAAAATTTTCCATATTTTCTATTGCAAGTTGTTGTAAAGATCTTATTGCTAAATAGGGGGCACTCGCTGTGCCATACGTAAGCGTCTTAAGCTTAAATGTTTGCAATTCGTCACTAAGATTTGATCTCCAAAATATTTTATGTAAGCAACGCTGATTTTCTGGAATTAAAATTTGCCGATACATCTTTCAATGTCTGCGGTAGCAATATATTTGTTTTCTAAAGTTAATCAAAATTGAGAATAAATCAGCTTGAGTAGTTGGTTCCACGAATTGAACATCATTTAATGAATAATTAGAATCTGTTTTAAACGACACATCGGAAACTACTCTTAATTTTGTGGTGACACTGGATTCTCGAATAACCGGGTGATGTGGTATATAGTATTCAACTTCCGACTCTGAAAGTGACACCTTCGACATGTGCCCTAATACCTCATACTCTGTCATAAAGTCTGTATACATTTGTTTAAGCTGTGGATTTTTCTGCAATTTATTTTCCAGCATAAAAAATCGTTTCAAAGCACCTGATTTTGAATCGCCTAGCAAATGATAATTGTCTTTAAAGGGAATATTAACTTTAAATCTACCTGATATATCTCTAGTTGTTGTTTCCACGAATAGGTCTTCACAAAATTTTTCTTCCTTTGTAAGATTTGAATATTGATTAACTTTAAAGTCCTCTACCTGCCAAAAACGTTCAATTTTTGACTCTAAACTTAAATATGAAAGCGAGGTGTCTGAATTAGTTTTGTAATTTACCTGACCTGAAACGACCCAACCAAATTTACTATTTTGTAATATTAATTTTGAACCACTTAAATTAATTTTATCATTCTCTAAAATTTCCCAAAATACTGGTGCACCTAGTAAAATTTCGACTGGTTTAGAAATATTAAAAGAATTATCTGCTAAATTAATATTTCTTGGTATATTAATGGAAGATTTTTCTAATGAAATTTGAGGCAAACGTTCTGTTATTTTATCTAATATCAAAAATGATAAATCTTTCGAATAAGTATTAAATTTTGACTTTATACATGCCGTAGTGCAATGTGTGATATTTGAATTAGTGTAATTCCACTAAGTACAAACAGGTGTTTCGATTTTATCACCTTCAACATCAGATTTTTTGATTTTATTCATATGCAACAATGTGTTGTGCGGTTCTGAACAATCTCTACAATTCGGTTCTTTGCATTTACTTAAATAATGACCCTTTTTTAAACAATTCACACAAAGATTTGATTCTTTTACGAATTTAAATCGATCATATACTGATTGTTTTAACAAAATGTTTACAAGAACAAAGATCATGATTAGTCATTTTGCACAATGGGCAATAAGTATTTAGAGCTTCACCCTTTAAAGCCGATCTTAGGTAATATAATTTTTCGACATTAGATAAACTTGTATTTTCGTGGATAAGAGCATTAAATGCGTCTTGAAACGGACACCATTTTGTAAATTCTCCCGAAAACGAAGGTAAATCTATTACAGGCAATTTAAATGCTTGTTTTTTAACAATATTACTTGTACCAGAATTTTCAATTTCCAAAATTTCATTACTTTTATTAAAGTTATCTGTAATTGACTGAAGAATTGAAATTGCATTAAAATATCTATTTTCTATTGCTGATCTAATTTTATATTCATTATCTACATTATCGGTGTCAGTTAATGATTCTATTTCATTCTCAAAATTGTCAAATTCATTAAATTTTGATTGTAATCTATCTAATCGTACTTTTACATTATTTATAAGAATTGAATTTTTATCACTATTTTCATTTTCATCTAAAAAAAATTCTAAATCTGTAAGATGTTTTTTAAAGCTACCACGCTTACAGCGCAATTGTTCTAATGTGAAAGGTATGGTACTCCACACAAGTTAAATCTGAAGCAAATCATGCAAAATGAAGGGAATGGACTTACTACTTGTACGATTACGATTATCGTCTTCAAAGGCTGCATACAACACGGTGCTCTCGAACTCGATGATGTTGCGTTCCACGATGAATCAAATTGATGATGTAATCACGAAGTGCGAAGTATGTTTTTAAATGTATGGTGTCTGCATCCGGCTCGAAGGACCAATATGTTAAGTATCGCGTTGCTTGGAAGGTCCTTGCAGTGACACGAAAACTAAGCACAACAATTGGATCAGATATACCACTTTAATTATAACATACATATATACAATATTTACATCATCATACGTAGCAAAAAACGAATGTGTGTATGTTCAACGATATGAACTTTTATTACAAATTATATGATACGAACTGTACGAACTATCTTCAATCATTGTCAACTATATTCAACTATTTTGTCTACTGTCGCAAACACAGAATTTAAGACAAATTCGTGCAATTGTTACCGCCCTCCACAAGAGGAAGGCACCAATCACAGGAAAAATCCAAAAAAAAGGAGGTGCTAAACAAAATGTTCTGGACATGCATTCCAGTACCTAGCGAAGAATAAATGCTAAAGAAATACATTCAAAATGTAAAATTTTCCGACTTAACCCTAAGTCCAATACAATGGGGTGCAGATAGTCAACAGGCGACAGATTATATTTAATGGCATATAATAAAAATATAAACTAATAAAGTTAAAAGCATACATTAAGATCAAACAAAATATTATAATACTAAGAAATGTATTATTACTTGCAATATGTTTAAATATGCATTTGCGAAGCAAACAATGAATGTACGTTTCTTTCTTTATAATTGCCCAAACATTATTCATAATGATGATTTAAACAGAATCGCTTTGAATACAAATATCAAAATAAACAAAATTTGATGTATATGGCTGATGAAAAGGAAATATACGATAGAATATTGTTATTACATCGTTACTGTTTCAGATTAGTTCCAAAGACAATACAAATTCTTTAGTAAATACTATGAAATACTGATGCGAAATGATAATGAAATGACAATCTTTATATTTGCAAAAAAAATATAGAAGTGTTTTTTTTTTGGTAAGTTATTCTTTGTTTTCTTAAAAATTACTGCAGTTTAATTTGACGTTTTAATTGTTAATATTAAAAATGTGTTAACAAACTGCAAAGAAAAAAATCACTTTACTGGAAAACATGTATTAGTTATTGATTCATGTTTGTGTATAAAGTGATACATTTTTCTTTTATTTTGTAATTACGCCTTTCATGGCAATTTCTCTTTCTATGATATATGCTTCTGCGATTTTTCCAGTTTTCCATCTTTTCCAAAATTGTTCTATATAAATATTGAAACCAATTGAATTTTAAATAATATTCATATGTTGTCCTCTCAGAGACAAATTTAAATAAAATATTTCAATTTTTTAAAAAAGCAAATAATGTATTAGAATATATATACCGTGTGTCCCAAACAAACCTTGACATAGGCGTTTAATATGGGAAAACAGTTTTTTGCAAATAAAAAGTGTCCGGCAGAGAATTAAGCCATGCAATTGAACATGATAATAGTACATTACCTCCTGTACGTTATTTAATACTAATTACTGCATTATCAGTGCATAAAGTAAAGAAAATTATAAATAACTGTGAATAAATATTTGTTACAATATTTTATTATGAAATATAAAAGGATTCTCTTTTCGACTAGGTGTATAAAAAGTACCCGCCATTTTACTTTTTAATAATATAACATATGGATTATTTTACATGATTGTAAAGCAAATTTGATGCAAATTTGTAAAAAAAATATAGTATGTTCTGTTTGAAATTTCAAAGTTGGTATTAATTACTAATAAACCGGAACTGGTATCATGAATGTACATCCGTCATCAAGTAGCTTATAATTATAAATAACTGGAAACAAATATTTGGTTCATTATTTTATTATGTAATAAAAAATATTTGTAAATGTCATTGTGGCTGAATGGTTAGCGTGTCTGCGTGTGGAATGAAAGAATTTTTGCAGATTTGGGTTCGAGTCTCCATCAAGCTAAACTTTTCATTATTTATTTTTTATTTATGAATTAATTATGAATTGTAGTACATTTTTATAATATTCACTCGATCGTTAGCGTGTAAGAAATGCATTTTGACACGAATATTTAATATAAACAAAACAAAAAACCAAACAATGAACACATTTTTGACACGAAATATATATATATATATATATATATATATATATATATATATATAATCTTTTCTTCTTTTACCCTTTCGGGTGTCGAAGTACTCTTCTTTCTGTTTTTATTCTTCTTTTATTAAATTATGCCAATTTTTTTGCATATCTTCTTTTTCTTCAGTATTTCTTCTATTACCGTATCCCATTTTTTCTTCTGTCTTCCAATTTTTCTTTTTCCTGTTACTTTCGTTTGCCATACTTTCTTGACCTGTTTTCCATCGTTCATTCTTATCAAGTGGCCCCACCATTGAAGTTGTTTGTTTTCCACTATTTTGTTTATTTCTGTTATTTCTAGTTCTCTTCTTATGTCTTCGTTTCTTTTCTTATCTAATTTCGTTATCCCTTTCACTCTTCTCAAATACTTCATCTCCATAGCTTGGATTATACTTTTCTGCCTTTTAGAGAGAATCCAGGTTTCGCTTCCGTGAATTAAGGTTGGTAGGAATATTGTTTTATAAGTTGTTATCTTTGTTTTTCGTGAAATATGTTTGTTGTTTAGTATTAGCTTGTTTAGGATGAAGTATAGTTTTGTTGCTGCTTGTATTCTATTGTTTATTTCCATTTCTATTCCTCCTTGATTTTCTATTATGGATCCGAGGTATTTATAGTAGTTTACTTGTTCCAAGAGTTTGTTGTTTATTTGTATGTTAATTGTTTCTTTTTTGTCGCTGATTTTCATGACTTTAGTTTTCTCTATGTTTACTGTCATTCCTGCTATTTTTAGTTCCTCCGTCCATATATTTATGTTGTCTTGCAAATCTTTCTGTGACGAAGCAAATACTATAGCTAGATCGTCCGCAAAAATACATTCCGATATTGTTGTAGGTCGTAATTTTTGGTATCCGATGAACACTTTTTTTTTTATTTGACTTTCTTCATTATATCGTCCATTAAAGTTATGAAGAGCATAGGGCTTAAACCTCCTCCTTGTCGCAGACCATCGGTAGTTGTGAACTCATCTGATATTTCTGTTTCCTGTTCTCACTATATTAGTTGTGCGACTGTAGATACTTTTCACTGCTCTAAGTAACTGCTGTCCAATTTTCCTTTTTTCCAGGATTTCCCAAATGTATTCCCTTTTTACTTTATCGAACGCTTTTTCTAAGTCTATGTAACATATATAAAGTTCTTTTTGGTGTTCTATTGTTTCTTCAACTAGGTTTCGCAAAGTAAATATGTGATCGTTCGTACAATGACCTTTTCTGAAGCCGCTTTGTGTTGTTTCTAAAGTGAGTTCTATTTTTCCTCTGAGTCTGTTCTCTAGTATTGCTTCGTATACTTTCTCTACTGCACTTAAGAGCGTAATTCCTCTGTAGTTTGAACATGATCTATTGTCGCCTTTTTTGTGTATAGGTAAGATTATCTCTATTTGCCATTCTTTCGGAATTACGCCCTGTTCCCATATTTTGTTTAGCAGTTTAACGAAAAATAAAATACTTTAAATATTTTTTTATGGAAAAAAAAAATGGAGAGGTTGGTATGAATATTTGAAGTATAAAGTTCGGTTAAATGTATTTGTCAAATAAAAGTTAAATATATAGTGATAAGTCGTTATTATAAAAATAAAAACTAGTCTACCGTATTAAATTAATATTCCCTGTGTATATCTACAACACTAAAACTAGTATTCATTCAATTTCAACCTATAAATCTAATGTTTAAAGTTTTGTGCGCTTGCTTACTCAACAATCTACGCTTAGCCTTGAGTAATTAAGCGTGCTCATCAATGTCTACCGAAAACACTCGCAGTGTTGCAAACTGTATTGAAACTAAAAACCAAACAATGGCGAGCCTAGAAGACATCAAAAAACTTCTACAGAATCAAACTGATGAACTGAATTTAAAATTTTTAGACTTGCAGAGCTCCATTGATGTATTCCATATTAAATGCAAAGATAACAAGAAGAGATGCGAGCTGTTAAAAAAAAGATTTGGAAATGAAAGAAAAACGAATTGAAGCGCTAGAAAAAAAAATCCGTGAGAAGAACATTGTAATTTTCGGTGTCAAGGAAGAAGCAAGGGAAAATTTGGAATACGTAGTTCTAGATATAATAAAAAATAAGTTACAATTAAACTATGCAAACGAAGATAAGAAGCAAGACGTATAGGACGTATCGGAAAATCAGGAAATTCAAATCGCCTCAGACCAATACATGTTGAACTAAATTCAAAAAAAATAAAACTAAATATTCTCAAACAAACAAAATTGATTAGAAATTTAAAAATTTATATTGAAGTGGACTATACCCATACAGCCGTATTCATAGTGCCGCTGTTCGAGTTTAAACCAGGTCTATCACAAGTCTAACTTAGACCGGCACAAACAGTTATTCATAGAGGCAGTTTAGCGCTATTACGGGTTTAAACCTAGACTAAAATTTAGACCTCCTCGCACCCTAGTTTATTGTGGGATTAAGTCAGTTGACAATAGTATGAAAATAGAATTTTGTTTAATGTAAATTTTTGTTATTTTATATAATTTTTTTGGTAAGTAGTATGTTATAAATAATTTTATATTAATGTTTACAATATTACTTTGCCATGAATTTGTAGCTCATATTATTGCCTTTTAGGAAGTTCATGATGATTTAGATAAATAAATAAAATTTGACTGCAATCCAGTTATTTTCATTTAAGTTTTTTATTTAATTTATTTTTTATTTTCATCATTTCACATTTACATAAGTAAATTTTGGGGAAGGTATGTTTGCTTGGATATTGATGAATTATTGAATATTTAATTTGTATCTACTGGTTCTAATACTAATATTTTATTTTTGGAAGTAGTAGGGGGCGTTAATTTCGAGGAACTGCAAATTATGTTCGTCTATATTTACAACAAATCCATCTTTCCTTGCAAATCCTGATGTACTAAAACCATGAATATGTGTTACCTCAATCAACATACAAATATTAATTTCGTAGTTAAAAGCTAATAAAAAGATCTCAATGCAGTTTTAGTTGTAAGAAATCAGCGCAGTGAACATCAGCTGTCATCACAAAATTAAAAATTGTATTCACTACGCATGAGCAGTGCATTGGAAGGCCATGGCCGACTAGATAGACTGGTTTAAGTTCGATTTACTTACACCAGGTTTAAACCAGGTCTAAATTTGACTATGAATAACCATTTTTAGACCTGGTTTAAACCAGGACTACGTAAACCTGGTTTAAACGTAGTTTTTCTCCTTTACTATGAATAAGGCTGATAATGTTTTAGATGAGCGTAAAAAACTTAAACCGTACCTATTTAAAGCAAGAGAAGATGGGCATAAAACATACCTGACATATGACAAATTGATAATTAATGGCGAAGCATTTACAGCCCAAGAACTAGAAAATATAACAACAAACGAAGTGGAGAATTTACACGAGCTATTACCAGAAAGACGAAATTCGGTATCAACCCCTAATTTAAACCATATCGCCCTAAATACTCCGATAACTCAATTAACAGAAGAAAGCAAAGCCAGCACTGAAAAATCAACACCAACAAACTCAAAACCGAAGAATGTTCTTAATGCAACTAAAGAAAAGAAAGGTGATAAAAAAGCAAGCGTCTTGAAAGGACCACTTGACAAGCATCTTACAGTTAAAACTAGATCCCAATCAATTCCAAAAAACTTGGAAGGGACGACCACCCATGGGACGGCACAAGCTCAATAATATTTTGGAACACTCAGGGATACAAAAACTTATTTAAACTAAATACCAAAGAAGAAAGTATTTTGCAAAAACACGACATAATTTGTCTCACAGAAACATGGATTGAGTATAATCTCAATACAAAGCCAAGTTTTCTCCAAAATTATAACTTATTTCAACAAAAAGCAGTAAGAGAAAATAAAACAGGAAGAGCTATAGGCGGGATCGTTGTTTTTTCAAAATTAAAAGAAAATGCGATAACAGTTATCCAGAACGAAGTCCATTGGATTTTCCTAAAAATAAAAACAACTAAACATAATATTATTCTTGGGGTAGTATACTTCTCCCCTTCGTATATAAATGAAACACACTTTGAACTATTTTCAGAATCTATTCGTCACATAACAGATAGTTATAGAGGTTATGCTTTAATAGTAGGAGGTCACTTTAACAGCAGAATAGGGAACTTGAACCAATCAGAAGATCTTCTCTTTTACAACACAAACCTATCAGCATCACGTATATCGTGTGACAAGAAGATTAATAAAAATGGAAACAGCTTACTAGATATAATGGAACTAGAAAAGCTATTTGTGATTAACGGAAGAACATTAAGTGATACGCCAGCGAATTTTACTTACATAAGCAAATCTGGAAAAAGTATAATAGATTTAATTTGGGTAAACATAACATCTTTAGAATTAATAAAAGATTTCTGCGTCCTTACCAACATTGTACTATCTGATCATCTAATATGCTCAATAACTATCGAAAAACTAAATAAAGAAATGAAAATAGTAAACAGAACGGCACCCACTAAAATAGTGAAAACAATCTGGGATCCAAGAAAAGAACTTCTGTATAAGACCGAAATGGAACACTGGCTTGATCATCAAATCACTCCCACCGACATATTCGTTTACTTAAAAGCGAAATAGAAAGTGTTTCGCGAGAAATAGGTATAGTTAAAGAATCATTGTCATCAAATTCCAACTCTACTCGCAGAAAAAATAAACCATGGTACAATGAAAATTGTGCAGCACTAAAAGTTGCTGCAAGACAAAATCTGAAAAAATGCAAAGCTCAAAATATGGCATCGGAACTACTTAAAAATTATCTACAAACAAAAAAGGAATACAAAAATACAATAAATGCTTCAAAAAGAGAGTACAAAAACAACATACGTCAACACTTAGAGCAAATTACAGACCAGAAACAATTTTGGAAAACAATAAAATTGCTCCAAACCTCACCTACTAGAACTAACGTAATAGCCTTCGAAGATTGGGTAAACTATTATAAAATGTTTTATGGACACAAAATTGACACAAATACTACATATTTTAGCGTTTTACACCCCTACTTAGATGGAGAAATAACCTCAGTAGAAATAAAACTTGCAATAAAAAATTTAAAAAACAATAAGAGTCCCGGAATTGACAATATTCTAAACGAACAATTAAAACATCTACCTCTTATTTGGATAAGCTATTTAAAAGATATGCTTAACAAATTTCTAATACATGAAAACGTACCAACTGAATTAAAAAAAAGTTAGACTATCATTAATTCACAAAAAAGGAGATCTATCTAATCCGAACAATTACAGAGGGATTGCTCTTTTAAGCTCAGTGCTAAAACCATTAGCATATATTTTAAATAATAGACTCCAAACCTGGGTGGAAAGTCATGAAATTCTGCCAGAAGCACAGGCAGGATTTCGGAAGAACCGATCATGTACAGATAATATATTTGTTCTCGATACTATCATTCGCTCTAGGATGATAACAAATAAGGAAGGTACGTTCGCTGTATTCGTGGACCTTCAAAAAGCTTTTGATACAGTCCCGCATAAAATGCTGTGCGACAAAATTTATCAAATTGGAGTGAGTGGTAAACTTACAAGACTAATCAAAAACATCTACGAAGAAGCTGCGACACAAATAAAAATTGGCAATGATAGCACTGATATACCGATCAATAAAGGAGTACTTCAAGGCGAATGTACAAGCCCTATATTATTTGCACTGTACATATCGGATTTAGAAAATGTCTTCAGAAAACAAGGACTAGAAGGTATATACCTAACCCACCGAGTTGATATCCTCTCACTCCAATTTGCCGATGATTTAGTAATATTAGCAAAATCACCAATAGATGTTCAAAGGAAACTGAAAATTTTGGAAGAATATTGTAATCACCTCCAACTAAAAATTAATCCTGACAAGACGAAAGTTCTTCACTTCCATAGAGGAAGACCCCCAAAAACAAGTATCACATATACCTGCCAAAACAACATTATAAAACAAACCACGTCATATGTCTACCTAGGAGTAAAATTTACTTCTTCAGGGCTGTACACACAAGCAACACAAGAATTCGTAAATAAAGCAAAAGTAATAACGGGGACAATAAGAACAACACTAATGAGAGCAAAGGTTGAAAACTGGAATACCATCACAAAACTCTATAACGCAGTCCTTATACCGTCAGCGCTTTATGGAGCAGAAATATGGGCAACTAACACATTGGATATGCTAGAAAAAAATCAAGTAAACTACTTCAAAACGATATACCACTTACAAAGAAACACCCCCAATTACTTTATAAGAAGAGAATTTGGCCAGCAAAAAATTGAACTACGGATCTTCGAAAAAATGTTAAAATGGTGGCTCAAACTATTGTTAGCAATGGATTATAGATATATAAAAATATGCTACAACAAACTAATATCAATAAGTAAGAAGAAAGAATCTGGAGATGGTAAACAAATAAAATTCAATTGGTTAAAAAAACTGGAAACTATGTTGTCAACAGCAAATTTTGGATGGGTATGGGAAGCCCAGAGCGCAACCGTTTTAAAAGAAGATAAAAGATAATATCTTAATCTCATACCAAGAAGTTCTGTATAATGCAGATACCCAGAGAATTATATCCTCATCCTACAATTCAAACCTTAAAAATTATACCTTTTCTCAACTGTACCTAAACTTCAATATCCCATTCCATGTCCTTAAATTATTAATACAAATACGTTCCAGCTGCCCACACCATACCAAGATATACCACGACGGTCATTGCTACAATTTCCAGAAGAATGAAATTTGCACACTGTGTAATACGTACGAAGAAGATGACCTAGATCATTTCTTTCTACGATGCCCAATGTACCAAGCCTTTCGTAACCATTACATCGCCAAAAATTTCCAAAACAGCGCAGAGGAATCCAGCCTAAACGACTTGATAGCAAATGTAAATACTTTTGTAGCTTATGACATATATAACTTTTTCCATGAATCTGTCAAAATTAGAAACTTTATTATGAATGTTTAATCATATTTATTATAACTAGATTGTATTATGTCAATTACAACCTCCTTTGTATAAGCACTAGCTTGATGACAAATAAACGTATTATTATTATTTTTTTATGGAAAAAGCTTATTTCTAAATGATTGTAATTGGAAATAGAAGATAGATATTGAAATGGATAACAATATTTTATAAATAAAAATAATTGGTTTTAACAATAATAAAAATTGATTACAACAATCAAAATATGGATTTAATAAAAATGCATAATTTTTTCTATTGATCTTAATAATACATGATAAAAACACAATGAATATCTGTATGTTTTGTATTTTTACTATATTTATAAAGGAAAAATATGTGGTATAGTTTAAAATCTTGCTTTTTACGGTTACTACTTTCATTGAAATTACTATTATATCGTGATAGAAAATTATTTGTAATTATTTAACTAATTCATCCATATTATCTCATAATATCTTTAATATAATTTGTAATTAGTAGATAAATAAAAAAAAATATGAAAAGTTTAGCTTGATGGAGATTTGAACCTCATCCTACAAAAATTATTTTATTCCACAGGCAGGCATGCTAACCATTCAGATACAATGACATTTAATTTTTTTTTATATAACAATAAAATATTGAAACAAATATTTATTGTAATTTTCTTTAATTTATGCAATGGTAATAAAGTAATTAGTATTAAATAACGTACAGGAGGTAAAGTACTATTATCATATTAAATAGCACGGCTTAATTTTCTGCCGGACACTTTTTATTTACAAAAAACTGTTTTCCCATGTTAAACGCCTGTCAAGGTTTGCTTGGGACACACGGTATATATATATATATATATACAGGGTGAGTCACCGAAATCGCCGTCTTCGATATCTCCTTTGTCGTTAGAAATACAGCATAAGTTTATTAACAGAATTTATTCGACTACTCAAGGAGCATAACGTAAAATTATTTTCGCATATACAGGGTGTTGCATTACGGCTCGGCGAGAATTGTTTGTCTTTTTTTAAATGGAACACCCTATATATTTTTATATATTTTGAATTGTATTTTATTCACCTATACGAACATATGAATTTTGTTTTAGTTTTCCACGGCGTTGCCAAGTTATTCCGTTTTTTCTCTAAAAAAGACCGAATACACGCATTGCTTTATAAAGGCTTACTGAAGTTATTTTAATAGTAAGAATTAAGAATTTTCTTTTCAGTATAACTGTAATTATACTCTATGTTCTGACATATTTTTTTTTAAATTTAATTATACAGGCTGTTCAATAAAGCGAATCAAATGTGCTCAATTTCAAATGACCATAACTCGTCATTTTCAAATGGAACACCCTATATTTTATTATTCAGTTGTGTGTATTTTTGTATTATCTTCATATGTTATTAAAAGTATTCTATGCCTAAAACCAATAATTTCGGAGATTTTCACCATTTTTCTCTAAATTTATATATTTAACTAAAGATTAAATCTAGTGTACCATTGTTATTGTTTTTTGAATAAGAAACAATTGTAGTAATGATAGTATTTTCATTAGCCAGGTTTTTATTAATAACAGAGGGATTAAGTAAATTAATTTATTAATATAAGTCTCTCGCAAGAAGAACTTACGAATATGGTGTTTGCTGGTCAGGCCAGGCGTCACCTCACGGGCACTCAATGCTGGCGTGGAGAGTGCGCAAGAAGAACTTACGAATATGGTGTACGCACTTGAAGAAGCGGCAACAAACCCTCTTTTGGCATCAAGAATTTATGCACAACGGTTTCCGGGAAGACGACATCCAAATCCGTGTTCTTTTGAAAAACTAAGGGAAAGGTTTGAAAGAACTGGTCATGTTCAGTACGACAAAAGAGGGTTTCTTTCCGCTTTTCCAAGTGCGTACACCATATTCGTAAGTTCTTCTTGCGGGAGACTCATATTAATAAATTAATTTACTTAACCCCACTGCTATTAATAATATCCTGGCTAATGAAACTACAGTCATTACTCCAATTGTTTCTTATTCAAAAAACAATATCAATGGCATACTAGATTTAATTTTTAAGTGAATATATAAATTTAGAGAAAAATGGTGAAAATCTCCGAAATTATTGGTTTTAGGCATAGAATACTCTTAATAACATATGAAGATAATACAAAAATACACACAACTGAATAATAAAATATAGGGTGTTCCATTTGAAAATGACGAGTTATGGTCATTTGAAATTGAGCACATTTGATTCGCTTTATTGAACAGCCTGTATAATTACATTTAAAAAAAAATATGTCAGAACATAGAGTATAATTACAGTTATACTGAGAAGAAAATTCTTAATTCTTACTATTAAAATAACTTCAGTAAGCCTTTATAAAGCAATACGTGTATTCGGTCTTTTTTAGAGAAAAAACGGAATAACTTGGCAACGCCGTGGAAAACTAAAACAAAATTCATATGTTCGTATAGGTGAATAAAATACAATTCAAAATATATAAAAATATATAGGGTGTTCCATTTAAAAAAAGACAAACAATTCTCGCCGAGCCGTAATGCAACACCCTGTATATGCGAAAATAATTTTACGTTATGCTCCTTGAGTAGTCGAATAAATTCTGTTAATAAACTTATGCTGTATTTCTAACGACAAAGGAGATATCGAAGACGGCGATTTCGGTGACTCACCCTATATATATACACCGTGTGTCCCAAACAAACTTTGACATAGGCACTAATTATTGTATTTTCAGTGCATAAATTAAAGAAAATTATAAATAAATATTGTGGCTGAATGGTTAGCATGTCTGCCTGTGGAATGAAAGAACCTTTGATGGTTGAAGTTCGAATCTCCATCAAGCTAAACTTTTCATTATTTATTTTTGATTTATGAATTAATTACGAATACATTTTTATAATATTCACTCGATCGTTAGCGTTTAAGAAATTTATTTTGACACGAATATTTGATATAAAAAAAACAAAAAACCAAACAATGAGCACATTGTTGACACCAACGACCACACATATACTAGACAAAACATATCCTATACTTCACTATTGTTTGTTATGTTCTCGGCTGGACAGAAAGAGACAACTAGAGATAGAGACATATGGTGTCTACTCTAAAGTTTGTCAAGAGATGTCACTACTTGTTCTATAAACATGAAATGTACTATATTTGAAATATTTGAATTATTATTAACGAAAACCAATTATAAAATGCATGAAACTTTTTTCTAAATTTATTTTTGTTTCATGGTGAATCCGGATTTTGAAGTAAATATCTAAAATTAATTTAAGTAATTTAATTCCATGATTATTTAATAGATTCTGATCCAGAACATGATTATGCATATTCCAAAATTCCCGTAGGCAAATTTAGTTTTATTGTGCGTGGAGTTCGTTCATGATTCTGGTGTCATTGTTACGTCGCTCACTTTCGATGGAGCAGCGACAAACTTGAACATGGTGAAGCATTTGGGTGCTAATATAACAGACATCGACAAAATAAAAGTGTCATTTACACATCTTGTGATCGAAGATAAAGTTTTATTATACCGGACGCCTGTCATATGCAAAAATTGTTGAGGAACTGCTTAGCAAGTTGGTTCAATTTTGCCGAATTATCAATAATATCTTCAAGACTCCGAATACGGAAACTGTATTGCCATAGACAATACATCCATATTAAACGTGGCACAGAAAAAAACGATCACGGTGAACGTGAACACGGGTGAAGATTTAACTGTATCAAATGAAATATATAATGATCTCACTGATACTTATTTCTCCCCGACAACGTGGGATCTGACTTATGTTGACAATATTGTCACATACATGGCAGGGTTAGTTGTAAAGAAAATAAAAAAAAGCATCGTTTGCGGTATTTGCCTTGAATCACTAGAAAATAATAAGATGATTCTTACTAATAATTATAAATTACAAGTCCACAAAACATACGGCAATTTACAGCAGGCATCTGCTTTCGTCATAGACGTATGCAGAGCTGCTGAAAAATGCATAAGACATGCAAAATCAAATGGTAATATTTTTAAAATTAATATTACAAAACAATTAATTAATACTACCATGAGAAATTTGCCTACGGGTATTTTGGACTGTATGCATAATCATATTCTGGATCAGCGATCTATTAAATAATCATGGAATTCAATTACTTAAATTAATTTTAGATATTTACTTCAAAATCCGGAATCACCATGAAACAAAAATAAATTTAAAAAAAAGTTTCATGCATTTTATAATTGCTTTTCGTTAATAATAATTCAAATATTTCAAATATAGTACAGTTCATGTTTATAGACAAGCAGTGGCATCTCTTGACAAACTTTAGAGTAGACACCAAACGTCTCTATCTCTAGTTGTCTCTTTCTGTCCAGCCGAAAACAAAACAAATGCTATGAAGTTTTATCTAGTATATTTGTGATCGTTGGTTAACACGAAAAGAAAAATACTTTAAATATTTTTTTATAGAAAAAGCTTATTTCTAAATTATTGTAATTGGAAATAGAAGATAGATATTGAAATGGATAACAATATTTTATAAATAAAAATAATTGATTTTAACAATGACAAAAATTGATTACAACAATCAAAATATGGATTTAATAAAAATGCATAATTCTTTCTTTTGATTTTAATAAAACATGATAATAACACACTTCTTAGAAGTGATCTAGTTACTCCAGGACTAGTCTGGATGATCAACTTTTAAATTGGGTCAAAAACCACATCCCATTGTAGACTAACTGGGCTAAATTTTATCATCATTGTTATACAAATAATGTATAAATATCTGTAAATATTTTCAAATAAGTCTTGTTCAAACTTAATCAGTGACCATAAAAGAACTATTGAATATTCGTTTATCTAAAAAAATAATTTATGTATTGAATGTATCTTTTAAAATACCAGTGCTTTTTGGGCGTACTAATGACTAAAGAAAAATGTGATGTAGACAAAAAATGATCAAGAATAAGGGGCTAATGTATCAGTAATAACAATTCGAAAAATTAATCAGTGGTTCTTAAATGATAGAACAAAATTATATTTTTTTTAAATTGATATCTCTGTTTTCTTTAAAAGAACTAGCACTTTTTTGGGCGAACTAAAGACTAGAGAAATATGTTATATACAAAAAATGATCAAGAAAAGAGGCTAATTTAATAGTAATAATAAACCGAATATTCAACATGTATTTCTCAAATGGTAGAACAAAATTATATTTTTTTTAAACGATACTTTGTATAACTTTTAGCCCATTAGATAAAGATTCAAAAAAAATCAAAACTATCGCTGGTGAGAAATAACAGAGCTGTACGAACCAACCTGTAAGGTAGGATTCTGTTTTTTCTGCCTTTTAAAAATATTTTAACTTCTATTTTGAAATAATTATTGCTCTTTAGTAAATATCTTTCTACAGAGTTTTGCACATTTGCATTAGAACTTTGGTAAATGTTATAATTCTGCAAATAGTAATTTCAGTTTAATACAGAAACTGTCTGACGATTTAACTTTACTTCAATACTGACGAGGTGAAAGAAGTGTGTTTTTGGAGAAATGTGTGGTAAAGGATGATTGTTGATGTATGTTTGGAAAAGTATTGAGTATCGTCGTTGATATTGGCGTATCATAGGCATTTCCTTGATTAACTGGAGACAGACTTACCTTTGCAATATATTATAATGTTTTCTCTTCGTATATTAAAAATATACAGGTGTCGGATAACATGTAAAACATTATAATGTCGAGAACTGTAGGAGTTAAAGAGTTAATTTAGAAAAAAAAACTGCTCCATTAACTATTTTTGAGAAATACATATTAACTTTAAAATTCAAAAAGGCTGTTCAATCATTAAATTAAAATTTCATTTCTTTTTAACAATATAAAACAAATGTACAACAATAAAATGATCTCAGAAATTAAAACTATTGAATTTTCCATGTGTTCTATGAAAAATTGACCATTGGGGGTGAAAATAAAATATGATCTTTAAAATAGTAAATTTTATTTGTAATTATTTTATATACCTGTACGTATCTAGTCATTCACGCAACTCTTGCGCTAGAGCTTTTGCAAATTGGAACAATGTGCGTTTAGTTGTTACACTTACAAACAATACCGCATTACTTATTTACTTTTTATTGACATTTATAACATTATTTTATTAAGTATTGTTTAATATTGTCGTAACATCATGGATAGCCGTTGGATATAATCCATTTAACAAAATATATTTTTAGTGTAATAACAACTATTTTCACACATTAATTTATTTTGTATTTCAGAAAACAGAGAAACTCAAAGTTTATCGCTAGGATTAAGGACTCTTATTCTATTCTACTAGAACAAATTGGTTATGAAGAAATATTTGGCTACGTTACTTGAATAACATAAAACCAACAGGATTACAATGTAAGTTTTAAATACACACATATATATATATATATATATATATATATATATATATATATATATATATATATATATATACAGGGTGTTTCAGGGTACTTCAATATTGTAAAATTATTTCTGATTTTTAATATCATTTTTCTCGAAATAATTGTTATACAACCCCATATCATATTTATATCGTTGAAATCAGAAAAAAATTCTCTATCTCATGGACAAAATTTTTTTAATTGGCATTGAGTGCCCGTGAGGTGACGCCTGGCCTGACCAGCATACACCATATTCGTAAGTTCTTCTTGTGAGAGACTCATATTAATAAATTGATTTACTTAATCCCTCTGTTATTAATAACAACCTGGCTAATTAAAATACTAACATTACTGCAATTGTTTCTTATTCAAAAAACAATATCCATGATATACTAGATTTAATTTTTAGTTAAATATATAAATTTAGAGAAAAATGGTGAAAATCTCCAAAATTATTGGTTTTAGGTATGGGTTACCCTTAATAACATATGTAGATAATACAAAAATACACACAACTGAATAATAAAATATAGGGTGTTTCATTTGAAAATGACGAGTTATAGTCATTTGAAATTGAGCACATTTGATTCGCTTTATTGAACAGTCTGTATAATTACATTTAAAAAAAAATATGTCAGAAAATAGAGTATAATTACAGTTATACAGAAAAGAAAGTTCTTAATTTTTACTATTAAAATAACTTCAGTAAGCCTTTATAAAGCAATGCGTGTATTCGGTCTTTTTTAGAGAAAAAACGGAATAACTTGGCAACGCCGTGGAAAACTACAACAAAATTCATATGTTCGTATAGGTGAATAAAACACAATTCAAAATATATAAAAATATATAGGGTGTTACATTTAAAAAAAGAGAAACTATTCTCGCCGAGCCGTAATGCAACACCCTGTATATGTGAAAATAATTTTACGTTATGCTCCTTGAGTAGACGAATAAATTCTGTTAATAAACTTATGCTGTATTTCTAACGACAAGGGAGATATCGAAGACGGCGATTTCGGTGACTCACCCTGTATATATATATATATATATATATATATATATATATATATATATATATATATATATATATATATATATATATATATATATAAAACTTGTACCTGTAGAATTTATTTTATTTAAGTAACGTAGGTACGTAATTCGTGACTAGTAGGCGTTTTCGTAAATTCTGTCGGATCAATCCGATGTAATCGTAAGTGTTCGTAAATGCAGTCGGATGAATCCGATGCGTTCGTAAACTAACTCCAACCATCTTTGCGGATCAATCCGATCAATTTTTTTAACTCTGGTCGATAGCGGGGTTAGTTAAAATTGATCTGAAGATTGTGCGCGAAAATTTAAATTCTAACCATAACCATACGCACAGAGCACAAAACACACGGATAATACGTATACCGGCGGTTATAAAAACCGAACAAGATGACAAGTTCAAATGTTAATGCTATTTGCAGTTATTGTAATATTTACGGTACTATAGAACAAATAAATAAACATATTGAAACATTTCATTTTCCATCAATACGTATCGAAAATAGTGGTAAGTAAAAAACGTGGGTTATGTTGTATTACTTGTTTATTAATTTGTTGCCCTGTACAGAGAATGAAGAAAATTATATTAAGAAGATTAATGATTTGAGATGGAACATTGAAAATACTAAACTTTTATTAAGATTGTATGAAAACAGGAAAGAGCAATTCGTGATATCTAAGAAAACAAATAAAGCACTTTGGCAAGAAGTAGCTTACTGAGATAAGAAATGAGCATGGCGTAAATGTTACATGGGAACAGTGTAGTACTAAATTTAAGAATTAAAAGAAAAGATATAAAGTATTCGTTTTGTGTATTATTATTTCCATTGGAAAATCATCTTCACTAGAATCATCTAGCAATTGATTTGCCACCATGAAAGCAAAAACTTTTTTCTCTGCCATTGACATGGTTATGTCATACATAAACGTCAAAAGTTCTGATCTACTCCATGCGTTTTTGGTGCGTTCGTAAAAGGATGGAAATCTGATGAATTCGACAGATCTGTGACGTCACTTAACAGATATATCGGAGCAACCCGACAGAATTTACGAAAACGCCTAGTATGTACTAGTTCATTTTATTTTGTCCACTATTGCTATCTCCAGAACTACACACACCGGCAAAATTAAGGGAACGCCAAAAAGAGCTCTATATTTCAAAAAACATGAACCCTCTATCTTTCATATTTGTGTTGGTAATTCTTCATCTACAACAATTAACAAATGACGATATAACACCTAAATATAGCCACCTGATAAGGATTGATTATCATTTATCGAGGTGTTAAATATTGCTCAGTCTTTGAGATTTATTTAAAGTAAAATTATGAAGAGAGAAGACTGGATATTCCTCAAGGTTGGATGTTTTTGGAAAATTTACTTTCTTTGGCGTTCTTTGAGGAATGGAATTCAAACAATTAGATTTTGTTGAATATCTTATTTATTAGTGGGACGTTTCGGGGAACAATTTCACCCATCTTAAGCCTTTTGGTATAATTGGTCTATAAATGTTTTAAAATAAGTTTCTAAACATATTTGGTAATATAAAGCCTTACCTATGTTGGTTACATGGTTTTCATAAAATAATGTAGGGCTGACTTGCTCATGAAATACAATTTAGACAGATGCGGACATTGAAGTTGAAAATTTATTGGAAAAGTCATTTTTCGTCGTTATAATTTAAAACGTTTTAATTTACCCAAACCACGAGGGTACCCATCAACTGGAAAGATTATAAATATATTATGACATGTTTTCGTATGAAACTAATGCAATAAACTTACTGTAATATTAGATCATGGATGTTTGTAGATTGTTGTAATAAAGCATGATGTTGTGTAGAAATGATGTTTTGTTTAAACGTGATTGGCAAAATGGCTACGTATCTTTATTTTCTGAACCTAGTAACATTTGTATTTATTTATGTTTGGAGTGATTGAAGTATGGGGCCCGCGTATTTTAAAAAGTTGTCATAATCGGTTTGATTATTTACTGTATTATTTTTATTTAAATTAATGTATAAACTTTCTAAAACTAACCTTTTGTATTTATTAGGTTCTTGTTTTATAATTTCTGATTTAGAAAAATCAAAATTGTGGCCTGTGTCACAGTGATGTTTAACTAATGCACTGTGGTTGATATTATTAAGATGACAGTGGTAATTGTGTTGATAAAATCGTTTCTTAACGGTTTGATTGGTTTCGCCAATATATATTTTGGGGCAGTTTTTGCAATTTTCTTTGTAAATAACATTTGTCATATCATTAACCGGTGTTTGATCTTTAAGTCTGGTGAAAAGTGTTTTTGTGTTAGTATGGGCACAATTTGCTATGGAGATGTTACTGTTTCGTAAAATTTTGGTAATCCCAGGATTGATATTTTCATCGTAAGGGATTGAACAATAATATGTGGCCTGCTCTCTTGATGTATGCTCGCAGTGTACTTTGTTACGATGATAATGTAGGTGTTCACATATTTTTGTATTTAATAAATTTGGAGGGTAATTATTCTCTATTAATGTTTTTTTGATGAATTGTGTATTGGAGATATGGAAACAGGGATCTGAAAGTAAAATTGCCCTGTCTATGAGAGCGAATATGACGCTGAGCTTGTACTTATGATTTGTATTTGAATAAAAATTTAAATAGCGACCAGAATATGTGGGTTTTCGATACCAGTTTAATTTGAAGTAATTTTGTTTTTGTATTAGTGATATGTCCAAATAATTTAAAATTTTATTACTTTGTAATTCGATTGTGAATTTTAATCTTGGGTGAAAATTATTGAATTGCGTTAATATTTTTTGTATGTCATTTTTGTCGGCTATTAATAGGTTTATGAAAACCATGTAACCAACATAGGTAAGGCTTTATATTACCAAATATGTTTAGAAACTTATTTTAAAACATTTATAGAGCAATTATACTAAAAGGCTGAAGATGGGTGAAATTGTTCCCCGAAACGTCCCACTAATAAAAAAGATATTCAACAAAATCTAATTGTTTGAATTCCATTCCTCAAAGAACGCCAAAGAAAGTAAATTTTCCATAAAGTAAAATTATGTTTTAAAAAAATGGAAAATAATTATTTTTTAGTAATAATAAATAATTTTTGCATAATGTACAATTTAGATTTTTAATTAAACTAAATTTACCATTAAAAATTATTAATTGTTAATTATTTTTAATTATTACTTACAATTAATTTTCTATTTTTGAAGCAATATTTAATATCTCGATAAATAATAATTAATCTGTATTAGGTGGCTATATTTAGTTGTTATATCCTCGTTTATTATTTGTTGTAGATGAAGAATTACCAATACAATATAAAGACAGAGGGTTCATACTTTTTGAAATACATAGATTTTTTTGGCGTTCCCTTAATTTTGCCGGTGTGTGTAGTTCTCGAGATAGCAATAGTGGACAAAATAAAATGAACTAGTACGTACTAGTCACGAATTACGTTCCTACGTTACTTAAATAAAATAAATTCTACAGGTACAAGTTTTAAATAACACGCTTTATTTTTTCTGCGGAGATCCTTGCATTTGCATTAGAACATTTGTAAATGTTACAACTCTGCAAACAATAATTATTCCAGTTCCATACAAAACTTGCCTGTCAGGCTGAACTTTACTAAGATGAATGAGATGTTTCAAGAATTTTTGGACGGATTGCATGAGGAATGTATGGCGAAGGATGATTGTTGCGTAAATGTAAGAGGGGGGGACCCAAAAATAACGAGAATTATTTTCTGGCAAGATGTAGGGCAGAAGTTTCGACTTCTTCTGTTAAGTTCCTTCCCTAGACGCCATTTTGAATCTGTTGCCCATGCGCCATCCTTGGGGAAACATCTGGAGCAGTCATATGTTTCCTCAAGTATGACGCTTGGGTAACAGATTCAACATGATATCTGGTAAAGGAAGTGCCCCATCACCCCCAGATAATAATTCTCGTTATTTTGGATCCTCTCTTATATTGTTGGGTATGTCGTTGAAATCGGCATATCATAGGCATTTTATTGAGTAACTGGACTGCAATTTCATCTTGCAAAACAGACAGAGTATTGTATTTTTTGTGCTCCGAGTTTTATTCCATTTTTCGTGGTGATTGCTGAAAACAGTACGTACGGATACTTATAAGTGTGCTCTATTTAGTGAGCTGTGTTTAATCTATGCTGGTCTGCTCGGTGCTCGATATTTTTGACTTATTTTCGTACCTTGTGGTCATATTTTTCGTTTCTTTGTGCAATTTTGTTTACTTTGTTACAACTTGTTTACAAGATGCCAGTGTGCAATAAGTGTTCGCACAATATTAACAGCAAATATCCGGGCATTGGGTGTGTCAAGTGTGTGCGTATCTACCACAGTGCATGTGTTGATATCTCCATCGATATCCGCCTGCTCTCCGAGACAGAAGGTCTTGTGTGGCTTTGTCACTCTTGCCGGCAACTGAAGAATGTCGACACGTGTGCTGTCCTTGTTGATGATGCCACTCCCTCATGCACGAGTGAAATTAAAGAACTCATTTTAAATCTTCAAACAAAAATTGTATCGCTTGAAAAGAGTTTAACTACCCTTAAAAAACTAAATTGAAACAATATATTGAATTTGAGGATATTATAAAAGAAATATCTGATAGAAATTATCGCGAAAATAATATTATAGTACACGGTTTATCAGAAACTAGTCCGCCAGAAGCTGAATTAGTTCCTGAAGTAATTTCAACACTTGCACCCGACATCACCGTAAGTGAATTCTCCTTTAAACGTCTGGGAAAAATTAATGTTAACTCTAGTAAACCTCGCCCTGTGAAAGTGTCTTTCAATAACTCTCATAATGTAAAAAAAAAAATTAGAAATATAAAAAAAAAAAAAAATCATACGAAATTTGCTAATTTATCGATTACTAATGATAAAACTGTTCGTCAACCAGAGCATCTCGCTCTACTTAAAGAGATACCAAATATCGTTAATAGTGGCGGCGTCAAAAATCATACTATAAAATATATCAATAGAGTGCCGACAATAATTATGTCAAAAAACTAATTCATGGAAGTGTCAATTCAATTAGTGTCTACTATCAAAATATGCGCGGCATTAATTCTAAATTGGCGCATCTATATCAAAATGTATCAACTGCGGACTATGATGTTTTGATTCTCTGTGAAACTTGGTTAAAAGACAACGTGTTTGATGCTGAATTAATTGACTGTCGATACACAATATTTCGTTGTGACAGGGACTGTTCAAGAACCGAAAAGACAAGAGGAGGTGGTGTTCTTATAGCAGCCAAATCAACTTTGCAATTAATAATTCACCTGTTTATTTAATAAGTACCTACATTCCTCCTGATGCCAACATTGTTACCTATGAACTTCTATACGATAGTATTATTGCTCTTCCATTTATATATACCGCAAAAGTTATTAATTGTTTATGATTTTAATTTAAATAAATTAAATGATGTATACAATTATAAATCCTTATATGATAAAAATGTCTTTAACTTTAATAATGCTTTAACACTTTTAAACATGAAGCAATATAATTTTGTACAGAATTGTAACGGCCGTTTACTTGACATCGTTGCATCTAACTTTGAATGTAATACTACTAAATGTATTGATCCTATCTTATCTGAAGATTTGCATCACCCGGCATTGGAAATAGATTGCCCAACAATACTTAGTACTAATATAAAATCATGTTCTAACTTACACCAGTATTACCAATTTAAAAATGGCAATTATGAATTATTATATAAAATGTTAAATGAAAAAGACTGGAGTTGGATTCTCAATTGTACTAATGTAGATACAGCAATAGATTCTTTTTATGAGGTACTTTACAAAATATTTGATGTCACCATCCCTAAAAAAACAAGAAAGAAAAGTAAGTATCCTACCTGGTATAATAAGGAACTTATTTCACTCATTAAAACTAAAGAGTTTCATAGAAAACTTTATTAGAACTAATATGTCAGTTCATCTTGATAAATATAAATATACTCGCAGTAAATGTAAATCATTATCAAAATCACTTTATAAAAACTACATTAATACAATTGAAAACAATATTATGTCAAATAATAATCAAACAGATTTTTGGAACTTTGTAAAAAATAAAAAAAAGTAATAACGGTATGCCTTCAACTATGTTTTCAAACGACGAAACTTGTTCGGGCGGTTCTAAGATTGCAGAAGGTTTTGCAACTTTTTTTAAAAGAGTATTTATATCAGGCAATGACACTAGTGTTTATTTTGATTCATCTTCTGCTAATAATATTTTTGTTTCTTTAAATTACTTTGCAAGTGAAAATGTCATTAATGCTATCAAAGCACAAAATAATCCTAAGTCAGTCGGTCCAGATAATGTTCCAGTATTTATCGTCAAAGGTTGTGCCGAAACTTTAGCAGACGCACTGTGAAATTTATTTAATCTGTGTATCAAGTGTCAGTCATTTCCAACTAAATGGAAAATCGCTAAAATTTGTCCCATTTTTAAATCTGGAGATAATACGCAATTCTGCAATTATAGACCTATATCTTGCCTCAGTATCTTAGCTAAAATTTTTGAGTATCTATTGTTTAAAAATATTCAGCACCAGACAACACATATAATTAGCCCTCGCCAACATGGTTTTATTCCCGGTAGATCCACAGTCACAAATCTAACATCTTTTACTCAATTTATATCTAATGCTTTGGTAGAAAAGAACTAAGTAGATTGCATCTACACAGACTTCTCCATATCATTCGATACCGTATCACATACAATATTAATTTCTAAACTGAATAACCTCGGATTTATAAACAATTTTCTGAACTTAATTAAGTCATATCTATTCGGCAGACAACAGTATGTTTTTGTAAACGGTTTTAGTTCAAATGATTATGATGTTACCTCCGTAGTTCCGCAGGGACCTGTTTTAGGTCCCATGCTGTTTTTATTATTTATAAATGATATTGTAGATGTTGTCCAGTATTCAGAGTGCCTTCTATTTGCAGTCGATTTCAAATTATATCACACGGTTTCCACGATTAATGACTGTTACGAATTGCAAATTGACCTAGATAATATTTTCAACTGGACTCAGATTAATAAATTACATTTCAATTTAGCAAAATGTGAAATTGTAACATTCTCCAGAAAGGTCTATAACATCTTATTTGATTATAAAATCGGCAACAACTTATTGTCAATAGTTAACACCAAGATCTTTTTTTGTGTTAACTATTGACAATAAGTTGTTGCCGATTTTATAATCAAATAAGATGTTATAGACCTTTCTGGAGAATGTTACAATTTCACTTTTTAAACTCGGGATCCCGACTTTTTAAACTCGGGATCCCGACTTTTTAAACTCAGGATTCCGACTTTTTAATATATTCTTATTCGTCCGTTATCTGTTCCAAGGTTAACAAAAATAAAGAGTACGTGCCATGGCATCTAAATGTCATAGCGCCCAAATTCCATAGCTTCTAAATTTCACAGCGCCCAAATTTTACAGCGTCTAAATGATGTCCCCCCCGCCAATTGCCACAGGGCTAAATTTGACCTGGCTATTTCGACTGATGTGAAGGACACCAGATTTGAAATCTACGTTCCTCTTATGTTTATCTTCCCTGTACTGTTTAATTAAAACTCGAAATCATCTTCAGAAGGTTACTTTACTCTTGGTGAATTTTGCGGACCGGCCATTTTGACTGATGTAAAAGACACCAGATTTAAAATCTACGTTGCGCTTATGTTTCTCTTCCATGCACTATTTAATTAAAACTCGAAATATTCTTCAGAAGGTTACTTTAATCTTGGTGAATTTTGCGGACTGGCCATTTCGACTGAAGCGAAAGAGACTAGACTTGAAATCTACGTTGCTCTTATGTTTTTCTTCCCTATACTATTTAATTCAAACTCGAAATCATCTTCAGAAGGTTACTTTACTCCTGGTAAATTTTGCGGACTGGCCATTTCGACTGTTGCGAAAGAGACCAGATTTGAAATCTACGTTGCCCTTATGTTTCTCTTCCATGTACTATTTAATTAAAACTCGAAATCTTCTTCAGACGGTTACTTTATTCTTGGTGAATTTTGCGGACCGGCCATTTCGAGATGTGACAGACACCAGATTTGAAATCTACGTTGCTCTTATGTTTCTTTTCCATGTACTATTTAATTAAAACTCGAAATCATCTTCAGAAGGTTACTTTACTCTTGGTGAATTTTGCGGAGTGGCCATTTCGACTGAAGCGAAAGAGCCCAGACTTGAAATCTACGTTCCTCTTATGTTTCTCTTCCCTATACTATTTAATCAAAACTCGAAATCTTCTTCAGAAGGTTACTTTACTCTTAGTGAATTTTGCGGATTGTCCATTACGACTGATGTGAAAGACACCAGATTTCAAATCTACGTTGCCCTTATGTTTCTCTTCCATGTGTAATAGTATGGGGAAGGGAAACATAAGAACAACGTAGATTTCAAATCTGGTTTCTTACGCTTCAGACGAAATGGCCAGTCCGTAAAATTCTCCAAGAGTAAAGTAACCTTCTAAAGATGATTTCAAGTTTTACTTAAATAGTATATGGAAGAGAAACATAAGAGCAACGTAGATGTCAAATCTGGTCTCTTTTGCTTCAGTCGAAATGGCCAGTCCGCAAAATTCACCAAGAGTAAAGTATCCTTCTGAAGATGATTTCGAGTTTTAGTTAAAACGTACAGGGAAGAGAAACATAAGAGGAACGTAGATTTCAAATTTGGTGTCTTTCACATCAGTCGAAATGGCCAGTCCGCAAAATTCACCAAGAGTAAAGTAACCTTCTGAAGAAGTTATCGAGTTTTAGTTAAATAGTATAGGGAAGAGAAACATAAGAGGAACGAAGATTTCAAATCTGGTGTTTTTCACATCAGTCGAAATGGCCGGTCCGCAAAATTCATTAAGAGTAAAGTAACCTTCTGAAGAAGTTTTCGAGTTTTAGTTAAATAGTATAGGGAAGAGAAACATAAGAGGAACGTAGATTTCAAATCTGGTGTCTTTCACATCAGTCGAAATGGCCGGTCCGCAAAATTCACCAAGAGTAAAGTAACCTTCTGAAGAAGTTTTCGAGTTTTAGTTAAATAGTATAGGGAAGAGAAACATAAGAGGAACGTAGATTTCAAATCTGGTGTCTTTCACATCAGTCGAAATGGCCAGTTCGCAAAATCCGCCAAGAGTAAAGTAACCTTCTGAAGATGATTTCGAGTTTGAATTAAATAGTATAGGGAAGAGAAACATAAGAGGAACGTAGATTTCAAATCTGGGGTGGGATTCTGTAACTAAGTCCGTTATGGTTTGAGTGCGTTATATAACCGATGAAAATAACAGACATAAACAAAGCTAGTGATTCTGTAACTACGTACGTTATTATTATCTTGTTATATAACAGATGATAATAAGTACCATGTACATAAGAAGCATGTTACAATTATTAGCGAATCACAATGCGTATTTAAAATGCGCGCGAATTTGTGATGGGAGGAATAGCTGCGTGCGAGTGCTATGCGCAATTTATATATTTTGACAAGTTCTCGACTTGTTGTGAGTTCTGATAAGTTTTCTTGCGATAAATTATTGAAATTATAAATTATCTTAGATAACTATAACATTATTTTTTACAATAATTATTCATATAACACTATTTTATAGTTACTTATAAGTTATATTGTAGTAATCTCATAAATATCTGTATATTTTTATTATTTTTCATTGTAATATTTAGTTAGTGTCAGGTTAGTGTTGACAGTATTTTTAAGTTATACCTAGTTCTACGAAGGATAGTTGGAAAGATCTTGGTTAAAGGTAATTAAAATGAACTTATAAATACAGAATGTATTTTCATTAATTCGTATATGATTTTTAGATGGACAACTTGTTGATTCATCGTTTTGTACGTCAACGGGAGAGAAGGCGTTCCTTGAAGTGAAGGGAAATAGAGGATTGGTTTTCTGTTCTTGTTCTGGATGTGGAGGTGGAATTGTTGAAATGGTTTCGTTTTCATCATTTGGAAGTACAGGAACTGTCGGTAGTTCGACAATGTACAGAGACGCTGTTTCTTCGGTTGCAACGCCACATAAACTCTCAGGTGTTTCCCCATCACCTACAAGGGATGAGTGGCCGATTAATACAATCAGCCTTTCTTCAATGGGTGTGAGTTTCACTTCTGTCATTGGACCGCCTCCAGTTTTAGTCTGACTTTCTTTAATTACTCGCCATTTCTTTTTTATGTTGGTTTTCCAGTCGTTCCATACCTAAGGATAATGTAAGGATAGGTTTTTAACGGGATTTAAAAGGAAATCAACGCATACCCTAATATTATGTATTTATTAAACAAATTATCTCAAATATGTATTAATATTATAGGTACATTAATATGGTCTCTCCGTTTCTTTTGAATTTTGAAAGATCATGCTTGATTGCAACAAATAAGTGTAATAACAACAATTAGAATTTGATGACAACAAAGAAAATGATTGATTACAAAAATTAATTATAATAATGGTTTCAGACAAATAGTAAAACACAAACTTTGATAACTTCTTTAGAAACTAGGTACTCATTCAATCACAACTAAATTTGTAAATTTAAAACGTACTAGAACGGTGGTTTTGTTTTAGTAGGGAAATTAAAACATTTCTTTTCAAACCCTCTCTACAAATGTTGATAGGGTAGTAAGGTTGGGATAAAATATCTTTCAGATTATAAATCATATTAGGACCGTTTATAATACTTACTGCCTGCCACTGTTTTGGCTCTTTTTGTGGTCCCAGTTCTGCATTTAGTATTGCCGCCAAATTTTCCCACTCGTTTTTCGACCGTTGTCGAGCATTCAAACCTCGCAGTCTGCCATGTGCCAAATCTGAGTGATTTTTCATAAAGGAAATTAGTTTCTCGTATTATAATTGCGTGGTTTTACCCAATCTTTTCGGCGCCACTAAAATATATTTTATAATAATAATTCTGTGTACAAACACACACGATGACAACGTATTTTGTAGTTATAAAATATTTAATTTCAGATAAATTCTTGATATTTATGTACAATAGGTATCATACCATATTCATTTAACAAAAAAAAATATAATGTTATTAATTATTTAGGTATACTTACTTAAAAATTACGTTTTATTCTTTGATGTGGACAAGCTGTTATTCTGTGACAGATGCAATTAATCGTCTGTTATGATAACGGATTCAATTAACGCAATCAACTGTTATTTGAGTATGTTATGTAGTTACAGAATCGCAACTTTGATTTGAATACGTTATATAACGTATGCATCTGTTATAACATCGGTTATGAAGTTACAGAATCCCATCCCTGGTGTCTTTCAGTCGAAATGGCCGGTCCGCAAAATTCACCAAGAGTAAAGTAACTTTCTGAAGATGATTTCGAGTTTGAATTAAATAGTATAGGGAAGAGAAACATAAGAGGAACGTAGATTTCAAATCTGGTGTCTTCCACGTCAGTCGAAATGGCCGGTCCGCAAAATTCACCAAGATTAAAGTAACCTTCTGAAGAATATTTCGAGTTTTAATTAAATAGTGCATGGAAGAGAAACATAAGGACAACGTAGATTTCAAATCTGGTGTCTTTCACATCAGTCGAAATGGCCAGTCTGCAAAATTCACCAGGAGTAAAGTAACCTTCTGAAGTTGATTTCGAGTTTTAATTAAATAGTATGTGGAAGAGAAACATAAGAGGAACGTATATTTCAAATCTGGTGTCTCTCACATCAGTCGAAATGGCCAGTCCGCTTTTTTTGTGGTCCGCAAAATGCAAAATAGAACTTCCCTTGCAAGTGGGTTAAGCAAGCCATGTATCGAAGGCTTTTTTTTCTAATTTCGAAGATGGAAATTAAAATATTAATAATTAAAGGTGTAAATGACAGAAGTAAGAGTTTCAAGTTAAGCAAAAATAGTTCTTCCTATAACATTTTTTCGTAAAATTAGAAATAAAGATCTTTTTCCTCTTGTATACTCGATCCGGGGACACACTGTATATTTCGTCATTACCGATATTTGTGTACAAAGCAGATTGGCACACCCAGTAATGGGTAATATGCCGTGATATATTTATTTTATTTATTTTTATAGTTTATAATTCAATAATAAAGTTGTAAACCTTCTTTCTGGCTATCTGTATGAATTTAGAGTAATTATTTTTTTAAATAAAACGTTTTCTTTTTTAATCCATACCAAATAAAAATTTAAACATGTAACTTTTCAATTTTCTTTTTACATGCATTTAAATGCACTTATTACAAGTACTTTCATATTTGTAAAATTTTATGAAACAGGTAGATAATAGTTAATTCATATTTGTGTTATTTACATTATTTTTATATATTGAAATATATTTGTCTTTCAGTGCACATTCTTCTTTTACATTACAAACCCGTTGTGTTCGTAAAATATTGTACAATATTTATTTGGTTATCTGCTGTTGACTACTATAGTACCTACTTATACTCACTGTGACACTGTATTAACTACTAGGGTACCTTTACATACAGGCTATGGCCATGGGGCAAGATCGCCGCCATAAGCGAGCCAATGTCAAACATACTGATAATTCATTTCCCTATATATTTGTAAGAAATGTGATACAGGAATATTAAATAATCACACTATGAATCTATAAAGGTAATAAAAATTCATTTATTTAAGAAATACACAATTATTATCACACAGATGCAGAGTATGGAATATAGGCACGATATAGGTTGTTATTATCACATCTAATTTAATAACTGTAGTTATTATTTGCATAATAAGTATATATTTTAAACTTACCTTTTAAAAATTTAAATGTTTGTGCGTAATATTGGTAATTTTTATGTGTTTTCAATATTGCCAGTCATCGTAGTCAGTATCTCAAGAAAATATACAAATAAATAAAATAAAAGTATTACTTATACTTTAAATAAATATTAGAAGTATATTTAAATGTGTTTTGCATTAAATTAAAACAAATAGCCACAAAAATACATAATAATTTGCGCAACAACAACGAATATGACAGGGGCCCGCTAGTGGCGAACGAAACGCGAGCCACGTCATGGCCATACCCTGAGTATATAGGTACCGACTTAACTACACAACAAACTCGCCATATGTTGTATAATTTCAAATAAATGTAGACATATTTACAGTTTGCTGTATTACCAACACCACTGGTACTGGCCGAAATAAGCCAGGTCAAATTTAGCCCTGTGGCAATTGGCGGGGGGACATCATTTATACGCTGTAAAATTTGGGCGCTGTGAAATTTAGAAGCTATGGAATTTGGGCGCTATGACATTTAGACGCCATGGCACGTACTCTTTATTTTTGTTAACCTTGGAACAGATAACGGACGAATAAGAATATATTAAAAAGTCGGAATCCTGAGTTTAAAAAGGCGGGATCCCGACTTTAAAAAGTCGGGATCCCGAGTTTAAAAAGTCGGGATCCCGAGTTTAAAAGTCGGGATCCCGACTTTAAAAAGTCGGGATTTTAGAGAAAAAAAGATTTTACCCTGACCCTTCCAAGCCGTCGTAGACCTTCAATATAATAGCTTGCTGCTTCTCTTCAATTTGGAATCGCTTGTAGCACGTCGCATTAAACATCAACTTTTGTTTTTATATAAACTTGTCAATAGTATTATAAACGATCCTGATTTATTATCACAACTAAATTTTTATGTACAGCCTCGTAATACAAGACATTCAGTGACTTTTCTTTTGAACATTTCACGTGCAAATTATAACTTTTATTCACCTATTCGCAGTATTTGTATTACATTTAATACTTATAGTAATAGCTTAGATTTTCCCGATAATTTTAATATGTTCAAAAAAAAAACTCAATGAATTAATTTGTTATCATTATTTTTTTTCCCTTCATTAGAAATCTCATTTTACATTTATCTTAGTTTACTTTCATTTGGTATATTTCATGTAATATATAATTTGGTAATATTAGATTTTATTTATAATCTCTGTATGTTACATATTAATCTATATTATTTTGTAATTGGGTTTTTTTATTTCCTGTAGAATAATTAATAAAATAAATAAATAAAAATAAATAAATATTGTCCTTGATGCTTCTTCCTTTACATTATATTGTTTTATTTTCGTATTTTAGAAATATTTATATATACGAGGTTTGGCTATTAAATAACGAGACTGCGCGCGCAGATGGCGTCCTAGGGGAAGGGGGGGGGGAACGAATGCAGCGTTGGATAGCTGGAAGTGTCTACTATTGCGGTACGAAAACACGTTTTTGTCGCTGTAGTAGTATTTTTTCTATAGAGGTTTGAAACGAACGTGTTTTTTTCTCGTGCCGATAACAATGTGTGACGAAAAACACGAGAAACGGATTAATGTGAAATTTCTCGTTAAATTAAAAAAAACTTCGACTGAGTGCTATAAGTTGTTGAAAGAGGCGTATGATGAGAATTATCTATCTCGTGCGCGTGTTTTCCAATCGTATAAACGGTTTTCTGAAGGCCGAGAGAGCACCGAAGATGACCAACGTCTAGGTCGACCTGTCTCTGTTTCAACTCCGCAAACAGTGACCAAAATCAATGAAATTGTGCGCGGAGATCGTCGTAAGAGCATTCGGATGATTGCTGAGACTCTAAACGCCGATAAAGAAACTGTCAGAAAAATTATACATGACCAATTGAACATGAAGAAAGTCTGTGCGAAGTTGGTCCCAAAAAATTCATTCATCAACAGATCTGCTCAGATTTTCTTGAGAGGTTAGATGAAGAGCCTGAATCGATGGAAAACATCATAACTTGCGATGAAACCTCGATATTCCAATACGATGTTGAAACTAAGCGACAATTGATGCAATCGAAAACTCCTGCATCGCCAAGAAAGAAAAAAGCAAGGATCAAGATTTAAAGCCATGCTAATCGTATTTTTTCGACATCATCGGCATCGTGATGACTGAATGGGTTCCCGAGGGTCAAACTGTAAACCAAACTTACTATTTGAAAGTTTTGGTAACACTGCGAGAACGGTTGGTAAGAAACGGCCGGAGTTGTGGAAAAACTAGTCGTGGATTTTGCACCAGGACAACGCACCTGCCCATAACGCGCTGTCTGTGAAGAGCTATTTAGCCGCTAGAGACACTCCAGTGCTCGAACCCGTCCCGTACTCGCTTGATTTAGCACCCTGTGACTTTTTTCTATTTCCGAAGATCAAGTCTGCCTTAATAGGAATCCGGAATTTTAAAATAAAACTCTTTTTCATAAGCAGTCTCGTTATTGAGAAGCCAGACCTCGTATATATACCGGGTGATCATTTGAAAACTTCCCACCTTGAATAACTCTTTAATTAATAAAATTATCAAAAATCACTAAAACAGGTCAATGTTATTTTGGAGGGGGACATTTAATAACCTATTCCAATCAGTTGGGAAACTTTCACCCTCCCCTCCAGCCACCCCCCCCCAATTTTAAATGGCACTACCCCATGTGTGATACATCATTTTAAAGGTTGTAAAATTCTCAATATTTTAAAGCAAAGAAAATTAAAATCGGCCGAGCCGTTCATGAATTAGAGATTACGATAAATTTAATTGTTTACGTTTGTGAGTTTTAGTTTTAGGTATTTTGTAAATTTTCCGGTTTAATACATTTTTGTCTCTAATTCATGAACGGCTCGGCCGATTTTAATTTTCTTTGCTTTAAAATATTGAGAATTTTACAACCTTTAAAATGATGTATCACACATGGGGTAGTGCCATTTAAAAGTTTGGGTGGGGGTGGCTGGAGGGGAGGGTGAAAGTTTCCCAACTGATTGGAATAGGTTATTAAATGTCCCCCTCCAAAATAACATTGACCTGTTTTAGTGATTTCTGATGCATTTCAGTGCATAAAGTAAAGAAAATTATAAATAACTGTGAATAAATATTTGTTACAATATTTTATTATGAAATATAAAAGGATTCTCTTTTCGACTAGGTGTATAAAAAGTACCCGCCATTTTACTTTTTAATAATATAACATATGGATTATTTTACATGATTGTAAAGCAAATTTGATTCAAATTGGTAAAAAAATATAGTTTGTTCTGTTTGAAATTTCAAAGTTGGTATTAATTACTAATAAACCGGAACTGGTATAATGAATGTACATCCGTCATCAAGTAGCTTACATGTTGCTGTATAAATCATGTTATATGAAAGAAATTACTAACTTAATATACAGGGTGTCACCGAAATCGCCGTCTTCGATATCTCCCTTGTCGTCAGAAATACAGCATAAGTTTATTAACAAAATTTATTCGTCTACTCAAGGAGCATAACGTAAAATTATTTTCACATATACAGGTTGTTGCATTACGGCTCGGCGAGAATTGTTTGTCTTTTTTTAAATGGAACACCCTATATATTTTTATATATTTTGAATTGTATTTTATTCACCTATACGAACATATGAATTTTATTTTAGTTTTCCACGGCGTTGCCAAGTTATTCCGTTTTTTCTCTAAAAAAGACCGAATACACGAATTGCTTTATAAAGGCTTACTGAAGTTATTTTAATAGTAAGAATTAAGAATTTTCTTTTCTGTATAACTGTAATTATACTGTATGTTCTGACATATTTTTTTTTTTAAATGTAATTATACAGGCTGTTCAATAAAGCGAATCAAATGTGCTCAATTTCAAATGACCATAACTCGTCATTTTCAAATGGAACACCCTATATTTTATTATTCAGTTGTGTGTATTTTTGTATTATCTTCATATGTTATTAAGGGTATACTATGCCTAAAACCAATAATTTCGGAGATTTTCACCATTTTTCTCTAAATTTATATATTTAACTAAAAATTAAATCTAGTATGCCATTGATATTGTTTTTTGAATAAGAAACAATTGTAGTAATGATAGTATTTTCATTAGTCAGGTTATTATTAATAACAGAGGGATTAAGTAAATGAATTTATTAATATGAGTCTCTCGCAAGAAGAACTTACGAATATGGTGTATGCTACTCAGGCCAGGCGTCACCTCACGGGCACTCAATTCTGGCGTGGAAAGTGCGCAAGGAGAACTTACGAATATGGTGTACGCACTTGAAGAAGCGGCAACAAACCCTCTTTTGGCATCAAGAATTTATGCACAACGGTTTCCGCGTTCTTTTGAAAAACTAAGGGAAAGGTTTGAAAGGACTGGTCATGTTCAGTACGACAAAAGAGGGTTTCTTTCCGCTTTTCCAAGTGCGTACACCATATTCGTATGTTCTTCTTGCGAGAGACTCATATTAATAAATTAATTTACTTAATCCCACTGTTATTAATAATAACCTGGCTAATGAAACTACAGTCATAACTGCAATTGTTTCTTATTCAAAAACCAATATCAATGGCATACTAGATTTAATTTTTAAGTGAATATATAAATTTAGAGAAAAATGGTGAAAATCTCCAAAATTAGTGGTTTTAGGCATGGGATATCCTAAATAACATATGAAGATAATACAAAAATACACACAACTGAGTAATAAAATATAGGGTGTTCCATTTGAGAATGATGAGTTATAGTCATTTGAAATTGAGCACATTTGATTCGCTTTATTGAACAGCCTGTATAATTACATTTAAAAAAAAAAATGTCAGAACATAGAGTATAATAACAGTTATTCAGAAAAGAAAATTCTTAATTCTTACTATTAAAATAACTTCAGTAAGCCTTTATAAAGCAATGCGTGTATTCGGTCTTTTTTAGAGAAAAAACGGAATAACTTGGCAACGCCGTGGAAAACTAAAACAAAATTCATATGTTCGTATAGGTGAATAAAATACAATTCAAAATATATAAAAATATATAGGGTGTTCCATTTAAAAAAAGAAACAATTCTCGCCGAGCCGTAATGCAACACCCGGTATATGTGAAAATAATTTTACGTTATGCTCCTTGAGTAGACGAATAAATTCTGTTAATAAACTTATGCTGTATTTCTAACGACAAGGGAGATATCGAAGACTGCGATTTAGGTGACAGCCTGTATATATATATATATATATATATATATATATATATATATATATATATATATATATATATATATATATATATAAGCGACATATTTGCTGGGTCCACTAAAATATAACATCCTGTATATACATATACACTTTAAATAGATTTTGCCTAGTGGCAATATATCCAGGATAGCTAGATTCAATCTTCTATACAAAATTTGTTCTATGTTTAGACATTTTTTTTTCACCTAGTTAATAATTCATTTTCCGTTTTAGGAAACTCATAGATTATGAAATTTGAACCATAATTACAAAAAGAAAACAAACAAAATATAAAAAGGCTTCCAATTAGGATTGATACTAGAATCCAAACGATGAGGTGTACGAGTTGTACGAGTCATCGTGTGAGGTAAGATTAAGTTTTTCTATCTTTTAAAAGATTTTATGGAAAAAAAATTATTCTGCAGGTGCTCATGCATTTGCGAAATGGAGACAAAAGATTTTTTTTAAATATACAGGTGTTATTTAAGTAAGTGTACAATGCTTAACAGATGGTAGAACAAACTCCATAGATATTAATCTGGCAATAATTTTTGTTTCACGGATTTGCTACAAGAATTGGAGCCCCTTAAAACTGACCAATTACGTCAGTTATTTGTTTTTAAAAAAAAAGTAAGAGTCAATGTGTTCTCCGGAAAAAATGTTACACCTGTCACAATTGACATATATGATCATTTCAGACTTTCATAATGAAAAACTATATGTTTATCAACACTGTTGCATGTGATGATAATTGGCATTTTAATATAAATTTTACATTTATGCAAAATACGTTTTACGTCAGTTTTCATAATCAATATTTTTTCCGGGTAACACATTGATTCTTACTTTTTTATAAAATTTTGAACTATGGCGTATTTGGTCAGTTTTAAGGGGCTCCAGTTCTTACAGAATGCGTGTAAATAAAAAAATATTGCCAGATTTACTATCTGTGGGGTTAGTTGTACCATCGATTAGCGTTGTACACTTACGTTACATCCCGTATTGCAGTATTCTAGAGAACTAATCTATAGATCGATGCTTTTTATTGTGACGAGAAAGAGGTTTAGTGGGGCGTAAAGAATTTTTGAGGTCTGAAGGGGTTCGCGAGAATAAAAAGTTTGATAAACACTGTTTTAACCTGCAATCACTCGACTGTTAGATTTTATCTAACATTACATTTTTTTTTTCAATAAAAAGCTCAAATTAATAAAACTAATATGGCTATTTAATTAATTAAATTGAACACATATACAACAAACAAATTATTGATTTATTTAATCTTCAAAAGTATTTTCTCTTGCTGTACATTCCGTGTATGCAATTATGTTATTTGTATCTACTTTTCCTTATAGGACAATATGCACATCTTGGGTTTGATGTCCCCTGCTTAACAATATTCATATAAAAAAATCCATATTTAAAAAAAAATATAAATTAAAACAATATATTGCATAAAAAATAATAATTCTATTTATTATTACTATAAGTACACAAATATTTAAAAAATTATCTATCTTGGTTACCCGTCTGTTAGATTTCATCTAACATAGCGGACATAACGAGTGGTAAAATCCCCTCTTTTAATGTGAAAGTTTCTCCTCCAAACACAAGGTCATTACTACGTTGTGGATATGTTTCTCGAGACATATCTCAAAGTTTAATTTCAAAACTCAAAAAATAAAAATAAAATATGAGAAAAAATATTAAAATGTTAGATTTCATGTAACGGGTCGGGTGATCGCGGATTAAGTGAAATAGTAATTTTGATTGACTTGAGTGAGTGAAGGAACTGCTCTTTTACACTATTACATTTCTAAATACTATATTAGTTTATTAAACATTATTCTTTATTCCAGATATAGTGGGGCCTAACAGTTATTATTATATTTCTATCCTTAAAAGATTTGACATCTGCATAAGAATGGATATTGCAGTAACAATTTGAAGAAAAGAATTGTAAGTGCCTTTCTTTAATATTACTGAATAATTATTTATTATGATGAATGAAAAAGATTCACCGTTGAATATAAACATGTAAATAAACAAAATCTGAAGTATATTTCTGATGAAAAGAAAATATATGAAATAATATTGTTATTAATTCAACAATGTTGCAGATTAGTCCGAAAGCCAATACAAAATCTGTAGGAAAAATTATGAAATACTAATGCAAAATGATATTATAATGATAATCTTGAAATAATTGCAGAACAAAAATATGTACGTATAAAGTTATTCTTTTTTTATTAAAAATTTTGCCGAATAATTATTTATAATGATGAATGAAAATAGATTCACCGTTGAATATAAACATGTAAATAAACTAAATCTGATGTATATTTCTGATGAGATGAAGAAATTATATATATATGATAGAAAATTGCTACTAATTCGTTGTTTCAGATTAGCCGGGATGAATATATAAAATCCTACTTAGAAGTAATTATGCAAAATAATATTGTAATTACAATCTTGAATGGAATAAAAAAATTATATATTTCTTTTGTAATTATTCCCGAAAAATTATTTATAATAATGAATTAAACAGATTCACCGTTGAATATAAACATGAAAATAAACAAAATTAGATTTATATTTCTGATGAAAAGGAAATACGAAAGACATTTGATGATAATTCGTCATTGTTACAGATTAGTCTGAAGGACAATATAAAATCTGTAGGAGATACTATGAAACGATATTGTAATATGTAAGTGTTTTTTTTATTTACTACGAGTGTTATTCTTTCTTTTCCTAAAAATTGCTGCAGTTTAAGTCGACTTTTTATTTATTATTAAAAATGTGTCAACAAAAACTGCAGAGAAATAAAATCACTTTACTGGAATACTTATATTAGTTAATGAGTTATGTTTGTGTATAAAGTGATACATTTAACAACTTTTTTACTTCAGTTCTTTTTGTCATTTATAACAAACAATATTGTAATAGGTATTGTTTTGATATCGTCGTAACATCATAAATAGTTTGGTACTGCAATTGTATATAATAATAATAATTTATTGCCCAACAGTAAACCGATTACAGGACAAAGTATACAAAATAATCAAAAACAATACATGTATTGAGAAAATACAAAAATAATATTTTAAATAAAAATATCTGGGTACAGATGATTAGCTGCATGGGAAGCTACATAAATTGGTGATCGTTTCAGTATATCTGTGCGTGACGTTGGTAGATGTAAGGACCTGGGATATCTGGACTGCAGTCGTGGTACGTGAATTGACACCCGGGACAGGAGATATGAGGCATCAACTTTGTTGGTAAGCAAACGATTAAGAAATCGAGCACAAGATTGTTCTCTCCTCTCAGCCAGGGACTGCATGGAATGACGTTGTAATAGGGAATCCTGGTCTATACCTCTCACTGGATAGAACCTATCTAGTTTAAATGAAAGAAATTTTAAAAATCTACGATGGATTTGATCAAGAGCTAGACTTTGATAACGATAAAATGGATACCAAATTAAGCAAGCATACTCAAATTTACTCATTATAAATGCCAAATATAACGATTTTAAAACATTGATATCCGTAAACATAACAGAAATTCTCATAATAAAACCTAGTGTCTTGCTTGCCGATTTGCAAGTATTATTTATATGATCTATGAACATAAAATTACTACAGAATGTAACTCCAAGATCATTTATTGAATTTTGTCTTGATAAAATATTATTCTGCATATGGTATTCAACTATCAAAGGGTTCTTTTTACGTGTATACGTAACTATGCAGCATTTATCAATATTTAATTTTAATTTATTTTCGATACACCAATTAATCATTAAATTTATGTTGGTTTGCAATTGTATTGTAGCAACTGGGGTATCAATATTTAAATATAATTTGATGTCATCAGCATAGGCAAGAACATTACAGTTGAATGACGAAATTAGTTCATTTATGAACAAAATAAATAAAAGCGGTCCTAGATTGGAACCTTGCGGTACGCCTGAATAAGCAACAAATTTGAAAGATTCAAAACCATTATAGACGACACAACATGTGCGATTATGTAGATAAGATCTTAATAATTGAATTAAAGAGGGAGCAGCACCAAAGTTACTTATTTTATATAGTAAGAGATTGTGGTCAATAGAATCAAAGGCGCGGGATAAATCAGTGTAAATTGTGTCTACTTGACCTCTTTCATCCAACACCTCACAAACGTATTGTGAAAAAGATGCAAGATTAGTGATAGTTGATCTGCCAACCATGAAACCATGTTGATCTGGAGAAACTAAGCAACGAGTATTAGTATAAATATTTTTATACATTACCATCTCTAGAAGTTTAGCAAAGTTATTCAAAATGGAAATTGGTCTATAATTATTAATACAAGATTTATCACCTTTTTTAAAAACTGGCGTAATTCTGGTTTTTTTCCAGCGTTCAGGAAAAGTGCAAGTGTTAATTGCTAGATTTATAATTGTGCAGAGTGGTTTCGCAAGTATAAGTCGACAGTCTTTAATAAAGAAACTGGGAATTTGATCTTCTCCAGCAGTACATTTAGTAGAAAAAGATGACATTAAATCTCGGATTTCATCTTCACTAACATTAAGAAATTTAAAAGGCTGCGAATTATTAAATTCTTCTGTAAAATTATCAAATGAACTTCGTGAGAAGAAACTAGAAAAGAAAGAAGCAAATGCATTGACTATATCCTGTGGAGAATCATATTCACAGCTGTCATCATGAAGAATACCTGGTATACGAGTGGTACCTTGTTTTAAATTAACATATTTCCATAGCTCATTAGGGTTGGATATTACATTTTGTTCTATATTACGAACATAACAATAGTAAGCATTCTTAATTTGAGATTTTACTAAAACCCTCAGTCTTTTAAATTCAGTAAAATAAAACATATTTTTTGTTTTCAACCATTTACGTCTATAATATTCTTTAGTGGAAACGTTATATTTACTTTCAGATGTGAACCAGGGGGGGTATTTAGATATTTTAAATTTATGCTTAGGTACTGAATCATCGAATATAGCATACAACATAGAATAAAATTTATCCAGAGCTTCTTCAACACATTCATAATTATTCAAGCATGACCAGTCTATATTACAAATATCATCATATAATTTAACGAAGTTGGCTTTTCTGAAATTATAACGTTCATTACCAGCAGATGAAAAATTTACTATTTTTAAACGATTTGGAAGATTAAATTGAAAAGATAAGGCAGGATGATGTGAATCTTCACCAACCATTGGAAAATCAGACCTATTAATATTTATATAGTCACAAAAATTTGATAATATTAAATCTAATTTCTTACCATTAGTATTTTCAATTGTATTATGTTGCTTAATATCAAGAAGACTACAGAAATTTCTGAAGGACACTGATTTGATACAGTTTATAGACAAATTATATAGATTAGTTAGATTGAAATCGCCTACAAGTATAAACTTTTCATGTAAAAGAATCGGTATTAATGCATCTAAGAATACAACAATTTCATTATTATTTAAATCAGGGGGAATATATATTGCACTTATTAAAAAAGACAAATTATTGAAATACAATCTACAAATACAAATATCAATTAGTGGTGAAATATTTGAAAAGTTGGAGGTATCTAAAACTTTAAAGGAAATATGATCCCTTAATCCAATTAGTACTCCACCGCCTTTTGTGCGACCTACATTTGTAAAATTTCTGTCAAATCGAACAACATTGTAATTTGATGAAAATAATTCAGAATTATAAACAGAACAATTGAGCCATGTTTCAGAAATGAATATAATGTCATAATAGATCGAACAACACTTAATATAAAATTCATGACATTTTGTATTAAGTCCATTTGTATTTTGATAATAACAGTCAAATATGATCGGATTACTATCGGGCTTATTTAGTTTTCCGACTTTGTAATTGTCGGTATTCCGTTTATGTATTTTATCTTCAGGTTGGTTTCGCCATTCGACAAAAGGTCTTGCAGGTCACGTTTCACTATGTTATAGAAATCTAACTGTTTTCGCGTTCTGTCTCGAGACACCGATATATTTTTCCATTTGTTTGATAATTTTAATTTTTTAACATTTTTGAATATTTTTACTAGATCATCACTTGTAGATAATTTTACCTTAATCGGGCGTGGACGGGAGGCCGATGAATCATAGCGACCTATTCTTATTGGTTTTTCAAACTGGGAATCAACACCTAAGTCGGTTAACATATTTTTAATTACATTTGTATCAATTACTGATTTTACTTGTTCATCAGCAGAAGTATTTTCAGTCAAACCATAAATCATAATATTGTTTTTACGTTTTTCACGCTCAAATATTTCATGAATAATTTCTTCAGTGACTATAAAGTTAGATTTTTCAGTGTCATTAGTTCTACTATTTTTTAACTCTGTAATATCATTTTGAAGACCAATAATCATTGACCTTAGATCATCAAGAACGTCAGAAATAGGACTACAGGTGGTACAACAAGTAAATTTTAATCCAGCAGTTCCAGATCTAATTTTTCTAGCTTCTGATGTAGTTAGATCAACACAAGCATAACTGAATTTTTTTTGCAAAGTGAGCAATGTACAAGACGGTGCTCCTCAGTTTTTTGGTTACAACAAGAGCAAACTATATTATCACCCATATTCAACAAGAAAAGGAGAAAAGTAGATAAACGAAAAACAAAACACCCAGTATATAAAATATAACCAAACACTCAGTATATAAGGAAGATATGAATGAATGAATGACAACTAGCAAATTAAACCATACAAGTATAAACCAAGAACGAGATAGCGACAAAAGTCAGCAGTAAAAAAACTACTTAAAAATTAAAAAAATAAAGAATAACTCACCCCAGGATGTACAAATAACAAAAGTAAGAGCACCGATAGGTAGACGAACATTTGACGAATCCACAGATACCAAACACCAATTCAGAGTTATGAAAAAAAACCAACGAAAAATACAACTAATCGAAGAGCAGAAAAAAACATGTGCAGCAATTTAACAAAAAGCATTTAACAAAATATATATTTGAATTAATAAATATTTTCACAAATTAATTTACTATGCATTTCAGAAAGCACACTCAAAGGTTATCGCTTGGATGAAGCACTCCTATTCTAGAACAAATTGGTTTGAATAAAATACCTATCTACGTTACGTAAATAACATAAATTCAACAGGATTAAAATGTAAAGGCTGGTTTATGCAACTTTCCATAAGGAATAAGGAATAAAACAGAAAATATAAATATGTATTTATATATCGCGCCGTTTATGCAGTTTTGAGATAAAACATAAACATAATATGCATAAAAATAATACATAAGAAATGGCCAAATTTTATTTCTTATGTCTTATCCTTATGTGCTATGTCAAAATATGTCTACTGCGCAAGCGCAGATTTCTGTTGTTTCTGTTTTGGAAGCATGAAATGTAACTAAAATCATTTGTGTTTTGACTCGGATAGTCGGTGACTCAGTTGTAGTTGATTATCTAACACATCGCTGAACAAATGATTATATCTCGTTATAATAATAAAAATTAGCTGAAATTCTAAACAAGAACATCGAAATTTAATTCTAAATATTTGAATTCTATTTAATAACTTACTTGCAAGATGACAGAAATATATATGCTGATATATAAATTCTCGCGAATAAAGACAAAAATAACAAATAAAAACGTTAAAGAATGTCCCAAACTCCAGACTAATAAGCAAACAACCTAATCATTTGACAAATGTCAAAGTCTTGCCGTTCAGTGAAATTTCATTTTCCAATTTTGATATTCCTGATTGTATATTACCCGCCGAATTCAAATATCTTGTCTATCATTGGTTGAAAGTTATGTATTATAAAAGTGCATAAACTGATTTTATCTCCATGCCTTATGGCTTATCACTATGTTTTATTCTTATTCCTTATGGAAACGTGCATAAACCAGCCTTAAGTTTTGAGTATGTTTATTTTTTTCTGCAGCAATTTGAGCATTAGCAATTGGAGCTTTTGTAAGTGTTGCAACCCTGCAAACAGTAATTCCAGATTAATACAGAAATTGCCTGCCGATATCGACACTTTGCTTTAATACTGTTTTTTTTATGATTGGGTAGCATGTATGAAAAATAGTTGAAGTATAAAAGGAAAGTGATTGCAGTATGAATAAGATCGCATGAGGAATGAATTGGTGTATAGTATGAAGAATACGTGAAAGCGAGGGACTGACGATTAAAGTGAGTTTGGAAGGAATGTTGAAGGATGCTTGTTGCAGTTTGAATGATATGTTTTCCAGATGTATGTAAGTATATATATATATATGTATATATATATGTATATATTGTAACGTGCGCCCCTGACTTACGAGCACCGCTACTGGTAGAATATTCCCGAGCGATGACGTAATCCCCGCTGGCGACGGAAAAACCCATACGCGTTCAGACTGGTTAATTACATCCGGTGGGGTGATCCTTTGTGTTGGATGATGGTCGCGTCAGAAAGTTCCAGAAGAACAATGGGCTATATATATACCTTCCGAAGGACAGCGGAGACATAGTCTGTTATATAGAAGCTACGAGCAATGAACAGTGAGTGATATAAATAAACAGTCTACGAGATGTGAACATAAATAAATGTAGTTATATAAGTAAGTATAGTGATATAAATATTGTTTAAATAAATAATCTTAGTTTAAGCATTTCATAATATTGGTATAGTCTTAAATTAATGTTTATAATTATGTAATCATTGTGTTAGTTTTTCTTATTATCTTTTTAATATTTATCCTAATTATTTATCGGTTAATAAACGTATTATTTTAATTAATAATATTTCTACAATTTATATTTTTTTTATAAGGTTTTCTTCAGGTTAATGACGTGAATCTTCTGCCTAATCATTTTCACCATATTTGGTATATGAGACTTCTATACCAACGGAAATAACGTAATAAATTGTGGGTACATTTGATTAACCGGAAGTAATACTTTAGATAAAGCTCTAAACAGATTGTCGTAAAAAATGTGATAAAATACAATCCAAAACTTTCTAAACTATATATTAAGGACTTTTATATATAACAAGAAAATATAGCAACAATTTATATTTTTGAGAATTCATTCATTAAATAATAATAAATAATAAATTGAATTGAAAAATTGATCAAATATACAAAGCCTTAAATTCGATGCTAAATCAAATTTAAAAGTACAAGAAATACGACCTTTAACCATAAAAAGTAAGTAGGTACAGAAATTAATTTGAACTAAACAGTAAAATTGAAATGCTAACTATTAAATCAGTAAAACAATTGATATACATTCCTACAAAAAAAAACTTCGGTGTGTGAGTTTGCGTCCGTAAATGAATGAATACATAAATGAATCCAAAACTTGGTTTAGAAATTAAAATAAATATGACTTAGTTTACATTCCCTTGACTTTTTATCAAAATCGAATTTCCAGCGTATCAGGTTTCCCGTGGAACTTAAAAATAGCAGGAAACATGATTTAGATTATAATACAAAATACGAGTAATACGTACTCCGTAAACATCAATGTAGGTATATATTTCTATAAATATTACATATAAAAATGATAATTTATACATACATACATACATACATAATCTGTAACCTTTTTTTGTACCTTTCGGTGTAAGGGTGCTGGGCGCACCGAGCCGCAGTGTGATTTTTTTTTGTCGCCGAGCGTTCACCCGTCCAACATATCGCTGCTGTGTAACCGCTCGGACATGCCGATCACAAAGCTGACATTCTAATCACACTGCCGTACCCTATTATATACTTTATACTTAATAATGTATTAATAATTAATTAGTGGGTTATGAATGTAGTACAAAATTTTCTTTAATGTGTACAATATTTTATTAGAGCACAACATTGTGTGCTCTATAAAATTTACATTATTTGCTAAAGAAGGGCTACGAGAAGTTGGCCCTTCATATATTTAATTATTAATTATAGGATTATGAATGTAGTACAAAATTTCGTATAATGCGTACATAATTGTACGTAATATGTATAATATTATGCGCTATATAAATCTTATCTCATGCCATAATGAAGGGCTGCGTGAAGTTGGCCCTCCATATATTTAATTTTTAATTATAGGATTATGAATATAGTACAAAATTTTGTTTAACGCGTACATAATATGTACAATATTATTGGTTACATAAAATTGATCTCATTTGTTAATGAAGGGCTACGTGAAGTTGGCCCTCCATTTTGACATAAATTAATTATACGCTAACTAGAAACGTACAAAATTAAATTTTTATTGCACATAATTGTACATAATAAGTACAATATTTTGATGTATATTTACTTTATAAATAATGGTTTTGAGGGGCCAACTTCACGGACCTTCCGAGTTTGCTTAAAATTTCCGTTATATCGGGTATCGGGAATCGGTCGTCCACTGTTTTTTCATTTAATTTTCTGCAGTCATTTACTACGCGAATTTTCTTTATACCGGAAGCGTCTTGTTTTTTTTTTTCGACCACCCAAATAGGACCATTCCATGGTGAATAACTGGGTTGTATGATTCCATCGTTTAATAATTTATCAATTTCTGTATCTACTTGTGTTTTATAAATTTCGGGGAATTTATAGTTTTTTGTATATATCGGAATATCATCGGTTGTTACTATTTTGTGTTTTATTTCAGATGTGAATGTAAGTTTTTCGTTGTCTGTAATTGTTAGGTCTTTATATTGATTTAAAAGTTTTATCAATTTGTTCAATTCATCTTCGTTTAAATGTTCGTGTCTTATATTTAAAGTTTTTAATATATCTGTATTAAAAATGGGTTTCGATTTTTCGTTAAAATAATTAAATTTATGTTTATTGTTTAATAGTTTTATTTCTTTCTTTTTAATATTAATTTGAGCTTGCAATAATTTTAACGCGTTGAAACCTAATAAAATATGAAATGATTTATGAAAATTATACAAGTAGCATTTAATATGTTTTGTTTTATATTTAATAAAAGTATATTCAGAACCTTCCGACTCTCCGTTCATTGTTTGAATTTTGAATGATTCTTTAAATTTTTCTCCATTTCTATACACGTAATTTTTGTTAATGAAGTTTTGAGACGATCCTGTACCGATAAGAATAAACAAGTCTTGTAATTTAATATATGGCAATTTCGATATCATATTTATGGCTAGGGATTCAAATTGATACACTGGTCTATGGGAAAATTTTCATTCTTTCATTCTCGTTTACTTCATTACTCTCTCTGTGATTTTCATTATCGTAATATTCTGTTTTATCTTGAGTCTCGTCTTGGATTTCAGGGTCAAACTCCTGATAATCTTCTACGTTATGCAGTTCTTCAGAAATAAAATTTTGTTTTCCCGTAGGTTTAAAATAATTTTGATTTGGTCTAAACGAACGAGTTGAAATTGACATAGGTGTAGGCTGTGGCTGACGTTGGGGTTGATATGTTATTTGTGATTGCATTGGTTTACTTTGGGGATATTTTATCATAGGGGATATATGCTGTCTAGATTGGAGATTTGTAGTGTTTGAATTATGCTGGTTAGTATTTATTTTATAGTGCTGGAAATCATTTGTAATTAAAGTATTAATTTCATCTAGAGAGGATGGATTTCTTGCAGCTAATTGAGACTTAAACGGTTCTTTGCAATTTCTAATGAAACACTGAGTGGAAAATTTGTGTCCAAAATTTTTAAAGTCTTTTATAGAGGCAGTACTGTAATTATTTTCAATATTATTAATATACAAAAGAAATAAATCATTATATTTTCTTAAAAATTCGAAAATTGTTTCTTTTGTTTGTTGTAAATGACACAATTCGATCATTAACGTACATTCGTTGCGTTTATCTTGATATTGTGATATTAAAAAGTCTTTCAATTCCTTCCATTTTTTTATAGTCGGGCAAGTAGTTAAATATTCACTAGCTTTACCCGTAATTTTTCTTTTGATAATTACTAATGTTAATGATTTAGTTATTTCAGAGGGGTTACTCTGATTTATAATATCTAAAATTTCATCGGTGGATTTTATAAAATGTGATAGTATTTTTTTATCACCATTATATTCGAGAATTAATTCTAGTATTCTTAAAACATTAGTGTCAAGATTTGACAAAGCACCAGAACTACTTTCACTCCTAATGATTGTATTATTAATATTTAAAGTATTCAGTGAATTGATTAGATCGTCAATTTTGACTAGGTATAATATGTAATTTTATAAATTATACAATATCAGACTTCACTTACAATAATAATGAAAGTAAGACCTTCATGAGGCTACTTCTTTGTTGATCGGTTGTCGATTTTCGCTCGACGATATCGGGGCTGACCGCGATGAGTACCGGAGCAGGACGGTGCACGTACAGACCGACAGATGATTACGAGTTTTACTTCTGGAAGTCCTCGGATGATTGCCAATCTGCTTGTATCTACTTTGTTGACTCCTCGGAATTGCAGATTTCGCACTTGCCGTCGGGTCTTTGAATTGTTAAGTAGATGGTTGAAACCAACGATTTGAATACTTCAACGAATTGATTCTTTTCAGAATTTCGGTATATCAAACTTCTTAACCATCCTACCGAATGCGCCAGTTAAGTAGTTTAATGGGAAGAGCTGAAAAGGTTTTTGGTAACAATTGGACAACCGGAAGTAGCAGATTCTTGATAAAAAATCTTCTAAATATTATTTTCCGATTTTTTTTCTTGGTAATATTAAAGAAAATTTAGTTCTCAATGTGACACAATTAATTTTTTTATTATATCTCGTATAGGTTTGGGGATATAGTATATAATAATATAGAATAATCTGTTGTAATAAATCTCGTTGCCTAAAAAACAGTTGAGATATTCAAATGTTTGTAATTGACAGATAAATGCAAAATGTCAGTGTAAATCAGATTTTTCTGGGAGGTACGAATATATTTAATATACAGGGTGTCCCTTAACTTGGTGCACAAACTTTAAGGGCATATAATACTGATCAAAATGAGTAAAAAAAGCTCAGTCAAAATGTGTCCGATCTTTAATAGTTTCCCAGATATAACGCAGTGAAAAATGAGTTTTTACGAGATTTACCTTTGCTATCTCGAAAACTATAAGAATTACGATTTTGATTAATTGAGACTTTTTGTTTACCTTTGAGAGGTAATCTTAGATGGCCTTTTGTTATTTTATAAAAATCAAAAGTGAAATGTTGTGGCGACCTTGGTCAATATTTAATTTTCATATAACTACGTAACTATAAGAAATTGAGAAAAATGTTTCATATAAAATTTTATTGTTTTTTATAGTCTTTTTACTGACATAGACAAAATTTTATTCGATCGCTATCTTTGTCAGTTTTTCTTAGATTTTTCGCTTTTCTCGGAAACAGTTGAAGATCATTCCTATGTTGATGAAGCTTTTTTATTCATTTTGGTCAGTACTATATGCCCTTAAAGTTTTTGCTCGAAGTTAAGGGACACCCTGTATATGTTATTGTATTATTAACTAAATATGTATTTAAATTATAGGTATGTTAATATTACATATATCCTTAAGAAATACCGCTAATACTGTCAATTAATTTGAAGAATTTTGAACATATTAGAAGAATAGGACAAAATTCCTCATAGAACGATAGAAGAGATTTCAATTAGTTGTATGTACTAGAAATATTAAATTCGTCACTTATAGGACGCGAGCAGTCATGTGACTTTGTTGGCCTTGGCAAGCAGATACGGGGATCCGTGTCAAATGACGGCTAGTAGTTATTTACATAGATGTCACAATTGCCATATGTCATAATTTTTCTTTCAAAATTTCAAAAGATTCTGATGATATTTCAATGGCAGACATTAGTTTTGTTTCCTGTTAGGGAAATTAGAAGCGGAAACTGTCGCAAAGCTTCGGAGGGCATACGGGGAGAAAGATTTGAGCCAACCACGGGTTTACAAGTGATTTTTCTCGTTTTAAAAATGGTCAAATGTCAATTGAAGATGAACCTCGATCGGAACATGTCTCGACTTCCAGAACAGACGAAATCATTTAAAATCCTTAATGCGATCTTGTCTGATCGTAGTAAAACAATCGGTGAATTGGAAGAACTTACTGAAATATCCTGGAGGTTATTCTAACGAATTTTTGAATGAAAATTTGAAGATGAAACATGTCGCAGCGAAATTTATTCCACGTGTGCTTCCGACGGCCAGAAAGCCGAATAATTGAGTGTATTCCAGGAAATGAACGTACATACACGTTGATCTTTAATGTCCGCCATTGTAAAATCGCCGAATACATCAAACAGCGTTTAAAAAAAAGCCATGTGATACGAGGTATTTTCAAAATGATCAAAAAACAAGTTTTAGTCTATTACTCAAAAACAAAAGGCAATTGCAAATTTCTATTTTATCTCAAAAAAGGGATGTGCAAACGGTTTTGCTCTGTGGAACAAATTCAACGCATGACGTTTGATAATATTGAAGCTGGCCCATTTTTTGCCGGTCAGTGTAGTTTTTTTTATTATATATATAACAATAAACAAATTGTTAAAATATTTTTGGGAATTTATATTGTAAATTTTTTATTGTATTGAAAATATGACCGTGCATCTATTTTTGTAGTAATTTTGTTATTAACTTAATATTTAAAAAAAAATCTTTTTTATTATTACTACCATGTGTATCTGCCTATTTTTTAGGTTTATTATTCCCTCCTGGACCTGGGGTTGATCAAGGTTGTCAGATTGAGAGATCTCAGTTCAGTAAAGAAAATAAAATATCTGTAGGAAATACTTTCTAATACTGATAGAAAATGATATTGCAAATAATTTCGATTTTAAATGAATTCCAGAAAAAAATAATATCGGATTTTTTCTTTATTATTGCCAAAAAAATATTTATAATGCATTAAATAGATTCACTTTGATTGTCTACGTGTAAATAAACAAAATTTGATGTATATTTCTGATGAAATGGAAATATAGACAGAATTGAATTTAATTTGCCAGTGTTTTGTATTAGTCCTAAAGAAAATAAAATATTTGTAGGAAATATTTCGAAATACTGATATAAAATGATACTGTAAATAAATTCAATCTTAAATTAATTCCAGAAATAAGTAATATCGGATTCTTTTTTTATTTATGCTAAAAAAATATTTATAATAAATTAAACAGATTCAATTAGAATGTATTCATGTAAATAAACAAAATTTGATGTATGAAGAAATGGAAATGTTTTATTTTAATATTAATTTGCCAGTGTTTCTTATTAGTCCTAAAGAAAATAAAATACTCGTATTTATAGAAAATACTTCGAAATACTGATGATCTTGAATGAATTGCAGAGAAAAAAAATATCAATTTATTGCTTTACTATTTTTACTAATCAATCTCGAATAAATTGCAGAGAAAAAGTATGTTTTTTCTTTATTATTGCCAAAAATATATTTTTAATGAATTAAATAGATTTACTTTTCATGCTCGCATATAAATAAACGAAATCAGATAAAAATTTCTGATAAAATGGAAATCTACGATAATATTATTATTATTATTATTATTAATTCGTCAGTTTCATATTAGTCTGATACATAATACAAAATCTTTAGGAAATACATTAAAATATTAATGCGAAATGATATTGTAACGTTTTTATTTATATGGGTGAAGTGTAAAAACACAGACAAATATTATTAACTAAAGAATACGTTTATTAAACGATAAATAATTAAGGATTAAATATTAAAAGATAATAAAAACAACTAACACTATGATTAAATAATTATAAACACTAAGGATATTATTAAATGCTTAAACACTACGATTATTTATCTACACAATATTTATATCACTACACTTATTTATATAACTACATTTATTTATGTTAACAACTGGTAAACTGTATATTTATATCACCAAGTTCATTGCTCGTTGCTTATATATATCAGACTATGCCTCCGCTTTCTTTCGTCCGGTATTTATACAGCTCATATCATTCTAGAATCCTATGAAGCGACAATGATCTGTATACAAAAGAATTGGGTCACGGCGTAGTTAACCTCTAGCCGGCGCGTCGCGGGGATTTCAACATCTGGGAAATTCCGGGATTACGTCATCGCTCTGGTACATTCTTTCAGTGGCGGGGCTCGTGTACTATTCTCACAGGGGCGCACGTCACAATATTGCAAATTAATCTTGAATAAATTACAGAAAAAAAGAATTATCATTTTCTTTATTATTACTACAAAAATATTTCTAGTGAATTGAATACATTCACTGTGAATGTACATATTCTTGTCAATAAATGAAATTTGATGTACATTTCTGATGAATTGGAAATGTGCGATAAAATATTGACATTAATTGGCCAGGGTCTCATATTAGCCCTAAATATTTAAATAATCTGTAGGAAATACTTCGAAATTCTAATGCAAATTGATATTGTAATTCTAATCTTGAATTAGTTGAGATGAATTAAATATTCACCATTGATTTTATATGTATAAATAAACAAAATATATAGGAAACACTTGGAAATACTGATGCAAAATGATATTGTAATTACAATTATTTGGTTGATAATAATAATAATAATAATTATAATAATAATAATACTACTAATAATAAGAATAAATTCTTTATTGTAACGTTTTATACGTCAAGTTATTAGTATTTATTTTGACAATCATTATTCTGACACTGACGTAATAAAACATTACGCTTTTGTTCGTCTCTTGTTTCTAATTCCATGACTAATCAAATTTTATTTCTGCAGTTACGAAGTAGCCAAAATGATTTTTTTTATTGATTCGGATGTAGATTTTTTTGCTTTACAACATCCATTTGAAACTTTTTGTTTAAAATAATTAGGGGAGCAATGCGCACGGAAAAACTGATTTCCCATGTTAAACGCCTATGTTTCACTTTCCGTGATACATCCTGTATATTGTGATAGTGTGCTATACATTTTGTTCATTTCATACTGTTTCACATCTTGACACTTTGTTGTGCGTGTTATTTTTGAAAAATACATTATCTTATTAATGATTTCTGTGCGTTAGGTGACGTTATTGTTGTGTTTGGTTAAATTGACTAAATATAACAGCAATAACACATAAAAATGATTATTAATCGACAATTACAATCGTTTGTTTTCGTGATAGAAGTTGAGTACATCGGCTAGACGCTGTACAAGTTCACACCAGTGGTATCGTCGTCTGTGTATTTGTAGTCGTAGAACTTTAAAAAAGAGAGAAATCCAAAATTCTGGCCACCAAATTATTTCAATATGAATACATTTTTGTTCATCTATGGTCACCAGATAATGTGATAAGTTACTAAATAATTTAATTTGCCTCTAAAATAACTAATTTCCTACAAAATGATTATTTCTCAACTATTTCAATACGTATTTTTTGTCAATGCATTCCTGTCATCAGTAAAACAAATTCATTAAAAAATCTTTTTGTAACTATAAGAAAACTTATCATTAAATATATGCCACTATAAGTAAGTATGATTTAGTCATAAAAAAACAGCTACACTGGGAATTTTCTGGAAACCAATCACTCCGCTTCGCTCCCATCCCTTTTTAGGAACAGCAAGAACTAGGATGAAGGAGAAGCTGAAATGTTGGAGAAAAACGATTTTTTCTTAATTTTGCGCTTCCACACCCTGAAACGACACCAATCGACTCTCAAAAGTCAAAAAATATAATGAATTCATATAGTTTTCACATTCACGTGTGATCTATGCACGAATTAACGTTGACTTCACTCCTTGTAAATCTTCTCCTGTCCATTTTTCATCTGATGTATTTTTCTGATGAAAAGTATATATGCAAAAATGTGTCAAAAACCGTAAAGAAAGAAACACTTTATTGGAAAATGTGTATCAGTTAAGTTATTGAGTCGTTTGTATATTAACTGATACATTTTTGATTAATTTTGTGTTTGATAGCACATACTTTTTTTTTAAATTTCTATTTCTGTCATCCTTGCATCTTTTTTTCACAAATCTTTTAGTTACATATTGAAATTGATTGAATTTTAATTTTTGAATAGAATTTATATCATTAAAGAGAGTAGATAGTGATGTGAAGTGACAATGTGTAATAATTAATAAAAATATCAAGGAATTATTAAGGACGTAGCCGATATAAGGGAATTTAGATGAAGATTCTAGCAAATATTGTAGGACAATAGAATTCATTTCTAAACGGTAAATCGAAATAGTAGAATAAAGAAACACTTCACCTTAACATAAGATGATTGAAATGATCAGCATTAAATTCGACTACAACATTAAATTTAATATTATATATGTACATTTTATTTACAGTCCTTTTTACGATTTTTTCGGTTTCGGATATGAATTTTCTTTTCAGGTTTACTACCTAAGTGTAAGAGCATCAACAATACGAAAATAAATCAGTAATAATATAAAGCCGGAGGAGTTAATTAAAAATGCAGGAAGGAATGAAGAAAACAGTTCTGCAATAAAAGTGGAAACCATGCTCATATACAGGCTGTTCAATTTAAGTGTTTCACTATTGCTATCTCGAGAACCGTACGAGATACGAAGTCGGTTAAATTAGCAACAATTTCTATATTATAAGACTATTAAAATGAGCATTACAAAAATTATTTTCAACCAATGGTTCACAAAATACAGACATCAACTTTTTAATTTTAAATAAAAACCTACTTTTTTATTCACCTATTCGATTCAGAATTTTTTTATGAATACAACGATATAATATGTTTATACCCTTATATAACGAAAAAAACGAGAAAAATGCAAAAGAACAATTATTATTTTCATATTTATTTCTACATGTAATCAGTGCCATGACAAAAACAATTGAATATTTTATTTTCATCATTGTTTGGGCAATTTAGATACTTTAAAAAATATTATAAAAATTGTACAAAATTATTGCCATGCTGATTTATAGATAATTCCAGCCTTCCGAACATATTACTTGTTACTTTTCTTAAATTTCGGCCGTCTATATGTGGGAAATAATATTTTCGATTGCATTTTTTAAATGCTGAATATCTGGAAAGATAGTTTTGTAGACTTCATCTTTAACATAACCCTATAAAAAAAGTCCAGGGGATTAAGGTCTGGTGATCTTGCAGGCCACGGAATAGGATCATAAGTACCAATCTACCGATTTGGAAACCGTTCGTTTAGATAATCCCTAACTTGACGCGAATTGTGAGCTGGTGCACCATCTTGCTGCAGCCATTCTAACTGAAGCTGTTGGATTAGCTTCAAAATATGCTAATATATTTATCTCAGATTCTTGATTTTGTACGCTAACTCGCTTCGATACGAATGCATCCGTATTAGTGCGCAGTGCTAATTCTAATTTTCTAAAATACTGACGACAAGGAACTCGCCGCTCAGGATAACGTTCCCTATACATATTCTTTGCAGCAACAGTATTTTTCAGAGATAATATGAAAATTTCGTACATATCAATTTTTTCTTCGTGCGTAAAACTTTGACATGTGATACAAAACAAAATATTTAATTGTTTTTGGCATGGCACTCTGATTACATGTAGAAATAAATATGAGAAAAATAATTTTTCTTTTGCATTTTTCTCGTTTTTTTTTTTTTTTTGTTATGTAAGGGTATAAAAAATTTATATCGTTGTATTCAGAAAAAAATGCTGAATCGAATAGGTGAATAAAAAAAGTAGGTTCTCACTTAAAATTAAAAAGTTGAATTCTGTATTTTGAGAACCACTGGTTGAAAATAATTTTTGTAATACACATTTTAATAGTCTTATAATATAAAAATTGTTTGCTAATTTAACCGACTTCGTATCTCTTACGGTTCTCGAGATAGCAGTAGTGAAACACTTAAATTGAACAGCCTGTATATGAGCATGGTTTCCACTTTTATTGCAGAACTGTTGTCTTCATTCCTTCCTGCATTTTTGATGTACTCCTCCGGCTTTATATTATTACTGATTTCTTTCCGTATTGTTGATGCTCTTACACTTAGATATCTTTAAAATTCGCATCCATTTTAAAGAATAATACTTGGAATGCTATAGGAAGAGTAATGACAAATTCTTCATAGAATTGAAATACATGCATGTGGTAGAATCCCACGTTAAAAAAGTCACTCAAAATAGATTTCCATTTTGAAAGTTGGGGAGTTTACTGGATGTTAAACAATTTTTTTATATTTTATGTGTGCTCTTCCCTAGTTCGCGTCGTGTCCTGAGTAGGGCTGGTTGTTAGTGTGTGTCCACTGTCCAAAAAACTCTAGCTGGGTAAGTCTGGCGTATCCAGGATTCAGTAGTACAGGGTAGTCGGCTCGGCCAGAGTGTCAAGTCAAGTCAAGAATTTATATATAATCATTAGAGGCCATTATTGAGGTGTAGTGCTTATCGGGAAAAAGTGCATAGGTCACACACAGGTGCCCACTATGTATGGAATATAGTATATATCTCGGTAAATAACGACAGTATACAAAAAATTTCTATATAAAAGTTGTTTAACATTTTATTTCCCATAATAAGACAGCATTCAGTTGTTTTTATTTCAGAAAACAAATGAGTAACGAAAAACAATTGAATTTTTTTAAATAGCAATGTACCCTTTCATTAGTCTTATTTGATAAGAGATTTTTTTCTCTTTTTGATGACGTAACATATTAGTACCCTTATACAATAAAATTTTTCAAAAAAAATTAAAATCTCTTTATTAAGTAATTACATCAATAACATGAATATAGATATCCTACATCAAAATAAAACAAATGAACGTGTACGTTTCTTATTAAACCTTGAAGACAAAACGAAATTAGCTATGAAATGGTTTTCATCGCAATAAGTGTTCAAAATGTTTGCCATTAACTGCAAGGCAGTGGCCTAACCTGTTTCGGATATCTTTTGGGTGCGACACAGTGGCGCCTGCTATGGCGCGGCGGTGGCGAGGGCTGTGGCGGCGACGTTACAATATTATTAATACACGAAGAGGTACTGGTGTTTACCCTTGTTGGCTCTGAAATTGTATGATAAATATTAAAAGAAGCAATTAAATTTAAAGTCATAGATATATCAGTGTTTTTTTCCAAAATATTTAGTTTAAAATCACCTGATATAACAGCTTTGTATTAAAATTTTGCTGGAACAGTAAAAGTTTTTCTAAATTGTTCAAAATAACATTTATATTCACCAGAACGGTAACCTGCGACGATATTAATTTTTGACTCAATTAATTCTACACCCAGAATTCTATGTTCAAAACACAATTTAGATTTTCAAGATTCATAACTTTAAATTTAATATTGCTTTTTATAAAAATTGCATCACCACCATACTTATTTCTAGATAATGGAGGGCACCGTTGATGATGGTGTAGTACTGTCTTGTTTTCCTCTTCATGGAATGCCGTAGCCGGAAGGTACTGTGAGTGGAATTGCTGCGTCGCTCATAAATAATATGCTTGGGCTATTGTGACGAATTTATTGACCAGGAAACCCTCAAGATCGTTGGGATTGTCTGGTCGCCGACTTGTGCTAGCGTTATCCAGGATGCACTACGGGGAGGCGAACTAGCTCTACATCCCAATACAAATAATAATAAACGATAGATAATGATGAATAACTCTAATGATAACATTTAACCAAAAAAACTGTATCTCTTTGTTAAATTTTCAGATATCCCGCCTTTTAGACATGGAACACTTTTTAAAATACGTGACTTTATTTAAATATGTATATTTTTTATTATATCAGAATCATAATTCTTGAAAATGCTACATTGCTAAAATGCTGAACGTACAATTACTATTATGATATTTAGATAGCGGAATATAATAATAATAATATTTATTGGTTCTCAAGCTTTTACACGCTTCATACCAAGGGGTATGGTAATTAAAAAAAAAAATGCTTATAGAATTACACAAAATATTTGTAACTCTAAATTTGTTATTCTAATTACAATCTATACATATTAAATATAATTATGCGTAGTTATATAAAATTTAAATACCAAAAATGAAGAAATATAGCTAAACATTATTTGTTCAATAAATTTACATTTTCCCAATAAATGCATAAATAGACATAACTTACGCTTAAAAGATTATACATATACAAAAGATATATTTGTACCTCTCAGTTAATAACTCATATTACATACTTTTTTAATATACATACACATTAGCGAAAGAGATATTACCTATAGGTATATATGTTAATGCAAAATGTGAACAGTGATCAATTATTACATGTTATATTTTAAATAAATTATGAAGTGGATTTTTTCAATACTCTTTTAATCTATAAATAAAAAATAAATATAATAAAGAATAAATTATTTATTTTGCTTGTAGTCAAGTTTGTGAATTTGGATTGTATATAGGATATTCTATAAAGAAATGATAAAGGTCGTCCTGCTTTTGTAAGTTACAGATAGTACACAGCTGATCTGAGAGAAGTTCATATTTCAACCCTTTATAAAATATTGTTAACGTCTTTTGGATGCACAGCGAATTTGAAATATTATTTGTTGTTTAGGTAAAACAGTGTGTTAAAAAAATCCTAACTCGAAGTAGGCTATGAACAAAGAAACGTATGTCATTTTAAATGTATTTAATTAAATGTCAATTTGACACGAGAAATTTGTTATCTAAAGAAATCAAAGCTTCTCTTTTTGAATCTTATTTTAAAAATGGAAATAAATTAGAAAACGGCGAATAGCAATGTATTTTATCCTTCTTTATTAATTTTCTCCTTAAAAGTACATTTCAAGATCAATTTTGACAACTTGACTTTTGAATTGAATAATGATTAGACATACGTTTCTCTGTTCATAGCCTACTCCGAGTTAGGTTTTTTTTCTGAACATACTGTATAAGATGACTACTTAAGTAAGATTCCATTTTGAATGTTTCCTTAATAATAAAATCAATAGAAGAAGCTGTTGTCACTAGGTGAAACATTCTTCAAAATGAATAAGAAAAACACTCGGTTGTTTCACAAAACTAAAAAAATTCTTTATTGTATAATTTCGGCTGTTAGGCCATCATCAGAAGAAGAGTTCTTCTGATGATGGCCTAACAGCCGAAATTGTACAATAAAGAATTTTCTTTAATTTTGTGAACAATCGAGGGTTTTTCTTATTCATTTCCTTAATAAGTTTTTAATGGTCGTTATAAGTTGATTAGTTACAATTATTCAGGTCTTTTTGTTGTACTTTTTTACTATATGAATTAATTATGTTCTCTATAGAGTTTTTATCGAATTTTTGGTTTTGCCAAATATTAGAAAAACCTTGGTCGTTTATGAAAATTTAAATTGTGAGGCCCAGTTATATTCAACGTTATTAAATTCTGATTGGTCTAACTGCCGGAGTCGATTGTATATTTGTTTTGGGTAATACTGTAAAGTATTTTTCCATATTTTTCCCGTAATGTGATCGAGGCCCAACTCGAAGCGAATCTTAAAATTGGGAGTATTTCTAGGACAAAATGAATCGCAATATCTGTGACCCCATACCTCTACTGTACACAGAAGGGAGGCATTTACTATGGAATCTAGTAATTTAGTTTTTTTATCTAACTTTTTGATTTGGCCTGAACAAGCAAGCCTTTAACTTTCTGGGACGCAATCATAGTTTTAAAGCACATAATCTGATTATTTGTCAGATTGGCATAATATGTCAAAATAATTGTTCTGTTTATCATGGAATTCTGAAAGTAGCATTAATAAAAGAATTCCAACAAATAATATTAATAACATTTTTATTTTCTGAAACCGATAAACTATTGAATAAACCACGGATGTTATGAATCATAACAACCCTTAGATATCTTAAAATTCTTGCTCTACGAGCATGGATTTCAAACCGACATCTGCGGCAGTTATCATATTCGTACCATTCCCGGGTATGTTTATAGCTATTAATCACACGTTGCTCGACAACCCCTGACTAATGAAATCTTGTTACTATACAACCGTTTTAACTGGCAACTAAACGTCAATTTTAAGCACTATCGTAGATAGAAATTAATGCGAATGAATCGAGTGCGACTAAGAACTGCAAAAGAATTACTTTTTTCTTCATATGAAAATGTGTTGATATTTGTACTAATGGAGCCTCATTGATGGTAGGAGGCGGGATTTGTGACTTTTGCACAAAAACAAATTGAAATTTATTTCAACCATTCCTTCTTGCATAGACAATCATTTATAACAAAAAAACTTTGCCCGTATAAATGCAGAATATTTTGACTAGAGTTGTTAACTCTTAACATGAAAACTTACTTTTCACACAAAAGTCAGACGGGTCTCTCGAGAAAGATGCTTTTCCGTGTACTAGAATAAATAAAACAATTGATTCGTTTCGTAAACAATGTCAATTAATACAAGTATACGGGGTAAAATGAAGATATTTTAACTACAACAGACAAATTATCAGCATTTCATAGAAATTATTCTTTGGAAAAAGCGAGTAACAGAAAACAATCTGAAGATGATACATACATGAATTTACTTTTTTTCTATTTCAATTAACAAGTGTTCCGCCGAAGTCCTTACTTACAAAAGTGTTCCTTGGTATTGAAAATGTTGAGAACCACTGACATAGAGCCACAAATATTCTAGGCAGTGGCGTGCCATTTTATTATTTACCAAATAGTCAAAGCGCACTTGTTAATTTTTTTTTACGAATACTCGATAAGTCAGAGGTAAACTGAAATATAACTAAATTAACAAATTGTAGTACTATTTATGCCAAATACTTGTTCCTTCTCTACTCAATAGAGAAAACTGTAATTACATAAGTAATCCTAATTCGGTGGAATGTTAATATAACGTTTCGCAGTTTAATTAGATATTTGACCTCTTCTGATTTTAAATTTAATCTCTTTCGGGTATAACATCTGCAAAATATAGTACACTTATTCCATTTCTTCTTAATAAAGATATCGGCAAAATTAGGGGATCGTCAAAAAAGCTACGTATTTCAAAAAGTATGAATCCTCTGTCTTTCATATTTGTGTTGGTAATTGTACATCTACAATAAATAACAAATGCCGATATAACATCTAAATATAGCCACCTACTAAAGATTGATCATCATTTATTGATGTGTTAAATTTTGATTGGTCTTTAGTATTATTAGATATGGGTCTATAATTCGTGTTCACATTTCAGCTTTTGTTGTCGTTTCAATTCTAAGTATTTAGTGTAGATAAATATTTTTAAAAAAATAGAAAATTGTTATCTTTTTAAAAATAATTTTTCTACTCTAAATTGAAATAACATAAGCAGAAATGATTGTTAACAATTTATCTATAGTGAACACGAATTAAATATCCATATTTAATAAAACTAAAGACCGAACAATATTTAACACTTCGACAAATGATAATTAATCTTTAGTAGGTAACTTTTAGGTGTTATATCGGCATTTGTTATTTGTACTATTTTGAAAAACTAATGAAAGTATTGACAAGTAAATAAGAAATTTCATGAAAAATATCGAAAAAACTAAGGTTTGAACGGTAAAACAAATTTAAAATACAATAACTTTTATACCAATCGAAAGGCAAAAAAATAAGTATTTTTGAAAAGTAAAAATCAAATATGGGTTCCATTTAAAGAGAATGTAAGATTTTGTTATATCTAGAAAATTTACCGAAAAAAAAATATTTTCGTACACTACTGGATAGATAATAAAAATAACTAACTTCCTTATTTGAAATATTTTTCTGTTACTGATAGTTTATAAGTAATTTCAAAATGAAAAAATCGACCAAATTCAGCTTTCCGCCATTATCTAGTAGAATTTTTGGCAAAACAAAAGCATATTTAAGGTAGCCCCGCAAAGGCACCACATGTCTCATTTAAGTCGTATCTCTTATAGTTTCCGAGATCCCAATGGTGACCCTCGAAATCCAGACACCTGCTCCTTTGTACGGAGATATCGATAAATATGATGACATATTCGTACCGTGTGGGCGTTTACCAGGTATCACCTCACGGGCATTCATTGCTGGCATACAGGGGTCATTTTTGTGCCAATTAAAATTTCGAAATAATTTTTGACGTCGGTCGGAATCGAACCCGGGTCCCCAGATTCGCGACCAGATACTCCGACACACGATTTTTGACATTTTCATACCTAATTTCTGCCGTTACAATATAGAATGAAAAATTAATTTTGCTTATTGATTCAGATGCAGAATTCTATGCTTTAGAACATATTTTTACCTATCTAAACTAATTAGGGAAGTAGGAAATTACGAAAGTATGATTTACTTGTTAAAGGCAAATGTTCCGTTGTACCGGTCACTAGCCTGTATAATCGTATTATTATGTTTTTATTTTGCTAAAAAAAATAATTTCGGAAGGGGTTTATTTTATTTATTCAATAACTTACTAATAGCGATTGTCGTGGTATTTGAACAAAAATATAAACAAATATTAACTTTTTATCTTTCAGAATTCGTTATAACCTATGTGCAAATCTTATTATGTAATAATTTTATTAATTTAATTTTTTGCAAGCAATTTGTAATAATAATAAAATATTAAGAGAAGTTAAAATCATAAAATTCTGACAGATAAAAAGTGAAACATTTGTTTATCTTTTTGTTCAAATATTATAATTATTGCTATTAATAAGAAACTGGATTAATTTAATAATTAATTTGTGGGATTAATACAATTTATATATATTTAGTGTCATTTTATGCAGAATTTTGTTATTTTTCTATTAAGAGCACAACCATTGTTGTCAATCATAACGCGCGACAACAGTTTGCAAATAACTGATTTATTATGTTAATCGTCAATGTACACACACAATGAAAATAAACACCCGGTATTTGTATTTATTACGTACAATGTAAAAGCAAAAGTATAGAAATATAAAAATATCTCCCTGACAGACAAACTGTACCCATGTATAACTCCATATACGTGTCATGCTTATGCTTTCATTCATTTAGAATTTATACTTTGTTTCATTGTTTCCTCTTTATATTATTTCCTTGTTGCCAGAAAATTCGGCAACAAGCTCTCAGTTTCTAAGAATTACGTATTAATCACCTGATACAAATTTTGTAATAACAGTGTATTCAGAAATTTAAACTTAATAACATTAATACGTAATATGGACCATTTCTGCCTTGACTACATCATTTATTAATAATTTTCATAAACACTATATCCTTTTCTCTAGTGCCACTGCTTTTGTAGAACAAAATGGAGCTATAAACTTTTTCTTCAAGATTACCACAAAAAAGAAATAATAAAAATCCAAAAATCATGGTAATTTCTGAATTTGATATATCTCAGTTTTCCTGATTTTTAAATCTTATTTTTGATACTTTTTCTTTACGATGAAAAATAATTGCTTGGATGGCCTACGGCAGTAATAATTAGTCCGATTATTACACAATACATATGTATCCCTAGTTAACTGTATCTCAAATCTTATTTTTTCTTATCCATTTCTATAAAAAAAATAATTGGATATTTGATGAACACATTGGATAAAATTTTAAATATATAACTCATAAACATAGCTTTTACATCGTTAAAAAGTTCATGAAATTAGCAAAAATATGAGAATATATTCAACATAAGTTTCCATTTTAAAAATCTTTGTGTTACGAGTAAATAATACGTTTTCAGAAAGTTTATTGTATTTGATATTCAGGGTGTAACAGCTAAACGAGTTACCTCGAATAGTTTCTATAAAATAAAATACTATGACTATAGGGCAATCTTACAGAAGACTAAGGGGGACATCCAATTAGAGCAGAAAATATTTTCTTAAAGCAGCGGTTCTCAAGTTACAATACAATGTTATATATTTTTTAAATAGAATGGTATATAATTTTTAGGCCCATTCCATGGAGTATTTTTTTCTGAATTCAACACTGTAATCATTTTATATTTTTACAAAACAAATGTATTGAAAAAATGAAATTGATATTTAAATAAATTTTGTTTTTCAGTAGGCTATGTATGAAAAACAATTGAACTATTAAAACAAAACAAATATTTGTTAATAATTTTATTAATAGTGTTCTTATAGGAATTATGTACTAAATACGTCTAAATGACAGATAGCAATTTTTGTTTTTCATACATAGCCTACTGAATAAAATTTATTTAAATTTCAATTGCATTTTTTTCAATATTTCTGTTTGTTAAGGATATTAAATGATTACACGGTTGAATTAAAAAAAAATTCCATCAAATATGCCTAAAAAATATATGCCATTCCATTCAATATATAACATTAATCTAGATATCCTACATCAAAATAAAACAAATGAACATGTACGTTTCTTATTAAACCTTGAAGACAAAACGAAATTAGGAATAAAATGGTTTTCATCGCAATAAATGTTCAAAATGTTCACCATTAATTGTTAGGACAATTGAAAGAGATCTCGGATATCTAGATTAATGTTATTGATGTAATTACTTAATAAAGAGTTTTTAATTTTTTTTGAAAAATTTTCTTGTATAAGGGTACTAACATGTTACGTCATCGAAAAGAGAAAAAATCTTTATCAAATAAGCCTAATGAACGGGTACATTGCTATTTAAAAAAAAAAAGATTTTCGTTACTCATTTGTTTTCTGAAATAAAAACAACTGAATGTTGCCTTATTATGGGAAATAAAATGTTAAACAACTTTTATATAGAATTTTTTTGTATACTGTCGTTATGTACCGAGATATACAGGATGTATCAAGATAATGGAACCGTGCTATTTATTCGTGAATATGAAAAGTTACACAAAAAAGTAATTAAGATATTTTGTAAAGCATAGAGGGGGACACATTTTGACATAACCATTATTATTTTAAAGCCAGTGGTACTCAACTTATGGATCAATGTTACATTTTTTTAAATGGCATTATATATTTTTTATTAACTATCTAAATAGAGAATTTTCTTCTGAATTCAACAATATAATAATATCATACCTTTACATTGCGAAAAATTTGATAAAAGTTAATTCAAAGTTAGTATTTGTTTTTTTTAAGTAGGCCAAGCAAACATTTAACTATTAAAACAAAAGAAAAATTTCTGTCATTTTTGTATGTCATTGTTACGTATTATATTATTTTTTTCGAAATGTTCCAAATTTCGTTATTTTTTTTTTATTTCGCGAAATTACTAAGTCTTGCGAATTAGGATAACTTTCTGCAAATAAATTGCATGCTAGCAATGCATTTTGCTGGGTCTTGCATGAATAAATAAAATCAGTTTTTGTTTAATCTGCTGCCATTATTAAATTAATTATTACAATGGGGTCTCGTAGCCGTGTGCCTGAGTGTCTGCTCGCGAATCTGGGGACCCGGGTTCGTTCCCGACCGACGCCAAAAATTACATCGCATTTTAATGGCACAAAATTGACCCCTGTGGCGCACTCTCCACGCCAGCAATGAATGCCCGTGAGGTGACGCCTGGTAAGCGCCCACACGGTACAAATATTCCATCATTACCGATATCTGTGTACGAAGCAGATTGGCACACCCAGCACTGGGTAATATGCCGTCATGAAATATTTATTTATTTATTTATTTATTTATTTATTTATTTATTTATTTATTTATTTATTTATTTATTTATTTATTTATTTATTTATTTATTTATTTATTTATTTATTTATTTATTTATTTATTTATTTATTTATTTATTACAAAGGTAACGAAAATTACCTTAATTGTAATAATGGATAACAATGAAATACAAAATGACAGATAATTTTCTTTTGATTTAATGATTAAATGTTTACACAACCTACTTAAACAAATTCAAATAGAAATGAGATACTAACTTTGAATTAATTTTTATCAAATTTTTCGCAATGTAAGGGTATAATATTATTATATCGTTGAATTCAGAAGAAAATTCTCTATTTAGTTAGTTAATAAAAAATATATGCCATTTAAAAAAATGTAACGTTGATCCATAAGTTAAGTACCACTGGCTTTAAAATAATAATGGTTATGTCAAAATGTGTCCCCCTCTATGCTTTACAAAATATATTAATCACTTTTTTGTGTAACTTTTCATATTCACGAATAAATGGCACTGTTCCATTATCTTGATACATCCTGTATACTATATTCCATACATAGTGGGCACCTGTATAGTATAAACATAGTCGATAATGTAAATTTTGCAGTTTTCTTTCTTTTAGAAACGTTTTAAGATACTGGATTAAATTTGTTTGGTCAGACGAATATTTTAGCAAAAAAAAATATCAGTTTCGTTATCGTTTGAAAATAAAGATTGTGGAATTAAGAACAAGCTAACCAATTTTAAAAACCGATTGAAATACAGGTTTCTTGTCCTAATTGTAACTATCTTATAAAGAATATATTAAATGTGATGTAAAAAATGAATATATTAATTATTGAGATGTAACTTCTATCGTCGGCATTTCTGTATTGCAGTGGTTCTTAGAGTAGTTCTGTTTTCCATATATTCTATTCGAAAAATTGCGCGAATGCCAATACTGTCTCCGTCAAAATATGGCGTTGGAGCGCTGAGCGCATGCGTGAGCAATTTCAGTTGACAATGACATACCTCATTCAAAATACATTTAGTAGGATAGGAGTGTAAGTGCAACGTATATTGGATTATAAACCACGCTGAGACGCTTATAGTTATAGCCCAGTTATATTTGTTATTTGAAAAATAATTATATCCTTTAAGATAGTTGAAAGTGAGTTTTATCTAGTCTTTATTAAGAGACACTGATTAGAAATGAATCCGGAAGATATCAATAATATTATGCGAGACTTAGAATATTTGCGATATCTGGAGAGGTTAGATTAACATAAGTTTTCAATATTTGGCGATTAAATTCTTTGTTTATTAATTATAGTCTTATTAATGAGTGCAGCCACAATTCCGGACAAGAAAATGTACAAGAATGTGCAAATACAAGTGCTACGGTTAATCCTCCAAGGTAAACCATCCGTACTTATAACTTAAAATAATAGTTTTCAATAGATTTGGAATTACAAAATTTGCACAAATGGTCTAACAAGTAATTACAATTAGGTAATGTAAAAATAAGTGCTTATACATATACAGATATTCCAAATAAAGGGCATATGAGAGTCTTCAGAACTATATAAAATACGAAATCGTTTATTAAGACAATAGTTGCCCTATTCCATTGGGAGAACATTATTGTCGTATGTTACTTGTCCGAAAAGGTGTATAGGTCATTAGAGATAGGTGAAAATATAAATAAGAATTGAAGTTTTGAAAATAGATAGTATTGCATAGATTTACTTTCATTGGAGTTCCGCAAAAATACACATACACTTTTTATTTTCTAAATTTTACTTTTCAGATCAGAGGGCCGAATTAGCAACAATGAAGGAGGACAGCAAGAAGCAGTTCCTTCTAATACCCATCATACGGATAACATTGATCTTCCAAGGTATAGCATCCCTAATTATAATAGTTTTAATAAATTTAAATAACGCAATTTGCATATCGAGCGCTTCATAACAAGGGGCTTAATTGTTTAGATTTTTAAAAAATCATTTTTGTAACAAATGTCGATACGCCCCTTTGCTATGAAGTCCTCGATATTATCGGGGGAATATTTGAAAAGCAAATTGCATTATTTTTGAATAATACAAAAATGGAAAATACAAATAATCATTTATTTTTTGCAAGTCATCCCGTCCTCGCAAGGAAATAAAGTCCTATTTGCTTAATCAAAATTTATTTCCTTGATTTTAGCCATTGCTGTAACACTAGTGTGAGACCGTGAATTATCTTGACACAACACCCATCTTGCCGACGGCTTTTTTATACATAATTTTTTGGTTAAAATATGGTGAAACCGCTATTTCGAGATGTTTACACTATTAGCTTCTTCACTCATTTTCAGCCTTCTGTCTTTTAACACCAACTCTTCAAAAATTTCTGAACCGTTAATACCTTTTAAATAAAAATATTTATTAACGACGATATGTTCAAGATCAAGATCTTCTATTCTAACAGATAGAAAATTCGTTTTCTTTGAATAATAACTAATACTAAACTATTGGGTAGATCGCTACCATATTTTCAGTATTGACTACTAAAAGATAGAAGTTTCAATGGAAAATAAAATATTTTACTCATCAAAGCCAACTACATAAAGACTACTTATCATCCCGTCCTCATACAATAAGTATATGTACAGCAAGGTGGTGACGGTTAGGTATGAACATGGGGATTTAACATAGGATTTTAGTTTTATTTAATTTCCTGCTTTCCTGTTCATTTTGCGGCAAAAACTGAGTGCAAAGTTGTTCAAAATTAAATGTTGCATACAAAACTGTTTTTGCATTTCTTTTTTATGTTTCTAGTTATATTTTTTGTATATAACATTTTTCTCTAAAGTCATTAGTTCGCCCAAAAAAGCGCTGGTTGTTTTAAAGGAAACACCCTGTATATATATATATATATATATATATATATATATATATATATATATATATATACAGGGTGTCACCGAAATCGCCGTCTTCGATATCTCCCTTGTCGTTAGAAATACAGCATAAGTTTATTAACAGAATTTATTCGTCTACTCAAGGAGCATAACGTAAAATTATTTTCACATATACAGGGTGTTGCATTACGGCTCGGCGAGAATTGTTTGTCTTTTTTTAAATGGAACACCCTATATATTTTTATATATTTTGAATTGTATTTTATTCACCTATACGAACATATGAATTTTGTTTTAGTTTTCCACGGCGTTGCCAAGTTATTCCGTTTTTTCTCTAAAAAAGACCGAATACACGCATTGCTTTATAAAGGCTTACTGAAGTTATTTTAATAGTAAGAATTAAGAATTTTCTTTTCTGTATAACTGTAATTATACTCTATGTTCTGACATATTTTTTTTAAAATGTAATTATACAGGCTGTTCAATAAAGCGAATCAAATGTGCTCAATTTCAAATGACCATAACTCGTCATTTTCAAATGGAACACCCTATATTTTATTATTCAGTTGTGTGTATTTTTGTATTATCTTCATATGTTATTAAGGGTATCCTATGCCTAAACCAATAATTTCAAAGATTTTCACCATTTTTCTCTAAATTTATATATTTAACTAAAAATTAAATCTATTATGCCATTGATATTGTTTTTTGTATAAGAAACAATTGCAGTAATGACTGTAGTTTCATTAGCCAGGTTATTATTAATAACAGTGGGATTAAGTAAATTAATTTATTAATATGTCTCTCACAAGAAGAACTTACGAATATGGTGTACGCACTTGGAAAAGCGGAAAGAAACCCTCTTTTGTCGTACTGAACATGACCAGTTCTTTCAAACCTTTCCCTTAGTTTTTCAAAAGAACGCGGATTTGGATGTCGTCTTCCCGGAAACCGTTGTGCATAAATTCTTGATGCCAAAAGAGAGTATGTTGCCGCTTCTTCAAGTGCGTACATCATATTCGTAAGTTCTTCTTGCGCACTCTCCACGCCAGCATTGAGTGCCCGTGAGGTGACGCCTGGCCTGACCAGCATATACCATATTCGTAAGTTCTTCTTGCGAGAGACTCATATTAATAAATGAATTTACTTAATCCCTCTGTTATTAATAATAACCTGGCTAATGAAAATACTATCATTACTTCAATTGTTTCTTATTTAAAAAACAATATCAATGGTATACTAGATTTAATTTTTAGTTAAATATATAAATTTAGAGAAAAATGGTGAAAATCTCCGAAATTATTGGTTTTAGGCATAGGATACCCTTAATAACATATGAAGATAATACAAAAATACACACAACTGAATAATAAAATATAGGGTGTTCCATTTGAAAATGACGAGTTATGGTCATTTGAAATTGAGCACATTTGATTCGCTTTATTGAACAGCCTGTATAATTACATTTTAAAAAAAATATGTCAGAACATAGAGTATAATTACAGTTATACAGAAAAGAAAATTCTTAATTCTTACTATTAAAATAACTTCAGTAAGCCTTTATAAAGCAATGCGTGTATTCGGTCTTTTTTAGAGAAAAAACGGAATAACTTGGCAACGCCGTGGAAAACTAAAACAAAATTCATATGTTCGTATAGGTGAATAAAATACAATTCAAAATATATAAAAATATATAGGGTGTTCCATTTAAAAAAAGACAAACAATTCTCGCCGAGCCGTAATGCAACACCCTGTATATGTGAAAATAATTTTACGTTATGCTCCTTGAGTAGACGAATAAATTCTGTTAATAAACTTATGCTGTATTTCTAACGACAAGGGAGATATCGAAGACGGCGATTTCGGTGACTCACCCTGTATATATATATATATATATTTAGGCCCGTTTGAGTATTTTTTTTAATTCAACCATGTAGTCATTATCATTATATAACAAAACTATTGAGAAAAATTCAATTGAAATTTAAATAAATTATAATTTTATAGTTATTTTACAGTAGGCTACATATGAAAAACAAAAACTGTTATGTCAGTTTGAATTATTTAGTACGTAAATAGAACACTATTTACTCACTCTTAACAACTATTTATGTTTCGTTTTAATTTAAGCTCAATTGTTTTTCATACATACTTTTTTTTTTCTTTAATAAGTGAATATCTCCCTTGGTCGACTACAACTTTTATTTGCATGATTTTCTTCTATTCCCAATAATAAAGAAAATAATCGAGGCAGTGATGCACAACTAGGCGAAAGTGCATTATTATACAGGGTGTTTCCTTTAAAAGAACCAGCGCTTTTTTGGGCGAACTAATGACTTTAGAGAAAAATATTATATACACAAAATTACCAGGGAAAAGGGCTTAATTTATGAGGAATAATAAATAAAAAATTCAACCAGTGTTTCTCAAACGGTAGAATAAAATTATATTTTTTTAAATGGCAACCTATATAAATTTTTTGCCCATTAGATAGAGAATTTTTTTCTGATTTCAACGATATAAATATGATATGGGGTTGTATAACAATTATTTCGAGAAAAATGATAGTAAAAATCAGAAATAATTCTACAATATTGAAGTAGGCTATGCAATAAACAACTATTAATACGACTATTGCCTAGGTTACGATAGTATATTATTTTCTTATATCTAAAATAACTTGTTTTACTAAGAAATTCATAATAACAAATGAACTACATAACGAAGAAATATCAAAAAATAATAGTACTAACATAAAAAGAAAAACAATATGATGGAAATTATTTACAAATTTATGCAACCTTAGGTATTTTTGGTTTTTTTTCAACTGCAAGGCCATTTTTATTAATAAGTAATTAAACAATTACGAAAACAAACACTTAATAACGTATGTAACAAAACTATCTGTCACCTGTATCATTTGTTTGCATTTGTTTATTGCACAGCCTACTTCAATATTGTAGAATTATTTCTGATTTTTAATATCATTTTTCTCGAAATAATTGTTATACAATCCCATATCATATTTATATCGTTGAAATCAGAAAAAAATTCTCTATCTAATCTAAATTATATAGGTTGCCATTTAAAAAAATATAATTTTATTCTACCGTTTGAGAACCACTGGTTGAATTTTTTATTTATTATTCCTCATAAATTAAGTCCTTTTTCCTGGTAATTTTTTGTATATAACATTTTTCTCTAAAGTAATTAGTTCGCCCAAAAAAGCGCTGGTTGTTTTAAAGGAAACACCCTGTATACAGAGTTGAAAAATCTCTCGCATCTCGTCTCGTCTCGTAGCGTTATGCAAGACGAGAACAAGAATGAGATTACTGATCCGAAAACAAGACGAGATCGATATATTACATTTCTCGTCTCGTCGCGCGTGCATCACTAAATCGAAGTAGCTTGTATCCGTGAAATACCTATATATATATATATATATATATATATATATATATATATATATATATATATATATATATATATATATATATATATGTATGTATGTATAAGTATATAAATATTTTTATATTGGGTTCATAATTGACCCCAAGGGTGTAGTAAGCAATGTAGCTAACTCATGACCTAAGGTTCCCGGGTTCGAATATCGGGTAAGGTATGGTTGTCTGTGTGTGTCTTTATCATCTCATCTCCTCATCTCCATCAACGCATTGTGTACATTTACAGGATTACAAAATTGACTCACCCATATATCAAATTGTAGTTGTTTACATGAACTTGTTTTTAGCTCCTTTATTTAAATTTTAAGTTTAGTTGTTTAACCTGTATACATTTTGAGTTATTTTATTATAAAATTCTTTTTTAGGTGTTCCGCAAACGTTGATGCTTCAATTTCTAACCCTGCTCTAAATGATTCGGTTAACCCACTTACACTACTGGATGAAACTCAGGACGCTGCTGTCATTATAGTATGATGAAAGTTTTAGAGACACACTATTATAGAATTTTTCAAATCAAACGCACATAATTCTATAAAACGATTAGCATTGGTAATTGGCATAAGTAATTATTTAATCCAAAATATACTTGAATGCTATTTATTGATTTATTAACGTATTAAATTTTTAAAATACGCACACCGTCTATATTAACAACTTTTCCTAAATAAAATTTTATTTAAAATCTGAGGTGTGGCTATAAAATAACCGGATTAATCTTAGAACATTATTATTCAAAAAATTACGCAAAACAAATATTGCCGCCCTCAATGTACTCTTATCCCCGAACCCTACACCGCCTCATGCGAATATTCCATTGTTAGAAACAATGCTGCAGGCATTTTTTAGTAGGTTGTTCATAAATTCTGTCGCTTTTGTCTTTAACAGCATCTCGACCGCGAATTTGGTTCCTTTTAACTCAGAATTAAATTTTGAGAATAAAAAAGCCACATGGTGCTTGGTCGGATGAATACGGTTGATATACCAAGACGGTGATTTTGTGTTTCGTCAAACATGTCTTAACAGAGACGGCGTTGTGTGCCGGCGCGTTGTCTTTAAGTATTTTTCTCACCCGTACACGAAAGGTTATCAAAACCTCCTTGTAGTATACCTGCTTAACGGAGTGCCCGTCAGGCACCCAATCCACTTGTATATCAGGAAAAACGATGCCCGTGCGCGGCCGAGTCGCAGATCGTATCCGATCTCTTCTCTTCCCTCTTTAAACCTTCTAAATTACTCGAAAACTTGAGTACTAGATGGACACTTATTACCATAAACTTTATTCAACAAATCGTACGTTTCTTTAGCGGATTTTTCCAGTTTCACATAGAATTACACATTGACGCTAACATGTTTCCAACAGAGAAGAAAGCGGTCCACTATAATCAGAAGCTACTGCCGAACGGTTTATCTAATTATCTTGAAATTTTAACCGTGAAAGAGAGGGAAGATAACAAATTAATATGACACACAGGTCAATGTTGTCAAATTTGCAGGGAAACATAGGCTCTGGTATAAGTTGCAAATAAAATTTAAGAAAGGTCAAGCACTGCATTACTATATTATGCTAAATCATTGTGCCATTTGATTTGAAAATTTCTGTTTGTGTGAAATATCGAGCTTGATATACAGTGCATTTCACTTATTTTTCTTGATTTCTTACTTTCCTTAATTTGGGGCTCAATACAATACATGTTGGACTTGAATTATAGTATAATTTGACTGAAATAATAAACTTACTTTTGCTAACTTTCACCGCTAATTTCCTAATATCTTGTTATTGTCAAAAACTCAATTACACAAATTATTTTTTACAAAAAGTAACAAATTATTATAAAAAAAAAATCAGAACTCCTATTTCAATTAAAATGATACTACCTTTTTTAGTTTTATTAAGTTTACTTCACTTTGACATGTAATGTAGGATTAATTGATAATTATCGAGTTATCGTAATTGACTGGAATCAAATGCGGTTGAACTTGCGACGAGGCGAAGGCGGTTGACCGAGTTGAGGTTCTAGTCATACTGTTTCCCGAGGAGCTTCTTACTACCCTTAAGGTTTGTTAAAAGTTTAATAAAGTTATCCTAAAAAGTGACACAATTTCCTGTTCAAACGGAAAATAGCGAAGCTAAATTAATTCACTATAATTCGAGTCAAACTACAAAATAACTACATTGTATCAAACGAAAATTATATTTATAACAAAAGTTACAATAGCCAACTCTCGGTGAGACAATTACAGTAGTAATTTACAGTAAAAAATACCTAGTACCACAAGCCTTGTTTTGAAAACGCTGTTTTGAAAATGCCAAATTTCAATATTTAATTTCACCCTTATGTTTAAATATTTTTTTTTTTCAAAATATTATTAGAGTGCATCACAGGGTTCAATTTTGAAGTCAGTCGGGTTTAAACCCCAGATTCTATAAATTGAGAGACAAACTATAAAAAAAAAACTACATTATATCAAGCGAAAATTATCTTTATAACCCTTATGCTATTCTCTCGCTATCTCTAACCCAAAAGACTATTGTCCTCTCGATATATACAAAATTGTATTCATATATATATATATATATATATATATATATATATATATATATATATATATATATATATATATATATATATATATATATACAGTACTGGACAAAATAAATCATACACCTAGCATTAATTTTAATTTCTCCTTGTATCTATTTAACCTTAGAAGAAAAAACATTGGTATATAAGAAAAAAAAAGTCATTTTAAAATACTTCTATAATATATATACGAAATGAATAAATTGTTGCTGATTTTTTTTTAATATTTTATTTTCCAGTCATCGAGGCATACTTTCTACTTATTTTTCATATATTGCTGATCCATTTCCTCCCACGCCTGTTGAAGTGCTGCAAAGTATGATGTTTTGTTCGTTACATTTGATTTGTTAATATTTTGATCAAAATCATTGTCTTGCTGGAAGATAAAATTATTTTCTACGCCCAATTTTAAAACAGATTCCTCCAAATTTTCGCATAAAATATTAATGTAATCTTCAGCCATCATATTGCATACAATTCTTAATAAATTACCCACACCGGACCATGAAAAACACCCCCAAACCATTACATTACCGTCGCCGTGTTTTACTGTATTTTGAATATTGATTTCTTTTAGAGATTCATTCGATTTTCGCCACACCTTATACTGCCGTTTATGTCCAAATAATTCAAATTTACTTTCATCCGACCATACTATTGTTTTCCAAAAATCTAAAAACATCGCTGCGTACTACTTTGCGAACTCGAGTCGTTTCTTTTTATTTATTTTTTTCTTATGACGGGACATTTTGAAGCTAAACAGTTTTTTAGCCCAGATTCACGAAGTCGACGACCCACTGTTAACTACTAATAGTCAGGTCCATAAATTCTACAATATTTGGTGATGATAACTTGGATTTTGTTTAACCATATTCTTACGATTCTGTTATCATCGCAAGGAGTTGTAGCCCGCTTTCGACCTTTACCACAAAAATTCGTCACAATTCCATGAATTTTGAAGTTCTTCCAAATATGCTGAACTACTCCAATGGAAATGGAATATTTTTCAGCAATTTTTCTAATAGATACTCCATTCTGTTGATCACGAATGACCAAGTTGCGAAAATTAATGAAAATTTGTCTTACTGACATTGTTTTAACGACTAATACTTACCCAGAGCACATTACCAAAAAGATAGATTCCAGAGTTTTATTATAACATAAATTTCTGAATAATGAATCATGGGAAAATAGTTTTTTGCAAATAAAAAAATGTCCGGCAGAAAATAAGCCATGCTATTGAACATGATAATAGTGCATTACCTCCTGTACGTTATTTAATATAAATTTCTGTGTTAATGGTGCATAAATTAAAGAAAATTATAAATTACTGTCAATAAATATTTGTTTCAATATTTTATTATGTAATAAAAAATATTTGCAATTGTCATTATGGTTGAATGGTTAGCATGGCTGCCTGTAGAACGAAAGAACTTTTGAAGGTTGGGGTTCAAATCTCCATCAAGCTAAACTTTTCATTATTGTAATACATTTTTATAATATTCACTCGATCGTTAGCGTTTAAGACATTCATTTTGACACGATTATTTGATATAAACAAAACAAAAAACCAAACAATGAACACATTGTTGACACGAAAAAAAAAATACTTTAAATATTTTTTATAGAAAAAGCTTATTTCTAAATTATTGTAATTGGAAATAGAAGATAGGTATTGAAATGGATAGCAATATTTTATAAAAAAAGGTTTTAACAATGTATGGTTTAAAATCTTGCATTTGACGGTTACTACTTCCATTGAAATTACTATTATATCGTAATAGAAACTTTTTTGTAATTATTTAACTAATTCATTCATACTAGTTCATAATATCTTTAATATAATTTGTAATTAATACATAAATAAAAAAAATGAAACGTTTAGCTTGATGGAGATTTGGACCCCAACCTTCAAAAGTGTTTTCATTCCACATGCAGCCATGCCAACCGTTCAGCTACAATGACAGTTGAAAATGCTTTCATGTTACCTAATAAGATATTGAAACAAATATTTATTGACATTTACTTATAATTTTCTTAAATTTATGCAATGATAATAAAGTAATAAGTATAAAATAACGTACAGGATGTAATGTACTATTATCATATTCAATAGCATGGCGTAATTTTGTGCCGGACTTTTTATTTCCAAAAAACTGTTTTCCTATGTTAAACGCCTATGTCAAGGTTTGTTTGGGACACCCGGTATATATATATATGTACAGTGTGTTAATTAAAAACCTGGCCATAGGCGTTTAACATGGGAAATCAGTTTTTCCTTGCGCAAAAGTTCCCAAATTATTTTAGACAAAAATACTTCAAATAAATGTTGTAGAGAATTAAATTCTGCATCCAGATTAGTAATAAGATTTTATTTTCGATGTTTCATAACCGAGAAAATCAATTTCAAAGTTTATCGAAAATTGCTGATTTATAGCGATAGCCATGGAAGTCAAACAAAATTACAAACAATTGTATGACATCTTAACTGTCAAAGAAAGTTTGTGTTTTGTGATTTTCGTTCAGTAACATATTTTTTTGGAAGTATGGAACAGTTTTCTCATGAAGAAAAGCTTCAGATTATAAAATGGTGTTACTGTGGACAAAGCTATAGAAAAATACGTGATTTAATAAGTGTAATGTGGTCACATCGACAAATTCCAAGTAAAACCACAATAGAATCTTATTACAAAAACTTAAAGCTGTAATTTCCAATGAATGTAGAAAAATAAATGCCAGACAGCTGCATAATGTTCGACATGGCTTTTATAATAGACTTGGGTATTGCTTAGCGCAAAATGGAGGGTTATTTGAACATTTAATATAAAATTATATTCATTCTAGTTTTCTGTTTTTCTTTTTAAATAAATACATTATTCTTGTTTTCATTTTTATTTTATTTTGTATATGTTGACAGCTATGTATTCTAAAAAAGTTAAATTCTAATTCATTGTGTCAATGTCATACAATTGTTCGTAATTTTGTTTGAGTTTCATGGCTATCGCTATAAATCAGCAATTTTCGAAAAACTTTGAAATTGATTTTCTCGGTTATGAAACGTCGAAAATAAAATCTTATAACTAATCTGGATGCAGAATTTAATTCTCTACAACATTTATTTGAAGTATTTTTGCCTAAAATAATTTGGGAACTTTTGCGCAAGGAAAAACTGATTTCCCATGTTAAACGCCTATGGCCAGGTTTTTAATTAACACACTGTATATATATATATATATATATATATATATATATATATATATATATATATGTTTTAAAATAATTGTTATTAATATGATGCAATAAGTGTTCCCAAAACATGTGTATAAAGTTTTATTACAATAAGTTATAATGGGAGGCAAATATTCAAATTATTCTTATTTCCCATGTTAAATGCCTATGTAACGGCTTTCGAGCGCCACCCGGTATATATATGAGTATTTAACTTTACTATAATGTACGAGTAGTTATTTTATTAGTTTTAGTCCAGTTTGTATCTTATATTCGTTCCCAAATTAGGGAAATTAAGTCAGGAAAATAATGTAAAATGTGTATAAACGTTTTTTTCTTAACAGGCAGAAGCAGGACCTGAAAATATGTTCAGCCTTTTTTTCGACCCAAACCGTAGGGTGCATAACAACCCCACGGAAATTACTGAAGCAGACATAACCACGTTGTGTGAAAACATAGCACCCCTTTTAAAATTGGTACCCATCCAGCCGGGTTCACAGACTTCTGAGTTTCGTAAAGCCAAGAGGGCCACTTCTGATTCCAGCCCGATATTAAGTACAGAGCAACAGATACTTGGAACCAATTCTGATAATCTTGATCCTATGGAAAGAGTAGTTCACGAAATCTTTAAACAGATACTAGCACCCAATTCATTGTTGATGATTAGAGGTTCACATCATGGAGCCAGGAAGCCCTCTTCCGAACCAAACCGACCAAATCATGATAATTATGATCATCTCACAGTTATTATGGCGTTTATAGTTTTATTCTTCATTATACTCAAGTTTTGTTATTAGATTCGTTCAAACACGGTAGGCACTGAAATGCTCATTTCAAACATTCCAAAATTTTAGATGTTTATAATATTTATTGAAACAGAGGATACACGTTATCCATGTTGTTATGTTTAAATTGTAGAAATTAGTTTTTCTATGGCGTTACATTCGCGCAAAAATTAAATTAATTTTTCATTTTCAATGCCATAACGCGTACATTTCTAATTATTAGTAATACATATATATGTACCGGGTTTTTGTTTTTCAAGATGTACGTAGAATAATAACATGGGATATCAGCATATTGCTCCCCCCCCTCTCGCTTTGACTGAAGAATGGTTTTGGCATAAATAGAAAGATAAAAAAATTCTGCATGAAATGAAACAAAATACATGTAAATTATGTAATATTTTAGTCCCATAAATTAATTATTAAACTTATACTATGTCGTATTTCATAGCAATAGCATTTGAACAAAAAAATAAACATTTGGTATGTCAGAATTCGTTAAAACCTATAGCTTGCACAACTTTTATTATGTTATAATTTTATTAATTTATCTTTTGTCAAGCATCTTTAATCTGTAATAAAACATTAAAAAGAAATTAACAAAAAAATCATAGCTAACGATTTCTGATAGTGTCAAACATTTGTTTATCTTTTTGTTCAAATGCCATGGCAATTATTATCAAATTCTTAATTGAATAAATTTATTAATTATTATATAGTTTACATGAATTTTGTGTCATTTTATGCAGAATTTTTTTTAACCATTGTTACTCAAAACGGGGGATAACAGTCTGTAAAAAACTGATTTCCAAAAAAAAAAAAACCCGGTATGTAAAATTACAACATATTACTCATATTTCTATCTTTCTTCAGTTTTTGGGTATTTTAAGGTACTAAATTTAAAAATTGGTCGAATCAAATATTTCAACTTTTTACATACTTCTGTTCATCTCGATACGTACATTCCAAATAAAGCATCTCGATTCTTTACATTATCCTCAACTTTGGTCCTCATTTTTCCTAATAATCCCTATAGTCCAAAAATGGATTAAATACAAATCTGCCAACTTCACCATTCGAATTTACGGAAAAATGTATACAAGAATAAGAGAAGTTTTAAATTAGTGTTTGTTCAACTAGTTCGTTTCTGCAAAAAAAAAATCTGAAAACACCGGAAAATGGCACAAAATCGTAAAAAATATAAAGTATCCGTTGGGAACGAAAATTACATAACTAATTTATTTTTTGATGTTTTTTTACCTTAAAATGAAGAAATCTAGAATATTGAACTCATTATAAGACCCGTAACACACAATTTCTCTGAAAACTAGTCCACTAATTTGATGGGTCGTCCTATTCTATCAAATGGGTAAAATATTTTCAAAGAAATTGTATTTTCTTAAAATATTTGAACCGTGATCAAATAACTTTTTGAAGAACGATAATATTACTAAATACATAGACATAGACCGGAAGTAGGAACACGTTTTTGAGAATGTTTAGTTTTATATGCCGAAGTAATACTGTGACTGTGTGTAGTAGACTGCGTGTGTGTAATACAAATTTAAATCCAAATAAATAGGTACCTACCAAGATTTAAAATCACGTTCATACTACCAGTCATAGTGTTTTTATTTGATATGTTTTTAATGTTTAAAATATTTATTTATAGGGAAGCGCTTCCACCTAACGATTTGAAAAGAAAGTCAACATGAATCCATGTTATCCTTAAATAATTACTTTGATATTTTATCCCAGTTGTGATTTGTTTGTACAATTACTGTAATTTTGTACGAGATTAAAGTACTGATACAAATCTATGTTCTTATTTATTTTACATGAATATACATGTAATTACACTCCAAACCTACTATATGTACAGGTGTTTGCCGTAAGCGGGCCACCATTGCTATATATCTTATCTAAAGAGATAGAAAGACAGTTAAATGGACAAATTGGACGATATTATACGACAAATTTAACGGTGAAAAACGCAAAATAATTGAACATGAAATACGCGGCTTATTCAACAAAATAATATATATTTTTTAAATGGAATTTAATATTGAAAGTAGTACCATTTAAAAGATTTTTTTATATGAATATAAAAGTTCATTATCACTATACCTCCAAAATTAGAAACAAAAGAGTTATTTTAAGTTGAAATATTATATTTCTTATTTTAATACAAATATGACATTGTTGCTATGAAACTTCATCTAAACTGACAGCGTTTTGTAGTACATACAGAGAATAATTTGTTCTCAACCAGTGAACTTTGCTAATAACTGAAGGCACATAAATTGATATTTTTCGACACATATATATATATATATATACAGGGTGAGTCACCGAAATCGCCGTCTTCGATATCTCCCTTGTCGTTAGAAATACAGCATAAGTTTGTTAACAGAATTTATTCGACTACTCAAGGAGCATAACATAAAATTATTTTCACATATACAGGGTGTTGCATTACGGCTCGGCGAGAAATGTTTGTCTTTTTTTAAATGGAACACCCTATATATTTTTATATATTTTGAATTGTATTTTATTCACCTATACGAACATATGAATTTTGTTTTAGTTTTCCACGGCGTTGCCAAGTTATTCCGTTTTTTCTCTAAAAAAGACCGAATACACGCATTGCTTTATAAAGGCTTACTGAAGTTATTTTAATAGTAAGAATTAAGAATTTTATTTTCAGTATAACTGTAATTATACTCTATGTTCTGACATATTTTTTTTTAAATGTAATTATACAGGCTGTTCAATAAAGCGAATCAAATGTGCTCAATTTCAAATGACCATAACTCGTCATTTTCAAATGGAACACCCTATATTTTATTATTCATTTGTGTGTATTTTTGTATTATATTCATATGTTATTAAGGGTATCCTATACCTAAAACCAATAATTTCGGAGATTTTTACTATTTTTCTCTAAATTTATACATATATTCACTTAAAAATTAAATCTAGTATGCCATTGATATTGTTTTTTGAATAAGAAACAATTGCAGTAATGATAGTATTTTCATTAGCCAGGTTATTATTAATAACAGTGGGATTAAGTAAATTAATTTATTAATATGAGTCTCTCGAAAGAAGAACTTACGAATATGGTGTACGCACTTGGAAAAGCGGAAAGAAACCCTCTTTTGTCGTACTGAACAAGACCAGTTCTTTCAAACCTTTCCCTTAGTTTTTCAAAAGAACGCGGATTTGGATGTCGTCTTCCCAGAAACCGTTGTGCATAAATTCTTGATGCCAAAAGAGGGTTTGTTGCCGCTTCTTCAAGTGCGTACACCATATTCGTAAGTTCTTCTTGCGCACTCTCCACGCCAGCATTGAGTGCCCGTGAGGTGACGCCTGGCCTGACCAGCATACACCATATTGGTAAGTTCTTCTTGTGAGAGACTCATATTAATAAATTAATTTACTTAATCCCTCTGTTATTAATAATAACCTGGCTAATGAAAATACTATCATTACTACAATTGTTTCTTATTCAAAAAACAATATCAATGGCATACTAGATTTAATTTTTAAGTGAATATATGTATAAATTTAGAGAAAAATAGTGAAAATCTCCGAAATTATTGGTTTTAGGTATAGGATACCCTTAATAACATATGAAGATAATACAAAAATACACACAACTGAATAATAAAATATAGGGTGTTCCATTTGAAAATGACGAGTTATGGTCATTTGAAATTGAGCACATTTGATTCGCTTTATTGAACAGCCTGTATAATTACATTTAAAAAAAAATATGTCAGAACATAGAGTATAATTACAGTTATACTGAAAAGAAAATTCTTAATTCTTACTATTAAAATAACTTCAGTAAGCCTTTATAAAGCAATGCGTGTATTCGGTCTTTTTTAGAGAAAAAACGGAATAACTTGGCAACGCCGTGGAAAACTAAAACAAAATTCATATGTTCGTATAGGTGAATAAAATACAATTCAAAATATATAAAAATATATAGGGTGTTCCATTTAAAAAAAGACAAACATTTCTCGCCGAGCCGTAATGCAACACCCTGTATATGTGAAAATAATTTTACGTTATGCTCCTTGAGTAGTCGAATAAATTCTGTTAACAAACTTATGCTGTATTTCTAACGACAAGGGAGATATCGAAGACGGCGATTTCGGTGACTCACCCTGTATATATATATATATATATATTTTAAAATTACTTTTGTAATCAATAATTATTGATTTGCCAATATTGTGCCTTGTGCCGTCAACAAAAAGCAGATGGCGTTGGAGCGCTGTGCGAATAAATTCAGGTGGCATTGACATACCTCATTCAAAATATTTTATTGTTTGTCAAGATAATTATATCTTTTAAGATAGTTGAAAGTAAGTTTCATCTAGTCTTTATTAAGAGACACAGCTTACAAATGGATCCAGAAGACATCAATAAAGCTCTACAAGACTTGGGATTCCTTGAAGATCTGGAGAAGTTAGTTTAACCTAAGTTTTCAATATTTGGCTATTAAAACTATTTGATTTTTACAGTGCTATTGATGCGAGTAACAACAATTCCGGACAAGAAAATCTACAAGAAGGTGCAAATACTAGCAATTGTAATCATGTTACTCAAAGGTTGGTAAAATATCCCTACTTAGGTATAATAATTTTCAATAGCTTTGAAGCAATTTGAATTAACAAAATCTGCACAAATGATCTAAAAATTGCAATGAATATAAAAAAAGGTGCAAATATATTGGTATTCTAGACGTTTCGGTGGCAGAGTGTGTTGAGGCAGTGTGTTAGCACTCGAAGCGACCTTCATCGCTCGGATCCTGGGTTCGATTCCCACCAGGGGCTTTGATGTCTGTGAGTTTTTTCAAATACATTTATAATATATGTATATGTAATGAAATGTAACAATATAGTAAATAAAAAAGTAGTTGAACAGGGCTATAACATAAATGTTGATAAGCCGATAATTTTATTATTATTGGTATTTTAAATAAAAGGAATCTTGATAACTACGAAATCTGTTACATGTAGTTGTATTAGAGAAGAGTTGCCTCATTGGGAGATTATTATTGTGTTATGTTGATTATCCGGAAAAGATGCATAGGTCATTAGTTATAGGTGAAAAAATATATAAGAATTTTGAAAATAGACAGTGTTCCATACATTTACTGTGTTTGCTACACTGTTTATTTTTAATCTTACTTTTCAGGTCTGAGGGTCAAGTTAGCAAAAATAAGGAAGAAGGTAAACAAGAAACTGTAACTTCTACTAACAATGGTTGCGTTGACATTGATCTTCCAAGGTATTAGATTCTTTATAATAATTTTAATAAAGTTGAAGTAACACAACTTGCATATTATCTGATAAATGATGGAATTAAAAAAAAAATACAAATTATCTTTGAATATCTGCATACAAAGCAGACTGGTACACCCAGCAATGGGTAATATGCCGTGATGATATATTTTTATTTTATTTATACAAAAACAATAAAATATAATTTGGAACACAAATTTAATTTGTTGTGTTATACCTAAGTTCACAGAACAAATTAAGTGTTGACCACGACACCGGAACAGGATTTTAACATGTAAAATCATACTTTCGTAATTTCCTGCTTTCCTAATTATTTTATTTAAAAAAGCTTCAAATAAAAGTTGTAGAGCTTCTGCATCTGAATCAATATAACTTAATTTTATATGGTTTACAACGGCAGAAATTAGGTATAAAAATGTCGAAGATAATCCCAAAGATAGAGATAGCCATGGAATTGAAACTAAAAATTATCTAATGTTTGCGATTTATCTGTCACGCTAGGTTATTTATTTTTATTATTATTTGTAATTTCTGTTAAACTAAAAAATAATTCATTTAAATTAATAGAAAATTATTCACTTAAACAGATATTACAAATATACGTAATAAAAATATATTAACCTAACTTGACACGTAAAACGTTAAAAATTTGTTAATTTAACTGTTTTAATTCCGTGACTATCGATATTTTTGGGGTGATATTCGACATATTTATACTTAATTTCTGTTGTTATAGATAATGCTTATTTATTCAGATGTAGAAATTTAAGCTCGACAACTTTTATTTGAAGCATTTTTACCTAAAGTAATTAGGGAAGCATAAAATTATGGAAATATGGTTTTTATGTTAAAAGTCCTATATTCCGGTGTCGCGATCAACACCCTGGATATTAAAATATTGCTTTAGTGGTGCACTTCTCACGCCAAGAATGAGGGCCCATGAGGTAACGTCTAGTAAACGTCCGCACGGTACAAAAATATGTCATCATTACCGAGATCTAAGTCCATAGCAGATTGGCACACCTAACAATGGCTATTATGCCGTTATGATACATTTTTACAGGATGTTAAAAAAGGGTAAATCTTTTTGAGGGTATACAGGCTGTTCATTTTAAGTGGTACACTATTGCTATCTCGATAAGTATAGAAGCTACGAAGTTGGTTAAATTAGAAAACAATTTCTATTTTAAAAGACTACTTTAATCAGCGAAACAAGAATTTTTTAAACCGGTGGATCTTAAAATACGGGGTGCAACTTATTGTAAATGGGAACTTATTTTTTTATTCGCTTATTCGATTTTTTTCTAAATTCAACGGTATCCATATATAATACCCTAATATTACAAAATATTTGAGTAAAATGCAAATGAAAATTATGCCGATTTAATTTAAATCTGATTGTAATAAGAGAAAAAAAAATACTGACTCGAATACGCTAATAAGAAAATAGGTTCCCATTTACAATAATTTCCACTCCTTATTTTGAGAACCACTGATCTAAAAAAAATTGTTTTCCTCATTAGAGTAGTTTTATAAAATTGTTTGTTAATTTATTTAACTGTCTTCGAAGCTCCTATACTTCTCGACATAGCAAGTGTACAACTTAAAATGAACACCTGTATACTTTTCGATGTGCTGATTCTCAATCAAAAAGGTTTTTTTTTCCAAAATTCGGAAAATTGTTTCTTATTTTCTATTTAATACATTATTAGTGCGCTACTGCCGACATAATATTTTTATTAAAAAAAAATACGAATTAATTATTTGATATTCAACGTTAGTTAAGTACGTGATTAGATAAACAATTATTTTTAATAAAAATATTGTCAGCAGTGGCGCACTAAAAATGTATTAAATAGAAAATAATAAATAATTTTCCGAATTTTGGAAAAAAAAAGAATTGAGAATCAGCACATCGAAATGTATGTACCTTCATAATATTTTACCCATTTTACCACCTTGTATATTTAGTTCACTAAAAAGTATATTTTAGTTGAATTTATTATCATTCATTAAAAGAATTACTATGTTATAAGTATACATGTTACATGCATACTATTATAATTTTTTTTTTTTATAATTTTATAGTTATTGAGATTCTTGTATTAGGATTATAAACAGGTCAACACTAGTAACGGTAACATAGGCGTTAACATGGGTATACCCGAATATTATTTGTTGCAATTTGAAGTAACAAAATTCGCACAAATGATCTAAGAAATTGGAATGCATGTAAAAATAAATGCAAATGTATTGGTATTCTAAATAAAAGTAATCTTGATAACTACGAAATCTGTTATATGTAGTTGAATTAGAGAAGAGTTGCCTCATTGGGAAATTATTATTGTGTTGTGTTGATTATCCGGAAAAGGTATATATGTCATTAGTTATAGGTGAAAAAATATATAAGAATTTTGAAAATAGACAGTTTTCCATACATTTATTTTTATTCATTTTTGCAAAAAGTGTTTGCTACAATGTTTATTTTTTTTATCTTACTTTTTAGATCAGAGGGTCAAGTTAGCAAAAATAAGGAAGAAGGTCAACAAGAAAATGTAACTTCTACAAACAATGGTTGCGTTGACATTGATCTACAAAGGTATAGCAACTCTATAATAATTTCAATAAATTTGAAGTAACACAGCTTGCATATTATCTGATAAATGATGGAATTAAAAAAAAAATACAAATTATTTTATAATATTTGCATACAAAGCAGATTGGTACACCCAACAATGGGTAATATGCCGTGATGATATATTTTTATTTAATTTATACAAAAAAAAATGAAATATAATTTGGAACAACAATTTAATTTGTTGCGTTATACTTAATTTCCAAGAACAAATTAGGTAAGTGTTTGGTGTTAACCACGACACCGGAACATAGGATTTTAACATGTAAAATCATACTTTCGTAATTTCCTGCTTTCCTAATTATTTTATTTAAACACTAGTTACCGTGACCTAGGCGTTAACATGGGAAATCAGATTTTCCCAAATATTATTTGTCCCGTCAAACGTTATATAGAAAAAAAAATCATATTAACCATGCAACAACAGTAACAAAATATTGTCATTTTTTACTAACATGAATAAAAACCAAAATAATAATAATCATAACAAATGAAATGCAAATAAATGTTTATTAATAAGCTGGCTTAAGTAAACAATTGTTTTGTTACTGTCAGTTTCATGGTTAATGAGATTTTTTGTTAATTTCGCAAATTTTTAAATTTATTTTCTGACTTTATATGAAACAGAAATATAATGTGTTTGGTATCAAAAAATTCATAATTTTTCTTTATAATATGCACCAATTCTTTTTTCTATAAATTAATGCACAAACTTTTGGCAGCTAAAAAACTGTTTTTCTATGTTATAGCCCTATGACCCGTTTTAAAAATTACAGCCTGTATGTAAAAATCTAAATTTGGTCACGTAACATCAGGAGGAAAATAATTCAGATCTGCAATCTGCAAAGGAATAACATGGGAACAGTGGTAGTGGTTTACTCCAACTGCACCTGTCCATCTAGAAGCGATGCAGTGCTTGTCAAGAACATAATTTCGGGCAAATCTTTTAAAAACATATTCTGATATTGAATTTTAAAATTGGTTCATATTTCATTGATATAGGTAACTAAAACGTTACGCCTTCTCATGTCCATATTTCTGAAATTAAGCATTTGTGAAAATTTGTTGTAATCTTATTCACGTGTTTTTATGTTCTTTATTTAAATTTTAAGTGTAATTGTAAAATATTGTGTGCATATTCTACTTATTTTATTATAAATTCTTTTTTAGTTATCCTGGACCTGCCCATGCTACATTTGCCAACCCTGTAGATGATCCGTTGAACCCTGTTCGCGCACTACTGCACGAAACTCAAGACGCTGCTGAGATTATAGTACGATAATAATTTTAAAGAAACCTAATTATAATATTTTTCAAATCAAATGACTAGCATCATATAATACGATTTACATTGGAATATGTGACAATTTCTAGTTAAAGTGACAGTTACTGATAACTAACGATTATGTTGCAAAATTGTGCTTACCGCCTTTGGTTAGAACTAACTGGAATTTAAAACTGTTCGCATCGCTTCTAATCTTCAGTTTAATTCTTAACTAATGGTTAATTAATTGCCACTTTAACTACAATCGGACCTTAAAATATATCTTTTTTGTACTGGCTCTGGTGTAAGTTGCAAATAAAATTTAATACCGCATTACTGCATATAAAATCCATAATTGCTAAATTATTTATAGGAATCTGGACATTTGATTGAAAAATACTGTTTATATGGAAAATCGAACTCGATATACGGTGATCGGTGAAAGTCCGGCACCAAGAATATTTCGTTTAGTTTGATAGATACAAAAACAAATGTTAATAAACAAAGTTTAAGTAGACAAAGGGGCTCATAAGATTGTCCTATACTCTGTTTTTAAACCAGGAGGAGTAAATGCGAAAATCAGATTTAAACTATAAAAGTTACCAGAAAAAGTTACTAGATTTTTTTCGCGCGAAATACAAAAACTCCGTACACATCTGCACTGTATACTTCACATGGAACTTATTTTAAAATAAAACTGACATTATAAGCTCTTATTTTTCACACCATATATTTGATTATGTGAATAAAAAATAATCTATATATACCGGGTGATAATTTGAAAACTTCCCACCTTGAATAACTCTTTAATTAATAAAATTATCAAAAATCACTAAAACAGCTCAATGTTATTTTGGAGGGGGACATTTAATAACCTAACCCCCACCCCAAAATTTTAAATGGCACTACCCCATGTGTGATACATCATTTTAAAGGTTGTAAAATTCTCAATATTTTAAAGCAAAGAAAATTAAAATCGGCCGAGCCGTTCATGAATTAGAGACAAAAATGTATTAAACCGGAAAATTTACAAAATACCTAAAACTAAAACTCACAAACGTAAACAATTAAATTTATCGTAATAGATGCTCGAATTGCGCTCCATTGGTTGCTAGGCAATGATAAAGCCGATGTTCAAACTCTCTTCTAACATTTTCGAAAACTCGCCGCGGAATTAATTGGCATTCGGATGTTATTCGTTGTTTCAGTTCGTCGATGTTGGCTGGGGGAGTTTGATAGACGATGGATTTAAGGTGGCCCCAAAGGAAAAAGTCGAGAGGGGTTAGGTCAGGAGACCTTGCTGGCCACTCTACTGCTCCTCTTCTTCCAATCCACCTCTCTGGAAACTTGTTATTCAACCAGTTTCGAACTGGTACCACAAAATGTGGTGGGGTACCATCTTGCTGAAAATAAACTTGATTTTCATCCAAAATTAAGTTTCCTTCGTCGTCTACTTGATTTTCTATTGCTTCCGTAATCAAGGGGTCTATGACATCTTCCAACATATTGAGATAAATAGTACCATTTAAATTTTCATTAATAAATAACGGACCAATGACCGAGTCCCCCAGTATACCAGCCCACACATTAATTTTTTGTGGCCACTGAGTATGCGTTTCTCTAAATAGATTCGGGTTTTCATCATCCCAATAACGACAATTATGACGATTAACATAGCCATTCAAAAAAAAAGTACATTCGTCACTGAAGCAAATATTTTGAATTAGATTTGGAGTGGTATTTATCATCACAGTCATTTGTTTACAAAATTGAACTCGTCTATCGAAATCATCTTCATTTAGAGCCTGGTGATTTTGAAGTTTGTATGGATGCCATTTATGAAGTTTTAAAACCTTATGAACAGACCCATACGAAAAACCAGTTATGTTGCGCACTTGCCGAATTGAGCTCGTAGGATTTGCAGCAAATTGTCCTAATATTTCTATTTGAGAGTCCTCATCCACAATTCGAGGTTGTGTCCTTTTTTTATTTGCTACTGATCCAGTTTCTTCAAATTTTTCTACCAAATCTAAAACGTATCGATGGGATACATGTTTATTTAGATGTCTTGCATTAAATTCATTGGCTGTACGTCGAGCACACTGATTTTCAGCTCCATAAATGAAAATTATTTCAATTCTCTCTTCTAAAGTGTATGTCATTTCAGTGACACAATTGGCACAAACGCTATCCCAAATCAAAGTAATCTAAAGTTATCTGAAGCGGCGATATTTAATTCCTGAATTCTACAACACTTGACACTTTGAACTTGTACTACGCACGTTCTTTTGTTTCAAAGCAAAACGTAGGTAGATGGCTTGATCAACCACTCAAAATGGGCATACATTTTTGTCTCTAATTCATGAACGGCTCGGCCGATTTTAATTTTCTTTGCTTTAAAATATTGAGAATTTTACAACCTTTAAAATGATGTATCACACATGGGGTAGTGCCATTTAAAATTTTGGGGTGGGGGCGGCTGGAGGGGAGGGTGAAAGTTTTCCAACTGATTGGAATAGGTTATTAAATGTCCCCCTCCAAAATAACATTGACCTGTTTTAGTGATTTTTGATAATTTTATTAATTAAAGAGTTATTCAAGGTGGGAAGTTTTCAAATGATCACCCGGTATATATATATATATATATATATATATATATATATATATATATATATATAATTTATTTATTTACAAATTTATACAATAGAATACAATACCAAAAGAACAAAATACAAAAAAGAAATATTACATTTAATTCGTTTAAAATTTAATATAAATTGAAACTGTATATTATGACATCAATAAGATAACATTTTTCGTTTGTCAAGCTGTACAGCAAGGCAAATTCAGTGCACAGACATTAACAATCTTTATCAAAAGAACCCTCCGATGAGCTGGAGTCACTATCATTGCCAACCGAAATAATGAATGGTTCTATTAAATCGTCTATTATTCCGTCCACCTTACACTTTTTTTTCTTTTTCCTTGACGTGTGTTACACAATTTTTCCAGTCAGCCCATGTGACATTTTGCACCGCCTGTTGATAAAGATTTTTCACATCATTTAGCTTAAAAGTGGTATTTTTTGATGCCACTTCATTCTTTATTTTTGCCCATATCAACTCAATTGGATTGAGTTCACAGTGGTAGGGAGGCAATCTTAACACAATTTTGTTATTTTTCTTTGCCATTTCGTCAGTCACATATGAATTGTATATGAATAACCTCAAAAGTATGACAGTTAATACATCAAATGTAAAATCTTTGTACAGTGTAAACCTGACGAAGCACTAGCCAATCAGAAGCGTCAGTTTTAGCGGTTAAAATTTAAATTACTCCTCCTGGTTTAAAAACAGGGTTATAGTAAGAGTTTTGTATCACTCCCAGTTTTAGCGGAAATGGATAAATCTAGCATAGGAAATAAGTATTTATACATAAATATAAAATTACCTTCATAACGATACCAAAAATCATAGTTTTACTTCAACCATTTTAAAATAGCAAACATTTATTTTCAAGATAATGTATTAATAAAATTCCATGCAAAATAAAACAAGCTATGAAATTTTTTTATTACCTTAAAACAAAAGAAAAGTATTTACCTAAATTAGTTTTGTTATTTAATGTGTGAGCAACATTTTTTTTTACAATAATTATAAATTGTCATATGTGGTCGAATCCCACACGAATCAGTTTTTAATAATAATTAAAAAAAAAAAACAGACACCCAGATGAGTCCGAGTGGCAGCATAAGCTATTCTACATGTAACTAGGGTGCTAACAGAGGGCATGTCTCTGTATAATTATATATGTGTAATGTAGAATTGTGAATTGTATACGTGATAATTTGTATAGGTTAAATGACCGTATAACAAAGAAATACATTATTATAATAATAGCCTAAGTGTGTTACACAAATGAGGAAATGATTTTTTTTATAATTCGGAGAAAGTCAAGGAAATTATATTAGAGCCTTTCAACTTTAAGGAGAGAGGTATCTTCACGTTTATTTTGTTTTAAGATAATAAAATTGTATTTATAGCTTGCTATGTTTTATTTTGTATGGAATTTTATTAATACACATTTTGAAAATAAATGGTCGCCATTTTGAAATGGTTGTAGTAAAATGATGATATTTTGGCATCGTTGTGGAGGTAATTTTATGTACTTTCTGAAAAAAATATAAAAATCCTAGTCTCTATGCTAGATTTAAAGTACCCATTTTCGCTAAAACCCGATGTGATACAATTTTTTTATTATGATAATTTTATGAGTCTCATTGTTTAGTTAAACATTACTTAATAACATTTTTTATATCTTTTAATATGTACGACATATTCTTGGTGCTGAACTTTCGCCTATCTCCCTGTATGTATTTGCAATGGCCGACAAAAGAGTGGAGCATCTAAAAAAAATGTCTTTATAAATTATTTTACATTATTTTAATATAAATTCTCTAATTTATGTTTATTAAGTAAATTCGTATGTTTCTTAATACATTACCAACAAACTCAAGTTTTATTAAAATAAAATATCAATTCAATAGCGTGTATTTTCGCCTCTTGATACAATTATTGTAGCCAGTTTTCGTCGTCCCATGGACCGTATAAGGGACCTGAAACTGAACCTGAACCGAAAACCCGAATTAATCAGATTTTTTGATAAACCTGACACCCAATCGAACTTTTATTTGTGAAGGTCAATAAATTTGAACCGTATTTAAACCGTTTTGTAAATTTAAATTCTGCTGGGTTTTAAATTCGACTATAATTGAGATTTTTCAATACTTTTTCTCAAGGTAGATTTCAAATTTTACTGATCTACAGCAGTAGAATTCGTTTCTGTCGTTTTACTTAACATTTCTTTATTTGTCAAGTTTAAAAAGTTCACTGTGTATTAATTATTCTTACCAAATTAATTTAACCCATTAAGGACCAAGAATTGAAATAATAAGAATTTTTTAAATGCAAATGTTTATTTCTTATAAAATTACATTAAAGAAGACATAGAAATTATGAATGATTTTTTTTTTGTTAGTTTTACTGTTACATAATGTTGCGTTTACGCAACTTTGGGCTTACTATGAAATTCTTGAAAACAATTTGAATGAAGATGAACATTACATTTTTGACATTTGTAAATTGTTGTATTCTTGCACAATCTGCATCTTCTTCTTGCTTTGTTTTTCTCTTCAATTATCACATGTCCTACGCGATCGTAACGTACTTCAAAAGGTAAAGAATTTTTGGAGGTCCTCAACTTCAATATTGGATTCTTCTTTATCACTATTTTCTTATCTTGGGTTTCATCACTTTCAGATTTCATCAGGGCTATAGCTACGTAGGATCGGAATTGTAACTGCGACATTTTTTCATCGTTTGATAATCTATGTATTTTCCAAGAATTGACAATAACGCTGTCAATCAAATTTATGAAGAGAGGCCACCACCATTTTTTACCTCTGACACGTATTCGGTAATTTGCAATACCATTGTCATGCAAATCAACCCCTCCCATATGTTGATTGTATTCCGATATGACTTTAGGCTGCGGTACAGATACACTTTTCTTTAGTTTCCTGTTATATCTTTTGGCGGTTGCTAATGGCTGTATAGTGCCATTGTTACTAGCCACCGTCACAATAGAATTGTCGTTCCATTTTACCATCATGACCTCTGCTTCATCTTCAAAAGCAAAATCTAACGAGCCTCTTTCTTTTTTTTTCATGATCGAAGTGGATTGCAAAGGACATTTTGCAGTGCGATTTTCTCTAATGGTACCAGTCGCAAAAAAACCTTGCATTTTCAGAGTATAAAATAGCTTGTAAGATGAAAAAAAATTGTCAAAAAATATTCGATGTTTAGATGGACTTTCAATCACTGAAAGTAGATCTGTAACTACTTGTTCACCCAAAGTCAATTCCGGGTTCTCGTTCTCTGCCCTTTTCCCACCATAAGGAATAAATTTATACAAATAGCCATTTGAACTGCACAAGCACCACAACTTGAAGCCGAAACGTACTGGTTTGCCTTTTATAAACATCTTACAAGAATGTCTCCCGAAATACGGAACCATTTCCTCATCGACAGAAAGGTTGTGTGAAAAAATGCCAAACTGAAGATTTTTTTCGTTGATAAGATCAAAAATTGGCCGCAGTTTAGAAAATTTGTCATTTTGATCAAGTTTGCTGTTATCAGATAGGTGCAAATTTTGTTTGATGGACATAAATGTATTACGACTCATACATTTTCTAACAATTGGTAATCCTTTGTCCTCATCTTTTGACCAGTACAATTTCATACCGGGTAATGTATGATATCCTGACAGAATCATTATTCCAATAAATCTCTTCAACATAGAAGTTTTTAGTTGAAAGGAATGGCGATTATGATCTTGTGCGTATTTGTTGGAATAATCAACAATTTTATTCAAAACTGCTGAATCAAAATATAATGAAAATATTTCATATGGAGACTTACCGCCTACCGTATTTTTTATGTCTTCAATTTTAGAGAACTCTTCCGAAAATGGGGATGAAGTATACGTAGGTTCAACTTTTTTCCAAGTTGGAATATTTTCCTTCATTTTGATAGATTTTTTAGGCTTTATTTCTATTCGCTTTTTTTTTAGCTGAAGATGTTCCGGGTTTCTGCTCTTCTAGCGTGTTTTTTTGTTTCTGCTCGTCCTCGTGATCAGTATTTACGTGTACTTCAAAAGTACCGGTTACATCAGCAACTTGCTCTTCTTCCACAAGTAGATCATCATCTATATCTTCTTCATCTGTAATTTCATCAACTTTAGGCGGAATATACACAGCATCAATATTATCCGCATTCATGAAATCATCATCTTCTAATAAAGCTATGAGTTCTGCCATAGAAAGAGCTCTTCTTTGTTCATACGACATGGCTAAATAAATATAAAGTGTATTATGAGAAGTACGGAATTAAATTTTTAGAAGAATTTCCTCACCTAATTTACAACTGTTATTTTACTGCACTAAATTGTTCTAAGTATGCCTATTCGAAAAAACTCAAACACACTAAAATAAAATAGACGAAACAACGCGAAAGAACCAACGCAACTTGCAAGTACAGACTTTTATGTGTGACGTGTTTCATCGACGAAAGTAACCCGCTAATCCCAATGTTGCGTAAACGCAACATTATGGCAAATAAAAAAAATATATATACAGTAATTGAATTTGTCACATAGAAAAAATTTATTATGATAATACAACCTTTATAAATGACCATCGTCATGAAAAAACAGAAAAAATATTTTCGCCAATATATTTAAAAAAATATGAATATAATTGTAAAAATGACAAAATTTTCTGCAATATTTATAAAATTTTCGGATCTAAGCTAATTAACATTTAATGAACAAAAGTGCATAAATTAAAAAATTGGTATGTTCTTTTAATATGCCATTGATTAAAATTTGAATTAATTTAATATAATTACCAGAAAAAATACTGAAATATAATGTTGCGTTAACGCAACATTGGGCCTTAATGGGTTAATAATATTTTGAAATTAATAAATGTCCCCATCTTTTTGTGCTTGAGCTCTGTATCGAAATTCGAACTCGAACCCAAAACGGATGAACCGTTACAGTTTTTATTTGCTTGAACCAAAACTGAATCCTACACCGACATTATTTCCTGAAGCTTAACCGAACCTGGCCATTACTCGCGTTCAGTCGGGGTAGTGCTAGACTAGCAATGTAATTGAACGGTTCGATAGAATTTAGCGCTGATCTAGCGCTAGAAGAAATAGCAAGTGAGAAATATTTCGCTAAAACATCTAGCGAACTAATGAACAGCTGCATGCGTCAAGTTTGGTTGCAAAAATATCACTTTTTAACAAATTTACTATCTGGTTATCAATATTTACTTCTGATGCATCTTCTAATAGTTCAACTTGAAGTAATAGTTCAAGTAATAATTTCCATTTCAAAATGAAATCTGCGAGCTTTCAATACTATATAGATAAAACTGTCGGTTATTTTCTTACTTTAATCAGCGCTTGCACGCTAAGTTTAATAAATAAATACCGTTCAGTACGCATCTAGCGCTAACAAACAGCGCTACATTTTTGCTAAGCTAACGCTATCCTACCTGAACCCGAGTATTGAAACATATCCCCGCTGAAACCATTAACTCCACCGCCGTCATGTTTACTTTTGACATTATGGTAGCAGGTATATCTTTCATTTCGCCTTCTCCAAACTTTCCCGATCCCGACCATATGCGGGCAATATTTGAATTCATTCTTAAAAACGATATTGCTCCAGTTGTCTGTTCTCCACTGAAGATAATTGCGAGCAAATTCTAGACTAAAGCTGGATTCACATGGACCGTTGCTACCGTTAATTTTGCGGCCGTAGCGGCCGTCATAACAACAGCTCTGTTCCATGCTCCGTCATAAATATTGATGCGCACAGTTCCAAACTTGAAAAACGAAATATTACTAAAAATATGTTTCGACTTTAGTGATATTGTCGGTTGCCATAACCTATACTAAATTTTGTTTCACTGGTTTTGCTGTGGACAACTTTTCGGAACTCTCAATTGGCGAAGTAGTAAAATAACCCTGTTTATATAATCCACCCAAAAAGAAACATAAAAATATAAAATACAATATATATGTATGTTGGTATTACTGAAATGTGTGTTCTGATCATGCGCAGTTAAAATTTACGGCGGCAATCCGTCAACGCCGTCAAAAATATAAATATTTCAACGGCAGCCGTCGCCGTTCGTAACGTATAATCAGAGCCGGATTTACGTTCCGCGGGGCCCCCAAGCAGATCGCGTAGGTGGGCCCCCCCCCCCAGATTAATTTGAACAAAACTCGATTCAGTTATACATTATACAGTTATATAATTATTAATTAATAATGTAATAAATTAATATTGAAACAAAAGTAATTAACTGCCATAAATACATTTATTGTTAAATGTTAATGAAAAAAAATATTAAGTTACAGACGGGCTCTCCATTACAAAAAAAAGGTTCAGCCTCAGCCTTGGGGGCCCCCTTAGGCCGGGGGCCCCAAGTACGAGCTTGTTTTGCTTGTATGTAAATCCGGCCCTGCGTATAATTTCAACCAATCACAGTATAGAACGGTGTAAACGGTGAATAATTTGACGGTGATAACGGTACATGTGTATCGAGCTTTACAATACAACCTGGTGATGTCATTTAAATATTTGAACTAGTTACAGGCCTTCCTACTTAACACACCCACTTCATTGAAGCTTCTTATAGCATTGTGCGTTGTACCAAATATAAAGTTATTGATACTGTTAAATAATGCGTAAATATACAGAAACAGTCATTTTGCTAAATTCGTAAAACAAAATAACATATTAACGATTTTTGTAAATAAAATAAATAAATATAGACTTACATTTTATACCTAATATAAGCAAATATTTTTATTTTATATAAATAATATTTTTAGATGGGCCGGTTTTTTGCCGGTTAATGCATATATGCAATATATGTTTTTTTTTTTGAGAATACTAATATGACAAAAATATCCAGAAACACATACACCCACATAAACCAGATGCGGTAATTCGCTACCGAAAATCGGTCACTTTAATATGTTGAGAGTGAGGATTTGTTGTATGATGTTGATGTTGTTATTATTTTCGGGTTTGTGCTAACCCACTAGGTGGGACATGCGTAATTTTATGTATGTATGTATAGACATAAACCGATAGTACGAACTCAGTTTTATGATTGACTGGTTTTATACAGGTGGAATTGAAAGTTGGAAATATGGTTTTTCTCGGAAGTTATTACCGATACATAAAAATTATTATTCATATTTTTTCAAATTAAAAAGAAAACTGCATCGAACTGGTTTTCTATCTATGGGAAAATACGAGCTTCGTGAAATTAATAAAAAATTAGAAGATGATATACTAGTAATTAGTAATTTTGTTTTCATGGCACACTTTATTTTGAGAAAAAAAAACATTTAAATATATTCTTCAATAACACAAAAATTGTCGAGTATACAGGCAACAACCATTGTAGTTTTTAAAGCAAAAAATATTTTCTATTAATCGGTGTAAGAAAATACAGAGTGCACTATTTAAAAAAACTACAAAAATAATATCTTCCAAAATTCATTTTGTTTTAATCAGATTTATACAGATTTAGCTAGCTTATTAAAAATATTAAAAACTTTATCTGAACGTTTGTTTCTTTCTGTAATAACTTCCAAGAGAAACCATGTTTCTAACTTTCGATTCCACCTGTATACTAGACTTACTAGAGCAATACTGTCCACTACACTGCGTTTTTAATACAAATTCATACAATATCATACTATTTTATTTGATATACTTTTAAAATTTAATATATTTCTTTACAGGGAAGCAGTTTTTATCAAACAATCTTAGCCATATTACTATGATTTGTTTGTAATTATTTTGCAATTTTATTCGTGATTAAATTTAATCTATGTTCCTATTTATTTTACATAGATATACCTGTAATTACATTCCAAACCTACTGTATCCCGTGTAATACGAAAATCGGGCCATAAACGTTTAAAACGAGAAAACAATTTTTCCTTGTGCCAAAGTGGTCTATTAATTTGAAACAATAATATTTTAATTTGCACGTTTCGTAACGGAGTAAATTGAATTTAAAATTTGATAAAAGTTAGGTACTTATTTATAGTGTTATCCATGGTATTGAAACAAATGTAATGACATTATATCTGTCAGATGTTCTCTGTTTGAGTCATCATTATTGAAAATGGCAAATTATTCCCACGAAGAAAAGTTATAAATTATTAAGTGCAAATTTTATAATATCTGAAAAATAAAATATCCTTAAGTACATTTGTTTATGATTTTATTTCAATTTTGTTGCTAAAACCCGTTTGTCACGATCTATAATTTGGGATAGAATTATGGCCAGAATTCTGAACAAAATTATTATGAACAAATTTGTGGACAGAATTTTATGTATACATATATTATGTATGCTACTATGCACGTAATTTAATACATAATTCTGGATATAAACATAGATGTTCGTTTTGCTACTTGCTCTCGAGTCCAAGACAATTTAACCCTTCAGTACACGCACCCGGTCTCAGAACCAACGATATTTAAAATGTATATTATGTCTGTAAAAAGGAATGTATTAATAATTTATAAAAACTGAAATAAAATTTATAGTTTACTTATAGTCTTTTAACAATTACTGGGGCTTATTTTGTCAATAAAGTCATATATCGTCGTTAATATAAAAAAATGGCGTAACTCATAAAATACGAAAAATGAGATACTTCACCCATTTTGATTCTCAATTCCCAACAGTTTTTATATACAGAGAGAGAATCAAACGACGTACATATACGAGTATCGTGTTGAATTAAATAATAATCTAATGAAAATTCTGCAAGAATATTCACACTGTCAAAAAGTATTTATATGTTAGTTGAAACAATTTTTAAACAGTCAAATTATTTGAGATAAATAAACCTGGTCAAATTATTCTAATTATTATTTATTCCCGGTGAAACATTCTGTTATTATTGACAAATTAACTAATATTAATAAGCTGTAGAAAATTTATAAAACAAAATGAGATAAATGGGCCAACCTCGCCTACTATCAGTCTAATTTGATCAATAGAGGTAGTGCAGATATCAGCATCTTAGCATTACAGCAACCTGGAACGTTTGCTGGAACAAAATATCAGTTATTTCACTATTTAGTCCACTGAAAACCATCACATATTAAAAATTCATACCCCGAAAGTTAGTTTAACACTAAAAGAAACAAATATACACTATTTTAACTCCCTCAGAAAAAGTTTAACGAGAATTACACTTACTGTGAGCAGAACAAATTCTCATTTATAGGTAACAAATACACTGATAAAAGACAGCAATAATAAACAAGTACCGGTCTTTGATAATTAGCTGGAACTCTGTTAAGAATCAATCTATAGTTTCACTGGTGGACACGAAATTTAATTAAAAATAATTATTTATTCACTTAACTAATGTAAAATAACAAATAAATTATTGTTATAAAAAAAAATTCGTGTCAACAAGTGGCACAAAAAATATAAACTTTAAGAACACAGCTCTTAATTTCGCGAATTTTAAAATAATGTGGTGTATTGGAACACTGTATGTAAAGGATAAAATAATTTCAAATAATACTTATTTAGAGTTTTACAAAATACAATGGCTGGAAGCATGAACAACTGATTAAGAGTGATTAGCGGGCAATTGTCTAGCAGTGTTTGTCAATCGTTTATGGATTAATTTGGAATAATAATAATAAAGTTTATATGTTTCCAGATTTTTACAAATCTTATACAAATAGATTGGTAACAAAATCACAGAAAATCAATAATTACTTAATGTGTCTACAAGTGTTACAAGTATCAATTGTTTGACATCAAAATTTACAGAAAAAAATCAATAACAAATAGTACCAACACAATCCATAATATGAATAGAAACAAAATTGAATATACATATATGATATATCAGCTATTTGAAAATACAAAATACCCACATTATTAATAATGTTAAAGAATATAGCAAAATTTAATTTAAAGCTGATAAGAAAAATTAAATAATGGTACTAGGTAAAAATAACACCTAATAATATTCTCATTAACAAATAGGTATATGAGAAAACAACACAGCCTTGTCTAAAGCCAAGAAAAATACATCTATTATTATTTATTGATACAGTTTACAGATACATAGGCGGCGACAGACCAAATTCACCTCCACAATAAGCAAAAATTATCCATCAAATAACAGTTGATGGTAATGTAAGTCATAAAGTGAATTAAATTGGTATGAATATGTTGATTTATTGTGGAGGCAAATCTTTTTCGTCGTCTACCAAACCGGGGGGAAGAATTAATAATTATAATGAATGATACTAATAATAATAATAATAATAATAATAGTAATAAAAAAATACAGCAACACCATTATCAAATGTGATATTTATATTACAGGTGTTGATAATAATAATAATAATAATAATAATAATAATAATAATAATAATAATAATAATAATAATAATAATAATAATGATAATAATGATAATAATGATAATAATAATAATAATAATAATAATAATAATAATAATAATAATAATAATAATAATAATAATAATAATAATAATAATAATAATAATAATAATAATAATAATAATAATAATAATAATAATAATAATAAAAGTGATTACTTTGCGATAAGAGGAACTTTTCAAGAGATAAATCTGATGCTATTCATTAAGGCAAAAGCTTCTTATTTTTAGAGCTCCTACCACAAAGTAACACTGCCTATTAATATTGTCATTTGTAAGTTCTTCAAACAAATTAAAATAATTTAATTCAGTTTTGGCTGTTGTGCCATATTCACTAAGGTAGTGATTTTTTATGGATGAATAAAAAGGACATGTAATAAAGATATGGTAGAGGTTTTCTGGTTTCTGTAAGTTACATATAGTGCAGTTAGCCGAGGTATCAATTGTATGTTTAATATTATTATGATATATTATAATATTTTTTTTACTGGTTAATCTTAATTGATTAATTATACGGGTTTTAAAGATAGGGAAACTGTATGTTAAGTGTTTTGAAACGTTGTATTCCGTTTTCAGGAATTTGAAGTAATAATTATAGTTAGTAATTTGGCAATTTTTTAAATCTTTATTATTCAAAGATAATTGTAATTTGTTTATAATTTCATTTATTGTGGTCTTATTTATGGATTGATTTTCCCAAACATGTGAGTAGTTATGTTTATTCAGAAAATTCTTTAACTGAGTTGTAATCTATATTGTTCGTTTTTGAGCGGTCGAGCTCTAGAAATACTAATAAAAATTGTGTACAATTAAATTTTCTATAACCATTCAGCTTACGTTGACGTAGGTTTTGTATGGTACCTATGGTCTTTTAAATTTTGTGAAAAACTTTAAATTGGTCTCCTACAAAACAATCAAAAATGAGATGTTAATTCGTGTTATTGACGACGATATTTACCTCGTTTTTTAGTCGAATAGTCTCAGATCGGTGTGTGCTTGTGTCTCAAATTTTACTGCCAGTTCTGGAGGGTTAATAATATTTTATTAAATTCATTACCAGTAGCGGATCCAAATTTTTTTGGAAGGGGGCTCGGATTATTCTTGGGTAGGGTTACCATAAATGAATAGTTAGAAAAAGGACGCCGAGCCAAGCGAGGCCATGACCACCGGAGGTGAATTTAAAAAAAAAGACGCGGTCGAATTTTATGCAATTTTAGTAGTACAAATACTATAGATATTTGCATAAAAATATAAATACTTAGATAGGTGCATTTACAAAGCAGATACAGGAAAAAATAAACGGGATTTGAAAAAAAAAACAGTACACACATTGAAAATGAAAAAAAAGATACCGGACCCGGACCTTTAGCCCCCTAGTCCTCCACTCCTAAGTTTGCTACTGTTTATAACTGTAAACAATAATCATCAAAATAATAATTATCATTCCACTGCTAATTGTCAGATGTAATTACACATTGTGCATATTATGCGCGCACTTTCTGTCCTTCAAAATCGAACTTGAATAAATTTTACGGACAAAAAAAATCCTGGATACAAATTTCTGTGTGCGATCGTCTATAAAATTCTGTCTATAATTATGTCCATAATTCTTTGCAGAATTATATATCGTGACATGTGCTTAACACTATAAAGAAGTAACTATTATCAAATTTTAAATTTACTCGGTTATGAAACTTTTATTAAAAATAATGAATTATCTAATCACGTAACAGATGTTGAGTAGGAAATGAATTAATTTATATCCTATTCAACGTCTGTTACGTGATTAGATAATTCATTATTTTTAATAAAAATTTAATGTCGCCTGTGGCGCACTAAAAAAGAATTAAATGAAAAATAAGAAATAACTCCGAATTTTCGAAAAATTCTTTTTGATTAAGAATCAGTATAACAAAATATATATTCTTCTAGTTGCTTTTTTGACCAAATTTATATTTGTTTGCAAGTTATTTTGTTGAAGAAGAGCATTTTTTCGCCTCCTTAAAGCAGTAGCCGTTCGTTTCTTTGATTTTGAAGGCCTGTTTTGATTTGAATTTTTAGTTTTAACCATTTTATAATAAGAGTATATAAACTTGGCGCATAAAATTTCAAAACTGATGCTAGCCAGCTAGCCTCTATTCGGACCGAGCCAACAAGATTTCATGCGAAATCGTTGTCTCTCCTCTCTCTAGCTTGTGGGTATGACCTGAGGAGGGGTGGTGGCGAGCGCGGTGTAGAGAGAGCGACGGCAGAGCTCCAGTAGTGCGCTCCGACAAAACGCTGCACTAAATTTACATTACAGTATAGGGCAATATCGTAATTCAATTGGTTTATAACAATTACTTATTGCATTAAGTTTTTTTTTTCATTATTCATTATAAAAAAAATATCTGCATATGACGAACATGCTTTGGACCCATTTTTTTATTTTATTACGTGATTTAATGTTATAAACAATATTATTATTGTTAATAAAAAAATGAATATAAGTTCAACCATTAGATTTACATTTCTCAAAATCAATAAACAAAACTGCATTTGTTTTAATGAATTCCTTCAATCAAACAAACTGAATTAAGATTGGACTGTATTCGACGGCGACCTTAAACATCTCCGCACCGCGCCATACTTCATATACAGAAAATCAGATTCAGAGTATAGCCACGCGGAGTCGAGACCCTTAACTGGAATAATAATTTGTATTGCAAATACGCCATCCCTGTAACTGCTCTCAATTTTTCTTTTTATAAATATTTAATTTGTATGATGAAGGAATGCTGTTCGGAAACTTAACGTGATTACAATAATAATTATTTATCATTATTTTAAACAATTACATATCTAAGTACTTAACATGATTACAATGATAACTGATTATCATTATTTTAAACAATTACATAGTTAAGTACACTTACACATTGATCTTTATTCCAGCTACAGTCGAGAATTGGGAATTAATTACTAATTAAATTACTTTTTCCCAAAATGTAATATTTAATTAACTACTTTGTTAAATAAGTATGAGTACTCAATTACTTTTGAAATAATTTAAAAAGTAATAGGTTTTTCAAATATTAATTACTATTTTGAACCAAGAAGTGAAGGAATCCCCGACGCGCGTAGACTTGTTTATCTGCGTTTTGAATACAGGTGAGAGATGCTACTTGTCATTCGCATTGGGACGTACTTTGAATTTTTATTTTTTAATAGTAACAATATTTACATTTCAAGGAATTTACAATGTCCTCATGTAGGGTTTCATATAAAGCACTATAAATAATTTTTAACAACCATATAGGCATATATAAATACATATAGGTAACTTCCAAATCTCTTTAAAGTATTTGCATTCTACTATTCTACCTATGAGTGAGGCAGGTTTTCCTATCCTAAACAGAGAATAGTGCATCGAAGAAGGAAGAATTATTTAACCTTGGGATTGCATATACGAGGGTCATTCAATAAGTAACGAGACAAATTCTATAATTTTAAAACTATTCAATGAATGTGTAGAATCTTTTCAGGGGTGTTAGTTGGCAACCTTGGGATATGCTCTGATCAGCTGTTTCATCTTTTATGTCAACATAACCTCAAAATTTTCAGTTCACCATGGCAAGTCCACTAGAAGATTGCACCTTAGAAGAGCAGCGCTCAATCATTAGATTTTTAGTCGCAGAAGGTGTAAAACCAAGTGAAATTTTTTCTAGAATGTTAATACAGTACGGTAAAAGTTGTATGAACCGTGCGAATTTTTACAAATGGGTTGATCGGTTTAAAAGTGGCCGAACAAGTTCGCAAAAAATTCAAGGTTCAACCTTCCGCCGGTAAAGTGATGCTGACCATCTTTTGGGACTCACAGAGTCCAGTCTATTGCGATTTCCTTGAAGATCAGCGAACTATCAATAGCCAATACTACTCTGAGATGCTAGAACACAAAGTTAGACCAGCTATCAGGAGCAAACGCCGTGGACTCTTGTCAAAAGGAGTCATTCTTCAGCACGATAACGCCCGCCCTCATACAGCCCAGCTGACCCGTGATAAGCTTCAAGAATTGGGTTGGGAAGTCTTACCTCATCCTGCCTACAGTCCCGACCTCGTCCCATCTGATTTTTACCTGTTTGGACCACTCAAAGACGCCCTACGTGGAAAAAGATTTGCTAACAATGAGGAAGTTAAGGAAGCGGTGCAAAAGTGGCTTCGGGGTAAATCGAAAGAATTCTTCGCCAAGGGAATTAGGAAGCTGCAAGAAAGATGGGACAAGTGCATAACTGTGGGGGGTGATTACGTTGAAAAATAGCCTCAATTTTGAAACATTGACATAAGCCGTTTTTGAGCTATAGCCATTTGTCTCTTTACTTATTGAATGACACTCGTAGTTTGAACCCAAAAAGGTAGCTGCGGCTATGTCAAAACTTTACGGTGTACGCTACCTAAGTCGGAAATACTTTATAAATTTGTTTTATTATTCTTATTATTTTTATTGTTGTTCTATTTCATACTAAACAGTAGTGTTATTTTTTTTAATTAATGTAAAAGGAATAATTTTTTTAGTAATTAAGATGTCAATTACAATTAAAAGTAATTAGTAAGTTAATTTCTTTCTCTCTAGCAGTAATTATTTTTAAAAGTAATTTGCCGAACTCTGAATTACAATAATACCTTATTATATTTATTTTAAACTATTATAATACTAAGTACTATATTAGTTTATTATATATTGTTCTTTACTACAGATATTGTGCAGACTAAAAGCTAATTTCAAATATATTGGAATAATGTTGAGAGCTAATCTGGAAAGATCGATGGTTTTTAATACCTGGTTGAACTGGAGTATTTGGCACTTCATCTCAGTAAGTGCTAATATATATATATATATATATATATATATATATATATATATATATATATATATATATATATATATATATATATATATATATATATTGTACAAATATTTAATTTGTATGATGAAGTTTCCTGTTCTGAAAGCTAACGTGATTACAATGATAACTGATAATCAATATATCAAGCAATTATATTTCTAAGTACTATATTAGTTTATTACACATTGTTCTTTAATCCAGATATTGCGGGGACTAAAAGTTAATTTAAAATATATTGGAATAATCCTGAGAACTAATCTGGGAAGATCAATGACTTTTAATACCTGTTTTAACTGGAATATTTTTTTTTTGCAACATTAAGGGCGTCATCTTAGTAACTACTCATATACGTACTTTTTACAAATATTTAATTTGTATGATGAAGGAAAGTTGTTCTGAAAGCTAACACGATTACAATGTTTACCGATTATCAATATTTTAAACAATTACACATATATTACTAAGTAATTTATAACTGTGTGAGTATTTTTTCAATCATTTTGAGTAACTTTAAGAACATATTTCTGTAAGTTCTCCAATATATATGAAGCATGAACATTGGTCTGAAGGTTAACATGGTTACGATGATAACTGAGTTTCATTTTTTTAAACTATTACTTTTCAAAATAATATCTATATTGGATTATTGCACATTACTTTTTATTTCAGATGTAGTGGCGAAGAAAAGTTAATTTAAATAAATAGGAATTTAAATCTCTATTTATAAAAGATCCAATGTCTGCATAGGAATTGATAATGCAGTCACAATGAATGATTTGAAGAAAAAAATAATGTGCCTATAGTATTGCCGAATAATTATTTCTAATGATAAATGAAATAGATTCACCATTGAATGGAAACATGTAAATAAACACAATCTGATTTTATATTTCTAATGAAAAGTAAAAAATATATGATAGAATATTGTTATTAATTCGTCATATTTTCAGATTAATCGGAATGAAAATACAAACTCTGTAGCAAATACTTGGAAATACTGATAACAAAATGTAATTACTATCTTGAATGGTTTGAAGATAAATATGAATGTACGTTTCTTTCTTTATAATTGCCCAAAAATTATTCATAATGATGATTTAAACAGAATCGCTTTGAATACAAATATCAAAATAAACAAAATTTGATGTATATATCTGATGAAAAGGAAATATACGATAGAATATTGTGATTAGATCGTTACTGTTTCAGATTAGTTCCAAAGGCAATACAAATTCTTTAGAAAATACTATGAAATACTGATGCGAAATGATATTGTAATGACAACCTTAATATAAAAGATATAGAAGTGTTTTTTTATTTGGTAAGTTATTCTTTGTTTTCTTAAAAATTACTGCAGTTTAATTTGACGTTTTAATTGTTAATATTAAAAATGTGTTAAGAAACTGCAAAGAAAAAAATCACTTTACTGGAAAACATGTATTAGTTATTGATTCATGTTTGTGTATAAAGTGATACATTTTTCTTTTTTTTTGTAATTACGCCTTTCATGGCAATTTCTCTTTCTATAATATATGCTTCTGCGATTTTTCCAGTTTTTCATCTTTTCCAAAATTATTCTATATAAATATTGAAACCGATTGAATTTTGAATAAAATTTATGTTGTCCTCTCAGAGACAAATTTAAATAAAATATTTTTTTTTAAAAAAGCAAATAATTAATGCATTAGAATATATATATATATATATATATATATATATATATATATATATATATATATATATATATATACCGTGTGTCCCAAACAAACCTTGACATAGACGTTTAACATGAAAAACAGTTTTTTGCGAATAAAAAGTGCCCGGCAGAAAATTAAGTCATGCTATTGAACATAATAATAGTACATTACCTCCTGTACGTAATTTAATACTAATTACTGTATTTTCAGTGCATAAATTAAAGAAAATTATAACAAAACAAAAAACCAAACAATGAATACATTGTTGACACGAAAAGAAAAATATTTTTTATAAATAAAGCTTATTTCTATATTATTGTACTTTATAAATTTGTTTTATTATTCTTATTATTTTTATTGTTGTTCTATTTCATACTAAACAGTAGTGTTATTTTTTTATTTTTTTTAATTAATGTAAAAGGAATAATTTTTTTTAGTAATTAAGATGTCAATTACAAAAGTAATTTGCCGAACTCTGAATTACAATAATACCTTATTATATTTATTTTAAACTATTATATTACTAAGTACTATATTAGTTTATTATATATTGTTCTTTACTACAGATATTGTGCAGACTAAAAGCTAATTTCAAATATATTGGAATAATGTTGAGAGCTAATCTGGAAAGATCGATGGTTTTTAATACCTGGTTGAACTGGAGTATTTGGCACTTCACCTCAGTAAGTGCTAATATATATATATATATATATATATATATATATATATATATATATATATATATATATATATATATATATATATTGTACAAATATTTAATTTGTATGATGAAGTTTCCTGTTCTGAAAGCTAACGTGATTACAATGATAACTGATAATCAATATATCAAGCAATTATATTTCTAAGTACTATATTAGTTTATTACACATTGTTCTTTAATCCAGATATTGCGGGGACTAAAAGTTAATTTAAAATATATTGGAATAATCCTGAGAACTAATCTGGGAAGATCAATGACTTTTAATACCTGGTTTAACTGGAATATTTTTTTTTTGCAACATTAAGGGCGTCATCTTAGTAACTACTCATATACGTACTTTTTACAAATATTTAATTTGTATGATGAAGGAAAGTTGTTCTGAAAGCTAACACGATTACAATGTTTACCGATTATCAATATTTTAAACAATTACACATATATTACTAAGTAATTTATAACTGTGTGAGTATTTTTTCAATCATTTTGAGTAACTTTAAGAACATATTTCTGTAAGTTCTCCAATATATATGAAGCATGAACATTGGTCTGAAGGTTAACATGGTTACGATGATAACTGAGTTTCATTTTTTTAAACTATTACTTTTCAAAATAATATCTATATGGGATTATTGCACATTACTTTTTATTTCAGATGTAGTGGCGAAGAAAAGTTAATTTAAATAAATAGGAATTTAAATCTCTATTTATAAAAGATCCAATGTCTGCATAGGAATTGATAATGCAGTCACAATGAATGATTTGAAGAAAAAAAATAATGTGCCTATAGTATTGCCGAATAATTATTTCTAATGATAAATGAAATAGATTCACCATTGAATGGAAACATGTAAATAAACACAATCTGATTTTATATTTCTAATGAAAAGTAAAAAATATATGATAGAATATTGTTATTAATTCGTCATATTTTCAGATTAATCGGAATGAAAATACAAACTCTGTAGCAAATACTTGGAAATACTGATAACAAAATGTAATTACTATCTTGAATGGTTTGAAGAGAAATATGAATGTACGTTTCTTTCTTTATAATTGCCCAAAAATTATTCATAATGATGATTTAAACAGAATCGCTTTGAATACAAATATCAAAATAAACAAAATTTGATGTATATATCTGATGAAAAGGAAATATACGATAGAATATTGTTATTAGATCGTTACTGTTTCAGATTAGTTCCAAAGGCAATACAAATTCTTTAGAAAATACTATGAAATACTGATGCGAAATGATATTGTAATGACAACCTTAATATAAAAGATATAGAAGTGTTTTTTTATTTGGTAAGTTATTCTTTGTTTTGACACACGGTATATATATATACCGTGTGTCACAAACAAACCTTGACATAGACGTTTAACATGAAAAACAGTTTTTTGCGAATAAAAAGTGTCCGGCAGAAAATTAAGTCATGCTATTGAACATAATAATAGTACATTACCTCCTGTACGTAATTTAATACTAATTACTGTATTTTCAGTGCATAAATTAAAGAAAATTATAACAAAACAAAAAACCAAACGATGAATACATTGTTGACACGAAAAGAAAAATATTTTTTATTAATAAAGCTTATTTTTATATTATTGTAATTGGAAATAGAAGATAGATATTGAAATGGATAAAAATATTTTATAAATAAAAAAAATTGGTTTTAACAATGACAAAAATTGATTACAACAATCAAAAAAATATGGATTTAAAAAAATTAATAATTATTTCTTTTGATCTTAATGAAACATGATAATAACACAATGAATATGTGTATGTTTTATATTTTTACTGCATTTATAAAGGAAAAGTATGTGGTATAGTTTAAAATCTTGCTTTTGACGGTTACTACTTCCATTGAAATTACTATTATATCGTGATAGAAACTTATTTGTAATTATTTAACTAATTCATCCATATTATCTCATAATATCTTTAATATAATTTGTAATTAATATATATATATATATATATATATATATATATATATATATATATATATATATATATATATTATCTGTGTACGAAGCAGATTGGCACACCCAGCAATGGGTAATATGCCGTGATGAAATATTTATTTATTTATTTTTTTTAAGTTTAGCTTGATGGAGATTTGAAGCCCAACCTACAAAAAACCTTTTATTTCACAGGCAGACATGCTAACCATTCAGCTACAATGACATTTAAAAATATTTTTATATTACATAAGAAAATATTGAAACAAATATTTATTGACATTTATTTATAATTTTCTTTAATTTATTTAATGATAATAAAGTAATTAGTATTAAATAATGTACAGGAGGTAATGTTTTATTATTATTAAGCCTTTATTGTACCACCCAATTTATAATACATTTCATATGAACTACTATAATTACTAATATATTAAATTACATTATAAGTTAAAGGCTATGAAAATTGTATTCTTTTCCAAATTATGTGGTATATTGCCCTCATTGGGCATAGGCTTCCCCCAGGATGAGCCATATTTCCTTGTCTCTTGCTTTTCTTAGCTTCAGTGTCCCTGCTGCTGATCTGATATCATCGCTCCAGCGTTTCTTTTGGCGTCCTCTATTTTTTGTGCCTTCTATCGGTGTCCATTCTGTAGTGGTTTTGACCCAGCTGCCCTGTTTTCTTAACATGTGTTCTGTCCAGCTCCATTTTAAAGATTTTATGGTTTTTGTAACATCTGCTATTTTAATACGGTTATAGATTTCCTCCAGTGTTTTCTTATCTTTCCAAGAAATGTTTAATATACTTCGCATCATTTTATTTTGGCATATTTTCATTCTTCTTATAGTTGATGTCGTTATTGTCCAAGTTTGACATCCATATGTTAACACTGGACTTACACATATGTCAAAAACTTGTCTTTTCGTGTTTAGGCTAATATTGCCTTTAAATATTGACTTTAAAGACCAATATTTCTTCCACGCGGAGTCTATTCTTCTATTTATCTCTTTTTCCATCTTTTTCTCGAACGATATTAGTTGCCCTAGATATATGTAATCTTTAACGTACTCTATTTTTGTATTTCCAATGTAGATGGGTATTTCATTATTATTTGTAATTATTTTTGTCTTTCCTTTGTTAATTATTAGTCCTGCCTTTTTGCATGTATTGCTAAGCTTTTCTAATTGTTCCATAAGCTCTTCAGCGGAGTTTGCTAATATCACTAAATCGTCGGCAAATCTTAGGTTTGCTAGGTATTCTTCGTTTATTTTAATACCATATTTATTGTTGTTCCAGTACAGTGATCTTATTCTTTCTTCTAAAACAGAATTGTATATATCGGGAGATAGGGGATCCCCTTGTCTTACACCTTTCTTAATTTTAAATGGTTCTCCCACTTTTTTCAATTTTATTGTAGCTGTATTATCTTGGTACAGTTCTTTAATTAACTCTATATAAGACTCGTCTACATTTGCTTCTTCTAGCGCTTTCCAAATAGAATCATGTTCTAGGGAATCAAACGCTTTTTGGAAGTCTACAAAACATAGATATATTTTAAAGTTATATTCATTTGATTTTTCTATTATTTGATTTATTGTTTGAAGATGATTTAGAGTTGACATATTTTTGCGGAAGCCTGCTTGTTCTTTGGGCTGGTAAGATTCTAGTGTATTTTTAATTCTTCCTTGGAGCAGTTTAGTAAAAAAATTAAACATGTTTGAGACTAAACTTATAGGCCTATAATTATTTATTTTATGTTTGTCTCCCTTTTTAAACTAGTATATTATTTGTTATTTTTTTCCATTGTACTGGGATTTGTTTACTATTTAGTATTTTGTTAAATAGGAGTTTTAAAGGTAACGTTAATTCTTCTATTCCTATTTTTAATAACTCGTTTATAATATTGTCTTCTCCTGGACACTTACTATTTTTCAGTTCTTTTACAACTTTTACTATCTCCTCTGGCATGAATGGCGGTATACATTGTATGTTATCGTTTTTGATTTTCTTTGTTACTATTCTTATTTGTTTAGTGGTATTATATAGTTCTTTATAAAATTTCGTTGCAACATCTAAAATATCTTCTTTTTTAAATTTCATATTACCATTTTCTTCAAGTTTGATTATCCACTGAGTTCCTAGAGTCATATTTTTGTTGTTTTTCTTTATAGATGCACTCTGTCATTATTTTCATTATCATTTCTTCTTCATTCTTCTTCATATCGTTTCTTATTTTCTTTCTGACCAATTTTCTTACTTCTGTTAATTCTGTCTTTTCTGATATTGTCTTATTGTTTTTTCTTTCTAATTGTGATCTCTTAATTAGTTTAATTGTATCTTCCTTAAATTTACCTCCTCGTTTTTTTTTTTCCCTTTATTTCGTTTGCTGTTTTAATAATTATATTTTCTAAGGAATTATATGTATATCTTAGACTTCCATTATTTGATATTGCGGTAATTTTTGGTCTATGTTGTTTTTAAAAGTTGTTCTATATGTATATATCCTGATTTTCTATGATTGTTGAGTTTTTTATTTGATTGTTTTTATATATTCTACGCTTATTTGTAATCTTATCTAAGTTTATTGTTGCTCTTACCATTCTATGGTCACAGAAGAAGTTAACATTATTTAGTACTTCCACGTTTTTCATATATTTAAATTTCTTGTCAGAATAAAATCTATCTCGTTCTTATATCCTGCTGGAGACTTCCAGTTCCATTTCCGGTCTAGTTTTTTGGTGTAGAACGAGTTTGCAATTTTTAGTTGGTGCTGGTTGGCAAAGTTTATTAGTATTGAGCCTCTTTCGTTCCTTTCTCCGTAGTTTGAGTTGCCTATTACATGTTCTCCTGGTTGTCGTTTCCCTATTTTTGCATTCAGGTCTCCCATTAATATAAAAATATTTGAGTTGTTTGTGTCGTTTTATTTTTTAGCACATTATCTAGGTTATTATAAAAAAGTTCTAGTTCTTCAATTGGTGATTCAGATGTCGGCGCGTGAACTTGAATTATTTTCATTCTTCTCTTTTCGTTGAGTTTTAATTTTAGGGTAGCTATCCTTTCACAGATTGGTACAAATTCTTTCACTTTGTCCTTCCATGTTTTATTAACAAGGAAGCCTATCCCGTATTGACTTTTTATGGCTGAACTATTACAAAATAAAGTATGAGTTATTTTTCTTTCTATAATAGATTCATAGTTTCTTCTTATCTCAGCAAGTCCTAAAATATCCCACTTTATTTTATTTAAGGCATATTCTAGTTCTTTCATTCTATCCTCTTATTTTAATGTTTTCGTGTTTAAGGTGCATATTTGTATAATTTCGGGGGTTTTGGTCGTTTTCTCACGCGGTGACCAGCCGTATTGTGAGTGTTTGTTTCTTTTGTTATATACTGATAGGTATATTGTTTTCATTTATTGTAGTGTTATGTTCTTTATTCTGTAGATTACATATTTGTAAGTTTTGCTTAATTTGTGTACCTGTTATTCGTTTTTCAGACGTTTTCGCTTTACCCTCTTTCTGTTCTTGGGTCGTTACCATATTTTCCTTTTTTGTTTTCATTGGTTGCTAAACTTTAGCCTTTTCCTTCACGTTGAACATATCGGGTATTTTTATTTTCGATACATCAATATTCGATAGGCTGCTACACCTCGATCGATACATGGTTTCTTGTAATGTATTGTTTGTTAAGGTAATGGATGGTTTTGTGTTGTCTTTTGAATTCTTGTTAAATTGATCTTGTTTCGTTTTCTTCGTGTCTTGTTCTCCTTCCTTTTTGCTGCTGCTTTCCATATCCTCCGATCTGTTTCTTTTCTTTGAATTCATATCTTCTTTAATTTTTATAAATTCTTCTCCGATCTGTTTACCATTTACTACTAGTTTATCGTATTTTAATATTGTATATTTACCCATTTCTCTAAGATATTTCATAATAGGGGCTAGTATTTTTCTATTTTCTTGAATTTGTTTTGGCAGGTCCTCTGTAACGTAGATATGTGTATTTTTTTAGATTTTTCTTATTCCTTAAGACTTCAACTACTTTTCTTGCTGCCAGGAACTTTATTAATATTGGTCTTATGCTGTTGTTATTTTTTGGTCCTAATCTAAATTGACGATCAATTTCAGTAATAGATGTTGGTATTTTAAGTTATTTATTTAATATAGTTATACATTTTGTTTCCGATTCCATTACGTTCTTTTCATTTTCTGGCACATCATGCATTAGTATGTTTCGAGACCGTTCTTCTTTTTTCCTTTTGAGACGATTTGTTTTCCTGAATTTCTATTTTATTTTTATTTTCTTGGATTTGTATAGCTGTGTTTTATCCTGCTCATATCTTCTCTCATTTCGTCTATTAAATGTTGTAGTTTTTCTATAGCCTTTAAAATATCTTCATTTGCCATGTTTTTATTTTTCTGGAGGTTTATTTATTTTATTGATATGTAATGCGGGTTGCGTTTTAATGAAGAGTGTCGGGGTAAGACCTTTTATCCTTTTACTGTAATATTTCCTCCCTGGTTTGATATGTTCTATTTTTGTTTAAAGGATATGTCTCGGGATATGTTCTTGTTGACTCTTCTACTTCTCATTTACACTTTTGTTAGTATATCTGAGTTAAGGTGTGGGGGTTAAGGGTGTACTGTAGACAGAAAAAGTGTTGAAAAATACTGAATAAGTTTTCTCAAAATTACAAAAAGTGGACGTAATTGGAAAAATCGGTTTTGTATTTTTCGAAATTATATACTAGTAGCTCGAGAGCAGCGATGCGATTATTATAAATTTTCTCTTCGTTTATGAGATTTTAACTAAATAAAGAAGTAAAAATTGCCATTTTTTAGCCCCATTTTTCTATTAATAGGAGAATGATTTTATAAATAATCTTATCGCTGCCCTGTAGAGGATGGTTTTCTGAACCAATTTATATTAAAAAAAACTGAATTGTTTTATTAGTTATTGCACATTAAAGGAAAAGAAAATTGAAATTTTTTTCACCGTCAGATGTCGCTGGTTACATTGCATTTTTAGGAACAAGCATCTCCCTTTCCCCTCGGCTCTTGTTGTTGACCCAACCCACAGCATGAGATGGGTTTTTGTCGGAAAAGGCAATCTTAGTTAAACTAATCCCTTAACGGATTTCTTCGTCTTTCCACTGTCTTATACTAGTACAGTTATATAATCTTTCCAAAGTTTTAAACATGACCAGAGATTTTTATAATAATAATCAATATACCTTCTTATTTTATGCAAAATCGGGTAACTAATTTCATTATTTTTATAAAAAATATTATTATAACTATTATGTTGTTTATCTTTTAGGACGGCATCCATTTCCATACATGATATACTTTTCAAATTTGTAAAATATATATTATTGTAACGTTTTTATTTATATGGGTGAAGTGTAAATCATAGACAATTATTATTAACAAAGAATGCGTTTATTAAACGATAAATAAATAAAGATTAAATATTAAAAGATATAAAAACAACTAACACTATGATTAAATAATTATAAACACTAAGAATATTATCAAATGCTTAAACACTACGATTATTTATTTAACTAACATTTATATCACAACACTTATTTATATAACTACATTTATTTATGTCAACAACTGTTAAACTGTTTATTTATATCACTGAGTTCATTTCTGGTTGCTTGTATCAATAAGACTGAGACTCCGCCTTCTCCCGGCCAATATTTATACAGCGCGTAACAGTCTAGAAGCCACTAGAAGCCTTCCAAGCGACAATGACCGGCACACAAAGGGACGAGGTCACGGCGCAATTAAGAGTCCAGCCGCTGCGGCGCCAGGGATTGCGTCATCGTTCTCGTATATTCGTTCAGTGGTGGCGTTGTATACTATTCTCTCGGGGGCGCACGTCACATTGCCCCCTCCTTAAGACTGTTTCGTCCCGGAACAGTTCTTGATGACGAAATCTACATGCATTGCCCTTGGTACACTTTGAAGTCTTGAAGAAGTGACAGTCGATGGTCCGCTGGGGTTCTCCTTTCTGTCTGTTAGGGTTAAAGCTGCAGACGAGAATTTCAATACCGGTATAGCGGAAGAGGATCTCTAACATGTTCCTAACCACTCTCCAATCCAAGCCATCTAATCCACAGCCTAACTTCGGTACTGCTAGTTTCAAAATGTCATTCTCTAGCAGATGATCCTTCAGGTCACACAGCGAGCTCCATAGATTGCGATATGACGGCTTTTCGTACGAGCGTGGTTTTGTGACCAGGTAGTAGATATACCGCTGCTGTTCTGCATTGTTATCCCTCAGTCGTAGCGTCTTCCCGACGGATGGATCTTGGGTGGCCAATTCTTGTAGTCGTCCAAATTTTGCCTTAAAGACTGACGCTATGCCGCGTGACATCTTTAAGTCTTCCGATACGCAGTGGCCGAGGGAATAATCTGAGGACACGGTGAACAGATCTCTATGTTCTTCCGTCGTCACGCCATACCGCGCCTTGTGACCAAAGGAATACTGTTCCATGAAGTCTTCAAAAGTTGGTTCCTGAGCTATGATCCGACGAACCGTTGCTCCATGATGGTCTTCATTGTTGTCACCAGCGAATGGGGCTAGCCGGTTGAAGTGTACTACTCTTGGCTTCCCTGTTGGTGTTTTTCTAATTCTGTATATCACGTCGTTTATTTTCTTAACGACCTCATATGGACCTTCCCAATTTCTTTGTAGCTTTGGTGATAAACCTCGGCGCCTTTGAGGATTGTAAAGCCACACTAAATCCCCTGGTTGGTATCCACCTTTTTCTGCCTTGATGTCATACTGGTCCTTCATTCGGTCGCTGGCAGCTTGAGTGTTTGTGCGGACTTGTTCATGAATGTCGTTCATTCTTCTCCGTAAGCCCGTAACGTAGTCTTCTCCGGCCAGATCTTCCCCAGGTTTACTGCCGAACACCAAGTCACATGGCAGGCGCAACTCACGCCCAAATAAGATGTTCGCAGGACTTTGCCCTGTGGTTTCATGCACGGATGAACGATAAGCCATTAAGAACAGATGAAGATGTCGGTCCCAGTCTCTTTGGTGGTTGGAGACTACCTTCGACAAATATCGGTTGATCGTTCTGTTCATGCGTTCAACCATGCCATCGGACTGCGGATGTAATGCAGTTGTCCTCGTTTTATTAATCCCTAATATCTTACAGATATTTTGGAAAACGGAAGACTCAAAATTTCTCCCCTGGTCGGAGTGAAGTTCACGTGGAACTCCGAATCGGCATATACACTCCTTGACTAAGGTTTCGGCGACCGTAGTAGCTTCCTGGTTGGGTAATGGATAGGCCTCAACCCATTTGGTGAAGTAGTCCATGACAACCACGATGTATTTATTTCTGTCTTCGCTTTCTGGGAATGGTCCGGCCACGTCAATCGCAATGCGCTCAAATGGACTGCCAACGTTGTATTGACGCATTGGGGCTTTCCGTCGTCTATGAGGGCCGTTGCTTCCAGCGCAAACTACACATTTCTTGCACCAGTCTTTAACGTCTTCCTTGCAGTTAACCCAGTAAAATCGCTGGCGCAATCTTTCTAATGTTTTGTTGACTCCAAAATGGCCACCTCCAGATCCGTCATGGATCTCTTTCAGCACGTCTGGAATTCTATTCTTAGGAATAACCAACTGAGTTCTCTTCTCAGTTCCATCGGTATTTTCCACCAAACGCTTTAACAGGCCATCTTCAATCATCATCGAGTCCCATTGCGCCCAGTATGATTTTACACTCTGTGAGTGTGGTGCAACTTCTTCCCATCTCGGTTTTCTCTCTTCTGCTTTCCACTCCAGCAGTATTTTCAACGTCGGATCATTCTCTTGGTCCTTGCGTAATCCATCGGGCTGCCAACTATCGTCGACTACTGTTATTCTGGCAATGGTGGAATGTTTTTCTTCCAGTCGACTACCATATTTATCTCTATCTTGGCATGGCCCTCTGGACAGTGTGTCGACGTTACTCTCCTTTCCTTCTACTTCCTGTCTCTGTCCCTCTGTGTGTCTTCCAGGCGTCTTAAATCTTCTTGAATACATCGACACTGCTTCCCTTTCCTTCATTTTTCTTTGTCTTTCGTCCTGTAAGGCAACCACTTTCTTTTGCGGTTTTCTGTGAAGTCTCTGTGGATGATCCAATTCACCATTTTTACAACCGCGGAGTTTCTTTCTTTCGGCAAACACTTTACTTGCAATTCGTCGCACTGTCTCTTCTAGATCTTCAGTGTTTTCTTTTCTCTCAGCATCCATACTTCGCACACGCGATTGGTTACGTGAAGCTTGTTTGGCAGCTTCATGCTCCAATGCATATGAGAGTGCGTCAATTAAAGATTTTGGACGGGCCAATCGCAGTGCTTGTTGAGTTTCGCTGTCTCGAACTCCGTAGATAAATGATTGAGTGGCCAAGCACTCCAAAACGCTGTCAGGAGCTGTAGGATGTGCGAGATGAACTAAACGAGCTACGTCAACTTCAAATTCTTGAAGGCTTTCTTTTGAACTCTGATACCGGTTCCTCAGTTGCGTCTGATACACCTGCTCCAGATGCGCATTTCCATACCGCATATCCAGTCGTTTGACTAGCTGGTCGTAGTCTTCTTGTTCTTCTTCTTTCAGCGTTTGCAGGATGTCGATAGCTTCTCCGCGCAACGAGACAGTCAATGCCGTAGCCTTCTCCTCAGACGTCCAATTATTCGCTTTTGCGGCCGCTTCAAATTGTTTTAAATAATTCGGCCACGAAGACTTCCCATCAAATTCCGGTGTTTTTATGTGCATTTTTGAAGTTGTATCAGGTTTTACTACTTTTCTTTCTTCTATCAGACTTGACTCAGCCACACCAGAATTCGGAATTGACGACGGTGTAATTTTAGTGAATTTTTCTCGTAATTCTTCTATCTTCCTGTCATACTTTTCTTCTAAATTCTTCAGACCTTCTTCAGTATTCTCCATTAATTTTTGTTCTAAATTTCTAGAATTTTCTTCTAATTTCTCTTCTAAACTTCTAGAATTATCCTCTAATTTTTGTTCTAAAGTTCTAGAATTTTCTTCTAATTTTTGTTCTAATGTTCTAGAAATTTCTTGTGCTTTTCTAGAACTCTCCTCCAATTTATGTTCTAACGTTCCTGTCAATTCTTCTTTTAATGTTCGAGAATTTTCTTCTAATTTATTTTCTAATGTTCTAGAATTTTCTTCGGCTTTTCTAGAACTTTCTGCCATTTCCTGTTTTAATTCTTCTTTTAATGTACTAGAAGTTTCATCTGCTTTTCTAGAACTTTCCTCTAATTTTTCTGTCAATTCTTTTAACTGTTTACCAAGGTCGGATGCGTCATCCGGAATTTCGAATAGGTAATCTTCAGGATTTTCACCAGCATCGGTTAATGCTTGCCGTAGTCTTTCTTGAAGAGTTGACTTCCTTCCTGTTGTTTCCACATCCCGTTCTTCTAGTTCTCTCTTGAGATCACCTACTTTCAATTCACTTAATTTTAATTGTTTAGGAGCCATTTTATTTATTTTTATTTATTTACACTTCACAGTTTAACAACCCCACACCTGACACCAATTGTAACGTTTTTATTTATATGGGTGAAGTGTAAATCATAGACAATTATTATTAACAAAGAATGCGTTTATTAAACGATAAATAAATAAAGATTAAATATTAAAAGATATAAAAACAACTAACACTATGATTAAATAATTATAAACACTAAGAATATTATCAAATGCTTAAACACTACGATTATTTATTTAACTAACATTTATATCACAACACTTATTTATATAACTACATTTATTTATGTCAACAACTGTTAAACTGTTTATTTATATCACTGAGTTCATTTCTGGTTGCTTGTATCAATAAGACTGAGACTCCGCCTTCTCCCGGCCAATATTTATACAGCGCGTAACAGTCTAGAAGCCACTAGAAGCCTTCCAAGCGACAATGACCGGCACATAAAGGGACGAGGTCACGGCGCAATTAAGAGTCCAGCCGCTGCGGCGCCAGGGATTGCGTCATCGTTCTCGTATATTCGTTCAGTGGTGGCGTTGTATACTATTCTCTCGGGGGCGCACGTCACATTATGTTCCATTTGAAATTTCAAAGTTGGTATTAATTACTAATAAACCGGAACTGGTATCATGAATGTACATCCGTCATTAAGTAGCTTACTTGTTGCTGTATAAATCATGTTATATGAAAGAAATTACTTAATAAATAAGCGACATATTTGCTGGATCCACTAAAATATAACACCCTGTATATACAAATACACTTTAAGTAGATTTTGCCTAGTGGCAATATGTCCAGGATAGCTAGATTCAATCTTCTATACAAAATTTGTTCTATGTTTAGACATTTTTAGTTAATAACTCATTTTCCGTTTTAGGAAACTTATGGATTATGAAATGTGAACCATAATTACAAAAAGAAAACAAACAAAATATACAAAGGCTTCCAATTAGTATTGATACTAGAATCCAACCGGTAAGGTGTAAGAGTTGTACGAGTCATCGTGTGAGGTATGATTAAGTTTTTCTATCTTTTAACAGATTTTATGGAAAAAAATTCTTCTGCCGGTGCTCATGAATTTGAAAAATGGAGACAAAAGATCTTTTTAAATATACAGGTGTTATTTAAGTAAGTGTACAATGCTTAACCGATGGTAAAACTAACTCCATAGATATTAATCTGGCAATAATTTTTGTTTTACATGTTTGCTACAAGAATTAGATCCCCTTAAAACTGACCAATTACGTCAAAGTTAAATTTAAAAAAAAAAGTAAAAGTCAATGTGTTCTCCGGAAAAAATGTCACACCTGTCACAATTGACATATAAGATCATTTCAGACTTTCATAATGAAAAACTACATGTTTATCAACACTGTTGCATGTGATGATAATTGGCATTTTAATATAAATTTTACATCTGTGCAAAAAACGTTTCACGTCAGTTTTCATAATCAATATTTTTTCCAGGTAACACATTGATTCTTACTTTTTTATAAAATTTTGAACTATGACATATTTGGTCAGTTTTAAGGAGCTCCAGTTCTTACAGAAAGCATGTAAATAAAAAAATATTGCCAGATTTACTATCTGTGGGGTTAGTTGTACCATCGGTTAGCGTTGTACACTTACGTTACACCCCGTATTGCAGTATTCCAGAGAACTAATCTAAATCGATGTTTTTATTGGGACGCGAAATTTTCAAAGGGGGGCACAAAAATATATTAATTATTTCGGGATCAAAAACTACCGGAGAAGAGGTTTAGTGGGGCGTATATAAGTCTGAAGGGGTTCGCGAGAATAAAAAGTTTGAGAAACACTGCTTTAACCCGCAATCACCCGACTGTTGGATTTTATCTAACATTACATATTTTTTTTTATGTAACGGGTCGGGTGATCGCGGATTAAGTGAAATAATAATTTTGATTGACTTCAAAAACATCTTTTCAGTAAGTTTCCCTATATTTTTTTTGCAAACATTTATTTGAGTGAGTGAAGGAGAACTGCTCTTTTACACTATTACATTTCTAAATACTACATTAGTTTATTAAACATTATTCTTTATTCCAGATATAGTGGGGCCTACAAGTTATTATTATATTTCTATCCTTAAAAGATTTGACATCTGCATAAGAATGGATATTGCAGTAACAATTTGAAGAAAAGAATTGTAAGTGCCATTCTTTAATATTCTGAATAATTATTTAATATGATGAATGAAAAAGATTCACCGTTGAATATAAACATGTAAATAAACAAAATCTGAAGTATATTTCTGATGAAAATAAAATAAATGAAACAATATTGTTATTAATTCAACATTGTTGCAGATTAGTCCGAAAGTCAATACAAAATCTGTAGGAAACATTATGAAATACTAATGCAAAATGATATTGTAATGATAATCTTGAAATAATTGCAGAAAAAGAATATGTACGTATAAAGTTATTCTTTTTTTTTTATTAAAAATTTTGCCGAATAATTATTTATAACGCTGAATAAAAATAGATTCACCGTTGAATATAAACATGTAAATAAACTAAATCTGATGTATATTTCTGATGAGATGAAGAAATTATACATATGGTAGAAAATTGTTACTAATTCGTTGTTTCGGATTAGCCGGGATGAATATATAAAATCATACTTAGAAGTAATTATGCAAAATAATATCGTAATTACAATCTTGAATGGAAGAAAAAATTATATATTTCTTTTGCAATTATTCCCGAAAAATTATTAATAATGAATTAAACAGATTCAAAGTTGAATATAAACATGAAAATAAACAAAATTCGATTTATATTTCTGATGAAAAGGAAATACGAAAGACTTTTGATAATAATTCGTCATTGTTACAGATTAGTCTGAAGGACAATATAAAATTTGTAGGATATACTATGAAACGATATTAATAATAATAATAATAATAAATCTTTTATTTCTGTTGACACATATTACAGTGTATAGAAGACGTCATTTTCTTAACTAGTACAAAAATTCATTTACATTGTAAAAGTTATTTATGTACAAAAATTGTTTTAGGTTTGTTTTAAATTGTTTGTCAGATTTCGAGTGTTTGATGTCCTCTGGTAGTTTATTAAAAAGTGATAAACCAATCCTATCAGGAGAGTCTTTAATTATTTTACATCTAGATTTAGGTATACGGAAATTATTATTGTTTCTAGTATGATAATTATGGATGTCTAAGTTAAGTTTGAATTTATTTCTATTTTGAAATATGTAAAGACAAATGTCGAGTATGTAGAAATCAGTTATAGTAAGTAGTTTAAGTTTTTTGAAAAGCGGTTTACAAGATGAGTAAATCTACTCCTAGTAAGCATCTAATTATTCTTTTCTGAGCAATAAAAACAGATTGAGCGTAGGGAGAATTACCCCAAAACCTAATACCATAGTTTATTCTTGACTCTACCGATGCATGGTAGAATATTAATAGTTGTTGTAAGTTTAAGTATTCCTTCAAGTGCCGTACCTGATAGCATATTATGTTTAATTTTTTAATTAAATGCTCACAATGAGTGTACCAGTTCAAATTATTGGTAATGTACATACCTAGAACTTTAGCGCAAGTGTCAGTATGCAGCACAGTATGTCCGAAGTTGATTTCAATCTCTTCTACAGTGGAAGTTTGAAAGCGAAGAATTTTTGTCTTACTGTCATTTAAGTACAGATTATTAGCATGAAACCAGTCTATGATGGAGCTTATGTTTTGGTTACACTTCTCAGTGAGACGGTGAGTGTTTCTATCTGAGATGACTAAAGTAGTGTCATCTGCATAAAGAACGGGAGTGCAGTCCTCAGAGAGGACTGTAATCAAATCATTAATGTACAGAGTGAATAAGATAGGTGCTAAAACTGTACCTTGAGGTAAACCAACTTGTATTTGGACCAGAGTGGAATTACATTGAGATACAGAAACAAATTGCTGCCGATTTTGTAGGAAACTGGACACCCATTCTAAGATGTTCCCTCTTATTCCCATATTATCGAGTTTGGTTAATAGTCGACTATGGTCCACGCAGTCAAACGCCTTGCTAAGGTCGCAGAATATACCAACGGGGTTTTCCCTTGCAATTGTAATATGTAAGTGTTTTTTATTTATTACGAGTAAGTTATTCTTTCTTTTCCTAAAAATTGCTGCAGTTTAAGTCGACTTTTTAATTATTATTAAAAATGTGTCAACAAAAACTGCAGAGAAAAAAAATCACTTTACTGGAATACTTATATTAGTTAATGAATCATGTTTGTGTATAAAGTGATATATTTAACAATTTTTTTACTTCAGTTCTTTTTGTCATTTATAACAAACAATATTGTAATAAGTATTGTTTTGATATCGTCGTAACATCATAAATAGTTCGGTACTGCAATTGTATATAATCCATTTAACAAAATATATATTCGAATTAATAAATATTTTCGCAAATTAATTTACTATGCATGTCAGAAAGCATAGAAACTCAAAGGTTATCGCTTGGATGAAGCACTCCTATTCTAGAACAAATTGGTTTGAATAAAATACCTATCTACGTTACGTAAATAACATAAATTCAACAGGATTAAAATGTAAGTTTTGAGTATGTTTATTTTTTTCTGCAGCAATTGGAGCTTTTATAAGTGTTGCAACCCTACAAACAGTAATTCCAGATTAATACAGAAATTGCCTGCCGATATCGACACTTTGCTTTAATACTGTTTTTTTATGATTGGGTAGCATGTATGAAAAATAGTTGAAGTATAAAAGGAAAGTGATCGCAGTATGAATAAGATCGCATGAGGAATGAACTGGTGTATAATATGAAGAATACGTGAAAGCGAGGGACTGACGATTGAAGTGAGTTTGGAAGGAATGTTGAAGGATGCTTGTTGCAGTTTGAATGAGATGTTTGCCAGATATATGTATGTATATATGTATGTATGTATGTATGTATGTATGTATTGTTACGTGCGCCCCTGACTTAAGAGTATACGAGGACCGCTACTGGTAGAATATTCGCGTGCGATGACGTAATCCACGCCGGCGACGGAAAAATCTATACGCGTTCAGACTGGTTAATTACATCCGGTGGTGTGATTCTTTGTGTTCGATGATGGTCGCGTCAGAAAGTTCCAGAAGGACACTGGGCTGTATAAATACCTTCCGAAGGACAACGGAGACATTGTCTGTTATATAGAAGCAACAAGCAATGAACAGTGGGTGATAAAAATTAACAGTCTACGAGATGTGAACATAAATAAATGTAGTTATATAAGTAAATATAGTGATATAAATATTGCTTAAATAAATAATCTTAATTTAAGCATTTAATAATATTGGTAGTTTTAAATTAGTGGTTATAATTATGTAATCATAGTGCTAGTTTTTCTTATTACCTTTTTAATATTTATCCTAATTATTTATCGTTTAATAAACGTATTATTTTAATTATTAATATTTCTCTGATTTTTACACTTCACCCATATAAATAAACGTTACAATTGGTGTCAGGTGTACGGGTTGTTGATAACTGTGAAGTGTAAATAAAAATAAATAAAATGCCTAAACTATTAAAATTAAGCGAATTGAAAGTACATGATCTCAAAACGGAACTGGAAGAACGAGATTTGGAAGCAACAGGAAAAAAGATAGAGCTTCAAGAAAGACTGCGACAAGCATTAACCGATTCTGGTGATAATCCTGATGATTACATTTTTGAAATTCCGTGTCTCGAGTCCGACATTTTTAAACTTGTAGTCGAATATTGTAAAAGATTAGAACAAATATGGGAAGAAAGTTCTAGAAGTTTGGATCGGATATTGAAAGAAAGATCTGGAAAAGTGGAGGAAAAATCCGGAGCACTGGAAGAAGAATTAAAGGAACATTCTAGAACATCGGAAAGGGAATTGCATGAAAGTTCTAGAAAAGCGGAGGAAAATTCCGGAGCATTGGAAGAATTAATGGAACATTCTAGAACAGTGGAAAAGGAATGTGATGAGAGTTCTAGAAAAGCTGAATAATATTCTGGAATTCTGGAGCAGAAATTGGAACACGAATTGAAGGTGAATTCTGGAAGAGTAGGGGAGAATTCTGGAATCGTGGAGCAAATGTTGGAGCGGGTATTGAAGAATTCTGGAAAAACTGATGAAGGCCTTCTGGAGTTTGGGACCGGCGTGGCTTGTTTGGGTCGTCTCGCACATCCTATGGCTCCTGACAGCGATTTAGAGTACCTGGCCACTCAGGCACTCATTTCCGGAGTTCGAGACACCAATACCCAGCAAACACTGCAATTAGGCCACCCTAAAACTATGGTTGACGTACTCTCATATGTATCAGATCATGAAGCTGCCATACAAGTTTCACTTAACCAATCGCGAGTGCGAAATAATTATGCTGAGGTAAATGAAAACACCGAAGCCATAGATGAAAAAGTGCGACGAATTATAAACGAAGTGTTTGTTAGAAGAAACTCCGCTGTTACAAAAGAAGACGGAAGTGAAAAAGAAAGAGACCACGAGAGAGAAAGAGAGCGTGTTCAGCAAGAAATTTAAAAAAAAGAAATCTAGGAAGAAATTATAGAGGTAAAGGAAGAATCCGTTGATGTCAAGGATGAATATGAAGAAAGAATGGGCCGTGAGAATCAGATGGAAAACAAACAGAAAGACAAAGCAAGGGACTAGAAAGAAGGGGAAGTAATGTCGACGCATTGTCCAGAAGTCCATGCCAAGATGTAGGCAAATATGGTAGTCGACTGGAAGAGAAACATTCCACCATTGCCAGAATAACAGTAGTCGACGATAGTTGGCAGCCCGATGGACTACACAAGGACCAAGAAAATGACCCGACTTTGAAAATATTACAGGAATGGAAAGCAGAAGAAAGCAAACCAAGATGGGAAGAAGTTGCACCACACTCACAGAGTGTAAAATCGTACTGGGCGCAATGAGACTCAATGATGATTGAGGATGGCCTGTGAAAGCGTTTAAAACAAACAACTCATTAAAACAAACAACTTTTCTTAGCTCAAATTTTTGATTTGGAGCCCCAGTTCATAGTTATTGGCGTTCTCTTGTTTTTCGAAAAATCGTCATAACTCCCTTATTTTAAGGAATATTTAAAAAATACAAAAACTTTCAGCATTTGCTTTCGGTTCTCTAAAACACTTGTATTTACAATTATTTTCTATTTCCTCAAATAACAAAATGGCGACTAATCAAAAATTTCAAAACAAGATATGATGAAAACCACCCCATCGATTTTCGAAAAGAAAACATTTATAAAATCCATAAACTTTCTACTACAATATTTGTCTGAAACATTTTTTTCTACCTGGCCAAAAAAAGTTTTTATTCAAATTGAATTGCAAGATAAATTTTAACAAACTGCAACAATCATTTAAAACAAAGTAGGCTTGCTGCCATTAAACAAGAAAAACAAGAAACAAACAAGAAAAATAAAACAATAAACAATGAAACAACAAGGGTGGGACTAAATATGATTTTCAAAGTGGCCACCATTCGCAGCAACGCAAGCCCGGCAGCGTGCTTTGATGTTGGTGGAGACCTTCGCAAGGACTGCCTGCTTCTCTTTTATATCTTCTGCTGCAGCCACGATTCTAGCCACTAGTTCTAGCTCTGTGTTCACCGGTGTCTCGTAAACAGAGGTCTTCATCTGACCACAAAAAAAGAAATCTAGTGGAGTTAGGTGGGGGCTCCGGGCTGGCCACGCAACTGGACCTCTCCTCCCAATCCACTTATTCGGGTATTTTCTATTTAACAATGCGGTGACTTCTCGCGTTGTGTGAGCCGGTGCCCCATCATGCTGAAACCAAAGTTTCAGTCTTATGTTTAGTGGCAAGTCTTCAAGTAGTCCCGGCAGCACAGTATCCAAGAAAATAAAATAATTTTCACCATTCAATCGGTTTGGGAGAATGTAGGGTCCAATAACGTACACCCCTATGATTCCAGCCCATACATTTACCGCAAAACGTTGTTGATGTGCGCGAATAAATGGTGCGTGGGGATTCTCGTCAGCCCACAAATGATTATTTTTAGAATTAAATACCCCGTCCCTTGTGAAGCAAGCTTCGTCGGTAAACAAAACAAATTTTTCAAAATGCCTTCTCAGATTACAACGTCGAAGGAGCCAACGACAGAACAACAGTCTTGGCTGGAAGTCGTCAGATCCCAAAGCTTGAACTTTTTGCCTAGAGTACGGGTAAAGGCCCTGCTCATTCAGAACTTGCCAAACACACATGATTCACATTTAATCTGTTCCCTATTATTCTTGTGCTCGTCGATGGCTCATCTTCAATAATGTTAAGTACAGCCTCTTCAAATCTAGGGGTTCGACGTACCCTGTTGGCGTTTCCACCAGTTGTTGTGTAGAAACAACCAGTTTCTAACAAACGCCTACAATTTTTTCTGAAGAGTTGGCTACTTGGTTGTTGACGATTCGGGTATCTTTCCCGATAAATTCTTCGAGCTTCCTGTGCATTACGCCTCTTGCTTCCCCAAAAACCAGAAGCATGTCAAGAAGTTCAACGTTTTCATAATGATGCATGTTTACGTATAAATTATGCAAAATACGAACATACAAACGGACATACACGTGCGCTAAATTTGAAGTAACTTGTTTTTGAGTACTTGTCAAATCTAATCTCTTTTTTGTTTCATTGTTTTCAGAAGCTACTTCGTTTTAAATGCTTTTTTTTAGTTTGTTAATACTTATGCAAGCCAAGTAAGTGAATAAAAACTCTTTTTTTGGACAGATAGAGAAAAATGTTTCAAACAAATATTGTAATAGAATGTTTAAGGATGTTAAAAATGTTTTATTTTCAAAAATCGATGGGGTGGTTTTCAAAATATCTTGTTTTGAAATTTTTGATTGGTCGCCAATTATTTGATGAAATAATTGTAAATACAAGTGTTTTAGAGAACCGAAAACAAATGCTGAAAGTTTTTGTATTTTTTAAATATTCCTTAAAATAAGGGAGTTATGACGATTTTTCGAAAAACAAGAGAACGCCAATAACTATGAACTGGGGCTCCAAATCAAAAATTTGAGCTAAGAAAAGTTGTTTGTTTTAAAGAGTTCTATCTACCATTTTCGGGTGTAACGACTTAGTATTACCACCCTGTATAAATAAATAAAGTGATATAAATATTATTTAAATAAAAAATCTTAGTGCTTAAGCATTTAATATTATTGTTAGTATTAAATTAGTGTTTATAATTATGTAGTCATAGTGTTTTTAATATTTGTCTTAATTATTTATCGATTAATAACCGTATTATTTTAATGAATAATATTTCTCTGATTTTTACACTTCACCCATATAAATAAACGTTAATTTATGTATGTATGTAATGTATGTATGTATGTAATGTATGTATGTATGTAATGTATGTATGTATGTAATGTATGTATGTATGTAATGTATGTATATATGTAATGTATGTATGTATGTAATGTATGTATGTATGTAATGTATGTATGTATGTAATGTATGTATGTATGTAATGTATGTATGTATGTAATGTATGTATGTATGTAATGTATGTATGAAATGTATGTATGTAATGTATGTATGTAATGTATGTATGTAATGTATGTATGTAATGTATGTATGTAATGTATGTATGTAATGTATGTATGAAATGTATGTATGTAATGTATGTATGTAATGTATGTATGTAATGTATGAATGTAATGTATGTATGTAATGTATGTATGAAATGTACGTATGTAATGTATGTATGTAATGTATGTAATGTATGTATGTAATGTATGTATGTAATGTATGTATGTAATGTATGTATGTAATGTATGTATGAAATGTATGTATGTAATGTATGTATGTAATGTATGTATGTAATGTATGTATGTAATGTATGTATGTAATGTATGTATGTAATGTATGTATGTATGTAATGTATGTATGTAATGTATGTATGTAATGTACGTATGTAATGTATGTATGTAATGTATGTAATGTATGTATGTAATGTATGTATGTAATGTATGTATGTAATGTATGTATGTATGTAATGTATGCATGAAATGTATGTATGTAATGTATGTATGTATGTATGTGCGTATGTATTTATGTACGAGGTCTGGCTATTAAATAACGAGACTGCTTATGAAAAAGAGTTTTATGTTAAAAATTATTTTATAATCGAATGCTCCCCTTCAATTTACTCCCCTCCCCTCGCCACACACCGTTCCATTCGTTTTTTCCATTAGTCAAAGCAATGTTGGAAGTCTTCTTTTGTAAACGCGTTTAGAAGCTCCGCCGATTTTCGCTTCACCCCTTCCATCGATTCAAACCGGGTTCCTTTTAAGGCAGACTTGATCTTCGGTAACAGAAAAAGTCACAGGGTGCTAAATCAGGCGAGTTCGGCGCGTGTTCGTGCACTGGAGTGCCTTTAGCGGCTAAATACCGCTTCACAGACAGCGCGTTATGGGCAAGTGCGTTGTCCACGACTTGTTTTTCCACCACTTTGGCCGTTTATTACGAACTCGTTCTCGCAGTGTTGCCAAAACTTACAAATACTAAGTTTGGTTTACAGTTTGACCCTCGGGAACCCATTCAGTTATCACGATGCCGTTGATGTCGAAAAAAACGATTAGCATGGCTTTAAATCTTGATATCGACATCCTTGCTTTTTCAATTCTTGGCGATGCAAGAGTTTTCCAGTGCATCGATTGTCGCTTAGTTTCAACATCGTATTGGAATATCGAGGTTTCATCGCAAGTGATGATGTTTTCCATCAATTCAGGATCTTCATCTAAACTCTCAAGAAAATCTGAGCAGATCTGTTGACGGACGAGCTTTTGGTTAGGGGTCAAATTTTTTGAGACCATAACTTCGCACAGACTTTCTTCATGTTCAATTCGTCATGTAAAATTTTTCTGATAGTTTCTTTATCGGCGTTTAGAGTCTCAGCAATCACCTGAATGCTCATACGACGATCTCCGCGCACAATTTCATTGATTTTGGTCACTGTTTGCGGAGTTGAAACAGAGACAGGTCGACCTGGACTTTGATCATCTTCGGTGCTCTCTCGGCCTTAAGAAAACCGTTTATACCATTGAAAAACACGCGCACGAGATAGAGAATTCTTACCATAGGCCTCTTTCAACAACTTATAGCATTCAGTCGGAGTTATTTTAATTTAATGAGAAATGTCACATTGATCCGTTGCTCGTGTTTTTCGTCACACATTGTTATCGGTACGAGAAAAAAACACGTTCGTTTCTAACCTCTATAGAAAAAATACTACTACAGCGACAAAAACGTGTTTTCGTACCGGAATAGTAGACACTTCCAGCTATCCAACGCTGCATTCGTTTCCCCCTTCTCCTCTCGGACGCCTTCTGCGCGCGCAGTCTCGTTATTTAATAGCCAGACCTCGTATGTATGTACTTATGTGTGGAACAGTATTGAGTACTGTTGTTGAGACGGCATTTTATTGGCATTTTCTTGAATAACTGGATACAGTCCTTTCTCTACAACTGTGCACTGTAAAGTCCATAGTATATAATTTATTAATTGTTGTGATGGAACAGATAGTGGTTTTTAAAAGTCTGATCACGAATATTCGCCCTAGTCAGAAAGCCGGAAAACAGATTATCCGGCCAGACAATAATTTTATATAGTTATTTAGTATTTAATCATAAATGAACAAATTTTAACATCAAATTTTGTTGACCCGCGGATAAAAATGTTACGTGTTAAACGTTTACTCTTTTTTACAGTATATTTAACTATCATAAAGACGTTATTCACTTTGTAGCTTTTTTATAATGCAAGTTATTAGTGTTTACACTAAATGTTACACTACTTTTAATTATTTATTTTTATACCTATAATAAAGTTTATAGAAATAAAATAATTGAAATATTTAATTTTATTAAAAAATAATGAAAGAAATCCAAATTTTATTTTTATTTTATTGATTGATTAGCTCTTTAGGATAGATCCAAATTATTGAGCAGCATTACATAATTATCATTGATGTACGAGTAGCAGTATACTTAAAATATTGATATATGTACGAACAAGCATAAGCAAAATAAAATTCAGTTCGAATTCGGTTAAGTTGGCCGGATTATCCGTTGCATCCCTAATTAAATGTATGTAATACATGAGAGTAAATAAGAATTTTTAACAATTGTTAATTTTATTTTAGAAAGCAAATGATAACCCAGTGTTGTTCGGATTAAGGACTCTAAGAGTTCTACAAATACACGTCGGTCGTCAATGTACCTACGTTACTGAGAATTTAAACGTAAGTTTCGGACAGCATGCTTTATTTTTTCTGCAGAGTCATGCATTTGCATTAGAGCTTTTGTAAATGTTACTACTCTGCAAACAGTAATTCCAGTTTCGTACAGAACTTACCTGTCTGATTTCAGCACTTTACTTGAATGAATGAGATGTTTCGGGGTATGTGTGGACGGATTGTATGAGGATATGGTGTGTTAAGAATAAGTGAGAACAAGAGAATGGCGAATGAATAAATGAATTTGGATAAGGTGAAAGAAGTGTGTTCGTGCAAAAATGTGTACGGAAGGATGATTGCTCCATGAATGTATGAGGGGGGACCCAAAAAAAGACTCCATTTTGGATCTGTTGCCTAAGCGTCAATCTTAGGGAAATATCTAAGCAGTCACTGTGATTTTTTTAAACGTCACACTGGCCGCTCAGATAGTGTCTGATGAAAGCACCTAACGGGAGAAGTCGGAATTAGCACCCGCTAGAAAATAATTCTCGTAATTTTTGGGTCCTACCGTGTATGTATGTGTTAGGTATCGTTGTTGAAATGGGCGTATTATAGGCATTTTCTTGAATAACTGGATACAGTTCTTTTTCCACATTCTATTATGATGTTTTTATTGTCCGATTAATCGTAAAATCGTAGATGGTGTCTAGTGTTATTGAATATAATATATTTAAGAAAATAATAGTTTTATATTGATAGCTGGTTTTACAAATTGGTTACTTTGTATTTCAGAAAGAAAAGAAAACTAAAGGTTATCGCTCAGAATAAGGACTTCTATTCTAATAATACAATTTGGTTAAGAAGAAAGTATCTACACGGTACTTAAAATAAATTCTGCCGGACAAAAACGTAAGTTTTAAATAACATATGATTTAGTTTTTCTGCAGTCTTGCATTTGCGTTAGAGATTTTGTAAATGTTACAACTCTGTAAACAGTAAGTCCAGTTTCCAGTTTCATATAGAACTTGCCTGTCGGGCTTCAGCACTTTACTTGCATAAATTTTAATTACCGTTTGCAAATTTTTAAGTAAGAATTTTTAATAATTTCCTTTGTAATTCAACATATCGAGTAGACTAGATCAAGATACCCGTACTTAGTTCCCGACCAATTATAAACCTGTCTTTCAATAGTGCATGGTACTTTACAAGAGGTTTTAACAAATATATGTTTAAATTTTTCAAACTTTTAAATAAATAAATTGTTTAAACAATAAAGAATTGTGGAATATGTATTGTCAACAATTTAATGTATTTTTTTATTGTAGATTACAGTTTATGTTACAAAGTATATTTATTGCAACGCAATAATATGAAAAGCTTGATGATTTTCATTTGGTAGCTATTTCTATTGCAATAATTTTGAGGGCCTTGAGATGACAATTTTTTCTTCCTGTAAGTTACCTGTGTGAGAATAAAAAATTTTTTGTAGGGTTTTACAAATTCTTGCATTAACAGTTGTATTTATCGAATTAATTATAGTAAATGATGATTTTATTAATTGTACTTATTCCTTTGTGAATATATACAATAAAAAATATATCTGATTAATAATAATAATAATATTATTAATAATAATAATATTAATAATAATAATAATAATATTATCATTAATAATAATAATGTTATCATTAATAATATTAATAACAATAATAATAATAATAATAATAATAATAATGATAATAATAATAATAATAATAATAATAATAATAATATTAGGTCCTGTCCACCTGGAAATGTGAGGAGGCCGAACACCTACAAAACACAAATTATTAATTTATTATAATTACAGAACTGTTATTGTATACCATTCTGTGAATGAAATGTATCTTTTTGAGATAAATAAAATAATAATAATAATAAACCCCCAGGGGGTGGGTTCCTCACATTGGAACCTACACGGGGAGTGGCGTCCCCGGGTCCCTGAGCTACGAAGGGATTGTGCCCGCACTATTGGGGGAGTAGCGCCCCCCACGGATCCTTTGCTATGGGTGGCAGCCCCACCCCACCGTCCTAGGGCCAGCAACCCGAAAGATGTGTATTACCGTCGAGCTCCTGTAACTAGAAGTAGAGCAAAACAGAACGAGGCAGAGCACCAGACTGGCTCTGTTCGGAATCGTCATTTGACGCCCCAGTCTGGCACAGGAATCGGTGAAGCGAGTGGCACTCCCCTGCGACCTATCACCACAAGATCGGCAATGGAGATAGAACAGCGACCGAGTACAAGCCAAATTGGATCTCCCACCACTGATAATGTTGCTGTAGATATACTAGCACAGCCCATTCCAGTGGAACCGAAGAAAATCCTGCGAACAAAGTTCACTGCTGAAATGAATGAATTCATTGTCAGGGAATTCTTCAGAAACAATAAGGTTGAGACAGTAGATAAAAGATTTGGACACGAGCTACATGCAAAAACCATCGAAAAGTTCCCAGAACTAGCAAATATAAAGCTACAAAACATAATAGACAAAAAGAACAACTTATTAAGAGGAAAGGGAATAACAAAAGATAAAATTAAACAAATCAAGAGAGAGGTAGCTATGGAAATGGAAATAACTGACATAGACACAGATAACACAGAAGACAAGAATGAAGAACAGGTGGCAGAGACAGACACGAATGTAAACGCACCAACAATAGATCCAAATATATGCAATATATTTAGTAGAAACGAAATCTTGTATGGCGGACTTAACCCGACAACTAGACCAAATCTGCCGAAACTACATATTAATAGATCAACATCAAAAATCATAGCAGAAGTCAACAAAGTACTAGACACCAAAATAACAGATGAAACCAATTTCCAACAAATGCATGACCTGATATATATTGGAGCTGCCACGGTTTTCAACGCGCATGACCAAACACCGTCACATAACACGAATACCAACCACAATAGAGAAAAGAAAGTGCCGCCATGGGAAAGGAGAATCCAGAATAAAATAAACTTACTTAGAGAGAATATAGGCCAGCTAACACAATTTACCAAAAACAATAACAGAAAACCGAAACTTCATAAGAAAGTACAAACAATCTTTCAAAACAACAGCACAAAAGAACACAATACGTATGAAAAAGTACTTGATCTCCTGAAACAAAAGCTAAAAATAACGGCTCATAAAATAAAAAAATACAAAATAAGCAACAAAAGAAAAGAACGAAACAACCTGTTTAAAAACAATCAAAAGAAATTCTATTCAAGTCTACTTGAAAATAACTCGAACGACGAACAAGCACAGTACATTGTCCCAGAAAACGAAGAAACATACCAATTCTGGAACAGTATATGGGGCACACCAAAACAACATAGTAAGACAGCAAAATGGATAGGAGAAGAAAAGCATAAAATGAGAAATGTTAAGTACATGGCAAGATACATGATTGATGCTGAAGAACTGACACAAGCTATTCGAAAACTTCATAACTGGAAAGCGCCTGGAATAGATAAAATCCAAAACTACTGGATAAAAAAGTTAAAAAGCATACATCCCTTACTATTAAAACTATATAATGGTATGATACAAGACCCAAGTACTATGCCATCGTACTTAACAACTGGTGTCACATATCTTCTACCTAAGACACCAACACCTTCCATCGACCCATCCAAATACCGACCAATAACATGTCTGCCTACATTTTATAAAATACTGACATCAATAATATCCCACAAAATAGACCAACACCTGGAAGAGAACAATGTGCTTGCTGAAGAGCAGAAGGGTTGTCGAAAGAGGAGCTGGGGATGTAAAGAACAACTGGTGATTGATTCAGTTGTCACGGAACAAACAAAGAGGACAAAAAACACGCTATTCACCAGTTACATTGACTACAAAAAAGCTTTTGACAGTGTTCCTCATTCCTGGTTACTAGATGTTCTAGACATATACAAAATCAACCCTGCCTTACAATATCTACTGGAAACACTCCTAAAACGATGGGAAACAAACCTCATGCTGAAGAATAAACAAATTAACACATACGTTGGCAATGTAAAAATCAAGAGGGGAATTTTTCAAGGGGACTCCCTAAGTGCACTCTGGTTCTGCCTTGCGTTGAACCCTTTAACAACATCTTTGAAATCCCACTCTGCTGGATATAAAATACAACACACAGAGATAAGTCATCTTATATATATGGATGATATCAAACTATACTCTGATAATAAAAAAGGCATTAACAAGCTACTTAACCAAGTAGAAGCCTACTCCAGAGACATTCACATGACGTTCGGCATTGAGAAATGTAAAATCAATGTCATGAAGAGAGAACAATGGGAACAGCATGAAGGTTACCAACTAGACAATGAGGATGAAACTATAGAATGTATGGGGAAGACAGACACTTACAAATACCTGGGACTACATCAAAGCAGAGGAATCGATCATACCAACTCAAAGAACGAACTAAGAAGAAGGATGAGAGAACGAATTGAAAAAATTCTCAAAACAAACCTCAATGGATATAAGACTGCTAAAGCAGTGAATACTTTCGCAATCCCAGTAATTTCATATAGCTTTGGTATTGTCAAATGGAGCCAAACGGACCTAGAACAAGTGGAACGAGAAATTCGAACAATGTACACTAAATATAGAGCACACCATCCGCAAAGCAGCAAAATCAGATTCCATCTAAGAAGATCAAAAGGAGGCTTAGGTATAATAAACTTACGAAACATGCACTATAAACAGATTACAAACCTAAGAAACTACTTCCTACAAAAAACAAGAAACCAGTCAATTCCACCAAGCTATAACAGATACAGACAACAATTACAGTACGCTAAAATTACATGACTCCGAATATGACCCCCTTCTAAACATAATACCCGATGAGGAAAAGATACGAGAATGGGGAGGTAAAGAGATACATGGCAAACAAATAACCATCTTGAAGAACCCATACATAGATTTCAACAAAAGTTGCCAATGGCTAAATAACAACCTATTTAAAGAGGTAGAAGGGTTCATTATGGCTATTCAAGATGGTATTATCCCAACTTTGAAGTACCGGAAACACATCCTTAAGGAAGCCACATTAAAAACAGACATGTGCAGGGTATGCAACAAAACCCAAGAAAGCATAGAACACTTGATAAGTGGATGCGAAGTACTAGCAGGAGCTGAATATACCAACAGGCATAACAACGTAGCCAAACTACTCCATCTTGCAATATGTTCAAAGCATACCTTACTCACGAAAACACCGAAGACATGTGAATATAAACCGGAACACATAATAGAAACTGAAGAAATAAAACTACTGGGATAGGACTATATTAACAGATCACACAATAATAATAATAATAATAATAATATATTTTTTTTTAACTACAAGAGGGCATCAACTGCTGAGGTTATTAGCCCATATACTAATCAAAAAGTATAATATAAATAAATATACGGGACATATACTACTATGTAAGTATTACAAATAGAAGTATAATAAATAATTTTGAAATAGGTAACATGTAAATAAATATATAAAATAAATATACATATGTATACGAGATCAACAAAACCCACATGCATAAAATACAATATAAAAATATAAGTATTTACGCATACTTACGTATACGTTAATGGGAAAAATAGAAAAGTATACAAGAATTAAATAAAGAAAATTTAAATGAGATGAGAAAAGAAAAAAAAAATCAAGTCTATAACTTTTCATATATATTTACTGCACGCAAAAACTTCAGAACATTACGGATCTTATCAGAGTCTGTTAGAATAAAGGAAAGGTCTTGATCTAAATGATATAGTCGCCTGAGTAGATCATACTGTGGACATGCAACAAGAATGTGTTCAACTGTCAGAGCAGTATCACATCTGTTGCACATAGGGGCATTATCCCGATTTAAACGGTACCCATGTGTCAGACTTGTATGACCCATTCTCAGACGATGGATCTTGACTTGATCCCTTCTAGTAAGATCATTCGGCAATAAAACTGGTGCAACCAATGGCTTAATGGTTTTTAGATGGTTCTGAACCCCATCCCATGTGCGCTGCCACAAAGCCAATACCTCTTTCTTCAGATGAAGACTTATATCTGAAGATTTATACATTACCACATCAACAGAGTTACTATCAGCGGCAAAACGTGCTGCCTCATCAGCCAATTCGTTACCCCTAATGCCGACGTGACTTGGCACCCAAAGAAAATAAATATCTCTCCCTGTCTCATGAATATATTTCATGAGGGACAAGATTTGCTGAATAATTGGGTCAACAGTAAAAGGGTTTGAAATGGCTTGTAGGACGCTCAAAGAATCGCTTACTACGAGGAACTTCCTAGAAGTTCTGAGGAACTCGCAGTAGCGTAGAGCTTGCCAGATAGCATAGGACTCTGCTGTGTAGATAGAAGTTAGAAGAGGCATTGACCATGAGTGCTGTGTGTTATCGACAGCAATTGCGCAACCAGTACCATGGTGGGTTTTAGAACCATCTGTATAAATTACCATCGTGTTTTTGTACCCGTGCAGAACCTCTAGCAACCTTGACTGTATCATTATCGGGGGACTGTTGGACTTGTCGTGCATAGTTAGTATGTAGTTAGTCCTAGCTAATGGAACCAACCACGTTGGTACTTCAGATTCCCCTACAGGAATCGATAATGGTATATCAAAGTTTATTTGGTCTAGAAGCTCTTTCGCGCGGATACCAGCGGGTCTGGTTTGAATTTGTCGTGGATTGCACCAATTATCACTCCGAAAGAAAGTACTGAAGTTCTTGTGTTGCGGTAAGGACTTGATTTTAGAAACATAAAGCAGCAGAAACTTTTTACGTCTGACATCAAGTGGCGTCAGTCCTGACTCTGAATACAAATTTAATGTGGGGGTACTGGGAAACGCAGAGTACCGTAGAGCCTGGTTGTGGATTGTGTCTAGTCTGTTGAGGGTTGTACGTTTTGCCGAGGCATAGACGACACACCCGTAATCAATCTTTGATAAAACCAGAGATTGGTACACCTGTTTAAGAGTTTTGGGTTCTGCTCCCCATTTAGTACCCGCCAACATTTTTATAATGTTTAGAGCTTTAAGACAAACAGTCCTTAGCTCTTCAACATGTAATTTCCAAGTTAGCCTTGGATCAAAATAGAGTCCCAGGAATCTGACACTATTGTCGATTTTAATAGTATTATCCCTCATAAAAAGGAGTGGTCCATAGTGTGATCGGTTTAGGCGACATAAGTGCATGCACTGGGTTGTTTCGCGAGAGAACCTGAATCCAATTTTGTCAGCCCTCCGGGTAACGCTGTTAATTGCAGATTGCAAAATTCTGTTGATGTCTCCCATCTTCTTACCAGAACAGAAAATGGTGAGATCATCAACATACAGACACATACCTACAGAGCTGACAAAGGACACAAACTCATTTAACGCAATGGCAAAAAGTGTGACACTCAAAACAGAGCCTTGGGGTACTCCATTCTCTAATATCCTTGAGGATGATAGAGAGTACCGACCCGAACTCTAAATTTGCGTTCTGCCAGAAAAGAAGAAATAAGTTGCGGCAAATTACCACGGAAACCCCAGCCATGTAGCTTCTTAAGAATGTGATACCGCCACGTCATATCATAGGCCTTCTCCAGATCAAAGAATACTGCAACCAAGTGTTCTTTATTATTGAAAGCAGTGAGAATTGCATATTCTAGATATACGAGATGATCAACGGTGGATCTGAATTTTCGAAATCCGGCCTGGTGATCTGACAGAAAATGATTGGTTTCCAGAATCCACATAAGACGGTTATTGATCATTCTCTCGAATATCTTTCCGATGCAAGACGTTAAACTGATCGGCCTATGATTTGACGGTATCGATAGGTCTTTTCCGACCTTAGGGATAGGGATGACAATGGCTTCCTTCCACTTCTCAGGATATGAACCTTCTTGCCAGAGCATATTGTATACGGAAAGCAAGTGTAGTTTAAAATCAAGGGTTAAATTTTTGAGCATATCGTTGGTAATTCTATCTAAGCCTGGAGATGACGACTTCGATTGGCTGAGAGCATATTCCAGTTCCATAAGTACGAATGCAGCATTAAAATGAAGAATTTCAGTAGTGCTGAAATCTAGCGGTACTTCCCTGTCCGCTTTTGAGTTTTGAAACTCAGGTACGTAATTAGAAGAGCTGCTAGTACTTTGGAACTGGTCTGCCATTATTTCCGCGATAGCGGATGGATCATCCGTATAAGTTCCATCATCCAGTTTTAGGTAGGTTATGCCTGTAGAATTACCATGCCCAGCGATACGTTTAACCCTTGACCAACACTCTTGTGTTGTGGTACTGGAAGAAATGCCAGAAACATATTCGTCCCAAGATTTTCGCTTGCTTTCCATTATACAACGTCGTGCTAGTGCTCTGGCTTTTTTAAAAAGAATAAGGTTCTCCTGAGTGGGAATCCGTTTGAAGCGGTTGAAAGCCATTTTTTTTTATCCTGGACCAACTCTTGAATTGGATATGGGGTGCAGAATCGAACCTAACTATACTAGAATTCTTCAATGAGTAAGCCTGGCCTGGTGTAAAGTGTGTTTCTTGAAGGCACGTACATATTGGATTAAATTCCGATAGTAGCATCTTCAAGTCACAATAATGAAAGACGCATCCCCTAATATTCCACTGAATAATATTATTAATGACTTATAATGTTATGTTGAAGAACTAAAAGGTTTCCTTGGTTTGCCTATAGGCCAACCCTTCTTTTTCTTTTGCTGCTGCGAAGGTGCAGAGCTAAGGGAAAGATCTTCGTCGGAAGAAGAAACAATAGTAGTTGCCCTATTCTTTTCCTTCGTAGGAATGATAGAAGAAGGGCCAGAAGAAATAGGCACAAAAGAAGAATTAGTAGAATTTGCTTTTTTCTTCTCTTGTGTAGGAATTTTAGATGGAGTCGAAATAGTATTACAGGAGATAAGAGGTGCACTTTGTTTGGCATTAAAAATTTCTTTTGTAACAAAGACACTTTTTAATGCTTGAACAAGATGAGGAATTACTTGCTGCGCAAAAGAAGTAGGATCCGGTGTTACTAAAGCTGATGCTTTGTTAGCATAAGACATACCGGCCGGTGTAGGAATAACAACCTTCTTCTTTGCTTCAAAATAAGTAATATTCTCCTTTACTTTGAGCTCTTGGATGGCAACCTCTTGCCTATGAAGTGGGCAAATTTTGGAACGAGCAGAGTGGTCTCCTTCACAGTTGATACATTTAATGGGTTCCATGCAAGGGGTTCCATCATGCAAGACCTTTCCACATATACAAATGTGTGGACTATTGCACCGTGCAACTATGTCTCCGAACTTTTGACATCGGAAGCAGCGCATCGGTGCAGGGACATACATGCGGACAGGGAGGGACATATACGCTACTTTTAACTTAGTTGGAAGTTTCGGGGTATTGAAGGTTAAGATGTGATTCGGCGTGTCTTTGAATTCACCATTCATTCTAGACTTAATTCGCCTTACTTCAATTACACCCTGTTCCCGTAACTCAGAGCATATCTCCTCCACTGTACAATTCAAGAGGTCTTTGCAATAAATTACACCCCTACATACATTAAGTGTTCTGTGAGGGACCACTTCTATTCCCATATCTCCCATTTTTATTACTTTTAATAATTTTTTTGCTTGAGGAGCTGAAACTGTCTCCACAAGTAGTCCATCTTTAATTTTTTTAATGGTTTTTAAATCTCCTACCAATCCAAATAGTAATTTTTGTAGAAGAAAAGGGCTAACTTTTTCAAAATTACCACTAAGCCTTTGAATGACCAAGAACCGGGGTACTACCTCCTTTTCTTGGTTCATATCAATAGTGAGGTTACTAGGCGTACCCTCACAAGAAATTTTGTTTTTTGACGGGGTTTTCTCCCCGGGAGCTTTTGACACGGCTCTAAGCGCACCGTTTTTGGAGGACGGCGAACCAGACAGCGGCTTAGAAAAATTTATGTTCATTTGTAATGAAATTTCGGTCTTTGGTATCCCCACTCACCATGGAGTCTCAAAAGGGACACTAATACCGCAAACCGGTATAGTGCCAGGGCTTTCCAAAGACTATAGCAATCCCGGAGAGCAGCAGGGCCAGTCCACGGGAGAGATCACGATGGGGCCGCTAAGTCCTCGTGCACGCCCGCTTCCCGGTGATCCCGCCACATCCCCAAGACTACTCACCCCCCAGCCTCGTAACGGGATGGGAACCGATTGGCCTCAGGTGGGTTAGCCTGCGACCTCCCGTTTAGGTGAATTCAGGGCCAAAGTAGTGTGTTGGGGCTTCCTCAACTACCAGGATCCCCTCGTCCACCGACACGGGTCACCGCACACGGTCAACATGCAGGTCGGTATGAAAAAATCTGTGCACGGACGATCACCTACTAATCGACCGGTTATAAGAAAACGTCAGGTCCCGTTAGTTTCATCTTTGCTGGCCACAAAGGCTACTGAGCCCCCCCACCACGACAAGGCGGGCCCGCGGGGGGAATAATAATAATAATAGTAATAATAATAATAATAACAATAATAATAATAATAATAAATTGAAAACTACTGGCAAGGTATATATGAACATACTGCTGAGCATAATAAGAACGCTGAGTGGATAGAAAGGATTAAAGCTAAGCAGAATAACAGTACAATGACTTGGGAAGAGATTTCAAGTGAGGAGGTTACAGAACTTACAAAGAGAACACAAAACTGGAAATCCACAGGCATGGATATGATTCCAAATTATTGGATTAAAAACTTAATAGCGGCCCATAAATATCTAGCCAAAGAATATAACCTATATATCTGTAACCCGCAACTAATTCCGGATTGGCTAGCCAGTGGGAAGACATTTTTAATATTCAAAAAAGGAGACAGTAAAAATCCTAAAAATTATCGGCCTATTACTTGTTTAAATGTAATTTATAAGATCTTTACAAGCGTACTAGCTAGCATAATTTCAAAATATGCAGCTCAAAATAAAATAATGCCATCTGAACAAAAATGTTGCGCGAAAGGCTCATATGGATGCAAAGATCATTTGTTACATGCAAAAGCATTTCTCAGAGACTGTGAAAAGAATAAAAAGAATTTAAACCTCGCTTGGATAGACTATCAAAAGGCTTATGATAGTGTGCCCCACAGTTGGCTGATAGAGTCTCTGAAGATCTATGGTGTTACTTTTAAAATAATTGAGATGTTAAAACATTTTATGTCGACATGGAAAACTAATATGTACGTTAATTCTGCAACAGGCCAAGTAGTAACTAAGACAATAAATATTAAGAGAGGTATATACCAAGGAGACTCTGTCGCCAATCTGGTTTTGTATAGCGATGAGTCCGTTATCTACACTAATTAATCAAACAGCACAAGGATATAAAATAAAAGATGCGCCTCACAATATAACCCACCAACTGTATATGGACGATTTGAAATTGATTTGTAAGAGTAAAGAAGAACTTCACAGAACTATTAAAACAGTACATGAATTCTCTACAGATATACAGATGAAGTTTGGAATAGATAAATGTGCTATTGCTGCATTTCATCGTGGAAAACTAAGGCATACCGAAAATCTAAAACTTAACCCAAGAAGAACAAATTAAAGCTTTAGAACCAGAAGAAACATACAAGTATTTAGGTATAGAAGAAGGGGATGGCATTAATCACCCTAAAATGAAAGACTTTATCAGTAGAGAATACTTTACTAGACTTAAAAAAATCCTATATACTCACCTAAACTGCAGAAATAAATTCCAGGCCATCGGTGCTCTGGCATTACCTGTCATTAGATATATATTTTTGGGATAATTGATTGGACCATGCAAGAAATACAAAAATTAGACCGAAAGACAAGGAAATTCCTAAAAATTAATGGATTAGTTCATCCCAAACAAGATGTAGAAAGATTATACGTCAAAAGAAAATTAGGTGGTAGAGGTTTACAACAAATAGAGGCAAGTTATTATAACACAATTTATAGCCTAAGTTACTATATGAAGAAAAATATTCACCGGGACACTAATTGAAAACATAACAAAATTTGAATGAGCCTACCACAATCAAAATCTATTCTCAAAAAATCAAAGAAAATTCAGGAGAAACTTTATAAACCTATAGGAGAACCAGAAGAAGTGTATGGGAGTTATGGGGCAGAAATAGAAGAAACTCAAGAAGAAGGAGCTCGGTACACAACACAACAGCTAGTTCAACAAGATAACAGATCTCCAAATACAATTAAAGAAAAGAGCCAGCAAAGACTTTTTGAAATTTGGAAGAACAAGAAATTACATGGTCAAAAACTTACAGATATGGACAAGATCAAGTATGACAAAGTCCAATCTTTTAAGTGGCTAACAATTGGTACTTTGAAAGGAGAAACTGAAAGCTTGTTAACAGCTACACAAGATCAAGCAATAAAAACGCGGTACATTGCGCAAAAAAAATTATAAAAGTGACATAGATAAAAAATGTAGGGTTTGTAAAAAAGAAGATGAAACCATACATCATATAATATCGGCTTGTGGTTCATTGGCAAAAAAGGAATACATAGATAGGCATAACAAAGTATGTAGTTTAATTCATTATAACATTTGTAAATTTTATGTTTGTCCAAATTTAGAAAAATACTGGTATAAACACGAACCACAAAAAGTAACTATAAGCACTGATAATCAAGTTACAGTATTATATGATATGGGCATCCAAACAGACCGAGAAATACGAGCTAATAGACCAGATATTGTAATAAAAACAAAGAAAATTACTTATATTATAGACGTATCCAGCGGATGAAAACATTATTGCAAAGACTGCCGAGAAACTTCTCAAATATAAAAATTTAGAAATAGAAATTAAAAGAATGTGGCAAACAAAAACTATGTAGCTCCTATTATTATGGGCAAGACGCCCATAATAATAGGAGCTACGGGTTTCGTTGACGATGAGTTTCAAAAGAACATCGAAAAAATGCCTGGTAAACATGACCCTACCGAAATCCAGACAACGGCAATAATTGGAACAGCATATATCATTAGAAAGGTGCTAACGTAGACATCCATACCTAAGCTGCTTGGTAAGCTGCCGGATGGAGTGGTTCTTCCGAACTGCGGAATACATATTTATCCAGAATATCGGGATCAACAATAATTTGTATTTTCATTTTATAATGTAATATATGTATTAGTAGTTTGTGAAATAAAGAGATAATAATAATAATAGTTAAGTTCGAGTAGGTCCACATCACCAACAGGACAAGACAAGAAATATATAATAAAAATAATTATGTATTGTACCTATAATTATGTTATGTATACTTGCCTAAATGGCCGTATGTATAATAAAAATGTACCTATTAAAGTGAAAATAAAGAATAATAATAATAATAATAATAATAATAATAATAATAATAATGACACAAGAAATATTTCCATTAATTTATATTTTATCTAAACTTTTTGTTTTCCATATTTTATATGTTACAGATATATCTAAATTTGAAATTCGACATATGCGCGTGGACGTGAAGAACGCACAATCTGGGACATTTAGGAGCAGTACATTACAAATTGTAACGATGCGCCTTATAAGGTAAGATTTAAAACAGGTCCTAAAAATAAAAATACATAGATAAAAATTGCGTACAATTATTTGTTTTATAACTTATTAAAAAAAAAAATCTCTAAAATAATCCTTAATTGATTGACAGAGCTAAAACACTGCTAGTCAACTCCTCTCACCTTTAATCACTTGTTCATGCTACCATCCATGGCTTCTAAAAACAGATTACACACAAAGAATAAATAAATAATTAATGATGATTTTATTACTTGTACTCATTTCTTTGAGAACATAAGAGACAAACAATATGTCTGATAAATTACAATAATATTACACAATAATTATTGTCAAAAAAAAATCCGTTTTTTATACAGGGTGTTTCCTTTAAAACAACCAGCGCTTTTTTGGGCGAAATAATGACTTTAGAGAAAAATGTTATATACAAAAAATTACCAGGAAAAAGGGCTTAATTTATGAGGAATAATAAATAAAAAATTCAACCAGTGGTTCTCAAACGGTAGAATAAAATTATATTTTTTTAAATGGCAACCTAATAAAAGTTGAGGAAAGTTCCGGAGCACTGGAAGAAGAATTAAAGGAACATTCTAGAACATTGGAAAGGGAATTGCATGAAGGTTCTGGAAAAGCGGAGGAAAATTCCGGAGTACTGGACGAAGAATTCTGGAAGAGTAGAGGAGAATTATGAAATTCTGGAACAAACATTGAAACAAGGATGGGAGAAGACTTCTAGAAAAACTGAAGAAAGTCTGCAAGAGAAAAAGGGCTTAATTTATGAGGAATAATAAATAAAAAATTCAACCAGTGGTTCTCAAACGGTAGAATAAAATTATATTTTTTTAAATGGCAACGTTATTTTTTTGTCCATTAGATAGAGAATTTTTTTCTGATTTCAACGATATAAATATGATATGGGGTTGTATAACAATTATTTCGAGAAAAATGATATTAAAAAGCAGAAATAATTCTACAATATTGAAGTAGGCTATGCAATAAAGAAATGCAAACAAATGATACAGGTGACAGATAGTTTTGTTACTTACGTTATTAAGTGTTTGTTTTCGTAATTGTTTAATTACTTATTAATAAAAAATGGCTTTGCAGTTGCAAGAATTAACAAATTTAGACTATTTTAATCTTACTGTTATGTATGGAGAGTGTGAAAGAAATTTAAATTCAACGATACGAAGATTTTCACGGCTTTATGTAGTTCATTTGTTATTATGAATTTCTTAGTAAAACAAGTTATTTTAGATATAAGAAAATAATATACTATCGTAACCTAGGCAATAGTCGTATTAATAGTTGTTTATTGCATAGCCTACTTCAATATTGTAAAATTATTTCTGATTTTTAATATCATTTTTCTCGAAATAATTGTTATACAACCCCATATCATATTTATATCGTTGAAATCAGAAAAAAATTCTCTATCTAATGGACAAAAAAATAAGGTTGCCATTTAAAAAAATATAATTTTATTCTACCGTTTGAGAACCACTGGTTGAATTTTTTATTTATTATTCCTCATAAATTAAGCCCTTTTTCCTGGTAATTTTTTGTATATAACATTTTTCTCTAACGTCATTAGTTCGCCCAAAAAAGCGCTGGTTGTTTTAAAGGAAACACCCTGTATGTTACAGATCTTACCAAATTTTGAAGTCCACATTCGCGTCAAGAAATATACCATCAGGAAATTTGGGAGCAGTTAGCAGTTCATTACAAATAAGGTAAGATTTAAAAAAAACAGATACTAAAAAAATACATGGTTTCTTAAAAAATATTCACTATCAACAAAAAATAAACAATTAATCATATAAAGGATCACAAAATTACTCTTTATATATATATATATATATATATATATATATATATATATATATATATATATATATATATATATATTGTCACGTGCGCCCCCGAAAGAATAGTATACAACGCCGCCACTGAACGAATGTACGAGAACAATGACGCAATCCCTGGCGCCGCAGCGGCTGGACTCTAATTGCGCTGTGACCTCGTTCCTTTGTGTGCCGGTCATTGTCGCTTCGAAGGCTTCTAGACTGTTATGCGGTGTATAAATATCGGCCGAGAGAAGGAGGAGAGTCAGTCTCATATATACAAGCAACCAGATATGAACTCGGTGATATAAATAAACAGTTTAACAGTTGTTAACATAAATAAATGTAGTTATATAAATAAGTGTTGTGATATAAATGTTAGTTAAATAAATAATCGTAGTGTTTAAGCATTTAATAATATTCTTAGTGTTTATAATTATTTAATCATAGTGTTAGTTGTTCTTATTATCTTTAATATTTAATCTTTATTTATTTATCGTTTATTAAACGCATTCTTTTGGTTAATAATATTTGTCTGTGTTTTACACTTCACCCATATAAATAAAAACGTTACAATTGGTGTCAGGTGTGGGGTTGTTAAACTGTGAAGTGTAAATAAAAATAAATAAAATGGCGACTAAACAATTAAAATTAAGTGAATTGAAAGTAAGTGATCTCAAGACAGAACTGGAAGAACGAGATTTGGAAGCAACAGGAAAGAAGTCAGTGCTTCAAGAAAGACTGCGGCAAGCCTTAATCGATGCTGGTGAAAATCCTGAAGATTACTTATTCGAAATTCCGTATGACGTATCCGACGTTTGTAAACTTGTAGAAGAAAATCTTAAAAGATTAGAACAAATATTGGAAGAAAATTCTGGGCGTTTGCATCGGATATTGGAGACAAGTTCTGGAAAAGTTGAGGAAAGTTCCGGAGCACTGGAAGAAGAATTAAAGGAACATTCTAGAACATTGGAAAGGGAATTGCATGAAGGTTCTGGAAAAGCGGAGGAAAATTCCGGAGTACTGGACGAAGAATTCTGGAAGAGTAGAGGAGAATTATGAAATTCTGGAACAAACATTGAAACAAGGATGGGAGAAGACTTGTAGAAAAACTGAAGAAAGTCTGCAAGAATTTGGAGCCGATGTAACTCGTTCGGTTCGTCTCACACATCGTACAGCTCCTGACAAGGATTTGGAGTACTTGGCCACTCAGAGACTCATCTTCGGAGTTCGAGACAGCAATACTCAGCAAGCACAGCAATTATGTCACCCAAAAACTATGGTTAACGCACTCTCATATATATCAGATCATGAAACTGCCAAACAAGTTTCACGTAACCAATCGCGAGTGCGTAATATTTATGCTAAGGGAAATGTAAACACCGAAGGCATGGGTGAAAAAGTGCGACGAATTACAAATGAAGTGTTTGCAAGAAGAAAGAAACTCCGCGTTTACAAAAGAAGACGGAAGCGAAAAAGAAAGAGAACGCGAAAAAGAAAGAAAGCATGTCTAGTAAGAAATTAAAAAAAAATGTAGGCATAAATACTAGAGGTAAAGGACGAATCCATTGATGTGAAGGATGGATATGAAGAAAGAAACGGAAGCGAAAAAAGAAAGAGATCGCGAGAGAGGAAGAGAGCATGCTCAGCAAGAAATTAAAGAAGAAATCTAGGAAGAAATTCCAGTAGTAGAGGAAAGCCAACCTGAAATGAATAGTTTTCTGACGAGCAGCTGCAATCTAAGTAGTTTGAAACGGGGCCTGAAGACAGCGGGGAAGACGTGCCCTTGGCGATTCGTATGGACAGTTCGAGTGGAAAACGAAAACTCGAGTTAGATAACGATGACGAAGATGACATACCTCTCACCACAAGGAAGCAGAAAGTCAAGACAGAGAAAGGAACTTGAAAGGAAGAGAAGTAGCGTCGACGCATTGTTCAGAAGGCCATGCTAAGGGAGGCAAATATGGTAGTCGACTAGAAGAAAAACATTCCACCATTACCAGAATAACAGTAGTCAACGATAGTAGGCAACCCGATGGACTACGCAAGGACCCGAATTTGAAAATATTACTGGAATGGAAAACGACGAGAGCAAACCAATATGAGAAGATGTTGCACCACAGTCACAGATTGTAAAATCGTACTGGGCGCAATGTGACTCCATGGTGATAGGTGGCCTGTTAAAGCGTGTGGTTGAGAATGCCATGGAACTGAGAAGAGAACTCAGTTGGTTATTCCTAAGAGTATAGTACCAGACGTGTTAGAAGAGATCCATGATGGATCTAGAGGTGGCCATTTGGGAGTCAACAAAACATTAGAAAGATTGCGCCAGCGATTTTACTGGGTTAACTGCAAGGAAGATGTTAAAGACTGGTGCAAGAAATGTGTGGTTTGCGCTGGAAGCAACGGTCCTCATAGACGACGAAAAGCTCCAATGCGTCAATACAACGTTGGCAGTCCATTTGAGCGCATTGCGATTGACGTGGCCGGACCATTTCCAGAAAGCGAAGACGGAAATAAATACATCGTGGTTGTCATGGACTACTTCACCAAATGGGTTGAAGCCTATCCATTACCCAACCATGAAGCTACTACGGTCGCCGAAACCTTAGTCAAGGAGTGTATATGCCGATTCGGAGTTCCACGTGAACTTCACTCCGACCAGGGGAGAAATTTTGAGTCTGCCGTTTTCCAAAATATCTGTAAGATATTAGGGATTAATAAAACGAGGACAACTGCATTACATCCGCAGTCCGATGGCATGGTTGAACGCATGAACAGAACGATCAACCGATATTTGTCGAAGGTAGTCTCCAACCACCAAAGAGACTGGGACCGACATCTTCATCTGTTCTTAATGGCTTATCGTTCATCCGTGCATGAAACCACAGGGCAAAGTCCTGCGAACATCTTATTCGGGCGTGAGTTGCGCCTGCCATGTTACTTGGTGTTCGGCAGTAAACCTGGGGAAGATCTGGCCGGGGAAGATTACGTAACGGACTTACGGAGAAGAATGGACGACATTCATGAACAAGTCCGCACAAACACTCAAGCTACCAGCGACCGAATGAAGGACCAGTATGACAATAAGGCAGAAAAAAGTGGATCCCAACCAGGGGATTTAGTGTGGCTTTACAATCCTCAAAGGTGCCGAGGTTTATCACCAAAGCTACAAAGAAATTGGGAAGGTCCATATGAGGTCGTTAAGAGAATAAATGACGTGATATACAGGATTAGAAAAACACCAACAGGGAAGCCGAAAATAGTACACTTCAATCGGCTAGCCCCATTCGCTGGTGACAACAATGAAGACCATCATGGAGCAACGGTTCGTCGGATCATAGCTCAGGAACCGACTTTTGAAGACTTCATGGAACAGTATTCCTTTGATCACAAGGCGCGGTATGGCGTGACGACAGAACAACATAGAGATCTGTTCACCGTGTCCTCAGATTATTCCCTCGGCCACTGCGTATCGGAAGACTTAAAGATGTCACGCGGCATAGCGTCAGTCTTTAAGACAAAATTTGGACGACTACAAGAACTGGCCAACCAAGGTCCATCCGTCGGGAAGACGCTACGACTGAGGGATAACAATACAGAACAACAGCGGTATATCTACTACCTGGTCACAAAACCACGCTCGTACCAGAAGCCGTCATATCGCAATCTGTGGAGCTCGCTGTGTGACTTGAAGGATCATCTGCTAGAGAATGACATGTTGAAGTTGGCAGTACCGAAGTTAGGCTGTGGACTAGATGTATAGATGGTTTGGATTGGAGGGTTGTTAAGAACATGTTAGAGATCCTCTTCCGCTATACAGGTATTGAAATTATCGTCTGCAGCTTTAACCCTAACGAACAGAAAGAAGAACTCCAGCGGACCATCGACTGTCATTTCTTCAAGACTTCCAAGTGTACCAATGGTAATTCATGTAGATTTCGTCATCAAGAACTGTTCCGGGACGGAATTATATATATATATATATATATATATATATATATATATATATATATATATATATATATATATAATTTAATTTATATGAAGCATGAACATTATTCTGAAGGTTAACATGATTACAATGAGAACTGAGTTTCATTTTTTTAAACTATTACTTTTCAAAATAATACCTATGTTGGATTATTGCACATTACTTTTTATTTCAGATGTAGTGACGAAGAAAAGTTAATTTAAATAAATAGGAATTTAAATCTCTATATATAAAAGATCCAACGTCTGCATAGGAATTGATAATGCAGTCACAACGAATGATTTGAAGAAAAAAAGAATGGGCCTTTAAGCTGGATTCAGAGATTGCGTAGTAAACATAACATAGAATAGCACAGAAAAACATAGATAATGAACATACGGAAAAGTGTGTACTGATTCAGAGTTACAGACATAGCATAGCACAACACAGCATAACACGGAGAATTGGCCATATTTTATTTCGAAGCTATGTTTTGCCATGTTCGGTCATGTGCGCTATGTTTCGTGAGTATTCGTAGTTAAACCACGCCTACTTCTACAGCGCGTTAATGTTGACAACTATAGTCAAATTTTTTGACTCTGTCGGGTACAGTAATAAAATTATAAATGAACTATAAATATCGCAATTATGATAAAGCGGCATATCCTTTACTTTCTGTAGTATAATACTGTTTGGCATCGGCCCATATTTTTGAGCCGCTCTATTCATTTATGTTAAAAGACTGTAAGGCTATTTTCCTATACATACCTGGTAGACGTTTGATTCAATGCATGAATAGAGCGGCTCAAAAATATGGGCCGATGCCAAACAGTATTATACTGCAGAAAGTAAAGGATATGCCGCTTTATCATAATTACGATATTTATAGTTCATTTACAGCGGTAATAATAAACAAATTCCTATTTCCAGATTAGCTATTGCGAGAATAACTTTTAACCCTGTGTTAACATAAACTTGTTATTAATAAACATATTTTATTTTAAAAATAACAAATCCTTGTTTGACACATATTATGCCATTGTTTGAGTGATTCTGATAAGTGTGAATATAGCATAGTATAGAATTTGACAGTTTCCGAACAGGTTAAATGTAAGTAGCTGCAATGGAAAAGAAAAAACGCGATAAAAATTTCGCAGAAAGAGACAAAACAGATTTAATAGAGATTTCTGGGAAATTTAAATCTATTTTGGAGGACAAGAAAACAAATTCACAGAGTGTATCACGAAAAAAGAAAGTATGGGAACAAATAACCTGTATATTTAATAGTACCCATGAAATTACAAAATCGCAATGTTGCTTTAATTATATCCCCTTAGGATTTTTTTTAAAAAAGGTTTTTAATTGTAACAAAGAAATGCTTGATTACAATAATGAGAATGTGATTCCAACAAAGAAAATGACTAATCATACTAAAAAATATTATAATAATTGTTCTTGTATGTATTTAACAGAAATTTTTGATTACAATAAAGAAAATTTGATTGTAATCGTTGTTGGGTTTAGGCGGTGAACTAATAACAAAGTAGATATACGCGGCAAAATCGTAAATCCGCCAGTGGCCATGTTCCTGTTCCAGTAAATATTAAAATTACCTTAAATAAATAATAAGTTGAAGCATATCTAAAATCGGTAATCCTCTGTTATCAACTGATTCTGCCAGTTGTGGTTTAATTAAATTTAAAATATGTTAGTGTTGTCTTACTAAACCGAAATCATCTTTTAAATTCATCATTGTCAAATGAAGTAAAAGGATTGCTTCGTTTTTTATAAACTTTGGTTTTATTAAATATAGTTAATATATTTAAAATTTGTTCTTCAGAGGATATTGAGTCTGTATCTGACGAACAAGATGTAGACGAATCTTCGATAGGATTCATATTGTCAATTCACAATGGTAGATAATTACAAATTATGACAATATAGGTTAACTTAACTTATTGTTTTTGTCTAACCCACGTCTAACCCGTCAAAACTGGCGAACTAATTTATGCCGAGTTTATTCTCGAGTTAAGTCTTATTCCATGTTTATTATTATACAATCGTGGGTTAAGCTCGTGATAAACTATTCTTGTGTTAAAAAGAAGCTATTCTGAACTTAACCCTTGTTTATTATTACCGCTGTTATAGTTTTATTACCGTACCCGACAGAGTCAAAAAATTTGACTATAGCTAACATTTGTTTTGAAGTTTGGTTAAGACAACTTTTAAGTTATTTTGTATTGCAGTTGTGTTTATTATAATTATTTAAAAAGTGACAGCTAAATAAAACTTGTGAAATCAGCAACAAATACTGACATGAAATTATCTACATACAACAATTCTATGTTTTCTGTACAATCTCTGAATTGGTTTTAAGTTTCTATGTTTTCCTGTTTTGTGTATTCCTATGCTGTGTTTACTACGCAATCTCTGAATCCAGCTTTTGTATTGCCGAATAATTATTTCTAATGATAAATAAAACAGATTCACCATTGAATGTAAACATGTAAATAAACAAAATCTGATTTTATATTTCCAATGAAAAGTAAAAAATATATGATAGAATATTGTTATTAATTCGTCATATTTTTAGATTAATCATTCCGATTAATGGAAATACAAACTCTGTAGCAAATAATTGAAAATACTGATGACAAAATGTAATTACAATCTTGAATGGTTTGAAGAAAATATGTGTGTACGTTTCTTTCTTTATAATTGCCCAAACATTATTCATAATGATGATTTAAACAGAATCGCTTTGAATACAAATATCAAAATAAACAAAATTTGATGTATATGTCTGATGAAAAGGAAATATATTGTTATTAGATCGTTACTGTTTCAGATTAGTTCCAAAGACAATACAAATTCTTTAGGATATACCAAGAAATACTGATGCGAAATGATATTGTAATGACAATCTTAATATATTTGCAAAATATTAATTACGAATTGTAATAGATTTTTATAATATTCACTCGATCGTTAGCGTTTAAGAAATTCATTTTGACTGTATTGCTTTTGTATTAAAACAAATATTTAAACAAATATAAGATTTGTAGGTTTTATAGCCATGAGCACGTCTATCGCGAGTTGAAAATGGTCCAGCGAAATCAACACCGCAAAAATAAAACGGATGCGATGGTGTCACATGGTCTTGGGGTAGGTTTCCCATTTCTTGATTATATATTCGTGGTCTAACCTTATAACAATTTAAACATTTATGTATAATGTTCCGTATAAGACTTTTGCCCTTTACAGGCCAATCATTTTGACGAATTATGTTTAATAAGCTTTGTTGACCACAATGCAAATTGTCAACGTGATATTAAGATATTATAAGTTTTGTTAAAATGTGATTTGCAGGCAAAATAATTTGATGTTTTTGGTCGAAATCTAATTTTGAATTATTCAGTCTACCTCCAACTCTGAGTATGTGTCTAAAAATGGAGCTAGTGATAGAATGTTTGAATCAGATGGTACTTCCTTACCTTGTTCTAAATGTTTAATTTCTGTTTGATAAACTTCAATCTGACTTAATTTTATTAATATATTAAGAGCGCCAGATCGCTCTCTAACTAACAAACTTCCGGAAGTTGGTTTCAATTTTTTAATTTTCTTGTAACAATTGTTTATAAACCTTTTACAATATGCAACTACATTAACTAATTTATGTAATGTAGAAAATTTAGAAAAAAATGTTATTATCGATAACAACTGTTTTTAAAACTATCGATGTTGGTTTTTCTTCCGGTACGGTAACGACGTTTATTTCTGTTTGTACATAATTTGTTTCCTTTGATAACCACGTGGGTCCAAACCACCACAGAGTGGATTTTTTTTTATCTTTTCTGCACTTGTTCCACGAGAAATGAGGTCTGCGGGATTTTCTTTTGTATTAACATAATACCAAGAATTGACGTCTGTTAATCTCTGTATTTCTGCAACTCTGTTAGCCACGAAAGTTTTCCAACGCCCTGGGGGAGCGGCTATCCAAGCTAGAGCTATTTTCGAATCTAACCAATAACATTTTTTAGCAAATTCAAAATTTCACAAACACGATTTGTTAACTCGGCTAAAAGAGTTGCGGCACATAATTCTAGACGAGGTATTGACAATTTTTTTAAGGGAGCTACACGAGATCTCGCAGTTACCAAATTTATTTTACATGAATTGCCCTTAACCCATTAGTGCATAGTGTCCCCTTAAAGGGACGGATGTTAATTTATGACTAGTGCTGTACTAAATTCTCTTTTATCACAATGCGCATGCTGAAATTTTTGTTTGAGGTTATGTTCATACGTCAAATGGGAAAAAAGTATTTTTTATTTATGTTATAGCGTTTATTATTTTAATAATGGATCCTGCTTTATACCCAACAAAAAATGAAAGGTAAGAAATATTTTTTATATTATAAATAAGAAGAAAATCGGACTCATTTGTATAATAACTTATTACTAGATATCTACATATTGGAACAGTTGAAAAAAAAATTGGAATTTATTTATTATACAATTGTTACACAATGATATACAATGCGTCCCTTATAAGGGACTCTATGCACAATAGTAATAATTGCAATTATTTATTTTTAGTTTATCTTTGTCACAACTCTTGGATATCATTGAAAATGATGAAGAGATAAACAAAGGAATTATCTACATACAACCACCAGATGAAAACTCAGCTGAAACAGAGGAAGATAGTGATAGTTCCGATGATGAACATGAAGGTAATATAAATCATTTATCTCGAGGAATATTACGACAAAATTGCGAAATTAGGACTAATGATGATAGTGATGATTATGACGAAGAAGATTTCATGCCGTTATCCACTTTGAAAACAGTGTCTTCTGCTTTTGATTTGTCAGAGGGTACAGCAAAGAAACGTAAAAAAAATCACCGATGGTCTGAAATTTTACCAACGTATTCCATGAACGTAAATTGTAATCCAAGGCCACCATCTGAAAAAGCTCAAAATGCAGAGACACCCACTGATTTTTTTAAATTATTTTTTGACAATCAGTTGATGGAGATTATTGTAAATGAAACTAATGTTTACGGACAGCAAAAAAATGTGAACCTAAATTTCACTTTAGATGAACTTCATGTCTTTTTGGGAGGCCTCTTACTTTCAGGCTATGCTAAATATCCTAATAAAAGAAAGTTTTGGAATAGTGGAGATGATACTCCTAATATTTTGATAAATAGTATTAGGCTAAACCGGTTTGAAATGCTGATAAGGAATCTTCGCTTCAATAATAATGATCACTTGAAGGGTTCAAATGACAAATTGTATAAATTGCGTCCCATTATTGATATATTGAACAAAAACTTTAAAGAACATGGGGGATTGGAGGAGAATATTTCCATTGATGAAAGTATGATACCATACTATGGAAAACATTATGCCAAACAGTATATAAAAGGCAAACCAATTCGTTTTGGTTTTAAAAATTGGGCTCTCTGTACGAGTAGTGGTTACATGGTTTCATTTGAAATATATACTGGGAAATCTTCTTCTGAACATAAATTTGGTTTGGGAGGAGATGTAGTAATGGAATTGATAAAAGCGGCTGGCATTGAATCAAATCAAGGCTATAAAATTTTCTTTGACAACTATTTCACCAGCGTATGTTTACTTACACATTTATCTGAAATGAAGATATGTGCAACCGGGACAATAAGAGAAAATAGATCAGAACGTTGTCCATTTCCAGAAAAGAAGTACTGGAACAAGGAACCCAGAGGATCTTATAAGTTTGTGGCTAACGAAGAGCTGGTTTTGGTTCAATGGAAAGATAACAAGGTTGTGACTGTCGCATCCAATTTTGAAGATAATTCCCTTGTGACCGCAAAACGATGGTGTCGAGTCTCAAAAACGAAAAAAAATGTTGAACAACCTAAAATGATATCCGCTTATAATAAAGGTATGGGTGGCGTGGACAAAGCAGATGGTCTCATTTCTTTATATAGAACAAGAATGCGACAACGAAAATGGTATTGGCCTATATTTTTATATTTGTTAGACACAAGTATTGTAAACGGATGGTTACTTATGAAAAAATAAAACCCAGCGATTCGAATTGTGCATCGTTACTAAATTTTAGAAGATACATAGCTGTAAATTTTTTAAATACATATGGCATAAAACCGAAAAGAGGGAAATGTACTACGCCATCTGCCGTAGAATTTAACAGATTTGATAATGTGGGTCATTTGATAAAATACTCACGAACAGACCGGCGATGCAAAATTTGCAAAAAGAAAAGCAATTTCATATGCGAAAAATGTGATGTAGGATTACACCCTAAATATTGCTTTTCTAATTATCATGTCAAATAATTATATTTGAACAATTTGATGTATTTTTTGCCCAGTAACTAAAATATGTTTTCAATCATAATTAGAGTAGTTATTGTTATATTATGCATGGAGTCCCTTATGAGGGACACCCTATAACACCTATACCAATAAACAATTTTTAATTATTTTTTTGTAAAACGCATTTATAATAAATGTTTTTGCGAGACAATAATAAATTTATCAAAAATTCAAAGAAAAATAACTTCATGCACTAATGGGTTAATCGATTTAATATAAATGCATGCACCATACGCACGTTCTGAGGCATCCGCAAAACCATGTAATTCCAAACGTTCATTATCCGAATCAATTATCTGACGTGGTATTTGAATCGAGTCAATAAATTCTAAATCCCTTTTGAATTCTAACCAATTTACACTAATTTCATGGGGTACTTCAGTATCCCAATCCAATTTCTGAGACCATAAAGTCTGTATCATTATTCTGGGTATTATTGTTATTGGAGAGATTAGCCCTAGAGGGTCGAAGATTTGCGCTGTTTCACTAAGAATTTTTCGTTTTGATATTTTGTTAGAATGTTCATTCTTAAACGAATATTGAAAATTATCATCAACTGGTTTATAAACTATTCCTAAAGTTTTAGTTTCATTTTTATTTATTGTTAAGTGAGTATTATTTGTGTCCTCTTCCAACATCGGAAAGTTCTCCGAATTACTAATCCACTTACGTAACTTGAATCCTGCTGATTCCAAAATTTTACAAATATTTGAGCAACGATTACTTAGTTCATTTAAATTATTTGACCCGGTCAATAAATCATCGACGTAGAATTCGTTTAGTATGGTTTGGGATTCTTCTGAAAAATTTTCCATATTTTCTATTGCAAGTTGTTGTAAAGATCTTATTGCTAAATAGGGGGCACTCGCTGTGCCATACGTAAGCGTCTTAAGCTTAAATGTTTGCAATTCGTCACTAAGATTTGATCTCCAAAATATTTTATGTAAGCAACGCTGATTTTCTGGAATTAAAATTTGCCGATACATCTTTCAATGTCTGCGGTAGCAACATATTTGTTTTCTAAAGTTAATCAAAATTGAGAATAAATCAGCTTGAGTAGTTGGTTCCACGAATTGAACATCATTTAATGAATAATTAGAATCTGTTTTAAACGACACATCGGAAACTACTCTTAATTTTGTGGTGACACTGGATTCTCGAATAACCGGGTGATGTGGTATATAGTATTCAACTTCCGACTCTGAAAGTGACACCTTCGACATGTGCCCTAATGCCTCATACTCTGTCATAAAGTCTGTATACATTTGTTTAAGCTGTGGATTTTTCTGCAATTTATTTTCCAGCATAAAAAATCGTTTCAAAGCACCTGATTTTGAATCGCCTAGCAAATGATAATTGTCTTTAAAGGGAATATTAACTTTAAATCTACCTGATATATCTCTAGTTGTTGTTTCCACGAATAGGTCTTCACAAAAATTTTCTTCCTTTGTAAGATTTGAATATTGATTAATTTTAAAGTCCTCTACCTGCCAAAAACGTTCAATTTTTGACTCTAAACTTAAATATGAAAGCGAGGTGTCTGAATTAGTTTTGTAATTTACCTGACCTGAAACGACCCAACCAAATTTACTATTTTGTAATATTAATTTTGAACCCCTTAAATTAATTTTATCATTCTCTAAAATTTCCCAAAATACTGGTGCACCTAGTAAAATTTCGACTGGTTTAGAAATATTAAAAGAATTATCTGCTAAATTAATATTTCTTGGTATATTAATGGAAGATTTTTCAAATGAAATTTGAGGCAAACGTTCTGTTATTTTATCTAATATCAAAAATGATAAATCTTTCGAATAAGTATTAAATTTTGACTTTATACATGCCGTAGTGCAATGTGTGATATTTGAATTAGTGTAATTCCACTAATTTTCAAATTCGATTGGTGTTTATCTAATTGTAATTTATTGGCTAATTCATAACTAATAAAATTGGATTGAGACGCTAAATCCAAAAGTGCGCGAGCTGTACGCGATTCACCATTTTTATTATAAATAATTACTTCCACAGAAGGCAACAATGTTTGAATAGATAAACTATTTTCCAACGAACAATCAGCAACTACTGTATTAGTACAAACAGGTGTTTCGATTTTATCACCTTCAACATCAGATTTTTTGATTTTATTCATATGCAACAATGTGTTGTGCGGTTCTGAACAATCTCTACAATTCGGTTCTTTGCATTTACTTAAATAATGACCCTTTTTTAAACAATTCACACAAAGATTTGATTCTTTTACGAATTTAAATCGATCATATACTGATTTTTTTAACAAAATGTGTACAAGAACAAAGATCATGATTAGTCATTTTGCACAATGGGCAATAAGGTTTTTTATCATTTGTTGACAGTGATACGAACGATATCGAATGTAATTTAGGTTTCGAATTATGGTTATTTTGAAATTGCTTTGTTGATTCTGCTGAATCCGATTTTTCGACTAAAAACTCAATTAGTTTTGTGTATGTTGGAAGTTCATCCTTTGTATATTTATAATGAACATAATTAGCATTCTCGAACAAGACGAAAATCTAATTTAGAAATTATTATGGGAACCATCAATGCGTCCCATTTGTCGATATCAACCTTTAATGCTTTTAAGCTACGAGAATGTTGTTCTAACAAATTAATAAAAGATTGTAAATTGATACATTTTAAATTTAATATTTCATTAACGTGGCTATAAATAATTTTTCTAGTATTACTAAATCTTTCGGTGATAAATTTGATTGCAACATCGTAATTATCAGAAGTAGTTTCTAATGAATTTATAGTATTTAGAGATTCACCCTTTAAAGCCGATCTTAGGTAATATAATTTTTCGACATTAGATAAACTTGTATTTTCGTGGATAAGAGCATTAAATGCATCTTGAAACGGACACCATTTTGTAAATTCTCCCGAAAACGAAGGTAAATCTATTACATGCAATTTAAATGCTTGTTTTTTAACAATATTACTTGTACCAGAATTTTCAATTTCCAAAATTTCATTACTTTTATTAAAGTTATCTGTAATTGACTGAAGAATTGAAATTGCATTAAAATATCTATTTTCTATTGCTGATCTAATTTTATATTCATTATCTACATTATCGGTGTCAGTTAATGATTCTATTTCATTCTAAAAATTGTCAAATTCATTAGATTTTGATTGTAATCTATCTAATCGTACTTTTACATTATTTATAAGAATTGAATTTTTATCACTATTTTCATTTTCATCTAAAAAAATTTCTAAATCTGTAAGATGTTTTTTAAAGCTACCACGCTTACAGCGCAATTGTTCTAATGTGAAAGATATGGTACTCCACACAAGTTAAATCTGAAGCAAATCATGCAAAATGAAGGGAATGGACTTACTACTTGTACGATTACGATTATCGTCTTCAAAGGCTGCATACAACACGGTGCTCTCGAACTCGATGATGTTGCGTTCCACGATGAATCAAATTGATGATGTAATCACGAAGTGCGAAGTATGTTTTTAAATGTATGGTGTCTGCATCTGGCTCGAAGGACCAATATGTTAAGTATCGCGTTGCTTGGAAGGTCCTTGCAGTGACACGAAAACTAAGCACAACAATTGGATCAGATATACCACTTTAATTATAACATACATATATACAATATTTACATCATCATACGTAGCAAAAAACGAATGTGTGTATGTTCAACGATATGAACTTTTATTACAAATTATATGATACGAACTGTACGAACTATCTTCAATTATTGTCAACTATTTTCAACTATTTTGTCTACTGTCGCAAACACAGAATTTAAGACAAATTCGTGCAATTGTTACCGCCCTCCACAAGAGGAAGGCACCAATCACAGGAAAAATCCAAAAAAAGGGAGGTGCTAAACAAAATGTTCTGGACATGCATTCCAGTACCTAGCGAAGAATAAATGCTAAACAAATACATTCAAAATGTAAAATTCCCCGACTTAACCCTAAGTCCAATACAATGGGGTGCAGATGGTCAACAGGCGACAGATTATATTTAATGGCATATAATAAAAATATAAACTAATAAAGTTAAAAGCATACATTAAGATCAAACAAAATATTATAATACTAAGAAATGTATTATTACTTGCAATATGTTTAAATATGCATTTGCGAAGCAAACAATGAATGTACGTTTCTTTCTTTATAATTGCCCAAACATTATTCATAATGATGATTTAAACAGAATCGCTTTGAATACAAATATCAAAATAAACAAAATTTGATGTATATGGCTGATGAAAAGGAAATATACGATAGAATATTGTTATTACATCGTTACTGTTTCAGATTAGTTCCAAAGACAATACAAATTCTTTAGTAAATACTATGAAATACTGATGCGAAATGATAATGAAATGACAATCTTTATATTTGCAAAAAAAATATAGAAGTGTTTTTTTTTTTGGTAAGTTATTCTTTGTTTTCTTAAAAATTACTGCAGTTTAATTTGACGTTTTAATTGTTAATATTAAAAATGTGTTAACAAACTGCAAAGAAAAAAATCACTTTACTGGAAAACATGTATTAGTTATTGATTCATGTTTGTGTATAAAGTGATACATTTTTCTTTTATTTTGTAATTACGCCTTTCATGGCAATTTCTCTTTCTATGATACATGCTTCTGCGATTTTTCCAGTTTTCCATCTTTTCCAAAAATTTTCTATATAAATATTGAAACCAATTGAATTTTAAATAATATTCATATGTTGTCCTCTCAGAGACAAATTTAAATAAAATATTTCAATTTTTTAAAAAAGCAAATAATGTATTAGAATATATATACCGTGTGTCCCAAACAAACCTTGACATAGGCGTTTAATATGGGAAAACAGTTTTTTGCAAATAAAAAGTGTCCGGCAGAGAATTAAGCCATGCAATTGAACATGATAATAGTACATTACCTCCTGTACGTTATTTAATACTAACTACTGCATTATCAGTGCATAAAGTAAAGAAAATTATAAATAACTGTGAATAAATATTTTTTATAATATTTTATTATGAAATATAAAAGGATTCTCTTTTCGACTAGGTGTATAAAAAGTACCCGCCATTTTACTTTTTAATCATATAACATATGGATTATTTTACATGATTGTAAAGCAAATTTGATGCAAATTTGTAAAAAAAATATAGTATGTTCTGGTTGAAATTTCAAAGTTGGTATTAATTACTAATAAACCGGAACTGGTATCATGAATGTACATCCGTCATCAAGTAGCTTATAATTATAATTAACTGGAAACAAATATTTGGTTCATTATTTTATTATGTAATAAAAAATATTTGTAAATGTCATTGTAGCTGATTGGTTAGCGTGTCTGCGTGTGGAATGAAAGAATTTTTGCAGATTGGGGTTCGAGTCTCCATCAAGCTAAACTTTTCATTATTTATTTTTTATTTATGAATTAATTATGAATTGTAGTACATTTTTATAATATTCACTCGATCGTTAGCGTGTAAGAAATGCATTTTGACACGAATATTTAATATAAACAAAACAAAAAACCAAACAATGAACACATTGTTGACACGAAATATATATATAATCTTTTCTTCTTTACCCTTTCGGGTGTCGAAGTACTCTTCTTTCTGTTTTTATTCTTCTTTTATTAAATTATGCCAATTTTTTTGCATATCTTCTTTTTCTTCAGTATTTCTTCTATTACCGTATCCCATTTTTTCTTCTGTCTTCCAATTTTTCTTTTTCCTGTTACTTTCGTTTGCCATACTTTCTTGACCTGTTTTCCATCGTTCATTCTTATCAAGTGGCCCCCCCATTGAAGTTGTTTGTTTTCCACTATTTTGTTTATTTCTGTTATTTCTAGTTCTCTTCTTATGTCTTCGTTTGTTTTCTTATCTAATTTCGTTATCCCTTTCACTCTTCTCAAATACTTCATCTCCATAGCTTGGATTTTACTTTTCTGCCTTTTAGAGTGAATCCAGGTTTCGCTTCCGTGAATTAAGGTTGGTAGGAATATTGTTTTATAAGTTGTTATCTTTGTTTTTCGTGAAATATGTTTGTTGTTTAGTATTAGCTTGTTTAGGATGAAGTATAGTTTTGTTGCTGCTTGTATTCTATTGTTTATTTCCATTTCTATTCCTCCTTGATTTTCTATTATGGATCCGAGGTATTTATAGTAGTTTACTTGTTCCAAGAGTTTGTTGTTTATTTGTATGTTAATTGTTTCTTTTTTGTCGCTGATTTTCATGACTTTAGTTTTCTCTATGTTTACTGTCATTCCTGCTATTTTTAGTTCCTCCGTCCATATATTTATGTTGTCTTGCAAATCTTTCTGTGACGAAGCAAATATAGCTAGATCGTCCGCAAAAATACATTCCGATATTGTTGTAGGTCGTAATTTTTGGTATCCGATGAACACTTTTTTTGTTTTTGATTTGACTTTCTTCATTATATCGTCCATTAAAGTTATGAAGAGCATAGGGCGTAAACCTCCTCCTTGTCGCAGACCATCGGTAGTTGTGAACTCATCTGATTTTCTGTTTCCTGTTCTCACTATATTAGTTGTGCGACTGTAGATACTTTTCACTGCTCTAAGTAACTGCTGTCCAATTTTCCTTTTTTCCAGGATTTCCCAAATGTATTCCCTTTTTACTTTATCGAACGCTTTTTCTAAGTCTATGTAACATATATAAAGTTCTTTTTGGTGTTCTATTGTTTCTTCAACTAGGTTTCGCAAAGTAAATATGTGGTCGTTCGTACAATGACCTTTTCTGAAGCCGCTTTGTGTTGTTTCTAAAGTGAGTTCTATTTTTCCTCTGAGTCTGTTCTCTAGTATTGCTTCGTATACTTTCTCTACTGCACTTAAGAGCGTAATTCCTCTGTAGTTTGAACATGATCTATTGTCGCCTTTTTTGTGTATAGGTAAGATTATCTCTATTTGCCATTCTTTCGGAATTACGCCCTGTTCCTATATTTTGTTTAGCAGTTTAACGAAAAATAAAATACTTTAAATATATTTTTATGGAAAAAAAAATGGAGAGATTGGTATGAATATTTGAAGTATAAAGTTCGGTTAAATATATTTGTCAAATAAAAGTTAAATATATAGTGATGTCGTTATTATAAAAATAAAAACTAGTCTACCGTATTAAATTAATATTCCCTGTGTATATCTACAACACTAAAACTAGTATTCATTCAATTTCAACCTATAAATCTAATGTTTAAAGTTTTGTGCGCTTGCTTACTCAACAATCTACGCTTAGCCTTGAGTAATTAAGCGTGCTCATCAATGTCTACCGAAAACACTCGCAGTGTTGCAAACTGTATTGAAACTAAAAACCAAACAATGGCGAGCCTAGAAGACATCAAAAAACTTCTACAGAATCAAACTGATGAACTGAATTTAAAATTTTTAGACTTGCAGAGCTCCATTGATGTATTCCATATTAAATGCAAAGATAACAAGCAGAGATGCGAGCTGTTAAAAAAAAGATTTGGAAATGAAAGAAACACGAATTGAAGCGCTAGAAAAAAAAATCCGTGAGAAGAACATTGTAATTTTCGGTGTCAAGGAAGAAGCAAGGGAAAATTTGGAATACGTAGTTCTAGATATAATAAAAAATAAGTTACAATTAAACTATGCAAACGAAGATAATATCGTAGAAGCAAGACGTATAGGGCGTATCGGAAAATCAGGAAATTCAAATCGCCTCAGACCAATACATGTTGAACTAAATTCAAAAAAAATAAAACTAAATATTCTCAAACAAGCAAAATTGATTAGAAATTTAAAAATTTATATTGAAGTGGACTATACCCAATGTTTTAGATGAGCGTAAAAAACTTAAACCGTACCTATTTAAAGCAAGAGAAGATGGGCATAAAACATACCTGAAATATGACAAATTGATAATTAATGGCGAAGCATTTACAGCCCAAGAACTAGAAAATATAACAACAAACGAAGTGGAGAATTTACACGAGCTATCACCAGAAAGACGAAATTCGGTATCAACCCCTAATTTAAACCATATCGCCCTAAATACTCCGATAACTCAATTAACAGAAGAAAGCAAAGCCAGCACTGAAAAATCAACACCAACAAACTCAAAACCGAAGAATGTTCTTAATGCAACTAAAGAAAAGAAAGGTGATAAAAAAGCAAGCGTCTTGAGAGGACCACTTGACAAGCATCTTACAGTTAAAACTAGATCCCAATCAATTCCAAAAAACTTGGAAGGGACGACCACCCATGGGAAGGCACAAGCTCAATAATATTTTGGAACACTCAGGGATACAAAAACTTATTTAAACTAAATACCAAAGAAGAAAGTATTTTGCAAAAACACGACATAATTTGTCTCACAGAAACATGGATTGAGTATAATCTCAATACAAAGCCAAGTTTTCTCCAAAATTATAACTTATTTCAACAAAAAGCAGTAAGAGAAAATAAAACAGGAAGAGCTATAGGCGGGATCGTTGTTTTTTCAAAATTAAAAGAAAATGCGATAACAGTTATCCAGAACGAAGTCCATTGGATTTTCCTAAAAATAAAAACAACTAAACATAATATTATTCTTGGGGTAGTATACTTCTCCCCTTCGTATATAAATGAAACACTCATTGAACTATTTTCAGAATCTATTCGTCACATAACAGATAGTTATACAGGTTATGTTTTAATAGTAGGAGGTGACTTTAACAGCAGAATAGGGAACTTGAACCAATCAGAAGATCTTCTCTTTTACAACACAAACCTGTCAGCATCACGTATATCGTGTGACAAGAAGATTAATAAAAATGGAAACAGCTTACTAGATATAATGGAACTAGAAAACCTATTTGTGATTAACGGAAGAACATTAAGTGATACGCCAGCGAATTTTACTTACATAAGCAAATCTGGAAAAAGTATAATAGATTTAATTTGGGTAAACATACCATCTTTAGAATTAATAAAAGATTTCTGCGTCCTTACCAACATTATACTATCTGATCATCTAATATGCCCAATAACTATCGAAAAACTAAATAAAGAAATGAAAATAGTAAACAGAACGGCACCCACTAAAATAGTGAAAACAATCTGGGATCCAAGAAAAGAACTTCTGTATAAGACCGAAATGGAACAAAGGCTTGATCATCAAATCACTCCCACCGACATATTCGTTTACTTAAAAGCGAAATAGAAAGTGTTTCGCGAGAAATAGGTATAGTTAAAGAATCATTGTCATCAAATTCCAACTCTACTCGCAGAAAAAATAAACCATGGTACAATGAAAATTGTGCAGCACTAAAAGTTGCTGCAAGACAAAATCTGAAAAAATGCAAAGCTCAAAATATGGCATCGGAACGACTTAAAAATTATCTACAAACAAAAAAGGAATACAAAAATACAATAAATGCTTCAAAAAGAGAGTACAAAAACAACATACGTCAACACTTAGAGCAAATTACAGACCAGAAACAATTTTGGAAAACAATAAAATTGCTCCAAACCTCACCTACTAGAACTAACGTAATAGCCTTCGAAGATTGGGTAAACTATTATAAAATGTTTTATGGACACAAAATTGACACAAATACTACATATTTTAGCGTTTTACACCCCTACTTAGATGGAGAAATAACCTCAGTAGAAATAAAACTAGCAATAAAAAATTTAAAAAACAATAAGAGTCCCGGAATTGACAATATTCTAAACGAACAATTAAAACATCTACCTCTTATTTGGATAAGCTATTTAAAAGATATGCTTAACAAATTTCTAATACATGAAAACGTACCAACTGAATTAAAAAAAAATTAGACTATCATTAATTCACAAAAAAGGAGATCTATCTAATCCGAACAATTACAGAGGGATTGCTCTTTTAAGCTCAGTGCTAAAACTATTAACATATATTTTAAATAATAGACTCCAAACCTGGGTGGAAAGTCATGAAATTCTGCCAGAAGCTCAGGCAGGATTTCGGAAGAACCGATCATGTACAGATAATATATTTGTTCTCGATACTATCATTCGCTCTAGGATGATAACAAATAAGGAAGGTACGTTCGCTGTATTCGTGGACCTTCAAAAAGCTTTTGATACAGTCCCGCATAAAATGCTGTGCGACAAAATTTATCAAATTGGAGTGAGTGGTAAACTTACAAGACTAATCAAAAACATCTACGAAGAAGCTACGACACAAATAAAAATTGGCAATGATAGCACTGATATACCGATCAATAAAGGAGTACTTCAAGGCGAATGTACAAGCCCTATATTATTTGCACTGTACATATCGGATTTAGAAAATGTCTTCAGAAAACAAGGGCTAGAAGGTATATACCTAACCCACCGAGTTGATATCCTCTCACTCCAATTTGCCGATGATTTAGTAATATTAGCAAAATCACCAATAGATGTTCAAAGGAAACTGAAAATTTTGGAAGAATATTGTAATCACCTCCAACTAAAAATTAATCCTGACAAGACGAAAGTTCTTCACTTCCATAGAGGAAGACCCCCAAAAACAAGTATTACATATACCTGCCAAAACAACATTATAAAACAAACCACGTCATATGTCTACCTAAAAGTAAAATTTACTTCTTCAGGGCTGTACACACAAGCAACACAAGAATTCGTAAATAAAGCAAAAGTAATAACGGGGACAATAAGAACAACACTAATGAGAGCAAAGGTTGAAAACTGGAATACCATCACAAAACTCTATAACGCAGTCCTTATACCGTCAGCGCTTTATGGAGCAGAAATATGGGCAACTAACACATTGGATATGCTAGAAAAAAATCAAGTAAACTACTTCAAAACGATATACCACTTACAAAGAAACACCCCCAATTACTTTATAAGAAGAGAATTTGGCCAGCAAAAAATTGAACTACGGATCTTCGAAAAAATGTTAAAATGGTGACTCAAACTATTGTTAGCAATGGATTATAGATATATAAAAATATGCTACAACAAACTAATATCAATAAGTAAGAAGAAAGAATCTGGAGATGGTAAACAAATAAAATTCAATTGGTTAAAAAAACTGGAAACTATGTTGTCAACAGCAAATTTTGGATGGGTATGGGAAGCCCAGAGCGCAACCGTTTTAAAAGAAGATAAAAGATAATATCTTAATCTCATACCAAGAAGTTCTGTATAATGCAGATACCCAGAGAATTATATCCTCATCCTACAATTCAAACCTTAAAAATTATACCTTTTCTCAACTGTACCTAAACTTCAATATCCCATTCCATGTCCTTAAATTATTAATACAAATACGTTCCAGCTGCCCACACCATACCAAGATATACCACGACGGTCATTGCTACAATTTCCAGAAGAATGAAATTTGCACACTGTGTAATACGTACGAAGAAGATGACCTAGACCATTTCTTTCTACGATGCCCAATGTACCAAGCCTTTCGTAACCATTACATCGCCAAAAATTTCCAAAACAGCGCAGAGGAATCCAGCCTAAACGACTTGATAGCAAATGTAAATACTTTTGTAGCTTATGACATATATAACTTTTTCCATGAATCTGTCAAAATTAGAAACTTTATTATGAATGTTTAATCATATTTATTATAACTAGATTGTATTATGTCAATTACAACCTCCTTTGTATAAGCACTAGCTTGATGACAAATAAACGTATTATTATTATTTTTTATGGAAAAAGCTTATTTCTAAATGATTGTAATTGGAAATAGAAGATAGATATTGAAATGGATAACAATATTTTATAAATAAAAATAATTGGTTTTAACAATAATAAAAATTGATTACAACAATCAAAATATGGATTTAATAAAAATGCATAATTTTTTCTTTTGATCTTAATAATACATGATAAAAACACAATGAATATCTGTATGTTTTGTATTTTTACTATATTTATAAAGGAAAAATATGTAGTATAGTTTAAAATCTTGCTTTTTACGGTTACTACTTTCATTGAAATTACTATTATATCGTGATAGAAAATTATTTGTAATTATTTAACTAATTCATCCATATTATCTCATAATATCTTTAATATAATTTGTAATTAGTAGATAAATAAAAAAAAATATGAAAAGTTTAGCTTGATGGAGATTTGAACCTCATCCTACAAAAATTCTTTTATTCCACAGGCAGGCATGCTAACCATTCAGATACAATGACATTTAATTTTTTTTTATATAACAATAAAATATTGAAACAAATATTTATTGTAATTTTCTTTAATTTATGCAATGGTAATAAAGTAATTAGTATTAAATAACGTACAGGAGGTAAAGTACTATTATCATATTAAATAGCACGGCTTAATTTTCTGCCGGACACTTTTTATTTACAAAAAACTGTTTTCCCATGTTAAACGCCTGTCAAGGTTTGCTTGGGACACACGGTATATATATATATATATATATATATATATATATATATATATATATATATATATATATATATACACCGTGTGTCCCAAACAAACTTTGACATAGGCACTAATTATTGTATTTTCAGTACATAATTAAAGAAAATTATAAATAAATATTGTGGCTGAATGGTTAGCATGTCTGCCTGTGGAATGAAAGAACCTTTGATGGTTGAAGTTCGAATCTCCATCAAGCTAAACTTTTCATTATTTATTTTTGATTTATGAATTAATTACGAATACATTTTTATAATATTCACTCGATCGTTAGCGTTTAAGAAATTTATTTTGACACGAATATTTGATATAAAAAAAACAAAAAACCAAACAATGAGCACATTGTTGACACCAACCACCACACATATACTAGACAAAACATATCCTATACTTCACTATTGTTTGTTATGTTCTCGGCTGGACAGAAAGAGACAACTAGAGATAGAGACATATGGTGTCTACTCTAAAGTTTGTCAAGAGATGTCACTACTTGTTCTATAAACATGAAATGTACTATATTTGAAATATTTGAATTATTATTAACGAAAACCAATTATAAAATGCATGAAACTTTTTTCTAAATTTATTTTTGTTTCATGGTGAATCCGGATTTTGAAGTAAATATCTAAAATTAATTTAAGTAATTTAATTCCATGATTATTTAATAGATTCTGATCCAGAACATGATTATGCATATTCCAAAATTCCCGTAGGCAAATTTAGTTTTATTGTGCCTGGAGTTCGTTCATGATTCTGGTGTCATTGTTACGTCGCTCACTTTCGATGGAGCAGCGACAAACTTGAACATGGTGAAGCATTTGGGTGCTAATATAACAGACATCGACAAAATAAAAGTGTCATTTACACACCTTGTGATCGAAGATAAAGTTTTATTATACCGGACGCCTGTCATATGCAAAAATTGTTGAGGAACTGCTTAGCAAGTTGGTTCAATTTTGCCGAATTATCAATAATATCTTCAAGACTCCGAATACGGAAACTGTATTGCCATAGACAATACATCCATATTAAACGTGGCACAGAAAAAAACGATCACGGTGAACGTGAACACGGGTGAAGATTTAACTGTATCAAATGAAATATATAATGATCTCACTGATACTTATTTCTCCCCGACAACGTGGGATCTGACTTATGTTGACAATATTGTCACATACATGGCAGGGTTAGTTGTAAAGAAAATAAAAAAAAGCATCGTTTGCGGTATTTGCCTTGAATCACTAGAAAATAATAAGATGATTCTTACTAATAATTATAAATTACAAGTCCACAAAACATACGGCAATTTACAGCAGGCATCTGCTTTCGTCATAGACGTATGCAGAGCTGCTGAAAAATGCATAAGACATGCAAAATCAAATGGTAATATTTTTAAAATTAATATTACAAAACAATTAATTAATACTACCATGAGAAATTTGCCTACGGGTATTTTGGACTGTATGCATAATCATATTCTGGATCAGCGATCTATTAAATAATCATGGAATTCAATTACTTAAATTAATTTTAGATATTTACTTCAAAATCCGGAATCACCATGAAACAAAAATAAATTTAAAAAAAAGTTTCATGCATTTTATAATTGCTTTTCGTTAATAATAATTCAAATATTTCAAATATAGTACAGTTCATGTTTATAGACAAGCAGTGGCATCTCTTGACAAACTTTAGAGTAGACACCAAACGTCTCTATCTCTAGTTGTCTCTTTCTGTCCAGCCGAAAACAAAACAAATGCTATGAAGTTTTATCTAGTATATTTGTGATCGTTGGTTAACACGAAAAGAAAAATACTTTAAATATTTTTTTATAGAAAAAGCTTATTTCTAAATTATTGTAATTGGAAATAGAAGATAGATATTGAAATGGATAACAATATTTTATAAATAAAAATAATTGATTTTAACAATGACAAAAATTGATTACAACAATCAAAATATGGATTTAATAAAAATGCATAATTCTTTCTTTTGATTTTAATAAAACATGATAATAACACACTTCTTAGAAGTGATCTAGTTACTCCAGGACTAGTCTGGATGATCAACTTTTAAATTGGGTCAAAAACCACATCCCATTGTAGACTAACTGGGCTAAATTTTATCATCATTGTTATACAAATAATGTATAAATATCTGTAAATATTTTCAAATAAGTCTTGTTCAAACTTAATCAGTGACCATAAAAGAACTATTGAATATTCGTTTATCTAAAAAAATAATTTATGTATTGAATGTATCTTTTAAAATACCAGTGCTTTTTGGGCGTACTAATGACTAAAGAAAAATGTGATGTAGACAAAAAATGATCAAGAATAAGGGGCTAATGTATCAGTAATAACAATTCGAAAAATTAATCAGTGGTTCTTAAATGATAGAACAAAATTATATTTTTTTTAAATTGATATCTCTGTTTTCTTTAAAAGAACTAGCACTTTTTTGGGCGAACTAAAGACTAGAGAAATATGTTATATACAAAAAATGATCAAGAAAAGAGGCTAATTTAATAGTAATAATAAACCGAATATTCAACATGTATTTCTCAAATGGTAGAACAAAATTATATTTTTTTTAAACGATACTTTGTATAACTTTTAGCCCATTAGATAAAGATTCAAAAAAAATCAAAACTATCGCTGGTGAGAAATAACAGAGCTGTACGAACCAACCTGTAAGGTAGGATTCTGTTTTTTCTGCCTTTTAAAAATATTTTAACTTCTATTTTGAAATAATTATTGCTCTTTAGTAAATATCTTTCTACAGAGTTTTGCACATTTGCATTAGAACTTTGGTAAATGTTATAATTCTGCAAATAGTAATTTCAGTTTAATACAGAAACTGTCTGACGATTTAACTTTACTTCAATACTGACGAGGTGAAAGAAGTGTGTTTTTGGAGAAATGTGTGGTAAAGGATGATTGTTGATGTATGTTTGGAAAAGTATTGAGTATCGTCGTTGATATTGGCGTATCATAGGCATTTCCTTGATTAACTGGAGACAGACTTACCTTTGCAATATATTATAATGTTTTCTCTTCGTATATTAAAAATATACAGGTGTCGGATAACATGTAAAACATTATAATGTCGAGAACTGTAGGAGTTAAAGAGTTAATTTAGAAAAAAAAACTGCTCCATTAACTATTTTTGAGAAATACATATTAACTTTAAAATTCAAAAAGGCTGTTCAATCATTAAATTAAAATTTCATTTCTTTTTAACAATATAAAACAAATGTACAACAATAAAATGATCTCAGAAATTAAAACTATTGAATTTTCCATGTGTTCTATGAAAAATTGACCATTGGGGGTGAAAATAAAATATGATCTTTAAAATAGTAAATTTTATTTGTAATTATTTTATATACCTGTACGTATCTAGTCATTCACGCAACTCTTGCGCTAGAGCTTTTGCAAATTGGAACAATGTGCGTTTAGTTGTTACACTTACAAACAATACCGCATTACTTATTTACTTTTTATTGACATTTATAACATTATTTTATTAAGTATTGTTTAATATTGTCGTAACATCATGGATAGCCGTTGGATATAATCCATTTAACAAAATATATTTTTAGTGTAATAACAACTATTTTCACACATTAATTTATTTTGTATTTCAGAAAACAGAGAAACTCAAAGTTTATCGCTAGGATTAAGGACTCTTATTCTATTCTACTAGAACAAATTGGTTATGAAGAAATATTTGGCTACGTTACTTGAATAACATAAAACCAACAGGATTACAATGTAAGTTTTAAATACATATATATATATATATATATATATATATATATATATATATATATATATATATATATATATATATATATATATATATATACAGGGTGTTTCCTTTAAAACAACCAGCGCTTTTTTGGGCGAACTAATGACTTTAGAGAAAAATGTTATATACAAAAAAATACCAGGAAAAAGGGCTTAATTTATGAGGAATAATAAATAAAAAATTCAACCAGTGGTTCTCAAACGGTAGAATAAAATTATATTTTTTTAAATGGCAACCTTGTCCATGAGATAGAGAATTTTTTTCTGATTTCAACGATATAAATATGATATGGGGTTGTATAACAATTATTTCGAGAAAAATGATATTAAAAATCAGAAATAATTTTACAATATTGAAGTAGGCTATGCAATAAACAACTATTAATACGACTATTGCCTAGGTTACGATAGTATATTATTTTCTTATATCTAAAATAACTTGTTTTACTAAGAAATTCATAATAACAAATAAACTACATAACGAAGAAATATCAAAAAATAATAATACTAACATAAAAAGAAAAACAATATGATGGAAATTATTTACAAATTTATGCAACCTTAGGTATTTTTGGTGTTTTAGCACTTAAGAGTACTAATTTTTATTATAATTTGTGCTCGAAAACACCTCCTTGGTTTTGAAGACAAAGTTCAATTCTTCTTCTCAATTCGGAAGATGTAGCACATCTAATAGATTGAGTCAAACTGTATTTATAAGGACGATATTTATGTTTTTTTAAAAATTTCCATATTGACCTGTTTCCAATTTGAAATTCTTGTGCTGCTTCTCTAGTAGAAGCATTGGGATTACCAGCAAAAAATACTAGAACAGCAATTTCAGTATCTTCATCAATTATTCTGGGTTGACGTTCCCTTTTCAACTTGTGAAATGACCCAACAGTTTGAGCATTTCGAAAAATTGTTCTCAATAATTCACGAGTGGGTTGCACTTTTTGGGGATAAAGCAGTGAAAATCTTCGTATCGTAGAATTTAATTTTCTTTCACACTCTCCATACATAACAGTAAGATTAAAATAGTCTAAATTTGTTAATTCTTGCAACTGCAAAGCCATTTTTTATTAATAAGTAATTAAACAATTACGAAAACAAACACTTAATAACGTAAGTAACAAAACTATCTGTCACCTGTATCATTTGTTTGCATTTGTTTATTGCATATCGATATTGTAAAATTATTTCTGATTTTTAATATAATTTTTCTCGAAATAATTGTTATACAACCCCATATCATATTTATATCGTTGAAATCAGAAAAAAATTCTCTATCTCATGGACAAAATTTTTTTTTATATAGGTTGCCATTTAAAAAAATATAATTTTATTCTACCGTTTGAGAACCACTGGTTGAATTTTTTATTTATTATTCCTCATAAATTAAGCCCTTTTTCCTGGTAATTTTTTGTATATAACATTTTTCTCTAGTCATTAGTTCGCCCAAAAAAGCGCTGGTTGTTTTAAAGGAAACACCCTGTATATATATACAGGGTGAGTCACCGAAATCGCCGTCTTTGATATCTCCCTTGTCGTTAGAAATACAGCATAAGTTTATTAACAGAATTTATTCGTCTACTCAAGGAGCATAACGTAAAATTATTTTCACATATACAGGGTGTTGCATTACGGCTCGGCGAGAATAGTTTCTTTTTTTAAATGGAACACCCTATACATTTTTATATATTTTGAATTGTGTTTTATTCACCTATACGAACATATGAATTTGTTTTAGTTTACCACGGCGTTGCCAAGTTATTCCGTTTTTTCTCTAAAAAAGACCGAATACACGCATTGCTTTATAAAGGCTTACTGAAGTTATTTTAATAGTAAAAATTAAGAATTTTCTTTTCTGTATAACTGTAATTATACTCTATGTTCTGACATATTTTTTTTTTAAATGTAATTATACAGACTGTTCAATAAAGCGAATCAAATGTGCTCAATTTCAAATGACTATAACTCGTCATTTTCAAATGGAACACCCTATATTTTATTATTCAGTTGTGTGTATTTTTGTATTATCTACATATGTTATTAAGAGTAACCCATGCCTAAAACCAATAATTTTGGAGATTTTCACCATTTTTCTCTAAATTTATATATTTAACTAAAAATTAAATCTAGTATACCATGAATATTGTTTTTTGAATAAGAAACAATTGCAGTAATGTTAGTATTTTCATTAGCCAGGTTATCATTAATAACAGAGGGATTAAGTAAATTAGTTTATTAATATGAGTCTCTCGCAAGAAAAACTTACGAATATGGTGTATGCTGGTCAGGCCAGGCGTCACCTCACGGGCACTCAATGCTGGCGTGGAGAGTGCGCAAGAAGAACTTACGAATATGGTGTACGCACTTGAAGCAGCGGAAACAAACCCTCTTTTGGCATCAAGAATTTATGCACAACGGTTTCCGGGAAGACGACATCCAAATCCGCGTTCCTTTGAAAAACTAGGGGAAAGATTTGAAAGAACTGGTCATGTTCAGTACAACAAAAGAGGGTTTCTTTCCGCTTCTCCAAGTGCGTACACCATATTCGTAAGTTCTTCTTGTGAGAGACTCATATTAATAAATTGATTTACTTAATCCCTCTGTTATTAATAACAACCTGGTTAATTAAAATACTAACATTACTGCAATTGTTTCTTATTCAAAAAACAGTATCCATGATATACTAGATTTAATTTTTAGTTAAATATATAAATTTAGAGAAAAATGGTGAAAATCTCCAAAATTATTGGTTTTAGGTATGGGTTACCCTTAATAACATATGTAGATAATGCAAAAATACACACAACTGAATAATAAAATATAGGGTGCTCCATTTGAAAATGACGAGTTATAGTCATTTGAAATTGAGTACATTTGATTCGCTTTATTGAACAGTCTGTATAATTACATTTAAAAAAAAATATGTCAGAAAATAGAGTATAATTACAGTTATACAGAAAAGAAAATTCTTAATTTTTACTATTAAAATAACTTCAGTAAGCCTTTATAAAGCAATGCGTGTATTCGGTCTTTTTTAGAGAAAAAACGGAATAACTTGGCAACGCCGTGGAAAACTACAACAAAATTCATATGTTCGTATAGGTGAATAAAATACAATTCAAAATATATAAAAATATATAGGGTGTTCCATTTAAAAAAAGAGAAACTATTCTCGCCGAGCCGTAATGCAACACCCTGTATATGTGAAAATAATTTTACGTTATGCTCCTTGAGTAGACGAATAAATTCTGTTAATAAACTTATGCTGTATTTCTAACGACAAGGGAGATATCGAAGACGGCGATTTCGGTGACTCACCCTGTATATATATATATATATATATATATATATATATATATATATATATATATATATATATATATATATATATATATATATATATATATATATAAAACTTGTACCTGTAGAATTTATTTTATTTAAGTAACGTAGGTACGTAATTCGTGACTAGTAGGCGTTTTCGTAAATTCTGTCGGATCAATCCGATGTAATCGTAAGTATTCGTAAATGCAGTCGGATGAATCCGATGCGTTCGTAAACTAACTCCGACCATCTTTGCGGATCAATCCGATCAATTTTTTTTAACTCTGGTCGATAGCGGGGTTAGTTAAAATTGATCTGAAGATTGTGCGCGAAAATTTAAATTCTAACCATAACCATACGCACAGAGCACAAAACACACGGATAATACGTATACCGGCGGTTATAAAAACCGAACAAGATGACAAGTTCAAATGTTAATGCTATTTGCAGTTATTGTAATATTTACGGTACTATAGAACAAATAAATAAACATATTGAAACATTTCATTTTCCATCAATACGTATCGAAAATAGTGGTAAGTAAAAAACGTGGGTTATGTTGTATTACTTGTTTATTAATTTGTTGCCCTGTACAGAGAATGAAGAAAATTATATTAAGAAGATTAATGATTTGAGATGGAACATTGAAAATACTAAACTTTTATTAAGATTGTATGAAAACAGGAAAGAGCAATTCGTGATATCTAAGAAAACAAATAAAGCACTTTGGCAAGAAGTAGCTTACTGAGATAAGAAATGAGCATGGCGTAAATGTTACATGGGAACAGTGTAGTACTAAATTTAAGAATTAAAAGAAAAGATATAAAGTATTCGTTTTGTGTATTATTATTTCCATTGGAAAATCATCTTCACTAGAATCATCTAGCAATTGATTTGCCACCATGAAAGCAAAAACTTTTTTCTCTGCCATTGACATGGTTATGTCATACATAAACGTCAAAAGTTCTGATCTACTCCATGCGTTTTTGGTGCGTTCGTAAAAGGATGGAAATCTGATGAATTCGACAGATCTGTGACGTCACTTAACAGATATATCGGAGCAACCCGACAGAATTTACGAAAACGCCTAGTATGTACTAGTTCATTTTATTTTGTCCACTATTGCTATCTCCAGAACTACACACACCGGCAAAATTAAGGGAACGCCAAAAAGAGCTCTATATTTCAAAAAACATGAACCCTCTATCTTTCATATTTGTGTTGGTAATTCTTCATCTACAACAATTAACAAATGACGATATAACACCTAAATATAGCCACCTGATAAGGATTGATTATCATTTATCGAGGTGTTAAATATTGCTCAGTCTTTAGATTTATTTAAAGTAAAATTATGAAGAGAGAAGACTGGATATTCATCAAGGTTGGATGTTTTTGGAAAATTTACTTTCTTTGGCGTTCTTTGAGGAATGGAATTCAAACAATTAGATTTTGTTGAATATCTTATTTATTAGTGGGACGTTTCGGGGAACAATTTCACCCATCTTAAGCCTTTTGGTATAATTGGTCTATAAATGTTTTAAAATAAGTTTCTAAACATATTTGGTAATATAAAGCCTTACCTATGTTGGTTACATGGTTTTCATAAAATAATGTAGGGCTGACTTGCTCATGAAATACAATTTAGACAGATGCGGACATTGAAGTTGAAAATTTATTGGAAAAGTCATTTTTCGTCGTTATAATTTAAAACATTTTAATTTACCCAAACCACGAGGGTACCCATCAACTGGAAAGATTATAAATATATTATGACATGTTTTCGTATGAAACTAATGCAATAAACTTACTGTAATATTAGATCATGGATGTTTGTAGATTGTTGTAATAAAGCATGATGTTGTGTAGAAATGATGTTTTGTTTAAACGTGATTGGCAAAATGGCTACGTATCTTTATTTTCTGAACCTAGTAACATTTGTATTTATTTATGTTTGGAGTGATTGAAGTATGGGGCCCGCGTATTTTAAAAAGTTGTCATAATCGGTTTGATTATTTACTGTATTATTTTTATTTAAATTAATGTATAAACTTTCTAAAACTAACCTTTTGTATTTATTAGGTTCTTGTTTTATAATTTCTGATTTAGAAAAATCAAAATTGTGGCCTGTGTCACAGTGATGTTTAACTAATGCACTGTGGTTGATATTATTAAGATGACAGTGGTAATTGTGTTGATAAAATCGTTTCTTAACGGTTTGATTGGTTTCGCCAATATATATTTTGGGGCAGTTTTTGCAATTTTCTTTGTAAATAACATTTGTCATATCATTAACCGGTGTTTGATCTTTAAGTCTGGTGAAAAGTGTTTTTGTGTTAGTATGGGCACAATTTGCTATGGAGATGTTACTGTTTCGTAAAATTTTGGTAATCCCAGGATTGATATTTTCATCGTAAGGGATTGAACAATAATATGTGGCCTGCTCTCTTGATGTATGCTCGCAGTGTACTTTGTTACGATGATAATGTAGGTGTTCACATATTTTTGTATTTAATAAATTTGGAGGGTAATTATTCTCTATTAATGTTTTTTTGATGAATTGTATATTGGAGATATGGAAACAGGGATCTGAAAGTAAAATTGCCCTGTCTATGAGAGCGAATATGACGCTGAGCTTGTACTTATGATTTGTATTTGAATAAAAATTTAAATAGCGACCAGAATATGTGGGTTTTCGATACCAGTTTAATTTGAAGTAATTTTGTTTTTGTATTAGTGATATGTCCAAATAATTTAAAATTTTATTACTTTGTAATTCGATTGTGAATTTTAATCTTGGGTGAAAATTATTGAATTGCGTTAATATTTTTTGTATGTCATTTTTGTCGGCTATTAATAGGTTTATGAAAACCATGTAACCAACATAGGTAAGGCTTTATATTACCAAATATGTTTAGAAACTTATTTTAAAACATTTATAGAGCAATTATACTAAAAGGCTGAAGATGGGTGAAATTGTTCCCCGAAACGTCCCACTAATAAAGAAGATATTCAACAAAATCTAATTGTTTGAATTCCATTCCTCAAAGAACGCCAAAGAAAGTAAATTTTCCATAAAGTAAAATTATGTTTTAAAAAAATGGAAAATAATTATTTTTTAGTAATAATAAATAATTTTTGCATAATGTACAATTTAGATTTTTAATTAAACTAAATTTACCATTAAAAATTATTAATTGTTAATTATTTTTAATTATTACTTACAATTAATTTTCTATTTTTGAAGCAATATTTAATATCTCGATAAATAATAATTAATCTGTATTAGGTGGCTATATTTAGTTGTTATATCCTCGTTTATTATTTGTTGTAGATGAAGAATTACCAATACAATATAAAGACAGAGGGTTCATACTTTTTGAAATACATAGATTTTTTTGGCGTTCCCTTAATTTTGCCGGTGTGTGTAGTTCTCGAGATAGCAATAGTGGACAAAATAAAATGAACTAGTACGTACTAGTCACGAATTACGTACCTACGTTACTTAAATAAAATAAATTCTACAGGTACAAGTTTTAAATAACACGCTTTATTTTTTCTGCGGAGATCCTTGCATTTGCATTAGAACATTTGTAAATGTTACAACTCTGCAAACAATAATTATTCCAGTTCCATACAAAACTTGCCTGTCAGGCTGAACTTTACTTAGATGAATGAGATGTTTCAAGAATTTTTGGACGGATTGCATGAGGAATGTATGGCGAAGGATGATTGTTGCGTAAATGTAAGAGGGGGGGACCCAAAAATAACGAGAATTATTTTCTGGCAAGATGTAGGGCAGAAGTTTCGACTTCTTCTGTTAAGTTCCTTCCCTAGACGCCATTTTGAATCTGTTGCCCATGCGCCATCCTTGGGGAAACATCTGGAGCAGTCATATGTTTCCTCAAGTATGACGCTTGGGTAACAGATTCAACATGATATCTGGTAAAGGAAGTGCCCCATCACCCCCAGATAATAATTCTCGTTATTTTGGATCCTCTCTTATATTGTTGGGTATGTCGTTGAAATCGGCATATCATAGGCATTTTATTGAGTAACTGGACTGCAATTTCTTCTTGCAAAACAGACAGAGTATTGTATTTTTTGTGCTCCGAGTTTTATTCCATTTTTCGTGGTGATTGCTGAAAACAGTACGTACGGATACCTATAAGTGTGCTCTATTTAGTGAGCTGTGTTTAATCTATGCTGGTCTGCTCGGTGCTCGATATTTTTGACTTATTTTCGTACCTCGTGGTCATATTTTTCGTTTCTTTGTGCAATTTTGTTTACTTTGTTACAACTTGTTTACAAGATGCCAGTGTGCAATAAGTGTTCGCACAATATTAACAGCAAATATCCGGGTATTGGGTGTGTCAAGTGTGTGCGTATCTACCACAGTGCATGTGTTGATATCTCCATCGATATCCGCCTGCTCTCCGAGACAGAAGGTCTTGTGTGGCTTTGTCACTCTTGCCGGCAACTGAAGAATGTCGACACGTGTGCTGTCCTTGTTGATGATGCCACTCCCTCATGCACGAGTGAAATTAAAGAACTCATTTTAAATCTTCAAACAAAAATTGTATCGCTTGAAAAGAGTTTAACTACCCTTAAAAAACTAAATTGAAACAATATATTGAATTTGAGGATATTATAAAAGAAATATCTGATAGAAATTATCGCGAAAATAATATTATAGTACACGGTTTATCAGAAACTAGTCCGCCAGAAGCTGAATTAGTTCCTGAAGTAATTTCAACACTTGCACCCGACATCACCGTAAGTGAATTCTCCTTTAAACGTCTGGGAAAAATTAATGTTAACTCCAGTAAACCTCGCCCTGTGAAAGTGTCTTTCAATAACTCTCATAATGTAAAAAAAAAAATTAGAAATATAAAAAAAAATAAAAAATCATACGAAATTTGCTAATTTATCGATTACTAATGATAAAACTGTTCGTCAACCAGAGCATCTCGCTCTACTTAAAGAGATACCAAATATCGTTAATAGTGGCGGCGTCAAAAATCATACTATAAAATATATCAATAGAGTGCCGACAATAATTATGTCAAAAAACTAATTCATGGAAGTGTCAATTCAATTAGTGTCTACTATCAAAATATGCTCGGCATTAATTCTAAATTGGCGCATCTATATCAAAATGTATCAACTGCGGACTATGATGTTTTGATTCTCTGTGAAACTTGGTTAAAAGACAACGTGTTTGATGCTGAATTAATTGACTGTCGATACACAATATTTCGTTGTGACAGGGACTGTTCAAGAACCGAAAAGACAAGAGGAGGTGGTGTTCTTATAGCAGCCAAATCAACTTTGCAATTAATAATTCACCTGTTTATTTAATAAGTACCTACATTCCTCCTGATGCCAACGTTGTTACCTATGAACTTCTATACGATAGTATTATTGCTCTTCCATTTATATATACCGCAAAAGTTATTAATTGTTTATGATTTTAATTTAAATAAATTAAATGATGTATACAATTATAAATCCTTATATGATAAAAATGTCTTTAACTTTAATAATGCTTTAACACTTTTAAACATGAAGCAATATAATTTTGTACAGAATTGTAACGGCCGTTTACTTGACATCGTTGCATCTAACTTTGAATGTAATACTACTAAATGTATTGATCCTATCTTATCTGAAGATTTGCATCACCCGGCATTGGAAATAGATTGCCCAACAATACTTAGTACTAATATAAAATCATGTTCTAACTTACACCAGTATTACCAATTTAAAAATGGCAATTATGAATTATTATATAAAATGTTAAATGAAAAAGACTGGAGTTGGATTCTCAATTGTACTAATGTAGATACAGCAATAGATTCTTTTTATGAGGTACTTTACAAAATATTTGATGTCACCATCCCTAAAAAAACAAGAAAGAAAAGTAAGTATCCTACCTGGTATAATAAGGAACTTATTTCACTCATTAAAACTAAAGAGTTTCATAGAAAACTTTATTAGAACTAATATGTCAGTTCATCTTGATAAATATAAATATACTCGCAGTAAATGTAAATCATTATCAAAATCACTTTATAAAAACTACATTAATACAATTGAAAACAATATTATGTCAAATAATAATCAAACAGATTTTTGGAACTTTGTAAAAAATAAAAAAAAGTAATAACGGTATGCCTTCAACTATGTTTTCAAACGACGAAACCTGTTCGGGCGGTTCTAAAATTGCAGAAGGTTTTGCAACTTTTTTTAAAAGAGTATTTATATCAGGCAATGACACTAGTGTTTATTTTGATTCATCTTCTGCTAATAATATTTTTGTTTCTTTAAATTACTTTGCAAGTGAAAATGTCATTAATGCTATCAAAGCACAAAATAATCCTAAGTCAGTCGGTCCAGATAATGTTCCAGTATTTATCGTCAAAGGTTGTGCCGAAACTTTAGCAGACGCACTGTGAAATTTATTTAATCTGTGTATCAAGTGTCAGTCATTTCCAACTAAATGGAAAATCGCTAAAATTTGTCCCATTTTTAAATCTGGAGATAATACGCAATTCTGCAATTATAGACCTATATCTTGCCTCAGTATCTTAGCTAAAATTTTTGAGTATCTATTGTTTAAAAATATTCAGCACCAGACAACACATATAATTAGCCCTCGCCAACATGGTTTTATTCCCGGTAGATCCACAGTCACAAATCTAACATCTTTTACTCAATTTATATCTAATGCTTTGGTAGAAAAGAACCAAGTAGATTGCATCTACACAGACTTCTCCATATCATTCGATACCGTATCACATACAATATTAATTTCTAAACTGAATAACCTCGGATTTATAAACAATTTTCTGAACTTAATTAAGTCATATCTATTCGGCAGACAACAGTATGTTTTTGTAAACGGTTTTAGTTCAAATGATTATGATGTTACCTCCGTAGTTCCGCAGGGACCTGTTTTAGGTCCCATGCTGTTTTTATTATTTATAAATGATATTGTAGATGTTGTCCAGTATTCAGAGTGCCTTCTATTTGCAGTCGATTTCAAATTATATCACACGGTTTCCACGATTAATGACTGTTACGAATTGCAAATTGACCTAGATAATATTTTCAACTGGACTCAGATTAATAAATTACATTTCAATTTAGCAAAATGTGAAATTGTAACATTCTCCAGAAAGGTCTATAACATCTTATTTGATTATAAAATCGGCAACAACTTATTGTCAATAGTTAACACCAAGATCTTTTTTTGTGTTAACTATTGACAATAAGTTGTTGCCGATTTTATAATCAAATAAGATGTTATAGACCTTTCTGGAGAATGTTACAATTTCACTTTTTAAACTCGGGATCCCGACTTTTTAAACTCGGGATCCCGACTTTTTAAACTCAGGATTCCGACTTTTTAATATATTCTTATTCGTCCGTTATCTGTTCCAAGGTTAACAAAAATAAAGAGTACGCGCCATGGCGTCTAAATGTCATAGCGCCCAAATTCCATAGCTTCTAAATGTCACAGCGCCCAAATTTTACAGCGTCTAAATGATGTCCCCCCGCCAATTGCCACAGGGCTAAATTTGACCTGGCTTATTTCGGCCAGTACCAGTGGTGTTGGTAATACAGCAAATTGTAAATATGTCTACATTTATTTGAAATTATACAACATATGGCGAGTTTGTTGTGTAGTTAAGTCGGTACCTATATACTCAGGGTATGGCCATGACGTGGCTCGCGTTTCGTTCGCCACTAGCGGGCCCCTGTCATATTCGTTGTTGTTGCGCAAATTATTATGTATTTTTGTGGCTATTTGTTTTAATTTAATGCAAAACACATTTAAATATACTTCTAATATTTATTTAAAGTATAAGTAATACTTTTATTTTATTTATTTGTATATTTTCTTGAGATACTGACTACCATGACTGGCAATATTGAAAACACATAAAAATTACCAATATTAAGCACAAACATTTAAATTTTTAAAAGGTAAGTTTAAAATATATACTTATTATGCAAATAATAACTACAGTTATTAAATTAGATGTGATAATAACAACCTATATCGTGCCTATATTCCATACTCTGCATCTGTGTGATAATAATTGTGTATTTCTTAAATAAATGAATTTTTATTACCTTTATAGATTCATAGTGTGATTATTTAATATTCCTGTATCACATTTCTTACAAATATATAGGGAAATGAATTATCAGTATGTTTGACATTGGCTCGCTTATGGCGGCGATCTTGCCCCATGGCCATAGCCTGTATGTAAAGGTACCCTAGTAGTTAATACAGTGTCACAGTGCGTATAAGTAGGTACTATAGTAGTCAACAGCAGATAACCAAATAAATATTGTACAATATTTTACGAACACAACGGGTTTGTAATGTAAAAGAAGAATGTGCACTGAAATACAAATATATTTCAATATATAAAAATAATGTAAATAACACAAATATGAATTAACTATTATCTACCTATTTCATAAAATTTTACAAATATGAAAGTACTTGTAATAAGTGCATTTAAATGCATGTAAAAAGAAAATTGAAAAGTTACATGTTTAAATTTTTATTTGGTATGGATTAAAAAAGAAAACGTTTTATTTAAAAAAATAATTACTCTAAATTCATACAGATAGCCAGAAAGAAGGTTTACAACTTTATTATTGAATTATAAACTATAAAAATAAATAAAATAAATATATCACGGCATATTACCCATTACTGGGTGTGCCAATCTGCTTTGTACACAAATATCGGTAATGACGAAATATACAGTGTGTCCCCGGATCGAGTATACAAGAGGAAAAAGATCTTTATTTCTAATTTTACGAAAAAATGTTATAGGAAGAACTATTTTTGCTTAACTTGAAACTCTTACTTCTGTCATTTACACCTTTAATTATTAATATTTTAATTTCCATCTTCGAAATTAGAAAAAAAAGCCTTCGATACATGGCTTGCTTAACCCACTTGCAAGGGAAGTTCTATTTTGCATTTTGCGGACCACAAAAAAAGCGGACTGGCCATTTCGACTGATGTGAGAGACACCAGATTTGAAATCTACGTTCCTCTTATGTTTCTCTTCCACATACTATTTAATTAAAACTCGAAATATTCTTCAGAAGGTTACTTTAATCTTGGTGAATTTTGCGGACCGGCCATTTCGACTGACGTGAAAGACACCAGATTTGAAATCTACGTTCCTCTTATGTTTCTCTTCCCTATACTATTTAATTCAAACTCGAAATCATCTTCAGAAAGTTACTTTACTCTTGGTGAATTTTGCGGACCGGCCATTTCGACTGATGTGAAAGACACCAGATTTGAAATCTACGTTCCTCTTATGTTTCTCTTCCCTATACTATTTAATTCAAAATCGAAATCATCTTCAGAAGGTTACTTTACTCTTGGCGGATTTTGCGAACTGGCCATTTCGACTGATGTGAAAGACACCAGATTTGAAATCTACGTTGCCCTTCTATTTCTCTTCCATATACTATTTACTTAAAACTCGAAATCATCTTCAGAAGGTTACTTTACTCCTGGTGAATTTTGCGGACTGGCCATTTCGACTGAAGCGAAAGAGACCAGATTTGACATCTACGTTGCTCTTATGTTTCTCTTCCATATACTATTTAAGTAAAACTTGAAATCATCTTTAGAAGGTTACTTTACTCTTGGAGAATTTTACGGACTGGCCATTTCGTCTGAAGCGTAAGAAACCAGATTTGAAATCTACGTTGTTCTTATGTTTCCCTTCCCCATACTATTACACATGGAAGAGAAACATAAGGGCAACGTAGATTTGAAATCTGGTGTCTTTCACATCAGTCGTAATGGACAATCCGCAAAATTCACTAAGAGTAAAGTAACCTTCTGAAGAAGATTTCGAGTTTTGATTAAATAGTATAGGGAAGAGAAACATAAGAGGAACGTAGATTTCAAGTCTGGGCTCTTTCGCTTCAGTCGAAATGGCCAGTCCGCAAAATTCACCAAGAGTAAAGTAACCTTCTGAAGATGATTTCGAGTTTTAATTAAATAGTACATGGAAAAGAAACATAAGAGCAATGTAGATTTCAAATCTGGTGTCTGTCACATCTCGAAATGGCCGGTCCGCAAAATTCACCAAGAATAAAGTAACCGTCTGAAGAAGATTTCGAGTTTTAATTAAATAGTACATGGAAGAGAAACATAAGGGCAACGTAGATTTCAAATCTGGTCTCTTTCGCAACAGTCGAAATGGCCAGTCCGCAAAATTTACCAGGAGTAAAGTAACCTTCTGAAGATGATTTCGAGTTTGAATTAAATAGTATAGGGAAGAGAAACATAAGAGCAACGTAGATTTCAAGTCTAGTCTCTTTCGCTTCAGTCGAAATGGCCAGTCCGCAAAATTCACCAAGATTAAAGTAACCTTCTGAAGAATATTTCGAGTTTTAATTAAATAGTGCATGGAAGAAAAACATAAGGGCAACGTAGATTTCAAATCTGGTGTCTTTTACATCAGTCAAAATGGCCGGTCCGAAAAATTCACCAAGAGTAAAGTAACCTTCTAAAGATGATTTCGAGTTTTAATTAAACAGTACAGGGAAGATAAACATAAGAGGAACGTAGATTTCAAATCTGGTGTTTTTCACATCAGTCGAAATAGCCAGGTCAAATTTAGCCCTGTGGCAATTGGCGGGGGGACATCATTTAGACGCTGTAAAATTTGGGCGCTGTGACATTTAGAAGCGATGGAATTTGGGCGCTATGACATTTAGACGCCATGGCGCGTACTCTTTATTTTTGTTAACCTTGGAACAGATAACGGACGAATAAGAATATATTAAAAAGTCGGAATCCTGAGTTTAAAAAGTCGGGATCCCGAGTTTAAAAAGTCGGGATCCCGAGTTTAAAAAGTGAAATTGTAACATTCTCCAGAAAGGTCTATAACATCTTATTTGATTATAAAATCGGCAACAACTTATTGTCAATAGTTAACACAAAAAAGATCTTGGTGTTAACTATTGACAATAAGTTGTTGCCGATTTTATAATCAAATAAGATGTTATAGACCTTTCTGGAGAATGTTACAATTTCACATTTTGCTAAATTGAAATGTAATTTATTAATCTGAGTCCAGTTGAAAATATTATCTAGGTCAATTTGCAATTCGTAACAATCATTAATCGTGGAAACCGTGTGATATAATTTGAAATCGACTGCAAATAGAAGGCACTCTGAATACTGGACAACATCTACAATATCATTTATAAATAATAAAAACAGCATGGGACCTAAAACAGGTCCCTGCGGAACTACGGAGGTAACATCATAATCATTTGAACTAAAACCGTTTACAAAAACATACTGTTGTCTGCCGAATAGATATGACTTAATTAAGTTCAGAAAATTGTTTATAAATCCGAGGTTATTCAGTTTAGAAATTAATATTGTATGTGATACGGTATCGAATGATATGGAGAAGTCTGTGTAGATGCAATCTACTTGGTTCTTTTCTACCAAAGCATTAGATATAAATTGAGTAAAAGATGTTAGATTTGTGACTGTGGATCTACCGGGAATAAAACCATGTTGGCGAGGGCTAATTATATGTGTTGTCTGGTGCTGAATATTTTTAAACAATAGATACTCAAAAATTTTAGCTAAGATACTGAGGCAAGATATAGGTCTATAATTGCAGAATTGCGTATTATCTCCAGATTTAAAAATGGGACAAATTTTAGCAATTTTCCATTTAGTTGGAAATGACTGACACTTGATACACAGATTAAATAAATTTCACAGTGCGTCTGCTAAAGTTTAAAAAGTCGGGATCCCGAGTTTAAAAGTCGGGATCCCGACTTTAAAAAGTCGGGATTTTAGAGAAAAAAAGATTTTACCCTGACCCTTCCAAGCCGTCGTAGACCTTCAATATAATAGCTTGCTGCTTCTCTTCAATTTGGAATCGCTTGTAGCACGTCGCATTAAACATCAACTTTTGTTTTTATATAAACTTGTCAATAGTATTATAAACGATCCTGATTTATTATCACAACTAAATTTTTATGTACAGCCTCGTAATACAAGACATTCAGTGACTTTTCTTTTGAACATTTCACGTACAAATTATAACTTTTATTCACCTATTCGCAGTATTTGTATTACATTTAATACTTATAGTAATAGCTTAGATTTTCCCGATAATTTTAATATGTTCAAAAAAAAAACTCAATGAATTAATTTGTTATCATTATTTTTTTTCCCTTAATTAGAAATCTCATTTTACATTTATCTTAGTTTACTTTCATTTGGTATATATATTTCATGTAATATATAATTTGGTAATATTAGATTTTATTTATAATCTCTGTATGTTACATATTAATCTATATTATTCTGTAATTGGGTTTTTTATTTCCTGTAGAATAATTAATAAAATAAATAAATAAAAATAAATAAATATTGTCCTTGATGCTTCTTCCTTTACATTATATTGTTTTATTTTCGTATTTTAGAAATATTTATATATACGAGGTTTGGCTATTAAATAACGAGACTGCGCGCGCAGATGGCGTCCTAGGGGAAGGGGGGGGGGGACGAATGCAGCGTTGGATAGCTGGAAGTGTCTACTATTGCGGTACGAAAACACGTTTTTGTCGCTGTAGTAGTATTTTTTCTATAGAGGTTTGAAACGAACGTGTTTTTTTCTCGTGCCGATAACAATGTGTGACGAAAAACACGAGAAACGGATTAATGTGAAATTTCTCGTTAAATTAAAAAAAACTTCGACTGAGTGCTATAAGTTGTTGAAAGAGGCGTATGATGAGAATTATCTATCTCGTGCGCGTGTTTTCCAATCGTATAAACGGTTTTCTGAAGGCCGAGAGAGCACCGAAGATGACCAACGTCTAGGTCGACCTGTCTCTGTTTCAACTCCGCAAACAGTGACCAAAATCAATGAAATTGTGCGCGGAGATCGTCGTAAGAGCATTCGGATGATTGCTGAGACTCTAAACGCCGATAAAGAAACTGTCAGAAAAATTATACATGACCAATTGAACATGAAGAAAGTCTGTGCGAAGTTGGTCCCAAAAAATTCATTCATCAACAGATCTGCTCAGATTTTCTTGAGAGGTTAGATGAAGAGCCTGAATCGATGGAAAACATCATAACTTGCGATGAAACCTCGATATTCCAATACGATGTTGAAACTAAGCGACAATTGATGCATTCGAAAACTCCTGCATCGCCAAGAATGAGAAAAGCAAGGATCAAGATTTAAAGCCATGCTAATCGTATTTTTTCGACATCATCGGCATCGTGATGACCGAATGGGTTCCCGAGGGTCAAACTGTAAACCAAACTTACTATTTGAAAGTTTTGGCAACACTGCGAGAACGGTTGGTAAGAAACGGCCGGAGTTGTGGAAAAACTAGTCGTGGATTTTGCACCAGGACAACGCACCTGCCCATAACGCGCTGTCTGTGAAGAGCTATTTAGCCGCTAGAGACACTCCAGTGCTCGAACCCGTCCCGTACTCGCTTGATTTAGCACCCTGTGACTTTTTTCTGTTTCCGAAGATCAAGTCTGCCTTAATAGGAATCCGGAATTTTAAAATAAAACTCTTTTTCATAAGCAGTCTCGTTATTGAGAAGCCAGACCTCGTATATATACCGGGTGATCATTTGAAAACTTCCCACCTTGAATAACTCTTTAATTAATAAAATTATCAAAAATCACTAAAACAGGTCAATGTTATTTTGGAGGGGGACATTTAATAACCTATTCCAATCAGTTGGGAAACTTTCACCCTCCCCTCCAGCCACCCCCCCCCAAATTTTAAATGGCACTACCCCATGTGTGATACATCATTTTAAAGGTTGTAAAATTCTCAATATTTTAAAGCAAAGAAAATTAAAATCGGCCGAGCCGTTCATGAATTAGAGATTACGATAAATTTAATTGTTTACGTTTGTGAGTTTTAGTTTTAGGTATTTTGTAAATTTTCCGGTTTAATACATTTTTGTCTCTAATTCATGAAATTTTACAACCTTTAAAATGATGTATCACACATGGGGTAGTGCCATTTAAAAGTTTGGGTGGGGGTGGCTGGAGGGGAGGGTGAAAGTTTCCCAACTGATTGGAATAGGTTATTAAATGTCCCCCTCCAAAATAACATTGACCTGTTTTAGTGATTTCTGATAATTTTATTAATTAAAGAGTTATTCAAGGTGGGAAGTTTTCAAATGATCACCCGGTATATATATATATATATATATATATATATATATATATATATATATATATATATATATATATACTGTGTGTCCCAAACAAAACTTGACATAGGCGTTTTTGCAAATAAAAAGTGTCCGGCAGAAAATTAATATATATATATATATATATATATATATATATATATATATATATATACTGTGTGTCCCAAACAAAACTTGACATAGGCGTTTTTGCAAATAAAAAGTGTCCGGCAGAAAATTAATATATATATATATATATATATATATATATATATATATATATATATATATACTGTGTGTCCCAAACAAAACTTGACATAGGCGTTTTTGCAAATAAAAAGTGTCCGGCAGAAAATTAAGCCATGCAATTGAACATGATAATAGTACATTTATTACCTCCTGTACGTTATTTAATACTAATTACTACATTATCAGTGCATAAAGTAAAGAAAATTATAAATAACTGTGAATAAATATTTGTTACAATATTTTATTATGAAATATAAAAGGATTCTCTTTTCGACTAGGTGTATAAAAAGTACCCGCCATTTTACTTTTTAATAATATAACATATGGATTATTTTACATGATTGTAAAGCAAATTTGATTCAAATTGGTAAAAAAATATAGTTTGTTCTGTTTGAAATTTCAAAGTTGGTATTAATTACTAATAAACCGGAACTGGTATAATGAATGTACATCCGTCATCAAGTAGCTTACATGTTGCTGTATAAATCATGTTATATGAAAGAAATTACTAACTTAATATACAGGGTGTCACCGAAATCGCCGTCTTCGATATCTCCCTTGTCGTCAGAAATACAGCATAAGTTTATTAACAAAATTTATTCGTCTACTCAAGGAGCATAACGTAAAATTATTTTCACATATACAGGTTGTTGCATTACGGCTCGGCGAGAATTGTTTGTCTTTTTTTAAATGGAACACCCTATATATTTTTATATATTTTGAATTGTATTTTATTCACCTATACGAACATATGAATTTTATTTTAGTTTTCCACGGCGTTGCCAAGTTATTCCGTTTTTTCTCTAAAAAAGACCGAATACACGAATTGCTTTATAAAGGCTTACTGAAGTTATTTTAATAGTAAGAATTAAGAATTTTCTTTTCTGTATAACTGTAATTATACTGTATGTTCTGACATATTTTTTTTTTAAATGTAATTATACAGGCTGTTCAATAAAGCGAATCAAATGTGCTCAATTTCAAATGACCATAACTCGTCATTTTCAAATGGAACACCCTATATTTTATTATTCAGTTGTGTGTATTTTTGTATTATCTTCATATGTTATTAAGGGTATACTATGCCTAAAACCAATAATTTCGGAGATTTTCACCATTTTTCTCTAAATTTATATATTTAACTAAAAATTAAATCTAGTATGCCATTGATATTGTTTTTTGAATAAGAAACAATTGTAGTAATGATAGTATTTTCATTAGTCAGGTTATTATTAATAACAGAGGGATTAAGTAAATGAATTTATTAATATGAGTCTCTCGCAAGAAGAACTTACGAATATGGTGTATGCTACTCAGGCCAGGCGTCACCTCACGGGCACTCAATTCTGGCGTGGAAAGTGCGCAAGGAGAACTTACGAATATGGTGTACGCACTTGAAGAAGCGGCAACAAACCCTCTTTTGGCATCAAGAATTTATGCACAACGGTTTCCGCGTTCTTTTGAAAAACTAAGGGAAAGGTTTGAAAGGACTGGTCATGTTCAGTACGACAAAAGAGGGTTTCTTTCTGCTTTTCCAAGTGCGTACACCATATTCGTATGTTCTTCTTGCGAGAGACTCATATTAATAAATTAATTTACTTAATCCCACTGTTATTAATAATAACCTGGCTAATGAAACTACAGTCATAACTGCAATTGTTTCTTATTCAAAAACCAATATCAATGGCATACTAGATTTAATTTTTAAGTGAATATATAAATTTAGAGAAAAATGGTGAAAATCTCCAAAATTAGTGGTTTTAGGCATGGGATATCCTAAATAACATATGAAGATAATACAAAAATACACACAACTGAGTAATAAAATATAGGGTGTTCCATTTGAGAATGATGAGTTATAGTCATTTGAAATTGAGCACATTTGATTCGCTTTATTGAACAGCCTGTATAATTACATTTAAAAAAAAAAATGTCAGAACATAGAGTATAATAACAGTTATTCAGAAAAGAAAATTCTTAATTCTTACTATTAAAATAACTTCAGTAAGCCTTTATAAAGCAATGCGTGTATTCGGTCTTTTTTAGAGAAAAAACGGAATAACTTGGCAACGCCGTGGAAAACTAAAACAAAATTCATATGTTCGTATAGGTGAATAAAATACAATTCAAAATATATAAAAATATATAGGGTGTTCCATTTAAAAAAAGAAACAATTCTCGCCGAGCCGTAATGCAACACCCGGTATATGTGAAAATAATTTTACGTTATGCTCCTTGAGTAGACGAATAAATTCTGTTAATAAACTTATGCTGTATTTCTAACGACAAGGGAGATATCGAAGACTGCGATTTAGGTGACAGCCTGTATATATATATATATATATATATATATATATATATATATATATATATATATATATATATATATATATATATATATAAGCGACATATTTGCTGGGTCCACTAAAATATAACATCCTGTATATACATATACACTTTAAATAGATTTTGCCTAGTGGCAATATATCCAGGATAGCTAGATTCAATCTTCTATACAAAATTTGTTCTATGTTTAGACTTTTTTTTTTCACCTAGTTAATAATTCATTTTCCGTTTTAGGAAACTCATAGATTATGAAATTTGAACCATAATTACAAAAAGAAAACAAACAAAATATAAAAAGGCTTCCAATTAGGATTGATACTAGAATCCAAACGATGAGGTGTACGAGTTGTACGAGTCATCGTGTGAGGTAAGATTAAGTTTTTCTATCTTTTAAAAGATTTTATGGAAAAAAAATTATTCTGCAGGTGCTCATGCATTTGCGAAATGGAGACAAAAGATTTTTTTTAAATATACAGGTGTTATTTAAGTAAGTGTACAATGCTTAACAGATGGTAGAACAAACTCCATAGATATTAATCTGGCAATAATTTTTGTTTCACGGATTTGCTACAAGAATTGGAGCCCCTTAAAACTGACCAATTACGTCAGTTATTTGTTTTTAAAAAAAAAGTAAGAGTCAATGTGTTCTCCGGAAAAAATGTTACACCTGTCACAATTGACATATATGATCATTTCAGACTTTCATAATGAAAAACTATATGTTTATCAACACTGTTGCATGTGATGATAATTGGCATTTTAATATAAATTTTACATTTATGCAAAATACGTTTTACGTCAGTTTTCATAATCAATATTTTTTCCGGGTAACACATTGATTCTTACTTTTTTATAAAATTTTGAACTATGGCGTATTTGGTCAGTTTTAAGGGGCTCCAGTTCTTACAGAATGCGTGTAAATAAAAAAATATTGCCAGATTTACTATCTGTGGGGTTAGTTGTACCATCGATTAGCGTTGTACACTTACGTTACATCCCGTATTGCAGTATTCTAGAGAACTAATCTATAGATCGATGCTTTTTATTGTGACGAGAAAGAGGTTTAGTGGGGCGTAAAGAATTTTTGAGGTCTGAAGGGGTTCGCGAGAATAAAAAGTTTGATAAACACTGTTTTAACCTGCAATCACTCGACTGTTAGATTTTATCTAACATTACATTTTTTTTTTCAATAAAAAGCTCAAATTAATAAAACTAATATGGCTATTTAATTAATTAAATTGAACACATATACAACAAACAAATTATTGATTTATTTAATCTTCAAAAGTATTTTCTCTTGCTGTACATTCCGTGTATGCAATTATGTTATTTGTATCTACTTTTCCTTATAGGACAATATGCACATCTTGGGTTTGATGTCCCCTGCTTAACAATATTCATATAAAAAAATCCATATTTAAAAAAAAATATAAATTAAAACAATATATTGCATAAAAAATAATAATTCTATTTATTATTACTATAAGTACACAAATATTTAAAAAATTATCTATCTTGGTTACCCGTCTGTTAGATTTCATCTAACATAGCGGACATAACGAGTGGTAAAATCCCCTCTTTTAATGTGAAAGTTTCTCCTCCAAACACAAGGTCATTACTACGTTGTGGATATGTTTCTCGAGACATATCTCAAAGTTTAATTTCAAAACTCAAAAAATAAAAATAAAATATGAGAAAAAATATTAAAATGTTAGATTTCATGTAACGGGTCGGGTGATCGCGGATTAAGTGAAATAGTAATTTTGATTGACTTGAGTGAGTGAAGGAACTGCTCTTTTACACTATTACATTTCTAAATACTATATTAGTTTATTAAACATTATTCTTTATTCCAGATATAGTGGGGCCTAACAGTTATTATTATATTTCTATCCTTAAAAGATTTGACATCTGCATAAGAATGGATATTGCAGTAACAATTTGAAGAAAAGAATTGTAAGTGCCTTTCTTTAATATTACTGAATAATTATTTATTATGATGAATGAAAAAGATTCACCGTTGAATATAAACATGTAAATAAACAAAATCTGAAGTATATTTCTGATGAAAAGAAAATATATGAAACAATATTGTTATTAATTCAACAATGTTGCAGATTAGTCCGAAAGCCAATACAAAATCTGTAGGAAAAATTATGAAATACTAATGCAAAATGATATTATAATGATAATCTTGCAATAATTGCAGAACAAAAATATGTACGTATAAAGTTATTCTTTTTTTATTAAAAATTTTGCCGAATAATTATTTATAATGATGAATGAAAATAGATTCACTGTTGAATATAAACATGTAAATAAACTAAATCTGATGTATATTTCTGATGAGATGAAGAAATTATATATATATGATAGAAAATTGTTACTAATTCGTTGTTTCAGATTAGCCGGGATGAATATATAAAATCCTACTTAGAAGTAATTATGCAAAATAATATTGTAATTACAATCTTGAATGGAATAAAAAAATTATATATTTCTTTTGTAATTATTCCCGAAAAATTATTTATAATAATGAATTAAACAGATTCACCGTTGAATATAAACATGAAAATAAACAAAATTAGATTTATATTTCTGATGAAAAGGAAATACGAAAGACATTTGATGATAATTCGTCATTGTTACAGATTAGTCTGAAGGACAATATAAAATCTGTAGGAGATACTATGAAACGATATTGTAATATGTAAGTGTTTTTTTTATTTACTACGAGTAAGTTATTCTTTCTTTTCCTAAAAATTGCTGCAGTTTAAGTCGACTTTTTATTTATTATTAAAAATGTGTCAACAAAAACTGCAGAGAAATAAAATCACTTTACTGGAATACTTATATTAGTTAATGAGTTATGTTTGTGTATAAAGTGATACATTTAACAACTTTTTTACTTCAGTTCTTTTTGTCATTTATAACAAACAATATTGTAATAGGTATTGTTTTGATATCGTCGTAACATCATAAATAGTTTGGTACTGCAATTGTATATAATAATAATAATTTATTGCCCAACAGTAAACCGATTACAGGACAAAGTATACAAAATAATCAAAAACACTACATGTATTGAGAAAATACAAAAATAATATTTTAAATAAAAATATCTGGATACAGATGATTAGCTGCATGGGAAGCTACATAAATTGGTGATCGTTTCAGTATATCTGTGCGTGTCGTTGGTAGATGTAAGGACCTGGGATATCTGGACTGCAGTCGTGGTACGTGAATTGACACCCGGGACAGGAGATATGAGGCATCAACTTTGTTGGTAAGCAAACGATTAAGAAATCGAGCACAAGATTGTTCTCTCCTCTCAGCCAGGGACTGCATGGAATGACGTTGTAATAGGGAATCCTGGTCTATACCTCTCATTGGATAGAACCTATCTAGTTTAAATGAAAGAAATTTTAAAAATCTACGACTTTGATAACGATAAAATGGATACCAAATTAAGCAAGCATACTCAAATTTACTCATTATAAATGCCAAATATAACGATTTTAAAACATTGATATCCGTAAACATAACAGAAATTCTCATAATAAAACTTAGTGTCTTGCTTGCCGATTTGCAAGTATTATTTATATGATCTATGAACATAAAATTACTACAGAATGTAACTCCAAGATCATTTATTGAATTTTGTCTTGATAAAATATTATTCTGCATATGGTATTCAACTATCAAAGGGTTCTTTTTACGTGTATACGTAACTATGCAGCATTTATCAATATTTAATTTTAATTTATTTTCGATACACCAATTAATCATTAAATTTATGTTGGTTTGCAATTGTATTGTAGCAGCTGGGGTATCAATATTTAAATATAATTTGATGTCATCAGCATAGGCAAGAACATTACAGTTGAATGACGAAATTAGTTCATTTATGAACAAAATAAATAAAAGCGGTCCTAGATTGGAACCTTGCGGTACGCCTGAATAAGCAACAAATTTGAAAGATTCAAAACCATTATAGACGACACAACATGTGCGATTATGTAGATAAGATCTTAATAATTGAATTAAAGAGGGAGCAGCACCAAAGTTACTTATTTTATATAGTAAGAGATTGTGGTCAATAGAATCAAAGGCGCGGGATAAATCAGTGTAAATTGTGTCTACTTGACCTCTTTCATCCAACACCTCACAAACGTATTGTGAAAAAGATGCAAGATTAGTGATAGTTGATCTGCCAACCATGAAACCATGTTGATCTGGAGAAACTAAGCAACGAGTATTAGTATAAATATTTTTATACATTACCATCTCTAGAAGTTTAGCAAAGTTATTCAAAATGGAAATTGGTCTATAATTATTAATACAAGATTTATCACCTTCTTTAAAAACTGGTGTAATTCTGGTTTTTTTCCAGCGTTCAGGAAAAGTGCAAGTGTTAATTGCTAGATTTATAATTGTGCAGAGTGGTTTCGCAAGTATAAGTCGACAGTCTTTAATAAAGAAACTGGGAATTTGATCTTCTCCAGCAGTACATTTAATAGAAAAAGATGACATTAAATCTCGGATTTCATCTTCACTAACATTAAGAAATTTAAAAGGCTGCGAATTATTAAATTCTTCTGTAAAATTATCAAATGAACTTCGTGAGAAGAAACTAGAAAAGAAAGAAGCAAATGCATTGACTATATCCTGTGGAGAATCATATTCACAGCTGTCATCATGAAGAATACCTGGTATACGAGTGGTACCTTGTTTTAAATTAACATATTTCCATAGCTCATTAGGGTTGGATATTACATTTTGTTCTATATTACGAACATAACAATAGTAAGCATTCTTAATTTGAGATTTTACTAAAACCCTCAGTCTTTTAAATTCAGTAAAATAAAACATATTTTTTGTTTTCAACCATTTACGTCTATAATATTCTTTAGTGGAAACGTTATATTTAATTTCAGATGTGAACCAGGGGGGGTATTTAGATATTTTAAATTTATGCTTAGGTACTGAATCATCGAATATAGCATACAACATAGAATAAAATTTATCCAGAGCTTCTTCAACACATTCATAATTATTCAAGCATGACCAGTCTATATTACAAATATCATCATATAATTTAACGAAGTTGGCTTTTCTGAAATTATAACGTTCATTACCAGCAGATGAAAAATTTACTATTTTTAAACGATTTGGAAGATTAAATTGAAAAGATAAGGCAGGATGATGTGAATCTTCACCAACCATTGGAAAATCAGACCTATTAATATTTATATAGTCACAAAAATTTGATAATATTAAATCTAATTTCTTACCATTAGTATTTTCAATTGTATTATGTTGCTTAATATCAAGAAGACTACAGAAATTTCTGAAGGACACTGATTTGATACAGTTTATAGACAAATTATATAGATTAGTTAGATTGAAATCGCCTACAAGTATAAACTTTTCATGTAAAAGAATCGGTATTAATGCATCTAAGAATACAACAATTTCATTATTATTTAAATCAGGGGGAATATATATTGCACTTATTAAAAAAGACAAATTATTGAAATACAATCTACAAATACAAATATCAATTAGTGGTGAAATATTTGAAAAGTTGGAGGTATCTAAAACTTTAAAGGAAATATGATCCCTTAATCCAATTAGTACTCCACCGCCTTTTGTGCGACCTACATTTGTAAAATTTCTGTCAAATCGAACAACATTGTAATTTGATGAAAATAATTCAGAATTATAAACAGAACAATTGAGCCATGTTTCAGAAATGAATATAATGTCATAATAGATCGAACAACACTTAATATAAAATTCATGACATTTTGTATTAAGTCCATTTGTATTTTGATAACAGTTAAATATGATCGGATTACTATCGGGCTTATTTAGTTTTCCGACTTTGTAATTGTCGGTATTCCGTTTATGTATTTTATCTTCAGGTTGGTTTCGCCATTCGACAAACGGTTTTGCAGGTCACGTTTCACTATGTTATAGAAATCTAACTGTTTTCGCGTTCTGTCTCGAGACACCGATATATTTTTCCATTTGTTTGATAATTTTAATTTTTTAACATTTTTGAATATTTTTACTAGATCATCACTTGTAGATAATTTTACCTTAATCGGGCGTGGACGGGAGGCCGATGAATCATAGCGACCTATTCTTATTGGTTTTTCAAACTGGGAATCAACACCTAAGTCGGTTAACATATTTTTAATTACATTTGTATCAGTTACTGATTTTACTTCTTCATCAGCAGAAGTATTTTCAGTCAAACCATAAATCATAATATTGTTTTTACGTTTTTCACGCTCAAATATTTCATGAATAATTTCTTCAGTGACTATAAAGTTAGATTTTTCAGTGTCATTAGTTCTACTATTTTTTAACTCTGTAATATCATTTTGAAGACCAATAATCATTGACCTTAGATCATCAAGAACATCAGAAATAGGAATACAGGTGGTACAAGTAAATTTTAATCCAGCAGTTCCAGATCTAATTTTTCTAGCTTCTGATGTAGTTAGATCAACACAAGCATAACTGAATTTTTTTTTGCAAAGTGAGCAATGTACAAGACGGTGCTCCTCAGTTTTTTGGTTACAACAAGAGCAAACTATATTATCACCCATATTCAACAAGAAAAGGAGAAAAGTAGATAAACGAAAAACAAAACACCCAGTATATAAAATATAACCAAACACTCAGTATATAAGGAAGATATGAATGAATGAATGACAACTAGCAAATTAAACCATACAAGTATAAACCAAGAACGAGATAGCGACAAAAGTCAGCAGTAAAAAAACTACTTAAAAATTAAAAAAATAAAGAATAACTCACCCCAGGATGTACAAATAACAAAAGTAAGAGCACCGATAGGTAGACGAACATTTGACGAATCCACAGATACCAAACACCAATTCAGAGTTATGAAAAAAAACCAACGAAAAATACAACTAATCGAAGAGCAGAAAAAAACATGTGCAGCAATTTAACAAAAAGCATTTAACAAAATATATATTTGAATTAATAAATATTTTCACAAATTAATTTACTATGCATTTCAGAAAGCACACTCAAAGGTTATCGCTTGGATGAAGCACTCCTATTCTAGAACAAATTGGTTTGAATAAAATACCTATCTACGTTACGTAAATAACATAAATTCAACAGGATTAAAATGTAAAGGCTGGTTTATGCAACTTTTCATAAGGAATAAGGAATAAAACATAAAATATAAATATGTATTTATATATCGCGCCGTTTATGCAGTTTTGAGATAAAACATAAACATAATATACATAAAAATAATACATAAGAAATGGCCAAATTTTATTTCTTATGTCTTATCCTTATGTGCTATGTCAAAATATGTCTACTGCGCAAGCGCAGATTTCTGTTGTTTCTGTTTTGGAAGCATGAAATGTAACTAAAATCATTTGTGTTTTGACTCGGATAGTCGGTGACTCAGTTGTAGTTGATTATCTAACACATCGCTGAATAAATGATTATATCTCGTTATAATAATAAAAATTAGCTGAAATTCTAAACAAGAACATCGAAATTTAATTCTAAATATTTGAATTCTATTTAATAACTTACTTGCAAGATGACAGAAATATATATGCTGATATATAAATTCTCGCGAATAAAGACAAAAATAACAAATAAAAACGTTAAAGAATGTCCCAAACTCCAGACTAATAAGCAAACAACCTAATCATTTGACAAATGTCAAAGTCTTGCCGTTCAGTGAAATTTCATTTTCCAATTTTGATATTCCTGATTGTATATTACCCGCCGAATTCAAATATCTTGTCTATCATTGGTTGAAAGTTATGTATTATAAAAGTGCATAAACTGATTTTATCTCCATGCCTTATGGCTTATCACTATGTTTTATTCTTATTCCTTATGGAAACGTGCATAAACCAGCCTTAAGTTTTGAGTATGTTTATTTTTTTCTGCAGCAATTTGAGCATTAGCAATTGGAGCTTTTGTAAGTGTTGCAACCCTGCAAACAGTAATTCCAGATTAATACAGAAATTGCCTGCCGATATCGACACTTTGCTTTAATACTGTTTTTTTTATGATTGGGTAGCATGTATGAAAAATAGTTGAAGTATAAAAGGAAAGTGATTGCAGTATGAATAAGATCGCATGAGGAATGAATTGGTGTATAGTATGAAGAATACGTGAAAGCGAGGGACTGACGATTAAAGTGAGTTTGGAAGGAATGTTGAAGGATGCTTGTTGCAGTTTGAATGATATGTTTTCCAGATGTATGTAAGTATATATATATATATGTATATATATATGTATATATTGTAACGTGCGCCCCTGACTTACGAGCACCGCTACTGGTAGAATATTCCCGAGCGATGACGTAATCCCCGCTGGCGACGGAAAAACCCATACGCGTTCAGACTGGTTAATTACATCCGGTGGGGTGATCCTTTGTGTTGGATGATGGTCGCGTCAGAAAGTTCCAGAAGAACAATGGGCTATATATATACCTTCCGAAGGACAGCGGAGACATAGTCTGTTATATAGAAGCTACGAGCAATGAACAGTGAGTGATATAAATAAACAGTCTACGAGATGTGAACATAAATAAATGTAGTTATATAAGTAAGTATAGTGATATAAATATTGTTTAAATAAATAATCTTAGTTTAAGCATTTCATAATATTGGTATAGTCTTAAATTAATGTTTATAATTATGTAATCATTGTGTTAGTTTTTCTTATTATCTTTTTAATATTTATCCTAATTATTTATCGGTTAATAAACGTATTATTTTAATTAATAATATTTCTACAAGTTATATTTTTTTTATAAGGTTTTTTTCAGGTTGATGACGTGAATCTTCTGCCTAATCATTTTCACCATATTTGGTATATGAGACTTCTATACCAACGGAAATAACGTAATAAATTGTGGGTACATTTGATTAACCGGAAGTAATACTTTAGATAAAGCTCTAAACAGATTTTCGTAAAAAATGTGATAAAATACAATCCAAAACTTTCTAAACTATATATTAAGGACTTTTATATATAACAAGAAAATATAGCAACAATTTATATTTTTGAGAATTCATTCATTAAATAATAATAAATAATAAATTGAATTGAAAAATTGATCAAATATACAAAGCCTTAAATTCGATGCTAAATCAAATTTAAAAGTACAAGAAATACGACCTCTAACCATAAAAAGTAAGTAGGTACAGAAATTAATTTGAACTAAACAGTAAAATTGAAATGCTAACTATTAAATCAGTAAAACAATTGATATACATTCCTACAAAAAAAAACTTCGGTGTGTGAGTTTGCGTCCGTAAATGAATGAATACATAAATGAATCCAAAACTTGGTTTAGAAATTAAAATAAATATGACTTAGTTTACATTCCCTTGACTTTTTATCAAAATCGAATTTCCAGCGTATCAGGTTTCCCGTGGAACTTAAAAATAGCAGGAAACATGATTTAGATTATAATACAAAATACGAGTAATACGTACTCCGTAAACATCAATGTAGGTATATATTTCTATAAATATTACATATAAAAATGATAATTTATACATACATACATACATAATCTGTAACCTTTTTTTGTACCTTTCGGTGTAAGGGTGCTGGGCGCACCGAGCCGCAGTGTGATTTTTTTTTGTCGCCGAGCGTTCACCCGTCCAACATATCGCTGCTGTGTAACCGCTCGGACATGCCGATCACAAAGCTGACATTCTAATCACACTGCCGTACCCTATTATATACTTTATACTTAATAATGTATTAATAATTAATTAGTGGGTTATGAATGTAGTACAAAATTTTCTTTAATGTGTACAATATTTTATATATGTACAACATTGTGTGCTCTATAAAATTTACATTATTTGCTAAAGAAGGGCTACGAGAAGTTGGCCCTTCATATATTTAATTATTAATTATAGGATTATGAATGTAGTACAAAATTTCGTATAATGCGTACATAATTGTACGTAATATGTACAATATTATGCGCTATATAAATCTTATCTCATGCCATAATGAAGGGCTGCGTGAAGTTGGCCCTCCATATATTTAATTTTTAATTATAGGATTATGAATATAGTACAAAATTTTGTTTAACGCGTACATAATTGTACATAATATGTACAATATTATTGGTTACATAAAATTGATCTCATTTGTTAATGAAGGGCTACGTGAAGTTGGCCCTCCATTTTGACATAAATTAATTATACGCTAACTAGAAACGTACAAAATTAAATTTTTATTGCACATAATTGTACATAATAAGTACAATATTTTGATGTATATTTACTTTATAAATAATGGTTTTGAGGGGCCAACTTCACGGACCTTCCGAGTTTGCTTAAAATTTCCGTTATATCGGGTATCGGGAATCGGTCGTCCACTGTTTTTTCATTTAATTTTCTGCAGTCATTTACTACGCGAATTTTCTTTATACCGGAAGCGTCTTGTTTTTTTTTTTCGACCACCCAAATAGGACCATTCCATGGTGAATAACTGGGTTGTATGATTCCATCGTTTAATAATTTATCAATTTCTGTATCTACTTGTGTTTTATAAATTTCGGGGAATTTATAGTTTTTTGTATATATCGGAATATCATCGGTTGTTACTATTTTGTGTTTTATTTCAGATGTGAATGTAAGTTTTTCGTTGTCTGTAATTGTTAGGTCTTTATATTGATTTAAAAGTTTTATCAATTTGTTCAATTCATCTTCGTTTAAATGTTCGTGTCTTATATTTAAAGTTTTTAATATATCTGTATTAAAAATGGGTTTCGATTTTTCGTTAAAATAATTAAATTTATGTTTATTGTTTAATAGTTTTATTTCTTTCTTTTTAATATTAATTTGAGCTTGCAATAATTTTAACGCGTTGAAACCTAATAAAATATGAAATGATTTATGAAAATTATACAAGTAGCATTTAATATGTTTTGTTTTATATTTAATAAAAGTATATTCAGTACCTTCCGACTCTCCGTTCATTGTTTGAATTTTGAATGATTCTTTAAATTTTTCTCCATTTCTATACACGTAATTTTTGTTAATGAAGTTTTGAGACGATCCTGTATCGATAAGAATAAACAAGTCTTGTAATTTAATATATGGCAATTTCGATATCATATTTATGGCTAGGGATTCAAATTGATACACTGGTCTATGGGAAAATTTTCATTCTTTCATTCTCGTTTACTTCATTACTCTCTCTGTTATTTTCATTATCGTAATATTCTGTTTTATCTTGAGTCTCGTCTTGGATTTCAGGGTCAAACTCCTGATAATCTTCTACGTTATGCAGTTCTTCAGAAATAAAATTTTGTTTTCCCGTAGGTTTAAAATAATTTTGATTTGGTCTAAACGAACGAGTTGAAATTGACATAGGTGTAGGCTGTGGCTGACGTTGGGGTTGATATGTTATTTGTGATTGCATTGGTTTACTTTGGGGATATTTTATCATAGGGGATATATGCTGTCTAGATTGGAGATTTGTAGTGTTTGAATTATGCTGGTTAGTATTTATTTTATAGTGCTGGAAATCATTTGTAATTAAAGTATTAATTTCATCTAGAGAGGATGGATTTCTTGCAGCTAATTGAGACTTAAACGGTTCTTTGCAATTTCTAATGAAATACTGAGTGGAAAATTTGTGTCCAAAATTTTTAAAGTCTTTTATAGAGGCAGTACTGTAATTATTTTCAATATTATTAATATACAAAAGAAATAAATCATTATATTTTCTTAAAAATTCGAAAATTGTTTCTTTTGTTTGTTGTAAATGACACAATTCGATCATTAACGTACATTCGTTGCGTTTATCTTGATATTGTGATATTAAAAAGTCTTTCAATTCCTTCCATTTTTTTATAGTCGGGCAAGTAGTTAAATATTCACTAGCTTTACCCGTAATTTTTCTTTTGATAATAACTAATGTTAATGATTTAGTTATTTCAGAGGGGTTACTCTGATTTATAATATCTAAAATTTCATCGGTGGATTTTATAAAATGTGATAGTATTTTTTTATCACCATTATATTCGAGAATTAATTCTAGTATTCTTAAAACATTAGTGTCAAGATTTGACAAAGCACCAGAACTACTTTCACTCCTAATGATTGTATTATTAATATTTAAAGTATTCAGTGAATTGATTAGATCGTCAATTTTGACTAGGTATAATATGTAATTTTATAAATTATACAATATCAGACTTCACTTACAATAATAATGAAAGTAAGACCTTCATGAGGCTACTTCTTTGTTGATCGGTTGTCGATTTTCGCTCGACGATATCGGGGCTGACCGCGATGAGTACCGGAGCAGGACGGTGCACGTACAGACCAACAGATGATTACGAGTTTTACTTCTGGAAGTCCTCGGATGATTGCCAATCTGCTTGTATCTACTTTGTTGACTCCTCGGAATTGCAGATTTCGCACTTGCCGTCGGGTCTTTGAATTGTTAAGTAGATGGTTGAAACCAACGATTTGAATACTTCAACGAATTGATTCTTTTCAGAATTTCGCTATATCAAACTTCTTAACCATCCTACCGAATGCGCCAGTTAAGTAGTTTAATGGGAAGAGCTGAAAAGGTTTTTGGTAACAATTGGACAACCGGAAGTAGCAGATTCTTGATAAAAAATCTTCTAAATATTATTTTCCGATTTTTTTTCTTGGTAATATTAAAGAAAATTTAGTTCTCAATGTGACACAATTAATTTTTTTATTATATCTCGTATAGGTTTGGGGATATAGTATATAATAATATAGAATAATCTGTTGTAATAAATCTCGTTGCCTAAAAAACAGTTGAGATATTCAAATGTTTGTAATTGACAGATAAATGCAAAATGTCAGTGTAAATCAGATTTTTCTGGGAGGTACGAATACATTTAATATATATGTTATTGTATTATTAACTAAATATGTATTTAAATTATAGGTATGTTAATATTACATATATCCTTAAGAAATACCGCTAATACTGTCAATTAATTTGAAGAATTTTGAACATATTAGAAGAATAGGACAAAATTCCTCATAGAACGATAGAAGAGATTTCAATTAGTTGTATGTACTAGAAATATTAAATTCGTCACTTATAGGACGCGAGCAGTCATGTGACTTTGTTGGCCTTGGCAAGCAGATACGGGGATCCGTGTCAAATGACGGCTAGTAGTTATTTACATAGATGTCACAATTGCCATATGTCATAATTTTTCTTTCAAAATTTCAAAAGATTCTGATGATATTTCAATGGCAGACATTAGTTTTGTTTCCTGTTAGGGAAATTAGAAGCGGAAACTGTCGCAAAGCTTCGGAGGGCATACGGGGAGAAAGATTTGAGCCAACCACGGGTTTACAAGTGATTTTTCTCGTTTTAAAAATGGTCAAATGTCAATTGAAGATGAACCTCGATCGGAACATGTCTCGACTTCCAGAACAGACGAAATCATTTAAAATCCTTAATGCGATCTTGTCTGATCGTAGTAAAACAATCGGTGAATTGGAAGAACTTACTGAAATATCCTGGAGGTTATTCTAACGAATTTTTGAATGAAAATTTGAAGATGAAACATGTCGCAGCGAAATTTATTCCACGTGTGCTTCCGACGGCCAGAAAGCCGAATAATTGAGTGTATTCCAGGAAATGAACGTACATACACGTTGATCTTTAATGTCCGCCATTGTAAAATCGCCGAATACATCAAACAGCGTTTAAAAAAAAGCCATGTGATACGAGGTATTTTCAAAATGATCAAAAAACAAGTTTTAGTCTATTACTCAAAAACAAAAGGCAATTGCAAATTTCTATTTTATCTCAAAAAAGGGATGTGCAAACGGTTTTGCTCTGTGGAACAAATTCAACGCATGACGTTTGATAATATTGAAGCTGGCCCATTTTTTGCCGGTCAGTGTAGTTTTTTTTATTATATATATAACAATAAACAAATTGTTAAAATATTTTTGGGAATTTATATTGTAAATTTTTTATTGTATTGAAAATATGACCGTGCATCTATTTTTGTAGTAATTTTGTTATTAACTTAATATTTAAAAAAAAATCTTTTTTATTATTACTACCATGTGTATCTGCCTATTTTTTAGGTTTATTATTCCCTCCTGGACCTGGGGTTGATCAAGGTTGTCAGATTGAGAGATCTCAGTTCAGTAAAGAAAATAAAATATCTGTAGGAAATACTTTCTAATACTGATAGAAAATGATATTGCAAATAATTTCGATTTTAAATGAATTCCAGAAAAAAATAATATCGGATTTTTTCTTTATTATTGCCAAAAAAATATTTATAATGCATTAAATAGATTCACTTTGATTGTCTACGTGTAAATAAACAAAATTTGATGTATATTTCTGATGAAATGGAAATATAGACAGAATTGAATTTAATTTGCCAGTGTTTTGTATTAGTCCTAAAGAAAATAAAATATTTGTAGGAAATATTTCGAAATACTGATATAAAATGATACTGTAAATAAATTCAATCTTAAATTAATTCCAGAAATAAGTAATATCGGATTCTTTTTTTATTTATGCTAAAAAAATATTTATAATAAATTAAACAGATTCAATTAGAATGTATTCATGTAAATAAACAAAATTTGATGTATGAAGAAATGGAAATGTTTTATTTTAATATTAATTTGCCAGTGTTTCTTATTAGTCCTAAAGAAAATAAAATACTCGTATTTATAGAAAATACTTCGAAATACTGATGATCTTGAATGAATTGCAGAGAAAAAAAATATCAATTTATTGCTTTACTATTTTTACTAATCAATCTCGAATAAATTGCAGAGAAAAAGTATGTTTTTTCTTTATTATTGCCAAAAATATATTTTTAATGAATTAAATAGATTTACTTTTCATGCTCGCATATAAATAAACGAAATCAGATAAAAATTTCTGATAAAATGGAAATCTACGATAATATTATTATTATTATTATTATTAATTCGTCAGTTTCATATTAGTCTGATACATAATACAAAATCTTTAGGAAATACATTAAAATATTAATGCGAAATGATATTGTAACGTTTTTATTTATATGGGTGAAGTGTAAAAACACAGACAAATATTATTAACTAAAGAATACGTTTATTAAACGATAAATAATTAAGGATTAAATATTAAAAGATAATAAAAACAACTAACACTATGATTAAATAATTATAAACACTAAGGATATTATTAAATGCTTAAACACTACGATTATTTATCTACACAATATTTATATCACTACACTTATTTATATAACTACATTTATTTATGTTAACAACTGGTAAACTGTATATTTATATCACCAAGTTCATTGCTCGTTGCTTATATATATCAGACTATGCCTCCGCTTTCTTTCGTCCGGTATTTATACAGCTCATATCATTCTAGAATCCTATGAAGCGACAATGATCTGTATACAAAAGAATTGGGTCACGGCGTAGTTAACCTCTAGCCGGCGCGTCGCGGGGATTTCAACATCTGGGAAATTCCGGGATTACGTCATCGCTCTGGTACATTCTTTCAGTGGCGGGGCTCGTGTATTATTCTCACAGGGGCGCACGTCACAATATTGCAAATTAATCTTGAATAAATTACAGAAAAAAAGAATTATCATTTTCTTTATTATTACTACAAAAATATTTCTAGTGAATTGAATACATTCACTGTGAATGTACATATTCTTGTCAATAAATGAAATTTGATGTACATTTCTGATGAATTGGAAATGTGCGATAAAATATTTACATTAATTGGCCAGGGTCTCATATTAGCCCTAAATATTTAAATAATCTGTAGGAAATACTTCGAAATTCTAATGCAAATTGATATTGTAATTCTAATCTTGAATTAGTTGAGATGAATTAAATATTCACCATTGATTTTATATGTATAAATAAACAAAATATATAGGAAACACTTGGAAATACTGATGCAAAATGATATTGTAATTACAATTATTTGGTTGATAATAATAATAATAATAATTATAATAATAATAATACTACTAATAATAAGAATAAATTCTTTATTGTAACGTTTTATACGTCAAGTTATTAGTATTTATTTTGACAATCATTATTCTGACATTGACGTAATAAAACATTACGCTTTTGTTCGTCTCTTGTTTCTAATTCCATGACTAATCAAATTTTATTTCTGCAGTTACGAAGTAGCCAAAATGATTTTTTTTATTGATTCGGATGTAGATTTTTTTGCTTTACAACATCCATTTGAAACTTTTTGTTTAAAATAATTAGGGGAGCAATGCGCACGGAAAAACTGATTTCCCATGTTAAACGCCTATGTTTCACTTTCCGTGATACATCCTGTATATTGTGATAGTGTGCTATACATTTTGTTCATTTCATACTGTTTCACATCTTGACACTTGTTGTGCGTGTTATTTTTGAAAAATACATTATCTTATTAATGATTTCTGTGCGTTAGGTGACGTTATTGTTGTGTTTGGTTAAATTGACTAAATATAACAGCAATAACACATAAAAATGATTATTAATCGACAATTACAATCGTTTGTTTTCGTGATAGAAGTTGAGTACATCGGCTAGACGCTGTACAAGTTCACACCAGTGGTATCGTCGTCTGTGTATTTGTAGTCGTAGAACTTTAAAAAAGAGAGAAATTCAAAATTCTGGCCACCAAATTATTTCAATATGAATACATTTTTGTTCATCTATGGTCACCAGATAATGTGATAAGTTACTAAATAATTTAATTTGCCTCTAAAATAACTAATTTCCTACAAAATGATTATTTCTCAACTATTTCAATACGTATTTTTTGTCAATGCATTCCTGTCATCAGTAAAACAAATTCATTAAAAAATCTTTTTGTAACTACAAGAAAACTTATCATTAAATATATGCCACTATAAGTAAGTATGATTTAGTCATAAAAAAACAGCTACACTGGGAATTTTCTGGAAACCAATCACTCCGCTTCGCTCCCATCCCTTTTTAGGGACAGCAAGAACTAGGATGAAGGAGAAGCTGAAATGTTGGAGAAAAACGATTTTTTCTTAATTTTGCGCTTCCACACCCTGAAACGACACCAATCGACTCTCAAAAGTCAAAAAATATAATGAATTCATATAGTTTTCACATTCACGTGTGATCTATGCACGAATTAACGTTGACTTTACTCCTTGTAAATCTTCTCCTGTCCATTTTTCATCTGATGTATTTTTCTGATGAAAAGTATATATGCAAAAATGTGTCAAAAACCGTAAAGAAAGAAACACTTTATTGGAAAATGTGTATCAGTTAAGTTATTGAGTCGTTTGTATATTAACTGATACATTTTTGATTAATTTTGTGTTTGATAGCACATACTTTTTTTTTAAATTTCTATTTCTGTGATCCTTGCATCTTTTTTTTCACAAATCTTTTAGTTACATATTGAAATTGATTGAATTTTAATTTTTGAATAGAATTTATATCATTAAAGAGAGTAGATAGTGATGTGAAGTGACAATGTGTAATAATTAATAAAAATATCAAGGAATTATTAAGGACGTAGCCGATATAAGGGAATTTAGATGAAGATTCTAGCAAATATTGTAGGACAATAGAATTCATTTCTAAACGGTAAATCGAAATTGGATAGTAGAATAAAGAAACACTTCACCTTAACATAAGATGATTGAAATGATCAGCATTAAATTCGACTACAACATTAAATTTAATATTATATATGTACATTTTATTTACAGTCCTTTTTAGGATTTTTTCGGTTTCGGATATGAATTTTCTTTTCAGGTTTACTACCTAAGTATAAGAGCATCAACAATACGAAAATAAATCAGTAATAATATAAAGCCGGAGGAGTTAATTAAAAATGCAGGAAGGAATGAAGAAAACAGTTCTGCAATAAAAGTGGAAACCATGCTCATATACAGGCTGTTCAATTTAAGTGTTTCACTATTGCTATCTCGAGAACCGTACGAGATACGAAGTCGGTTAAATTAGCAACAATTTCTATATTATAAGACTATTAAAATGAGCATTACAAAAATTATTTTCAACCAATGGTTCACAAAATACAGACATCAACTTTTTAATTTTAAATAAAAACCTACTTTTTTATTCACCTATTCGATTCAGAATTTTTTTATGAATACAACGATATAATATGTTTATACCCTTATATAACGAAAAAAACGAGAAAAATGCAAAAGAACAATTATTATTTTCATATTTATTTCTACATGTAATCAGTGCCATGACAAAAACAATTGAATATTTTATTTTCATCATTGTTTGGGCAATTTAGATACTTTAAAAAATATTATAAAAATTGTACAAAATTATTGCCATGCTGATTTATAGATAATTCCAGCCTTCCGAACATATTACTTGTTACTTTTCTTAAATTTCGGCCGTCTATGTGGGAAATAATATTTTCGATTGCATTTTTTAAATGCTGAATATCTGGAAAGATAGTTTTGTAGACTTCATCTTTAACATAACCCTATAAAAAAAGTCCAGGGGATTAAGGTCTGGTGATCTTGCAGGCCACGGAATAGTACCAATCTACCGATTTGGAAACCGTTCGTTTAGATAATCCCTAACTTGACGCGAATTGTGAGCTGGTGCACCATCTTGCTGCAGCCATTCTAACTGAAGCTGTTGGATTAGCTTCAAAATATGCTAATATATTTATCTCAGATTCTTGATTTTGTACGCTAACTCGCTTCGATACGAATGCATCCGTATTAGTGCGCAGTGCTAATTCTAATTTTCTAAAATACTGACGACAAGGAACTCGCCGCTCAGGATAACGTTCCCTATACATATTCTTTGCAGCAACAGTATTTTTCAGAGATAATATGAAAACTTCGTACATATCAATTTTTTCTTCGTGCGTAAAACTTTGACATGTGATACAAAACAAAATATTTAATTGTTTTTGGCATGGCACTCTGATTACATGTAGAAATAAATATGAGAATAATAATTTTTCTTTTGCATTTTTCTCGTTTTTTTTTTTTGTTATGTAAGGGTATAAAAAATTTATATCGTTGTATTCAGAAAAAAATGCTGAATCGAATAGGTGAATAAAAAAAGTAGATTCTCACTTAAAATTAAAAAGTTGAATTCTGTATTTTGAGAACCACTGGTTGAAAATAATTTTTGTAATACACATTTTAATAGTCTTATAATATAAAAATTGTTTGCTAATTTAACCGACTTCGTATCTCTTACGGTTCTCGAGATAGCAGTAGTGAAACACTTAAATTGAACAGCCTGTATATGAGCATGGTTTCCACTTTTATTGCAGAACTGTTGTCTTCATTCCTTCCTGCATTTTTGATGTACTCCTCCGGCTTTATATTATTACTGATTTCTTTCCGTATTGTTGATGCTCTTACACTTAGATATCTTTAAAATTCGCATCCATTTTAAAGAATAATACTTGGAATGCTATAGGAAGAGTAATGACAAATTCTTCATAGAATTGAAATACATGCATGTGGTAGAATCCCACGTTAAAAAAGTCACTCAAAATAGATTTCCATTTTGAAAGTTGGGGAGTTTACTGGATGTTAAACAATTTTTTTATATTTTATGTGTGCTCTTCCCTAGTTCGCGTCGTGTCCTGAGTAGGGCTGGTTGTTAGTGTGTGTCCACTGTCCAAAAAACTCTAGCTGGGTAAGTCTGGCGTATCCAGGATTCAGTAGTACAGGGTAGTCGGCTCGGCCAGAGTGTCAAGTCAAGTCAAGAATTTATATATAATCATTAGAGGCCATTATTGAGGTGTAGTGCTTATCGGGAAAAAGTGCATAGGTCACACACAGGGTGCCCACTATGTATGGAATATAGTATATATCTCGGTAAATAACGACAGTATACAAAAATTTTCTATATAAAAGTTGTTTAACATTTTATTTCCCATAATAAGACAGCATTCAGTTGTTTTTATTTCAGAAAACAAATGAGTAACGAAAAACAATTGAATTTTTTTAAATAGCAATGTACCCTTTCATTAGTCTTATTTGATAGAGATTTTTTTCTCTTTTTGATGACGTAACATATTAGTACCCTTATACAATAAAATTTTTCAAAAAAAATTAAAATCTCTTTATTAAGTAATTACATCAATAACATGAATATAGATATCCTACATCAAAATAAAACAAATGAACGTGTACGTTTCTTATTAAACCTTGAAGACAAAACGAAATTAGCTATGAAATGGTTTTCATCGCAATAAGTGTTCAAAATGTTTGCCATTAACTGCAAGGCAGTGGCCTAACCTGTTTCGGATATCTTTTGGGTGCGACACAGTGGCGCCTGCTATGGCGCGGCGGTGGCGAGGGCTGTGGCGGCGACGTTACAATATTATTAATACACGAAGAGGTACTGGTGTTTACCCTTGTTGGCTCTGAAATTGTATGATAAATATTAAAAGAAGCAATTAAATTTAAAGTCATAGATATATCAGTGTTTTTTCCAAAATATTTAGTTTAAAATCACCTGATATAACAGCTTTGTATTAAAATTTTGCTGGAACAGTAAAAGTTTTTCTAAATTGTTCAAAATAACATTTATATTCACCAGAACGGTAACCTGCGACGATATTAATTTTTGACTCAATTAATTCTACACCCAGAATTCTATGTTCAAAACACAATTTAGATTTTCAAGATTCATAACTTTAAATTTAATATTGCTTTTTATAAAAATTGCATCACCACCATACTTATTTCTAGATAATGGAGGGCACCGTTGATGATGGTGTAGTACTGTCTTGTTTTCCTCTTCATGGAATGCCGTAGCCGGAAGGTACTGTGAGTGGAATTGCTGCGTCGCTCATAAATAATATGCTTGGGCTATTGTGACGAATTTATTGACCAGGAAACCCTCAAGATCGTTGGGATTGTCTGGTCGCCGACTTGTGCTAGCGTTATCCAGGATGCACTACGGGGAGGCGAACTAGCTCTACATCCCAATACAAATAATAATAAACGATAGATAATGATGAATAACTCTAATGATAACATTTAACCAAAAAAACTGTATCTCTTTGTTAAATTTTCAGATATCCCGCCTTTTAGACATGGAACACTTTTTAAAATACGTGACTTTATTTAAATATGTATATTTTTTATTATATCAGAATCATAATTCTTGAAAATGCTACATTGCTAAAATGCTGAACGTACAATTACTATTATGATATTTAGATAGCGGAATATAATAATAATAATATTTATTGGTTCTCAAGCTTTTACACGCTTCATACCAAGGGGTATGGTAATTAAAAAAAAAATGCTTATAGAATTACACAAAATATTTGTAACTCTAAATTTGTTATTCTAATTACAATCTATACATATTAAATATAATTATGCGTAGTTATATAAAATTTAAATACCAAAAATGAAGAAATATAGCTAAACATTATTTGTTCAATAAATTTACATTTTCCCAATAAATACATAAATAGACATAACTTACGCTTAAAAGATTATACATATACAAAAGATATATTTGTACCTCTCAGTTAATAACTCATATTACATACTTTTTTAATATACATACACATTAGCGAAAGAGATATTACCTATAGGTATATATGTTAATGCAAAATGTGAACAGTGATCAATTATTACATGTTATATTTTAAATAAATTATGAAGTGGATTTTTTCAATACTCTTTTAATCTATAAATAAAAAATAAATATAATAAAGAATAAATTATTTATTTTGCTTGTAGTCAAGTTTGTGAATTTGGATTGTATATAGGATATTCTATAAAGAAATGATAAAGGTCGTCCTGCTTTTGTAAGTTACAGATAGTACACAGCTGATCTGAGAGAAGTTCATATTTCAACCCTTTATAAAATATTGTTAACGTCTTTTGGATGCACAGCGAATTTGAAATATTATTTGTTGTTTAGGTAAAACAGTGTGTTAAAAAAATCCTAACTCGAAGTAGGCTATGAACAAAGAAACGTATGTCATTTTAAATGTATTTAATTAAATGTCAATTTGGCACGAGAAATTTGTTATCTAAAGAAATCAAAGCTTCTCTTTTTGAATCTTATTTTAAAAATGGAAATAAATTAGAAAACGGCGAATAGCAATGTATTTTATCCTTCTTTATTAATTTTCTCCTTAAAAGTACATTTCAAGATCAATTTTGACAACTTGACTTTTGAATTGAATAATGATTAGACATACGTTTCTCTGTTCATAGCCTACTCCGAGTTAGGTTTTTTTTCTGAACATACTGTATAAGATGACTACTTAAGTAAGATTCCATTTTGAATGTTTCCTTAATAATAAAATCAATAGAAGAAGCTGTTGTCACTAGGTGAAACATTCTTCAAAATGAATAAGAAAAACACTCGGTTGTTTCACAAAACTAAAAAAATTCTTTATTGTATAATTTCGGCTGTTAGGCCATCATCAGAAGAACTCTTCTTCTGATGATGGCCTTATAGCCGAAATTGTACAATAAAGAATTTTCTTTAATTTTGTGAACAATCGAGGGTTTTTCTTATTCATTTCCTTAATAAGTTTTTAATGGTCGTTATAAGTTGATTAGTTACAATTATTCAGGTCTTTTTGTTGTACTTTTTTACTATATGAATTAATTATGTTCTCTATAGAGTTTTTATCGAATTTTTGGTTTTGCCAAATATTAGAAAAACCTTGGTCGTTTATGAAAATTTAAATTGTGAGGCCCAGTTATATTCAACGTTATTAAATTCTGATTGGTCTAACTGCCGGAGTCGATTGTATATTTGTTTTGGGTAATACTGTAAAGTATTTTTCCATATTTTTCCCGCAATGTGATCGAGGCCCAACTCGAAGCGAATCTTAAAATTGGGAGTATTTCTAGGACAAAATGTATCGCAATATCTGTGACCCCATACCTCTACTGTACACAGAAGGGAGGCATTTACTATGGAATCTAGTAATTTAGTTTTTTTATCTAACTTTTTGATTTGGCCTGAACAAGCAAGCCTTTAACTTTCTGGGACGCAATCATAGTTTTAAAGCACATAATCTGATTATTTGTCAGATTGGCATAATATGTCAAAATAATTGTTCTGTTTATCATGGAATTCTGAAAGTAGCATTAATAAAAGAATTCCAACAAATAATATTAATAACATTTTTATTTTCTGAAACCGATAAACTATTGAATAAACCACGGATGTTATGAATCATAACAACCCTTAGATATCTTAAAATTCTTGCTCTACGAGCATGGATTTCAAACCGACATCTGCGGCAGTTATCATATTCGTACCATTCCCGGGTATGTTTATAGCTATTAATCACACGTTGCTCGACAACCCCTGACTAATGAAATCTTGTTACTATACAACCGTTTTAACTGGCAACTAAACGTCAATTTTAAGCACTATCGTAGATAGAAATTAATGCGAATGAATCGAGTGCGACTAAGAACTGCAAAAGAATTACTTTTTTCTTCATATGAAAATGTGTTGATATTTGTACTAATGGAGCCTCATTGATGGTAGGAGGCGGGATTTGTGACTTTTGCACAAAAACAAATTGAAATTTATTTCAACCATTCCTTCTTGCATAGACAATCATTTATAACAAAAAAACTTTGCCCGTATAAATGCAGAATATTTTGACTAGAGTTGTTAACTCTTAACATGAAAACTTACTTTTCACACAAAAGTCAGACGGGTCTCTCGAGAAAGATGCTTTTCCGTGTACTAGAATAAATAAAACAATTGATTCGTTTCGTAAACAATGTCAATTAATACAAGTATACGGGGTAAAATGAAGATATTTTAACTACAACAGACAAATTATCAGCATTTCATAGAAATTATTCTTTGGAAAAAGCGAGTAACAGAAAACAATCTGAAGATGATACATACATGAATTTACTTTTTTTCTATTTCAATTAACAAGTGTTCCGCCGAAGTCCTTACTTACAAAAGTGTTCCTTGGTATTGAAAATGTTGAGAACCACTGACATAGAGCCACAAATATTCTAGGCAGTGGCGTGCCATTTTATTATTTACCAAATAGTCAAAGCGCACTTGTTAATTTTTTTTTACGAATACTCGATAAGTCAGAGGTAAACTGAAATATAACTAAATTAACAAATTGTAGTACTATTTATGCCAAATACTTGTTCCTTCTCTACTCAATAGAGAAAACTGTAATTACATAAGTAATCCTAATTCGGTGGAATGTTAATATAACGTTTCGCAGTTTAATTAGATATTTGACCTCTTCTGATTTTAAATTTAATCTCTTTCGGGTATAACATCTGCAAAATATAGTACACTTATTCCATTTCTTCTTAATAAAGATATCGGCAAAATTAGGGGATCGTCAAAAAAGCTACGTATTTCAAAAAGTATGAATCCTCTGTCTTTCATATTTGTGTTGGTAATTGTACATCTACAATAAATAACAAATGCCGATATAACATCTAAATATAGCCACCTACTAAAGATTGATCATCATTTATTGATGTGTTAAATTTTGATTGGTCTTTAGTATTATTAGATATGGGTCTATAATTCGTGTTCACATTTCAGCTTTTGTTGTCGTTTCAATTCTAAGTATTTAGTGTAGATAAATATTTTTAAAAAAATAGAAAATTGTTATCTTTTTAAAAATAATTTTTCTACTCTAAATTGAAATAACATAAGCAGAAATGATTGTTAACAATTTATCTATAGTGAACACGAATTAAATATCCATATTTAATAAAACTAAAGACCGAACAATATTTAACACTTCGACAAATGATAATTAATCTTTAGTAGGTAACTTTTAGGTGTTATATCGGCATTTGTTATTTGTACTATTTTGAAAAACTAATGAAAGTATTGACAAGTAAATAAGAAATTTCATGAAAAATATCGAAAAAACTAAGGTTTGAACGGTAAAACAAATTTAAAATACAATAACTTTTATACCAATCGAAAGGCAAAAAAATAAGTATTTTTGAAAAGTAAAAATCAAATATGGGTTCCATTTAAAGAGAATGTAAGATTTTGTTATATCTAGAAAATTTACCGAAAAAAAAATATTTTCGTACACTACTGGATAGATAATAAAAATAACTAACTTCCTTATTTGAAATATTTTTCTGTTACTGATAGTTTATAAGTAATTTCAAAATGAAAAAATCGACCAAATTCAGCTTTCCGCCATTATCTAGTAGAATTTTTGGCAAAACAAAAGCATATTTAAGGTAGCCCCGCAAAGGCACCACATGTCTCATTTAAGTCGTATCTCTTATAGTTTCCGAGATCCCAATGGTGACCCTCGAAATCCAGACACCTGCTCCTTTGTACGGAGATATCGATAAATATGATGACATATTCGTACCGTGTGGGCGTTTACCAGGTATCACCTCACGGGCATTCATTGCTGGCATACAGGGGTCATTTTTGTGCCAATTAAAATTTCGAAATAATTTTTGACGTCGGTCGGAATCGAACCCGGGTCCCCAGATTCGCGACCAGATACTCCGACACACGATTTTTGACATTTTCATACCTAATTTCTGCCGTTACAATATAGAATGAAAAATTAATTTTGCTTATTGATTCAGATGCAGAATTCTATGCTTTAGAACATATTTTTACCTATCTAAACTAATTAGGGAAGTAGGAAATTACGAAAGTATGATTTACTTGTTAAAGGCAAATGTTCCGTTGTACCGGTCACTAGCCTGTATAATCGTATTATTATGTTTTTATTTTGCTAAAAAAAATAATTTCGGAAGGGGTTTATTTTATTTATTCAATAACTTACTAATAGCGATTGTCGTGGTATTTGAACAAAAATATAAACAAATATTAACTTTTTATCTTTCAGAATTCGTTATAACCTATGTGCAAATCTTATTATGTAATAATTTTATTAATTTAATTTTTTGCAAGCAATTTGTAATAATAATAAAATATTAAGAGAAGTTAAAATCATAAAATTCTGACAGATAAAAAGTGAAACATTTGTTTATCTTTTTGTTCAAATATTATAATTATTGCTATTAATAAGAAACTGGATTAATTTAATAATTAATTTGTGGGATTAATACAATTTATATATATTTAGTGTCATTTTATGCAGAATTTTGTTATTTTTCTATTAAGAGCACAACCATTGTTGTCAATCATAACGCGCGACAACAGTTTGCAAATAACTGATTTATTATGTTAATCGTCAATGTACACACACAATGAAAATAAACACCCGGTATTTGTATTTATTACGTACAATGTAAAAGCAAAAGTATAGAAATATAAAAATATCTCCCTGACAGACAAACTGTACCCATGTATAACTCCATATACGTGTCATGCTTATGCTTTCATTCATTTAGAATTTATACTTTGTTTCATTGTTTCCTCTTTATATTATTTCCTTGTTGCCAGAAAATTCGGCAACAAGCTCTCAGTTTCTAAGAATTACGTATTAATCACCTGATACAAATTTTGTAATAACAGTGTATTCAGAAATTTAAACTTAATAACATTAATACGTAATATGGACCATTTCTGCCTTGACTACGTCATTTATTAATAATTTTCATAAACACTATATCCTTTTCTCTAGTGCCACTGCTTTTGTAGAACAAAATGGAGCTATAAACTTTTTCTTCAAGATTACCACAAAAAAGAAATAATAAAAATCCAAAAATCATGGTAATTTCTGAATTTGATATATCTCAGTTTTCCTGATTTTTAAATCTTATTTTTGATACTTTTTCTTTACGATGAAAAATAATTGCTTGGATGGCCTACGGCAGTAATAATTAGTCCGATTATTACACAATACATATGTATCCCTAGTTAACTGTATCTCAAATCTTATTTTTTCTTATCCATTTCTATAAAAAAAATAATTGGATATTTGATGAACACATTGGATAAAATTTTAAATATGTAACTCATAAACATAGCTTTTACATCGTTAAAAAGTTCATGAAATTAGCAAAAATATGAGAATATATTCAACATAAGTTTCCATTTTAAAAATCTTTGTGTTACGAGTAAATAATACGTTTTCAGAAAGTTTATTGTATTTGATATTCAGGGTGTAACAGCTAAACGAGTTACCTCGAATAGTTTCTATAAAATAAAATACTATGACTATAGGGCAATCTTACAGAAGACTAAGGGGGACATCCAATTAGAGCAGAAAATATTTTCTTAAAGCAGCGGTTCTCAAGTTACAATACAATGTTATATATTTTTTAAATAGAATGGTATATAATTTTTAGGCCCATTCCATGGAGTATTTTTTTCTGAATTCAACACTGTAATCATTTTATATTTTTACAAAACAAATGTATTGAAAAAATGAAATTGATATTTAAATAAATTTTGTTTTTCAGTAGGCTATGTATGAAAAACAATTGAACTATTAAAACAAAACAAATATTTGTTAATAATTTTATTAATAGTGTTCTTATAGGAATTATGTACTAAATACGTCTAAATGACAGATAGCAATTTTTGTTTTTCATACATAGCCTACTGAATAAAATTTATTTAAATTTCAATTGCATTTTTTTCAATATTTCTGTTTGTAAGGATATTAAATGATTACACGGTTGAATTAAAAAAAAATTCCATCAAATATGCCTAAAAAATATATGCCATTCCATTCAATATATAACATTAATCTAGATATCCTACATCAAAATAAAACAAATGAACGTGTACGTTTCTTATTAAACCTTGAAGACAAAACGAAATTAGGAATAAAATGGTTTTCATCGCAATAAATGTTCAAAATGTTCACCATTAATTGTTAGGACAATTGAAAGAGATCTCGGATATCTAGATTACTGTTATTGATGTAATTACTTAATAAAGAGTTTTTAATTTTTTTTGAAAAATTTTCTTGTATAAGGGTACTAACATGTTACGTCATCGAAAAGAGAAAAAATCTTTATCAAATAAGCCTAATGAACGGGTACATTGCTATTTAAAAAAAAAAGATTTTCGTTACTCATTTGTTTTCTGAAATAAAAACAACTGAATGTTGCCTTATTATGGGAAATAAAATGTTAAACAACTTTTATATAGAATTTTTTTGTATACTGTCGTTATGTACCGAGATATACAGGATGTATCAAGATAATGGAACCGTGCTATTTATTCGTGAATATGAAAAGTTACACAAAAAAGTAATTAAGATATTTTGTAAAGCATAGAGGGGGACACATTTTGACATAACCATTATTATTTTAAAGCCAGTGGTACTCAACTTATGGATCAATGTTACATTTTTTTAAATGGCATTATATATTTTTTATTAACTATCTAAATAGAGAATTTTCTTCTGAATTCAACAATATAATAATATCATACCTTTACATTGCGAAAAATTTGATAAAAGTTAATTCAAAGTTAGTATTTGTTTTTTTTAAGTAGGCCAAGCAAACATTTAACTATTAAAACAAAAGAAAAATTTCTGTCATTTTTGTATGTCATTGTTACGTATTATATTATTTTTTTCGAAATGTTCCAAATTTCGTTATTTTTTTTTTTATTTCGCGAAATTACTAAGTCTTGCGAATTAGGATAACTTTCTGCAAATAAATTGCATGCTAGCAATGCATTTTGCTGGGTCTTGCATGAATAAATAAAATCAGTTTTTGTTTAATCTGCTGCCATTATTAAATTAATTATTACAATGGGGTCTCGTAGCCGTGTGCCTGAGTGTCTGCTCGCGAATCTGGGGACCCGGGTTCGTTCCCGACCGACGCCAAAAATTACATCGCATTTTAATGGCACAAAATTGACCCCTGTGGCGCACTCTCCACGCCAGCAATGAATGCCCGTGAGGTGACGCCTGGTAAGCGCCCACACGGTACAAATATTCCATCATTACCGATATCTGTGTACGAAGCAGATTGGCACACCCAGCACTGGGTAATATGCCGTCATGAAATATTTATTTATTTATTTATTTATTTATTTATTTATTTATTTATTTATTTATTTATTTATTTATTTATTTATTTATTTATTTATTTATTTATTTATTTATTTATTTATTTATTTATTTATTTATTTATTTATTTATTTATTTATTTATTTATTTATTTATTTATTTATTTATTTATTTATTTATTTATTTATTTATTTATTTATTTATTTATTTATTTATTTATTTATTTATTTATTACAAAGGTAACGAAAATTACCTTAATTGTAATAATGGATAACAATGAAATACAAAATGACAGATAATTTTCTTTTGATTTAATGATTAAATGTTTACACAACCTACTTAAACAAATTCAAATAGAAATGAGATACTAACTTTGAATTAATTTTTATCAAATTTTTCGCAATGTAAGGGTATAATATTATTATATCGTTGAATTCAGAAGAAAATTCTCTATTTAGTTAGTTAATAAAAAATATATGCCATTTAAAAAAATGTAACGTTGATCCATAAGTTAAGTACCACTGGCTTTAAAATAATAATGGTTATGTCAAAATGTGTCCCCCTCTATGCTTTACAAAATATATTAATCACTTTTTTGTGTAACTTTTCATATTCACGAATAAATGGCACTGTTCCATTATCTTGATACATCCTGTATACTATATTCCATACATAGTGGGCACCTGTATAGTATAAACATAGTCGATAATGTAAATTTTGCAGTTTTCTTTCTTTTAGAAACGTTTTAAGATACTGGATTAAATTTGTTTGGTCAGACGAATATTTTAGCAAAAAAAAAATATCAGTTTCGTTATCGTTTGAAAATAAAGATTGTGGAATTAAGAACAAGCTATCCAATTTTAAAAACCGATTGAAATACAGGTTTCTTGTCCTAATTGTAACTATCTTATAAAGAATATATTAAATGTGATGTAAAAAATGAATATATTAATTATTGAGATGTAACTTCTATCGTCGGCATTTCTGTATTGCAGTGGTTCTTAGAGTAGTTCTGTTTTCCATATATTCTATTCGAAAAATTGCACGAATGCCAATACTGTCTCCGTCAAAATATGGCGTTGGAGCGCTGAGCGCATGCGTGAGCAATTTCAGTTGACAATGACATACCTCATTCAAAATACATTTAGTAGGATAGGAGTGTAAGTGCAACGTATATTGGATTATAAACCACGCTGAGACGCTTATAGTTATAGCCCAGTTATATTTGTTATTTGAAAAATAATTATATCCTTTAAGATAGTTGAAAGTGAGTTTTATCTAGTCTTTATTAAGAGACACTGATTAGAAATGAATCCGGAAGATATCAATAATATTATGCGAGACTTAGAATATTTGCGATATCTGGAGAGGTTAGATTAACATAAGTTTTCAATATTTGGCGATTAAATTCTTTGTTTATTAATTATAGTCTTATTAATGAGTGCAGCCACAATTCCGGACAAGAAAATGTACAAGAATGTGCAAATACAAGTGCTACGGTTAATCCTCCAAGGTAAACCATCCGTACTTATAACTTAAAATAATAGTTTTCAATAGATTTGGAATTACAAAATTTGCACAAATGGTCTAACAAGTAATTACAATTAGGTAATGTAAAAATAAGTGCTTATACATATACAGATATTCCAAATAAAGGGCATATGAGAGTCTTCAGAACTATATAAAATACGAAATCGTATATTAAGACAATAGTTGCCCTATTCCATTGGGAGAACATTATTGTCGTATGTTACTTGTCCGAAAAGGTGTATAGGTCATTAGAGATAGGTGAAAATATAAATAAGAATTGAAGTTTTGAAAATAGATAGTATTGCATAGATTTACTTTCATTCGAGTTCCGCAAAAATACACATACACTTTTTATTTTCTAAATTTTACTTTTCAGATCAGAGGGCCGAATTAGCAACAATGAAGGAGGACAGCAAGAAGCAGTTCCTTCTAATACCCATCATACGGATAACATTGATCTTCCAAGGTATAGCATCCCTAATTATAATAGTTTTAATAAATTTAAATAACGCAATTTGCATATCGAGCGCTTCATAACAAGGGGCTTAATTGTTTAGATTTTTAAAAAATCATTTTTGTAACAAATGTCGATACGCCCCTTTGCTATGAAGTCCTCGATATTATCGGGGGAATATTTGAAAAGCAAATTGCATTATTTTTGAATAATACAAAAATGGAAAATACAAATAATCATTTATTTTTTGCAAGTCATCCCGTCCTCGCAAGGAAATAAAGTCCTATTTGCTTAATCAAAATTTATTTCCTTGATTTTAGCCATTGCTGTAACACTAGTGTGAGACCGTGAATTATCTTGACACAACACCCATCTTGCCGACGGCTTTTTTATACATAATTTTTTGGTTAAAATATGGTGAAACCGCTATTTCGAGATGTTTACACTATTAGCTTCTTCACTCATTTTCAGCCTTCTGTCTTTTAACACCAACTCTTCAAAAATTTCTGAACCGTTAATACCTTTTAAATAAAAATATTTATTAACGACGATATGTTCAAGATCAAGATCTTCTATTCTAACAGATAGAAAATTCGTTTTCTTTGAATAATAACTAATACTAAACTATTGGGTAGATCGCTACCATATTTTCAGTATTGACTACTAAAAGATAGAAGTTTCAATGGAAAATAAAATATTTTACTCATCAAAGCCAACTACATAAAGACTACTTATCATCCCGTCCTCATACAATAAGTATATGTACAGCAAGGTGGTGACGGTTAGGTATGAACATGGGGATTTAACATAGGATTTTAGTTTTATTTAATTTCCTGCTTTCCTGTTCATTTTGCGGCAAAAACTGAGTGCAAAGTTGTTCAAAATTAAATGTATACAAAACTGTTTTTGCATTTCTTTTTTATGTTTCTAGTTATATTTTTTGTATATAACATTTTTCTCTAAAGTCATTAGTTCGCCCAAAAAGCGCTGGTTGTTTTAAAGGAAACACCCTGTATATATATATATATATATATATATATATATATATATATATATATTTAGGCCCGTTTGAGTATTTTTTTTTAATTCAACCATGTAGTCATTATCATTATATAACAAAACTATTGAGAAAAATTCAATTGAAATTTAAATAAATTATAATTTTATAGTTATTTTACAGTAGGCTACATATGAAAAACAAAAACTGTTATGTCAGTTTGAATTATTTAGTACGTAAATAGAACACTATTTACTCACTCTTAACAACTATTTATGTTTCGTTTTAATTTAAGCTCAATTGTTTTTCATACATACTTTTTTTTTTCTTTAATAAGTGAATATCTCCCTTGGTCGACTACAACTTTTATTTGCATGATTTTCTTCTATTCCCAATAATAAAGAAAATAATCGAGGCAGTGATGCACAACTAGGCGAAAGTGCATTATTATACAGGGTGTTTCCTTTAAAACAACCAGCGCTTTTTTGGGCGAACTAATGACTTTAGAGAAAAATATTATATACACAAAATTACCAGGGAAAAGGGCTTAATTTATGAGGAATAATAAATAAAAAATTCAACCAGTGTTTCTCAAACGGTAGAATAAAATTATATTTTTTTAAATGGCAACCTATATAAATTTTTTGCCCATTAGATAGAGAATTTTTTTCTGATTTCAACGATATAAATATGATATGGGTTGTATAACAATTATTTCGAGAAAAATGATAGTAAAAATCAGAAATAATTCTACAATATTGAAGTAGGCTATGCAATAAACAACTATTAATACGACTATTGCCTAGGTTACGATAGTATATTATTTTCTTATATCTAAAATAACTTGTTTTACTAAGAAATTCATAATAACAAATGAACTACATAACGAAGAAATATCAAAAAATAATAGTACTAACATAAAAAGAAAAACAATATGATGGAAATTATTTACAAATTTATGCAACCTTAGGTATTTTTGGTTTTTTTTCAACTGCAAGGCCATTTTTATTAATAAGTAATTAAACAATTACGAAAACAAACACTTAATAACGTAAGTAACAAAACTATCTGTCACCTGTATCATTTGTTTGCATTTGTTTATTGCACAGCCTACTTCAATATTGTAGAATTATTTCTGATTTTTAATATCATTTTTCTCGAAATAATTGTTATACAATCCCATATCATATTTATATCGTTGAAAGCAGAAAAAAATTCTCTATCTAATCTAAATTATATAGGTTGCCATTTAAAAAAATATAATTTTATTCTACCGTTTGAGAACCACTGGTTGAATTTTTTATTTATTATTCCTCATAAATTAAGTCCTTTTTCCTGGTAATTTTTTGTATATAACATTTTTCTCTAAAGTAATTAGTTCGCCCAAAAAAGCGCTGGTTGTTTTAAAGGAAACACCCTGTATACAGAGTTGAAAAATCTCAAGAACAAGAATGAGATTACTGATCCGAAAACAAGACGAGATCGATATATTACATTTCTCGTCTCGTCGCGCGTGCATCACTAAATCGAAGTAGCTTGTATCCGTGAAATACCTATATATATATATATATATGTATGTATGTATGTATGTATAAGTATATAAATATTTTCATATTGGGCTCATAATTGACCCCAAGGGTGTAGTAAGCAATGTAGCTAACTCATGACCTAAGGTTCCCGGGTTCGAATATCGGGTAAGGTATGGTTGTCTGTGTGTGTCTTTATCATCTCATCTCCTCATCTCCATCAACGCATTGTGTACATTTACAGGATTACAAAATTGACTCACCCATATATCAAATTGTAGTTGTTTACATGAACTTGTTTTTACCTCCTTTATTTAAATTTTAAGTTTAGTTGTTTAACCTGTATACATTTTGAGTTATTTTATTATAAAATTCTTTTTTAGGTGTTCCGCAAACGTTGATGCTTCAATTTCTAACCCTGCTCTAAATGATTCGGTTAACCCACTTACACTACTGGATGAAACTCAGGACGCTGCTGTCATTATAGTATGATGAAAGTTTTAGAGACACACTATTATAGAATTTTTCAAATCAAACGCACATAATTCTATAAAACGATTAGCATTGGTAATTGGCATAAGTAATTATTTAATCCAAAATATACTTGAATGCTATTTATTGATTTATTAACGTATTAAATTTTTAAAATACGCACACCGTCTATATTAACAACTTTTCCTAAATAAAATTTTATTTAAAATCTGAGGTGTGGCTATAAAATAACCGGATTAATCTTAGAACATTATTATTCAAAAAATTACGCAAAACAAATATTGCCGCCCTCAATGTACTCTTATCCCCGAACCCTACACCGCCTCATGCGAATATTCCATTGTTAGAAACAATGCTGCAGGCATTTTTTAGTAGGTTGTTCATAAATTCTGTCGCTTTTGTCTTTAACAGCATCTCGACCGCGAATTTGGTTCCTTTTAACTCAGAATTAAATTTTGAGAATAAAAAAGCCACATGGTGCTTGGTCGGATGAATACGGTTGATATACCAAGACGGTGATTTTGTGTTTCGTCAAACATGTCTTAACAGAGACGGCGTTGTGTGCCGGCGCGTTGTCTTTAAGTATTTTTCTCACCCGTACACGAAAGGTTATCAAAACCTCCTTGTAGTATACCTGCTTAACGGAGTGCCCGTCAGGCACCCAATCCACTTGTATATCAGGAAAAACGATGCCCGTGCGCGGCCGAGTCGCAGATCGTATCCGATCTCTTCTCTTCCCTCTTTAAACCTTCTAAATTACTCGAAAACTTGAGTACTAGATGGACACTTATTACCATAAACTTTATTCAACAAATCGTACGTTTCTTTAGCGGATTTTTCCAGTTTCACATAGAATTACACATTGACGCTAACATGTTTCCAACAGAGAAGAAAGCGGTCCACTATAATCAGAAGCTACTGCCGAACGGTTTATCTAATTATCTTGAAATTTTAACCGTGAAAGAGAGGGAAGATAACAAATTAATATGACACACAGGTCAATGTTGTCAAATTTGCAGGGAAACATAGGCTCTGGTATAAGTTGCAAATAAAATTTAAGAAAGGTCAAGCACTGCATTACTATATTATGCTAAATCATTGTGCCATTTGATTTGAAAATTTCTGTTTGTGTGAAATATCGAGCTTGATATACAGTGCATTTCACTTATTTTTCTTGATTTCTTACTTTCCTTAATTTGGGGCTCAATACAATACATGTTGGACTTGAATTATAGTATAATTTGACTGAAATAATAAACTTACTTTTGCTAACTTTCACCGCTAATTTCCTAATATCTTGTTATTGTCAAAAACTCAATTACACAAATTATTTTTTACAAAAAGTAACAAATTATTATAAAAAAAAATCAGAACTCCTATTTCAATTAAAATGATACTACCTTTTTTAGTTTTATTAAGTTTACTTCACTTTGACATGTAATGTAGGATTAATTGATAATTATCGAGTTATCGTAATTGACTGGAATCAAATGCGGTTGAACTTGCGACGAGGCGAAGGCGGTTGACCGAGTTGAGGTTCTAGTCATACTGTTTCCCGAGGAGCTTCTTACTACCCTTAAGGTTTGTTAAAAGTTTAATAAAGTTATCCTAAAAAGTGACACAATTTCCTGTTCAAACGGAAAATAGCGAAGCTAAATTAATTCACTATAATTCGAGTCAAACTACAAAATAACTACATTGTATCAAACGAAAATTATATTTATAACAAAAGTTACAATAGCCAACTCTCGGTGAGACAATTACAGTAGTAATTTACAGTAAAAAATACCTAGTACCACAAGCCTTGTTTTGAAAACGCTGTTTTGAAAATGCCAAATTTCAATATTTAATTTCACCCTTATGTTTAAATATTTTTTTTTTTCAAAATATTATTAGAGTGCATCACAGGGTTCAATTTTGAAGTCAGTCGGGTTTAAACCCCAGATTCTATAAATTGAGAGACAAACTATAAAAAAAAAACTACATTATATCAAGCGAAAATTATCTTTATAACCCGTATGCTATTCTCTCGCTATCTCTATCAACCCAAAAGACTATTGTCCTCTCGATATATACAAAATTGTATTCATATATATATATATATATATATATATATATATATATATATATATATATATATATATATATACAGTACTGGACAAAATAAATCATACACCTAGCATTAATTTTAATTTCTCCTTGTATCTATTTAACCTTAGAAGAAAAAACATTGGTATATAAGAAAAAAAAAGTCATTTTGAAATACTTCTATAATATATATACGAAATGAATAAATTGTTGCTGATTTTTTTTTAATATTTTATTTTCCAGTCATCGAGGCATACTTTCTACTTATTTTTCATATATTGCTGATCCATTTCCTCCCACGCCTGTTGAAGTGCTGCAAAGTATGATGTTTTGTTCGTTACATTTGATTTGTTAATATTTTGATCAAAATCATTGTCTTGCTGGAAGATAAAATTATTTTCTACGCCCAATTTTAAAACAGATTCCTCCAAATTTTCGCATAAAATATTAATGTAATCTTCAGCCATCATATTGCATACAATTCTTAATAAATTACCCACACCGGACCATGAAAAACACCCCCAAACCATTACATTACCGTCGCCGTGTTTTACTGTATTTTGAATATTGATTTCTTTTAGAGATTCATTCGATTTTCGCCACACCTTATACTGCCGTTTATGTCCAAATAATTCAAATTTACTTTCATCCGACCATACTATTGTTTTCCAAAAATCTAAAAACATCGCTGCGTACTACTTTGCGAACTCGAGTCGTTTCTTTTTATTTATTTTTTTCTTATGACGGGACATTTTGAAGCTAAACAGTTTTTTAGCCCAGATTCACGAAGTCGACGACCCACTGTTAACTACTAATAGTCAGGTCCATAAATTCTACAATATTTGGTGATGATAACTTGGATTTTGTTTAACCATATTCTTACGATTCTGTTATCATCGCAAGGAGTTGTAGCCCGCTTTCGACCTTTACCACAAAAATTCGTCACAATTCCATGAATTTTGAAGTTCTTCCAAATATGCTGAACTACTCCAATGGAAATGGAATATTTTTCAGCAATTTTTCTAATAGATACTCCATTCTGTTGATCACGAATGACCAAGTTGCGAAAATTAATGAAAATTTGTCTTACTGACATTGTTTTAACGACTAATACTTACACAGAGCACATTACCAAAAAGATAGATTCCAGAGTTTTATTATAACATAAATTTCTGAATAATGAATGATAACAGAATAATTAAATAAATAGTTTTATAAAGTGTATGATTTATTTTCATTCTATATTATATATTTAACTGAAGTACATTAAAATGTCCTTACATTTTTGTATGTAATAATAAATTTGCATATAATATAAAAAAAATACAACGAAAATTTGAAATCAATGTTAGGCGTATGATTTATTTTGTCCAATACTGTATATATATATATATATATATATACGTGCGTTTAACATGGGAAAATAGTTTTTTGCAAATAAAAAAATGTCCGGCAGAAAATAAGCCATGCTATTGAACATGATAATAGTGCATTACCTCCTGTACGTTATTTAATATAAATTTCTGTGTTAATGGTGCATAAATTAAAGAAAATTATAAATTACTGTCAATAAATATTTGTTTCAATATTTTATTATGTAATAAAAAATATTTGCAATTGTCATTATGGTTGAATGGTTAGCATGGCTGCCTGTAGAACGAAAGAACTTTTGAAGGTTGGGGTTCAAATCTCCATCAAGCTAAACTTTTCATTATTGTAATACATTTTTATAATATTCACTCGATCGTTAGCGTTTAAGACATTCATTTTGACACGATTATTTGATATAAACAAAACAAAAAACCAAACAATGAACACATTGTTGACACGAAAAAAAAAATACTTTAAATATTTTTTATAGAAAAAGCTTATTTCTAAATTATTGTAATTGGAAATAGAAGATAGGTATTGAAATGGATAGCAATATTTTATAAAAAAAGGTTTTAACAATGTATGGTTTAAAATCTTGCATTTGACGGTTACTACTTCCATTGAAATTACTATTATATCGTAATAGAAACTTTTTTGTAATTATTTAACTAATTCATTCATACTAGTTCATAATATCTTTAATATAATTTGTAATTAATACATAAATAAAAAAAATGAAACGTTTAGCTTGATGGAGATTTGGACCCCAACCTTCAAAAGTGTTTTCATTCCACATGCAGCCATGCCAACCGTTCAGCTACAATGACAGTTGAAAATGCTTTCATGTTACCTAATAAGATATTGAAACAAATATTTATTGACATTTACTTATAATTTTCTTAAATTTATGCAATGATAATAAAGTAATAAGTATAAAATAACGTACAGGATGTAATGTACTATTATCATATTCAATAGCATGGCGTAATTTTGTGCCGGACTTTTTATTTCCAAAAAACTGTTTTCCTATGTTAAACGCCTATGTCAAGGTTTGTTTGGGACACCCGGTATATATATATATATATATATATATATATATGTTTTAAAATAATTGTTATTAATATGATGCAATAAGTGTTCCCAAAACATGTGTATAAAGTTTTATTACAATAAGTTATAATGGGAGGCAAATATTCAAATTATTCTTATTTCCCATGTTAAATGCCTATGTAACGGCTTTCGAGCGCCACCCGGTATATATATGAGTATTTAACTTTACTATAATGTACGAGTAGTTATTTTATTAGTTTTAGTCCAGTTTGTATCTTATATTCGTTCCCAAATTAGGGAAATTAAGTCAGGAAAATAATGTAAAATGTGTATAAACGTTTTTTTCTTAACAGGCAGAAGCAGGACCTGAAAATATGTTCAGCCTTTTTTTCGACCCAAACCGTAGGGTGCATAACAACCCCACGGAAATTACTGAAGCAGACATAACCACGTTGTGTGAAAACATAGCACCCCTTTTAAAATTGGTACCCATCCAGCCGGGTTCACAGACTTCTGAGTTTCGTAAAGCCAAGAGGGCCACTTCTGATTCCAGCCCGATATTAAGTACAGAGCAACAGATACTTGGAACCAATTCTGATAATCTTGATCCTATGGAAAGAGTAGTTCACGAAATCTTTAAACAGATACTAGCACCCAATTCATTGTTGATGATTAGAGGTTCACATCATGGAGCCAGGAAGCCCTCTTCCGAACCAAACCGACCAAATCATGATAATTATGATCATCTCACAGTTATTATGGCGTTTATAGTTTTATTCTTCATTATACTCAAGTTTTGTTATTAGATTCGTTCAAACACGGTAGGCACTGAAATGCTCATTTCAAACATTCCAAAATTTTAGATGTTTATAATATTTATTGAAACAGAGGATACACGTTATCCATGTTGTTATGTTTAAATTGTAGAAATTAGTTTTTCTATGGCGTTACATTCGCGCAAAAATTAAATTAATTTTTCATTTTCAATGCCATAACGCGTACATTTCTAATTATTAGTAATACATATATATGTACCGGGTTTTTGTTTTTCAAGATGTACGTAGAATAATAACATGGGATATCAGCATATTGCTCCCCCCCCCTCTCGCTTTGACTGAAGAATGGTTTTGGCATAAATAGAAAGATAAAAAAATTCTGCATGAAATGAAACAAAATACATGTAAATTATGTAATATTTTAGTCCCATAAATTAATTATTAAACTTATACTATGTCGTATTTCATAGCAATAGCATTTGAACAAAAAAATAAACATTTGGTATGTCAGAATTCGTTAAAACCTATAGCTTGCACAACTTTTATTATGTTATAATTTTATTAATTTATCTTTTGTCAAGCATCTTTAATCTGTAATAAAACATTAAAAAGAAATTAACAAAAAAATCATAGCTAACGATTTCTGATAGTGTCAAACATTTGTTTATCTTTTTGTTCAAATGCCATGGCAATTATTATCAAATTCTTAATTGAATAAATTTATTAATTATTATATAGTTTACATGAATTTTGTGTCATTTTATGCAGAATTTTTTTTAACCATTGTTACTCAAAACGGGGGATAACAGTCTGTAAAAAACTGATTTCCAAAAAAAAAAAACCCGGTATGTAAAATTACAACATATTACTCATATTTCTATCTTTCTTCAGTTTTTGGGTATTTTAAGGTACTAAATTTAAAAATTGGTCGAATCAAATATTTCAACTTTTTACATACTTCTGTTCATCTCGATACGTACATTCCAAATAAAGCATCTCGATTCTTTACATTATCCTCAACTTTGGTCCTCATTTTTCCTAATAATCCCTATAGTCCAAAAATGGATTAAATACAAATCTGCCAACTTCACCATTCGAATTTACGGAAAAATGTATACAAGAATAAGAGAAGTTTTAAATTAGTGTTTGTTCAACTAGTTCGTTTCTGCAAAAAAAAAATCTGAAAACACCGGAAAATGGCACAAAATCGTAAAAAATATAAAGTATCCGTTGGGAACGAAAATTACATAACTAATTTATTTTTTGATGTTTTTTTACCTTAAAATGAAGAAATCTAGAATATTGAACTCATTATAAGACCCGTAACACACAATTTCTCTGAAAACTAGTCCACTAATTTGATGGGTCGTCCTATTCTATCAAATGGGTAAAATATTTTCAAAGAAATTGTATTTTCTTAAAATATTTGAACCGTGATCAAATAACTTTTTGAAGAACGATAATATTACTAAATACATAGACATAGACCGGAAGTAGGAACACGTTTTTGAGAATGTTTAGTTTTATATGCCGAAGTAATACTGTGACTGTGTGTAGTAGACTGCGTGTGTGTAATACAAATTTAAATCCAAATAAATAGGTACCTACCAAGATTTAAAATCACGTTCATACTACCAGTCATAGTGTTTTTATTTGATATGTTTTTAATGTTTAAAATATTTATTTATAGGGAAGCGCTTCCACCTAACGATTTGAAAAGAAAGTCAACATGAATCCATGTTATCCTTAAATAATTACTTTGATATTTTATCCCAGTTGTGATTTGTTTGTACAATTACTGTAATTTTGTACGAGATTAAAGTACTGATACAAATCTATGTTCTTATTTATTTTACATGAATATACATGTAATTACACTCCAAACCTACTATATGTACAGGTGTTTGCCGTAAGCGGGCCACCATTGCTATATATCTTATCTAAAGAGATAGAAAGACAGTTAAATGGACAAATTGGACGATATTATACGACAAATTTAACGGTGAAAAACGCAAAATAATTGAACATGAAATACGCGGCTTATTCAACAAAATAATATATATTTTTTAAATGGAATTTAATATTGAAAGTAGTACCATTTAAAAGATTTTTTTATATGAATATAAAAGTTCATTATCACTATACCTCCAAAATTAGAAACAAAAGAGTTATTTTAAGTTGAAATATTATATTTCTTATTTTAATACAAATATGACATTGTTGCTATGAAACTTCATCTAAACTGACAGCGTTTTGTAGTACATACAGAGAATAATTTGTTCTCAACCAGTGAACTTTGCTAATAACTGAAGGCACATAAATTGATATTTTTCGACACATATATATATATATATATATATATATATATATATATATTTTAAAATTACTTTTGTAATCAATAATTATTGATTTGCCAATATTGTGCCTTGTGCCGTCAACAAAAAGCAGATGGCGTTGGAGCGCTGTGCGAATAAATTCAGGTGGCATTGACATACCTCATTCAAAATATTTTATTGTTTGTCAAGATAATTATATCTTTTAAGATAGTTGAAAGTAAGTTTCATCTAGTCTTTATTAAGAGACACAGCTTACAAATGGATCCAGAAGACATCAATAAAGCTCTACAAGACTTGGGATTCCTTGAAGATCTGGAGAAGTTAGTTTAACCTAAGTTTTCAATATTTGGCTATTAAAACTATTTGATTTTTACAGTGCTATTGATGCGAGTAACAACAATTCCGGACAAGAAAATCTACAAGAGGGTGCAAATACTAGCAATTGTAATCATGTTACTCAAAGGTTGGTAAAATATCCCTACTTAGGTATAATAATTTTCAATAGCTTTGAAGCAATTTGAATTAACAAAATCTGCACAAATGATCTAAAAATTGCAATGAATATAAAAAAAGGTGCAAATATATTGGTATTCTAGACGTTTCGGTGGCAGAGTGTGTTGAGGCAGTGTGTTAGCACTCGAAGCGACCTTCATCGCTCGGATCCTGGGTTCGATTCCCACCAGGGGCTTTGATGTCTGTGAGTTTTTTCAAATACATTTATAATATATGTATATGTAATGAAATGTAACAATATAGTAAATAAAAAAGTAGTTGAACAGGGCTATAACATAAATGTTGATAAGCCGATAATTTTATTATTATTGGTATTTTAAATAAAAGGAATCTTGATAACTACGAAATCTGTTACATGTAGTTGTATTAGAGAAGAGTTGCCTCATTGGGAGATTATTATTGTGTTATGTTGATTATCCGGAAAAGATGCATAGGTCATTAGTTATAGGTGAAAAAATATATAAGAATTTTGAAAATAGACAGTCTTCCATACATTTACTGTGTTTGCTACACTGTTTATTTTTAATCTTACTTTTCAGGTCTGAGGATCAAGTTAGCAAAAATAAGGAAGAAGGTAAACAAGAAACTGTAACTTCTACTAACAATGGTTGCGTTGACATTGATCTTCCAAGGTATTAGATTCTTTATAATAATTTTAATAAAGTTGAAGTAACACAACTTGCATATTATCTGATAAATGATGGAATTAAAAAAAAAATACAAATTATCTTTGAATATCTGCATACAAAGCAGACTGGTACACCCAGCAATGGGTAATATGCCGTGATGATATATTTTTATTTTATTTATACAAAAACAATAAAATATAATTTGGAACACAAATTTAATTTGTTGTGTTATACCTAAGTTCACAGAACAAATTAAGTGTTGACCACGACACCGGAACAGGATTTTAACATGTAAAATCATACTTTCGTAATTTCCTGCTTTCCTAATTATTTTATTTAAAAAAGCTTCAAATAAAAGTTGTAGAGCTTCTGCATCTGAATCAATATAACTTAATTTTATATGGTTTACAACGGCAGAAATTAGGTATAAAAATGTCGAAGATAATCCCAAAGATAGAGATAGCCATGGAATTGAAACTAAAAATTATCTAATGTTTGCGATTTATCTGTCACGCTAGGTTATTTATTTTTATTATTATTTGTAATTTCTGTTAAACTAAAAAATAATTCATTTAAATTAATAGAAAATTATTCACTTAAACAGATATTACAAATATACGTAATAAAAATATATTAACCTAACTTGACACGTAAAACGTTAAAAATTTGTTAATTTAACTGTTTTAATTCCGTGACTATCGATATTTTTGGGGTGATATTCGACATATTTATACTTAATTTCTGTTGTTATAGATAATGCTTATTTATTCAGATGTAGAAATTTAAGCTCGACAACTTTTATTTGAAGCATTTTTACCTAAAGTAATTAGGGAAGCATAAAATTATGGAAATATGGTTTTTATGTTAAAAGTCCTATATTCCGGTGTCGCGATCAACACCCTGGATATTAAAATATTGCTTTAGTGGTGCACTTCTCACGCCAAGAATGAGGGCCCATGAGGTAACGTCTAGTAAACGTCCGCACGGTACAAAAATATGTCATCATTACCGAGATCTAAGTCCATAGCAGATTGGCACACCTAACAATGGCTATTATGCCGTTATGATACATTTTTACAGGATGTTAAAAAAGGGTAAATCTTTTTGAGGGTATACAGGCTGTTCATTTTAAGTTATTTTAAGTTATTTTAAGCTTATTTCTAAATTATTGTAATTGGAAATAGAAGATAGGTATTGAAATGGATAGCAATATTTTATAAAAAAAGGTTTTAACAATGTATGGTTTAAAATCTTGCATTTGACGGTTACTACTTCCATTGAAATTACTATTATATCGTAATAGAAACTTTTTTGTAATTATTTAACTAATTCATTCATACTAGTTCATAATATCTTTAATATAATTTGTAATTAATACATAAATAAAAAAAATGAAACGTTTAGCTTGATGGAGATTTGGACCCCAACCTTCAAAAGTGTTTTCATTCCACATGCAGCCATGCCAACCGTTCAGCTACAATGACAGTTGAAAATGCTTTCATGTTACCTAATAAGATATTGAAACAAATATTTATTGACATTTACTTATAATTTTCTTAAATTTATGCAATGATAATAAAGTAATAAGTATAAAATAACGTACAGGATGTAATGTACTATTATCATATTCAATAGCATGGCGTAATTTTGTGCCGGACTTTTTATTTCCAAAAAACTGTTTTCCTATGTTAAACGCCTATGTCAAGGTTTGTTTGGGACACCCGGTATATATATATATATATATATATATATATATATATGTTTTAAAATAATTGTTATTAATATGATGCAATAAGTGTTCCCAAAACATGTGTATAAAGTTTTATTACAATAAGTTATAATGGGAGGCAAATATTCAAATTATTCTTATTTCCCATGTTAAATGCCTATGTAACGGCTTTCGAGCGCCACCCGGTATATATATGAGTATTTAACTTTACTATAATGTACGAGTAGTTATTTTATTAGTTTTAGTCCAGTTTGTATCTTATATTCGTTCCCAAATTAGGGAAATTAAGTCAGGAAAATAATGTAAAATGTGTATAAACGTTTTTTTCTTAACAGGCAGAAGCAGGACCTGAAAATATGTTCAGCCTTTTTTTCGACCCAAACCGTAGGGTGCATAACAACCCCACGGAAATTACTGAAGCAGACATAACCACGTTGTGTGAAAACATAGCACCCCTTTTAAAATTGGTACCCATCCAGCCGGGTTCACAGACTTCTGAGTTTCGTAAAGCCAAGAGGGCCACTTCTGATTCCAGCCCGATATTAAGTACAGAGCAACAGATACTTGGAACCAATTCTGATAATCTTGATCCTATGGAAAGAGTAGTTCACGAAATCTTTAAACAGATACTAGCACCCAATTCATTGTTGATGATTAGAGGTTCACATCATGGAGCCAGGAAGCCCTCTTCCGAACCAAACCGACCAAATCATGATAATTATGATCATCTCACAGTTATTATGGCGTTTATAGTTTTATTCTTCATTATACTCAAGTTTTGTTATTAGATTCGTTCAAACACGGTAGGCACTGAAATGCTCATTTCAAACATTCCAAAATTTTAGATGTTTATAATATTTATTGAAACAGAGGATACACGTTATCCATGTTGTTATGTTTAAATTGTAGAAATTAGTTTTTCTATGGCGTTACATTCGCGCAAAAATTAAATTAATTTTTCATTTTCAATGCCATAACGCGTACATTTCTAATTATTAGTAATACATATATATGTACCGGGTTTTTGTTTTTCAAGATGTACGTAGAATAATAACATGGGATATCAGCATATTGCTCCCCCCCCTCTCGCTTTGACTGAAGAATGGTTTTGGCATAAATAGAAAGATAAAAAAATTCTGCATGAAATGAAACAAAATACATGTAAATTATGTAATATTTTAGTCCCATAAATTAATTATTAAACTTATACTATGTCGTATTTCATAGCAATAGCATTTGAACAAAAAAATAAACATTTGGTATGTCAGAATTCGTTAAAACCTATAGCTTGCACAACTTTTATTATGTTATAATTTTATTAATTTATCTTTTGTCAAGCATCTTTAATCTGTAATAAAACATTAAAAAGAAATTAACAAAAAAATCATAGCTAACGATTTCTGATAGTGTCAAACATTTGTTTATCTTTTTGTTCAAATGCCATGGCAATTATTATCAAATTCTTAATTGAATAAATTTATTAATTATTATATAGTTTACATGAATTTTGTGTCATTTTATGCAGAATTTTTTTTAACCATTGTTACTCAAAACGGGGGATAACAGTCTGTAAAAAACTGATTTCCAAACAAAAAAAACCCGGTATGTAAAATTACAACATATCATTCATATTTCTATCTTTCTTCAGTTTTTGGGTATTTTAAGGTACTAAATTTAAAAATTGGTCGAATCAAATATTTCAACTTTTTACATACTTCTGTTCATCTCGATACGTACATTCCAAATAAAGCATCTCGATTCTTTACATTATCCTCAACTTTGGTCCTCATTTTTCCTAATAATCCCTATAGTCCAAAAATGGATTAAATACAAATCTGCCAACTTCACCATTCGAATTTACGGAAAAATGTATACAAGAATAAGAGAAGTTTTAAATTAGTGTTTGTTCAACTAGTTCGTTTCTGCAAAAAAAAAATCTGAAAACACCGGAAAATGGCACAAAATCGTAAAAAATATAAAGTATCCGTTGGGAACGAAAATTACATAACTAATTTATTTTTTGATGTTTTTTTACCTTAAAATGAAGAAATCTAGAATATTGAACTCATTATAAGACCCGTAACACACAATTTCTCTGAAAACTAGTCCACTAATTTGATGGGTCGTCCTATTCTATCAAATGGGTAAAATATTTTCAAAGAAATTGTATTTTCTTAAAATATTTGAACCGTGATCAAATAACTTTTTGAAGAACGATAATATTACTAAATACATAGACATAGACCGGAAGTAGGAACACGTTTTTGAGAATGTTTAGTTTTATATGCCGAAGTAATACTGTGACTGTGTGTAGTAGACTGCGTGTGTGTAATACAAATTTAAATCCAAATAAATAGGTACCTACCAAGATTTAAAATCACGTTCATACTACCAGTCATAGTGTTTTTATTTGATATGTTTTTAATGTTTAAAATATTTATTTATAGGGAAGCGCTTCCACCTAACGATTTGAAAAGAAAGTCAACATGAATCCATGTTATCCTTAAATAATTACTTTGATATTTTATCCCAGTTGTGATTTGTTTGTACAATTACTGTAATTTTGTACGAGATTAAAGTACTGATACAAATCTATGTTCTTATTTATTTTACATGAATATACATGTAATTACACTCCAAACCTACTATATGTACAGGTGTTTGCCGTAAGCGGGCCACCATTGCTATATATCTTATCTAAAGAGATAGAAAGACAGTTAAATGGACAAATTGGACGATATTATACGACAAATTTAACGGTGAAAAACGCAAAATAATTGAACATGAAATACGCGGCTTATTCAACAAAATAATATATATTTTTTAAATGGAATTTAATATTGAAAGTAGTACCATTTAAAAGATTTTTTTATATGAATATAAAAGTTCATTATCACTATACCTCCAAAATTAGAAACAAAAGAGTTATTTTAAGTTGAAATATTATATTTCTTATTTTAATACAAATATGACATTGTTGCTATGAAACTTCATCTAAACTGACAGCGTTTTGTAGTACATACAGAGAATAATTTGTTCTCAACCAGTGAACTTTGCTAATAACTGAAGGCACATAAATTGATATTTTTCGACACATATATATATATATATATATATATATATATATATATATATATATATATATATATATATATATATTAAAATTACTTTTGTAATCAATAATTATTGATTTGCCAATATTGTGCCTTGTGCCGTCAACAAAAAGCAGATGGCGTTGGAGCGCTGTGCGAATAAATTCAGGTGGCATTGACATACCTCATTCAAAATATTTTATTGTTTGTCAAGATAATTATATCTTTTAAGATAGTTGAAAGTAAGTTTCATCTAGTCTTTATTAAGAGACACAGCTTACAAATGGATCCAGAAGACATCAATAAAGCTCTACAAGACTTGGGATTCCTTGAAGATCTGGAGAAGTTAGTTTAACCTAAGTTTTCAATATTTGGCTATTAAAACTATTTGATTTTTACAGTGCTATTGATGCGAGTAACAACAATTCCGGACAAGAAAATCTACAAGAGGGTGCAAATACTAGCAATTGTAATCATGTTACTCAAAGGTTGGTAAAATATCCCTACTTAGGTATAATAATTTTCAATAGCTTTGAAGCAATTTGAATTAACAAAATCTGCACAAATGATCTAAAAATTGCAATGAATATAAAAAAAGGTGCAAATATATTGGTATTCTAGACGTTTCGGTGGCAGAGTGTGTTGAGGCAGTGTGTTAGCACTCGAAGCGACCTTCATCGCTCGGATCCTGGGTTCGATTCCCACCAGGGGCTTTGATGTCTGTGAGTTTTTTCAAATACATTTATAATATATGTATATGTAATGAAATGTAACAATATAGTAAATAAAAAAGTAGTTGAACAGGGCTATAACATAAATGTTGATAAGCCGATAATTTTATTATTATTGGTATTTTAAATAAAAGGAATCTTGATAACTACGAAATCTGTTACATGTAGTTGTATTAGAGAAGAGTTGCCTCATTGGGAGATTATTATTGTGTTATGTTGATTATCCGGAAAAGATGCATAGGTCATTAGTTATAGGTGAAAAAATATATAAGAATTTTGAAAATAGACAGTCTTCCATACATTTACTGTGTTTGCTACACTGTTTATTTTTAATCTTACTTTTCAGGTCTGAGGATCAAGTTAGCAAAAATAAGGAAGAAGGTAAACAAGAAACTGTAACTTCTACTAACAATGGTTGCGTTGACATTGATCTTCCAAGGTATTAGATTCTTTATAATAATTTTAATAAAGTTGAAGTAACACAACTTGCATATTATCTGATAAATGATGGAATTAAAAAAAAAATACAAATTATCTTTGAATATCTGCATACAAAGCAGACTGGTACACCCAGCAATGGGTAATATGCCGTGATGATATATTTTTATTTTATTTATACAAAAACAATAAAATATAATTTGGAACACAAATTTAATTTGTTGTGTTATACCTAAGTTCACAGAACAAATTAAGTGTTGACCACGACACCGGAACAGGATTTTAACATGTAAAATCATACTTTCGTAATTTCCTGCTTTCCTAATTATTTTATTTAAAAAAGCTTCAAATAAAAGTTGTAGAGCTTCTGCATCTGAATCAATATAACTTAATTTTATATGGTTTACAACGGCAGAAATTAGGTATAAAAATGTCGAAGATAATCCCAAAGATAGAGATAGCCATGGAATTGAAACTAAAAATTATCTAATGTTTGCGATTTATCTGTCACGCTAGGTTATTTATTTTTATTATTATTTGTAATTTCTGTTAAACTAAAAAATAATTCATTTAAATTAATAGAAAATTATTCACTTAAACAGATATTACAAATATACGTAATAAAAATATATTAACCTAACTTGACACGTAAAACGTTAAAAATTTGTTAATTTAACTGTTTTAATTCCGTGACTATCGATATTTTTGGGGTGATATTCGACATATTTATACTTAATTTCTGTTGTTATAGATAATGCTTATTTATTCAGATGTAGAAATTTAAGCTCGACAACTTTTATTTGAAGCATTTTTACCTAAAGTAATTAGGGAAGCATAAAATTATGGAAATATGGTTTTTATGTTAAAAGTCCTATATTCCGGTGTCGCGATCAACACCCTGGATATTAAAATATTGCTTTAGTGGTGCACTTCTCACGCCAAGAATGAGGGCCCATGAGGTAACGTCTAGTAAACGTCCGCACGGTACAAAAATATGTCATCATTACCGAGATCTAAGTCCATAGCAGATTGGCACACCTAACAATGGCTATTATGCCGTTATGATACATTTTTACAGGATGTTAAAAAAGGGTAAATCTTTTTGAGGGTATACAGGCTGTTCATTTTAAGTTATTTTAAGTTATTTTAAGCTTATTTCTAAATTATTGTAATTGGAAATAGAAGATAGGTATTGAAATGGATAGCAATATTTTATAAAAAAAGGTTTTAACAATGTATGGTTTAAAATCTTGCATTTGACGGTTACTACTTCCATTGAAATTACTATTATATCGTAATAGAAACTTTTTTGTAATTATTTAACTAATTCATTCATACTAGTTCATAATATCTTTAATATAATTTGTAATTAATACATAAATAAAAAAAATGAAACGTTTAGCTTGATGGAGATTTGGACCCCAACCTTCAAAAGTGTTTTCATTCCACATGCAGCCATGCCAACCGTTCAGCTACAATGACAGTTGAAAATGCTTTCATGTTACCTAATAAGATATTGAAACAAATATTTATTGACATTTACTTATAATTTTCTTAAATTTATGCAATGATAATAAAGTAATAAGTATAAAATAACGTACAGGATGTAATGTACTATTATCATATTCAATAGCATGGCGTAATTTTGTGCCGGACTTTTTATTTCCAAAAAACTGTTTTCCTATGTTAAACGCCTATGTCAAGGTTTGTTTGGGACACCCGGTATATATATATATATATATATATATGTTTTAAAATAATTGTTATTAATATGATGCAATAAGTGTTCCCAAAACATGTGTATAAAGTTTTATTACAATAAGTTATAATGGGAGGCAAATATTCAAATTATTCTTATTTCCCATGTTAAATGCCTATGTAACGGCTTTCGAGCGCCACCCGGTATATATATGAGTATTTAACTTTACTATAATGTACGAGTAGTTATTTTATTAGTTTTAGTCCAGTTTGTATCTTATATTCGTTCCCAAATTAGGGAAATTAAGTCAGGAAAATAATGTAAAATGTGTATAAACGTTTTTTTCTTAACAGGCAGAAGCAGGACCTGAAAATATGTTCAGCCTTTTTTTCGACCCAAACCGTAGGGTGCATAACAACCCCACGGAAATTACTGAAGCAGACATAACCACGTTGTGTGAAAACATAGCACCCCTTTTAAAATTGGTACCCATCCAGCCGGGTTCACAGACTTCTGAGTTTCGTAAAGCCAAGAGGGCCACTTCTGATTCCAGCCCGATATTAAGTACAGAGCAACAGATACTTGGAACCAATTCTGATAATCTTGATCCTATGGAAAGAGTAGTTCACGAAATCTTTAAACAGATACTAGCACCCAATTCATTGTTGATGATTAGAGGTTCACATCATGGAGCCAGGAAGCCCTCTTCCGAACCAAACCGACCAAATCATGATAATTATGATCATCTCACAGTTATTATGGCGTTTATAGTTTTATTCTTCATTATACTCAAGTTTTGTTATTAGATTCGTTCAAACACGGTAGGCACTGAAATGCTCATTTCAAACATTCCAAAATTTTAGATGTTTATAATATTTATTGAAACAGAGGATACACGTTATCCATGTTGTTATGTTTAAATTGTAGAAATTAGTTTTTCTATGGCGTTACATTCGCGCAAAAATTAAATTAATTTTTCATTTTCAATGCCATAACGCGTACATTTCTAATTATTAGTAATACATATATATGTACCGGGTTTTTGTTTTTCAAGATGTACGTAGAATAATAACATGGGATATCAGCATATTGCTCCCCCCCCTCTCGCTTTGACTGAAGAATGGTTTTGGCATAAATAGAAAGATAAAAAAATTCTGCATGAAATGAAACAAAATACATGTAAATTATGTAATATTTTAGTCCCATAAATTAATTATTAAACTTATACTATGTCGTATTTCATAGCAATAGCATTTGAACAAAAAAATAAACATTTGGTATGTCAGAATTCGTTAAAACCTATAGCTTGCACAACTTTTATTATGTTATAATTTTATTAATTTATCTTTTGTCAAGCATCTTTAATCTGTAATAAAACATTAAAAAGAAATTAACAAAAAAATCATAGCTAACGATTTCTGATAGTGTCAAACATTTGTTTATCTTTTTGTTCAAATGCCATGGCAATTATTATCAAATTCTTAATTGAATAAATTTATTAATTATTATATAGTTTACATGAATTTTGTGTCATTTTATGCAGAATTTTTTTTAACCATTGTTACTCAAAACGGGGGATAACAGTCTGTAAAAAACTGATTTCCAAAAAAAAAAAACCCGGTATGTAAAATTACAACATATTACTCATATTTCTATCTTTCTTCAGTTTTTGGGTATTTTAAGGTACTAAATTTAAAAATTGGTCGAATCAAATATTTCAACTTTTTACATACTTCTGTTCATCTCGATACGTACATTCCAAATAAAGCATCTCGATTCTTTACATTATCCTCAACTTTGGTCCTCATTTTTCCTAATAATCCCTATAGTCCAAAAATGGATTAAATACAAATCTGCCAACTTCACCATTCGAATTTACGGAAAAATGTATACAAGAATAAGAGAAGTTTTAAATTAGTGTTTGTTCAACTAGTTCGTTTCTGAAAAAAAAAAATCTGAAAACACCGGAAAATGGCACAAAATCGTAAAAAATATAAAGTATCCGTTGGGAACGAAAATTACATAACTAATTTATTTTTTGATGTTTTTTTACCTTAAAATGAAGAAATCTAGAATATTGAACTCATTATAAGACCCGTAACACACAATTTCTCTGAAAACTAGTCCACTAATTTGATGGGTCGTCCTATTCTATCAAATGGGTAAAATATTTTCAAAGAAATTGTATTTTCTTAAAATATTTGAACCGTGATCAAATAACTTTTTGAAGAACGATAATATTACTAAATACATAGACATAGACCGGAAGTAGGAACACGTTTTTGAGAATGTTTAGTTTTATATGCCGAAGTAATACTGTGACTGTGTGTAGTAGACTGCGTGTGTGTAATACAAATTTAAATCCAAATAAATAGGTACCTACCAAGATTTAAAATCACGTTCATACTACCAGTCATAGTGTTTTTATTTGATATGTTTTTAATGTTTAAAATATTTATTTATAGGGAAGCGCTTCCACCTAACGATTTGAAAAGAAAGTCAACATGAATCCATGTTATCCTTAAATAATTACTTTGATATTTTATCCCAGTTGTGATTTGTTTGTACAATTACTGTAATTTTGTACGAGATTAAAGTACTGATACAAATCTATGTTCTTATTTATTTTACATGAATATACATGTAATTACACTCCAAACCTACTATATGTACAGGTGTTTGCCGTAAGCGGGCCACCATTGCTATATATCTTATCTAAAGAGATAGAAAGACAGTTAAATGGACAAATTGGACGATATTATACGACAAATTTAACGGTGAAAAACGCAAAATAATTGAACATGAAATACGCGGCTTATTCAACAAAATAATATATATTTTTTAAATGGAATTTAATATTGAAAGTAGTACCATTTAAAAGATTTTTTTATATGAATATAAAAGTTCATTATCACTATACCTCCAAAATTAGAAACAAAAGAGTTATTTTAAGTTGAAATATTATATTTCTTATTTTAATACAAATATGACATTGTTGCTATGAAACTTCATCTAAACTGACAGCGTTTTGTAGTACATACAGAGAATAATTTGTTCTCAACCAGTGAACTTTGCTAATAACTGAAGGCACATAAATTGATATTTTTCGACACATATATATATATATATATATATATATATATATATATATATATATATATATATATTTTAAAATTACTTTTGTAATCAATAATTATTGATTTGCCAATATTGTGCCTTGTGCCGTCAACAAAAAGCAGATGGCGTTGGAGCGCTGTGCGAATAAATTCAGGTGGCATTGACATACCTCATTCAAAATATTTTATTGTTTGTCAAGATAATTATATCTTTTAAGATAGTTGAAAGTAAGTTTCATCTAGTCTTTATTAAGAGACACAGCTTACAAATGGATCCAGAAGACATCAATAAAGCTCTACAAGACTTGGGATTCCTTGAAGATCTGGAGAAGTTAGTTTAACCTAAGTTTTCAATATTTGGCTATTAAAACTATTTGATTTTTACAGTGCTATTGATGCGAGTAACAACAATTCCGGACAAGAAAATCTACAAGAGGGTGCAAATACTAGCAATTGTAATCATGTTACTCAAAGGTTGGTAAAATATCCCTACTTAGGTATAATAATTTTCAATAGCTTTGAAGCAATTTGAATTAACAAAATCTGCACAAATGATCTAAAAATTGCAATGAATATAAAAAAAGGTGCAAATATATTGGTATTCTAGACGTTTCGGTGGCAGAGTGTGTTGAGGCAGTGTGTTAGCACTCGAAGCGACCTTCATCGCTCGGATCCTGGGTTCGATTCCCACCAGGGGCTTTGATGTCTGTGAGTTTTTTCAAATACATTTATAATATATGTATATGTAATGAAATGTAACAATATAGTAAATAAAAAAGTAGTTGAACAGGGCTATAACATAAATGTTGATAAGCCGATAATTTTATTATTATTGGTATTTTAAATAAAAGGAATCTTGATAACTACGAAATCTGTTACATGTAGTTGTATTAGAGAAGAGTTGCCTCATTGGGAGATTATTATTGTGTTATGTTGATTATCCGGAAAAGATGCATAGGTCATTAGTTATAGGTGAAAAAATATATAAGAATTTTGAAAATAGACAGTCTTCCATACATTTACTGTGTTTGCTACACTGTTTATTTTTAATCTTACTTTTCAGGTCTGAGGATCAAGTTAGCAAAAATAAGGAAGAAGGTAAACAAGAAACTGTAACTTCTACTAACAATGGTTGCGTTGACATTGATCTTCCAAGGTATTAGATTCTTTATAATAATTTTAATAAAGTTGAAGTAACACAACTTGCATATTATCTGATAAATGATGGAATTAAAAAAAAAATACAAATTATCTTTGAATATCTGCATACAAAGCAGACTGGTACACCCAGCAATGGGTAATATGCCGTGATGATATATTTTTATTTTATTTATACAAAAACAATAAAATATAATTTGGAACACAAATTTAATTTGTTGTGTTATACCTAAGTTCACAGAACAAATTAAGTGTTGACCACGACACCGGAACAGGATTTTAACATGTAAAATCATACTTTCGTAATTTCCTGCTTTCCTAATTATTTTATTTAAAAAAGCTTCAAATAAAAGTTGTAGAGCTTCTGCATCTGAATCAATATAACTTAATTTTATATGGTTTACAACGGCAGAAATTAGGTATAAAAATGTCGAAGATAATCCCAAAGATAGAGATAGCCATGGAATTGAAACTAAAAATTATCTAATGTTTGCGATTTATCTGTCACGCTAGGTTATTTATTTTTATTATTATTTGTAATTTCTGTTAAACTAAAAAATAATTCATTTAAATTAATAGAAAATTATTCACTTAAACAGATATTACAAATATACGTAATAAAAATATATTAACCTAACTTGACACGTAAAACGTTAAAAATTTGTTAATTTAACTGTTTTAATTCCGTGACTATCAATATTTTTGGGGTGATATTCGACATATTTATACTTAATTTCTGTTGTTATAGATAATGCTTATTTATTCAGATGTAGAAATTTAAGCTCGACAACTTTTATTTGAAGCATTTTTACCTAAAGTAATTAGGGAAGCATAAAATTATGGAAATATGGTTTTTATGTTAAAAGTCCTATATTCCGGTGTCGCGATCAACACCCTGGATATTAAAATATTGCTTTAGTGGTGCACTTCTCACGCCAAGAATGAGGGCCCATGAGGTAACGTCTAGTAAACGTCCGCACGGTACAAAAATATGTCATCATTACCGAGATCTAAGTCCATAGCAGATTGGCACACCTAACAATGGCTATTATGCCGTTATGATACATTTTTACAGGATGTTAAAAAAGGGTAAATCTTTTTGAGGGTATACAGGCTGTTCATTTTAAGTGGTACACTATTGCTATCTCGATAAGTATAGAAGCTACGAAGTTGGTTAAATTAGAAAACAATTTCTATTTTAAAAGACTACTTTAATCAGCGAAACAAGAATTTTTTAAACCGGTGGATCTTAAAATACGGGGTGCAACTTATTGTAAATGGGAACTTATTTTTTTATTCGCTTATTCGATTTTTTTCTAAATTCAACGGTATCCATATATAATACCCTAATATTACAAAATATTTGAGTAAAATGCAAATGAAAATTATGCCGATTTAATTTAAATCTGATTGTAATAAGAGAAAAAAAATACTGACTCGAATACGCTAATAAGAAAATAGGTTCCCATTTACAATAATTTCCACTCCTTATTTTGAGAACCACTGATCTAAAAAAAATTGTTTTCCTCATTAGAGTAGTTTTATAAAATTGTTTGTTAATTTATTTAACTGTCTTCGAAGCTCCTATACTTCTCGACATAGCAAGTGTACAACTTAAAATGAACACCTGTATACTTTTCGATGTGCTGATTCTCAATCAAAAAGGTTTTTTTTTCCAAAATTCGGAAAATTGTTTCTTATTTTCTATTTAATACATTATTAGTGCGCTACTGCCGACATAATATTTTTATTAAAAAAAAATACGAATTAATTATTTGATATTCAACGTTAGTTAAGTACGTGATTAGATAAACAATTATTTTTAATAAAAATATTGTCAGCAGTGGCGCACTAAAAATGTATTAAATAGAAAATAATAAATAATTTTCCGAATTTTGGAAAAAAAAGAATTGAGAATCAGCACATCGAAATGTATGTACCTTCATAATATTTTACCCATTTTACCACCTTGTATATTTAGTTCACTAAAAAGTATATTTTAGTTGAATTTATTATCATTCATTAAAAGAATTACTATGTTATAAGTATACATGTTACATGCATACTATTATAATTTTTTTTTTTTATAATTTTATAGTTATTGAGATTCTTGTATTAGGATTATAAACAGGTCAACACTAGTAACGGTAACATAGGCGTTAACATGGGTATACCCGAATATTATTTGTTGCAATTTGAAGTAACAAAATTCGCACAAATGATCTAAGAAATTGGAATGCATGTAAAAATAAATGCAAATGTATTGGTATTCTAAATAAAAGTAATCTTGATAACTACGAAATCTGTTATATGTAGTTGAATTAGAGAAGAGTTGCCTCATTGGGAAATTATTATTGTGTTGTGTTGATTATCCGGAAAAGGTATATATGTCATTAGTTATAGGTGAAAAAATATATAAGAATTTTGAAAATAGACAGTTTTCCATACATTTATTTTTATTCATTTTTGCAAAAAGTGTTTGCTACAATGTTTATTTTTTTTATCTTACTTTTTAGATCAGAGGGTCAAGTTAGCAAAAATAAGGAAGAAGGTCAACAAGAAAATGTAACTTCTACAAACAATGGTTGCGTTGACATTGATCTACAAAGGTATAGCAACTCTATAATAATTTCAATAAATTTGAAGTAACACAGCTTGCATATTATCTGATAAATGATGGAATTAAAAAAAAAATACAAATTATTTTATAATATTTGCATACAAAGCAGATTGGTACACCCAACAATGGGTAATATGCCGTGATGATATATTTTTATTTAATTTATACAAAAAAAAATGAAATATAATTTGGAACAACAATTTAATTTGTTGCGTTATACTTAATTTCCAAGAACAAATTAGGTAAGTGTTTGGTGTTAACCACGACACCGGAACATAGGATTTTAACATGTAAAATCATACTTTCGTAATTTCCTGCTTTCCTAATTATTTTATTTAAACACTAGTTACCGTGACCTAGGCGTTAACATGGGAAATCAGATTTTCCCAAATATTATTTGTCCCGTCAAACGTTATATAGAAAAAAAAATCATATTAACCATGCAACAACAGTAACAAAATATTGTCATTTTTTACTAACATGAATAAAAACCAAAATAATAATAATCATAACAAATGAAATGCAAATAAATGTTTATTAATAAGCTGGCTTAAGTAAACAATTGTTTTGTTACTGTCAGTTTCATGGTTAATGAGATTTTTTGTTAATTTCGCAAATTTTTAAATTTATTTTCTGACTTTATATGAAACAGAAATATAATGTGTTTGGTATCAAAAAATTCATAATTTTTCTTTATAATATGCACCAATTCTTTTTTCTATAAATTAATGCACAAACTTTTGGCAGCTAAAAAACTGTTTTTCTATGTTATAGCCCTATGACCCGTTTTAAAAATTACAGCCTGTATGTAAAAATCTAAATTTGGTCACGTAACATCAGGAGGAAAATAATTCAGATCTGCAATCTGCAAAGGAATAACATGGGAACAGTGGTAGTGGTTTACTCCAACTGCACCTGTCCATCTAGAAGCGATGCAGTGCTTGTCAAGAACATAATTTCGGGCAAATCTTTTAAAAACATATTCTGATATTGAATTTTAAAATTGGTTCATATTTCATTGATATAGGTAACTAAAACGTTACGCCTTCTCATGTCCATATTTCTGAAATTAAGCATTTGTGAAAATTTGTTGTAATCTTATTCACGTGTTTTTATGTTCTTTATTTAAATTTTAAGTGTAATTGTAAAATATTGTGTGCATATTCTACTTATTTTATTATAAATTCTTTTTTAGTTATCCTGGACCTGCCCATGCTACATTTGCCAACCCTGTAGATGATCCGTTGAACCCTGTTCGCGCACTACTGCACGAAACTCAAGACGCTGCTGAGATTATAGTACGATAATAATTTTAAAGAAACCTAATTATAATATTTTTCAAATCAAATGACTAGCATCATATAATACGATTTACATTGGAATATGTGACAATTTCTAGTTAAAGTGACAGTTACTGATAACTAACGATTATGTTGCAAAATTGTGCTTACCGCCTTTGGTTAGAACTAACTGGAATTTAAAACTGTTCGCATCGCTTCTAATCTTCAGTTTAATTCTTAACTAATGGTTAATTAATTGCCACTTTAACTACAATCGGACCTTAAAATATATCTTTTTTGTACTGGCTCTGGTGTAAGTTGCAAATAAAATTTAATACCGCATTACTGCATATAAAATCCATAATTGCTAAATTATTTATAGGAATCTGGACATTTGATTGAAAAATACTGTTTATATGGAAAATCGAACTCGATATACGGTGATCGGTGAAAGTCCGGCACCAAGAATATTTCGTTTAGTTTGATAGATACAAAAACAAATTTTAATAAACAAAGTTTAAGTAGACAAAGGGGCTCATAAGATTGTCCTATACTCTGTTTTTAAACCAGGAGGAGTAAATGCGAAAATCAGATTTAAACTATAAAAGTTACCAGAAAAAGTTACTAGATTTTTTTCGCGCGAAATACAAAAACTCCGTACACATCTGCACTGTATACTTCACATGGAACTTGTTTTAAAATAAAACTGACATTATAAGCTCTTATTTTTCACACCATATATTTGATTATGTGAATAAAAAATAATCTATATATACCGGGTGATAATTTGAAAACTTCCCACCTTGAATAACTCTTTAATTAATAAAATTATCAAAAATCACTAAAACAGGTCAATGTTATTTTGGAGGGGGACATTTAATAACCTAACCCCCACCCCAAAATTTTAAATGGCACTACCCCATGTGTGATACATCATTTTAAAGGTTGTAAAATTCTCAATATTTTAAAGCAAAGAAAATTAAAATCGGCCGAGCCGTTCATGAATTAGAGACAAAAATGTATTAAACCGGAAAATTTACAAAATACCTAAAACTAAAACTCACAAACGTAAACAATTAAATTTATCGTAATAGATGCTCGAATTGCGCTCCATTGGTTGCTAGGCAATGATAAAGCCGATGTTCAAACTCTCTTCTAACATTTTCGAAAACTCGCCGCGGAATTAATTGGCATTCGGATGTTATTCGTTGTTTCAGTTCGTCGATGTTGGCTGGGGGAGTTTGATAGACGATGGATTTAAGGTGGCCCCAAAGGAAAAAGTCGAGAGGGGTTAGGTCAGGAGACCTTGCTGGCCACTCTACTGCTCCTCTTCTTCCAATCCACCTCTCTGGAAACTTGTTATTCAACCAGTTTCGAACTGGTACCACAAAATGTGGTGGGGTACCATCTTGCTGAAAATAAACTTGATTTTCATCCAAAATTAAGTTTCCTTCGTCGTCTACTTGATTTTCTATTGCTTCCGTAATCAAGGGGTCTATGACATCTTCCAACATATTGAGATAAATAGTACCATTTAAATTTTCATTAATAAATAACGGACCAATGACCGAGTCCCCCAGTATACCAGCCCACACATTAATTTTTTGTGGCCACTGAGTATGCGTTTCTCTAAATAGATTCGGGTTTTCATCATCCCAATAACGACAATTATGACGATTAACATAGCCATTCAAAAAAAAAGTACATTCGTCACTGAAGCAAATATTTTGAATTAGATTTGGAGTGGTATTTATCATCACAGTCATTTGTTTACAAAATTGAACTCGTCTATCGAAATCATCTTCATTTAGAGCCTGGTGATTTTGAAGTTTGTATGGATGCCATTTATGAAGTTTTAAAACCTTATGAACAGACCCATACGAAAAACCAGTTATGTTGCGCACTTGCCGAATTGAGCTCGTAGGATTTGCAGCAAATTGTCCTAATATTTCTATTTGAGAGTCCTCATCCACAATTCGAGGTTGTGTCCTTTTTTTATTTGCTACTGATCCAGTTTCTTCAAATTTTTCTACCAAATCTAAAACGTATCGATGGGATACATGTTTATTTAGATGTCTTGCATTAAATTCATTGGCTGTACGTCGAGCACACTGATTTTCAGCTCCATAAATGAAAATTATTTCAATTCTCTCTTCTAAAGTGTATGTCATTTCAGTGACACAATTGGCACAAACGCTATCCCAAATCAAAGTAATCTAAAGTTATCTGAAGCGGCGATATTTAATTCCTGAATTCTACAACACTTGACACTTTGAACTTGTACTACGCACGTTCTTTTGTTTCAAAGCAAAACGTAGGTAGATGGCTTGATCAACCACTCAAAATGGGCATACATTTTTGTCTCTAATTCATGAACGGCTCGGCCGATTTTAATTTTCTTTGCTTTAAAATATTGAGAATTTTAAAATGATGTATCACACATGGGGTAGTGCCATTTAAAATTTTGGGGTGGGGGCGGCTGGAGGGGAGGGTGAAAGTTTTCCAACTGATTGGAATAGGTTATTAAATGTCCCCCTCCAAAATAACATTGACCTGTTTTAGTGATTTTTGATAATTTTATTAATTAAAGAGTTATTCAAGGTGGGAAGTTTTCAAATGATCACCCGGTATATATATATATATATATATATATATATATATATATATATATATATATATATATATATAATTTATTTATTTACAAATTTATACAATAGAATACAATACCAAAAGAACAAAATACAAAAAAGAAATATTACATTTAATTCGTTTAAAATTTAATATAAATTGAAACTGTATATTATGACATCAATAAGATAACATTTTTCGTTTGTCAAGCTGTACAGCAAGGCAAATTCAGTGCACAGACATTAACAATCTTTATCAAAAGAACCCTCCGATGAGCTGGAGTCACTATCATTGCCAACCGAAATAATGAATGGTTCTATTAAATCGTCTATTATTCCGTCCACCTTACACTTTTTTTTCTTTTTCCTTGACGTGTGTTACACAATTTTTCCAGTCAGCCCATGTGACATTTTGCACCGCCTGTTGATAAAGATTTTTCACATCATTTAGCTTAAAAGTGGTATTTTTTGATGCCACTTCATTCTTTATTTTTGCCCATATCAACTCAATTGGATTGAGTTCACAGTGGTAGGGAGGCAATCTTAACACAATTTTGTTATTTTTCTTTGCCATTTCGTCAGTCACATATGAATTGTATATGAATAACCTCAAAAGTATGACAGTTAATACATCAAATGTAAAATCTTTGTACAGTGTAAACCTGACGAAGCACTAGCCAATCAGAAGCGTCAGTTTTAGCGGTTAAAATTTAAATTACTCCTCCTGGTTTAAAAACAGGGTTATAGTAAGAGTTTTGTATCACTCCCAGTTTTAGCGGAAATGGATAAATCTAGCATAGGAAATAAGTATTTATACATAAATATAAAATTACCTTCATAACGATACCAAAAATCATAGTTTTACTTCAACCATTTTAAAATAGCAAACATTTATTTTCAAGATAATGTATTAATAAAATTCCATGCAAAATAAAACAAGCTATGAAATTTTTTTATTACCTTAAAACAAAAGAAAAGTATTTACCTAAATTAGTTTTGTTATTTAATGTGTGAGCAACATTTTTTTTTACAATAATTATAAATTGTCATATGTGGTCGAATCCCACACGAATCAGTTTTTAATAATAATTAAAAAAAAAAAAACAGACACCCAGATGAGTCCGAGTGGCAGCATAAGCTATTCTACATGTAACTAGGGTGCTAACAGAGGGCATGTCTCTGTATAATTATATATGTGTAATGTAGAATTGTGAATTGTATACGTGATAATTTGTATAGGTTAAATGACCGTATAACAAAGAAATACATTATTATAATAATAGCCTAAGTGTGTTACACAAATGAGGAAATGATTTTTTTTATAATTCGGAGAAAGTCAAGGAAATTATATTAGAGCCTTTCAACTTTAAGGAGAGAGGTATCTTCACGTTTATTTTGTTTTAAGATAATAAAATTGTATTTATAGCTTGCTATGTTTTATTTTGTATGGAATTTTATTAATACACATTTTGAAAATAAATGGTCGCCATTTTGAAATGGTTGTAGTAAAATGATGATATTTTGGCATCGTTGTGGAGGTAATTTTATGTACTTTCTGAAAAAAATATAAAAATCCTAGTCTCTATGCTAGATTTAAAGTACCCATTTTCGCTAAAACCCGATGTGATACAATTTTTTTATTATGATAATTTTATGAGTCTCATTGTTTAGTTAAACATTACTTAATAACATTTTTTATATCTTTTAATATGTACGACATATTCTTGGTGCTGAACTTTCGCCTATCTCCCTGTATGTATTTGCAATGGCCGACAAAAGAGTGGAGCATCTAAAAAAAATGTCTTTATAAATTATTTTACATTATTTTAATATAAATTCTCTAATTTATGTTTATTAAGTAAATTCGTATGTTTCTTAATACATTACCAACAAACTCAAGTTTTATTAAAATAAAATATCAATTCAATAGCGTGTATTTTCGCCTCTTGATACAATTATTGTAGCCAGTTTTCGTCGTCCCATGGACCGTATAAGGGACCTGAAACTGAACCTGAACCGAAAACCCGAATTAATCAGATTTTTTGATAAACCTGACACCCAATCGAACTTTTATTTGTGAAGGTCAATAAATTTGAACCGTATTTAAACCGTTTTGTAAATTTAAATTCTGCTGGGTTTTAAATTCGACTATAATTGAGATTTTTCAATACTTTTTCTCAAGGTAGATTTCAAATTTTACTGATCTACAGCAGTAGAATTCGTTTCTGTCGTTTTACTTAACATTTCTTTATTTGTCAAGTTTAAAAAGTTCACTGTGTATTAATTATTCTTACCAAATTAATTTAATAATATTTTGAAATTAATAAATGTCCCCATCTTTTTGTGCTTGAGCTCTGTATCGAAATTCGAACTCGAACCCAAAACGGATGAACCGTTACAGTTTTTATTTGCTTGAACCAAAACTGAATCCTACACCGACATTATTTCCTGAAGCTTAACCGAACCTGGCCATTACTCGCGTTCAGTCGGGGTAGTGCTAGACTAGCAATGTAATTGAACGGTTCGATAGAATTTAGCGCTGATCTAGCGCTAGAAGAAATAGCAAGTGAGAAATATTTCGCTAAAACATCTAGCGAACTAATGAACAGCTGCATGCGTCAAGTTTGGTTGCAAAAATATCACTTTCTAACAAATTTACTATCTGGTTATCAATATTTACTTCTGATGCATCTTCTAATAGTTCAACTTGAAGTAATAGTTCAAGTAATAATTTCCATTTCAAAATGAAATCTGCGAGCTTTCAATACTATATAGATAAAACTGTCGGTTATTTTCTTACTTTAATCAGCGCTTGCACGCTAAGTTTAATAAATAAATACCGTTCAGTACGCATCTAGCGCTAACAAACAGCGCTACATTTTTGCTAAGCTAACGCTATCCTACCTGAACCCGAGTATTGAAACATATCCCCGCTGAAACCATTAACTCCACCGCCGTCATGTTTACTTTTGACATTATGGTAGCAGGTATATCTTTCATTTCGCCTTCTCCAAACTTTCCCGATCCCGACCATATGCGGGCAATATTTGAATTCATTCTTAAAAACGATATTGCTCCAGTTGTCTGTTCTCCACTGAAGATAATTGCGAGCAAATTCTAGACTAAAGCTGGATTCACATGGACCGTTGCTACCGTTAATTTTGCGGCCGTAGCGGCCGTCATAACAACAGCTCTGTTCCATGCTCCGTCATAAATATTGATGCGCACAGTTCCAAACTTGAAAAACGAAATATTACTAAAAATATGTTTCGACTTTAGTGATATTGTCGGTTGCCATAACCTATACTAAATTTTGTTTCACTGGTTTTGCTGTGGACAACTTTTCGGAACTCTCAATTGGCGAAGTAGTAAAATAACCCTGTTTATATAATCCACCCAAAAAGAAACATAAAAATATAAAATACAATATATATGTATGTTGGTATTACTGAAATGTGTGTTCTGATCATGCGCAGTTAAAATTTACGGCGGCAATCCGTCAACGCCGTCAAAAATATAAATATTTCAACGGCAGCCGTCGCCGTTCGTAACGTATAATCAGAGCCGGATTTACGTTCCGCGGGGCCCCCAAGCAGATCGCGTAGGTGGGGCCCCCCCCAGATTAATTTGAACAAAACTCGATTCAGTTATACATTATACAGTTATATAATTATTAATTAATAATGTAATAAATTAATATTGAAACAAAAGTAATTAACTGCCATAAATACATTTATTGTTAAATGTTAATGAAAAAAAAATATTAAGTTACAGACGGGCTCTCCATTACAAAAAAAAGGTTCAGCCTCAGCCTTGGGGGCCCCCTTAGGCCGGGGGCCCCAAGTACGAGCTTGTTTTGCTTGTATGTAAATCCGGCCCTGCGTATAATTTCAACCAATCACAGTATAGAACGGTGTAAACGGTGAATAATTTGACGGTGATAACGGTACATGTGTATCGAGCTTTACAATACAACCTGGTGATGTCATTTAAATATTTGAACTAGTTACAGGCCTTCCTACTTAACACACCCACTTCATTGAAGCTTCTTATAGCATTGTGCGTTGTACCAAATATAAAGTTATTGATACTGTTAAATAATGCGTAAATATACAGAAACAGTCATTTTGCTAAATTCGTAAAACAAAATAACATATTAACGATTTTTGTAAATAAAATAAATAAATATAGACTTACATTTTATACCTAATATAAGCAAATATTTTTATTTTATATAAATAATATTTTTAGATGGGCCGGTTTTTTGCCGGTTAATGCATATATGCAATATATGTTTTTTTTTTTGAGAATACTAATATGACAAAAATATCCAGAAACACATACACCCACATAAACCAGATGCGGTAATTCGCTACCAAAAATCGGTCACTTTAATATGTTGAGAGTGAGGATTTGTTGTATGATGTTGATGTTGTTATTATTTTCGGGTTTGTTCTAACCCACTAGGTGGGACATGCGTAATTTTATGTATGTATGTATAGACATAAACCGATAGTACGAACTCAGTTTTATGATTGACTGGTTTTATACAGGTGGAATTGAAAGTTGGAAATATGGTTTTTCTCGGAAGTTATTACCGATACATAAAAATTATTATTCATATTTTTTCAAATTAAAAAGAAAACTGCATCGAACTGGTTTTCTATCTATGGGAAAATACGAGCTTCGTGAAATTAATAAAAAATTAGAAGATGATATACTAGTAATTAGTAATTTTGTTTTCATGGCACACTTTATTTTGAGAAAAAAAAACATTTAAATATATTCTTCAATAACACAAAAATTGTCGAGTATACAGGCAACAACCATTGTAGTTTTTAAAGCAAAAAATATTTTCTATTAATCGGTGTAAGAAAATACAGAGTGCACTATTTAAAAAAACTACAAAAATAATATCTTCCAAAATTCATTTTGTTTTAATCAGATTTATACAGATTTAGCTAGCTTATTAAAAATATTAAAAACTTTATCTGAACGTTTGTTTCTTTCTGTAATAACTTCCAAGAGAAACCATGTTTCTAACTTTCGATTCCACCTGTATACTAGACTTAGTAGAGCAATACTGTCCACTACACTGCGTTTTTAATACAAATTCATACAATATCATACTATTTTATTTGATATACTTTTAAAATTTAATATATTTCTTTACAGGGAAGCAGTTTTTATCAAACAATCTTAGCCATATTACTATGATTTGTTTGTAATTATTTTGCAATTTTATTCGTGATTAAATTTAATCTATGTTCCTATTTATTTTACATAGATATACCTGTAATTACATTCCAAACCTACTGTATCCCGTGTAATACGAAAATCGGGCCATAAACGTTTAAAACGAGAAAACAATTTTTCCTTGTGCCAAAGTGGTCTATTAATTTGAAACAATAATATTTTAATTTGCACGTTTCGTAACGGAGTAAATTGAATTTAAAATTTGATAAAAGTTAGGTACTTATTTATAGTGTTATCCATGGTATTGAAACAAATGTAATGACATTATATCTGTCAGATGTTCTCTGTTTGAGTCATCATTATTGAAAATGGCAAATTATTCCCACGAAGAAAAGTTATAAATTATTAAGTGCAAATTTTATAATATCTGAAAAATAAAATATCCTTAAGTACATTTGTTTATGATTTTATTTCAATTTTGTTGCTAAAACCCGTTTGTCACGATCTATAATTTGGGATAGAATTATGGCCAGAATTCTGAACAAAATTATTATGAACAAATTTGTGGACAGAATTTTATGTATACATATATTATGTATGCTACTATGCACGTAATTTAATACATAATTCTGGATATAAACATAGATGTTCGTTTTGCTACTTGCTCTCGAGTCCAAGACAATTTAACCCTTCAGTACACGCACCCGGTCTCAGAACCAACGATATTTAAAATGTATATTATGTCTGTAAAAAGGAATGTATTAATAATTTATAAAAACTGAAATAAAATTTATAGTTTACTTATAGTCTTTTAACAATTACTGGGGCTTATTTTGTCAATAAAGTCATATATCGTCGTTAATATAAAAAAATGGCGTAACTCATAAAATACGAAAAATGAGATACTTCACCCATTTTGATTCTCAATTCCCAACAGTTTTTATATACAGAGAGAGAATCAAACGACGTACATATACGAGTATCGTGTTGAATTAAATAATAATCTAATGAAAATTCTGCAAGAATATTCACACTGTCAAAAAGTATTTATATGTTAGTTGAAACAATTTTTAAACAGTCAAATTATTTGAGATAAATAAACCTGGTCAAATTATTCTAATTATTATTTATTCCCGGTGAAACATTCTGTTATTATTGACAAATTAACTAATATTAATAAGCTGTAGAAAATTTATAAAACAAAATGAGATAAATGGGCCAACCTCGCCTACTATCAGTCTAATTTGATCAATAGAGGTAGTGCAGATATCAGCATCTTAGCATTACAGCAACCTGGAACGTTTGCTGGAACAAAATATCAGTTATTTCACTATTTAGTCCACTGAAAACCATCACATATTAAAAATTCATACCCCGAAAGTTAGTTTAACACTAAAAGAAACAAATATACACTATTTTAACTCCCTCAGAAAAAGTTTAACGAGAATTACACTTACTGTGAGCAGAACAAATTCTCATTTATAGGTAACAAATACACTGATAAAAGACAGCAATAATAAATGTATGTCACGTCAGATGGCCCCATACCTGATATCAATCCAAAACTTCATGAGAAGTTAGTGCTAGATTTGTGCTGGTTTGTGCTAGAATCTTAAAGTTTGTGCTGTTTATTTACGCCAATTATTAACAATTGAAATGGGGAATCTGGCGTGACACTAAGAGTAAAACCCTTTAGTTTATAACAACATTTAAATAATAACACAATCCACAGTTAGTGCTAGGTTTGTGCTACTCAGATTTAAATTATGAAAGTTTGTGCTGTTTATTTAGGCCTAATATTAAAAATTAAAATGGGGAATCTGGCGTGACACGAAGAGTAAACTTACTTTGTTTATATTAATATCTGAACAACAACACCACCCACAGTTAGTGCTAGGTTTGTGCTGCTCAGATTCAAATTATGAAAGTTTGTGCTGTTTATTTACGTCTAATATTAAAAATTAAAATGGGGAATCTGGCGTGACACCAAGAGTAAACTTACTTTGTTTATATTAATATCTGAACAACAACACCACCCACAGTTAGTGCTAGGTTTGTGCTGCTCAGATTCAAATTATGAAAGTTTGTGCTGTTTATTTACGTCTAATATTAAAAATTAAAATGGGGAATCTGGCGTGACACGAAGAGTAAACTTACCTTGTTTATATTAATATCTGAACAACAATAAAACCCACAGTTAGTGCTAGGTTTGTGCTGCTCAGATTCAAATTATGAAAGTTTGTGCTGTTTATTTACGCCTAATATTAAAAATTGAAATGGGGAATCTGGCGTGACACCAAGAGTAAACTTACTTTGTTTATATTAATATCTGAACAACAACACCACCCACAGTTAGTGCTAGGCTTGTGCTACTCAGATTCAAATTATGAAAGTTTGTGCTGTTTATTTACGTCTAATATTAAAAATTAAAATGGGGAATCTGGCGTGACACGAAGAGTAAACTTACTTTGTTTATATTAATATCTGAACAACAATAAAACCCACAGTTAGTGCTAGGTTTGTGCTGCTCAGATTCAAATTATGAAAGATTGTGCTGTTTATTTACGCCTAATATTAAAAATTAAAATGGGGAATCTGACGTGACACCAAGAATAAACTTATTTTGTTTATATTAATATCTGAACAACAACAACACCACCCACAGTTAGGGCTAGGTTTGTGCTGCTTAGATTCAGATTATGAAATTTTGTGCTCTTTATTTACGTCTAATATAAATTTTAAAATGGGGAATCTGGCGTGACACCAAGAGTAAACTTATTTTGTTTATATTAATATTTGAACAACAATAACACCCACAGTTATTGCTAGGTTTATGCTGCTCAGATTCAAATTATGAAAGTTTGTGCTGTTTATTTACGCCGAATATTAAAAATTGAAATGGGGAATCTGGTGTGATAACAAGAGTAATTTCATTTTGTTTATATTAGTATCTACGCAACGATACCTCTCACAGTTAGTCCTAGGTTTGTGCTGCTCAGTTGCAGATTATGAAACTTAGTGCTTTACAGCTATTATTAACAAATGAATTATGAAATTTGGCGTGACACTAAGTCTAAGCCTATTTTGTTTATAAGAATATTTGGGTAATAACGCAATCTGAAGTTTGTGCTAGGTTTGTGCTGGTTAGATTCAAATTATTAAAGTTTGTGCTGTTTATTTACGCCTACTATTATTAAAACCTAAAATGAAGAATATGACCTGACACCAAGAGTAAACTCATTTTCTTTATAATAATATCTGAGTAACAATACTATGTACAATTAATGCTGGATTTGTGCTGCTCAAATTAGTGTTTCACAAAAATCAAGATTTACTCTTGATCTTCTACGTACGTTGCAATGCTTGATTGAAATTGATGGTTATTGTTTGAGCAATTATTAATATGTCTTAAAAAATGAATAAAATTATTTAAAAAAATTCAATGCTATGTAGAAGTTACAATAAACAAAACTAATAACTGACGTAATAAGTCAAAGCCAACTAAAATTGGGTAGTTAATAATTACTGTTTTAAGAGTTTGTAGTTCTAAAACGGTGCGTTTCCAGATATGAGTTTATTAGTAAAAGCCAATCTATTTTACATACCCTATGAATTTATAGCATTAACATTCTGTATATGATAGAACCTCACTAAGGCTGTCCCATGGGGAGTTTACACTATCTTTATTTTTAAAACTATCCCATATTATTTTACAAAATTTGATATCTAAGAGTTTTCTGATATGTCCGTTTCAACTAAAATACATATTTTCAAAGCAGTGTGGTACTTCCGGTCTAACCGGAATTAGTCCGTAACTCACTTATATGAAATAATATTATGCTATATTTATTATTTTACTATTGAATTCAGCAAACAATTTTATATATATAAAATAATAAAAATATTTTATTCATATGATCAACCATTTCCTGCATAATTCAACTTTTTTGATTTTTTGCTCTAAAACAGCTATTTCCTTATCACTCTATTGGAATAACAAGACAAGAAGTACGTCGCCAAGAAATGAGCAAGACAAGAAATTTTTATTTATTTTTGTCTTGAAAATCAAGACAAGGCAAGAAATGATCATCAAGACAAGATTTCTGGTATTGATAAAACACTAGCTCAAATACAAATTATGAAAGTTTGTGCTGTTGATTTACATCTATTATTAACAATATTATGCAATATTTTCATTGTTAAAAAGCAATAATATTTTTTTTAATAAACACCCCGTTTTTACCTTCCGTCACTTTTAGGTAAGGAAGGTATTGTCTTTGGTCAAAAAATTCAATGAATAAGCACGTCCATATAATACGATTTTACCATTTTTACGATGATGTCTGTATGTATGTGTGTCTGTGTGTCTGTGTGTGTGTGACAAAAGTTCCAGATTCCATAACTTCAATACCACGATTCCAAAAATTATAATTTTTTCGTATTCCTCAAGTTTACATCCAGAAGAACAACTGATTAGATTTTGGTTAAAATTGATCAACCGGAAGTAGTCTCATTTGAAGATTTAACAGTTAAATTTGATTTATTGACATTTAACGTTATTATAACTTAAAGAATATATTATTCTCTAAACGATTTGATTACAATTTATACTTCATATTCAATAGATACAGAGTTAAAGAATTTTAAAGAAATTAAATTTTATAATTCAGCCAGCTATGCCAAACATACAAGAAAAACGATTACATTGGTTTGAACATGTCATGAGGAGAAATGAAGAATTATATTGGAACAAGAATGAATAGTTTAGTAATAGGACGTTAAAGAAACAGAGGAAGACCAAAGATAAGATGGAAGGACTGTATTGCGGAAGATTTGAGAGAAAAGGAACTGAATGAGAACGACATGCAAAAATAACGACCCCTAACGAATGGGAAAAGCTAAAGAAGAAGAAGATGCCAGTGTCAAGTGCAATTTGAAAAGTTTGTTTATGAAATAATTTTACTGGAAATTTAGAATCTTTTGTAAGAAAAATTATGGAATTTATACATTATACACGAGAATGACGGAAGGTATTGTGCTGGCCACAACCGATTTTTTATTATTAAAATGATTTTTTCTTTTAAAAAGAGAGGTAGTTTATGTGGCATGTCCTACAATCGTTTTATAGGAGAGTTATAGCTCATAATTTTTGGGTACAAATTATATACTGTATTAGAATATAATATTAACTAAATTAATTATCAATATAATAATAACCTTTAACAAATTACTCTGTTGAATGTAAATAAATTTACTATTTAAATTATAGTCCTATATGTGCCCGCGCAATTATTTAAATAAATACTTACTAAATTTAAATTATTTTTAGAATAATAATAATTATAATAATAATAATAAAAATAATGAAATATCATAATTTGGACTCTAATAGCAAATTTTAAGATATGACATTGTTGTCCTATGTTTAATTGCAATTACGATATTTAAATAAATAATCGTTGAATTGAAATTATTTTTGTGGATGTTATTATTACCCGTATATTGTTTTAAACAAAGGAGAATTATAATAATAATAATAATACATGTAAATAACCATCACAAACTTTTATAATTTGTATCTGAGCAGCACTAACCTAGCACTAACTGTGGATGTTATTATTAGCTTAATATTGATACTGGTATATACAAAACAGATTTACTCTCGATGTCACGCCAGATTCTTCATTTCAATAGTTAATAATAAATGTAAATATATAGCACAAACTTTGTTAATTTGAATCTGAGCAGCACAAAGCTAGCACGAACTGTAGATGGTATTATTGTCCAAATATTAATATGAACAAAATGAGTTTACTCTTGGTATCATGCCAGATTCCCCAATTATATTTTTAATATTAGGCGTAAATAAACAGCACAAACTTTCATAATTTGAATCTGAGCAGCACAAACCTAGCACTAACTGTGGGTGGTGTTGTTGTTTAGATATTAATATAAACAAAATAAGTTTACTCTTGGTGTCACGCCAGATTCCCCAATTTAATTTTTAATATTAGGCGTAAATAAACAGCACAAACTTTCATAATTTAAATCTGAGCAGCACATACCTAGCACTATCTATGGATGGTGTTGTTCTTCAGATATTCATATAAACAAAATAAGTTTACTCTTGGTGTCACGCCAGATTCCCAATTTTATTTTTTAATATTAGGCGTAAATAAACAGCACAAACTTTCATAATTTGAATCTGAGCAGCACAAACCTAGAACTAACTGTGGGTGGTATTATTGTTCATATATTAATATAAACAAAATGAGTTTACTCTTGGTATCATGCCAGATTCCCCAATTATATTTTTAATATTAGGCGTAAATAAACAGCACAAACTTTTATAATTTGAAACTGAGCAGCACAAACCTAGCACTAACTGTGGGTGGTGTTGTTGTTTAGATATTAATATAAACAAAATAAGTTTACTCTTGGTGTCACGCCAGATTCCCCATTTTAATTTTTAATATTAGACGTAAATAAACAGCACAAACTTTCATAATTTGAATCTGAGCAGCACAAACCTAGCACTAACTGTGGGTGGTGTTGTTGTTCAGATATTAATATAAACAAAGTAAGTTTACTCTTCGTGTCACGCCAGATTCCCCATTTTAATTTTTAATATTAGGCCTAAATAAACAGCACAAACTTTCATAATTTAAATCTGAGCAGCACAAACCTAGCACTAACTGAGGATTGTGTTATTATTCAAATGTTGTTATAAACTAAAGGGGTTTACTCTTAGTGTCACGCCAGATTCCCCATTTCAATTGTTAATAATTGGCGTAAATAAACAGCACAAACTTTAAGATTCTAGCACAAACCAGCACAAACCTAGCACTAACTTCTCATGAAGTTTTGGATTGATATCAGGTATGGGGCCATCTGACGTTACGTACATCAATAATAAACAAGTACCGGTCTTTGATAATTAGCTGGAACTCTGTTAAGAATCAATCTATAGTTTCACTGGTGGACACGAAATTTAATTAAAAATAATTATTTATTCACTTAACTAATGTAAAATAACAAATAAATTATTGTTATAAAAAAAAATTCGTGTCAACAAGTGGCACAAAAAATATAAACTTTAAGAACACAGCTCTTAATTTCGCGAATTTTAAAATAATGTGGTGTATTGGAACACTGTATGTAAAGGATAAAATAATTTCAAATAATACTTATTTAGAGTTTTACAAAATACAATGGCTGGAAGCATGAACAACTGATTAAGAGTGATTAGCGGGCAATTGTCTAGCAGTGTTTGTCAATCGTTTATGGATTAATTTGGAATAATAATAATAAAGTTTATATGTTTCCAGATTTTTACAAATCTTATACAAATAGATTGGTAACAAAATCACAGAAAATCAATAATTACTTAATGTGTCTACAAGTGTTACAAGTATCAATTGTTTGACATCAAAATTTACAGAAAAAAATCAATAACAAATAGTACCAACACAATCCATAATATGAATAGAAACAAAATTGAATATACATATATGATATATCAGCTATTTGAAAATACAAAATACCCACATTATTAATAATGTTAAAGAATATAGCAAAATTTAATTTAAAGCTGATAAGAAAAATTAAATAATGGTACTAGGTAAAAATAACACCTAATAATATTCTCATTAACAAATAGGTATATGAGAAAACAACACAGCCTTGTCTAAAGCCAAGAAAAATACATCTATTATTATTTATTGATACAGTTTACAGATACATAGGCGGCGACAGACCAAATTCACCTCCACAATAAGCAAAAATTATCCATCAAATAACAGTTGATGGTAATGTAAGTCATAAAGTGAATTAAATTGGTATGAATATGTTGATTTATTGTGGAGGCAAATCTTTTTCGTCGTCTACCAAACCGGGGGGAAGAATTAATAATTATAATGAATGATACTAATAATAATAATAATAATAATAATAATAGTAATAAAAAAATACAGCAACACCATTATCAAATGTGATATTTATATTACAGGTGTTGATAATAATAATAATAATAATAATAATAATAATAATAATAATAATAATGATAATAATGATAATAATGATAATAATAATAATAATAATAATAATAATAATAATAATAATAATAATAATAATAATAATAATAATGATAATAATGATAATAATGATAATAATAATAATAATAATAATAATAATAATAATAATAATAATAATAATAATAATAATAATAATAATAATAATAATAAAAGTGATTACTTTGCGATAAGAGGAACTTTTCAAGAGATAAATCTGATGCTATTCATTAAGGCAAAAGCTTCTTATTTTTAGAGCTCCTACCACAAAGTAACACTGCCTATTAATATTGTCATTTGTAAGTTCTTCAAACAAATTAAAATAATTTAATTCAGTTTTGGCTGTTGTGCCATATTCACTAAGGTAGTGATTTTTTATGGATGAATAAAAAGGACATGTAATAAAGATATGGTAGAGGTTTTCTGGTTTCTGTAAGTTACATATAGTGCAGTTAGCCGAGGTATCAATTGTATGTTTAATATTATTATGATATATTATAATATTTTTTTTACTGGTTAATCTTAATTGATTAATTATACGGGTTTTAAAGATAGGGAAACTGTATGTTAAGTGTTTTGAAACGTTGTATTCCGTTTTCAGGAATTTGAAGTAATAATTATAGTTAGTAATTTGGCAATTTTTTAAATCTTTATTATTCAAAGATAATTGTAATTTGTTTATAATTTCATTTATTGTGGTCTTATTTATGGATTGATTTTCCCAAACATGTGAGTAGTTATGTTTATTCAGAAAATTCTTTAACTGAGTTGTAATCTATATTGTTCGTTTTTGAGCGGTCGAGCTCTAGAAATACTAATAAAAATTGTGTACAATTAAATTTTCTATAACCATTCAGCTTACGTTGACGTAGGTTTTGTATGGTACCTATGGTCTTTTAAATTTTGTGAAAAACTTTAAATTGGTCTCCTACAAAACAATCAAAAATGAGATGTTAATTCGTGTTATTGACGACGATATTTACCTCGTTTTTTAGTCGAATAGTCTCAGATCGGTGTGTGCTTGTGTCTCAAATTTTACTGCCAGTTCTGGAGGGTTAATAATATTTTATTAAATTCATTACCAGTAGCGGATCCAAATTTTTTTGGAAGGGGGCTCGGATTATTCTTGGGTAGGGTTACCATAAATGAATAGTTAGAAAAAGGACGCCGAGCCAAGCGAGGCCATGACCACCGGAGGTGAATTTAAAAAAAAAGACGCGGTCGAATTTTATGCAATTTTAGTAGTACAAATACTATAGATATTTGCATAAAAATATAAATACTTAGATAGGTGCATTTACAAAGCAGATACAGGAAAAAATAAACGGGATTTGAAAAAAAAAACAGTACACACATTGAAAATGAAAAAAAAGATACCGGACCCGGACCTTTAGCCCCCTAGTCCTCCACTCCTAAGTTTGCTACTGTTTATAACTGTAAACAATAATCATCAAAATAATAATTATCATTCCACTGCTAATTGTCAGATGTAATTACACATTGTGCATATTATGCGCGCACTTTCTGTCCTTCAAAATCGAACTTGAATAAATTTTACGGACAAAAAAAATCCTGGATACAAATTTCTGTGTGCGATCGTCTATAAAATTCTGTCTATAATTATGTCCATAATTCTTTGCAGAATTATATATCGTGACATGTGCTTAACACTATAAAGAAGTAACTATTATCAAATTTTAAATTTACTCGGTTATGAAACTTTTATTAAAAATAATGAATTATCTAATCACGTAACAGATGTTGAGTAGGAAATGAATTAATTTATATCCTATTCAACGTCTGTTACGTGATTAGATAATTCATTATTTTTAATAAAAATTTAATGTCGCCTGTGGCGCACTAAAAAAGAATTAAATGAAAAATAAGAAATAACTCCGAATTTTCGAAAAATTCTTTTTGATTAAGAATCAGTATAACAAAATATATATTCTTCTAGTTGCTTTTTTGACCAAATTTATATTTGTTTGCAAGTTATTTTGTTGAAGAAGAGCATTTTTTCGCCTCCTTAAAGCAGTAGCCGTTCGTTTCTTTGATTTTGAAGGCCTGTTTTGATTTGAATTTTTAGTTTTAACCATTTTATAATAAGAGTATATAAACTTGGCGCATAAAATTTCAAAACTGATGCTAGCCAGCTAGCCTCTATTCGGACCGAGCCAACAAGATTTCATGCGAAATCGTTGTCTCTCCTCTCTCTAGCTTGTGGGTATGACCTGAGGAGGGGTGGTGGCGAGCGCGGTGTAGAGAGAGCGACGGCAGAGCTCCAGTAGTGCGCTCCGACAAAACGCTGCACTAAATTTACATTACAGTATAGGGCAATATCGTAATTCAATTGGTTTATAACAATTACTTATTGCATTAAGTTTTTTTTTTCATTATTCATTATAAAAAAAATATCTGCATATGACGAACATGCTTTGGACCCATTTTTTTATTTTATTACGTGATTTAATGTTATAAACAATATTATTATTGTTAATAAAAAAATGAATATAAGTTCAACCATTAGATTTACATTTCTCAAAATCAATAAACAAAACTGCATTTGTTTTAATGAATTCCTTCAATCAAACAAACTGAATTAAGATTGGACTGTATTCGACGGCGACCTTAAACATCTCCGCACCGCGCCATACTTCATATACAGAAAATCAGATTCAGAGTATAGCCACGCGGAGTCGAGACCCTTAACTGGAATAATAATTTGTATTGCAAATACGCCATCCCTGTAACTGCTCTCAATTTTTCTTTTTATAAATATTTAATTTGTATGATGAAGGAATGCTGTTCGGAAACTTAACGTGATTACAATAATAATTATTTATCATTATTTTAAACAATTACATATCTAAGTACTTAACATGATTACAATGATAACTGATTATCATTATTTTAAACAATTACATAGTTAAGTACACTTACACATTGATCTTTATTCCAGCTACAGTCGAGAATTGGGAATTAATTACTAATTAAATTACTTTTTCCCAAAATGTAATATTTAATTAACTACTTTGTTAAATAAGTATGAGTACTCAATTACTTTTGAAATAATTTAAAAAGTAATAGGTTTTTCAAATATTAATTACTATTTTGAACCAAGAAGTGAAGGAATCCCCGACGCGCGTAGACTTGTTTATCTGCGTTTTGAATACAGGTGAGAGATGCTACTTGTCATTCGCATGGGGACGTACTTTGAATTTTTATTTTTTAATAGTAACAATATTTACATTTCAAGGAATTTACAATGTCCTCATGTAGGGTTTCATATAAAGCACTATAAATAATTTTTAACAACCATATAGGCATATATAAATACATATAGGTAACTTCCAAATCTCTTTAAAGTATTTGCATTCTACTATTCTACCTATGAGTGAGGCAGGTTTTCCTATCCTAAACAGAGAATAGTGCATCGAAGAAGGAAGAATTATTTAACCTTGGGATTGCATATACGAGGGTCATTCAATAAGTAACGAGACAAATTCTATAATTTTAAAACTATTCAATGAATGTGTAGAATCTTTTCAGGGGTGTTAGTTGGCAACCTTGGGATATGCTCTGATCAGCTGTTTCATCTTTTATGTCAACATAACCTCAAAATTTTCAGTTCACCATGGCAAGTCCACTAGAAGATTGCACCTTAGAAGAGCAGCGCTCAATCATTAGATTTTTAGTCGCAGAAGGTGTAAAACCAAGTGAAATTTTTTCTAGAATGTTAATACAGTACGGTAAAAGTTGTATGAACCGTGCGAATTTTTACAAATGGGTTGATCGGTTTAAAAGTGGCCGAACAAGTTCGCAAAAAATTCAAGGTTCAACCTTCCGCCGGTAAAGTGATGCTGACCATCTTTTGGGACTCACAGAGTCCAGTCTATTGCGATTTCCTTGAAGATCAGCGAACTATCAATAGCCAATACTACTCTGAGATGCTAGAACACAAAGTTAGACCAGCTATCAGGAGCAAACGCCGTGGACTCTTGTCAAAAGGAGTCATTCTTCAGCACGATAACGCCCGCCCTCATACAGCCCAGCTGACCCGTGATAAGCTTCAAGAATTGGGTTGGGAAGTCTTACCTCATCCTGCCTACAGTCCCGACCTCGTCCCATCTGATTTTTACCTGTTTGGACCACTCAAAGACGCCCTACGTGGAAAAAGATTTGCTAACAATGAGGAAGTTAAGGAAGCGGTGCAAAAGTGGCTTCGGGGTAAATCGAAAGAATTCTTCGCCAAGGGAATTAGGAAGCTGCAAGAAAGATGGGACAAGTGCATAACTGTGGGGGGTGATTACGTTGAAAAATAGCCTCAATTTTGAAACATTGACATAAGCCGTTTTTGAGCTATAGCCATTTGTCTCTTTACTTATTGAATGACACTCGTAGTTTGAACCCAAAAAGGTAGCTGCGGCTATGTCAAAACTTTACGGTGTACGCTACCTAAGTCGGAAATACTTTATAAATTTGTTTTATTATTCTTATTATTTTTATTGTTGTTCTATTTCATACTAAACAGTAGTGTTATTTTTTTATTTTTTTTAATTAATGTAAAAGGAATAATTTTTTTAGTAATTAAGATGTCAATTACAATTAAAAGTAATTAGTAAGTTAATTTCTTTCTCTCTAGCAGTAATTATTTTTAAAAGTAATTTGCCGAACTCTGAATTACAATAATACCTTATTATATTTATTTTAAACTATTATAATACTAAGTACTATATTAGTTTATTATATATTGTTCTTTACTACAGATATTGTGCAGACTAAAAGCTAATTTCAAATATATTGGAATAATGTTGAGAGCTAATCTGGAAAGGTCGATGGTTTTTAATACCTGGTTGAACTGGAGTATTTGGCACTTCATCTCAGTAAGTGCTAATATATATATATATATATATATATATATATATATATATATATATATATATATATATACATATATATATATATATATATATATATATATATATATATATATATATATATATATATATATATATATATATTGTACAAATATTTAATTTGTATGATGAAGTTTCCTGTTCTGAAAGCTAACGTGATTACAATGATAACTGATAATCAATATATCAAGCAATTATATTTCTAAGTACTATATTAGTTTATTACACATTGTTCTTTAATCCAGATATTGCGGGGACTAAAAGTTAATTTAAAATATATTGGAATAATCCTGAGAACTAATCTGGGAAGATCAATGACTTTTAATACCTGTTTTAACTGGAATATTTTTTTTTTGCAACATTAAGGGCGTCATCTTAGTAACTACTCATATACGTACTTTTTACAAATATTTAATTTGTATGATGAAGGAAAGTTGTTCTGAAAGCTAACACGATTACAATGTTTACCGATTATCAATATTTTAAACAATTACACATATATTACTAAGTAATTTATAACTGTGTGAGTATTTTTTCAATCATTTTGAGTAACTTTAAGAACATATTTCTGTAAGTTCTCCAATATATATGAAGCATGAACATTGGTCTGAAGGTTAACATGGTTACGATGATAACTGAGTTTCATTTTTTTAAACTATTACTTTTCAAAATAATATCTATATTGGATTATTGCACATTACTTTTTATTTCAGATGTAGTGGCGAAGAAAAGTTAATTTAAATAAATAGGAATTTAAATCTCTATTTATAAAAGATCCAATGTCTGCATAGGAATTGATAATGCAGTCACAATGAATGATTTGAAGAAAAAAATAATGTGCCTATAGTATTGCCGAATAATTATTTCTAATGATAAATGAAATAGATTCACCATTGAATGGAAACATGTAAATAAACACAATCTGATTTTATATTTCTAATGAAAAGTAAAAAATATATGATAGAATATTGTTATTAATTCGTCATATTTTCAGATTAATCGGAATGAAAATACAAACTCTGTAGCAAATACTTGGAAATACTGATAACAAAATGTAATTACTATCTTGAATGGTTTGAAGATAAATATGAATGTACGTTTCTTTCTTTATAATTGCCCAAAAATTATTCATAATGATGATTTAAACAGAATCGCTTTGAATACAAATATCAAAATAAACAAAATTTGATGTATATATCTGATGAAAAGGAAATATACGATAGAATATTGTGATTAGATCGTTACTGTTTCAGATTAGTTCCAAAGGCAATACAAATTCTTTAGAAAATACTATGAAATACTGATGCGAAATGATATTGTAATGACAACCTTAATATAAAAGATATAGAAGTGTTTTTTTATTTGGTAAGTTATTCTATGTTTTCTTAAAAATTACTGCAGTTTAATTTGACGTTTTAATTGTTAATATTAAAAATGTGTTAAGAAACTGCAAAGAAAAAAATCACTTTACTGGAAAACATGTATTAGTTATTGATTCATGTTTGTGTATAAAGTGATACATTTTTCTTTTTTTTTGTAATTACGCCTTTCATGGCAATTTCTCTTTCTATAATATATGCTTCTGCGATTTTTCCAGTTTTTCATCTTTTCCAAAATTATTCTATATAAATATTGAAACCGATTGAATTTTGAATAAAATTTATGTTGTCCTCTCAGAGACAAATTTAAATAAAATATTTTTTTTTAAAAAAGCAAATAATTAATGCATTAGAATATATATATATATATATATATATATATATATATATATATATATATATATACCGTGTGTCCCAAACAAACCTTGACATAGACGTTTAACATGAAAAACAGTTTTTTGCGAATAAAAAGTGCCCGGCAGAAAATTAAGTCATGCTATTGAACATAATAATAGTACATTACCTCCTGTACGTAATTTAATACTAATTACTGTATTTTCAGTGCATAAATTAAAGAAAATTATAACAAAACAAAAAACCAAACAATGAATACATTGTTGACACGAAAAGAAAAATATTTTTTATAAATAAAGCTTATTTCTATATTATTGTACTTTATAAATTTGTTTTATTATTCTTATTATTTTTATTGTTGTTCTATTTCATACTAAACAGTAGTGTTATTTTTTTATTTTTTTTAATTAATGTAAAAGGAATAATTTTTTTTAGTAATTAAGATGTCAATTACAAAAGTAATTTGCCGAACTCTGAATTACAATAATACCTTATTATATTTATTTTAAACTATTATATTACTAAGTACTATATTAGTTTATTATATATTGTTCTTTACTACAGATATTGTGCAGACTAAAAGCTAATTTCAAATATATTGGAATAATGTTGAGAGCTAATCTGGAAAGATCGATGGTTTTTAATACCTGGTTGAACTGGAGTATTTGGCACTTCACCTCAGTAAGTGCTAATATATATATATATATATATATATATATATATATATATATATATATATATATATATATATATATATATATATATATATATATATACAGGGTGAGTCACCGAAATCGCCGTTTTCGATATCTCCCTTGTCGTTAGAAATACAGCATAAGTTTATTAACAGAATTTATTCGACTACTCAAGGAACATAACGTAAAATTATTTTCACATATACAGGGTGTTGCATTACGGCTCGGCGAGAATAGTTTCTCTTTTTTTAAATGGAACACCCTATATAATTTTATATATTTTCAATTGTATTTTATTCACCTATACGAACATATGAATTTTGTTTTAGTTTTCCACTGCGTTGCCAAGTTATTCCGTTTTTTCTCTAAAAAATACCGAATACACGCATTGCTTTATAAAGGCTTACTGCAGTTATTTTAATAGTAATAATTAAGAATTTTCTTTTCTGTATAACTGTAATTATACTCTATGTTCTGTCATATTTTTTTTTAAATGTAATTATACAGGCTGTTCAATAAAGTGAATCAAATGTGCTCAATTTCAAATGACTATAACTCGTCATTTTCAAATGGAACACCCTATATTTTATTATTCAGTTGTGTGTATTTTTGTATTATCTTCATATGTTATTAAGGGTATCCCATGCCTAAAACCAATAATTTCGGAGATTTTCACCATTTTTCTCTAAATTTATATATTTAACTAAAAATTAAATCTAGTATACCATGGATACTGTTTTTTGAATAAGAAACAATTGCAGTAATGATAGTATTTTCATTAGCCAGGTTGTTATTAATAACAGAGGGATTAAGTAAATTAATTTATTAATATGAGTCTCTCACAAGAAAAACTTACGAATGTGGTGTACGCACTTATACAAGCGGAAAGAAACCCTCTTTTGTCGTACTGAACATGACCAGTTCTTTCAAACCTTTCCCTTAGTTTTTTAAAAGAACGCGGATTTGGATGTCTTCCCGGAAACCGTTGTGCATAAATTCTTGATGCCAAAAGAGGGTTTGTTTCCGCTGCTTCAAGTGTGTACACCATATTCCTAAGTTCTTCTTGCGCACTCTTCACGCCAGCATTGAGTGCCCGTGAGGTGACGCCTGGCCTGACCAGCATACACCATATTCGTAAGTTCTTCTTGCGAGAGACTCATTAATAAACTAATTTACTTAATCCCTCTGTTAATAATAATCTCGCTAATGAAAATACTATCATTACTGCAATTGTTTCTTATTCAAAAAACAGTATCCATGGTTTACTAGATTTAATTTTTAGTTAAATATATAAATTTAGAGAAAAATGGTGAAAATCTCCGAAATTATTGGTTTTAGGCATGGGATACCCTTAATAACATATGAATATAATACAAAAATACACACAACTGAATAATAAAATATAGGGTGTTCCATTTGAAAATGACGAGTTATAGTCATTTGAAATTGAGCACATTTGATTCGCTTTATTGAACAGCCTGTATAATTTCATTTAAAAAAAAATATGTCAGAACATAGAGTATAATTACAGTTATACAGAAAAGAAAATTTTTAATTCTTACTATTAAAATAACTTCAGTAAGCCTTTATAAAGCAATGCGTGTATTCGGTATTTTTTAGAGAAAAAATGGAATAACTTGGCAACGCAGTGGAAAACTAAAACAAAATTCATATGTTCGTATAGGTGAATAAAATACAATTCAAAATACATAAAAATATATAGGGTGTTCCATTTAAAAAAAGAGAAACTATTCTCGCCGAGCCGTAATGCAACACCCTGTATATGTGAAAATAATTTTACGTTATGCTCCTTGAGTAGTCGAATAAATTCTGTAAATAAACTTATGCTGTATTTCTAACGACAAGGGAGATATCGAAGACGGCGATTTCAGTGACTCACCCTGTATATATATATATATATATATATATATATATATATATATATATATATATATATATATATATATATATATATATATATATATTGTACAAATATTTAATTTGTATGATGAAGTTTCCTGTTCTGAAAGCTAACGTGATTACAATGATAACTGATAATCAATATATCAAGCAATTATATTTCTAAGTACTATATTAGTTTATTACACATTGTTCTTTAATCCAGATATTGCGGGGACTAAAAGTTAATTTAAAATATATTGGAATAATCCTGAGAACTAATCTGGGAAGATCAATGACTTTTAATACCTGTTTTAACTGGAATATTTTTTTTTTGCAACATTAAGGGCGTCATCTTAGTAACTACTCATATACGTACTTTTTACAAATATTTAATTTGTATGATGAAGGAAAGTTGTTCTGAAAGCTAACACGATTACAATGTTTACCGATTATCAATATTTTAAACAATTACACATATATTACTAAGTAATTTATAACTGTGTGAGTATTTTTTCAATCATTTTGAGTAACTTTAAGAACATATTTCTGTAAGTTCTCCAATATATATGAAGCATGAACATTGGTCTGAAGGTTAACATGGTTACGATGATAACTGAGTTTCATTTTTTTAAACTATTACTTTTCAAAATAATATCTATATGGGATTATTGCACATTACTTTTTATTTCAGATGTAGTGGCGAAGAAAAGTTAATTTAAATAAATAGGAATTTAAATCTCTATTTATAAAAGATCCAATGTCTGCATAGGAATTGATAATGCAGTCACAATGAATGATTTGAAGAAAAAAAATAATGTGCCTATAGTATTGCCGAATAATTATTTCTAATGATAAATGAAATAGATTCACCATTGAATGGAAACATGTAAATAAACACAATCTGATTTTATATTTCTAATGAAAAGTAAAAAATATATGATAGAATATTGTTATTAATTCGTCATATTTTCAGATTAATCGGAATGAAAATACAAACTTTGTAGCAAATACTTGGAAATACTGATAACAAAATGTAATTACTATCTTGAATGGTTTGAAGAGAAATATGAATGTACGTTTCTTTCTTTATAATTGCCCAAAAATTATTCATAATGATGATTTAAACAGAATCGCTTTGAATACAAATATCAAAATAAACAAAATTTGATGTATATATCTGATGAAAAGGAAATATACGATAGAATATTGTTATTAGATCGTTACTGTTTCAGATTAGTTCCAAAGGCAATACAAATTCTTTAGAAAATACTATGAAATACTGATGCGAAATGATATTGTAATGACAACCTTAATATAAAAGATATAGAAGTGTTTTTTTATTTGGTAAGTTATTCTTTGTTTTGACACACGGTATATATATATACCGTGTGTCACAAACAAACCTTGACATAGACGTTTAACATGAAAAACAGTTTTTTGCGAATAAAAAGTGTCCGGCAGAAAATTAAGTCATGCTATTGAACATAATAATAGTACATTACCTCCTGTACGTAATTTAATACTAATTACTGTATTTTCAGTGCATAAATTAAAGAAAATTATAACAAAACAAAAAACCAAACGATGAATACATTGTTGACACGAAAAGAAAAGTATTTTTTATAAATAAAGCTTATTTTTATATTATTGTAATTGGAAATAGAAGATAGATATTGAAATGGATAAAAATATTTTATAAATAAAAAAAATTGGTTTTAACAATGACAAAAATTGATTACAACAATCAAAAAAATATGGATTTAAAAAAATTAATAATTATTTCTTTTGATCTTAATGAAACATGATAATAACACAATGAATATGTGTATGTTTTATATTTTTACTGCATTTATAAAGGAAAAGTATGTGGTATAGTTTAAAATCTTGCTTTTGACGGTTACTACTTCCATTGAAATTACTATTATATCGTGATAGAAACTTATTTGTAATTATTTAACTAATTCATCCATATTATCTCATAATATCTTTAATATAATTTGTAATTAATATATATATATATATATATATATATATATATATATATATATATATATATATATATATATATATATATATTATCTGTGTACGAAGCAGATTGGCACACCCAGCAATGGGTAATATGCCGTGATGAAATATTTATTTATTTATTTTTTTTAAGTTTAGCTTGATGGAGATTTGAAGCCCAACCTACAAAAAACCTTTTATTTCACAGGCAGACATGCTAACCATTCAGCTACAATGACATTTAAAAATATTTTTATATTACATAAGAAAATATTGAAACAAATATTTATTGACATTTATTTATAATTTTCTTTAATTTATTTAATGATAATAAAGTAATTAGTATTAAATAATGTACAGGAGGTAATGTTTTATTATTATTAAGCCTTTATTGTACCACCCAATTTATAATACATTTCATATGAACTACTATAATTACTAATATATTAAATTACATTATAAGTTAAAGGCTATGAAAATTGTATTCTTTTCCAAATTATGTGGTATATTGCCCTCATTGGGCATAGGCTTCCCCCAGGATGAGCCATATTTCCTTGTCTCTTGCTTTTCTTAGCTTCAGTGTCCCTGCTGCTGATCTGATATCATCGCTCCAGCGTTTCTTTTGGCGTCCTCTATTTTTTGTGCCTTCTATCGGTGTCCATTCTGTAGTGGTTTTGACCCAGCTGCCCTGTTTTCTTAACATGTGTTCTGTCCAGCTCCATTTTAAAGATTTTATGGTTTTTGTAACATCTGCTATTTTAATACGGTTATAGATTTCCTCCAGTGTTTTCTTATCTTTCCAAGAAATGTTTAATATACTTCGCATCATTTTATTTTGGCATATTTTCATTCTTCTTATAGTTGATGTCGTTATTGTCCAAGTTTGACATCCATATGTTAACACTGGACTTACACATATGTCAAAAACTTGTCTTTTCGTGTTTAGGCTAATATTGCCTTTAAATATTGACTTTAAAGACCAATATTTCTTCCACGCGGAGTCTATTCTTCTATTTATCTCTTTTTCCATCTTTTTCTCGAACGATATTAGTTGCCCTAGATATATGTAATCTTTAACGTACTCTATTTTTGTATTTCCAATGTAGATGGGTATTTCATTATTATTTGTAATTATTTTTGTCTTTCCTTTGTTAATTATTAGTCCTGCCTTTTTGCATGTATTGCTAAGCTTTTCTAATTGTTCCATAAGCTCTTCAGCGGAGTTTGCTAATATCACTAAATCGTCGGCAAATCTTAGGTTTGCTAGGTATTCTTCGTTTATTTTAATACCATATTTATTGTTGTTCCAGTACAGTGATCTTATTCTTTCTTCTAAAACAGAATTGTATATATCGGGAGATAGGGGATCCCCTTGTCTTACACCTTTCTTAATTTTAAATGGTTCTCCCACTTTTTTCAATTTTATTGTAGCTGTATTATCTTGGTACAGTTCTTTAATTAACTCTATATAAGACTCGTCTACATTTGCTTCTTCTAGTGCTTTCCAAATAGAATCATGTTCTAGGGAATCAAACGCTTTTTGGAAGTCTACAAAACATAGATATATTTTAAAGTTATATTCATTTGATTTTTCTATTATTTGATTTATTGTTTGAAGATGATTTAGAGTTGACATATTTTTGCGGAAGCCTGCTTGTTCTTTGGGCTGGTAAGATTCTAGTGTATTTTTAATTCTTCCTTGGAGCAGTTTAGTAAAAAAATTAAACATGTTTGAGACTAAACTTATAGGCCTATAATTATTTATTTTATGTTTGTCTCCCTTTTTAAACTAGTATATTATTTGTTATTTTTTTCCATTGTACTGGGATTTGTTTACTATTTAGTATTTTGTTAAATAGGAGTTTTAAAGGTAACGTTAATTCTTCTATTCCTATTTTTAATAACTCGTTTATAATATTGTCTTCTCCTGGACACTTACTATTTTTCAGTTCTTTTACAACTTTTACTATCTCCTCTGGCATGAATGGCGGTATACATTGTATGTTATCGTTTTTGATTTTCTTTGTTACTATTCTTATTTGTTTAGTGGTATTATATAGTTCTTTATAAAATTTCGTTGCAACATCTAAAATATCTTCTTTTTTAAATTTCATATTACCATTTTCTTCAAGTTTGATTATCCACTGAGTTCCTAGAGTCATATTTTTGTTGTTTTTCTTTATAGATGCACTCTGTCATTATTTTCATTATCATTTCTTCTTCATTCTTCTTCATATCGTTTCTTATTTTCTTTCTGACCAATTTTCTTACTTCTGTTAATTCTGTCTTTTCTGATATTGTCTTATTGTTTTTTCTTTCTAATTGTGATCTCTTAATTAGTTTAATTGTATCTTCCTTAAATTTACCTCCTCGTTTTTTTTTTCCCTTTATTTCGTTTGCTGTTTTAATAATTATATTTTCTAAGGAATTATATGTATATCTTAGACTTCCATTATTTGATATTGCGGTAATTTTTGGTCTATGTTGTTTTTAAAAGTTGTTCTATATGTATATATCCTGATTTTCTATGATTGTTGAGTTTTTTATTTGATTGTTTTTATATATTCTACGCTTATTTGTAATCTTATCTAAGTTTATTGTTGCTCTTACCATTCTATGGTCACAGAAGAAGTTAACATTATTTAGTACTTCCACGTTTTTCATATATTTAAATTTCTTGTCAGAATAAAATCTATCTCGTTCTTATATCCTGCTGGAGACTTCCAGTTCCATTTCCGGTCTAGTTTTTTGGTGTAGAACGAGTTTGCAATTTTTAGTTGGTGCTGGTTGGCAAAGTTTATTAGTATTGAGCCTCTTTCGTTCCTTTCTCCGTAGTTTGAGTTGCCTATTACATGTTCTCCTGGTTGTCGTTTCCCTATTTTTGCATTCAGGTCTCCCATTAATATAAAAATATTTGAGTTGTTTGTGTCGTTTTATTTTTTAGCACATTATCTAGGTTATTATAAAAAAGTTCTAGTTCTTCAATTGGTGATTCAGATGTCGGCGCGTGAACTTGAATTATTTTCATTCTTCTCTTTTCGTTGAGTTTTAATTTTAGGGTAGCTATCCTTTCACAGATTGGTACAAATTCTTTCACTTTGTCCTTCCATGTTTTATTAACAAGGAAGCCTATCCCGTATTGACTTTTTATGGCTGAACTATTACAAAATAAAGTATGAGTTATTTTTCTTTCTATAATAGATTCATAGTTTCTTCTTATCTCAGCAAGTCCTAAAATATCCCACTTTATTTTATTTAAGGCATATTCTAGTTCTTTCATTCTATCCTCTTATTTTAATGTTTTCGTGTTTAAGGTGCATATTTGTATAATTTCGGGGGTTTTGGTCGTTTTCTCACGCGGTGACCAGCCGTATTGTGAGTGTTTGTTTCTTTTGTTATATACTGATAGGTATATTGTTTTCATTTATTGTAGTGTTATGTTCTTTATTCTGTAGATTACATATTTGTAAGTTTTGCTTAATTTGTGTACCTGTTATTCGTTTTTCAGACGTTTTCGCTTTACCCTCTTTCTGTTCTTGGGTCGTTACCATATTTTCCTTTTTTGTTTTCATTGGTTGCTAAACTTTAGCCTTTTCCTTCACGTTGAACATATCGGGTATTTTTATTTTCGATACATCAATATTCGATAGGCTGCTACACCTCGATCGATACATGGTTTCTTGTAATGTATTGTTTGTTAAGGTAATGGATGGTTTTGTGTTGTCTTTTGAATTCTTGTTAAATTGATCTTGTTTCGTTTTCTTCGTGTCTTGTTCTCCTTCCTTTTTGCTGCTGCTTTCCATATCCTCCGATCTGTTTCTTTTCTTTGAATTCATATCTTCTTTAATTTTTATAAATTCTTCTCCGATCTGTTTACCATTTACTACTAGTTTATCGTATTTTAATATTGTATATTTACCCATTTCTCTAAGATATTTCATAATAGGGGCTAGTATTTTTCTATTTTCTTGAATTTGTTTTGGCAGGTCCTCTGTAACGTAGATATGTGTATTTTTTTAGATTTTTCTTATTCCTTAAGACTTCAACTACTTTTCTTGCTGCCAGGAACTTTATTAATATTGGTCTTATGCTGTTGTTATTTTTTGGTCCTAATCTAAATTGACGATCAATTTCAGTAATAGATGTTGGTATTTTAAGTTATTTATTTAATATAGTTATACATTTTGTTTCCGATTCCATTACGTTCTTTTCATTTTCTGGCACATCATGCATTAGTATGTTTCGAGACCGTTCTTCTTTTTTCCTTTTGAGACGATTTGTTTTCCTGAATTTCTATTTTATTTTTATTTTCTTGGATTTGTATAGCTGTGTTTTATCCTGCTCATATCTTCTCTCATTTCGTCTATTAAATGTTGTAGTTTTTCTATAGCCTTTAAAATATCTTCATTTGCCATGTTTTTATTTTTCTGGAGGTTTATTTATTTTATTGATATGTAATGCGGGTTGCGTTTTAATGAAGAGTGTCGGGGTAAGACCTTTTATCCTTTTACTGTAATATTTCCTCCCTGGTTTGATATGTTCTATTTTTGTTTAAAGGATATGTCTCGGGATATGTTCTTGTTGACTCTTCTACTTCTCATTTACACTTTTGTTAGTATATCTGAGTTAAGGTGTGGGGGTTAAGGGTGTACTGTAGACAGAAAAAGTGTTGAAAAATACTGAATAAGTTTTCTCAAAATTACAAAAAGTGGACGTAATTGGAAAAATCGGTTTTGTATTTTTCGAAATTATATACTAGTAGCTCGAGAGCAGCGATGCGATTATTATAAATTTTCTCTTCGTTTATGAGATTTTAACTAAATAAAGAAGTAAAAATTGCCATTTTTTAGCCCCATTTTTCTATTAATAGGAGAATGATTTTATAAATAATCTTATCGCTGCCCTGTAGAGGATGGTTTTCTGAACCAATTTATATTAAAAAAAACTGAATTGTTTTATTAGTTATTGCACATTAAAGGAAAAGAAAATTGAAATTTTTTTCACCGTCAGATGTCGCTGGTTACATTGCATTTTTAGGAACAAGCATCTCCCTTTCCCCTCGGCTCTTGTTGTTGACCCAACCCACAGCATGAGATGGGTTTTTGTCGGAAAAGGCAATCTTAGTTAAACTAATCCCTTAACGGATTTCTTCGTCTTTCCACTGTCTTATACTAGTACAGTTATATAATCTTTCCAAAGTTTTAAACATGACCAGAGATTTTTATAATAATAATCAATATACCTTCTTATTTTATGCAAAATCGGGTAACTAATTTCATTATTTTTATAAAAAATATTATTATAACTATTATGTTGTTTATCTTTTAGGACGGCATCCATTTCCATACATGATATACTTTTCAAATTTGTAAAATATATATTATTGTAACGTTTTTATTTATATGGGTGAAGTGTAAATCATAGACAATTATTATTAACAAAGAATGCGTTTATTAAACGATAAATAAATAAAGATTAAATATTAAAAGATATAAAAACAACTAACACTATGATTAAATAATTATAAACACTAAGAATATTATCAAATGCTTAAACACTACGATTATTTATTTAACTAACATTTATATCACAACACTTATTTATATAACTACATTTATTTATGTCAACAACTGTTAAACTGTTTATTTATATCACTGAGTTCATTTCTGGTTGCTTGTATCAATAAGACTGAGACTCCGCCTTCTCCCAGCCAATATTTATACAGCGCGTAACAGTCTAGAAGCCACTAGAAGCCTTCCAAGCGACAATGACCGGCACACAAAGGGACGAGGTCACGGCGCAATTAAGAGTCCAGCCGCTGCGGCGCCAGGGATTGCGTCATCGTTCTCGTATATTCGTTCAGTGGTGGCGTTGTATACTATTCTCTCGGGGGCGCACGTCACATTGCCCCCTCCTTAAGACTGTTTCGTCCCGGAACAGTTCTTGATGACGAAATCTACATGCATTGCCCTTGGTACACTTTGAAGTCTTGAAGAAGTGACAGTCGATGGTCCGCTGGGGTTCTCCTTTCTGTCTGTTAGGGTTAAAGCTGCAGAAGAGAATTTCAATACCGGTATAGCGGAAGAGGATCTCTAACATGTTCCTAACCACTCTCCAATCCAAGCCATCTAATCCACAGCCTAACTTCGGTACTGCTAGTTTCAAAATGTCATTCTCTAGCAGATGATCCTTCAGGTCACACAGCGAGCTCCATAGATTGCGATATGACGGCTTTTCGTACGAGCGTGGTTTTGTGACCAGGTAGTAGATATACCGCTGCTGTTCTGCATTGTTATCCCTCAGTCGTAGCGTCTTCCCGACGGATGGATCTTGGGTGGCCAATTCTTGTAGTCGTCCAAATTTTGCCTTAAAGACTGACGCTATGCCGCGTGACATCTTTAAGTCTTCCGATACGCAGTGGCCGAGGGAATAATCTGAGGACACGGTGAACAGATCTCTATGTTCTTCCGTCGTCACGCCATACCGCGCCTTGTGACCAAAGGAATACTGTTCCATGAAGTCTTCAAAAGTTGGTTCCTGAGCTATGATCCGACGAACCGTTGCTCCATGATGGTCTTCATTGTTGTCACCAGCGAATGGGGCTAGCCGGTTGAAGTGTACTACTCTTGGCTTCCCTGTTGGTGTTTTTCTAATTCTGTATATCACGTCGTTTATTCTCTTAACGACCTCATATGGACCTTCCCAATTTCTTTGTAGCTTTGGTGATAAACCTCGGCGCCTTTGAGGATTGCAAAGCCACACTAAATCCCCTGGTTGGTATCCACCTTTTTCTGCCTTGATGTCATACTGGTCCTTCATTCGGTCGCTGGCAGCTTGAGTGTTTGTGCGGACTTGTTCATGAATGTCGTTCATTCTTCTCCGTAAGCCCGTAACGTAGTCTTCTCCGGCCAGATCTTCCCCAGGTTTACTGCCGAACACCAAGTCACATGGCAGGCGCAACTCACGCCCAAATAAGATGTTCGCAGGACTTTGCCCTGTGGTTTCATGCACGGATGAACGATAAGCCATTAAGAACAGATGAAGATGTCGGTCCCAGTCTCTTTGGTGGTTGGAGACTACCTTCGACAAATATCGGTTGATCGTTCTGTTCATGCGTTCAACCATGCCATCGGACTGCGGATGTAATGCAGTTGTCCTCGTTTTATTAATCCCTAATATCTTACAGATATTTTGGAAAACGGCAGACTCAAAATTTCTCCCCTGGTCGGAGTGAAGTTCACGTGGAACTCCGAATCGGCATATACACTCCTTGACTAAGGTTTCGGCGACCGTAGTAGCTTCCTGGTTGGGTAATGGATAGGCCTCAACCCATTTGGTGAAGTAGTCCATGACAACCACGATGTATTTATTTCTGTCTTCGCTTTCTGGGAATGGTCCGGCCACGTCAATCGCAATGCGCTCAAATGGACTGCCAACGTTGTATTGACGCATTGGGGCTTTCCGTCGTCTATGAGGGCCGTTGCTTCCAGCGCAAACTACACATTTCTTGCACCAGTCTTTAACGTCTTCCTTGCAGTTAACCCAGTAAAATCGCTGGCGCAATCTTTCTAATGTTTTGTTGACTCCAAAATGGCCACCTCCAGATCCGTCATGGATCTCTTTCAGCACGTCTGGAATTCTATTCTTAGGAATAACCAACTGAGTTCTCTTCTCAGTTCCATCGGTATTTTCCACCAAACGCTTTAACAGGCCATCTTCAATCATCATCGAGTCCCATTGCGCCCAGTATGATTTTACACTCTGTGAGTGTGGTGCAACTTCTTCCCATCTCGGTTTTCTCTCTTCTGCTTTCCACTCCAGCAGTATTTTCAACGTCGGATCATTCTCTTGGTCCTTGCGTAATCCATCGGGCTGCCAACTATCGTCGACTACTGTTATTCTGGCAATGGTGGAATGTTTTTCTTCCAGTCGACTACCATATTTATCTCTATCTTGGCATGGCCCTCTGGACAGTGTGTCGACGTTACTCTCCTTTCCTTCTACTTCCTGTCTCTGTCCCTCTGTGTGTCTTCCAGGCGTCTTAAATCTTCTTGAATACATCGACACTGCTTCCCTTTCCTTCATTTTTCTTTGTCTTTCGTCCTGTAAGGCAACCACTTTCTTTTGCGGTTTTCTGTGAAGTCTCTGTGGATGATCCAATTCACCATTTTTACAACCGCGGAGTTTCTTTCTTTCGGCAAACACTTTACTTGCAATTCGTCGCACTGTCTCTTCTAGATCTTCAGTGTTTTCTTTTCTCTCAGCATCCATACTTCGCACACGCGATTGGTTACGTGAAGCTTGTTTGGCAGCTTCATGCTCCAATGCATATGAGAGTGCGTCAATTAAAGATTTTGGACGGGCCAATCGCAGTGCTTGTTGAGTTTCGCTGTCTCGAACTCCGTAGATAAATGATTGAGTGGCCAAGCACTCCAAAACGCTGTCAGGAGCTGTAGGATGTGCGAGATGAACTAAACGAGCTACGTCAACTTCAAATTCTTGAAGGCTTTCTTTTGAACTCTGATACCGGTTCCTCAGTTGCGTCTGATACACCTGCTCCAGATGCGCATTTCCATACCGCATATCCAGTCGTTTGACTAGCTGGTCGTAGTCTTCTTGTTCTTCTTCTTTCAGCGTTTGCAGGATGTCGATAGCTTCTCCGCGCAACGAGACAGTCAATGCCGTAGCCTTCTCCTCAGACGTCCAATTATTCGCTTTTGCGGCCGCTTCAAATTGTTTTAAATAATTCGGCCACGAAGACTTCCCATCAAATTCCGGTGTTTTTATGTGCATTTTTGAAGTTGTATCAGGTTTTACTACTTTTCTTTCTTCTATCAGACTTGACTCAGCCACACCAGAATTCGGAATTGACGACGGTGTAATTTTAGTGAATTTTTCTCGTAATTCTTCTATCTTCCTGTCATACTTTTCTTCTAAATTCTTCAGACCTTCTTCAGTATTCTCCATTAATTTTTGTTCTAAATTTCTAGAATTTTCTTCTAATTTCTCTTCTAAACTTCTAGAATTATCCTCTAATTTTTGTTCTAAAGTTCTAGAATTTTCTTCTAATTTTTGTTCTAATGTTCTAGAAATTTCTTGTGCTTTTCTAGAACTCTCCTCCAATTTATGTTCTAACGTTCCTGTCAATTCTTCTTTTAATGTTCGAGAATTTTCTTCTAATTTATTTTCTAATGTTCTAGAATTTTCTTCGGCTTTTCTAGAACTTTCTGCCATTTCCTGTTTTAATTCTTCTTTTAATGTACTAGAAGTTTCATCTGCTTTTCTAGAACTTTCCTCTAATTTTTCTGTCAATTCTTTTAACTGTTTACCAAGGTCGGATGCGTCATCCGGAATTTCGAATAGGTAATCTTCAGGATTTTCACCAGCATCGGTTAATGCTTGCCGTAGTCTTTCTTGAAGAGTTGACTTCCTTCCTGTTGTTTCCACATCCCGTTCTTCTAGTTCTCTCTTGAGATCACCTACTTTCAATTCACTTAATTTTAATTGTTTAGGAGCCATTTTATTTATTTTTATTTATTTACACTTCACAGTTTAACAACCCCACACCTGACACCAATTGTAACGTTTTTATTTATATGGGTGAAGTGTAAATCATAGACAATTATTATTAACAAAGAATGCGTTTATTAAACGATAAATAAATAAAGATTAAATATTAAAAGATATAAAAACAACTAACACTATGATTAAATAATTATAAACACTAAGAATATTATCAAATGCTTAAACACTACGATTATTTATTTAACTAACATTTATATCACAACACTTATTTATATAACTACATTTATTTATGTCAACAACTGTTAAACTGTTTATTTATATCACTGAGTTCATTTCTGGTTGCTTGTATCAATAAGACTGAGACTCCGCCTTCTCCCGGCCAATATTTATACAGCGCGTAACAGTCTAGAAGCCACTAGAAGCCTTCCAAGCGACAATGACCGGCACACAAAGGGACGAGGTCACGGCGCAATTAAGAGTCCAGCCGCTGCGGCGCCAGGGATTGCGTCATCGTTCTCGTATATTCGTTCAGTGGTGGCGTTGTATACTATTCTCTCGGGGGCGCACGTCACATTATGTTCCATTTGAAATTTCAAAGTTGGTATTAATTACTAATAAACCGGAACTGGTATCATGAATGTACATCCGTCATTAAGTAGCTTACTTGTTGCTGTATAAATCATGTTATATGAAAGAAATTACTAACTTAATAAATAAGCGACATATTTGCTGGATCCACTAAAATATAACACCCTGTATATACAAATACACTTTAAGTAGATTTTGCCTAGTGGCAATATGTCCAGGATAGCTAGATTCAATCTTCTATACAAAATTTGTTCTATGTTTAGACATTTTTAGTTAATAACTCATTTTCCGTTTTAGGAAACTTATGGATTATGAAATGTGAACCATAATTACAAAAAGAAAACAAACAAAATATACAAAGGCTTCCAATTAGTATTGATACTAGAATCCAACCGGTAAGGTGTAAGAGTTGTACGAGTCATCGTGTGAGGTATGATTAAGTTTTTCTATCTTTTAACAGATTTTATGGAAAAAAATTCTTCTGCCGGTGCTCATGAATTTGAAAAATGGAGACAAAAGATCTTTTTAAATATACAGGTGTTATTTAAGTAAGTGTACAATGCTTAACCGATGGTAAAACTAACTCCATAGATATTAATCTGGCAATAATTTTTGTTTTACATGTTTGCTACAAGAATTAGATCCCCTTAAAACTGACCAATTACGTCAAAGTTAAATTTAAAAAAAAAAGTAAAAGTCAATGTGTTCTCCGGAAAAAATGTCACACCTGTCACAATTGACATATAAGATCATTTCAGACTTTCATAATGAAAAACTACATGTTTATCAACACTGTTGCATGTGATGATAATTGGCATTTTAATATAAATTTTACATCTGTGCAAAAAACGTTTCACGTCAGTTTTCATAATCAATATTTTTTCCAGGTAACACATTGATTCTTACTTTTTTATAAAATTTTGAACTATGACATATTTGGTCAGTTTTAAGGAGCTCCAGTTCTTACAGAAAGCATGTAAATAAAAAAATATTGCCAGATTTACTATCTGTGGGGTTAGTTGTACCATCGGTTAGCGTTGTACACTTACGTTACACCCCGTATTGCAGTATTCCAGAGAACTAATCTAAATCGATGTTTTTATTGGGACGCGAAATTTTCAAAGGGGGGCACAAAAATATATTAATTATTTCGGGATCAAAAACTACCGGAGAAGAGGTTTAGTGGGGCGTATATAAGTCTGAAGGGGTTCGCGAGAATAAAAAGTTTGAGAAACACTGCTTTAACCCGCAATCACCCGACTGTTGGATTTTATCTAACATTACATATTTTTTTATATGTAACGGGTCGGGTGATCGCGGATTAAGTGAAATAATAATTTTGATTGACTTCAAAAACATCTTTTCAGTAAGTTTCCCTATATTTTTTTTGCAAACATTTATTTGAGTGAGTGAAGGAGAACTGCTCTTTTACACTATTACATTTCTAAATACTACATTAGTTTATTAAACATTATTCTTTATTCCAGATATAGTGGGGCCTACAAGTTATTATTATATTTCTATCCTTAAAAGATTTGACATCTGCATAAGAATGGATATTGCAGTAACAATTTGAAGAAAAGAATTGTAAGTGCCATTCTTTAATATTCTGAATAATTATTTAATATGATGAATGAAAAAGATTCACCGTTGAATATAAACATGTAAATAAACAAAATCTGAAGTATATTTCTGATGAAAATAAAATAAATGAAACAATATTGTTATTAATTCAACATTGTTGCAGATTAGTCCGAAAGTCAATACAAAATCTGTAGGAAACATTATGAAATACTAATGCAAAATGATATTGTAATGATAATCTTGAAATAATTGCAGAAAAAGAATATGTACGTATAAAGTTATTCTTTTTTTTTTATTAAAAATTTTGCCGAATAATTATTTATAACGCTGAATAAAAATAGATTCACCGTTGAATATAAACATGTAAATAAACTAAATCTGATGTATATTTCTGATGAGATGAAGAAATTATACATATGGTAGAAAATTGTTACTAATTCGTTGTTTCGGATTAGCCGGGATGAATATATAAAATCATACTTAGAAGTAATTATGCAAAATAATATCGTAATTACAATCTTGAATGGAAGAAAAAATTATATATTTCTTTTGCAATTATTCCCGAAAAATTATTAATAATGAATTAAACAGATTCAAAGTTGAATATAAACATGAAAATAAACAAAATTCGATTTATATTTCTGATGAAAAGGAAATACGAAAGACTTTTGATAATAATTCGTCATTGTTACAGATTAGTCTGAAGGACAATATAAAATTTGTAGGATATACTATGAAACGATATTAATAATAATAATAATAATAAATCTTTTATTTCTGTTGACACATATTACAGTGTATAGAAGACGTCATTTTCTTAACTAGTACAAAAATTCATTTACATTGTAAAAGTTATTTATGTACAAAAATTGTTTTAGGTTTGTTTTAAATTGTTTGTCAGATTTCGAGTGTTTGATGTCCTCTGGTAGTTTATTAAAAAGTGATAAACCAATCCTATCAGGAGAGTCTTTAATTATTTTACATCTAGATTTAGGTATACGGAAATTATTATTGTTTCTAGTATGATAATTATGGATGTCTAAGTTAAGTTTGAATTTATTTCTATTTTGAAATATGTAAAGACAAATGTCGAGTATGTAGAAATCAGTTATAGTAAGTAGTTTAAGTTTTTTGAAAAGCGGTTTACAAGATGAGTAAATCTACTCCTAGTAAGCATCTAATTATTCTTTTCTGAGCAATAAAAACAGATTGAGCGTAGGGAGAATTACCCCAAAACCTAATACCATAGTTTATTCTTGACTCTACCGATGCATGGTAGAATATTAATAGTTGTTGTAAGTTTAAGTATTCCTTCAAGTGCCGTACCTGATAGCATATTATGTTTAATTTTTTAATTAAATGCTCACAATGAGTGTACCAGTTCAAATTATTGGTAATGTACATACCTAGAACTTTAGCGCAAGTGTCAGTATGCAGCACAGTATGTCCGAAGTTGATTTCAATCTCTTCTACAGTGGAAGTTTGAAAGCGAAGAATTTTTGTCTTACTGTCATTTAAGTACAGATTATTAGCATGAAACCAGTCTATGATGGAGCTTATGTTTTGGTTACACTTCTCAGTGAGACGGTGAGTGTTTCTATCTGAGATGACTAAAGTAGTGTCATCTGCATAAAGAACGGGAGTGCAGTCCTCAGAGAGGACTGTAATCAAATCATTAATGTACAGAGTGAATAAGATAGGTGCTAAAACTGTACCTTGAGGTAAACCAACTTGTATTTGGACCAGAGTGGAATTACATTGAGATACAGAAACAAATTGCTGCCGATTTTGTAGGAAACTGGACACCCATTCTAAGATGTTCCCTCTTATTCCCATATTATCGAGTTTGGTTAATAGTCGACTATGGTCCACGCAGTCAAACGCCTTGCTAAGGTCGCAGAATATACCAACGGGGTTTTCCCTTGCAATTGTAATATGTAAGTGTTTTTTATTTATTACGAGTAAGTTATTCTTTCTTTTCCTAAAAATTGCTGCAGTTTAAGTCGACTTTTTAATTATTATTAAAAATGTGTCAACAAAAACTGCAGAGAAAAAAAATCACTTTACTGGAATACTTATATTAGTTAATGAATCATGTTTGTGTATAAAGTGATATATTTAACAATTTTTTTACTTCAGTTCTTTTTGTCATTTATAACAAACAATATTGTAATAAGTATTGTTTTGATATCGTCGTAACATCATAAATAGTTCGGTACTGCAATTGTATATAATCCATTTAACAAAATATATATTCGAATTAATAAATATTTTCGCAAATTAATTTACTATGCATGTCAGAAAGCATAGAAACTCAAAGGTTATCGCTTGGATGAAGCACTCCTATTCTAGAACAAATTGGTTTGAATAAAATACCTATCTACGTTACGTAAATAACATAAATTCAACAGGATTAAAATGTAAGTTTTGAGTATGTTTATTTTTTTCTGCAGCAATTGGAGCTTTTATAAGTGTTGCAACCCTACAAACAGTAATTCCAGATTAATACAGAAATTGCCTGCCGATATCGACACTTTGCTTTAATACTGTTTTTTTATGATTGGGTAGCATGTATGAAAAATAGTTGAAGTATAAAAGGAAAGTGATCGCAGTATGAATAAGATCGCATGAGGAATGAACTGGTGTATAATATGAAGAATACGTGAAAGCGAGGGACTGACGATTGAAGTGAGTTTGGAAGGAATGTTGAAGGATGCTTGTTGCAGTTTGAATGAGATGTTTGCCAGATATATGTATGTATATATGTATGTATGTATGTATGTATGTATGTATTGTTACGTGCGCCCCTGACTTAAGAGTATACGAGGACCGCTACTGGTAGAATATTCGCGTGCGATGACGTAATACACGCCGGCGACGGAAAAATCTATACGCGTTCAGACTGGTTAATTACATCCGGTGGTGTGATTCTTTGTGTTCGATGATGGTCGCGTCAGAAAGTTCCAGAAGGACACTGGGCTGTATAAATACCTTCCGAAGGACAACGGAGACATTGTCTGTTATATAGAAGCAACAAGCAATGAACAGTGGGTGATAAAAATTAACAGTCTACGAGATGTGAACATAAATAAATGTAGTTATATAAGTAAATATAGTGATATAAATATTGCTTAAATAAATAATCTTAATTTAAGCATTTAATAATATTGGTAGTTTTAAATTAGTGGTTATAATTATGTAATCATAGTGCTAGTTTTTCTTATTACCTTTTTAATATTTATCCTAATTATTTATCGTTTAATAAACGTATTATTTTAATTATTAATATTTCTCTGATTTTTACACTTCACCCATATAAATAAACGTTACAATTGGTGTCAGGTGTACGGGTTGTTGATAACTGTGAAGTGTAAATAAAAATAAATAAAATGCCTAAACTATTAAAATTAAGCGAATTGAAAGTACATGATCTCAAAACGGAACTGGAAGAACGAGATTTGGAAGCAACAGGAAAAAAGATAGAGCTTCAAGAAAGACTGCGACAAGCATTAACCGATTCTGGTGATAATCCTGATGATTACATTTTTGAAATTCCGTGTCTCGAGTCCGACATTTTTAAACTTGTAGTCGAATATTGTAAAAGATTAGAACAAATATGGGAAGAAAGTTCTAGAAGTTTGGATCGGATATTGAAAGAAAGATCTGGAAAAGTGGAGGAAAAATCCGGAGCACTGGAAGAAGAATTAAAGGAACATTCTAGAACATCGGAAAGGGAATTGCATGAAAGTTCTAGAAAAGCGGAGGAAAATTCCGGAGCATTGGAAGAATTAATGGAACATTCTAGAACAGTGGAAAAGGAATGTGATGAGAGTTCTAGAAAAGCTGAATAATATTCTGGAATTCTGGAGCAGAAATTGGAACACGAATTGAAGGTGAATTCTGGAAGAGTAGGGGAGAATTCTGGAATCGTGGAGCAAATGTTGGAGCGGGTATTGAAGAATTCTGGAAAAACTGATGAAGGCCTTCTGGAGTTTGGGACCGGCGTGGCTTGTTTGGGTCGTCTCGCACATCCTATGGCTCCTGACAGCGATTTAGAGTACCTGGCCACTCAGGCACTCATTTCCGGAGTTCGAGACAGCAATACCCAGCAAACACTGCAATTAGGCCACCCTAAAACTATGGTTGACGTACTCTCATATGTATCAGATCATGAAGCTGCCATACAAGTTTCACTTAACCAATCGCGAGTGCGAAATAATTATGCTGAGGTAAATGAAAACACCGAAGCCATAGATGAAAAAGTGCGACGAATTATAAACGAAGTGTTTGTTAGAAGAAACTCCGCTGTTACAAAAGAAGACGGAAGTGAAAAAGAAAGAGACCACGAGAGAGAAAGAGAGCGTGTTCAGCAAGAAATTTAAAAAAAAGAAATCTAGGAAGAAATTATAGAGGTAAAGGAAGAATCCGTTGATGTCAAGGATGAATATGAAGAAAGAATGGGCCGTGAGAATCAGATGGAAAACAAGCAGAAAGACAAAGCAAGGGACTAGAAAGAAGGGGAAGTAATGTCGACGCATTGTCCAGAAGTCCATGCCAAGATGTAGGCAAATATGGTAGTCGACTGGAAGAGAAACATTCCACCATTGCCAGAATAACAGTAGTCGACGATAGTTGGCAGCCCGATGGACTACACAAGGACCAAGAAAATGACCCGACTTTGAAAATATTACAGGAATGGAAAGCAGAAGAAAGCAAACCAAGATGGGAAGAAGTTGCACCACACTCACAGAGTGTAAAATCGTACTGGGCGCAATGAGACTCAATGATGATTGAGGATGGCCTGTGAAAGCGTTTAAAACAAACAACTCATTAAAACAAACAACTTTTCTTAGCTCAAATTTTTGATTTGGAGCCCCAGTTCATAGTTATTGGCGTTCTCTTGTTTTTCGAAAAATCGTCATAACTCCCTTATTTTAAGGAATATTTAAAAAATACAAAAACTTTCAGCATTTGCTTTCGGTTCTCTAAAACACTTGTATTTACAATTATTTTCTATTTCCTCAAATAACAAAATGGCGACTAATCAAAAATTTCAAAACAAGATATGATGAAAACCACCCCATCGATTTTCGAAAAGAAAACATTTATAAAATCCATAAACTTTCTACTACAATATTTGTCTGAAACATTTTTTTCTACCTGGCCAAAAAAAGTTTTTATTCAAATTGAATTGCAAGATAAATTTTAACAAACTGCAACAATCATTTAAAACAAAGTAGGCTTGCTGCCATTAAACAAGAAAAACAAGAAACAAACAAGAAAAATAAAACAATAAACAATGAAACAACAAGGGTGGGACTAAATATGATTTTCAAAGTGGCCACCATTCGCAGCAACGCAAGCCCGGCAGCGTGCTTTGATGTTGGTGGAGACCTTCGCAAGGACTGCCTGCTTCTCTTTTATATCTTCTGCTGCAGCCACGATTCTAGCCACTAGTTCTAGCTCTGTGTTCACCGGTGTCTCGTAAACAGAGGTCTTCATCTGACCACAAAAAAAGAAATCTAGTGGAGTTAGGTGGGGGCTCCGGGCTGGCCACGCAACTGGACCTCTCCTCCCAATCCACTTATTCGGGTATTTTCTATTTAACAATGCGGTGACTTCTCGCGTTGTGTGAGCCGGTGCCCCATCATGCTGAAACCAAAGTTTCAGTCTTATGTTTAGTGGCAAGTCTTCAAGTAGTCCCGGCAGCACAGTATCCAAGAAAATAAAATAATTTTCACCATTCAATCGGTTTGGGAGAATGTAGGGTCCAATAACGTACACCCCTATGATTCCAGCCCATACATTTACCGCAAAACGTTGTTGATGTGCGCGAATAAATGGTGCGTGGGGATTTTCGTCAGCCCACAAATGATTATTTTTAGAATTAAATACCCCGTCCCTTGTGAAGCAAGCTTCGTCGGTAAACAAAACAAATTTTTCAAAATGCCTTCTCAGATTACAACGTCGAAGGAGCCAACGACAGAACAACAGTCTTGGCTGGAAGTCGTCAGATCCCAAAGCTTGAACTTTTTGCCTAGAGTACGGGTAAAGGCCCTGCTCATTCAGAACTTGCCAAACACTCACATGATTCACATTTAATCTGTTCCCTATTATTCTTGTGCTCGTCGATGGCTCATCTTCAATAATGTTAAGTACAGCCTCTTCAAATCTAGGGGTTCGACGTACCCTGTTGGCGTTTCCACCAGTTGTTGTGTAGAAACAACCAGTTTCTAACAAACGCCTACAATTTTTTCTGAAGAGTTGGCTACTTGGTTGTTGACGATTCGGGTATCTTTCCCGATAAATTCTTCGAGCTTCCTGTGCATTACGCCTCTTGCTTCCCCAAAAACCAGAAGCATGTCAAGAAGTTCAACGTTTTCATAATGATGCATGTTTACGTATAAATTATGCAAAATACGAACATACAAACGGACATACACGTGCGCTAAATTTGAAGTAACTTGTTTTTGAGTACTTGTCAAATCTAATCTCTTTTTTGTTTCATTGTTTTCAGAAGCTACTTCGTTTTAAATGCTTTTTTTTAGTTTGTTAATACTTATGCAAGCCAAGTAAGTGAATAAAAACTCTTTTTTTGGACAGATAGAGAAAAATGTTTCAAACAAATATTGTAATAGAATGTTTAAGGATGTTAAAAATGTTTTATTTTCAAAAATCGATGGGGTGGTTTTCAAAATATCTTGTTTTGAAATTTTTGATTGGTCGCCAATTATTTGATGAAATAATTGTAAATACAAGTGTTTTAGAGAACCGAAAACAAATGCTGAAAGTTTTTGTATTTTTTAAATATTCCTTAAAATAAGGGAGTTATGACGATTTTTCGAAAAACAAGAGAACGCCAATAACTATGAACTGGGGCTCCAAATCAAAAATTTGAGCTAAGAAAAGTTGTTTGTTTTAAAGAGTTCTATCTACCATTTTCGGGTGTAACGACTTAGTATTACCACCCTGTATAAATAAATAAAGTGATATAAATATTATTTAAATAAAAAATCTTAGTGCTTAAGCATTTAATATTATTGTTAGTATTAAATTAGTGTTTATAATTATGTAGTCATAGTGTTTTTAATATTTGTCTTAATTATTTATCGATTAATAACCGTATTATTTTAATGAATAATATTTCTCTGATTTTTACACTTCACCCATATAAATAAACGTTAATTTATGTATGTATGTAATGTATGTATGTATGTAATGTATGTATGTATGTAATGTATGTATGTATGTAATGTATGTATGTATGTAATGTATGTATGTATGTAATGTATGTATGTATGTAATGTATGTATGTATGTAATGTATGTATGTATGTAATGTATGTATGAAATGTATGTATGTAATGTATGTATGTAATGTATGTATGTAATGTATGTATGTAATGTATGTATGTAATGTATGTATGTAATGTATGTATGTAATGTATGTATGAAATGTATGTATGTAATGTATGTATGTAATGTATGTATGTAATGTATGAATGTAATGTATGTATGTAATGTATGTATGAAATGTATGTATGTAATGTATGTATGTAATTTATGTATGTAATGTATGTATGTATGAAATGTATGTATGTAATGTATGTATGTAATGTATGTATGTAATGTATGTATGTAATGTATGTATGTAATGTATGTATGTAATGTATGTATGTAATGTATGTATGTAATGTATGTATGTATGTAATGTATGTATGTAATGTATGTATGTAATGTATGTATGTAATGTATGTATGTAATGTATGTATGTAATGTATGTATGTAATGTATGTATGTATGTAATGTATGTATGTAATGTATGTATGTAATGTACGTATGTAATGTATGTATGTAATGTATGTAATGTATGTATGTAATGTATGTATGTAATGTATGTATGTAATGTATGTATGTAATGTATGTATGTAATGTATGTATGTAATGTATGTATGAAATGTATGTATGTAATGTATGTATGTAATGTATGTATGTAATGTATGTATGTAATGTATGTATGTAATGTATGTATGTAATGTATGTATGTAATGTATGTATGTATGTAATGTATGTATGTAATGTATGTATGTAATGTACGTATGTAATGTATGTATGTAATGTATGTAATGTATGTAATGTATGTAATGTATGTATGTAATGTATGTATGTAATGTATGTATGTAATGTATGTATGTAATGTATGTATGTATGTAATGTATGCATGAAATGTATGTATGTAATGTATGTATGTATGTATGTGCGTATGTATTTATGTACGAGGTCTGGCTATTAAATAACGAGACTGCTTATGAAAAAGAGTTTTATGTTAAAAATTATTTTATAATCGAATGCTCCCCTTCAATTTACTCCCCTCCCCTCGCCACACACCGTTCCATTCGTTTTTTCCATTAGTCAAAGCAATGTTGGAAGTCTTCTTTTGTAAACGCGTTTAGAAGCTCCGCCGATTTTCGCTTCACCCCTTCCATCGATTCAAACCGGGTTCCTTTTAAGGCAGACTTGATCTTCGGTAACAGAAAAAGTCACAGGGTGCTAAATCAGGCGAGTACGGCGCGTGTTCGTGCACTGGAGTGCCTTTAGCGGCTAAATACCGCTTCACAGACAGCGCGTTATGGGCAAGTGCGTTGTCCACGACTTGTTTTTCCACCACTTTGGCCGTTTATTACGAACTCGTTCTCGCAGTGTTGCCAAAACTTACAAATACTAAGTTTGGTTTACAGTTTGACCCTCGGGAACCCATTCAGTTATCACGATGCCGTTGATGTCGAAAAAAACGATTAGCATGGCTTTAAATCTTGATATCGACATCCTTGCTTTTTCAATTCTTGACGATGCAAGAGTTTTCCAATGCATCGATTGTCGCTTAGTTTCAACATCGTATTGGAATATCGAGGTTTCATCGCAAGTGATGATGTTTTCCATCAATTCAGGATCTTCATCTAAACTCTCAAGAAAATCTGAGCAGATCTGTTGACGGACGAGCTTTTGGTTAGGGGTCAAATTTTTTGAGACCATAACTTCGCACAGACTTTCTTCATGTTCAATTCGTCATGTAAAATTTTTCTGATAGTTTCTTTATCGGCGTTTAGAGTCTCAGCAATCACCTGAATGCTCATACGACGATCTCCGCGCACAATTTCATTGATTTTGGTCACTGTTTGCGGAGTTGAAACAGAGACAGGTCGACCTGGACTTTGATCATCTTCGGTGCTCTCTCGGCCTTAAGAAAACCGTTTATACCATTGAAAAACACGCGCACGAGATAGAGAATTCTTACCATAGGCCTCTTTCAACAACTTATAGCATTCAGTCGGAGTTATTTTAATTTAATGAGAAATTTCACATTGATCCGTTGCTCGTGTTTTTCGTCACACATTGTTATCGGTACGAGAAAAAAACACGTTCGTTTCTAACCTCTATAGAAAAAATACTACTACAGCGACAAAAACGTGTTTTCGTACCGGAATAGTAGACACTTCCAGCTATCCAACGCTGCATTCGTTTCCCCCTTCTCCTCTCGGACGCCTTCTGCGCGCGCAGTCTCGTTATTTAATAGCCAGACCTCGTATGTATGTACTTATGTGTGGAACAGTATTGAGTACTGTTGTTGAGACGGCATTTTATTGGCATTTTCTTGAATAACTGGATACAGTCCTTTCTCTACAACTGTACACTGTAAAGTCCATAGTATATAATTTATTAATTGTTGTGATGGAACAGATAGTGGTTTTTAAAAGTCTGATCACGAATATTCGCCCTAGTCAGAAAGCCGGAAAACAGATTATCCGGCCAGACAATAATTTTATATAGTTATTTAGTATTTAATCATAAATGAACAAATTTTAACATCAAATTTTGTTGACCCGCGGATAAAAATGTTACGTGTTAAACGTTTACTCTTTTTTACAGTATATTTAACTATCATAAAGACGTTATTCACTTTGTAGCTTTTTTATAATGCAAGTTATTAGTGTTTACACTAAATGTTACACTACTTTTAATTATTTATTTTTATACCTATAATAAAGTTTATAGAAATAAAATAATTGAAATATTTAATTTTATTAAAAAATAATGAAAGAAATCCAAATTTTATTTTTATTTTATTGATTGATTAGCTCTTTAGGATAGATCCAAATTATTGAGCAGCATTACATAATTATCATTGATGTACGAGTAGCAGTATACTTAAAATATTGATATATGTACGAACAAGCATAAGCAAAATAAAATTCAGTTCGAATTCGGTTAAGTTGGCCGGATTATCCGTTGCATCCCTAATTAAATGTATGTAATACATGAGAGTAAATAAGAATTTTTAACAATTGTTAATTTTATTTTAGAAAGCAAATGATAACCCAGTGTTGTTCGGATTAAGGACTCTAAGAGTTCTACAAATACACGTCGGTCGTCAATGTACCTACGTTACTGAGAATTTAAACGTAAGTTTCGGACAGCATGCTTTATTTTTTCTGCAGAGAGTCATGCATTTGCATTAGAGCTTTTGTAAATGTTACTACTCTGCAAACAGTAATTCCAGTTTCGTACAGAACTTACCTGTCTGATTTCAGCACTTTACTTGAATGAATGAGATGTTTCGGGGTATGTGTGGACGGATTGTATGAGGATATGGTGTGTTAAGAATAAGTGAGAACAAGAGAATGGCGAATGAATAAATGAATTTGGATAAGGTGAAAGAAGTGTGTTCGTGCAAAAATGTGTACGGAAGGATGATTGCTCCATGAATGTATGAGGGGGGACCCAAAAAAAGACTCCATTTTGGATCTGTTGCCTAAGCGTCAATCTTAGGGAAATATCTAAGCAGTCACTGTGATTTTTTTAAACGTCACACTGGCCGCTCAGATATTTCCCCAAAAATGATGTGTGGAAGACACCCAAGATAGTGTCTGATGAAAGCACCTAACGGGAGAAGTCGGAATTAGCACCCGCTAGAAAATAATTCTCGTAATTTTTGGGTCCTACCGTGTATGTATGTGTTAGGTATCGTTGTTGAAATGGGCGTATTATAGGCATTTTCTTGAATAACTGGATACAGTTCTTTTTCCACATTCTATTATGATGTTTTTATTGTCCGATTAATCGTAAAATCGTAGATGGTGTCTAGTGTTATTGAATATAATATATTTAAGAAAATAATAGTTTTATATTGATAGCTGGTTTTACAAATTGGTTACTTTGTATTTCAGAAAGAAAAGAAAACTAAAGGTTATCGCTCAGAATAAGGACTTCTATTCTAATAATACAATTTGGTTAAGAAGAAAGTATCTACACGGTACTTAAAATAAATTCTGCCGGACAAAAACGTAAGTTTTAAATAACATATGATTTAGTTTTTCTGCAGTCTTGCATTTGCGTTAGAGATTTTGTAAATGTTACAACTCTGTAAACAGTAAGTCCAGTTTCCAGTTTCATATAGAACTTGCCTGTCGGGCTTCAGCACTTTACTTGCATAAATTTTAATTACCGTTTGCAAATTTTTAAGTAAGAATTTTTAATAATTTCCTTTGTAATTCAACATATCGAGTAGACTAGATCAAGATACCCGTACTTAGTTCCCGACCAATTATAAACCTGTCTTTCAATAGTGCATGGTACTTTACAAGAGGTTTTAACAAATATATGTTTAAATTTTTCAAACTTTTAAATAAATAAATTGTTTAAACAATAAAGAATTGTGGAATATGTATTGTCAACAATTTAATGTATTTTTTTATTGTAGATTACAGTTTATGTTACAAAGTATATTTATTGCAACGCAATAATATGAAAAGCTTGATGATTTTCATTTGGTAGCTATTTCTATTGCAATAATTTTGAGGGCCTTGAGATGACAATTTTTTCTTCCTGTAAGTTACCTGTGTGAGAATAAAAAAATTTTTGTAGGGTTTTACAAATTCTTGCATTAACAGTTGTATTTATCGAATTAATTATAGTAAATGATGATTTTATTAATTGTACTTATTCCTTTGTGAATATATACAATAAAAAATATATCTGATTAATAATAATAATAATATTATTAATAATAATAATATTAATAATAATAATAATAATATTATCATTAATAATAATAATATTATCATTAATAATATTAATAATAATAATAATAATAATAATAATAATAATAATAATAATGATAATAATAATAATAATAATAATAATAATAATAATAATAATAATAATAATATTAGGTCCTGTCCACCTGGAAATGTGAGGAGGCCGAACACCTACAAAACACAAATTATTAATTTATTATAATTACAGAACTGTTATTGTATACCATTCTGTGAATGAAATGTATCTTTTTGAGATAAATAAAATAATAATAATAATAAACCCCCAGGGGGTGGGTTCCTCACATTGGAACCTACACGGGGAGTGGCGTCCCCGGGTCCCTGAGCTACGAAGGGATTGTGCCCGCACTATTGGGGGAGTAGCGCCCCCCACGGATCCTTTGCTATGGGTGGCAGCCCCACCCCACCGTCCTAGGGCCAGCAACCCGAAAGATGTGTATTACCGTCGAGCTCCTGTAACTAGAAGTAGAGCAAAACAGAACGAGGCAGAGCACCAGACTGGCTCTGTTCGGAATCGTCATTTGACGCCCCAGTCTGGCACAGGAATCGGTGAAGCGAGTGGCACTCCCCTGCGACCTATCACCACAAGATCGGCAATGGAGATAGAACAGCGACCGAGTACAAGCCAAATTGGATCTCCCACCACTGATAATGTTGCTGTAGATATACTAGCACAGCCCATTCCAGTGGAACCGAAGAAAATCCTGCGAACAAAGTTCACTGCTGAAATGAATGAATTCATTGTCAGGGAATTCTTCAGAAACAATAAGGTTGAGACAGTAGATAAAAGATTTGGACACGAGCTACATGCAAAAACCATCGAAAAGTTCCCAGAACTAGCAAATATAAAGCTACAAAACATAATAGACAAAAAGAACAACTTATTAAGAGGAAAGGGAATAACAAAAGATAAAATTAAACAAATCAAGAGAGAGGTAGCTATGGAAATGGAAATAACTGACATAGACACAGATAACACAGAAGACAAGAATGAAGAACAGGTGGCAGAGACAGACACGAATGTAAACGCACCAACAATAGATCCAAATATATGCAATATATTTAGTAGAAACGAAATCTTGTATGGCGGACTTAACCCGACAACTAGACCAAATCTGCCGAAACTACATATTAATAGATCAACATCAAAAATCATAGCAGAAGTCAACAAAGTACTAGACACCAAAATAACAGATGAAACCAATTTCCAACAAATGCATGACCTGATATATATTGGAGCTGCCACGGTTTTCAACGCGCATGACCAAACACCGTCACATAACACGAATACCAACCACAATAGAGAAAAGAAAGTGCCGCCATGGGAAAGGAGAATCCAGAATAAAATAAACTTACTTAGAGAGAATATAGGCCAGCTAACACAATTTACCAAAAACAATAACAGAAAACCGAAACTTCATAAGAAAGTACAAACAATCTTTCAAAACAACAGCACAAAAGAACACAATACGTATGAAAAAGTACTTGATCTCCTGAAACAAAAGCTAAAAATAACGGCTCATAAAATAAAAAAATACAAAATAAGCAACAAAAGAAAAGAACGAAACAACCTGTTTAAAAACAATCAAAAGAAATTCTATTCAAGTCTACTTGAAAATAACTCGAACGACGAACAAGCACAGTACATTGTCCCAGAAAACGAAGAAACATACCAATTCTGGAACAGTATATGGGGCACACCAAAACAACATAGTAAGACAGCAAAATGGATAGGAGAAGAAAAGCATAAAATGAGAAATGTTAAGTACATGGCAAGATACATGATTGATGCTGAAGAACTGACACAAGCTATTCGAAAACTTCATAACTGGAAAGCGCCTGGAATAGATAAAATCCAAAACTACTGGATAAAAAAGTTAAAAAGCATACATCCCTTACTATTAAAACTATATAATGGTATGATACAAGACCCAAGTACTATGCCATCGTACTTAACAACTGGTGTCACATATCTTCTACCTAAGACACCAACACCTTCCATCGACCCATCCAAATACCGACCAATAACATGTCCGCCTACATTTTATAAAATACTGACATCAATAATATCCCACAAAATAGACCAACACCTGGAAGAGAACAATGTGCTTGCTGAAGAGCAGAAGGGTTGTCGAAAGAGGAGCTGGGGATGTAAAGAACAACTGGTGATTGATTCAGTTGTCACGGAACAAACAAAGAGGACAAAAAACACGCTATTCACCAGTTACATTGACTACAAAAAAGCTTTTGACAGTGTTCCTCATTCCTGGTTACTAGATGTTCTAGACATATACAAAATCAACCCTGCCTTACAATATCTACTGGAAACACTCCTAAAACGATGGGAAACAAACCTCATGCTGAAGAATAAACAAATTAACACATACGTTGGCAATGTAAAAATCAAGAGGGGAATTTTTCAAGGGGACTCCCTAAGTGCACTCTGGTTCTGCCTTGCGTTGAACCCTTTAACAACATCTTTGAAATCCCACTCTGCTGGATATAAAATACAACACACAGAGATAAGTCATCTTATATATATGGATGATATCAAACTATACTCTGATAATAAAAAAGGCATTAACAAGCTACTTAACCAAGTAGAAGCCTACTCCAGAGACATTCACATGACGTTCGGCATTGAGAAATGTAAAATCAATGTCATGAAGAGAGAACAATGGGAACAGCATGAAGGTTACCAACTAGACAATGAGGATGAAACTATAGAATGTATGGGGAAGACAGACACTTACAAATACCTGGGACTACATCAAAGCAGAGGAATCGATCATACCAACTCAAAGAACGAACTAAGAAGAAGGATGAGAGAACGAATTGAAAAAATTCTCAAAACAAACCTCAATGGATATAAGACTGCTAAAGCAGTGAATACTTTCGCAATCCCAGTAATTTCATATAGCTTTGGTATTGTCAAATGGAGCCAAACGGACCTAGAACAAGTGGAACGAGAAATTCGAACAATGTACACTAAATATAGAGCACACCATCCGCAAAGCAGCAAAATCAGATTCCATCTAAGAAGATCAAAAGGAGGCTTAGGTATAATAAACTTACGAAACATGCACTATAAACAGATTACAAACCTAAGAAACTACTTCCTACAAAAAACAAGAAACCAGTCAATTCCACCAAGCTATAACAGATACAGACAACAATTACAGTACGCTAAAATTACATGACTCCGAATATGACCCCCTTCTAAACATAATACCCGATGAGGAAAAGATACGAGAATGGGGAGGTAAAGAGATACATGGCAAACAAATAACCATCTTGAAGAACCCATACATAGATTTCAACAAAAGTTGCCAATGGCTAAATAACAACCTATTTAAAGAGGTAGAAGGGTTCATTATGGCTATTCAAGATGGTATTATCCCAACTTTGAAGTACCGGAAACACATCCTTAAGGAAGCCACATTAAAAACAGACATGTGCAGGGTATGCAACAAAACCCAAGAAAGCATAGAACACTTGATAAGTGGATGCGAAGTACTAGCAGGAGCTGAATATACCAACAGGCATAACAACGTAGCCAAACTACTCCATCTTGCAATATGTTCAAAGCATACCTTACTCACGAAAACACCGAAGACATATGAATATAAACCGGAACACATAATAGAAACTGAAGAAATAAAACTACTGGGATAGGACTATATTAACAGATCACACAATAATAATAATAATAATAATAATATATTTTTTTTTAACTACAAGAGGGCATCAACTGCTGAGGTTATTAGCCCATATACTAATCAAAAAGTATAATATAAATAAATATACGGGACATATACTACTATGTAAGTATTACAAATAGAAGTATAATAAATAATTTTGAAATAGGTAACATGTAAATAAATATATAAAATAAATATACATATGTATACGAGATCAACAAAACCCACATGCATAAAATACAATATAAAAATATAAGTATTTACGCATACTTACGTATACGTTAATGGGAAAAATAGAAAAGTATACAAGAATTAAATAAAGAAAATTTAAATGAGATGAGAAAAGAAAAAAAAAATCAAGTCTATAACTTTTCATATATATTTACTGCACGCAAAAACTTCAGAACATTACGGATCTTATCAGAGTCTGTTAGAATAAAGGAAAGGTCTTGATCTAAATGATATAGTCGCCTGAGTAGATCATACTGTGGACATGCAACAAGAATGTGTTCAACTGTCAGAGCAGTATCACATCTGTTGCACATAGGGGCATTATCCCGATTTAAACGGTACCCATGTGTCAGACTTGTATGACCCATTCTCAGACGATGGATCTTGACTTGATCCCTTCTAGTAAGATCATTCGGCAATAAAACTGGTGCAACCAATGGCTTAATGGTTTTTAGATGGTTCTGAACCCCATCCCATGTGCGCTGCCACAAAGCCAATACCTCTTTCTTCAGATGAAGACTTATATCTGAAGATTTATACATTACCACATCAACAGAGTTACTATCAGCGGCAAAACGTGCTGCCTCATCAGCCAATTCGTTACCCCTAATGCCGACGTGACTTGGCACCCAAAGAAAATAAATATCTCTCCCTGTCTCATGAATATATTTCATGAGGGACAAGATTTGCTGAATAATTGGGTCAACAGTAAAAGGGTTTGAAATGGCTTGTAGGACGCTCAAAGAATCGCTTACTACGAGGAACTTCCTAGAAGTTCTGAGGAACTCGCAGTAGCGTAGAGCTTGCCAGATAGCATAGGACTCTGCTGTGTAGATAGAAGTTAGAAGAGGCATTGACCATGAGTGCTGTGTGTTATCGACAGCAATTGCGCAACCAGTACCATGGTGGGTTTTAGAACCATCTGTATAAATTACCATCGTGTTTTTGTACCCGTGCAGAACCTCTAGCAACCTTGACTGTATCATTATCGGGGGACTGTTGGACTTGTCGTGCATAGTTAGTATGTAGTTAGTCCTAGCTAATGGAACCAACCACGTTGGTACTTCAGATTCCCCTACAGGAATCGATAATGGTATATCAAAGTTTATTTGGTCTAGAAGCTCTTTCGCGCGGATACCAGCGGGTCTGGTTTGAATTTGTCGTGGATTGCACCAATTATCACTCCGAAAGAAAGTACTGAAGTTCTTGTGTTGCGGTAAGGACTTGATTTTAGAAACATAAAGCAGCAGAAACTTTTTACGTCTGACATCAAGTGGCGTCAGTCCTGACTCTGAATACAAATTTAATGTGGGGGTACTGGGAAACGCAGAGTACCGTAGAGCCTGGTTGTGGATTGTGTCTAGTCTGTTGAGGGTTGTACGTTTTGCCGAGGCATAGACGACACACCCGTAATCAATCTTTGATAAAACCAGAGATTGGTACACCTGTTTAAGAGTTTTGGGTTCTGCTCCCCATTTAGTACCCGCCAACATTTTTATAATGTTTAGAGCTTTAAGACAAACAGTCCTTAGCTCTTCAACATGTAATTTCCAAGTTAGCCTTGGATCAAAATAGAGTCCCAGGAATCTGACACTATTGTCGATTTTAATAGTATTATCCCTCATAAAAAGGAGTGGTCCATAGTGTGATCGGTTTAGGCGACATAAGTGCATGCACTGGGTTGTTTCGCGAGAGAACCTGAATCCAATTTTGTCAGCCCTCCGGGTAACGCTGTTAATTGCAGATTGCAAAATTCTGTTGATGTCTCCCATCTTCTTACCAAAACAGAAAATGGTGAGATCATCAACATACAGACACATACCTACAGAGCTGACAAAGGACACAAACTCATTTAACGCAATGGCAAAAAGTGTGACACTCAAAACAGAGCCTTGGGGTACTCCATTCTCTAATATCCTTGAGGATGATAGAGAGTACCGACCCGAACTCTAAATTTGCGTTCTGCCAGAAAAGAAGAAATAAGTTGCGGCAAATTACCACGGAAACCCCAGCCATGTAGCTTCTTAAGAATGTGATACCGCCACGTCATATCATAGGCCTTCTCCAGATCAAAGAACACTGCAACCAAGTGTTCTTTATTATTGAAAGCAGTGAGAATTGCATATTCTAGATATACGAGATGATCAACGGTGGATCTGAATTTTCGAAATCCGGCCTGGTGATCTGACAGAAAATGATTGGTTTCCAGAATCCACATAAGACGGTTGTTGATCATTCTCTCGAATATCTTTCCGATGCAAGACGTTAAACTGATCGGCCTATGATTTGACGGTATCGATAGGTCTTTTCCGACCTTAGGGATAGGGATGACAATGGCTTCCTTCCACTTCTCAGGATATGAACCTTCTTGCCAGAGCATATTGTATACGGAAAGCAAGTGTAGTTTAAAATCAAGGGTTAAATTTTTGAGCATATCGTTGGTAATTCTATCTAAGCCTGGAGATGACGACTTCGATTGGCTGAGAGCATATTCCAGTTCCATAAGTACGAATGCAGCATTAAAATGAAGAATTTCAGTAGTGCTGAAATCTAGCGGTACTTCCCTGTCCGCTTTTGAGTTTTGAAACTCAGGTACGTAATTAGAAGAGCTGCTAGTACTTTGGAACTGGTCTGCCATTATTTCCGCGATAGCGGATGGATCATCCGTATAAGTTCCATCATCCAGTTTTAGGTAGGTTATGCCTGTAGAATTACCATGCCCAGCGATACGTTTAACCCTTGACCAACACTCTTGTGTTGTGGTACTGGAAGAAATGCCAGAAACATATTCGTCCCAAGATTTTCGCTTGCTTTCCATTATACAACGTCGTGCTAGTGCTCTGGCTTTTTTAAAAAGAATAAGGTTCTCCTGAGTGGGAATCCGTTTGAAGCGGTTGAAAGCCATTTTTTTTATCCTGGACCAACTCTTGAATTGGATATGGGGTGCAGAATCGAACCTAACTATACTAGAATTCTTCAATGAGTAAGCCTGGCCTGGTGTAAAGTGTGTTTCTTGAAGGCACGTACATATTGGATTAAATTCCGATAGTAGCATCTTCAAGTCACAATAATGAAAGACGCATCCCCTAATATTCCACTGAATAATATTATTAATGACTTATAATGTTATGTTGAAGAACTAAAAGGTTTCCTTGGTTTGCCTATAGGCCAACCCTTCTTTTTCTTTTGCTGCTGCGAAGGTGCAGAGCTAAGGGAAAGATCTTCGTCGGAAGAAGAAACAATAGTAGTTGCCCTATTCTTTTCCTTCGTAGGAATGATAGAAGAAGGGCCAGAAGAAATAGGCACAAAAGAAGAATTAGTAGAATTTGCTTTTTTCTTCTCTTGTGTAGGAATTTTAGATGGAGTCGAAATAGTATTACAGGAGATAAGAGGTGCACTTTGTTTGGCATTAAAAATTTCTTTTGTAACAAAGACACTTTTTAATGCTTGAACAAGATGAGGAATTACTTGCTGCGCAAAAGAAGTAGGATCCGGTGTTACTAAAGCTGATGCTTTGTTAGCATAAGACATACCGGCCGGTGTAGGAATAACAACCTTCTTCTTTGCTTCAAAATAAGTAATATTCTCCTTTACTTTGAGCTCTTGGATGGCAACCTCTTGCCTATGAAGTGGGCAAATTTTGGAACGAGCAGAGTGGTCTCCTTCACAGTTGATACATTTAATGGGTTCCATGCAAGGGGTTCCATCATGCAAGACCTTTCCACATATACAAATGTGTGGACTATTGCACCGTGCAACTATGTCTCCGAACTTTTGACATCGGAAGCAGCGCATCGGTGCAGGGACATACATGCGGACAGGGAGGGACATATACGCTACTTTTAACTTAGTTGGAAGTTTCGGGGTATTGAAGGTTAAGATGTGATTCGGCGTGTCTTTGAATTCACCATTCATTCTAGACTTAATTCGCCTTACTTCAATTACACCCTGTTCCCGTAACTCAGAGCATATCTCCTCCACTGTACAATTCAAGAGGTCTTTGCAATAAATTACACCCCTACATACATTAAGTGTTCTGTGAGGGACCACTTCTATTCCCATATCTCCCATTTTTATTACTTTTAATAATTTTTTTGCTTGAGGAGCTGAAACTGTCTCCACAAGTAGTCCATCTTTAATTTTTTTAATGGTTTTTAAATCTCCTACCAATCCAAATAGTAATTTTTGTAGAAGAAAAGGGCTAACTTTTTCAAAATTACCACTAAGCCTTTGAATGACCAAGAACCGGGGTACTACCTCCTTTTCTTGGTTCATATCAATAGTGAGGTTACTAGGCGTACCCTCACAAGAAATTTTGTTTTTTGACGGGGTTTTCTCCCCGGGAGCTTTTGACACGGCTCTAAGCGCACCGTTTTTGGAGGACGGCGAACCAGACAGCGGCTTAGAAAAATTTATGTTCATTTGTAATGAAATTTCGGTCTTTGGTATCCCCACTCACCATGGAGTCTCAAAAGGGACACTAATACCGCAAACCGGTATAGTGCCAGGGCTTTCCAAAGACTATAGCAATCCCGGAGAGCAGCAGGGCCAGTCCACGGGAGAGATCACGATGGGGCCGCTAAGTCCTCGTGCACGCCCGCTTCCCGGTGATCCCGCCACATCCCCAAGACTACTCACCCCCCAGCCTCGTAACGGGATGGGAACCGATTGGCCTCAGGTGGGTTAGCCTGCGACCTCCCGTTTAGGTGAATTCAGGGCCAAAGTAGTGTGTTGGGGCTTCCTCAACTACCAGGATCCCCTCGTCCACCGACACGGGTCACCGCACACGGTCAACATGCAGGTCGGTATGAAAAAATCTGTGCACGGACGATCACCTACTAATCGACCGGTTATAAGAAAACGTCAGGTCCCGTTAGTTTCATCTTTGCTGGCCACAAAGGCTACTGAGCCCCCCCACCACGACAAGGCGGGCCCGCGGGGGGAATAATAATAATAATAGTAATAATAATAATAATAACAATAATAATAATAATAATAAATTGAAAACTACTGGCAAGGTATATATGAACATACTGCTGAGCATAATAAGAACGCTGAGTGGATAGAAAGGATTAAAGCTAAGCAGAATAACAGTACAATGACTTGGGAAGAGATTTCAAGTGAGGAGGTTACAGAACTTACAAAGAGAACACAAAACTGGAAATCCACAGGCATGGATATGATTCCAAATTATTGGATTAAAAACTTAATAGCGGCCCATAAATATCTAGCCAAAGAATATAACCTATATATCTGTAACCCGCAACTAATTCCGGATTGGCTAGCCAGTGGGAAGACATTTTTAATATTCAAAAAAGGAGACAGTAAAAATCCTAAAAATTATCGGCCTATTACTTGTTTAAATGTAATTTATAAGATCTTTACAAGCGTACTAGCTAGCATAATTTCAAAATATGCAGCTCAAAATAAAATAATGCCATCTGAACAAAAATGTTGCGCGAAAGGCTCATATGGATGCAAAGATCATTTGTTACATGCAAAAGCATTTCTCAGAGACTGTGAAAAGAATAAAAAGAATTTAAACCTCGCTTGGATAGACTATCAAAAGGCTTATGATAGTGTGCCCCACAGTTGGCTGATAGAGTCTCTGAAGATCTATGGTGTTACTTTTAAAATAATTGAGATGTTAAAACATTTTATGTCGACATGGAAAACTAATATGTACGTTAATTCTGCAACAGGCCAAGTAGTAACTAAGACAATAAATATTAAGAGAGGTATATACCAAGGAGACTCTGTCGCCAATCTGGTTTTGTATAGCGATGAGTCCGTTATCTACACTAATTAATCAAACAGCACAAGGATATAAAATAAAAGATGCGCCTCACAATATAACCCACCAACTGTATATGGACGATTTGAAATTGATTTGTAAGAGTAAAGAAGAACTTCACAGAACTATTAAAACAGTACATGAATTCTCTACAGATATACAGATGAAGTTTGGAATAGATAAATGTGCTATTGCTGCATTTCATCGTGGAAAACTAAGGCATACCGAAAATCTAAAACTTAACCCAAGAAGAACAAATTAAAGCTTTAGAACCAGAAGAAACATACAAGTATTTAGGTATAGAAGAAGGGGATGGCATTAATCACCCTAAAATGAAAGACTTTATCAGTAGAGAATACTTTACTAGACTTAAAAAAATCCTATATACTCACCTAAACTGCAGAAATAAATTCCAGGCCATCGGTGCTCTGGCATTACCTGTCATTAGATATATATTTTTGGGATAATTGATTGGACCATGCAAGAAATACAAAAATTAGACCGAAAGACAAGGAAATTCCTAAAAATTAATGGATTAGTTCATCCCAAACAAGATGTAGAAAGATTATACGTCAAAAGAAAATTAGGTGGTAGAGGTTTACAACAAATAGAGGCAAGTTATTATAACACAATTTATAGCCTAAGTTACTATATGAAGAAAAATATTCACCGGGACACTAATTGAAAACATAACAAAATTTGAATGAGCCTACCACAATCAAAATCTATTCTCAAAAAATCAAAGAAAATTCAGGAGAAACTTTATAAACCTATAGGAGAACCAGAAGAAGTGTATGGGAGTTATGGGGCAGAAATAGAAGAAACTCAAGAAGAAGGAGCTCGGTACACAACACAACAGCTAGTTCAACAAGATAACAGATCTCCAAATACAATTAAAGAAAAGAGCCAGCAAAGACTTTTTGAAATTTGGAAGAACAAGAAATTACATGGTCAAAAACTTACAGATATGGACAAGATCAAGTATGACAAAGTCCAATCTTTTAAGTGGCTAACAATTGGTACTTTGAAAGGAGAAACTGAAAGCTTGTTAACAGCTACACAAGATCAAGCAATAAAAACGCGGTACATTGCGCAAAAAAAATTATAAAAGTGACATAGATAAAAAATGTAGGGTTTGTAAAAAAGAAGATGAAACCATACATCATATAATATCGGCTTGTGGTTCATTGGCAAAAAAGGAATACATAGATAGGCATAACAAAGTATGTAGTTTAATTCATTATAACATTTGTAAATTTTATGTTTGTCCAAATTTAGAAAAATACTGGTATAAACACGAACCACAAAAAGTAACTATAAGCACTGATAATCAAGTTACAGTATTATATGATATGGGCATCCAAACAGACCGAGAAATACGAGCTAATAGACCAGATATTGTAATAAAAACAAAGAAAATTACTTATATTATAGACGTATCCAGCGGATGAAAACATTATTGCAAAGACTGCCGAGAAACTTCTCAAATATAAAAATTTAGAAATCGAAATTAAAAGAATGTGGCAAACAAAAACTATGTAGCTCCTATTATTATGGGCAAGACGCCCATAATAATAGGAGCTACGGGTTTCGTTGACGATGAGTTTCAAAAGAACATCGAAAAAATGCCTGGTAAACATGACCCTACCGAAATCCAGACAACGGCAATAATTGGAACAGCATATATCATTAGAAAGGTGCTAACGTAGACATCCATACCTAAGCTGCTTGGTAAGCTGCCGGATGGAGTGGTTCTTCCGAACTGCGGAATACATATTTATCCAGAATATCGGGATCAACAATAATTTGTATTTTCATTTTATAATGTAATATATGTATTAGTAGTTTGTGAAATAAAGAGATAATAATAATAATAGTTAAGTTCGAGTAGGTCCACATCACCAACAGGACAAGACAAGAAATATATAATAAAAATAATTATGTATTGTACCTATAATTATGTTATGTATACTTGCCTAAATGGCCGTATGTATAATAAAAATGTACCTATTAAAGTGAAAATAAAGAATAATAATAATAATAATAATAATAATAATAATAATAATAATGACACAAGAAATATTTCCATTAATTTATATTTTATCTAAACTTTTTGTTTTCCATATTTTATATGTTACAGATATATCTAAATTTGAAATTCGACATATGCGCGTGGACGTGAAGAACGCACAATCTGGGACATTTAGGAGCAGTACATTACAAATTGTAACGATGCGCCTTATAAGGTAAGATTTAAAACAGGTCCTAAAAATAAAAATACATAGATAAAAATTGCGTACAATTATTTGTTTTATAACTTATTAAAAAAAAAAATCTCTAAAATAATCCTTAATTGATTGACAGAGCTAAAACACTGCTAGTCAACTCCTCTCACCTTTAATCACTTGTTCATGCTACCATCCATGGCTTCTAAAAACAGATTACACACAAAGAATAAATAAATAATTAATGATGATTTTATTACTTGTACTCATTTCTTTGAGAACATAAGAGACAAACAATATGTCTGATAAATTACAATAATATTACACAATAATTATTGTCAAAAAAAAATCCGTTTTTTATACAGGGTGTTTCCTTTAAAACAACCAGCGCTTTTTTGGGCGAAATAATGACTTTAGAGAAAAATGTTATATACAAAAAATTACCAGGAAAAAGGGCTTAATTTATGAGGAATAATAAATAAAAAATTCAACCAGTGGTTCTCAAACGGTAGAATAAAATTATATTTTTTTAAATGGCAACCTAATAAAAGTTGAGGAAAGTTCCGGAGCACTGGAAGAAGAATTAAAGGAACATTCTAGAACATTGGAAAGGGAATTGCATGAAGGTTCTGGAAAAGCGGAGGAAAATTCCGGAGTACTGGACGAAGAATTCTGGAAGAGTAGAGGAGAATTATGAAATTCTGGAACAAACATTGAAACAAGGATGGGAGAAGACTTCTAGAAAAACTGAAGAAAGTCTGCAAGAGAAAAAGGGCTTAATTTATGAGGAATAATAAATAAAAAATTCAACCAGTGGTTCTCAAACGGTAGAATAAAATTATATTTTTTTAAATGGCAACGTTATTTTTTTGTCCATTAGATAGAGAATTTTTTTCTGATTTCAACGATATAAATATGATATGGGGTTGTATAACAATTATTTCGAGAAAAATGATATTAAAAAGCAGAAATAATTCTACAATATTGAAGTAGGCTATGCAATAAAGAAATGCAAACAAATGATACAGGTGACAGATAGTTTTGTTACTTACGTTATTAAGTGTTTGTTTTCGTAATTGTTTAATTACTTATTAATAAAAAATGGCTTTGCAGTTGCAAGAATTAACAAATTTAGACTATTTTAATCTTACTGTTATGTATGGAGAGTGTGAAAGAAATTTAAATTCAACGATACGAAGATTTTCACGGCTTTATGTAGTTCATTTGTTATTATGAATTTCTTAGTAAAACAAGTTATTTTAGATATAAGAAAATAATATACTATCGTAACCTAGGCAATAGTCGTATTAATAGTTGTTTATTGCATAGCCTACTTCAATATTGTAAAATTATTTCTGATTTTTAATATCATTTTTCTCGAAATAATTGTTATACAACCCCATATCATATTTATATCGTTGAAATCAGAAAAAAATTCTCTATCTAATGGACAAAAAAATAAGGTTGCCATTTAAAAAAATATAATTTTATTCTACCGTTTGAGAACCACTGGTTGAATTTTTTATTTATTATTCCTCATAAATTAAGCCCTTTTTCCTGGTAATTTTTTGTATATAACATTTTTCTCTAACGTCATTAGTTCGCCCAAAAAAGCGCTGGTTGTTTTAAAGGAAACACCCTGTATGTTACAGATCTTACCAAATTTTGAAGTCCACATTCGCGTCAAGAAATATACCATCAGGAAATTTGGGAGCAGTTAGCAGTTCATTACAAATAAGGTAAGATTTAAAAAAAACAGATACTAAAAAAATACATGGTTTCTTAAAAAATATTCACTATCAACAAAAAATAAACAATTAATCATATAAAGGATCACAAAATTACTCTTTATATATATATATATATATATATATATATATATATATATATTGTCACGTGCGCCCCCGAAAGAATAGTATACAACGCCGCCACTGAACGAATGTACGAGAACAATGACGCAATCCCTGGCGCCGCAGCGGCTGGACTCTAATTGCGCTGTGACCTCGTTCCTTTGTGTGCCGGTCATTGTCGCTTCGAAGGCTTCTAGACTGTTATGCGGTGTATAAATATCGGCCGAGAGAAGGAGGAGAGTCAGTCTCATATATACAAGCAACCAGATATGAACTCGGTGATATAAATAAACAGTTTAACAGTTGTTAACATAAATAAATGTAGTTATATAAATAAGTGTTGTGATATAAATGTTAGTTAAATAAATAATCGTAGTGTTTAAGCATTTAATAATATTCTTAGTGTTTATAATTATTTAATCATAGTGTTAGTTGTTCTTATTATCTTTAATATTTAATCTTTATTTATTTATCGTTTATTAAACGCATTCTTTTGGTTAATAATATTTGTCTGTGTTTTACACTTCACCCATATAAATAAAAACGTTACAATTGGTGTCAGGTGTGGGGTTGTTAAACTGTGAAGTGTAAATAAAAATAAATAAAATGGCGACTAAACAATTAAAATTAAGTGAATTGAAAGTAAGTGATCTCAAGACAGAACTGGAAGAACGAGATTTGGAAGCAACAGGAAAGAAGTCAGTGCTTCAAGAAAGACTGCGGCAAGCCTTAATCGATGCTGGTGAAAATCCTGAAGATTACTTATTCGAAATTCCGTATGACGTATCCGACGTTTGTAAACTTGTAGAAGAAAATCTTAAAAGATTAGAACAAATATTGGAAGAAAATTCTGGGCGTTTGCATCGGATATTGGAGACAAGTTCTGGAAAAGTTGAGGAAAGTTCCGGAGCACTGGAAGAAGAATTAAAGGAACATTCTAGAACATTGGAAAGGGAATTGCATGAAGGTTCTGGAAAAGCGGAGGAAAATTCCGGAGTACTGGACGAAGAATTCTGGAAGAGTAGAGGAGAATTATGAAATTCTGGAACAAACATTGAAACAAGGATGGGAGAAGACTTCTAGAAAAACTGAAGAAAGTCTGCAAGAATTTGGAGCCGATGTAACTCGTTCGGTTCGTCTCACACATCGTACAGCTCCTGACAAGGATTTGGAGTACTTGGCCACTCAGAGACTCATCTTCGGAGTTCGAGACAGCAATACTCAGCAAGCACAGCAATTATGTCACCCAAAAACTATGGTTAACGCACTCTCATATATATCAGATCATGAAACTGCCAAACAAGTTTCACGTAACCAATCGCGAGTGCGTAATATTTATGCTAAGGGAAATGTAAACACCGAAGGCATGGATGAAAAAGTGCGACGAATTACAAATGAAGTGTTTGCAAGAAGAAAGAAACTCCGCGTTTACAAAAGAAGACGGAAGCGAAAAAGAAAGAGAACGCGAAAAAGAAAGAAAGCATGTCTAGTAAGAAATTAAAAAAAAATGTAGGCAGAAATACTAGAGGTAAAGGACGAATCCATTGATGTGAAGGATGGATATGAAGAAAGAAACGGAAGCGAAAAAAGAAAGAGATCGCGAGAGAGGAAGAGAGCATGCTCAGCAAGAAATTAAAGAAGAAATCTAGGAAGAAATTCCAGTAGTAGAGGAAAGCCAACCTGAAATGAATAGTTTTCTGACGAGCAGCTGCAATCTAAGTAGTTTGAAACGGGGCCTGAAGACAGCGGGGAAGACGTGCCCTTGGCGATTCGTATGGACAGTTCGAGTGGAAAACGAAAACTCGAGTTAGATAACGATGACGAAGATGACATACCTCTCACCACAAGGAAGCAGAAAGTCAAGACAGAGAAAGGAACTTGAAAGGAAGAGAAGTAGCGTCGACGCATTGTTCAGAAGGCCATGCTAAGGGAGGCAAATATGGTAGTCGACTAGAAGAAAAACATTCCACCATTACCAGAATAACAGTAGTCAACGATAGTAGGCAACCCGATGGACTACGCAAGGACCCGAATTTGAAAATATTACTGGAATGGAAAACGACGAGAGCAAACCAATATGAGAAGATGTTGCACCACAGTCACAGATTGTAAAATCGTACTGGGCGCAATGTGACTCCATGGTGATAGGTGGCCTGTTAAAGCGTGTGGTTGAGAATGCCATGGAACTGAGAAGAGAACTCAGTTGGTTATTCCTAAGAGTATAGTACCAGACGTGTTAGAAGAGATCCATGATGGATCTAGAGGTGGCCATTTGGGAGTCAACAAAACATTAGAAAGATTGCGCCAGCGATTTTACTGGGTTAACTGCAAGGAAGACGTTAAAGACTGGTGCAAGAAATGTGTAGTTTGCGCTGGAAGCAACGGCCCTCATAGACGACGGAAAGCTCCAATGCGTCAATACAACGTTGGCAGTCCATTTGAGCGCATTGCGATTGACGTGGCCGGACCATTTCCAGAAAGCGAAGACGGAAATAAATACATCGTGGTTGTCATGGACTACTTCACCAAATGGGTTGAAGCCTATCCATTACCCAACCATGAAGCTACTACGGTCGCCGAAACCTTAGTCAAGGAGTGTATATGCCGATTCGGAGTTCCACGTGAACTTCACTCCGACCAGGGGAGAAATTTTGAGTCTGCCGTTTTCCAAAATATCTGTAAGATATTAGGGATTAATAAAACGAGGACAACTGCATTACATCCGCAGTCCGATGGCATGGTTGAACGCATGAACAGAACGATCAACCGATATTTGTCGAAGGTAGTCTCCAACCACCAAAGAGACTGGGACCGACATCTTCATCTGTTCTTAATGGCTTATCGTTCATCCGTGCATGAAACCACAGGGCAAAGTCCTGCGAACATCTTATTCGGGCGTGAGTTGCGCCTGCCATGTTACTTGGTGTTCGGCAGTAAACCTGGGGAAGATCTGGCCGGGGAAGATTACGTAACGGACTTACGGAGAAGAATGGACGACATTCATGAACAAGTCCGCACAAACACTCAAGCTACCAGCGACCGAATGAAGGACCAGTATGACATTAAGGCAGAAAAAAGTGGATCCCAACCAGGGGATTTAGTGTGGCTTTACAATCCTCAAAGGTGCCGAGGTTTATCACCAAAGCTACAAAGAAATTGGGAAGGTCCATATGAGGTCGTTAAGAGAATAAATGACGTGATATACAGGATTAGAAAAACACCAACAGGGAAGCCGAAAGTAGTACACTTCAATCGGCTAGCCCCATTCGCTGGTGACAACAATGAAGACCATCATGGAGCAACGGTTCGTCGGATCATAGCTCAGGAACCGACTTTTGAAGACTTCATGGAACAGTATTCCTTTGATCACAAGGCGCGGTATGGCGTGACGACAGAACAACATAGAGATCTGTTCACCGTGTCCTCAGATTATTCCCTCGGCCACTGCGTATCGGAAGACTTAAAGATGTCACGCGGCATAGCGTCAGTCTTTAAGACAAAATTTGGACGACTCCAAGAACTGGCCAACCAAGTTCCATCCGTCGGGAAGACGCTACGACTGAGGGATAACAATACAGAACAACAGCGGTATATCTACTACCTGGTCACAAAACCACGCTCGTACCAGAAGCCGTCATATCGCAATCTGTGGAGCTCGCTGTGTGACTTGAAGGATCATCTGCTAGAGAATGACATGTTGAAGTTGGCAGTACCGAAGTTAGGCTGTGGACTAGATGTATAGATGGTTTGGATTGGAGGGTTGTTAAGAACATGTTAGAGATCCTCTTCCGCTATACAGGTATTGAAATTATCGTCTGCAGCTTTAACCCTAACGAACAGAAAGAAGAACTCCAGCGGACCATCGACTGTCATTTCTTCAAGACTTCCAAGTGTACCAAGGGTAATTCATGTAGATTTCGTCATCAAGAACTGTTCCGGGACGGAATTATATATATATATATATATATATATATATATATATATAATTTAATTTATATGAAGCATGAACATTATTCTGAAGGTTAACATGATTACAATGAGAACTGAGTTTCATTTTTTTAAACTATTACTTTTCAAAATAATACCTATGTTGGATTATTGCACATTACTTTTTATTTCAGATGTAGTGACGAAGAAAAGTTAATTTAAATAAATAGGAATTTAAATCTCTATATATAAAAGATCCAACGTCTGCATAGGAATTGATAATGCAGTCACAACGAATGATTTGAAGAAAAAAAGAATGGGCCTTTAAGCTGGATTCAGAGATTGCGTAGTAAACATAACATAGAATAGCACAGAAAAACATAGATAATGAACATACGGAAAAGTGTGTACTGATTCAGAGTTACAGACATAGCATAGCACAACACAGCATAACACGGAGAATTGGCCATATTTTATTTCGAAGCTATGTTTTGCCATGTTCGGTCATGTGCGCTATGTTTCGTGAGTATTCGTAGTTAAACCACGCCTACTTCTACAGCGCGTTAATGTTGACAACTATAGTCAAATTTTTTGACTCTGTCGGGTACAGTAATAAAATTATAAATGAACTATAAATATCGCAATTATGATAAAGCGGCATATCCTTTACTTTCTGTAGTATAATACTGTTTGGCATCGGCCCATATTTTTGAGCCGCTCTATTCATTTATGTTAAAAGACTGTAAGGCTATTTTCCTATACATACCTGGTAGACGTTTGATTCAATGCATGAATAGAGCGGCTCAAAAATATGGGCCGATGCCAAACAGTATTATACTGCAGAAAGTAAAGGATATGCCGCTTTATCATAATTACGATATTTATAGTTCATTTACAGCGGTAATAATAAACAAATTCCTATTTCCAGATTAGCTATTGCGAGAATAACTTTTAACCCTGTGTTAACATAAACTTGTTATTAATAAACATATTTTATTTTAAAAATAACAAATCCTTGTTTGACACATATTATGCCATTGTTTGAGTGATTCTGATAAGTGTGAATATAGCATAGTATAGAATTTGACAGTTTCCGAACAGGTTAAATGTAAGTAGCTGCAATGGAAAAGAAAAAACGCGATAAAAATTTCGCAGAAAGAGACAAAACAGATTTAATAGAGATTTCTGGGAAATTTAAATCTATTTTGGAGGACAAGAAAACAAATTCACAGAGTGTATCACGAAAAAAGAAAGTATGGGAACAAATAACCTGTATATTTAATAGTACCCATGAAATTACAAAATCGCAATGTTGCTTTAATTATATCCCCTTAGGATTTTTTTTAAAAAAGGTTTTTAATTGTAACAAAGAAATGCTTGATTACAATAATGAGAATGTGATTCCAACAAAGAAAATGACCAATCATACTAAAAAATATTATAATAATTGTTCTTGTATGTATTTAACAGAAATTTTTGATTACAATAAAGAAAATTTGATTGTAATCGTTGTTGGGTTTAGGCGGTGAACTAATAACAAAGTAGATATACGCGGCAAAATCGTAAATCCGCCAGTGGCCATGTTCCTGTTCCAGTAAATATTAAAATTACCTTAAATAAATAATAAGTTGAAGCATATCTAAAATCGGTAATCCTCTGTTATCAACTGATTCTGCCAGTTGTGGTTTAATTAAATTTAAAATATGTTAGTGTTGTCTTACTAAACCGAAATCATCTTTTAAATTCATCATTGTCAAATGAAGTAAAAGGATTGCTTCGTTTTTTATAAACTTTGGTTTTATTAAATATAGTTAATATATTTAAAATTTGTTCTTCAGAGGATATTGAGTCTGTATCTGACGAACAAGATGTAGACGAATCTTCGATAGGATTCATATTGTCAATTCACAATGGTAGATAATTACAAATTATGACAATATAGGTTAACTTAACTTATTGTTTTTGTCTAACCCACGTCTAACCCGTCAAAACTGGCGAACTAATTTATGCCGAGTTTATTCTCGAGTTAAGTCTTATTCCATGTTTATTATTATACAATCGTGGGTTAAGCTCGTGATAAACTATTCTTGTGTTAAAAAGAAGCTATTCTGAACTTAACCCTTGTTTATTATTACCGCTGTTATAGTTTTATTACCGTACCCGACAGAGTCAAAAAATTTGACTATAGCTAACATTTGTTTTGAAGTTTGGTTAAGACAACTTTTAAGTTATTTTGTATTGCAGTTGTGTTTATTATAATTATTTAAAAAGTGACAGCTAAATAAAACTTGTGAAATCAGCAACAAATACTGACATGAAATTATCTACATACAACAATTCTATGTTTTCTGTACAATCTCTGAATTGGTTTTAAGTTTCTATGTTTTCCTGTTTTGTGTATTCCTATGCTGTGTTTACTACGCAATCTCTGAATCCAGCTTTTGTATTGCCGAATAATTATTTCTAATGATAAATAAAACAGATTCACCATTGAATGTAAACATGTAAATAAACAAAATCTGATTTTATATTTCCAATGAAAAGTAAAAAATATATGATAGAATATTGTTATTAATTCGTCATATTTTTAGATTAATCATTCCGATTAATGGAAATACAAACTCTGTAGCAAATAATTGAAAATACTGATGACAAAATGTAATTACAATCTTGAATGGTTTGAAGAAAATATGTGTGTACGTTTCTTTCTTTATAATTGCCCAAACATTATTCATAATGATGATTTAAACAGAATCGCTTTGAATACAAATATCAAAATAAACAAAATTTGATGTATATGTCTGATGAAAAGGAAATATATTGTTATTAGATCGTTACTGTTTCAGATTAGTTCCAAAGACAATACAAATTCTTTAGGATATACCAAGAAATACTGATGCGAAATGATATTGTAATGACAATCTTAATATATTTGCAAAATATTAATTACGAATTGTAATAGATTTTTATAATATTCACTCGATCGTTAGCGTTTAAGAAATTCATTTTGACTGTATTGCTTTTGTATTAAAACAAATATTTAAACAAATATAAGATTTGTAGGTTTTATAGCCATGAGCACGTCTATCGCGAGTTGAAAATGGTCCAGCGAAATCAACACCGCAAAAATAAAACGGATGCGATGGTGTCACATGGTCTTGGGGTAGGTTTCCCATTTCTTGATTATATATTCGTGGTCTAACCTTATAACAATTTAAACATTTATGTATAATGTTCCGTATAAGACTTTTGCCCTTTACAGGCCAATAATTTTGACGAATTATGTTTAATAAGCTTTGTTGACCACAATGCAAATTGTCAACGTGATATTAAGATATTATAAGTTTTGTTAAAATGTGATTTGCAGGCAAAATAATTTGATGTTTTTGGTCGAAATCTAATTTTGAATTATTCAGTCTACCTCCAACTCTGAGTATGTGTCTAAAAATGGAGCTAGTGATAGAATGTTTGAATCAGATGGTACTTCCTTACCTTGTTCTAAATGTTTAATTTCTGTTTGATAAACTTCAATCTGACTTAATTTTATTAATGTATTAAGAGCGCCAGATCGCTCTCTAACTAACAAACTTCCGGAAGTTGGTTTCAATTTTTTAATTTTCTTGTAACAATTGTTTATAAACCTTTTACAATATGCAACTACATTAACTAATTTATGTAATGTAGAAAATTTAGAAAAAAATGTTATTATCGATAACAACTGTTTTTAAAACTATCGATGTTGGTTTTTCTTCCGGTACGGTAACGACGTTTATTTCTGTTTGTACATAATTTGTTTCCTTTGATAACCACGTGGGTCCAAACCACCACAGAGTGGATTTTTTTTTATCTTTTCTGCACTTGTTCCACGAGAAATGAGGTCTGCGGGATTTTCTTTTGTATTAACATAATACCAAGAATTGACGTCTGTTAATCTCTGTATTTCTGCAACTCTGTTAGCCACGAAAGTTTTCCAACGCCCTGGGGGAGCGGCTATCCAAGCTAGAGCTATTTTCGAATCTAACCAATAACATTTTTTAGCAAATTCAAAATTTCACAAACACGATTTGTTAACTCGGCTAAAAGAGTTGCGGCACATAATTCTAGACGAGGTATTGACAATTTTTTTAAGGGAGCTACACGAGATCTCGCAGTTACCAAATTTATTTTACATGAATTGCCCTTAATCGATTTAATATAAATGCATGCACCATACGCACGTTCTGAGGCATCCGCAAAACCATGTAATTCCAAACGTTCATTATCCGAATCAATTATCTGACGTGGTATTTGAATCGAGTCAATAAATTCTAAATCCCTTTTGAATTCTAACCAATTTACACTAATTTCATGGGGTACTTCAGTATCCCAATCCAATTTCTGAGACCATAAAGTCTGTATCATTATTCTGGGTATTATTGTTATTGGAGAGATTAGCCCTAGAGGGTCGAAGATTTGCGCTGTTTCACTAAGAATTTTTCGTTTTGATATTTTGTTAGAATGTTCATTCTTAAACGAATATTGAAAATTATCATCAACTGGTTTATAAACTATTCCTAAAGTTTTAGTTTCATTTTTATTTATTGTTAAGTGAGTATTATTTGTGTCCTCTTCCAACATCGGAAAGTTCTCCGAATTACTAATCCACTTACGTAACTTGAATCCTGCTGATTCCAAAATTTTACAAATATTTGAGCAACGATTACTTAGTTCATTTAAATTATTTGACCCGGTCAATAAATCATCGACGTAGAATTCGTTTAGTATGGTTTGGGATTCTTCTGAAAATTTTTCCATATTTTCTATTGCAAGTTGTTGTAAAGATCTTATTGCTAAATAGGGGGCACTCGCTGTGCCATACGTAAGCGTCTTAAGCTTAAATGTTTGCAATTCGTCACTAAGATTTGATCTCCAAAATATTTTATGTAAGCAACGCTGATTTTCTGGAATTAAAATTTGCCGATACATCTTTCAATGTCTGCGGTAGCAACATATTTGTTTTCTAAAGTTAATCAAAATTGAGAATAAATCAGCTTGAGTAGTTGGTTCCACGAATTGAACATCATTTAATGAATAATTAGAATCTGTTTTAAACGACACATCGGAAACTACTCTTAATTTTGTGGTGACACTGGATTCTCGAATAACCGGGTGATGTGGTATATAGTATTCAACTTCCGACTCTGAAAGTGACACCTTCGACATGTGCCCTAATGCCTCATACTCTGTCATAAAGTCTGTATACATTTGTTTAAGCTGTGGATTTTTCTGCAATTTATTTTCCAGCATAAAAAATCGTTTCAAAGCACCTGATTTTGAATCGCCTAGCAAATGATAATTGTCTTTAAAGGGAATATTAACTTTAAATCTACCTGATATATCTCTAGTTGTTGTTTCCACGAATAGGTCTTCACAAAAATTTTCTTCCTTTGTAAGATTTGAATATTGATTAATTTTAAAGTCCTCTACCTGCCAAAAACGTTCAATTTTTGACTCTAAACTTAAATATGAAAGCGAGGTGTCTGAATTAGTTTTGTAATTTACCTGACCTGAAACGACCCAACCAAATTTACTATTTTGTAATATTAATTTTGAACCCCTTAAATTAATTTTATCATTCTCTAAAATTTCCCAAAATACTGGTGCACCTAGTAAAATTTCGACTGGTTTAGAAATATTAAAAGAATTATCTGCTAAATTAATATTTCTTGGTATATTAATGGAAGATTTTTCAAATGAAATTTGAGGCAAACGTTCTGTTATTTTATCTAATATCAAAAATGATAAATCTTTCGAATAAGTATTAAATTTTGACTTTATACATGCCGTAGTGCAATGTGTGATATTTGAATTAGTGTAATTCCACTAATTTTCAAATTCGATTGGTGTTTATCTAATTGTAATTTATTGGCTAATTCATAACTAATAAAATTGGATTGAGACGCTAAATCCAAAAGTGCGCGAGCTGTACGCGATTCACCATTTTTATTATAAATAATTACTTCCACAGAAGGCAACAATGTTTGAATAGATAAACTATTTTCCAACGAACAATCAGCAACTACTGTATTAGTACAAACAGGTGTTTCGATTTTATCACCTTCAACATCAGATTTTTTGATTTTATTCATATGCAACAATGTGTTGTGCGGTTCTGAACAATCTCTACAATTCGGTTCTTTGCATTTACTTAAATAATGACCCTTTTTTAAACAATTCACACAAAGATTTGATTCTTTTACGAATTTAAATCGATCATATACTGATTTTTTTAACAAAATGTGTACAAGAACAAAGATCATGATTAGTCATTTTGCACAATGGGCAATAAGGTTTTTTATCATTTGTTGACAGTGATACGAACGATATCGAATGTAATTTAGGTTTCGAATTATGGTTATTTTGAAATTGCTTTGTTGATTCTGCTGAATCCGATTTTTCGACTAAAAACTCAATTAGTTTTGTGTATGTTGGAAGTTCATCCTTTGTATATTTATAATGAACATAATTAGCATTCTCGAACAAGACGAAAATCTAATTTAGAAATTATTATGGGAACCATCAATGCGTCCCATTTGTCGATATCAACCTTTAATGCTTTTAAGCTACGAGAATGTTGTTCTAACAAATTAATAAAAGATTGTAAATTGATACATTTTAAATTTAATATTTCATTAACGTGGCTATAAATAATTTTTCTAGTATTACTAAATCTTTCGGTGATAAATTTGATTGCAACATCGTAATTATCAGAAGTAGTTTCTAATGAATTTATAGTATTTAGAGATTCACCCTTTAAAGCCGATCTTAGGTAATATAATTTTTCGACATTAGATAAACTTGTATTTTCGTGGATAAGAGCATTAAATGCATCTTGAAACGGACACCATTTTGTAAATTCTCCCGAAAACGAAGGTAAATCTATTACATGCAATTTAAATGCTTGTTTTTTAACAATATTACTTGTACCAGAATTTTCAATTTCCAAAATTTCATTACTTTTATTAAAGTTATCTGTAATTGACTGAAGAATTGAAATTGCATTAAAATATCTATTTTCTATTGCTGATCTAATTTTATATTCATTATCTACATTATCGGTGTCAGTTAATGATTCTATTTCATTCTAAAAATTGTCAAATTCATTAGATTTTGATTGTAATCTATCTAATCGTACTTTTACATTATTTATAAGAATTGAATTTTTATCACTATTTTCATTTTCATCTAAAAAAATTTCTAAATCTGTAAGATGTTTTTTAAAGCTACCACGCTTACAGCGCAATTGTTCTAATGTGAAAGATATGGTACTCCACACAAGTTAAATCTGAAGCAAATCATGCAAAATGAAGGGAATGGACTTACTACTTGTACGATTACGATTATCGTCTTCAAAGGCTGCATACAACACGGTGCTCTCGAACTCGATGATGTTGCGTTCCACGATGAATCAAATTGATGATGTAATCACGAAGTGCGAAGTATGTTTTTAAATGTATGGTGTCTGCATCTGGCTCGAAGGACCAATATGTTAAGTATCGCGTTGCTTGGAAGGTCCTTGCAGTGACACGAAAACTAAGCACAACAATTGGATCAGATATACCACTTTAATTATAACATACATATATACAATATTTACATCATCATACGTAGCAAAAAACGAATGTGTGTATGTTCAACGATATGAACTTTTATTACAAATTATATGATACGAACTGTACGAACTATCTTCAATTATTGTCAACTATTTTCAACTATTTTGTCTACTGTCGCAAACACAGAATTTAAGACAAATTCGTGCAATTGTTACCGCCCTCCACAAGAGGAAGGCACCAATCACAGGAAAAATCCAAAAAAAGGGAGGTGCTAAACAAAATGTTCTGGACATGCATTCCAGTACCTAGCGAAGAATAAATGCTAAACAAATACATTCAAAATGTAAAATTCCCCGACTTAACCCTAAGTCCAATACAATGGGGTGCAGATGGTCAACAGGCGACAGATTATATTTAATGGCATATAATAAAAATATAAACTAATAAAGTTAAAAGCATACATTAAGATCAAACAAAATATTATAATACTAAGAAATGTATTATTACTTGCAATATGTTTAAATATGCATTTGCGAAGCAAACAATGAATGTACGTTTCTTTCTTTATAATTGCCCAAACATTATTCATAATGATGATTTAAACAGAATCGCTTTGAATACAAATATCAAAATAAACAAAATTTGATGTATATGGCTGATGAAAAGGAAATATACGATAGAATATTGTTATTACATCGTTACTGTTTCAGATTAGTTCCAAAGACAATACAAATTCTTTAGTAAATACTATGAAATACTGATGCGAAATGATAATGAAATGACAATCTTTATATTTGCAAAAAAAATATAGAAGTGTTTTTTTTTTTGGTAAGTTATTCTTTGTTTTCTTAAAAATTACTGCAGTTTAATTTGACGTTTTAATTGTTAATATTAAAAATGTGTTAACAAACTGCAAAGAAAAAAATCACTTTACTGGAAAACATGTATTAGTTATTGATTCATGTTTGTGTATAAAGTGATACATTTTTCTTTTATTTTGTAATTACGCCTTTCATGGCAATTTCTCTTTCTATGATACATGCTTCTGCGATTTTTCCAGTTTTCCATCTTTTCCAAAAATTTTCTATATAAATATTGAAACCAATTGAATTTTAAATAATATTCATATGTTGTCCTCTCAGAGACAAATTTAAATAAAATATTTCAATTTTTTAAAAAAGCAAATAATGTATTAGAATATATATACCGTGTGTCCCAAACAAACCTTGACATAGGCGTTTAATATGGGAAAACAGTTTTTTGCAAATAAAAAGTGTCCGGCAGAGAATTAAGCCATGCAATTGAACATGATAATAGTACATTACCTCCTGTACGTTATTTAATACTAACTACTGCATTATCAGTGCATAAAGTAAAGAAAATTATAAATAACTGTGAATAAATATTTTTTATAATATTTTATTATGAAATATAAAAGGATTCTCTTTTCGACTAGGTGTATAAAAAGTACCCGCCATTTTACTTTTTAATCATATAACATATGGATTATTTTACATGATTGTAAAGCAAATTTGATGCAAATTTGTAAAAAAAATATAGTATGTTCTGGTTGAAATTTCAAAGTTGGTATTAATTACTAATAAACCGGAACTGGTATCATGAATGTACATCCGTCATCAAGTAGCTTATAATTATAATTAACTGGAAACAAATATTTGGTTCATTATTTTATTATGTAATAAAAAATATTTGTAAATGTCATTGTAGCTGATTGGTTAGCGTGTCTGCGTGTGGAATGAAAGAATTTTTGCAGATTGGGGTTCGAGTCTCCATCAAGCTAAACTTTTCATTATTTATTTTTTATTTATGAATTAATTATGAATTGTAGTACATTTTTATAATATTCACTCGATCGTTAGCGTGTAAGAAATGCATTTTGACACGAATATTTAATATAAACAAAACAAAAAACCAAACAATGAACACATTGTTGACACGAAATATATATATATAATCTTTTCTTCTTTACCCTTTCGGGTGTCGAAGTACTCTTCTTTCTGTTTTTATTCTTCTTTTATTAAATTATGCCAATTTTTTTGCATATCTTCTTTTTCTTCAGTATTTCTTCTATTACCGTATCCCATTTTTTCTTCTGTCTTCCAATTTTTCTTTTTCCTGTTACTTTCGTTTGCCATACTTTCTTGACCTGTTTTCCATCGTTCATTCTTATCAAGTGGCCCCCCCATTGAAGTTGTTTGTTTTCCACTATTTTGTTTATTTCTGTTATTTCTAGTTCTCTTCTTATGTCTTCGTTTGTTTTCTTATCTAATTTCGTTATCCCTTTCACTCTTCTCAAATACTTCATCTCCATAGCTTGGATTTTACTTTTCTGCCTTTTAGAGTGAATCCAGGTTTCGCTTCCGTGAATTAAGGTTGGTAGGAATATTGTTTTATAAGTTGTTATCTTTGTTTTTCGTGAAATATGTTTGTTGTTTAGTATTAGCTTGTTTAGGATGAAGTATAGTTTTGTTGCTGCTTGTATTCTATTGTTTATTTCCATTTCTATTCCTCCTTGATTTTCTATTATGGATCCGAGGTATTTATAGTAGTTTACTTGTTCCAAGAGTTTGTTGTTTATTTGTATGTTAATTGTTTCTTTTTTGTCGCTGATTTTCATGACTTTAGTTTTCTCTATGTTTACTGTCATTCCTGCTATTTTTAGTTCCTCCGTCCATATATTTATGTTGTCTTGCAAATCTTTCTGTGACGAAGCAAATATAGCTAGATCGTCCGCAAAAATACATTCCGATATTGTTGTAGGTCGTAATTTTTGGTATCCGATGAACACTTTTTTTGTTTTTGATTTGACTTTCTTCATTATATCGTCCATTAAAGTTATGAAGAGCATAGGGCGTAAACCTCCTCCTTGTCGCAGACCATCGGTAGTTGTGAACTCATCTGATTTTCTGTTTCCTGTTCTCACTATATTAGTTGTGCGACTGTAGATACTTTTCACTGCTCTAAGTAACTGCTGTCCAATTTTCCTTTTTTCCAGGATTTCCCAAATGTATTCCCTTTTTACTTTATCGAACGCTTTTTCTAAGTCTATGTAACATATATAAAGTTCTTTTTGGTGTTCTATTGTTTCTTCAACTAGGTTTCGCAAAGTAAATATGTGGTCGTTCGTACAATGACCTTTTCTGAAGCCGCTTTGTGTTGTTTCTAAAGTGAGTTCTATTTTTCCTCTGAGTCTGTTCTCTAGTATTGCTTCGTATACTTTCTCTACTGCACTTAAGAGCGTAATTCCTCTGTAGTTTGAACATGATCTATTGTCGCCTTTTTTGTGTATAGGTAAGATTATCTCTATTTGCCATTCTTTCGGAATTACGCCCTGTTCCTATATTTTGTTTAGCAGTTTAACGAAAAATAAAATACTTTAAATATATTTTTATGGAAAAAAAAATGGAGAGGTTGGTATGAATATTTGAAGTATAAAGTTCGGTTAAATATATTTGTCAAATAAAAGTTAAATATATAGTTATGTCGTTATTATAAAAATAAAAACTAGTCTACCGTATTAAATTAATATTCCCTGTGTATATCTACAACACTAAAACTAGTATTCATTCAATTTCAACCTATAAATCTAATGTTTAAAGTTTTGTGCGCTTGCTTACTCAACAATCTACGCTTAGCCTTGAGTAATTAAGCGTGCTCATCAATGTCTACCGAAAACACTCGCAGTGTTGCAAACTGTATTGAAACTAAAAACCAAACAATAGCGAGCCTAGAAGACATCAAAAAACTTCTACAGAATCAAACTGATGAACTGAATTTAAAATTTTTAGACTTGCAGAGCTCCATTGATGTATTCCATATTAAATGCAAAGATAACAAGCAGAGATGCGAGCTGTTAAAAAAAAGATTTGGAAATGAAAGAAACACGAATTGAAGCGCTAGAAAAAAAAATCCGTGAGAAGAACATTGTAATTTTCGGTGTCAAGGAAGAAGCAAGGGAAAATTTGGAATACGTAGTTCTAGATATAATAAAAAATAAGTTACAATTAAACTATGCAAACGAAGATAATATCGTAGAAGCAAGACGTATAGGGCGTATCGGAAAATCAGGAAATTCAAATCGCCTCAGACCAATACATGTTGAACTAAATTCAAAAAAAATAAAACTAAATATTCTCAAACAAGCAAAATTGATTAGAAATTTAAAAATTTATATTGAAGTGGACTATACCCAATGTTTTAGATGAGCGTAAAAAACTTAAACCGTACCTATTTAAAGCAAGAGAAGATGGGCATAAAACATACCTGAAATATGACAAATTGATAATTAATGGCGAAGCATTTACAGCCCAAGAACTAGAAAATATAACAACAAACGAAGTGGAGAATTTACACGAGCTATCACCAGAAAGACGAAATTCGGTATCAACCCCTAATTTAAACCATATCGCCCTAAATACTCCGATAACTCAATTAACAGAAGAAAGCAAAGCCAGCACTGAAAAATCAACACCAACAAACTCAAAACCGAAGAATGTTCTTAATGCAACTAAAGAAAAGAAAGGTGATAAAAAAGCAAGCGTCTTGAGAGGACCACTTGACAAGCATCTTACAGTTAAAACTAGATCCCAATCAATTCCAAAAAACTTGGAAGGGACGACCACCCATGGGAAGGCACAAGCTCAATAATATTTTGGAACACTCAGGGATACAAAAACTTATTTAAACTAAATACCAAAGAAGAAAGTATTTTGCAAAAACACGACATAATTTGTCTCACAGAAACATGGATTGAGTATAATCTCAATACAAAGCCAAGTTTTCTCCAAAATTATAACTTATTTCAACAAAAAGCAGTAAGAGAAAATAAAACAGGAAGAGCTATAGGCGGGATCGTTGTTTTTTCAAAATTAAAAGAAAATGCGATAACAGTTATCCAGAACGAAGTCCATTGGATTTTCCTAAAAATAAAAACAACTAAACATAATATTATTCTTGGGGTAGTATACTTCTCCCCTTCGTATATAAATGAAACACTCATTGAACTATTTTCAGAATCTATTCGTCACATAACAGATAGTTATACAGGTTATGTTTTAATAGTAGGAGGTGACTTTAACAGCAGAATAGGGAACTTGATCCAATCAGAAGATCTTCTCTTTTACAACACAAACCTGTCAGCATCACGTATATCGTGTGACAAGAAGATTAATAAAAATGGAAACAGCTTACTAGATATAATGGAACTAGAAAACCTATTTGTGATTAACGGAAGAACATTAAGTGATACGCCAGCGAATTTTACTTACATAAGCAAATCTGGAAAAAGTATAATAGATTTAATTTGGGTAAACATACCATCTTTAGAATTAATAAAAGATTTCTGCGTCCTTACCAACATTATACTATCTGATCATCTAATATGCCCAATAACTATCGAAAAACTAAATAAAGAAATGAAAATAGTAAACAGAACGGCACCCACTAAAATAGTGAAAACAATCTGGGATCCAAGAAAAGAACTTCTGTATAAGACCGAAATGGAACAAAGGCTTGATCATCAAATCACTCCCACCGACATATTCGTTTACTTAAAAGCGAAATAGAAAGTGTTTCGCGAGAAATAGGTATAGTTAAAGAATCATTGTCATCAAATTCCAACTCTACTCGCAGAAAAAATAAACCATGGTACAATGAAAATTGTGCAGCACTAAAAGTTGCTGCAAGACAAAATCTGAAAAAATGCAAAGCTCAAAATATGGCATCGGAACGACTTAAAAATTATCTACAAACAAAAAAGGAATACAAAAATACAATAAATGCTTCAAAAAGAGAGTACAAAAACAACATACGTCAACACTTAGAGCAAATTACAGACCAGAAACAATTTTGGAAAACAATAAAATTGCTCCAAACCTCACCTACTAGAACTAACGTAATAGCCTTCGAAGATTGGGTAAACTATTATAAAATGTTTTATGGACACAAAATTGACACAAATACTACATATTTTAGCGTTTTACACCCCTACTTAGATGGAGAAATAACCTCAGTAGAAATAAAACTAGCAATAAAAAATTTAAAAAACAATAAGAGTCCCGGAATTGACAATATTCTAAACGAACAATTAAAACATCTACCTCTTATTTGGATAAGCTATTTAAAAGATATGCTTAACAAATTTCTAATACATGAAAACGTACCAACTGAATTAAAAAAAAATTAGACTATCATTAATTCACAAAAAAGGAGATCTATCTAATCCGAACAATTACAGAGGGATTGCTCTTTTAAGCTCAGTGCTAAAACTATTAACATATATTTTAAATAATAGACTCCAAACCTGGGTGGAAAGTCATGAAATTCTGCCAGAAGCTCAGGCAGGATTTCGGAAGAACCGATCATGTACAGATAATATATTTGTTCTCGATACTATCATTCGCTCTAGGATGATAACAAATAAGGAAGGTACGTTCGCTGTATTCGTGGACCTTCAAAAAGCTTTTGATACAGTCCCGCATAAAATGCTGTGCGACAAAATTTATCAAATTGGAGTGAGTGGTAAACTTACAAGACTAATCAAAAACATCTACGAAGAAGCTACGACACAAATAAAAATTGGCAATGATAGCACTGATATACCGATCAATAAAGGAGTACTTCAAGGCGAATGTACAAGCCCTATATTATTTGCACTGTACATATCGGATTTAGAAAATGTCTTCAGAAAACAAGGGCTAGAAGGTATATACCTAACCCACCGAGTTGATATCCTCTCACTCCAATTTGCCGATGATTTAGTAATATTAGCAAAATCACCAATAGATGTTCAAAGGAAACTGAAAATTTTGGAAGAATATTGTAATCACCTCCAACTAAAAATTAATCCTGACAAGACGAAAGTTCTTCACTTCCATAGAGGAAGACCCCCAAAAACAAGTATTACATATACCTGCCAAAACAACATTATAAAACAAACCACGTCATATGTCTACCTAGGAGTAAAATTTACTTCTTCAGGGCTGTACACACAAGCAACACAAGAATTCGTAAATAAAGCAAAAGTAATAACGGGGACAATAAGAACAACACTAATGAGAGCAAAGGTTGAAAACTGGAATACCATCACAAAACTCTATAACGCAGTCCTTATACCGTCAGCGCTTTATGGAGCAGAAATATGGGCAACTAACACATTGGATATGCTAGAAAAAAATCAAGTAAACTACTTCAAAACGATATACCACTTACAAAGAAACACCCCCAATTACTTTATAAGAAGAGAATTTGGCCAGCAAAAAATTGAACTACGGATCTTCGAAAAAATGTTAAAATGGTGACTCAAACTATTGTTAGCAATGGATTATAGATATATAAAAATATGCTACAACAAACTAATATCAATAAGTAAGAAGAAAGAATCTGGAGATGGTAAACAAATAAAATTCAATTGGTTAAAAAAACTGGAAACTATGTTGTCAACAGCAAATTTTGGATGGGTATGGGAAGCCCAGAGCGCAACCGTTTTAAAAGAAGATAAAAGATAATATCTTAATCTCATACCAAGAAGTTCTGTATAATGCAGATACCCAGAGAATTATATCCTCATCCTACAATTCAAACCTTAAAAATTATACCTTTTCTCAACTGTACCTAAACTTCAATATCCCATTCCATGTCCTTAAATTATTAATACAAATACGTTCCAGCTGCCCACACCATACCAAGATATACCACGACGGTCATTGCTACAATTTCCAGAAGAATGAAATTTGCACACTGTGTAATACGTACGAAGAAGATGACCTAGACCATTTCTTTCTACGATGCCCAATGTACCAAGCCTTTCGTAACCATTACATCGCCAAAAATTTCCAAAACAGCGCAGAGGAATCCAGCCTAAACGACTTGATAGCAAATGTAAATACTTTTGTAGCTTATGACATATATAACTTTTTCCATGAATCTGTCAAAATTAGAAACTTTATTATGAATGTTTAATCATATTTATTATAACTAGATTGTATTATGTCAATTACAACCTCCTTTGTATAAGCACTAGCTTGATGACAAATAAACGTATTATTATTATTTTTTATGGAAAAAGCTTATTTCTAAATGATTGTAATTGGAAATAGAAGATAGATATTGAAATGGATAACAATATTTTATAAATAAAAATAATTGGTTTTAACAATAATAAAAATTGATTACAACAATCAAAATATGGATTTAATAAAAATGCATAATTTTTTCTTTTGATCTTAATAATACATGATAAAAACACAATGAATATCTGTATGTTTTGTATTTTTACTATATTTATAAAGGAAAAATATGTAGTATAGTTTAAAATCTTGCTTTTTACGGTTACTACTTTCATTGAAATTACTATTATATCGTGATAGAAAATTATTTGTAATTATTTAACTAATTCATCCATATTATCTCATAATATCTTTAATATAATTTGTAATTAGTAGATAAATAAAAAAAAATATGAAAAGTTTAGCTTGATGGAGATTTGAACCTCATCCTACAAAAATTATTTTATTCCACAGGCAGGCATGCTAACCATTCAGATACAATGACATTTAATTTTTTTTTATATAACAATAAAATATTGAAACAAATATTTATTGTAATTTTCTTTAATTTATGCAATGGTAATAAAGTAATTAGTATTAAATAACGTACAGGAGGTAAAGTACTATTATCATATTAAATAGCACGGCTTAATTTTCTGCCGGACACTTTTTATTTACAAAAAACTGTTTTCCCATGTTAAACGCCTGTCAAGGTTTGCTTGGGACACACGGTATATATATATATATATATATATATATATATATATATATATATATATATATATATATATATATATATATATATACACCGTGTGTCCCAAACAAACTTTGACATAGGCACTAATTATTGTATTTTCAGTACATAATTAAAGAAAATTATAAATAAATATTGTGGCTGAATGGTTAGCATGTCTGCCTGTGGAATGAAAGAACCTTTGATGGTTGAAGTTCGAATCTCCATCAAGCTAAACTTTTCATTATTTATTTTTGATTTATGAATTAATTACGAATACATTTTTATAATATTCACTCGATCGTTAGCGTTTAAGAAATTTATTTTGACACGAATATTTGATATAAAAAAAACAAAAAACCAAACAATGAGCACATTGTTGACACCAACGACCACACATATACTAGACAAAACATATCCTATACTTCACTATTGTTTGTTATGTTCTCGGCTGGACAGAAAGAGACAACTAGAGATAGAGACATATGGTGTCTACTCTAAAGTTTGTCAAGAGATGTCACTACTTGTTCTATAAACATGAAATGTACTATATTTGAAATATTTGAATTATTATTAACGAAAACCAATTATAAAATGCATGAAACTTTTTTCTAAATTTATTTTTGTTTCATGGTGAATCCGGATTTTGAAGTAAATATCTAAAATTAATTTAAGTAATTTAATTCCATGATTATTTAATAGATTCTGATCCAGAACATGATTATGCATATTCCAAAATTCCCGTAGGCAAATTTAGTTTTATTGTGCCTGGAGTTCGTTCATGATTCTGGTGTCATTGTTACGTCGCTCACTTTCGATGGAGCAGCGACAAACTTGAACATGGTGAAGCATTTGGGTGCTAATATAACAGACATCGACAAAATAAAAGTGTCATTTACACACCTTGTGATCGAAGATAAAGTTTTATTATACCGGACGCCTGTCATATGCAAAAATTGTTGAGGAACTGCTTAGCAAGTTGGTTCAATTTTGCCGAATTATCAATAATATCTTCAAGACTCCGAATACGGAAACTGTATTGCCATAGACAATACATCCATATTAAACGTGGCACAGAAAAAAACGATCACGGTGAACGTGAACACGGGTGAAGATTTAACTGTATCAAATGAAATATATAATGATCTCACTGATACTTATTTCTCCCCGACAACGTGGGATCTGACTTATGTTGACAATATTGTCACATACATGGCAGGGTTAGTTGTAAAGAAAATAAAAAAAAGCATCGTTTGCGGTATTTGCCTTGAATCACTAGAAAATAATAAGATGATTCTTACTAATAATTATAAATTACAAGTCCACAAAACATACGGCAATTTACAGCAGGCATCTGCTTTCGTCATAGACGTATGCAGAGCTGCTGAAAAATGCATAAGACATGCAAAATCAAATGGTAATATTTTTAAAATTAATATTACAAAACAATTAATTAATACTACCATGAGAAATTTGCCTACGGGTATTTTGGACTGTATGCATAATCATATTCTGGATCAGCGATCTATTAAATAATCATGGAATTCAATTACTTAAATTAATTTTAGATATTTACTTCAAAATCCGGAATCACCATGAAACAAAAATAAATTTAAAAAAAAGTTTCATGCATTTTATAATTGCTTTTCGTTAATAATAATTCAAATATTTCAAATATAGTACAGTTCATGTTTATAGACAAGCAGTGGCATCTCTTGACAAACTTTAGAGTAGACACCAAACGTCTCTATCTCTAGTTGTCTCTTTCTGTCCAGCCGAAAACAAAACAAATGCTATGAAGTTTTATCTAGTATATTTGTGATCGTTGGTTAACACGAAAAGAAAAATACTTTAAATATTTTTTTATAGAAAAAGCTTATTTCTAAATTATTGTAATTGGAAATAGAAGATAGATATTGAAATGGATAACAATATTTTATAAATAAAAATAATTGATTTTAACAATGACAAAAATTGATTACAACAATCAAAATATGGATTTAATAAAAATGCATAATTCTTTCTTTTGATTTTAATAAAACATGATAATAACACACTTCTTAGAAGTGATCTAGTTACTCCAGGACTAGTCTGGATGATCAACTTTTAAATTGGGTCAAAAACCACATCCCATTGTAGACTAACTGGGCTAAATTTTATCATCATTGTTATACAAATAATGTATAAATATCTGTAAATATTTTCAAATAAGTCTTGTTCAAACTTAATCAGTGACCATAAAAGAACTATTGAATATTCGTTTATCTAAAAAAATAATTTATGTATTGAATGTATCTTTTAAAATACCAGTGCTTTTTGGGCGTACTAATGACTAAAGAAAAATGTGATGTAGACAAAAAATGATCAAGAATAATGTATCAGTAATAACAATTCGAAAAATTAATCAGTGGTTCTTAAATGATAGAACAAAATTATATTTTTTTTTAAATTGATATCTCTGTTTTCTTTAAAAGAACTAGCACTTTTTTGGGCGAACTAAAGACTAGAGAAATATGTTATATACAAAAAATGATCAAGAAAAGAGGCTAATTTAATAGTAATAATAAACCGAATATTCAACATGTATTTCTCAAATGGTAGAACAAAATTATATTTTTTTTAAACGATACTTTGTATAACTTTTAGCCCATTAGATAAAGATTCAAAAAAAATCAAAACTATCGCTGGTGAGAAATAACAGAGCTGTACGAACCAACCTGTAAGGTAGGATTCTGTTTTTTCTGCCTTTTAAAAATATTTTAACTTCTATTTTGAAATAATTATTGCTCTTTAGTAAATATCTTTCTACAGAGTTTTGCACATTTGCATTAGAACTTTGGTAAATGTTATAATTCTGCAAATAGTAATTTCAGTTTAATACAGAAACTGTCTGACGATTTAACTTTACTTCAATACTGACGAGGTGAAAGAAGTGTGTTTTTGGAGAAATGTGTGGTAAAGGATGATTGTTGATGTATGTTTGGAAAAGTATTGAGTATCGTCGTTGATATTGGCGTATCATAGGCATTTCCTTGATTAACTGGAGACAGACTTACCTTTGCAATATATTATAATGTTTTCTCTTCGTATATTAAAAATATACAGGTGTCGGATAACATGTAAAACATTATAATGTCGAGAACTGTAGGAGTTAAAGAGTTAATTTAGAAAAAAAAACTGCTCCATTAACTATTTTTGAGAAATACATATTAACTTTAAAATTCAAAAAGGCTGTTCAATCATTAAATTAAAATTTCATTTCTTTTTAACAATATAAAACAAATGTACAACAATAAAATGATCTCAGAAATTAAAACTATTGAATTTTCCATGTGTTCTATGAAAAATTGACCATTGGGGGTGAAAATAAAATATGATCTTTAAAATAGTAAATTTTATTTGTAATTATTTTATATACCTGTACGTATCTAGTCATTCACGCAACTCTTGCGCTAGAGCTTTTGCAAATTGGAACAATGTGCGTTTAGTTGTTACACTTACAAACAATACCGCATTACTTATTTACTTTTTATTGACATTTATAACATTATTTTATTAAGTATTGTTTAATATTGTCGTAACATCATGGATAGCCGTTGGATATAATCCATTTAACAAAATATATTTTTAGTGTAATAACAACTATTTTCACACATTAATTTATTTTGTATTTCAGAAAACAGAGAAACTCAAAGTTTATCGCTAGGATTAAGGACTCTTATTCTATTCTACTAGAACAAATTGGTTATGAAGAAATATTTGGCTACGTTACTTGAATAACATAAAACCAACAGGATTACAATGTAAGTTTTAAATACATATATATATATATATATATATATATATATACAGGGTGTTTCCTTTAAAACAACCAGCGCTTTTTTGGGCGAACTAATGACTTTAGAGAAAAATGTTATATACAAAAAATTACCAGGAAAAAGGGCTTAATTTATGAGGAATAATAAATAAAAAATTCAACCAGTGGTTCTCAAACGGTAGAATAAAATTATATTTTTTTAAATGGCAACCTATATAAAAAAAAAAATTTGTCCATGAGATAGAGAATTTTTTTCTGATTTCAACGATATAAATATGATATGGGGTTGTATAACAATTATTTCGAGAAAAATGATATTAAAAATCAGAAATAATTTTACAATATTGAAGTAGGCTATGCAATAAACAACTATTAATACGACTATTGCCTAGGTTACGATAGTATATTATTTTCTTATATCTAAAATAACTTGTTTTACTAAGAAATTCATAATAACAAATAAACTACATAACGAAGAAATATCAAAAAATAATAATACTAACATAAAAAGAAAAACAATATGATGGAAATTATTTACAAATTTATGCAACCTTAGGTATTTTTGGTGTTTTAGCACTTAAGAGTACTAATTTTTATTATAATTTGTGTTCGAAAACACCTCCTTGGTTTTGAAGACAAAGTTCAATTCTTCTTCTCAATTCGGAAGATGTAGCACATCTAATAGATTGAGTCAAACTGTATTTATAAGGACGATATTTATGTTTTTTTAAAAATTTCCATATTGACCTGTTTCCAATTTGAAATTCTTGTGCTGCTTCTCTAGTAGAAGCATTGGGATTACCAGCAAAAAATACTAGAACAGCAATTTCAGTATCTTCATCAATTATTCTGGGTTGACGTTCCCTTTTCAACTTGTGAAATGACCCAACAGTTTGAGCATTTCGAAAAATTGTTCTCAATAATTCACGAGTGGGTTGCACTTTTTGGGGATAAAGCAGTGAAAATCTTCGTATCGTAGAATTTAATTTTCTTTCACACTCTCCATACATAACAGTAAGATTAAAATAGTCTAAATTTGTTAATTCTTGCAACTGCAAAGCCATTTTTTATTAATAAGTAATTAAACAATTACGAAAACAAACACTTAATAACGTAAGTAACAAAACTATCTGTCACCTGTATCATTTGTTTGCATTTGTTTATTGCATAGCCTACTTCGATATTGTAAAATTATTTCTGATTTTTAATATAATTTTTCTCGAAATAATTGTTATACAACCCCATATCATATTTATATCGTTGAAATCAGAAAAAAATTCTCTATCTCATGGACAAAATTTTTTTTTATATAGGTTGCCATTTAAAAAAATATAATTTTATTCTACCGTTTGAGAACCACTGGTTGAATTTTTTATTTATTATTCCTCATAAATTAAGCCCTTTTTCCTGGTAATTTTTTGTATATAACATTTTTCTCTAGTCATTAGTTCGCCCAAAAAAGCGCTGGTTGTTTTAAAGGAAACACCCTGTATATATATACAGGGTGAGTCACCGAAATCGCCGTCTTTGATATCTCCCTTGTCGTTAGAAATACAGCATAAGTTTATTAACAGAATTTATTCGTCTACTCAAGGAGCATAACGTAAAATTATTTTCACATATACAGGGTGTTGCATTACGGCTCGGCGAGAATAGTTTCTTTTTTTAAATGGAACACCCTATACATTTTTATATATTTTGAATTGTGTTTTATTCACCTATACGAACATATGAATTTGTTTTAGTTTACCACGGCGTTGCCAAGTTATTCCGTTTTTTCTCTAAAAAAGACCGAATACACGCATTGCTTTATAAAGGCTTACTGAAGTTATTTTAATAGTAAAAATTAAGAATTTTCTTTTCTGTATAACTGTAATTATACTCTATGTTCTGACATATTTTTTTTTTAAATGTAATTATACAGACTGTTCAATAAAGCGAATCAAATGTGCTCAATTTCAAATGACTATAACTCGTCATTTTCAAATGGAACACCCTATATTTTATTATTCAGTTGTGTGTATTTTTGTATTATCTACATATGTTATTAAGAGTAACCCATGCCTAAAACCAATAATTTTGGAGATTTTCACCATTTTTCTCTAAATTTATATATTTAACTAAAAATTAAATCTAGTATACCATGAATATTGTTTTTTGAATAAGAAACAATTGCAGTAATGTTAGTATTTTCATTAGCCAGGTTATCATTAATAACAGAGGGATTAAGTAAATTAGTTTATTAATATGAGTCTCTCGCAAGAAAAACTTACGAATATGGTGTATGCTGGTCAGGCCAGGCGTCACCTCACGGGCACTCAATGCTGGCGTGGAGAGTGCGCAAGAAGAACTTACGAATATGGTGTACGCACTTGAAGCAGCGGAAACAAACCCTCTTTTGGCATCAAGAATTTATGCACAACGGTTTCCGGGAAGACGACATCCAAATCCGCGTTCCTTTGAAAAACTAGGGGAAAGATTTGAAAGAACTGGTCATGTTCAGTACAACAAAAGAGGGTTTCTTTCCGCTTCTCCAAGTGCGTACACCATATTCGTAAGTTCTTCTTGTGAGAGACTCATATTAATAAATTGATTTACTTAATCCCTCTGTTATTAATAACAACCTGGTTAATTAAAATACTAACATTACTGCAATTGTTTCTTATTCAAAAAACAGTATCCATGATATACTAGATTTAATTTTTAGTTAAATATATAAATTTAGAGAAAAATGGTGAAAATCTCCAAAATTATTGGTTTTAGGTATGGGTTACCCTTAATAACATATGTAGATAATACAAAAATACACACAACTGAATAATAAAATATAGGGTGCTCCATTTGAAAATGACGAGTTATAGTCATTTGAAATTGAGCACATTTGATTCGCTTTATTGAACAGTCTGTATAATTACATTTAAAAAAAAATATGTCAGAAAATAGAGTATAATTACAGTTATACAGAAAAGAAAATTCTTAATTTTTACTATTAAAATAACTTCAGTAAGCCTTTATAAAGCAATGCGTGTATTCGGTCTTTTTTAGAGAAAAAACGGAATAACTTGGCAACGCCGTGGAAAACTACAACAAAATTCATATGTTCGTATAGGTGAATAAAATACAATTCAAAATATATAAAAATATATAGGGTGTTCCATTTAAAAAAAGAGAAACTATTCTCGCCGAGCCGTAATGCAACACCCTGTATATGTGAAAATAATTTTACGTTATGCTCCTTGAGTAGACGAATAAATTCTGTTAATAAACTTATGCTGTATTTCTAACGACAAGGGAGATATCGATGACGGCGATTTCGGTGACTCACCCTGTATATATATATATATAAAACTTGTACCTGTAGAATTTATTTTATTTAAGTAACGTAGGTACGTAATTCGTGACTAGTAGGCGTTTTCGTAAATTCTGTCGGATCAATCCGATGTAATCGTAAGTATTCGTAAATGCAGTCGGATGAATCCGATGCGTTCGTAAACTAACTCCGACCATCTTTGCGGATCAATCCGATCAATTTTTTTTAACTCTGGTCGATAGCGGGGTTAGTTAAAATTGATCTGAAGATTGTGCGCGAAAATTTAAATTCTAACCATAACCATACGCACAGAGCACAAAACACACGGATAATACGTATACCGGCGGTTATAAAAACCGAACAAGATGACAAGTTCAAATGTTAATGCTATTTGCAGTTATTGTAATATTTACGGTACTATAGAACAAATAAATAAACATATTGAAACATTTCATTTTCCATCAATACGTATCGAAAATAGTGGTAAGTAAAAAACGTGGGTTATGTTGTATTACTTGTTTATTAATTTGTTGCCCTGTACAGAGAATGAAGAAAATTATATTAAGAAGATTAATGATTTGAGATGGAACATTGAAAATACTAAACTTTTATTAAGATTGTATGAAAACAGGAAAGAGCAATTCGTGATATCTAAGAAAACAAATAAAGCACTTTGGCAAGAAGTAGCTTACTGAGATAAGAAATGAGCATGGCGTAAATGTTACATGGGAACAGTGTAGTACTAAATTTAAGAATTAAAAGAAAAGATATAAAGTATTCGTTTTGTGTATTATTATTTCCATTGGAAAATCATCTTCACTAGAATCATCTAGCAATTGATTTGCCACCATGAAAGCAAAAACTTTTTTCTCTGCCATTGACATGGTTATGTCATACATAAACGTCAAAAGTTCTGATCTACTCCATGCGTTTTTGGTGCGTTCGTAAAAGGATGGAAATCTGATGAATTCGACAGATCTGTGACGTCACTTAACAGATATATCGGAGCAACCCGACAGAATTTACGAAAACGCCTAGTATGTACTAGTTCATTTTATTTTGTCCACTATTGCTATCTCCAGAACTACACACACCGGCAAAATTAAGGGAACGCCAAAAAGAGCTCTATATTTCAAAAAACATGAACCCTCTATCTTTCATATTTGTGTTGGTAATTCTTCATCTACAACAATTAACAAATGACGATATAACACCTAAATATAGCCACCTGATAAGGATTGATTATCATTTATCGAGGTGTTAAATATTGCTCAGTCTTTAGATTTATTTAAAGTAAAATTATGAAGAGAGAAGACTGGATATTCATCAAGGTTGGATGTTTTTGGAAAATTTACTTTCTTTGGCGTTCTTTGAGGAATGGAATTCAAACAATTAGATTTTGTTGAATATCTTATTTATTAGTGGGACGTTTCGGGGAACAATTTCACCCATCTTAAGCCTTTTGGTATAATTGGTCTATAAATGTTTTAAAATAAGTTTCTAAACATATTTGGTAATATAAAGCCTTACCTATGTTGGTTACATGGTTTTCATAAAATAATGTAGGGCTGACTTGCTCATGAAATACAATTTAGACAGATGCGGACATTGAAGTTGAAAATTTATTGGAAAAGTCATTTTTCGTCGTTATAATTTAAAACATTTTAATTTACCCAAACCACGAGGGTACCCATCAACTGGAAAGATTATAAATATATTATGACATGTTTTCGTATGAAACTAATGCAATAAACTTACTGTAATATTAGATCATGGATGTTTGTAGATTGTTGTAATAAAGCATGATGTTGTGTAGAAATGATGTTTTGTTTAAACGTGATTGGCAAAATGGCTACGTATCTTTATTTTCTGAACCTAGTAACATTTGTATTTATTTATGTTTGGAGTGATTGAAGTATGGGGCCCGCGTATTTTAAAAAGTTGTCATAATCGGTTTGATTATTTACTGTATTATTTTTATTTAAATTAATGTATAAACTTTCTAAAACTAACCTTTTGTATTTATTAGGTTCTTGTTTTATAATTTCTGATTTAGAAAAATCAAAATTGTGGCCTGTGTCACAGTGATGTTTAACTAATGCACTGTGGTTGATATTATTAAGATGACAGTGGTAATTGTGTTGATAAAATCGTTTCTTAACGGTTTGATTGGTTTCGCCAATATATATTTTGGGGCAGTTTTTGCAATTTTCTTTGTAAATAACATTTGTCATATCATTAACCGGTGTTTGATCTTTAAGTCTGGTGAAAAGTGTTTTTGTGTTAGTATGGGCACAATTTGCTATGGAGATGTTACTGTTTCGTAAAATTTTGGTAATCCCAGGATTGATATTTTCATCGTAAGGGATTGAACAATAATATGTGGCCTGCTCTCTTGATGTATGCTCGCAGTGTACTTTGTTACGATGATAATGTAGGTGTTCACATATTTTTGTATTTAATAAATTTGGAGGGTAATTATTCTCTATTAATGTTTTTTTGATGAATTGTATATTGGAGATATGGAAACAGGGATCTGAAAGTAAAATTGCCCTGTCTATGAGAGCGAATATGACGCTGAGCTTGTACTTATGATTTGTATTTGAATAAAAATTTAAATAGCGACCAGAATATGTGGGTTTTCGATACCAGTTTAATTTGAAGTAATTTTGTTTTTGTATTAGTGATATGTCCAAATAATTTAACATTTTATTACTTTGTAATTCGATTGTGAATTTTAATCTTGGGTGAAAATTATTGAATTGCGTTAATATTTTTTGTATGTCATTTTTGTCGGCTATTAATAGGTTTATGAAAACCATGTAACCAACATAGGTAAGGCTTTATATTACCAAATATGTTTAGAAACTTATTTTAAAACATTTATAGAGCAATTATACTAAAAGGCTGAAGATGGGTGAAATTGTTCCCCGAAACGTCCCACTAATAAAGAAGATATTCAACAAAATTTAATTTTTTGAATTCCATTCCTCAAAGAACGCCAAAGAAAGTAAATTTTCCATAAAGTAAAATTATGTTTTAAAAAAATGGAAAATAATTATTTTTTAGTAATAATAAATAATTTTTGCATAATGTACAATTTAGATTTTTAATTAAACTAAATTTACCATTAAAAATTATTAATTGTTAATTATTTTTAATTATTACTTACAATTAATTTTCTATTTTTGAAGCAATATTTAATATCTCGATAAATAATAATTAATCTGTATTAGGTGGCTATATTTAGTTGTTATATCCTCGTTTATTATTTGTTGTAGATGAAGAATTACCAATACAATATAAAGACAGAGGGTTCATACTTTTTGAAATACATAGATTTTTTTGGCGTTCCCTTAATTTTGCCGGTGTGTGTAGTTCTCGAGATAGCAATAGTGGACAAAATAAAATGAACTAGTACGTACTAGTCACGAATTACGTACCTACGTTACTTAAATAAAATAAATTCTACAGGTACAAGTTTTAAATAACACGCTTTATTTTTTCTGCGGAGATCCTTGCATTTGCATTAGAACATTTGTAAATGTTACAACTCTGCAAACAATAATTATTCCAGTTCCATACAAAACTTGCCTGTCAGGCTGAACTTTACTTAGATGAATGAGATGTTTCAAGAATTTTTGGACGGATTGCATGAGGAATGTATGGCGAAGGATGATTGTTGCGTAAATGTAAGAGGGGGGGACCCAAAAATAACGAGAATTATTTTCTGGCAAGATGTAGGGCAGAAGTTTCGACTTCTTCTGTTAAGTTCCTTCCCTAGACGCCATTTTGAATCTGTTGCCCATGCGCCATCCTTGGGGAAACATCTGGAGCAGTCATATGTTTCCTCAAGTATGACGCTTGGGTAACAGATTCAACATGATATCTGGTAAAGGAAGTGCCCCATCACCCCCAGATAATAATTCTCGTTATTTTGGATCCTCTCTTATATTGTTGGGTATGTCGTTGAAATCGGCATATCATAGGCATTTTATTGAGTAACTGGACTGCAATTTCTTCTTGCAAAACAGACAGAGTATTGTATTTTTTGTGCTCCGAGTTTTATTCCATTTTTCGTGGTGATTGCTGAAAACAGTACGTACGGATACCTATAAGTGTGCTCTATTTAGTGAGCTGTGTTTAATCTATGCTGGTCTGCTCGGTGCTCGATATTTTTGACTTATTTTCGTACCTCGTGGTCATATTTTTCGTTTCTTTGTGCAATTTTGTTTACTTTGTTACAACTTGTTTACAAGATGCCAGTGTGCAATAAGTGTTCGCACAATATTAACAGCAAATATCCGGGTATTGGGTGTGTCAAGTGTGTGCGTATCTACCACAGTGCATGTGTTGATATCTCCATCGATATCCGCCTGCTCTCCGAGACAGAAGGTCTTGTGTGGCTTTGTCACTCTTGCCGGCAACTGAAGAATGTCGACACGTGTGCTGTCCTTGTTGATGATGCCACTCCCTCATGCACGAGTGAAATTAAAGAACTCATTTTAAATCTTCAAACAAAAATTGTATCGCTTGAAAAGAGTTTAACTACCCTTAAAAAACTAAATTGAAACAATATATTGAATTTGAGGATATTATAAAAGAAATATCTGATAGAAATTATCGCGAAAATAATATTATAGTACACGGTTTATCAGAAACTAGTCCGCCAGAAGCTGAATTAGTTACTGAAGTAATTTCAACACTTGCACCCGACATCACCGTAAGTGAATTCTCCTTTAAACGTCTGGGAAAAATTAATGTTAACTCCAGTAAACCTCGCCCTGTGAAAGTGTCTTTCAATAACTCTCATAATGTAAAAAAAAAAATTAGAAATATAAAAAAAAATAAAAAATCATACGAAATTTGCTAATTTATCGATTACTAATGATAAAACTGTTCGTCAACCAGAGCATCTCGCTCTACTTAAAGAGATACCAAATATCGTTAATAGTGGCGGCGTCAAAAATCATACTATAAAATATATCAATAGAGTGCCGACAATAATTATGTCAAAAAACTAATTCATGGAAGTGTCAATTCAATTAGTGTCTACTATCAAAATATGCTCGGCATTAATTCTAAATTGGCGCATCTATATCAAAATGTATCAACTGCGGACTATGATGTTTTGATTCTCTGTGAAACTTGGTTAAAAGACAACGTGTTTGATGCTGAATTAATTGACTGTCGATACACAATATTTCGTTGTGACAGGGACTGTTCAAGAACCGAAAAGACAAGAGGAGGTGGTGTTCTTATAGCAGCCAAATCAACTTTGCAATTAATAATTCACCTGTTTATTTAATAAGTACCTACATTCCTCCTGATGCCAACGTTGTTACCTATGAACTTCTATACGATAGTATTATTGCTCTTCCATTTATATATACCGCAAAAGTTATTAATTGTTTATGATTTTAATTTAAATAAATTAAATGATGTATACAATTATAAATCCTTATATGATAAAAATGTCTTTAACTTTAATAATGCTTTAACACTTTTAAACATGAAGCAATATAATTTTGTACAGAATTGTAACGGCCGTTTACTTGACATCGTTGCATCTAACTTTGAATGTAATACTACTAAATGTATTGATCCTATCTTATCTGAAGATTTGCATCACCCGGCATTGGAAATAGATTGCCCAACAATACTTAGTACTAATATAAAATCATGTTCTAACTTACACCAGTATTACCAATTTAAAAATGGCAATTATGAATTATTATATAAAATGTTAAATGAAAAAGACTGGAGTTGGATTCTCAATTGTACTAATGTAGATACAGCAATAGATTCTTTTTATGAGGTACTTTACAAAATATTTGATGTCACCATCCCTAAAAAAACAAGAAAGAAAAGTAAGTATCCTACCTGGTATAATAAGGAACTTATTTCACTCATTAAAACTAAAGAGTTTCATAGAAAACTTTATTAGAACTAATATGTCAGTTCATCTTGATAAATATAAATATACTCGCAGTAAATGTAAATCATTATCAAAATCACTTTATAAAAACTACATTAATACAATTGAAAACAATATTATGTCAAATAATAATCAAACAGATTTTTGGAACTTTGTAAAAAATAAAAAAAAGTAATAACGGTATGCCTTCAACTATGTTTTCAAACGACGAAACCTGTTCGGGCGGTTCTAAAATTGCAGAAGGTTTTGCAACTTTTTTTAAAAGAGTATTTATATCAGGCAATGACACTAGTGTTTATTTTGATTCATCTTCTGCTAATAATATTTTTGTTTCTTTAAATTACTTTGCAAGTGAAAATGTCATTAATGCTATCAAAGCACAAAATAATCCTAAGTCAGTCGGTCCAGATAATGTTCCAGTATTTATCGTCAAAGGTTGTGCCGAAACTTTAGCAGACGCACTGTGAAATTTATTTAATCTGTGTATCAAGTGTCAGTCATTTCCAACTAAATGGAAAATCGCTAAAATTTGTCCCATTTTTAAATCTGGAGATAATACGCAATTCTGCAATTATAGACCTATATCTTGCCTCAGTATCTTAGCTAAAATTTTTGAGTATCTATTGTTTAAAAATATTCAGCACCAGACAACACATATAATTAGCCCTCGCCAACATGGTTTTATTCCCGGTAGATCCACAGTCACAAATCTAACATCTTTTACTCAATTTATATCTAATGCTTTGGTAGAAAAGAACCAAGTAGATTGCATCTACACAGACTTCTCCATATCATTCGATACCGTATCACATACAATATTAATTTCTAAACTGAATAACCTCGGATTTATAAACAATTTTCTGAACTTAATTAAGTCATATCTATTCGGCAGACAACAGTATGTTTTTGTAAACGGTTTTAGTTCAAATGATTATGATGTTACCTCCGTAGTTCCGCAGGGACCTGTTTTAGGTCCCATGCTGTTTTTATTATTTATAAATGATATTGTAGATGTTGTCCAGTATTCAGAGTGCCTTCTATTTGCAGTCGATTTCAAATTATATCACACGGTTTCCACGATTAATGACTGTTACGAATTGCAAATTGACCTAGATAATATTTTCAACTGGACTCAGATTAATAAATTACATTTCAATTTAGCAAAATGTGAAATTGTAACATTCTCCAGAAAGGTCTATAACATCTTATTTGATTATAAAATCGGCAACAACTTATTGTCAATAGTTAACACCAAGATCTTTTTTTGTGTTAACTATTGACAATAAGTTGTTGCCGATTTTATAATCAAATAAGATGTTATAGACCTTTCTGGAGAATGTTACAATTTCACTTTTTAAACTCGGGATCCCGACTTTTTAAACTCGGGATCCCGACTTTTTAAACTCAGGATTCCGACTTTTTAATATATTCTTATTCGTCCGTTATCTGTTCCAAGGTTAACAAAAATAAAGAGTACGCGCCATGGCGTCTAAATGTCATAGCGCCCAAATTCCATAGCTTCTAAATGTCACAGCGCCCAAATTTTACAGCGTCTAAATGATGTCCCCCCGCCAATTGCCACAGGGCTAAATTTGACCTGGCTTATTTCGGCCAGTACCAGTGGTGTTGGTAATACAGCAAATTGTAAATATGTCTACATTTATTTGAAATTATACAACATATGGCGAGTTTGTTGTGTAGTTAAGTCGGTACCTATATACTCAGGGTATGGCCATGACGTGGCTCGCGTTTCGTTCGCCACTAGCGGGCCCCTGTCATATTCGTTGTTGTTGCGCAAATTATTATGTATTTTTGTGGCTATTTGTTTTAATTTAATGCAAAACACATTTAAATATACTTCTAATATTTATTTAAAGTATAAGTAATACTTTTATTTTATTTATTTGTATATTTTCTTGAGATACTGACTACCATGACTGGCAATATTGAAAACACATAAAAATTACCAATATTAAGCACAAACATTTAAATTTTTAAAAGGTAAGTTTAAAATATATACTTATTATGCAAATAATAACTACAGTTATTAAATTAGATGTGATAATAACAACCTATATCGTGCCTATATTCCATACTCTGCATCTGTGTGATAATAATTGTGTATTTCTTAAATAAATGAATTTTTATTACCTTTATAGATTCATAGTGTGATTATTTAATATTCCTGTATCACATTCCTTACAAATATATAGGGAAATGAATTATCAGTATGTTTGACATTGGCTCGCTTATGGCGGCGATCTTGCCCCATGGCCATAGCCTGTATGTAAAGGTACCCTAGTAGTTAATACAGTGTCACAGTGCGTATAAGTAGGTACTATAGTAGTCAACAGCAGATAACCAAATAAATATTGTACAATATTTTACGAACACAACGGGTTTGTAATGTAAAAGAAGAATGTGCACTGAAATACAAATATATTTCAATATATAAAAATAATGTAAATAACACAAATATGAATTAACTATTATCTACCTATTTCATAAAATTTTACAAATATGAAAGTACTTGTAATAAGTGCATTTAAATGCATGTAAAAAGAAAATTGAAAAGTTACATGTTTAAATTTTTATTTGGTATGGATTAAAAAAGAAAACGTTTTATTTAAAAAAATAATTACTCTAAATTCATACAGATAGCCAGAAAGAAGGTTTACAACTTTATTATTGAATTATAAACTATAAAAATAAATAAAATAAATATATCACGGCATATTACCCATTACTGGGTGTGCCAATCTGCTTTGTACACAAATATCGGTAATGACGAAATATACAGTGTGTCCCCGGATCGAGTATACAAGAGGAAAAAGATCTTTATTTCTAATTTTACGAAAAAATGTTATAGGAAGAACTATTTTTGCTTAACTTGAAACTCTTACTTCTGTCATTTACACCTTTAATTATTAATATTTTAATTTCCATCTTCGAAATTAGAAAAAAAAGCCTTCGATACATGGCTTGCTTAACCCACTTGCAAGGGAAGTTCTATTTTGCATTTTGCGGACCACAAAAAAAAGCGGACTGGCCATTTCGACTGATGTGAGAGACACCAGATTTGAAATCTACGTTCCTCTTATGTTTCTCTTCCACATACTATTTAATTAAAACTCGAAATATTCTTCAGAAGGTTACTTTAATCTTGGTGAATTTTGCGGACCGGCCATTTCGACTGACGTGAAAGACACCAGATTTGAAATCTACGTTCCTCTTATGTTTCTCTTCCCTATACTATTTAATTCAAACTCGAAATCATCTTCAGAAAGTTACTTTACTCTTGGTGAATTTTGCGGACCGGCCATTTCGACTGATGTGAAAGACACCAGATTTGAAATCTACGTTCCTCTTATGTTTCTCTTCCCTATACTATTTAATTCAAAATCGAAATCATCTTCAGAAGGTTACTTTACTCTTGGCGGATTTTGCGAACTGGCCATTTCGACTGATGTGAAAGACACCAGATTTGAAATCTACGTTCCTCTTATGTTTCTCTTCCCTATACTATTTAATTCAAAATCGAAATCATCTTCAGAAGGTTACTTTACTCTTGGCGGATTTTGCGAACTGGCCATTTCGACTGATGTGAAAGACACCAGATTTGAAATCTACGTTGCCCTTCTATTTCTCTTCCATATACTATTTACTTAAAACTCGAAATCATCTTCAGAAGGTTACTTTACTCCTGGTGAATTTTGCGGACTGGCCATTTCGACTGAAGCGAAAGAGACCAGATTTGACATCTACGTTGCTCTTATGTTTCTCTTCCATATACTATTTAAGTAAAACTTGAAATCATCTTTAGAAGGTTACTTTACTCTTGGAGAATTTTACGGACTGGCCATTTCGTCTGAAGCGTAAGAAACCAGATTTGAAATCTACGTTGTTCTTATGTTTCCCTTCCCCATACTATTACACATGGAAGAGAAACATAAGGGCAACGTAGATTTGAAATCTGGTGTCTTTCACATCAGTCGTAATGGACAATCCGCAAAATTCACTAAGAGTAAAGTAACCTTCTGAAGAAGATTTCGAGTTTTGATTAAATAGTATAGGGAAGAGAAACATAAGAGGAACGTAGATTTCAAGTCTGGGCTCTTTCGCTTCAGTCGAAATGGCCAGTCCGCAAAATTCACCAAGAGTAAAGTAACCTTCTGAAGATGATTTCGAGTTTTAATTAAATAGTACATGGAAAAGAAACATAAGAGCAATGTAGATTTCAAATCTGGTGTCTGTCACATCTCGAAATGGCCGGTCCGCAAAATTCACCAAGAATAAAGTAACCGTCTGAAGAAGATTTCGAGTTTTAATTAAATAGTACATGGAAGAGAAACATAAGGGCAACGTAGATTTCAAATCTGGTCTCTTTCGCAACAGTCGAAATGGCCAGTCCGCAAAATTTACCAGGAGTAAAGTAACCTTCTGAAGATGATTTCGAGTTTGAATTAAATAGTATAGGGAAGAGAAACATAAGAGCAACGTAGATTTCAAGTCTAGTCTCTTTCGCTTCAGTCGAAATGGCCAGTCCGCAAAATTCACCAAGATTAAAGTAACCTTCTGAAGAATATTTCGAGTTTTAATTAAATAGTGCATGGAAGAAAAACATAAGGGCAACGTAGATTTCAAATCTGGTGTCTTTTACATCAGTCAAAATGGCCGGTCCGAAAAATTCACCAAGAGTAAAGTAACCTTCTAAAGATGATTTCGAGTTTTAATTAAACAGTACAGGGAAGATAAACATAAGAGGAACGTAGATTTCAAATCTGGTGTTTTTCACATCAGTCGAAATAGCCAGGTCAAATTTAGCCCTGTGGCAATTGGCGGGGGGACATCATTTAGACGCTGTAAAATTTGGGCGCTGTGACATTTAGAAGCTATGGAATTTGGGCGCTATGACATTTAGACGCCATGGCGCGTACTCTTTATTTTTGTTAACCTTGGAACAGATAACGGACGAATAAGAATATATTAAAAAGTCGGAATCCTGAGTTTAAAAAGTCGGGATCCCGAGTTTAAAAAGTCGGGATCCCGAGTTTAAAAAGTGAAATTGTAACATTCTCCAGAAAGGTCTATAACATCTTATTTGATTATAAAATCGGCAACAACTTATTGTCAATAGTTAACACAAAAAAAGATCTTGGTGTTAACTATTGACAATAAGTTGTTGCCGATTTTATAATCAAATAAGATGTTATAGACCTTTCTGGAGAATGTTACAATTTCACATTTTGCTAAATTGAAATGTAATTTATTAATCTGAGTCCAGTTGAAAATATTATCTAGGTCAATTTGCAATTCGTAACAGTCATTAATCGTGGAAACCGTGTGATATAATTTGAAATCGACTGCAAATAGAAGGCACTCTGAATACTGGACAACATCTACAATATCATTTATAAATAATAAAAACAGCATGGGACCTAAAACAGGTCCCTGCGGAACTACGGAGGTAACATCATAATCATTTGAACTAAAACCGTTTACAAAAACATACTGTTGTCTGCCGAATAGATATGACTTAATTAAGTTCAGAAAATTGTTTATAAATCCGAGGTTATTCAGTTTAGAAATTAATATTGTATGTGATACGGTATCGAATGATATGGAGAAGTCTGTGTAGATGCAATCTACTTGGTTCTTTTCTACCAAAGCATTAGATATAAATTGAGTAAAAGATGTTAGATTTGTGACTGTGGATCTACCGGGAATAAAACCATGTTGGCGAGGGCTAATTATATGTGTTGTCTGGTGCTGAATATTTTTAAACAATAGATACTCAAAAATTTTAGCTAAGATACTGAGGCAAGATATAGGTCTATAATTGCAGCGTTGGATAGCTGGAAGTGTCTACTATTGCGGTACGAAAACACGTTTTTGTCGCTGTAGTAGTATTTTTTCTATAGAGGTTTGAAACGAACGTGTTTTTTTCTCGTGCCGATAACAATGTGTGACGAAAAACACGAGAAACGGATTAATGTGAAATTTCTCGTTAAATTAAAAAAAACTTCGACTGAGTGCTATAAGTTGTTGAAAGAGGCGTATGATGAGAATTATCTATCTCGTGCGCGTGTTTTCCAATCGTATAAACGGTTTTCTGAAGGCCGAGAGAGCACCGAAGATGACCAACGTCTAGGTCGACCTGTCTCTGTTTCAACTCCGCAAACAGTGACCAAAATCAATGAAATTGTGCGCGGAGATCGTCGTAAGAGCATTCGGATGATTGCTGAGACTCTAAACGCCGATAAAGAAACTGTCAGAAAAATTATACATGACCAATTGAACATGAAGAAAGTCTGTGCGAAGTTGGTCCCAAAAAATTCATTCATCAACAGATCTGCTCAGATTTTCTTGAGAGGTTAGATGAAGAGCCTAAATCGATGGAAAACATCATAACTTGCGATGAAACCTCGATATTCCAATACGATGTTGAAACTAAGCGACAATTGATGCATTCGAAAACTCCTGCATCGCCAAGAATGAGAAAAGCAAGGATCAAGATTTAAAGCCATGCTAATCGTATTTTTTCGACATCATCGGCATCGTGATGACCGAATGGGTTCCCGAGGGTCAAACTGTAAACCAAACTTACTATTTGAAAGTTTTGGCAACACTGCGAGAACGGTTGGTAAGAAACGGCCGGAGTTGTGGAAAAACTAGTCGTGGATTTTGCACCAGGACAACGCACCTGCCCATAACGCGCTGTCTGTGAAGAGCTATTTAGCCGCTAGAGACACTCCAGTGCTCGAACCCGTCCCGTACTCGCTTGATTTAGCACCCTGTGACTTTTTTCTGTTTCCGAAGATCAAGTCTGCCTTAATAGGAATCCGGAATTTTAAAATAAAACTCTTTTTCATAAGCAGTCTCGTTATTGAGAAGCCAGACCTCGTATATATACCGGGTGATCATTTGAAAACTTCCCACCTTGAATAACTCTTTAATTAATAAAATTATCAAAAATCACTAAAACAGGTCAATGTTATTTTGGAGGGGGACATTTAATAACCTATTCCAATCAGTTGGGAAACTTTCACCCTCCCCTCCAGCCCCCCCCCAAATTTTAAATGGCACTACCCCATGTGTGATACATCATTTTAAAGGTTGTAAAATTCTCAATATTTTAAAGCAAAGAAAATTAAAATCGGCCGAGCCGTTCATGAATTAGAGATTACGATAAATTTAATTGTTTACGTTTGTGAGTTTTAGTTTTAGGTATTTTGTAAATTTTCCGGTTTAATACATTTTTGTCTCTAATTCATGAAATTTTACAACCTTTAAAATGATGTATCACACATGGGGTAGTGCCATTTAAAAGTTTGGGTGGGGGTGGCTGGAGGGGAGGGTGAAAGTTTCCCAACTGATTGGAATAGGTTATTAAATGTCCCCCTCCAAAATAACATTGACCTGTTTTAGTGATTTCTGATAATTTTATTAATTAAAGAGTTATTCAAGGTGGGAAGTTTTCAAATGATCACCCGGTATATATATATATATACTGTGTGTCCCAAACAAAACTTGACATAGGCGTTTTTGCAAATAAAAAGTGTCCGGCAGAAAATTAATATATATATATATATATATATATATATATATATATATATATATATATATACTGTGTGTCCCAAACAAAACTTGACATAGGCGTTTTTGCAAATAAAAAGTGTCCGGCAGAAAATTAAGCCATGCAATTGAACATGATAATAGTACATTTATTACCTCCTGTACGTTATTTAATACTAATTACTACATTATCAGTGCATAAAGTAAAGAAAATTATAAATAACTGTGAATAAATATTTGTTACAATATTTTATTATGAAATATAAAAGGATTCTCTTTTCGACTAGGTGTATAAAAAGTACCCGCCATTTTACTTTTTAATAATATAACATATGGATTATTTTACATGATTGTAAAGCAAATTTGATTCAAATTGGTAAAAAAATATAGTTTGTTCTGTTTGAAATTTCAAAGTTGGTATTAATTACTAATAAACCGGAACTGGTATAATGAATGTACATCCGTCATCAAGTAGCTTACATGTTGCTGTATAAATCATGTTATATGAAAGAAATTACTAACTTAATATACAGGGTGTCACCGAAATCGCCGTCTTCGATATCTCCCTTGTCGTCAGAAATACAGCATAAGTTTATTAACAAAATTTATTCGTCTACTCAAGGAGTATAACGTAAAATTATTTTCACATATACAGGTTGTTGCATTACGGCTCGGCGAGAATTGTTTGTCTTTTTTTAAATGGAACACCCTATATATTTTTATATATTTTGAATTGTATTTTATTCACCTATACGAACATATGAATTTTATTTTAGTTTTCCACGGCGTTGCCAAGTTATTCCGTTTTTTCTCTAAAAAAGACCGAATACACGAATTGCTTTATAAAGGCTTACTGAAGTTATTTTAATAGTAAAAATTAAGAATTTTCTTTTCTGTATAACTGTAATTATACTGTATGTTCTGACATATTTTTTTTTTAAATGTAATTATACAGGCTGTTCAATAAAGCGAATCAAATGTGCTCAATTTCAAATGACTATAACTCATCATTCTCAAATGGAACACCCTATATTTTATTACTCAGTTGTGTGTATTTTTGTATTATCTTCATATGTTATTTAGGATATCCCATGCCTAAAACCACTAATTTTGGAGATTTTCACCATTTTTCTCTAAATTTATATATTCACTTAAAAATTAAATCTAGTATGCCATTGATATTGGTTTTTGAATAAGAAACAATTGCAGTTATGACTGTAGTTTCATTAGCCAGGTTATTATTAATAACAGTGGGATTAAGTAAATTAATTTATTAATATGAGTCTATAATTACATTTAAAAAAAAAAATGTCAGAACATAGAGTATAATAACAGTTATTCAGAAAAGAAAATTCTTAATTCTTACTATTAAAATAACTTCAGTAAGCCTTTATAAAGCAATGCGTGTATTCGGTCTTTTTTAGAGAAAAAACGGAATAACTTGGCAACGCCGTGGAAAACTAAAACAAAATTCATATGTTCGTATAGGTGAATAAAATACAATTCAAAATATATAAAAATATATAGGGTGTTCCATTTAAAAAAAGAAACAATTCTCGCCGAGCCGTAATGCAACACTCGGTATATGTGAAAATAATTTTACGTTATGCTCCTTGAGTAGACGAATAAATTCTGTTAATAAACTTATGCTGTATTTCTAACGACAAGGGAGATATCGAAGACTGCGATTTAGGTGACAGCCTGTATATATATATATATATATATATATATATATATATATATATATATATATATATATATATATATATATATATATATAAGCGACATATTTGCTGGGTCCACTAAAATATAACATCCTGTATATACATATACACTTTAAATAGATTTTGCCTAGTGGCAATATATCCAGGATAGCTAGATTCAATCTTCTATACAAAATTTGTTCTATGTTTAGACATTTTTTTTTCACCTAGTTAATAATTCATTTTCCGTTTTAGGAAACTCATAGATTATGAAATTTGAACCATAATTACAAAAAGAAAACAAACAAAATATAAAAAGGCTTCCAATTAGGATTGATACTAGAATCCAAACGATGAGGTGTACGAGTTGTACGAGTCATCGTGTGAGGTAAGATTAAGTTTTTCTATCTTTTAAAAGATTTTATGGAAAAAAAATTATTCTGCAGGTGCTCATGCATTTGCGAAATGGAGACAAAAGATTTTTTTTAAATATACAGGTGTTATTTAAGTAAGTGTACAATGCTTAACAGATGGTAGAACAAACTCCATAGATATTAATCTGGCAATAATTTTTGTTTCACGGATTTGCTACAAGAATTGGAGCCCCTTAAAACTGACCAATTACGTCAGTTATTTGTTTTTAAAAAAAAAGTAAGAGTCAATGTGTTCTCCGGAAAAAATGTTACACCTGTCACAATTGACATATATGATCATTTCAGACTTTCATAATGAAAAACTATATGTTTATCAACACTGTTGCATGTGATGATAATTGGCATTTTAATATAAATTTTACATTTATGCAAAATACGTTTTACGTCAGTTTTCATAATCAATATTTTTTCCGGGTAACACATTGATTCTTACTTTTTTATAAAATTTTGAACTATGGCGTATTTGGTCAGTTTTAAGGGGCTCCAGTTCTTACAGAATGCGTGTAAATAAAAAAATATTGCCAGATTTACTATCTGTGGGGTTAGTTGTACCATCGATTAGCGTTGTACACTTACGTTACACCCCGTATTGCAGTATTCTAGAGAACTAATCTATAGATCGATGCTTTTTATTGTGACGAGAAAGAGGTTTAGTGGGGCGTAAAGAATTTTTGAGGTCTGAAGGGGTTCGCGAGAATAAAAAGTTTGATAAACACTGTTTTAACCTGCAATCACTCGACTGTTAGATTTTATCTAACATTACATTTTTTTTTTTCAATAAAAAGCTCAAATTAATAAAACTAATATGGCTATTTAATTAATTAAATTGAACACATATACAACAAACAAATTATTGATTTATTTAATCTTCAAAAGTATTTTCTCTTGCTGTACATTCCGTGTATGCAATTATGTTATTTGTATCTACTTTTCCTTATAGGACAATATGCACATCTTGGGTTTGATGTCCCCTGCTTAACAATATTCATATAAAAAAATCCATATTTAAAAAAAAATATAAATTAAAACAATATATTGCATAAAAAATAATAATTCTATTTATTATTACTATAAGTACACAAATATTTAAAAAATTATCTATCTTGGTTACCCGTCTGTTAGATTTCATCTAACATAGCGGACATAACGAGTGGTAAAATCCCCTCTTTTAATGTGAAAGTTTCTCCTCCAAACACAAGGTCATTACTACGTTGTGGATATGTTTCTCGAGACATATCTCAAAGTTTAATTTCAAAACTCAAAAAATAAAAATAAAATATGAAAAAAAATATTAAAATGTTAGATTTCATGTAACGGGTCGGGTGATCGCGGATTAAGTGAAATAGTAATTTTGATTGACTTGAGTGAGTGAAGGAACTGCTCTTTTACACTATTACATTTCTAAATACTATATTAGTTTATTAAACATTATTCTTTATTCCAGATATAGTGGGGCCTAACAGTTATTATTATATTTCTATCCTTAAAAGATTTGACATCTGCATAAGAATGGATATTGCAGTAACAATTTGAAGAAAAGAATTGTAAGTGCCTTTCTTTAATATTACTGAATAATTATTTATTATGATGAATGAAAAAGATTCACCGTTGAATATAAACATGTAAATAAACAAAATCTGAAATATATTTCTGATGAAAAGAAAATATATGAAACAATATTGTTATTAATTCAACAATGTTGCAGATTAGTCCGAAAGCCAATACAAAATCTGTAGGAAAAATTATGAAATACTAATGCAAAATGATATTATAATGATAATCTTGCAATAATTGCAGAACAAAAATATGTACGTATAAAGTTATTCTTTTTTTATTAAAAATTTTGCCGAATAATTATTTATAATGATGAATGAAAATAGATTCACTGTTGAATATAAACATGTAAATAAACTAAATCTGATGTATATTTCTGATGAGATGAAGAAATTATATATATATGATAGAAAATTGTTACTAATTCGTTGTTTCAGATTAGCCGGGATGAATATATAAAATCCTACTTAGAAGTAATTATGCAAAATAATATTGTAATTACAATCTTGAATGGAATAAAAAAATTATATATTTCTTTTGTAATTATTCCCGAAAAATTATTTATAATAATGAATTAAACAGATTCACCGTTGAATATAAACATGAAAATAAACAAAATTAGATTTATATTTCTGATGAAAAGGAAATACGAAAGACATTTGATGATAATTCGTCATTGTTACAGATTAGTCTGAAGGACAATATAAAATCTGTAGGAGATACTATGAAACGATATTGTAATATGTAAGTGTTTTTTTTATTTACTACGAGTAAGTTATTCTTTCTTTTCCTAAAAATTGCTGCAGTTTAAGTCGACTTTTTATTTATTATTAAAAATGTGTCAACAAAAACTGCAGAGAAATAAAATCACTTTACTGGAATACTTATATTAGTTAATGAGTTATGTTTGTGTATAAAGTGATACATTTAACAACTTTTTTACTTCAGTTCTTTTTGTCATTTATAACAAACAATATTGTAATAGGTATTGTTTTGATATCGTCGTAACATCATAAATAGTTTGGTACTGCAATTGTATATAATAATAATAATTTATTGCCCAACAGTAAACCGATTACAGGACAAAGTATACAAAATAATCAAAAACACTACATGTATTGAGAAAATACAAAAATAATATTTTAAATAAAAATATCTGGGTACAGATGATTAGCTGCATGGGAAGCTACATAAATTGGTGATCGTTTCAGTATATCTGTGCGTGTCGTTGGTAGATGTAAGGACCTGGGATATCTGGACTGCAGTCGTGGTACGTGAATTGACACCCGGGACAGGAGATATGAGGCATCAACTTTGTTGGTAAGCAAACGATTAAGAAATCGAGCACAAGATTGTTCTCTCCTCTCAGCCAGGGACTGCATGGAATGACGTTGTAATAGGGAATCCTGGTCTATACCTCTCATTGGATAGAACCTATCTAGTTTAAATGAAAGAAATTTTAAAAATCTACGATGGATTTGATCAAGAGCTAGACTTTGATAACGATAAAATGGATACCAAATTAAGCAAGCATACTCAAATTTACTCATTATAAATGCCAAATATAACGATTTTAAAACATTGATATCCGTAAACATAACAGAAATTCTCATAATAAAACTTAGTGTCTTGCTTGCCGATTTGCAAGTATTATTTATATGATCTATGAACATAAAATTACTACAGAATGTAACTCCAAGATCATTTATTGAATTTTGTCTTGATAAAATATTATTCTGCATATGGTATTCAACTATCAAAGGGTTCTTTTTACGTGTATACGTAACTATGCAGCATTTATCAATATTTAATTTTAATTTATTTTCGATACACCAATTAATCATTAAATTTATGTTGGTTTGCAATTGTATTGTAGCAGCTGGGGTATCAATATTTAAATATAATTTGATGTCATCAGCATAGGCAAGAACATTACAGTTGAATGACGAAATTAGTTCATTTATGAACAAAATAAATAAAAGCGGTCCTAGATTGGAACCTTGCGGTACGCCTGAATAAGCAACAAATTTGAAAGATTCAAAACCATTATAGACGACACAACATGTGCGATTATGTAGATAAGATCTTAATAATTGAATTAAAGAGGGAGCAGCACCAAAGTTACTTATTTTATATAGTAAGAGATTGTGGTCAATAGAATCAAAGGCGCGGGATAAATCAGTGTAAATTGTGTCTACTTGACCTCTTTCATCCAACACCTCACAAACGTATTGTGAAAAAGATGCAAGATTAGTGATAGTTGATCTGCCAACCATGAAACCATGTTGATCTGGAGAAACTAAGCAACGAGTATTAGTATAAATATTTTTATACATTACCATCTCTAGAAGTTTAGCAAAGTTATTCAAAATGGAAATTGGTCTATAATTATTAATACAAGATTTATCACCTTTTTTAAAAACTGGTGTAATTCTGGTTTTTTTCCAGCGTTCAGGAAAAGTGCAAGTGTTAATTGCTAGATTTATAATTGTGCAGAGTGGTTTCGCAAGTATAAGTCGACAGTCTTTAATAAAGAAACTGGGAATTTGATCTTCTCCAGCAGTACATTTAGTAGAAAAAGATGACATTAAATCTCGGATTTCATCTTCACTAACATTAAGAAATTTAAAAGGCTGCGAATTATTAAATTCTTCTGTAAAATTATCAAATGAACTTCGTGAGAAGAAACTAGAAAAGAAAGAAGCAAATGCATTGACTATATCCTGTGGAGAATCATATTCACAGCTGTCATCATGAAGAATACCTGGTATACGAGTGGTACCTTGTTTTAAATTAACATATTTCCATAGCTCATTAGGGTTGGATATTACATTTTGTTCTATATTACGAACATAACAATAGTAAGCATTCTTAATTTGAGATTTTACTAAAACCCTCAGTCTTTTAAATTCAGTAAAATAAAACATATTTTTTGTTTTCAACCATTTACGTCTATAATATTCTTTAGTGGAAACGTTATATTTAATTTCAGATGTGAACCAGGGGGGGTATTTAGATATTTTAAATTTATGCTTAGGTACTGAATCATCGAATATAGCATACAACATAGAATAAAATTTATCCAGAGCTTCTTCAACACATTCATAATTATTCAAGCATGACCAGTCTATATTACAAATATCATCATATAATTTAACGAAGTTGGCTTTTCTGAAATTATAACGTTCATTACCAGCAGATGAAAAATTTACTATTTTTAAACGATTTGGAAGATTAAATTGAAAAGATAAGGCAGGATGATGTGAATCTTCACCAACCATTGGAAAATCAGACCTATTAATATTTATATAGTCACAAAAATTTGATAATATTAAATCTAATTTCTTACCATTAGTATTTTCAATTGTATTATGTTGCTTAATATCAAGAAGACTACAGAAATTTCTGAAGGACACTGATTTGATACAGTTTATAGACAAATTATATAGATTAGTTAGATTGAAATCGCCTACAAGTATAAACTTTTCATGTAAAAGAATCGGTATTAATGCATCTAAGAATACAACAATTTCATTATTATTTAAATCAGGGGGAATATATATTGCACTTATTAAAAAAGACAAATTATTGAAATACAATCTACAAATACAAATATCAATTAGTGGTGAAATATTTGAAAAGTTGGAGGTATCTAAAACTTTAAAGGAAATATGATCCCTTAATCCAATTAGTACTCCACCGCCTTTTGTGCGACCTACATTTGTAAAATTTCTGTCAAATCGAACAACATTGTAATTTGATGAAAATAATTCAGAATTATAAACAGAACAATTGAGCCATGTTTCAGAAATGAATATAATGTCATAATAGATCGAACAACACTTAATATAAAATTCATGACATTTTGTATTAAGTCCATTTGTATTTTGATAACAGTTAAATATGATCGGATTACTATCGGGCTTATTTAGTTTTCCGACTTTGTAATTGTCGGTATTCCGTTTATGTATTTTATCTTCAGGTTGGTTTCGCCATTCGACAAACGGTTTTGCAGGTCACGTTTCACTATGTTATAGAAATCTAACTGTTTTCGCGTTCTGTCTCGAGACACCGATATATTTTTCCATTTGTTTGATAATTTTAATTTTTTAACATTTTTGAATATTTTTACTAGATCATCACTTGTAGATAATTTTACCTTAATCGGGCGTGGACGGGAGGCCGATGAATCATAGCGACCTATTCTTATTGGTTTTTCAAACTGGGAATCAACACCTAAGTCGGTTAACATATTTTTAATTACATTTGTATCAGTTACTGATTTTACTTGTTCATCAGCAGAAGTATTTTCAGTCAAACCATAAATCATAATATTGTTTTTACGTTTTTCACGCTCAAATATTTCATGAATAATTTCTTCAGTGACTATAAAGTTAGATTTTTCAGTGTCATTAGTTCTACTATTTTTTAACTCTGTAATATCATTTTGAAGACCAATAATCATTGACCTTAGATCATCAAGAACATCAGAAATAGGAATACAGGTGGTACAACAAGTAAATTTTAATCCAGCAGTTCCAGATCTAATTTTTCTAGCTTCTGATGTAGTTAGATCAACACAAGCATAACTGAATTTTTTTTTGCAAAGTGAGCAATGTACAAGACGGTGCTCCTCAGTTTTTTGGTTACAACAAGAGCAAACTATATTATCACCCATATTCAACAAGAAAAGGAGAAAAGTAGATAAACGAAAAACAAAACACCCAGTATATAAAATATAACCAAACACTCAGTATATAAGGAAGATATGAATGAATGAATGACAACTAGCAAATTAAACCATACAAGTATAAACCAAGAACGAGATAGCGACAAAAGTCAGCAGTAAAAAAACTACTTAAAAATTAAAAAAATAAAGAATAACTCACCCCAGGATGTACAAATAACAAAAGTAAGAGCACCGATAGGTAGACGAACATTTGACGAATCCACAGATACCAAACACCAATTCAGAGTTATGAAAAAAAAACCAACGAAAAATACAACTAATCGAAGAGCAGAAAAAAACATGTGCAGCAATTTAACAAAAAGCATTTAACAAAATATATATTTGAATTAATAAATATTTTCACAAATTAATTTACTATGCATTTCAGAAAGCACACTCAAAGGTTATCGCTTGGATGAAGCACTCCTATTCTAGAACAAATTGGTTTGAATAAAATACCTATCTACGTTACGTAAATAACATAAATTCAACAGGATTAAAATGTAAAGGCTGGTTTATGCAACTTTTCATAAGGAATAAGGAATAAAACATAAAATATAAATATGTATTTATATATCGCGCCGTTTATGCAGTTTTGAGATAAAACATAAACATAATATACATAAAAATAATACATAAGAAATGGCCAAATTTTATTTCTTATGTCTTATCCTTATGTGCTATGTCAAAATATGTCTACTGCGCAAGCGCAGATTTCTGTTGTTTCTGTTTTGGAAGCATGAAATGTAACTAAAATCATTTGTGTTTTGACTCGGATAGTCGGTGACTCAGTTGTAGTTGATTATCTAACACATCGCTGAATAAATGATTATATCTCGTTATAATAATAAAAATTAGCTGAAATTCTAAACAAGAACATCGAAATTTAATTCTAAATATTTGAATTCTATTTAATAACTTACTTGCAAGATGACAGAAATATATATGCTGATATATAAATTCTCGCGAATAAAGACAAAAATAACAAATAAAAACGTTAAAGAATGTCCCAAACTCCAGACTAATAAGCAAACAACCTAATCATTTGACAAATGTCAAAGTCTTGCCGTTCAGTGAAATTTCATTTTCCAATTTTGATATTCCTGATTGTATATTACCCGCCGAATTCAAATATCTTGTCTATCATTGGTTGAAAGTTATGTATTATAAAAGTGCATAAACTGATTTTATCTCCATGCCTTATGGCTTATCACTATGTTTTATTCTTATTCCTTATGGAAACGTGCATAAACCAGCCTTAAGTTTTGAGTATGTTTATTTTTTTCTGCAGCAATTTGAGCATTAGCAATTGGAGCTTTTGTAAGTGTTGCAACCCTGCAAACAGTAATTCCAGATTAATACAGAAATTGCCTGCCGATATCGACACTTTGCTTTAATACTGTTTTTTTTATGATTGGGTAGCATGTATGAAAAATAGTTGAAGTATAAAAGGAAAGTGATTGCAGTATGAATAAGATCGCATGAGGAATGAATTGGTGTATAGTATGAAGAATACGTGAAAGCGAGGGACTGACGATTAAAGTGAGTTTGGAAGGAATGTTGAAGGATGCTTGTTGCAGTTTGAATGATATGTTTTCCAGATGTATGTAAGTATATATATATATATATGTATATATATATGTATATATTGTAACGTGCGCCCCTGACTTACGAGCACCGCTACTGGTAGAATATTCCCGAGCGATGACGTAATCCCCGCTGGCGACGGAAAAACCCATACGCGTTCAGACTGGTTAATTACATCCGGTGGGGTGATCCTTTGTGTTGGATGATGGTCGCGTCAGAAAGTTCCAGAAGAATAATGGGCTATATATATACCTTCCGAAGGACAGCGGAGACATAGTCTGTTATATAGAAGCTACGAGCAATGAACAGTGAGTGATATAAATAAACAGTCTACGAGATGTGAACATAAATAAATGTAGTTATATAAGTAAGTATAGTGATATAAATATTGTTTAAATAAATAATCTTAGTTTAAGCATTTCATAATATTGGTATAGTCTTAAATTAATGTTTATAATTATGTAATCATTGTGTTAGTTTTTCTTATTATCTTTTTAATATTTATCCTAATTATTTATCGGTTAATAAACGTATTATTTTAATTAATAATATTTCTACAAGTTATATTTTTTTTATAAGGTTTTTTTCAGGTTGATGACGTGAATCTTCTGCCTAATCATTTTCACCATATTTGGTATATGAGACTTCTATACCAACGGAAATAACGTAATAAATTGTGGGTACATTTGATTAACCGGAAGTAATACTTTAGATAAAGCTCTAAACAGATTTTCGTAAAAAATGTGATAAAATACAATCCAAAACTTTCTAAACTATATATTAAGGACTTTTATATATAACAAGAAAATATAGCAACAATTTATATTTTTGAGAATTCATTCATTAAATAATAATAAATAATAAATTGAATTGAAAAATTGATCAAATATACAAAGCCTTAAATTCGATGCTAAATCAAATTTAAAAGTACAAGAAATACGACCTCTAACCATAAAAAGTAAGTAGGTACAGAAATTAATTTGAACTAAACAGTAAAATTGAAATGCTAACTATTAAATCAGTAAAACAATTGATATACATTCCTACAAAAAAAAACTTCGGTGTGTGAGTTTGCGTCCGTAAATGAATGAATACATAAATGAATCCAAAACTTGGTTTAGAAATTAAAATAAATATGACTTAGTTTACATTCCCTTGACTTTTTATCAAAATCGAATTTCCAGCGTATCAGGTTTCCCGTGGAACTTAAAAATAGCAGGAAACATGATTTAGATTATAATACAAAATACGAGTAATACGTACTCCGTAAACATCAATGTAGGTATATATTTCTATAAATATTACATATAAAAATGATAATTTATACATACATACATACATAATCTGTAACCTTTTTTTGTACCTTTCGGTGTAAGGGTGCTGGGCGCACCGAGCCGCAGTGTGATTTTTTTTTGTCGCCGAGCGTTCACCCGTCCAACATATCGCTGCTGTGTAACCGCTCGGACATGCCGATCACAAAGCTGACATTCTAATCACACTGCCGTACCCTATTATATACTTTATACTTAATAATGTATTAATAATTAATTAGTGGGTTATGAATGTAGTACAAAATTTTCTTTAATGTGTACAATATTTTATATATGTACAACATTGTGTGCTCTATAAAATTACATTATTTGCTAAAGAAGGGCTACGAGAAGTTGGCCCTTCATATATTTAATTATTAATTATAGGATTATGAATGTAGTACAAAATTTCGTATAATGCGTACATAATTGTACGTAATATGTACAATATTATGCGCTATATAAATCTTATCTCATGCCATAATGAAGGGCTGCGTGAAGTTGGCCCTCCATATATTTAATTTTTAATTATAGGATTATGAATATAGTACAAAATTTTGTTTAACGCGTACATAATTGTACATAATATGTACAATATTATTGGTTACATAAAATTGATCTCATTTGTTAATGAAGGGCTACGTGAAGTTGGCCCTCCATTTTGACATAAATTAATTATACGCTAACTAGAAACGTACAAAATTAAATTTTTATTGCACATAATTGTACATAATAAGTACAATATTTTGATGTATATTTACTTTATAAATAATGGTTTTGAGGGGCCAACTTCACGGACCTTCCGAGTTTGCTTAAAATTTCCGTTATATCGGGTATCGGGAATCGGTCGTCCACTGTTTTTTCATTTAATTTTCTGCAGTCATTTACTACGCGAATTTTCTTTATACCGGAAGCGTCTTGTTTTTTTTTTTTCGACCACCCAAATAGGACCATTCCATGGTGAATAACTGGGTTGTATGATTCCATCGTTTAATAATTTATCAATTTCTGTATCTACTTGTGTTTTATAAATTTCGGGGAATTTATAGTTTTTTGTATATATCGGAATATCATCGGTTGTTACTATTTTGTGTTTTATTTCAGATGTGAATGTAAGTTTTTCGTTGTCTGTAATTGTTAGGTCTTTATATTGATTTAAAAGTTTTATCAATTTGTTCAATTCATCTTCGTTTAAATGTTCGTGTCTTATATTTAAAGTTTTTAATATATCTGTATTAAAAATGGGTTTCGATTTTTCGTTAAAATAATTAAATTTATGTTTATTGTTTAATAGTTTTATTTCTTTCTTTTTAATATTAATTTGAGCTTGCAATAATTTTAACGCGTTGAAACCTAATAAAATATGAAATGATTTATGAAAATTATACAAGTAGCATTTAATATGTTTTGTTTTATATTTAATAAAAGTATATTCAGAACCTTCCGACTCTCCGTTCATTGTTTGAATTTTGAATGATTCTTTAAATTTTTCTCCATTTCTATACACGTAATTTTTGTTAATGAAGTTTTGAGACGATCCTGTATCGATAAGAATAAACAAGTCTTGTAATTTAATATATGGCAATTTCGATATCATATTTATGGCTAGGGATTCAAATTGATACACTGGTCTATGGGAAAATTTTCATTCTTTCATTCTCGTTTACTTCATTACTCTCTCTGTTATTTTCATTATCGTAATATTCTGTTTTATCTTGAGTCTCGTCTTGGATTTCAGGGTCAAACTCCTGATAATCTTCTACGTTATGCAGTTCTTCAGAAATAAAATTTTGTTTTCCCGTAGGTTTAAAATAATTTTGATTTGGTCTAAACGAACGAGTTGAAATTGACATAGGTGTAGGCTGTGGCTGACGTTGGGGTTGATATGTTATTTGTGATTGCATTGGTTTACTTTGGGGATATTTTATCATAGGGGATATATGCTGTCTAGATTGGAGATTTGTAGTGTTTGAATTATGCTGGTTAGTATTTATTTTATAGTGCTGGAAATCATTTGTAATTAAAGTATTAATTTCATCTAGAGAGGATGGATTTCTTGCAGCTAATTGAGACTTAAACGGTTCTTTGCAATTTCTAATGAAATACTGAGTGGAAAATTTGTGTCCAAAATTTTTAAAGTCTTTTATAGAGGCAGTACTGTAATTATTTTCAATATTATTAATATACAAAAGAAATAAATCATTATATTTTCTTAAAAATTCGAAAATTGTTTCTTTTGTTTGTTGTAAATGACACAATTCGATCATTAACGTACATTCGTTGCGTTTATCTTGATATTGTGATATTAAAAAGTCTTTCAATTCCTTCCATTTTTTTATAGTCGGGCAAGTAGTTAAATATTCACTAGCTTTACCCGTAATTTTTCTTTTGATAATTACTAATGTTAATGATTTAGTTATTTCAGAGGGGTTACTCTGATTTATAATATCTAAAATTTCATCGGTGGATTTTATAAAATGTGATAGTATTTTTTTATCACCATTATATTCGAGAATTAATTCTAGTATTCTTAAAACATTAGTGTCAAGATTTGACAAAGCACCAGAACTACTTTCACTCCTAATGATTGTATTATTAATATTTAAAGTATTCAGTGAATTGATTAGATCGTCAATTTTGACTAGGTATAATATGTAATTTTATAAATTATACAATATCAGACTTCACTTACAATAATAATGAAAGTAAGACCTTCATGAGGCTACTTCTTTGTTGATCGGTTGTCGATTTTCGCTCGACGATATCGGGGCTGACCGCGATGAGTACCGGAGCAGGACGGTGCACGTACAGACCGACAGATGATTACGAGTTTTACTTCTGGAAGTCCTCGGATGATTGCCAATCTGCTTGTATCTACTTTGTTGACTCCTCGGAATTGCAGATTTCGCACTTGCCGTCGGGTCTTTGAATTGTTAAGTAGATGGTTGAAACCAACGATTTGAATACTTCAACGAATTGATTCTTTTCAGAATTTCGGTATATCAAACTTCTTAACCATCCTACCGAATGCGCCAGTTAAGTAGTTTAATGGGAAGAGCTGAAAAGGTTTTTGGTAACAATTGGACAACCGGAAGTAGCAGATTCTTGATAAAAAATCTTCTAAATATTATTTTCCGATTTTTTTTCTTGGTAATATTAAAGAAAATTTAGTTCTCAATGTGACACAATTAATTTTTTTATTATATCTCGTATAGGTTTGGGGATATAGTATATAATAATATAGAATAATCTGTTGTAATAAATCTCGTTGCCTAAAAAACAGTTGAGATATTCAAATGTTTGTAATTGACAGATAAATGCAAAATGTCAGTGTAAATCAGATTTTTCTGGGAGGTACGAATACATTTAATATATATGTTATTGTATTATTAACTAAATATGTATTTAAATTATAGGTATGTTAATATTACATATATCCTTAAGAAATACCGCTAATACTGTCAATTAATTTGAAGAATTTTGAACATATTAGAAGAATAGGACAAAATTCCTCATAGAACGATAGAAGAGATTTCAATTAGTTGTATGTACTAGAAATATTAAATTCGTCACTTATAGGACGCGAGCAGTCATGTGACTTTGTTGGCCTTGGCAAGCAGATACGGGGATCCGTGTCAAATGACGGCTAGTAGTTATTTACATAGATGTCACAATTGCCATATGTCATAATTTTTCTTTCAAAATTTCAAAAGATTCTGATGATATTTCAATGGCAGACATTAGTTTTGTTTCCTGTTAGGGAAATTAGAAGCGGAAACTGTCGCAAAGCTTCGGAGGGCATACGGGGAGAAAGATTTGAGCCAACCACGGGTTTACAAGTGATTTTTCTCGTTTTAAAAATGGTCAAATGTCAATTGAAGATGAACCTCGATCGGAACATGTCTCGACTTCCAGAACAGACGAAATCATTTAAAATCCTTAATGCGATCTTGTCTGATCGTAGTAAAACAATCGGTGAATTGGAAGAACTTACTGAAATATCCTGGAGGTTATTCTAACGAATTTTTGAATGAAAATTTGAAGATGAAACATGTCGCAGCGAAATTTATTCCACGTGTGCTTCCGACGGCCAGAAAGCCGAATAATTGAGTGTATTCCAGGAAATGAACGTACATACACGTTGATCTTTAATGTCCGCCATTGTAAAATCGCCGAATACATCAAACAGCGTTTAAAAAAAAGCCATGTGATACGAGGTATTTTCAAAATGATCAAAAAACAAGTTTTAGTCTATTACTCAAAAACAAAAGGCAATTGCAAATTTCTATTTTATCTCAAAAAAGGGATGTGCAAACGGTTTTGCTCTGTGGAACAAATTCAACGCATGACGTTTGATAATATTGAAGCTGGCCCATTTTTTGCCGGTCAGTGTAGTTTTTTTTATTATATATATAACAATAAACAAATTGTTAAAATATTTTTGGGAATTTATATTGTAAATTTTTTATTGTATTGAAAATATGACCGTGCATCTATTTTTGTAGTAATTTTGTTATTAACTTAATATTTAAAAAAAAATCTTTTTTATTATTACTACCATGTGTATCTGCCTATTTTTTAGGTTTATTATTCCCTCCTGGACCTGGGGTTGATCAAGGTTGTCAGATTGAGAGATCTCAGTTCAGTAAAGAAAATAAAATATCTGTAGGAAATACTTTCTAATACTGATAGAAAATGATATTGCAAATAATTTCGATTTTAAATGAATTCCAGAAAAAAATAATATCGGATTTTTTCTTTATTATTGCCAAAAAAATATTTATAATGCATTAAATAGATTCACTTTGATTGTCTACGTGTAAATAAACAAAATTTGATGTATATTTCTGATGAAATGGAAATATAGACAGAATTGAATTTAATTTGCCAGTGTTTTGTATTAGTCCTAAAGAAAATAAAATATTTGTAGGAAATATTTCGAAATACTGATATAAAATGATACTGTAAATAAATTCAATCTTAAATTAATTCCAGAAATAAGTAATATCGGATTCTTTTTTTATTTATGCTAAAAAAATATTTATAATAAATTAAACAGATTCAATTAGAATGTATTCATGTAAATAAACAAAATTTGATGTATGAAGAAATGGAAATGTTTTATTTTAATATTAATTTGCCAGTGTTTCTTATTAGTCCTAAAGAAAATAAAATACTCGTATTTATAGAAAATACTTCGAAATACTGATGATCTTGAATGAATTGCAGAGAAAAAAAATATCAATTTATTGCTTTACTATTTTTACTAATCAATCTCGAATAAATTGCAGAGAAAAAGTATGTTTTTTCTTTATTATTGCCAAAAATATATTTTTAATGAATTAAATAGATTTACTTTTCATGCTCGCATATAAATAAACGAAATCAGATAAAAATTTCTGATAAAATGGAAATCTACGATAATATTATTATTATTATTATTATTAATTCGTCAGTTTCATATTAGTCTGATACATAATACAAAATCTTTAGGAAATACATTAAAATATTAATGCGAAATGATATTGTAACGTTTTTATTTATATGGGTGAAGTGTAAAAACACAGACAAATATTATTAACTAAAGAATACGTTTATTAAACGATAAATAATTAAGGATTAAATATTAAAAGATAATAAAAACAACTAACACTATGATTAAATAATTATAAACACTAAGGATATTATTAAATGCTTAAACACTACGATTATTTATCTACACAATATTTATATCACTACACTTATTTATATAACTACATTTATTTATGTTAACAACTGGTAAACTGTATATTTATATCACCAAGTTCATTGCTCGTTGCTTATATATATCAGACTATGCCTCCGCTTTCTTTCGTCCGGTATTTATACAGCTCATATCATTCTAGAATCCTATGAAGCGACAATGATCTGTATACAAAAGAATTGGGTCACGGCGTAGTTAACCTCTAGCCGGCGCGTCGCGGGGATTTCAACATCTGGGAAATTCCGGGATTACGTCATCGCTCTGGTACATTCTTTCAGTGGCGGGGCTCGTGTATTATTCTCACAGGGGCGCACGTCACAATATTGCAAATTAATCTTGAATAAATTACAGAAAAAAAGAATTATCATTTTCTTTATTATTACTACAAAAATATTTCTAGTGAATTGAATACATTCACTGTGAATGTACATATTCTTGTCAATAAATGAAATTTGATGTACATTTCTGATGAATTGGAAATGTGCGATAAAATATTGACATTAATTGGCCAGGGTCTCATATTAGCCCTAAATATTTAAATAATCTGTAGGAAATACTTCGAAATTCTAATGCAAATTGATATTGTAATTCTAATCTTGAATTAGTTGAGATGAATTAAATATTCACCATTGATTTTATATGTATAAATAAACAAAATATATAGGAAACACTTGGAAATACTGATGCAAAATGATATTGTAATTACAATTATTTGGTTGATAATAATAATAATAATAATTATAATAATAATAATACTACTAATAATAAGAATAAATTCTTTATTGTAACGTTTTATACGTCAAGTTATTAGTATTTATTTTGACAATCATTATTCTGACACTGACGTAATAAAACATTACGCTTTTGTTCGTCTCTTGTTTCTAATTCCATGACTAATCAAATTTTATTTCTGCAGTTACGAAGTAGCCAAAATGATTTTTTTTATTGATTCGGATGTAGATTTTTTTGCTTTACAACATCCATTTGAAACTTTTTGTTTAAAATAATTAGGGGAGCAATGCGCACGGAAAAACTGATTTCCCATGTTAAACGCCTATGTTTCACTTTCCGTGATACATCCTGTATATTGTGATAGTGTGCTATACATTTTGTTCATTTCATACTGTTTCACATCTTGACACTTGTTGTGCGTGTTATTTTTGAAAAATACATTATCTTATTAATGATTTCTGTGCGTTAGGTGACGTTATTGTTGTGTTTGGTTAAATTGACTAAATATAACAGCAATAACACATAAAAATGATTATTAATCGACAATTACAATCGTTTGTTTTCGTGATAGAAGTTGAGTACATCGGCTAGACGCTGTACAAGTTCACACCAGTGGTATCGTCGTCTGTGTATTTGTAGTCGTAGAACTTTAAAAAAGAGAGAAATCCAAAATTCTGGCCACCAAATTATTTCAATATGAATACATTTTTGTTCATCTATGGTCACCAGATAATGTGATAAGTTACTAAATAATTTAATTTGCCTCTAAAATAACTAATTTCCTACAAAATGATTATTTCTCAACTATTTCAATACGTATTTTTTGTCAATGCATTCCTGTCATCAGTAAAACAAATTCATTAAAAAATCTTTTTGTAACTACAAGAAAACTTATCATTAAATATATGCCACTATAAGTAAGTATGATTTAGTCATAAAAAAACAGCTACACTGGGAATTTTCTGGAAACCAATCACTCCGCTTCGCTCCCATCCCTTTTTAGGGACAGCAAGAACTAGGATGAAGGAGAAGCTGAAATGTTGGAGAAAAACGATTTTTTCTTAATTTTGCGCTTCCACACCCTGAAACGACACCAATCGACTCTCAAAAGTCAAAAAATATAATGAATTCATATAGTTTTCACATTCACGTGTGATCTATGCACGAATTAACGTTGACTTTACTCCTTGTAAATCTTCTCCTGTCCATTTTTCATCTGATGTATTTTTCTGATGAAAAGTATATATGCAAAAATGTGTCAAAAACCGTAAAGAAAGAAACACTTTATTGGAAAATGTGTATCAGTTAAGTTATTGAGTCGTTTGTATATTAACTGATACATTTTTGATTAATTTTGTGTTTGATAGCACATACTTTTTTTTTAAATTTCTATTTCTGTGATCCTTGCATCTTTTTTTCACAAATCTTTTAGTTACATATTGAAATTGATTGAATTTTAATTTTTGAATAGAATTTATATCATTAAAGAGAGTAGATAGTGATGTGAAGTGACAATGTGTAATAATTAATAAAAATATCAAGGAATTATTAAGGACGTAGCCGATATAAGGGAATTTAGATGAAGATTCTAGCAAATATTGTAGGACAATAGAATTCATTTCTAAACGGTAAATCGAAATTGGATAGTAGAATAAAGAAACACTTCACCTTAACATAAGATGATTGAAATGATCAGCATTAAATTCGACTACAACATTAAATTTAATATTATATATGTACATTTTATTTACAGTCCTTTTTAGGATTTTTTCGGTTTCGGATATGAATTTTCTTTTCAGGTTTACTACCTAAGTATAAGAGCATCAACAATACGAAAATAAATCAGTAATAATATAAAGCCGGAGGAGTTAATTAAAAATGCAGGAAGGAATGAAGAAAACAGTTCTGCAATAAAAGTGGAAACCATGCTCATATACAGGCTGTTCAATTTAAGTGTTTCACTATTGCTATCTCGAGAACCGTACGAGATACGAAGTCGGTTAAATTAGCAACAATTTCTATATTATAAGACTATTAAAATGAGCATTACAAAAATTATTTTCAACCAATGGTTCACAAAATACAGACATCAACTTTTTAATTTTAAATAAAAACCTACTTTTTTATTCACCTATTCGATTCAGAATTTTTTTATGAATACAACGATATAATATGTTTATACCCTTATATAACGAAAAAAACGAGAAAAATGCAAAAGAACAATTATTATTTTCATATTTATTTCTACATGTAATCAGTGCCATGACAAAAACAATTGAATATTTTATTTTCATCATTGTTTGGGCAATTTAGATACTTTAAAAAATATTATAAAAATTGTACAAAATTATTGCCATGCTGATTTATAGATAATTCCAGCCTTCCGAACATATTACTTGTTACTTTTCTTAAATTTCGGCCGTCTATGTGGGAAATAATATTTTCGATTGCATTTTTTAAATGCTGAATATCTGGAAAGATAGTTTTGTAGACTTCATCTTTAACATAACCCTATAAAAAAAGTCCAGGGGATTAAGGTCTGGTGATCTTGCAGGCCACGGAATAGTACCAATCTACCGATTTGGAAACCGTTCGTTTAGATAATCCCTAACTTGACGCGAATTGTGAGCTGGTGCACCATCTTGCTGCAGCCATTCTAACTGAAGCTGTTGGATTAGCTTCAAAATATGCTAATATATTTATCTCAGATTCTTGATTTTGTACGCTAACTCGCTTCGATACGAATGCATCCGTATTAGTGCGCAGTGCTAATTCTAATTTTCTAAAATACTGACGACAAGGAACTCGCCGCTCAGGATAACGTTCCCTATACATATTCTTTGCAGCAACAGTATTTTTCAGAGATAATATGAAAACTTCGTACATATCAATTTTTTCTTCGTGCGTAAAACTTTGACATGTGATACAAAACAAAATATTTAATTGTTTTTGGCATGGCACTCTGATTACATGTAGAAATAAATATGAGAATAATAATTTTTCTTTTGCATTTTTCTCGCTTTTTTTTTTTGTTATGTAAGGGTATAAAAAATTTATATCGTTGTATTCAGAAAAAAATGCTGAATCGAATAGGTGAATAAAAAAAGTAGATTCTCACTTAAAATTAAAAAGTTGAATTCTGTATTTTGAGAACCACTGGTTGAAAATAATTTTTGTAATACACATTTTAATAGTCTTATAATATAAAAATTGTTTGCTAATTTAACCGACTTCGTATCTCTTACGGTTCTCGAGATAGCAGTAGTGAAACACTTAAATTGAACAGCCTGTATATGAGCATGGTTTCCACTTTTATTGCAGAACTGTTGTCTTCATTCCTTCCTGCATTTTTGATGTACTCCTCCGGCTTTATATTATTACTGATTTCTTTCCGTATTGTTGATGCTCTTACACTTAGATATCTTTAAAATTCGCATCCATTTTAAAGAATAATACTTGGAATGCTATAGGAAGAGTAATGACAAATTCTTCATAGAATTGAAATACATGCATGTGGTAGAATCCCACGTTAAAAAAGTCACTCAAAATAGATTTCCATTTTGAAAGTTGGGGAGTTTACTGGATGTTAAACAATTTTTTTATATTTTATGTGTGCTCTTCCCTAGTTCGCGTCGTGTCCTGAGTAGGGCTGGTTGTTAGTGTGTGTCCACTGTCCAAAAAACTCTAGCTGGGTAAGTCTGGCGTATCCAGGATTCAGTAGTACAGGGTAGTCGGCTCGGCCAGAGTGTCAAGTCAAGTCAAGAATTTATATATAATCATTAGAGGCCATTATTGAGGTGTAGTGCTTATCGGGAAAAAGTGCATAGGTCACACACAGGGTGCCCACTATGTATGGAATATAGTATATATCTCGGTAAATAACGACAGTATACAAAAATTTTCTATATAAAAGTTGTTTAACATTTTATTTCCCATAATAAGACAGCATTCAGTTGTTTTTATTTCAGAAAACAAATGAGTAACGAAAAACAATTGAATTTTTTTAAATAGCAATGTACCCTTTCATTAGTCTTATTTGATAGAGATTTTTTTCTCTTTTTGATGACGTAACATATTAGTACCCTTATACAATAAAATTTTTCAAAAAAAATTAAAATCTCTTTATTAAGTAATTACATCAATAACATGAATATAGATATCCTACATCAAAATAAAACAAATGAACGTGTACGTTTCTTATTAAACCTTGAAGACAAAACGAAATTAGCTATGAAATGGTTTTCATCGCAATAAGTGTTCAAAATGTTTGCCATTAACTGCAAGGCAGTGGCCTAACCTGTTTCGGATATCTTTTGGGTGCGACACAGTGGCGCCTGCTATGGCGCGGCGGTGGCGAGGGCTGTGGCGGCGACGTTACAATATTATTAATACACGAAGAGGTACTGGTGTTTACCCTTGTTGGCTCTGAAATTGTATGATAAATATTAAAAGAAGCAATTAAATTTAAAGTCATAGATATATCAGTGTTTTTTCCAAAATATTTAGTTTAAAATCACCTGATATAACAGCTTTGTATTAAAATTTTGCTGGAACAGTAAAAGTTTTTCTAAATTGTTCAAAATAACATTTATATTCACCAGAACGGTAACCTGCGACGATATTAATTTTTGACTCAATTAATTCTACACCCAGAATTCTATGTTCAAAACACAATTTAGATTTTCAAGATTCATAACTTTAAATTTAATATTGCTTTTTATAAAAATTGCATCACCACCATACTTATTTCTAGATAATGGAGGGCACCGTTGATGATGGTGTAGTACTGTCTTGTTTTCCTCTTCATGGAATGCCGTAGCCGGAAGGTACTGTGAGTGGAATTGCTGCGTCGCTCATAAATAATATGCTTGGGCTATTGTGACGAATTTATTGACCAGGAAACCCTCAAGATCGTTGGGATTGTCTGGTCGCCGACTTGTGCTAGCGTTATCCAGGATGCACTACGGGGAGGCGAACTAGCTCTACATCCCAATACAAATAATAATAAACGATAGATAATGATGAATAACTCTAATGATAACATTTAACCAAAAAAACTGTATCTCTTTGTTAAATTTTCAGATATCCCGCCTTTTAGACATGGAACACTTTTTAAAATACGTGACTTTATTTAAATATGTATATTTTTTATTATATCAGAATCATAATTCTTGAAAATGCTACATTGCTAAAATGCTGAACGTACAATTACTATTATGATATTTAGATAGCGGAATATAATAATAATAATATTTATTGGTTCTCAAGCTTTTACACGCTTCATACCAAGGGGTATGGTAATTAAAAAAAAAATGCTTATAGAATTACACAAAATATTTGTAACTCTAAATTTGTTATTCTAATTACAATCTATACATATTAAATATAATTATGCGTAGTTATATAAAATTTAAATACCAAAAATGAAGAAATATAGCTAAACATTATTTGTTCAATAAATTTACATTTTCCCAATAAATACATAAATAGACATAACTTACGCTTAAAAGATTATACATATACAAAAGATATATTTGTACCTCTCAGTTAATAACTCATATTACATACTTTTTTAATATACATACACATTAGCGAAAGAGATATTACCTATAGGTATATATGTTAATGCAAAATGTGAACAGTGATCAATTATTACATGTTATATTTTAAATAAATTATGAAGTGGATTTTTTCAATACTCTTTTAATCTATAAATAAAAAATAAATATAATAAAGAATAAATTATTTATTTTGCTTGTAGTCAAGTTTGTGAATTTGGATTGTATATAGGATATTCTATAAAGAAATGATAAAGGTCGTCCTGCTTTTGTAAGTTACAGATAGTACACAGCTGATCTGAGAGAAGTTCATATTTCAACCCTTTATAAAATATTGTTAACGTCTTTTGGATGCACAGCGAATTTGAAATATTATTTGTTGTTTAGGTAAAACAGTGTGTTAAAAAAATCCTAACTCGAAGTAGGCTATGAACAAAGAAACGTATGTCATTTTAAATGTATTTAATTAAATGTCAATTTGGCACGAGAAATTTGTTATCTAAAGAAATCAAAGCTTCTCTTTTTGAATCTTATTTTAAAAATGGAAATAAATTAGAAAACGGCGAATAGCAATGTATTTTATCCTTCTTTATTAATTTTCTCCTTAAAAGTACATTTCAAGATCAATTTTGACAACTTGACTTTTGAATTGAATAATGATTAGACATACGTTTCTCTGTTCATAGCCTACTCCGAGTTAGGTTTTTTTTCTGAACATACTGTATAAGATGACTACTTAAGTAAGATTCCATTTTGAATGTTTCCTTAATAATAAAATCAATAGAAGAAGCTGTTGTCACTAGGTGAAACATTCTTCAAAATGAATAAGAAAAACACTCGGTTGTTTCACAAAACTAAAAAAATTCTTTATTGTATAATTTCGGCTGTTAGGCCATCATCAGAAGAACTCTTCTTCTGATGATGGCCTTATAGCCGAAATTGTACAATAAAGAATTTTCTTTAATTTTGTGAACAATCGAGGGTTTTTCTTATTCATTTCCTTAATAAGTTTTTAATGGTCGTTATAAGTTGATTAGTTACAATTATTCAGGTCTTTTTGTTGTACTTTTTTACTATATGAATTAATTATGTTCTCTATAGAGTTTTTATCGAATTTTTGGTTTTGCCAAATATTAGAAAAACCTTGGTCGTTTATGAAAATTTAAATTGTGAGGCCCAGTTATATTCAACGTTATTAAATTCTGATTGGTCTAACTGCCGGAGTCGATTGTATATTTGTTTTGGGTAATACTGTAAAGTATTTTTCCATATTTTTCCCGCAATGTGATCGAGGCCCAACTCGAAGCGAATCTTAAAATTGGGAGTATTTCTAGGACAAAATGTATCGCAATATCTGTGACCCCATACCTCTACTGTACACAGAAGGGAGGCATTTACTATGGAATCTAGTAATTTAGTTTTTTTATCTAACTTTTTGATTTGGCCTGAACAAGCAAGCCTTTAACTTTCTGGGACGCAATCATAGTTTTAAAGCACATAATCTGATTATTTGTCAGATTGGCATAATATGTCAAAATAATTGTTCTGTTTATCATGGAATTCTGAAAGTAGCATTAATAAAAGAATTCCAACAAATAATATTAATAACATTTTTATTTTCTGAAACCGATAAACTATTGAATAAACCACGGATGTTATGAATCATAACAACCCTTAGATATCTTAAAATTCTTGCTCTACGAGCATGGATTTCAAACCGACATCTGCGGCAGTTATCATATTCGTACCATTCCCGGGTATGTTTATAGCTATTAATCACACGTTGCTCGACAACCCCTGACTAATGAAATCTTGTTACTATACAACCGTTTTAACTGGCAACTAAACGTCAATTTTAAGCACTATCGTAGATAGAAATTAATGCGAATGAATCGAGTGCGACTAAGAACTGCAAAAGAATTACTTTTTTCTTCATATGAAAATGTGTTGATATTTGTACTAATGGAGCCTCATTGATGGTAGGAGGCGGGATTTGTGACTTTTGCACAAAAACAAATTGAAATTTATTTCAACCATTCCTTCTTGCATAGACAATCATTTATAACAAAAAAACTTTGCCCGTATAAATGCAGAATATTTTGACTAGAGTTGTTAACTCTTAACATGAAAACTTACTTTTCACACAAAAGTCAGACGGGTCTCTCGAGAAAGATGCTTTTCCGTGTACTAGAATAAATAAAACAATTGATTCGTTTCGTAAACAATGTCAATTAATACAAGTATACGGGGTAAAATGAAGATATTTTAACTACAACAGACAAATTATCAGCATTTCATAGAAATTATTCTTTGGAAAAAGCGAGTAACAGAAAACAATCTGAAGATGATACATACATGAATTTACTTTTTTTCTATTTCAATTAACAAGTGTTCCGCCGAAGTCCTTACTTACAAAAGTGTTCCTTGGTATTGAAAATGTTGAGAACCACTGACATAGAGCCACAAATATTCTAGGCAGTGGCGTGCCATTTTATTATTTACCAAATAGTCAAAGCGCACTTGTTAATTTTTTTTTACGAATACTCGATAAGTCAGAGGTAAACTGAAATATAACTAAATTAACAAATTGTAGTACTATTTATGCCAAATACTTGTTCCTTCTCTACTCAATAGAGAAAACTGTAATTACATAAGTAATCCTAATTCGGTGGAATGTTAATATAACGTTTCGCAGTTTAATTAGATATTTGACCTCTTCTGATTTTAAATTTAATCTCTTTCGGGTATAACATCTGCAAAATATAGTACACTTATTCCATTTCTTCTTAATAAAGATATCGGCAAAATTAGGGGATCGTCAAAAAAGCTACGTATTTCAAAAAGTATGAATCCTCTGTCTTTCATATTTGTGTTGGTAATTGTACATCTACAATAAATAACAAATGCCGATATAACATCTAAATATAGCCACCTACTAAAGATTGATCATCATTTATTGATGTGTTAAATTTTGATTGGTCTTTAGTATTATTAGATATGGGTCTATAATTCGTGTTCACATTTCAGCTTTTGTTGTCGTTTCAATTCTAAGTATTTAGTGTAGATAAATATTTTTAAAAAAATAGAAAATTGTTATCTTTTTAAAAATAATTTTTCTACTCTAAATTGAAATAACATAAGCAGAAATGATTGTTAACAATTTATCTATAGTGAACACGAATTAAATATCCATATTTAATAAAACTAAAGACCGAACAATATTTAACACTTCGACAAATGATAATTAATCTTTAGTAGGTAACTTTTAGGTGTTATATCGGCATTTGTTATTTGTACTATTTTGAAAAACTAATGAAAGTATTGACAAGTAAATAAGAAATTTCATGAAAAATATCGAAAAAACTAAGGTTTGAACGGTAAAACAAATTTAAAATACAATAACTTTTATACCAATCGAAAGGCAAAAAAATAAGTATTTTTGAAAAGTAAAAATCAAATATGGGTTCCATTTAAAGAGAATGTAAGATTTTGTTATATCTAGAAAATTTACCGAAAAAAAAATATTTTCGTACACTACTGGATAGATAATAAAAATAACTAACTTCCTTATTTGAAATATTTTTCTGTTACTGATAGTTTATAAGTAATTTCAAAATGAAAAAATCGACCAAATTCAGCTTTCCGCCATTATCTAGTAGAATTTTTGGCAAAACAAAAGCATATTTAAGGTAGCCCCGCAAAGGCACCACATGTCTCATTTAAGTCGTATCTCTTATAGTTTCCGAGATCCCAATGGTGACCCTCGAAATCCAGACACCTGCTCCTTTGTACGGAGATATCGATAAATATGATGACATATTCGTACCGTGTGGGCGTTTACCAGGTATCACCTCACGGGCATTCATTGCTGGCATACAGGGGTCATTTTTGTGCCAATTAAAATTTCGAAATAATTTTTGACGTCGGTCGGAATCGAACCCGGGTCCCCAGATTCGCGACCAGATACTCCGACACACGATTTTTGACATTTTCATACCTAATTTCTGCCGTTACAATATAGAATGAAAAATTAATTTTGCTTATTGATTCAGATGCAGAATTCTATGCTTTAGAACATATTTTTACCTATCTAAACTAATTAGGGAAGTAGGAAATTACGAAAGTATGATTTACTTGTTAAAGGCAAATGTTCCGTTGTACCGGTCACTAGCCTGTATAATCGTATTATTATGTTTTTATTTTGCTAAAAAAAATAATTTCGGAAGGGGTTTATTTTATTTATTCAATAACTTACTAATAGCGATTGTCGTGGTATTTGAACAAAAATATAAACAAATATTAACTTTTTATCTTTCAGAATTCGTTATAACCTATGTGCAAATCTTATTATGTAATAATTTTATTAATTTAATTTTTTGCAAGCAATTTGTAATAATAATAAAATATTAAGAGAAGTTAAAATCATAAAATTCTGACAGATAAAAAGTGAAACATTTGTTTATCTTTTTGTTCAAATATTATAATTATTGCTATTAATAAGAAACTGGATTAATTTAATAATTAATTTGTGGGATTAATACAATTTATATATATTTAGTGTCATTTTATGCAGAATTTTGTTATTTTTCTATTAAGAGCACAACCATTGTTGTCAATCATAACGCGCGACAACAGTTTGCAAATAACTGATTTATTATGTTAATCGTCAATGTACACACACAATGAAAATAAACACCCGGTATTTGTATTTATTACGTACAATGTAAAAGCAAAAGTATAGAAATATAAAAATATCTCCCTGACAGACAAACTGTACCCATGTATAACTCCATATACGTGTCATGCTTATGCTTTCATTCATTTAGAATTTATACTTTGTTTCATTGTTTCCTCTTTATATTATTTCCTTGTTGCCAGAAAATTCGGCAACAAGCTCTCAGTTTCTAAGAATTACGTATTAATCACCTGATACAAATTTTGTAATAACAGTGTATTCAGAAATTTAAACTTAATAACATTAATACGTAATATGGACCATTTCTGCCTTGACTACATCATTTATTAATAATTTTCATAAACACTATATCCTTTTCTCTAGTGCCACTGCTTTTGTAGAACAAAATGGAGCTATAAACTTTTTCTTCAAGATTACCACAAAAAAGAAATAATAAAAATCCAAAAATCATGGTAATTTCTGAATTTGATATATCTCAGTTTTCCTGATTTTTAAATCTTATTTTTGATACTTTTTCTTTACGATGAAAAATAATTGCTTGGATGGCCTACGGCAGTAATAATTAGTCCGATTATTACACAATACATATGTATCCCTAGTTAACTGTATCTCAAATCTTATTTTTTCTTATCCATTTCTATAAAAAAAATAATTGGATATTTGATGAACACATTGGATAAAATTTTAAATATATAACTCATAAACATAGCTTTTACATCGTTAAAAAGTTCATGAAATTAGCAAAAATATGAGAATATATTCAACATAAGTTTCCATTTTAAAAATCTTTGTGTTACGAGTAAATAATACGTTTTCAGAAAGTTTATTGTATTTGATATTCAGGGTGTAACAGCTAAACGAGTTACCTCGAATAGTTTCTATAAAATAAAATACTATGACTATAGGGCAATCTTACAGAAGACTAAGGGGGACATCCAATTAGAGCAGAAAATATTTTCTTAAAGCAGCGGTTCTCAAGTTACAATACAATGTTATATATTTTTTAAATAGAATGGTATATAATTTTTAGGCCCATTCCATGGAGTATTTTTTTCTGAATTCAACACTGTAATCATTTTATATTTTTACAAAACAAATGTATTGAAAAAATGAAATTGATATTTAAATAAATTTTGTTTTTCAGTAGGCTATGTATGAAAAACAATTGAACTATTAAAACAAAACAAATATTTGTTAATAATTTTATTAATAGTGTTCTTATAGGAATTATGTACTAAATACGTCTAAATGACAGATAGCAATTTTTGTTTTTCATACATAGCCTACTGAATAAAATTTATTTAAATTTCAATTGCATTTTTTTCAATATTTCTGTTTGTTAAGGATATTAAATGATTACACGGTTGAATTAAAAAAAAATTCCATCAAATATGCCTAAAAAATATATGCCATTCCATTCAATATATAACATTAATCTAGATATCCTACATCAAAATAAAACAAATGAACGTGTACGTTTCTTATTAAACCTTGAAGACAAAACGAAATTAGGAATAAAATGGTTTTCATCGCAATAAATGTTCAAAATGTTCACCATTAATTGTTAGGACAATTGAAAGAGATCTCGGATATCTAGATTAATGTTATTGATGTAATTACTTAATAAAGAGTTTTTAATTTTTTTTGAAAAATTTTCTTGTATAAGGGTACTAACATGTTACGTCATCGAAAAGAGAAAAAATCTTTATCAAATAAGCCTAATGAACGGGTACATTGCTATTTAAAAAAAAAAAGATTTTCGTTACTCATTTGTTTTCTGAAATAAAAACAACTGAATGTTGCCTTATTATGGGAAATAAAATGTTAAACAACTTTTATATAGAATTTTTTTGTATACTGTCGTTATGTACCGAGATATACAGGATGTATCAAGATAATGGAACCGTGCTATTTATTCGTGAATATGAAAAGTTACACAAAAAAGTAATTAAGATATTTTGTAAAGCATAGAGGGGGACACATTTTGACATAACCATTATTATTTTAAAGCCAGTGGTACTCAACTTATGGATCAATGTTACATTTTTTTAAATGGCATTATATATTTTTTATTAACTATCTAAATAGAGAATTTTCTTCTGAATTCAACAATATAATAATATCATACCTTTACATTGCGAAAAATTTGATAAAAGTTAATTCAAAGTTAGTATTTGTTTTTTTTAAGTAGGCCAAACAAACATTTAACTATTAAAACAAAAGAAAAATTTCTGTCATTTTTGTATGTCATTGTTACGTATTATATTATTTTTTTCGAAATGTTCCAAATTTCGTTATTTTTTTTTTATTTCGCGAAATTACTAAGTCTTGCGAATTAGGATAACTTTCTGCAAATAAATTGCATGCTAGCAATGCATTTTGCTGGGTCTTGCATGAATAAATAAAATCAGTTTTTGTTTAATCTGCTGCCATTATTAAATTAATTATTACAATGGGGTCTCGTAGCCGTGTGCCTGAGTGTCTGCTCGCGAATCTGGGGACCCGGGTTCGTTCCCGACCGACGCCAAAAATTACATCGCATTTTAATGGCACAAAATTGACCCCTGTGGCGCACTCTCCACGCCAGCAATGAATGCCCGTGAGGTGACGCCTGGTAAGCGCCCACACGGTACAAATATTCCATCATTACCGATATCTGTGTACGAAGCAGATTGGCACACCCAGCACTGGGTAATATGCCGTCATGAAATATTTATTTATTTATTTATTTATTTATTTATTTATTTATTTATTTATTTATTTATTTATTACAAAGGTAACGAAAATTACCTTAATTGTAATAATGGATAACAATGAAATACAAAATGACAGATAATTTTCTTTTGATTTAATGATTAAATGTTTACACAACCTACTTAAACAAATTCAAATAGAAATGAGATACTAACTTTGAATTAATTTTTATCAAATTTTTCGCAATGTAAGGGTATAATATTATTATATCGTTGAATTCAGAAGAAAATTCTCTATTTAGTTAGTTAATAAAAAATATATGCCATTTAAAAAAATGTAACGTTGATCCATAAGTTAAGTACCACTGGCTTTAAAATAATAATGGTTATGTCAAAATGTGTCCCCCTCTATGCTTTACAAAATATATTAATCACTTTTTTGTGTAACTTTTCATATTCACGAATAAATGGCACTGTTCCATTATCTTGATACATCCTGTATACTATATTCCATACATAGTGGGCACCTGTATAGTATAAACATAGTCGATAATGTAAATTTTGCAGTTTTCTTTCTTTTAGAAACGTTTTAAGATACTGGATTAAATTTGTTTGGTCAGACGAATATTTTAGCAAAAAAAAAATATCAGTTTCGTTATCGTTTGAAAATAAAGATTGTGGAATTAAGAACAAGCTAACCAATTTTAAAAACCGATTGAAATACAGGTTTCTTGTCCTAATTGTAACTATCTTATAAAGAATATATTAAATGTGATGTAAAAAATGAATATATTAATTATTGAGATGTAACTTCTATCGTCGGCATTTCTGTATTGCAGTGGTTCTTAGAGTAGTTCTGTTTTCCATATATTCTATTCGAAAAATTGCGCGAATGCCAATACTGTCTCCGTCAAAATATGGCGTTGGAGCGCTGAGCGCATGCGTGAGCAATTTCAGTTGACAATGACATACCTCATTCAAAATACATTTAGTAGGATAGGAGTGTAAGTGCAACGTATATTGGATTATAAACCACGCTGAGACGCTTATAGTTATAGCCCAGTTATATTTGTTATTTGAAAAATAATTATATCCTTTAAGATAGTTGAAAGTGAGTTTTATCTAGTCTTTATTAAGAGACACTGATTAGAAATGAATCCGGAAGATATCAATAATATTATGCGAGACTTAGAATATTTGCGATATCTGGAGAGGTTAGATTAACATAAGTTTTCAATATTTGGCGATTAAATTCTTTGTTTATTAATTATAGTCTTATTAATGAGTGCAGCCACAATTCCGGACAAGAAAATGTACAAGAATGTGCAAATACAAGTGCTACGGTTAATCCTCCAAGGTAAACCATCCGTACTTATAACTTAAAATAATAGTTTTCAATAGATTTGGAATTACAAAATTTGCACAAATGGTCTAACAAGTAATTACAATTAGGTAATGTAAAAATAAGTGCTTATACATATACAGATATTCCAAATAAAGGGCATATGAGAGTCTTCAGAACTATATAAAATACGAAATCGTTTATTAAGACAATAGTTGCCCTATTCCATTGGGAGAACATTATTGTCGTATGTTACTTGTCCGAAAAGGTGTATAGGTCATTAGAGATAGGTGAAAATATAAATAAGAATTGAAGTTTTGAAAATAGATAGTATTGCATAGATTTACTTTCATTCGAGTTCCGCAAAAATACACATACACTTTTTATTTTCTAAATTTTACTTTTCAGATCAGAGGGCCGAATTAGCAACAATGAAGGAGGACAGCAAGAAGCAGTTCCTTCTAATACCCATCATACGGATAACATTGATCTTCCAAGGTATAGCATCCCTAATTATAATAGTTTTAATAAATTTAAATAACGCAATTTGCATATCGAGCGCTTCATAACAAGGGGCTTAATTGTTTAGATTTTTTAAAAATCATTTTTGTAACAAATGTCGATACGCCCCTTTGCTATGAAGTCCTCGATATTATCGGGGGAATATTTGAAAAGCAAATTGCATTATTTTTGAATAATACAAAAATGGAAAATACAAATAATCATTTATTTTTTGCAAGTCATCCCGTCCTCGCAAGGAAATAAAGTCCTATTTGCTTAATCAAAATTTATTTCCTTGATTTTAGCCATTGCTGTAACACTAGTGTGAGACCGTGAATTATCTTGACACAACACCCATCTTGCCGACGGCTTTTTTATACATAATTTTTTGGTTAAAATATGGTGAAACCGCTATTTCGAGATGTTTACACTATTAGCTTCTTCACTCATTTTCAGCCTTCTGTCTTTTAACACCAACTCTTCAAAAATTTCTGAACCGTTAATACCTTTTAAATAAAAATATTTATTAACGACGATATGTTCAAGATCAAGATCTTCTATTCTAACAGATAGAAAATTCGTTTTCTTTGAATAATAACTAATACTAAACTATTGGGTAGATCGCTACCATATTTTCAGTATTGACTACTAAAAGATAGAAGTTTCAATGGAAAATAAAATATTTTACTCATCAAAGCCAACTACATAAAGACTACTTATCATCCCGTCCTCATACAATAAGTATATGTACAGCAAGGTGGTGACGGTTAGGTATGAACATGGGGATTTAACATAGGATTTTAGTTTTATTTAATTTCCTGCTTTCCTGTTCATTTTGCGGCAAAAACTGAGTGCAAAGTTGTTCAAAATTAAATGTATACAAAACTGTTTTTGCATTTCTTTTTTATGTTTCTAGTTATATTTTTTGTATATAACATTTTTCTCTAAAGTCATTAGTTCGCCCAAAAAGCGCTGGTTGTTTTAAAGGAAACACCCTGTATATATATATATATATATATATATATATATATATATATATATATATATTTAGGCCCGTTTGAGTATTTTTTTTTAATTCAACCATGTAGTCATTATCATTATATAACAAAACTATTGAGAAAAATTCAATTGAAATTTAAATAAATTATAATTTTATAGTTATTTTACAGTAGGCTACATATGAAAAACAAAAACTGTTATGTCAGTTTGAATTATTTAGTACGTAAATAGAACACTATTTACTCACTCTTAACAACTATTTATGTTTCGTTTTAATTTAAGCTCAATTGTTTTTCATACATACTTTTTTTTTTCTTTAATAAGTGAATATCTCCCTTGGTCGACTACAACTTTTATTTGCATGATTTTCTTCTATTCCCAATAATAAAGAAAATAATCGAGGCAGTGATGCACAACTAGGCGAAAGTGCATTATTATACAGGGTGTTTCCTTTAAAACAACCAGCTCTTTTTTGGGCGAACTAATGACTTTAGAGAAAAATATTATATACACAAAATTACCAGGGAAAAGGGCTTAATTTATGAGGAATAATAAATAAAAAATTCAACCAGTGTTTCTCAAACGGTAGAATAAAATTATATTTTTTTAAATGGCAACCTATATAAATTTTTTGCCCATTAGATAGAGAATTTTTTTCTGATTTCAACGATATAAATATGATATGGGTTGTATAACAATTATTTCGAGAAAAATGATAGTAAAAATCAGAAATAATTCTACAATATTGAAGTAGGCTATGCAATAAACAACTATTAATACGACTATTGCCTAGGTTACGATAGTATATTATTTTCTTATATCTAAAATAACTTGTTTTACTAAGAAATTCATAATAACAAATGAACTACATAACGAAGAAATATCAAAAAATAATAGTACTAACATAAAAAGAAAAACAATATGATGGAAATTATTTACAAATTTATGCAACCTTAGGTATTTTTGGTTTTTTTTCAACTGCAAGGCCATTTTTATTAATAAGTAATTAAACAATTACGAAAACAAACACTTAATAACGTAAGTAACAAAACTATCTGTCACCTGTATCATTTGTTTGCATTTGTTTATTGCACAGCCTACTTCAATATTGTAGAATTATTTCTGATTTTTAATATCATTTTTCTCGAAATAATTGTTATACAATCCCATATCATATTTATATCGTTGAAAGCAGAAAAAAATTCTCTATCTAATCTAAATTATATAGGTTGCCATTTAAAAAAATATAATTGTATTCTACCGTTTGAGAACCACTGGTTGAATTTTTTATTTATTATTCCTCATAAATTAAGTCCTTTTTCCTGGTAATTTTTTGTATATAACATTTTTCTCTAAAGTAATTAGTTCGCCCAAAAAAGCGCTGGTTGTTTTAAAGGAAACACCCTGTATACAGAGTTGAAAAATCTCAAGAACAAGAATGAGATTACTGATCCGAAAACAAGACGAGATCGATATATTACATTTCTCGTCTCGTCGCGCGTGCATCACTAAATCGAAGTAGCTTGTATCCGTGAAATACCTATATATATATATATATATATATATATATATATATATATATATATATATATATATATATATATATATATATATATATATATATATATATATATATATATATATATATATATATATATATATATATATATATATATGTATGTATGTATGTATAAGTATATAAATATTTTCATATTGGGCTCATAATTGACCCCAAGGGTGTAGTAAGCAATGTAGCTAACTCATGACCTAAGGTTCCCGGGTTCGAATATCGGGTAAGGTATGGTTGTCTGTGTGTGTCTTTATCATCTCATCTCCTCATCTCCATCAACGCATTGTGTACATTTACAGGATTACAAAATTGACTCACCCATATATCAAATTGTAGTTGTTTACATGAACTTGTTTTTAGCTCCTTTATTTAAATTTTAAGTTTAGTTGTTTAACCTGTATACATTTTGAGTTATTTTATTATAAAATTCTTTTTTAGGTGTTCCGCAAACGTTGATGCTTCAATTTCTAACCCTGCTCTAAATGATTCGGTTAACCCACTTACACTACTGGATGAAACTCAGGACGCTGCTGTCATTATAGTATGATGAAAGTTTTAGAGACACACTATTATAGAATTTTTCAAATCAAACGCACATAATTCTATAAAACGATTAGCATTGGTAATTGGCATAAGTAATTATTTAATCCAAAATATACTTGAATGCTATTTATTGATTTATTAACGTATTAAATTTTTAAAATACGCACACCGTCTATATTAACAACTTTTCCTAAATAAAATTTTATTTAAAATCTGAGGTGTGGCTATAAAATAACCGGATTAATCTTAGAACATTATTATTCAAAAAATTACGCAAAACAAATATTGCCGCCCTCAATGTACTCTTATCCCCGAACCCTACACCGCCTCATGCGAATATTCCATTGTTAGAAACAATGCTGCAGGCATTTTTTAGTAGGTTGTTCATAAATTCTGTCGCTTTTGTCTTTAACAGCATCTCGACCGCGAATTTGGTTCCTTTTAACTCAGAATTAAATTTTGAGAATAAAAAAGCCACATGGTGCTTGGTCGGATGAATACGGTTGATATACCAAGACGGTGATTTTGTGTTTCGTCAAACATGTCTTAACAGAGACGGCGTTGTGTGCCGGCGCGTTGTCTTTAAGTATTTTTCTCACCCGTACACGAAAGGTTATCAAAACCTCCTTGTAGTATACCTGCTTAACGGAGTGCCCGTCAGGCACCCAATCCACTTGTATATCAGGAAAAACGATGCCCGTGCGCGGCCGAGTCGCAGATCGTATCCGATCTCTTCTCTTCCCTCTTTAAACCTTCTAAATTACTCGAAAACTTGAGTACTAGATGGACACTTATTACCATAAACTTTATTCAACAAATCGTACGTTTCTTTAGCGGATTTTTCCAGTTTCACATAGAATTACACATTGACGCTAACATGTTTCCAACAGAGAAGAAAGCGGTCCACTATAATCAGAAGCTACTGCCGAACGGTTTATCTAATTATCTTGAAATTTTAACCGTGAAAGAGAGGGAAGATAACAAATTAATATGACACACAGGTCAATGTTGTCAAATTTGCAGGGAAACATAGGCTCTGGTATAAGTTGCAAATAAAATTTAAGAAAGGTCAAGCACTGCATTACTATATTATGCTAAATCATTGTGCCATTTGATTTGAAAATTTCTGTTTGTGTGAAATATCGAGCTTGATATACAGTGCATTTCACTTATTTTTCTTGATTTCTTACTTTCCTTAATTTGGGGCTCAATACAATACATGTTGGACTTGAATTATAGTATAATTTGACTGAAATAATAAACTTACTTTTGCTAACTTTCACCGCTAATTTCCTAATATCTTGTTATTGTCAAAAACTCAATTACACAAATTATTTTTTACAAAAAGTAACAAATTATTATAAAAAAAAATCAGAACTCCTATTTCAATTAAAATGATACTACCTTTTTTAGTTTTATTAAGTTTACTTCACTTTGACATGTAATGTAGGATTAATTGATAATTATCGAGTTATCGTAATTGACTGGAATCAAATGCGGTTGAACTTGCGACGAGGCGAAGGCGGTTGACCGAGTTGAGGTTCTAGTCATACTGTTTCCCGAGGAGCTTCTTACTACCCTTAAGGTTTGTTAAAAGTTTAATAAAGTTATCCTAAAAAGTGACACAATTTCCTGTTCAAACGGAAAATAGCGAAGCTAAATTAATTCACTATAATTCGAGTCAAACTACAAAATAACTACATTGTATCAAACGAAAATTATATTTATAACAAAAGTTACAATAGCCAACTCTCGGTGAGACAATTACAGTAGTAATTTACAGTAAAAAATACCTAGTACCACAAGCCTTGTTTTGAAAACGCTGTTTTGAAAATGCCAAATTTCAATATTTAATTTCACCCTTATGTTTAAATATTTTTTTTTTTCAAAATATTATTAGAGTGCATCACAGGGTTCAATTTTGAAGTCAGTCGGGTTTAAACCCCAGATTCTATAAATTGAGAGACAAACTATAAAAAAAAAACTACATTATATCAAGCGAAAATTATCTTTATAACCCGTATGCTATTCTCTCGCTATCTCTATCAACCCAAAAGACTATTGTCCTCTCGATATATACAAAATTGTATTCATATATATATATATATATATATATATATATATATATATATATATATATATATATATATATATATATATATATATATATATATATACAGTACTGGACAAAATAAATCATACACCTAGCATTAATTTTAATTTCTCCTTGTATCTATTTAACCTTAGAAGAAAAAACATTGGTATATAAGAAAAAAAAAGTCATTTTAAAATACTTCTATAATATATATACGAAATGATTAAATTGTTGCTGATTTTTTTTTAATATTTTATTTTCCAGTCATCGAGGCATACTTTCTACTTATTTTTCATATATTGCTGATCCATTTCCTCCCACGCCTGTTGAAGTGCTGCAAAGTATGATGTTTTGTTCGTTACATTTGATTTGTTAATATTTTGATCAAAATCATTGTCTTGCTGGAAGATAAAATTATTTTCTACGCCCAATTTTAAAACAGATTCCTCCAAATTTTCGCATAAAATATTAATGTAATCTTCAGCCATCATATTGCATACAATTCTTAATAAATTACCCACACCGGACCATGAAAAACACCCCCAAACCATTACATTACCGTCGCCGTGTTTTACTGTATTTTGAATATTGATTTCTTTTAGAGATTCATTCGATTTTCGCCACACCTTATACTGCCGTTTATGTCCAAATAATTCAAATTTACTTTCATCCGACCATACTATTGTTTTCCAAAAATCTAAAAACATCGCTGCGTACTACTTTGCGAACTCGAGTCGTTTCTTTTTATTTATTTTTTTCTTATGACGGGACATTTTGAAGCTAAACAGTTTTTTAGCCCAGATTCACGAAGTCGACGACCCACTGTTAACTACTAATAGTCAGGTCCATAAATTCTACAATATTTGGTGATGATAACTTGGATTTTGTTTAACCATATTCTTACGATTCTGTTATCATCGCAAGGAGTTGTAGCCCGCTTTCGACCTTTACCACAAAAATTCGTCACAATTCCATGAATTTTGAAGTTCTTCCAAATATGCTGAACTACTCCAATGGAAATGGAATATTTTTCAGCAATTTTTCTAATAGATACTCCATTCTGTTGATCACGAATGACCAAGTTGCGAAAATTAATGAAAATTTGTCTTACTGACATTGTTTTAACGACTAATACTTACCCAGAGCACATTACCAAAAAGATAGATTCCAGAGTTTTATTATAACATAAATTTCTGAATAATGAATGATAACAGAATAATTAAATAAATAGTTTTATAAAGTGTATGATTTATTTTCATTCTATATTATATATTTAACTGAAGTACATTAAAATGTCCTTACATTTTTGTATGTAATAATAAATTTGCATATAATATAAAAAAAATACAACGAAAATTTGAAATCAATGTTAGGCGTATGATTTATTTTGTCCAATACTGTATATATATATATATATATATATATATATATATATATATATATATATATATATATATATATATATATATATATATATATATACGTGCGTTTAACATGGGAAAATAGTTTTTTGCAAATAAAAAAATGTCCGGCAGAAAATAAGCCATGCTATTGAACATGATAATAGTGCATTACCTCCTGTACGTTATTTAATATAAATTTCTGTGTTAATGGTGCATAAATTAAAGAAAATTATAAATTACTGTCAATAAATATTTGTTTCAATATTTTATTATGTAATAAAAAATATTTGCAATTGTCATTATGGTTGAATGGTTAGCATGGCTGCCTGTAGAACGAAAGAACTTTTGAAGGTTGGGGTTCAAATCTCCATCAAGCTAAACTTTTCATTATTGTAATACATTTTTATAATATTCACTCGATCGTTAGCGTTTAAGACATTCATTTTGACACGATTATTTGATATAAACAAAACAAAAAACCAAACAATGAACACATTGTTGACACGAAAAAAAAAATACTTTAAATATTTTTTATAGAAAAAGCTTATTTCTAAATTATTGTAATTGGAAATAGAAGATAGGTATTGAAATGGATAGCAATATTTTATAAAAAAAGGTTTTAACAATGTATGGTTTAAAATCTTGCATTTGACGGTTACTACTTCCATTGAAATTACTATTATATCGTAATAGAAACTTTTTTGTAATTATTTAACTAATTCATTCATACTAGTTCATAATATCTTTAATATAATTTGTAATTAATACATAAATAAAAAAAATGAAACGTTTAGCTTGATGGAGATTTGGACCCCAACCTTCAAAAGTGTTTTCATTCCACATGCAGCCATGCCAACCGTTCAGCTACAATGACAGTTGAAAATGCTTTCATGTTACCTAATAAGATATTGAAACAAATATTTATTGACATTTACTTATAATTTTCTTAAATTTATGCAATGATAATAAAGTAATAAGTATAAAATAACGTACAGGATGTAATGTACTATTATCATATTCAATAGCATGGCGTAATTTTGTGCCGGACTTTTTATTTCCAAAAAACTGTTTTCCTATGTTAAACGCCTATGTCAAGGTTTGTTTGGGACACCCGGTATATATATATATATATATATATATATATATATATGTTTTAAAATAATTGTTATTAATATGATGCAATAAGTGTTCCCAAAACATGTGTATAAAGTTTTATTACAATAAGTTATAATGGGAGGCAAATATTCAAATTATTCTTATTTCCCATGTTAAATGCCTATGTAACGGCTTTCGAGCGCCACCCGGTATATATATGAGTATTTAACTTTACTATAATGTACGAGTAGTTATTTTATTAGTTTTAGTCCAGTTTGTATCTTATATTCGTTCCCAAATTAGGGAAATTAAGTCAGGAAAATAATGTAAAATGTGTATAAACGTTTTTTTCTTAACAGGCAGAAGCAGGACCTGAAAATATGTTCAGCCTTTTTTTCGACCCAAACCGTAGGGTGCATAACAACCCCACGGAAATTACTGAAGCAGACATAACCACGTTGTGTGAAAACATAGCACCCCTTTTAAAATTGGTACCCATCCAGCCGGGTTCACAGACTTCTGAGTTTCGTAAAGCCAAGAGGGCCACTTCTGATTCCAGCCCGATATTAAGTACAGAGCAACAGATACTTGGAACCAATTCTGATAATCTTGATCCTATGGAAAGAGTAGTTCACGAAATCTTTAAACAGATACTAGCACCCAATTCATTGTTGATGATTAGAGGTTCACATCATGGAGCCAGGAAGCCCTCTTCCGAACCAAACCGACCAAATCATGATAATTATGATCATCTCACAGTTATTATGGCGTTTATAGTTTTATTCTTCATTATACTCAAGTTTTGTTATTAGATTCGTTCAAACACGGTAGGCACTGAAATGCTCATTTCAAACATTCCAAAATTTTAGATGTTTATAATATTTATTGAAACAGAGGATACACGTTATCCATGTTGTTATGTTTAAATTGTAGAAATTAGTTTTTCTATGGCGTTACATTCGCGCAAAAATTAAATTAATTTTTCATTTTCAATGCCATAACGCGTACATTTCTAATTATTAGTAATACATATATATGTACCGGGTTTTTGTTTTTCAAGATGTACGTAGAATAATAACATGGGATATCAGCATATTGCTCCCCCCCCTCTCGCTTTGACTGAAGAATGGTTTTGGCATAAATAGAAAGATAAAAAAATTCTGCATGAAATGAAACAAAATACATGTAAATTATGTAATATTTTAGTCCCATAAATTAATTATTAAACTTATACTATGTCGTATTTCATAGCAATAGCATTTGAACAAAAAAATAAACATTTGGTATGTCAGAATTCGTTAAAACCTATAGCTTGCACAACTTTTATTATGTTATAATTTTATTAATTTATCTTTTGTCAAGCATCTTTAATCTGTAATAAAACATTAAAAAGAAATTAACAAAAAAATCATAGCTAACGATTTCTGATAGTGTCAAACATTTGTTTATCTTTTTGTTCAAATGCCATGGCAATTATTATCAAATTCTTAATTGAATAAATTTATTAATTATTATATAGTTTACATGAATTTTGTGTCATTTTATGCAGAATTTTTTTTAACCATTGTTACTCAAAACGTGGGATAACAGTCTGTAAAAAACTGATTTCCAAAAAAAAAAAACCCGGTATGTAAAATTACAACATATTACTCATATTTCTATCTTTCTTCAGTTTTTGGGTATTTTAAGGTACTAAATTTAAAAATTGGTCGAATCAAATATTTCAACTTTTTACATACTTCTGTTCATCTCGATACGTACATTCCAAATAAAGCATCTCGATTCTTTACATTATCCTCAACTTTGGTCCTCATTTTTCCTAATAATCCCTATAGTCCAAAAATGGATTAAATACAAATCTGCCAACTTCACCATTCGAATTTACGGAAAAATGTATACAAGAATAAGAGAAGTTTTAAATTAGTGTTTGTTCAACTAGTTCGTTTCTGCAAAAAAAAAATCTGAAAACACCGGAAAATGGCACAAAATCGTAAAAAATATAAAGTATCCGTTGGGAACGAAAATTACATAACTAATTTATTTTTTGATGTTTTTTTACCTTAAAATGAAGAAATCTAGAATATTGAACTCATTATAAGACCCGTAACACACAATTTCTCTGAAAACTAGTCCACTAATTTGATGGGTCGTCCTATTCTATCAAATGGGTAAAATATTTTCAAAGAAATTGTATTTTCTTAAAATATTTGAACCGTGATCAAATAACTTTTTGAAGAACGATAATATTACTAAATACATAGACATAGACCGGAAGTAGGAACACGTTTTTGAGAATGTTTAGTTTTATATGCCGAAGTAATACTGTGACTGTGTGTAGTAGACTGCGTGTGTGTAATACAAATTTAAATCCAAATAAATAGGTACCTACCAAGATTTAAAATCACGTTCATACTACCAGTCATAGTGTTTTTATTTGATATGTTTTTAATGTTTAAAATATTTATTTATAGGGAAGCGCTTCCACCTAACGATTTGAAAAGAAAGTCAACATGAATCCATGTTATCCTTAAATAATTACTTTGATATTTTATCCCAGTTGTGATTTGTTTGTACAATTACTGTAATTTTGTACGAGATTAAAGTACTGATACAAATCTATGTTCTTATTTATTTTACATGAATATACATGTAATTACACTCCAAACCTACTATATGTACAGGTGTTTGCCGTAAGCGGGCCACCATTGCTATATATCTTATCTAAAGAGATAGAAAGACAGTTAAATGGACAAATTGGACGATATTATACGACAAATTTAACGGTGAAAAACGCAAAATAATTGAACATGAAATACGCGGCTTATTCAACAAAATAATATATATTTTTTAAATGGAATTTAATATTGAAAGTAGTACCATTTAAAAGATTTTTTTATATGAATATAAAAGTTCATTATCACTATACCTCCAAAATTAGAAACAAAAGAGTTATTTTAAGTTGAAATATTATATTTCTTATTTTAATACAAATATGACATTGTTGCTATGAAACTTCATCTAAACTGACAGCGTTTTGTAGTACATACAGAGAATAATTTGTTCTCAACCAGTGAACTTTGCTAATAACTGAAGGCACATAAATTGATATTTTTCGACACATATATATATATATATATATATATATATATATATATTTTAAAATTACTTTTGTAATCAATAATTATTGATTTGCCAATATTGTGCCTTGTGCCGTCAACAAAAAGCAGATGGCGTTGGAGCGCTGTGCGAATAAATTCAGGTGGCATTGACATACCTCATTCAAAATATTTTATTGTTTGTCAAGATAATTATATCTTTTAAGATAGTTGAAAGTAAGTTTCATCTAGTCTTTATTAAGAGACACAGCTTACAAATGGATCCAGAAGACATCAATAAAGCTCTACAAGACTTGGGATTCCTTGAAGATCTGGAGAAGTTAGTTTAACCTAAGTTTTCAATATTTGGCTATTAAAACTATTTGATTTTTACAGTGCTATTGATGCGAGTAACAACAATTCCGGACAAGAAAATCTACAAGAAGGTGCAAATACTAGCAATTGTAATCATGTTACTCAAAGGTTGGTAAAATATCCCTACTTAGGTATAATAATTTTCAATAGCTTTGAAGCAATTTGAATTAACAAAATCTGCACAAATGATCTAAAAATTGCAATGAATATAAAAAAAGGTGCAAATATATTGGTATTCTAGACGTTTCGGTGGCAGAGTGTGTTGAGGCAGTGTGTTAGCACTCGAAGCGACCTTCATCGCTCGGATCCTGGGTTCGATTCCCACCAGGGGCTTTGATGTCTGTGAGTTTTTTCAAATACATTTATAATATATGTATATGTAATGAAATGTAACAATATAGTAAATAAAAAAGTAGTTGAACAGGGCTATAACATAAATGTTGATAAGCCGATAATTTTATTATTATTGGTATTTTAAATAAAAGGAATCTTGATAACTACGAAATCTGTTACATGTAGTTGTATTAGAGAAGAGTTGCCTCATTGGGAGATTATTATTGTGTTATGTTGATTATCCGGAAAAGATGCATAGGTCATTAGTTATAGGTGAAAAAATATATAAGAATTTTGAAAATAGACAGTCTTCCATACATTTACTGTGTTTGCTACACTGTTTATTTTTAATCTTACTTTTCAGGTCTGAGGGTCAAGTTAGCAAAAATAAGGAAGAAGGTAAACAAGAAACTGTAACTTCTACTAACAATGATTGCGTTGACATTGATCTTCCAAGGTATTAGATTCTTTATAATAATTTTAATAAAGTTGAAGTAACACAACTTGCATATTATCTGATAAATGATGGAATTAAAAAAAAAATACAAATTATCTTTGAATATCTGCATACAAAGCAGACTGGTACACCCAGCAATGGGTAATATGCCGTGATGATATATTTTTATTTTATTTATACAAAAACAATAAAATATAATTTGGAACACAAATTTAATTTGTTGTGTTATACCTAAGTTCACAGAACAAATTAAGTGTTGACCACGACACCGGAACAGGATTTTAACATGTAAAATCATACTTTCGTAATTTCCTGCTTTCCTAATTATTTTATTTAAAAAAGCTTCAAATAAAAGTTGTAGAGCTTCTGCATCTGAATCAATATAACTTAATTTTATATGGTTTACAACGGCAGAAATTAGGTATAAAAATGTCGAAGATAATCCCAAAGATAGAGATAGCCATGGAATTGAAACTAAAAATTATCTAATGTTTGCGATTTATCTGTCACGCTAGGTTATTTATTTTTATTATTATTTGTAATTTCTGTTAAACTAAAAAATAATTCATTTAAATTAATAGAAAATTATTCACTTAAACAGATATTACAAATATACGTAATAAAAATATATTAACCTAACTTGACACGTAAAACGTTAAAAATTTGTTAATTTAACTGTTTTAATTCCGTGACTATCGATATTTTTGGGGTGATATTCGACATATTTATACTTAATTTCTGTTGTTATAGATAATGCTTATTTATTCAGATGTAGAAATTTAAGCTCGACAACTTTTATTTGAAGCATTTTTACCTAAAGTAATTAGGGAAGCATAAAATTATGGAAATATGGTTTTTATGTTAAAAGTCCTATATTCCGGTGTCGCGATCAACACCCTGGATATTAAAATATTGCTTTAGTGGTGCACTTCTCACGCCAAGAATGAGGGCCCATGAGGTAACGTCTAGTAAACGTCCGCACGGTACAAAAATATGTCATCATTACCGAGATCTAAGTCCATAGCAGATTGGCACACCTAACAATGGCTATTATGCCGTTATGATACATTTTTACAGGATGTTAAAAAAGGGTAAATCTTTTTGAGGGTATACAGGCTGTTCATTTTAAGTGGTACACTATTGCTATCTCGATAAGTATAGAAGCTACGAAGTTGGTTAAATTAGAAAACAATTTCTATTTTAAAAGACTACTTTAATCAGCGAAACAAGAATTTTTTAAACCGGTGGATCTTAAAATACGGGGTGCAACTTATTGTAAATGGGAACTTATTTTTTTATTCGCTTATTCGATTTTTTTCTAAATTCAACGGTATCCATATATAATACCCTAATATTATAAAATATTTGAGTAAAATGCAAATGAAAATTATGCCGATTTAATTTAAATCTGATTGTAATAAGAGAAAAAAAAAATACTGACTCGAATACGCTAATAAGAAAATAGGTTCCCATTTACAATAATTTCCACTCCTTATTTTGAGAACCACTGATCTAAAAAAAATTGTTTTCCTCATTAGAGTAGTTTTATAAAATTGTTTGTTAATTTATTTAACTGTCTTCGAAGCTCCTATACTTCTCGACATAGCAAGTGTACAACTTAAAATGAACACCTGTATACTTTTCGATGTGCTGATTCTCAATCAAAAAGGTTTTTTTTTCCAAAATTCGGAAAATTGTTTCTTATTTTCTATTTAATACATTATTAGTGCGCTACTGCCGACATAATATTTTTATTAAAAAAAAATACGAATTAATTATTTGATATTCAACGTTAGTTAAGTACGTGATTAGATAAACAATTATTTTTAATAAAAATATTGTCAGCAGTGGCGCACTAAAAATGTATTAAATAGAAAATAATAAATAATTTTCCGAATTTTGGAAAAAAAAAGAATTGAGAATCAGCACATCGAAATGTAATATTTTACCCATTTTACCACCTTGTATATTTAGTTCACTAAAAAGTATATTTTAGTTGAATTTATTATCATTCATTAAAAGAATTACTATGTTATAAGTATACATGTTACATGCATACTATTATAATTTTTTTTTTTTATAATTTTATAGTTATTGAGATTCTTGTATTAGGATTATAAACAGGTCAACACTAGTAACGGTAACATAGGCGTTAACATGGGTATACCCGAATATTATTTGTTGCAATTTGAAGTAACAAAATTCGCACAAATGATCTAAGAAATTGGAATGCATGTAAAAATAAATGCAAATGTATTGGTATTCTAAATAAAAGTAATCTTGATAACTACGAAATCTGTTATATGTAGTTGAATTAGAGAAGAGTTGCCTCATTGGGAAATTATTATTGTGTTGTGTTGATTATCCGGAAAAGGTATATATGTCATTAGTTATAGGTGAAAAAATATATAAGAATTTTGAAAATAGACAGTTTTCCATACATTTATTTTTATTCATTTTTGCAAAAAGTGTTTGCTACAATGTTTATTTTTTTTATCTTACTTTTTAGATCAGAGGGTCAAGTTAGCAAAAATAAGGAAGAAGGTCAACAAGAAAATGTAACTTCTACAAACAATGGTTGCGTTGACATTGATCTACAAAGGTATAGCAACTCTATAATAATTTCAATAAATTTGAAGTAACACAGCTTGCATATTATCTGATAAATGATGGAATTAAAAAAAAAATACAAATTATTTTATAATATTTGCATACAAAGCAGATTGGTACACCCAACAATGGGTAATATGCCGTGATGATATATTTTTATTTAATTTATACAAAAAAAAATGAAATATAATTTGGAACAACAATTTAATTTGTTGCGTTATACTTAATTTCCAAGAACAAATTAGGTAAGTGTTTGGTGTTAACCACGACACCGGAACATAGGATTTTAACATGTAAAATCATACTTTCGTAATTTCCTGCTTTCCTAATTATTTTATTTAAACACTAGTTACCGTGACCTAGGCGTTAACATGGGAAATCAGATTTTCCCAAATATTATTTGTCCCGTCAAACGTTATATAGAAAAAAAAATCATATTAACCATGCAACAACAGTAACAAAATATTGTCATTTTTTACTAACATGAATAAAAACCAAAATAATAATAATCATAACAAATGAAATGCAAATAAATGTTTATTAATAAGCTGGCTTAAGTAAACAATTGTTTTGTTACTGTCAGTTTCATGGTTAATGAGATTTTTTGTTAATTTCGCAAATTTTTAAATTTATTTTCTGACTTTATATGAAACAGAAATATAATGTGTTTGGTATCAAAAAATTCATAATCTTTCTTTATAATATGCACCAATTCTTTTTTCTATAAATTAATGCACAAACTTTTGGCAGCTAAAAAACTGTTTTTCTATGTTATAGCCCTATGACCCGTTTTAAAAATTACAGCCTGTATGTAAAAATCTAAATTTGGTCACGTAACATCAGGAGGAAAATAATTCAGATCTGCAATCTGCAAAGGAATAACATGGGAACAGTGGTAGTGGTTTACTCCAACTGCACCTGTCCATCTAGAAGCGATGCAGTGCTTGTCAAGAACATAATTTCGGGCAAATCTTTTAAAAACATATTCTGATATTGAATTTTAAAATTGGTTCATATTTCATTGATATAGGTAACTAAAACGTTACGCCTTCTCATGTCCATATTTCTGAAATTAAGCATTTGTGAAAATTTGTTGTAATCTTATTCACGTGTTTTTATGTTCTTTATTTAAATTTTAAGTGTAATTGTAAAATATTGTGTGCATATTCTACTTATTTTATTATAAATTCTTTTTTAGTTATCCTGGACCTGCCCATGCTACATTTGCCAACCCTGTAGATGATCCGTTGAACCCTGTTCGCGCACTACTGCACGAAACTCAAGACGCTGCTGAGATTATAGTACGATAATAATTTTAAAGAAACCTAATTATAATATTTTTCAAATCAAATGACTAGCATCATATAATACGATTTACATTGGAATATGTGACAATTTCTAGTTAAAGTGACAGTTACTGATAACTAACGATTATGTTGCAAAATTGTGCTTACCGCCTTTGGTTAGAACTAACTGGAATTTAAAACTGTTCGCATCGCTTCTAATCTTCAGTTTAATTCTTAACTAATGGTTAATTAATTGCCACTTTAACTACAATCGGACCTTAAAATATATCTTTTTTGTACTGGCTCTGGTGTAAGTTGCAAATAAAATTTAATACCGCATTACTGCATATAAAATCCATAATTGCTAAATTATTTATAGGAATCTGGACATTTGATTGAAAAATACTGTTTATATGGAAAATCGAACTCGATATACGGTGATCGGTGAAAGTCCGGCACCAAGAATATTTCGTTTAGTTTGATAGATACAAAAACAAATTTTAATAAACAAAGTTTAAGTAGACAAAGGGGCTCATAAGATTGTCCTATACTCTGTTTTTAAACCAGGAGGAGTAAATGCGAAAATCAGATTTAAACTATAAAAGTTACCAGAAAAAGTTACTAGATTTTTTTCGCGCGAAATACAAAAACTCCGTACACATCTGCACTGTATACTTCACATGGAACTTATTTTAAAATAAAACTGACATTATAAGCTCTTATTTTTCACACCATATATTTGATTATGTGAATAAAAAATAATCTATATATACCGGGTGATAATTTGAAAACTTCCCACCTTGAATAACTCTTTAATTAATAAAATTATCAAAAATCACTAAAACAGGTCAATGTTATTTTGGAGGGGGACATTTAATAACCTAACCCCCACCCCAAAATTTTAAATGGCACTACCCCATGTGTGATACATCATTTTAAAGGTTGTAAAATTCTCAATATTTTAAAGCAAAGAAAATTAAAATCGGCCGAGCCGTTCATGAATTAGAGACAAAAATGTATTAAACCGGAAAATTTACAAAATACCTAAAACTAAAACTCACAAACATAAACAATTAAATTTATCGTAATAGATGCTCGAATTGCGCTCCATTGGTTGCTAGGCAATGATAAAGCCGATGTTCAAACTCTCTTCTAACATTTTCGAAAACTCGCCGCGGAATTAATCGGCATTCGGATGTTATTCGTTGTTTCAGTTCGTCGATGTTGGCTGGGGGAGTTTGATAGACGATGGATTTAAGGTGGCCCCAAAGGAAAAAGTCGAGAGGGGTTAGGTCAGGAGACCTTGCTGGCCACTCTACTGCTCCTCTTCTTCCAATCCACCTCTCTGGAAACTTGTTATTCAACCAGTTTCGAACTGGTACCACAAAATGTGGTGGGGCACCATCTTGCTGAAAATAAACTTGATTTTCATCCAAAATTAAGTTTCCTTCGTCGTCTACTTGATTTTCTATTGCTTCCGTAATCAAGGGGTCTATGACATCTTCCAACATATTGAGATAAATAGTACCATTTAAATTTTCATTAATAAATAACGGACCAATGACCGAGTCCCCCAGTATACCAGCCCACACATTAATTTTTTGTGGCCACTGAGTATGCGTTTCTCTAAATAGATTCGGGTTTTCATCATCCCAATAACGACAATTATGACGATTAACATAGCCATTCAAAAAAAAAGTACATTCGTCACTGAAGCAAATATTTTGAATTAGATTTGGAGTGGTATTTATCATCACAGTCATTTGTTTACAAAATTGAACTCGTCTATCGAAATCATCTTCATTTAGAGCTTGGTGATTTTGAAGTTTGTATGGATGCCATTTATGAAGTTTTAAAACCTTATGAACAGACCCATACGAAAAACCAGTTATGTTGCGCACTTGCCGAATTGAGCTCGTAGGATTTGCAGCAAATTGTCCTAATATTTCTATTTGAGAGTCCTCATCCACAATTCGAGGTTGTGTCCTTTTTTTATTTGCTACTGATCCAGTTTCTTCAAATTTTTCTACCAAATCTAAAACATATCGATGGGATTCATGTTTATTTAGATGTCTTGCATTAAATTCATTGGCTGTATGTCGAGCACACTGATTTTCAGCTCCATAAATGAAAATTATTTCAATTCTCTCTTCTAAAGTGTATGTCATTTCAGTGACACAATTGGCACAAACGCTACCCCAAATCAAAGTAATCTAAAGTTATCTGAAGCGGCGATATTTAATTCCTGAATTCTACAACACTTGACACTTTGAACTTGTACTACGCACGTTCTTTTGTTTCAAAGCAAAACGTAGGTAGATGGCTTGATCAACCACTCAAAATGGGCATACATTTTTGTCTCTAATTCATGAACGGCTCGGCCGATTTTAATTTTCTTTGCTTTAAAATATTGAGAATTTTAAAATGATGTATCACACATGGGGTAGTGCCATTTAAAATTTTGGGGTGGGGGCGGCTGGAGGGGAGGGTGAAAGTTTTCCAACTGATTGGAATAGGTTATTAAATGTCCCCCTCCAAAATAACATTGACCTGTTTTAGTGATTTTTGATAATTTTATTAATTAAAGAGTTATTCAAGGTGGGAAGTTTTCAAATGATCACCCGGTATATATATATATATATATATATAATTTATTTATTTACAAATTTATACAATAGAATACAATACCAAAAGAACAAAATACAAAAAAGAAATATTACATTTAATTCGTTTAAAATTTAATATAAATTGAAACTGTATATTATGACATCAATAAGATAACATTTTTCGTTTGTCAAGCTGTACAGCAAGGCAAATTCAGTGCACAGACATTAACAATCTTTATCAAAAGAACCCTCCGATGAGCTGGAGTCACTATCATTGCCAACCGAAATAATGAATGGTTCTATTAAATCGTCTATTATTCCGTCCACCTTACACTTTTTTTTCTTTTTCCTTGACGTGTGTTACACAATTTTTCCAGTCAGCCCATGTGACATTTTGCACCGCCTGTTGATAAAGATTTTTCACATCATTTAGCTTAAAAGTGGTATTTTTTGATGCCACTTCATTCTTTATTTTTGCCCATATCAACTCAATTGGATTGAGTTCACAGTGGTAGGGAGGCAATCTTAACACAATTTTGTTATTTTTCTTTGCCATTTCGTCAGTCACATATGAATTGTATATGAATAACCTCAAAAGTATGACAGTTAATACATCAAATGTAAAATCTTTGTACAGTGTAAACCTGACGAAGCACTAGCCAATCAGAAGCGTCAGTTTTAGCGGTTAAAATTTAAATTACTCCTCCTGGTTTAAAAACAGGGTTATAGTAAGAATTTTGTATCACTCCCAGTTTTAGCGGAAATGGATAAATCTAGCATAGGAAATAAGTATTTATACATAAATATAAAATTACCTTCATAACGATACCAAAAATCATAGTTTTACTTCAACCATTTTAAAATAGCAAACATTTATTTTCAAGATAATGTATTAATAAAATTCCATGCAAAATAAAACAAGCTATGAAATTTTTTTATTACCTTAAAACAAAAGAAAAGTATTTACCTAAATTAGTTTTGTTATTTAATGTGTGAGCAACATTTTTTTTTACAATAATTATAAATTGTCATATGTGGTCGAATCCCACACGAATCAGTTTTTAATAATAATTAAAAAAAAAAAAACAGACACCCAGATGAGTCCGAGTGGCAGCATAAGCTATTCTACATGTAACTAGGGTGCTAACAGAGGGCATGTCTCTGTATAATTATATATGTGTAATGTAGAATTGTGAATTGTATACGTGATAATTTGTATAGGTTAAATGACCGTATAACAAAGAAATACATTATTATAATAATAGCCTAAGTGTGTTACACAAATGAGGAAATGATTTTTTTTATAATTCGGAGAAAGTCAAGGAAATTATATTAGAGCCTTTCAACTTTAAGGAGAGAGGTATCTTCACGTTTATTTTGTTTTAAGATAATAAAATTGTATTTATAGCTTGCTATGTTTTATTTTGTATGGAATTTTATTAATACACATTTTGAAAATAAATGGTCGCCATTTTGAAATGGTTGTAGTAAAATGATGATATTTTGGCATCGTTGTGGAGGTAATTTTATGTACTTTCTGAAAAAAATATAAAAATCCTAGTCTCTATGCTAGATTTAAAGTACCCATTTTCGCTAAAACCCGATGTGATACAATTTTTTTATTATGATAATTTTATGAGTCTCATTGTTTAGTTAAACATTACTTAATAACATTTTTTATATCTTTTAATATGTACGACATATTCTTGGTGCTGAACTTTCGCCTATCTCCCTGTATGTATTTGCAATGGCCGACAAAAGAGTGGAGCATCTAAAAAAAATGTCTTTATAAATTATTTTACATTATTTTAATATAAATTCTCTAATTTATGTTTATTAAGTAAATTCGTATGTTTCTTAATACATTACCAACAAACTCAAGTTTTATTAAAATAAAATATCAATTCAATAGCGTGTATTTTCGCCTCTTGATACAATTATTGTAGCCAGTTTTCGTCGTCCCATGGACCGTATAAGGGACCTGAAACTGAACCTGAACCGAAAACCCGAATTAATCAGATTTTTTGATAAACCTGACACCCAATCGAACTTTTATTTGTGAAGGTCAATAAATTTGAACCGTATTTAAACCGTTTTGTAAATTTAAATTCTGCTGGGTTTTAAATTCGACTATAATTGAGATTTTTCAATACTTTTTCTCAAGGTAGATTTCAAATTTTACTGATCTACAGCAGTAGAATTCGTTTCTGTCGTTTTACTTAACATTTCTTTATTTGTCAAGTTTAAAAAGTTCACTGTGTATTAATTATTCTTACCAAATTAATTTAATAATATTTTGAAATTAATAAATGTCCCCATCTTTTTGTGCTTGAGCTCTGTATCGAAATTCGAACTCGAACCCAAAACGGATGAACCGTTACAGTTTTTATTTGCTTGAACCAAAACTGAATCCTACACCGACATTATTTCCTGAAGCTTAACCGAACCTGGCCATTACTCGCGTTCAGTCGGGGTAGTGCTAGACTAGCAATGTAATTGAACGGTTCGATAGAATTTAGCGCTGATCTAGCGCTAGAAGAAATAGCAAGTGAGAAATATTTCGCTAAAACATCTAGCGAACTAATGAACAGCTGCATGCGTCAAGTTTGGTTGCAAAAATATCACTTTCTAACAAATTTACTATCTGGTTATCAATATTTACTTCTGATGCATCTTCTAATAGTTCAACTTGAAGTAATAGTTCAAGTAATAATTTCCATTTCAAAATGAAATCTGCGAGCTTTCAATACTATATAGATAAAACTGTCGGTTATTTTCTTACTTTAATCAGCGCTTGCACGCTAAGTTTAATAAATAAATACCGTTCAGTACGCATCTAGCGCTAACAAACAGCGCTACATTTTTGCTAAGCTAACGCTATCCTACCTGAACCCGAGTATTGAAACATATCCCCGCTGAAACCATTAACTCCACCGCCGTCATGTTTACTTTTGACATTATGGTAGCAGGTATATCTTTCATTTCGCCTTCTCCAAACTTTCCCGATCCCGACCATATGCGGGCAATATTTGAATTCATTCTTAAAAACGATATTGCTCCAGTTGTCTGTTCTCCACTGAAGATAATTGCGAGCAAATTCTAGACTAAAGCTGGATTCACATGGACCGTTGCTACCGTTAATTTTGCGGCCGTAGCGGCCGTCATAACAACAGCTCTGTTCCATGCTCCGTCATAAATATTGATGCGCACAGTTCCAAACTTGAAAAACGAAATATTACTAAAAATATGTTTCGACTTTAGTGATATTGTCGGTTGCCATAACCTATACTAAATTTTGTTTCACTGGTTTTGCTGTGGACAACTTTTCGGAACTCTCAATTGGCGAAGTAGTAAAATAACCCTGTTTATATAATCCACCCAAAAAGAAACATAAAAATATAAAATACAATATATATGTATGTTGGTATTACTGAAATGTGTGTTCTGATCATGCGCAGTTAAAATTTACGGCGGCAATCCGTCAACGCCGTCAAAAATATAAATATTTCAACGGCAGCCGTCGCCGTTCGTAACGTATAATCAGAGCCGGATTTACGTTCCGCGGGGCCCCCAAGCAGATCGCGTAGGTGGGGCCCCCCCCAGATTAATTTGAACAAAACTCGATTCAGTTATACATTATACAGTTATATAATTATTAATTAATAATGTAATAAATTAATATTGAAACAAAAGTAATTAACTGCCATAAATACATTTATTGTTAAATGTTAATGAAAAAAAAATATTAAGTTACAGACGGGCTCTCCATTACAAAAAAAAGGTTCAGCCTCAGCCTTGGGAGCCCCCTTAGGCCGGGGGCCCCAAGTACGAGCTTGTTTTGCTTGTATGTAAATCCGGCCCTGCGTATAATTTCAACCAATCACAGTATAGAACGGTGTAAACGGTGAATAATTTGACGGTGATAACGGTACATGTGTATCGAGCTTTACAATACAACCTGGTGATGTCATTTAAATATTTGAACTAGTTACAGGCCTTCCTACTTAACACACCCACTTCATTGAAGCTTCTTATAGCATTGTGCGTTGTACCAAATATAAAGTTATTGATACTGTTAAATAATGCGTAAATATACAGAAACAGTCATTTTGCTAAATTCGTAAAACAAAATAACATATTAACGATTTTTGTAAATAAAATAAATAAATATAGACTTACATTTTATACCTAATATAAGCAAATATTTTTATTTTATATAAATAATATTTTTAGATGGGCCGGTTTTTTGCCGGTTAATGCATATATGCAATATATGTTTTTTTTTTGAGAATACTAATATGACAAAAATATCCAGAAACACATACACCCACATAAACCAGATGCGGTAATTCGCTACCGAAAATCGGTCACTTTAATATGTTGAGAGTGAGGATTTGTTGTATGATGTTGATGTTGTTATTATTTTCGGGTTTGTGCTAACCCACTAGGTGGGACATGCGTAATTTTATGTATGTATGTATAGACATAAACCGATAGTACGAACTCAGTTTTATGATTGACTGGTTTTATACAGGTGGAATTGAAAGTTGGAAATATGGTTTTTCTCGGAAGTTATTACCGATACATAAAAATTATTATTCATATTTTTTCAAATTAAAAAGAAAACTGCATCGAACTGGTTTTCTATCTATGGGAAAATACGAGCTTCGTGAAATTAATAAAAAATTAGAAGATGATATACTAGTAATTAGTAATTTTGTTTTCATGGCACACTTTATTTTGAGAAAAAAAACATTTAAATATATTCTTCAATAACACAAAAATTGTCGAGTATACAGGCAACAACCATTGTAGTTTTTAAAGCAAAAAATATTTTCTATTAATCGGTGTAAGAAAATACAGAGTGCACTATTTAAAAAAACTACAAAAATAATATCTTCCAAAATTCATTTTGTTTTAATCAGATTTATACAGATTTAGCTAGCTTATTAAAAATATTAAAAACTTTATCTGAACGTTTGTTTCTTTCTGTAATAACTTCCAAGAGAAACCATGTTTCTAACTTTCGATTCCACCTGTATACTAGACTTAGTAGAGCAATACTGTCCACTACACTGCGTTTTTAATACAAATTCATACAATATCATACTATTTTATTTGATATACTTTTAAAATTTAATATATTTCTTTACAGGGAAGCAGTTTTTATCAAACAATCTTAGCCATATTACTATGATTTGTTTGTAATTATTTTGCAATTTTATTCGTGATTAAATTTAATCTATGTTCCTATTTATTTTACATAGATATACCTGTAATTACATTCCAAACCTACTGTATCCCGTGTAATACGAAAATCGGGCCATAAACGTTTAAAACGAGAAAACAATTTTTCCTTGTGCCAAAGTGGTCTATTAATTTGAAACAATAATATTTTAATTTGCACGTTTCGTAACGGAGTAAATTGAATTTAAAATTTGATAAAAGTTAGGTACTTATTTATAGTGTTATCCATGGTATTGAAACAAATGTAATGACATTATATCTGTCAGATGTTCTCTGTTTGAGTCATCATTATTGAAAATGGCAAATTATTCCCACGAAGAAAAGTTATAAATTATTAAGTGCAAATTTTATAATATCTGAAAAATAAAATATCCTTAAGTACATTTGTTTATGATTTTATTTCAATTTTGTTGCTAAAACCCGTTTGTCACGATCTATAATTTGGGATAGAATTATGGCCAGAATTCTGAACAAAATTATTATGAACAAATTTGTGGACAGAATTTTATGTATACATATATTATGTATGCTACTATGCACGTAATTTAATACATAATTCTGGATATAAACATAGATGTTCGTTTTGCTACTTGCTCTCGAGTCCAAGACAATTTAACCCTTCAGTACACGCACCCGGTCTCAGAACCAACGATATTTAAAATGTATATTATGTCTGTAAAAAGGAATGTATTAATAATTTATAAAAACTGAAATAAAATTTATAGTTTACTTATAGTCTTTTAACAATTACTGGGGCTTATTTTGTCAATAAAGTCATATATCGTCGTTAATATAAAAAAATGGCGTAACTCATAAAATACGAAAAATGAGATACTTCACCCATTTTGATTCTCAATTCCCAACAGTTTTTATATACAGAGAGAGAATCAAACGACGTACATATACGAGTATCGTGTTGAATTAAATAATAATCTAATGAAAATTCTGCAAGAATATTCACACTGTCAAAAAGTATTTATATGTTAGTTGAAACAATTTTTAAACAGTCAAATTATTTGAGATAAATAAACCTGGTCAAATTATTCTAATTATTATTTATTCCCGGTGAAACATTCTGTTATTATTGACAAATTAACTAATATTAATAAGCTGTAGAAAATTTATAAAACAAAATGAGATAAATGGGCCAACCTCGCCTACTATCAGTCTAATTTGATCAATAGAGGTAGTGCAGATATCAGCATCTTAGCATTACAGCAACCTGGAACGTTTGCTGGAACAAAATATCAGTTATTTCACTATTTAGTCCACTGAAAACCATCACATATTAAAAATTCATACCCCGAAAGTTAGTTTAACACTAAAAGAAACAAATATACACTATTTTAACTCCCTCAGAAAAAGTTTAACGAGAATTACACTTACTGTGAGCAGAACAAATTCTCATTTATAGGTAACAAATACACTGATAAAAGACAGCAATAATAAACAAGTACCGGTCTTTGATAATTAGCTGGAACTCTGTTAAGAATCAATCTATAGTTTCACTGGTGGACACGAAATTTAATTAAAAATAATTATTTATTCACTTAACTAATGTAAAATAACAAATAAATTATTGTTATAAAAAAAAATTCGTGTCAACAAGTGGCACAAAAAATATAAACTTTAAGAACACAGCTCTTAATTTCGCGAATTTTAAAATAATGTGGTGTATTGGAACACTGTATGTAAAGGATAAAATAATTTCAAATAATACTTATTTAGAGTTTTACAAAATACAATGGCTGGAAGCATGAACAACTGATTAAGAGTGATTAGCGGGCAATTGTCTAGCAGTGTTTGTCAATCGTTTATGGATTAATTTGGAATAATAATAATAAAGTTTATATGTTTCCAGATTTTTACAAATCTTATACAAATAGATTGGTAACAAAATCACAGAAAATCAATAATTACTTAATGTGTCTACAAGTGTTACAGGTATCAATTGTTTGACATCAAAATTTACAGAAAAAAATCAATAACAAATAGTACCAACACAATCCATAATATGAATAGAAACAAAATTGAATATACATATATGATATATCAGCTATTTGAAAATACAAAATACCCACATTATTAATAATGTTAAAGAATATAGCAAAATTTAATTTAAAGCTGATAAGAAAAATTAAATAATGGTACTAGGTAAAAATAACACCTAATAATATTCTCATTAACAAATAGGTATATGAGAAAACAACACAGCCTTGTCTAAAGCCAAGAAAAATACATCTATTATTATTTATTGATACAGTTTACAGATACATAGGCGGCGACAGACCAAATTCACCTCCACAATAAGCAAAAATTATCCATCAAATAACAGTTGATGGTAATGTAAGTCATAAAGTGAATTAAATTGGTATGAATATGTTGATTTATTGTGGAGGCAAATCTTTTTCGTCGTCTACCAAACCGGGGGGAAGAATTAATAATTATAATGAATGATACTAATAATAATAATAATAATAATAATAGTAATAAAAAAATACAGCAACACCATTATCAAATGTGATATTTATATTACAGGTGTTGATAATAATAATAATAATAATAATAATAATAATAATAATAATAATAATAATAATAATAATGATAATAATGATAATAATGATAATAATAATAATAATAATAATAATAATAATAATAATAATAATAATAATAATAATAATAATAATAATAATAATAATAATAATAATAATAAAAGTGATTACTTTGCGATAAGAGGAAATTTTCAAGAGATAAATCTGATGCTATTCATTAAGGCAAAAGCTTCTTATTTTTAGAGCTCCTACCACAAAGTAACACTGCCTATTAATATTGTCATTTGTAAGTTCTTCAAACAAATTAAAATAATTTAATTCAGTTTTGGCTGTTGTGCCATATTCACTAAGGTAGTGATTTTTTATGGATGAATAAAAAGGACATGTAATAAAGATATGGTAGAGGTTTTCTGGTTTCTGTAAGTTACATATAGTGCAGTTAGCCGAGGTATCAATTGTATGTTTAATATTATTATGATATATTATAATATTTTTTTTACTGGTTAATCTTAATTGATTAATTATACGGGTTTTAAAGATAGGGAAACTGTATGTTAAGTGTTTTGAAACGTTGTATTCCGTTTTCAGGAATTTGAAGTAATAATTATAGTTAGTAATTTGGCAATTTTTTAAATCTTTATTATTCAAAGATAATTGTAATTTGTTTATAATTTCATTTATTGTGGTCTTATTTATGGATTGATTTTCCCAAACATGTGAGTAGTTATGTTTATTCAGAAAATTCTTTAACTGAGTTGTAATCTATATTGTTCGTTTTTGAGCGGTCGAGCTCTAGAAATACTAATAAAAATTGTGTACAATTAAATTTTCTATAACCATTCAGCTTACGTTGACGTAGGTTTTGTATGGTACCTATGGTCTTTTAAATTTTGTGAAAAACTTTAAATTGGTCTCCTACAAAACAATCAAAAATGAGATGTTAATTCGTGTTATTGACGACGATATTTACCTCGTTTTTTAGTCGAATAGTCTCAGATCGGTGTGTGCTTGTGTCTCAAATTTTACTGCCAGTTCTGGAGGGTTAATAATATTTTATTAAATTCATTACCAGTAGCGGATCCAAATTTTTTTGGAAGGGGGCTCGGATTATTCTTGGGTAGGGTTACCATAAATGAATAGTTAGAAAAAGGACGCCGAGCCAAGCGAGGCCATGACCACCGGAGGTGAATTTAAAAAAAAAGACGCGGTCGAATTTTATGCAATTTTAGTAGTACAAATACTATAGATATTTGCATAAAAATATAAATACTTAGATAGGTGCATTTACAAAGCAGATACAGGAAAAAATAAACGGGATTTGAAAAAAAAAACAGTACACACATTGAAAATGAAAAAAAAGATACCGGACCCGGACCTTTAGCCCCCTAGTCCTCCACTCCTAAGTTTGCTACTGTTTATAACTGTAAACAATAATCATCAAAATAATAATTATCATTCCACTGCTAATTGTCAGATGTAATTACACATTGTGCATATTATGCGCGCACTTTCTGTCCTTCAAAATCGAACTTGAATAAATTTTACGGACAAAAAAAATCCTGGATACAAATTTCTGTGTGCGATCGTCTATAAAATTCTGTCTATAATTATGTCCATAATTCTTTGCAGAATTATATATCGTGACATGTGCTTAACACTATAAAGAAGTAACTATTATCAAATTTTAAATTTACTCGGTTATGAAACTTTTATTAAAAATAATGAATTATCTAATCACGTAACAGATGTTGAGTAGGAAATGAATTAATTTATATCCTATTCAACGTCTGTTACGTGATTAGATAATTCATTATTTTTAATAAAAATTTAATGTCGCCTGTGGCGCACTAAAAAAGAATTAAATGAAAAATAAGAAATAACTCCGAATTTTCGAAAAATTCTTTTTGATTAAGAATCAGTATAACAAAATATATATACTCTCAAATTTTTATCCTTTTTTAACACCCTGTATAATATTGGACAAGATATTTAGTATAGTTGTATGAAGCGATATATGAGACTGACGTATGCAGGGTTTATAACCTTTTAGGACAGTTGGATAGCTTAACGGTCATAAATTACTCGAAGAATTTAAGAAATTTTGTAAACTGGAAATATATAATAAGAAATAAGACAGCAAATACAAAATTTTAGTTTATTAACTGCCAAAATTTATTAACATATTACAATAGAACAATACATAGTAAAACAGATTTAGTACAGATTACGCAAATTTCAGGTACGGTCCATGACAGAAAAAACTACCTGACTTAAGGAACCTTTACCGCAAGTCCCATAAAACACTATAACCGGCAATTGGCAGATTATATAATTAGTTTCATATATCGTATAATTGAATTTACCCACCCCCTATTTTAGTACCATAAACATAGGTTTATCTCTAAATTTATGTGAGTGTAAAGGTATAAAAATACAGACACTTTTTTTTACATATATAGATATATAGATTACAACTGACCATTATTGTAACGTGCGCAGCCGACGCCACTGAGTCTAGCCAGCATGCAACTGACGGCACTGAGTCTAGCCGGCATACAACTGACACCACTAATGGGTCAATTCTGTTTATATTTCTATAAATTTGTAAATTTATAAATTTGTAGCTTACAGTTGATCTGTAAGTTTATCCTTTACAAATTTACAAATAAGGTAATTCTGTTCGTATGTCTGTAAACAGCTGCGCTACAGATACTATAGTTACAAGGTTATCTCGTAAGAGGCTCTTGCGCTAACTTCATTCCAAACATTTTTTTGTTATTACAACAAAAAAAATCTTTTATTTGAATATGGCGTAAGTATTATCAATATAAAGTATTTTTTTTAGTGAAGATTATCGTTTACGGATAATATAACATTATAACCTATATTGAAAGATAACAAACTTCAAATGTTGATCCTGAAACTATAATTTAGAAGAGTGTATAAAAGTTATTTATTTGTCATTGCTCGCCTTGTCACATAGTAGTCTGACTTATGGCAATCCAATTATTGCAGTCAATAGAATTTTGAAATGATCCTATACCTAGAAAGTTGAGAGTACCTAGCACCTATAATTAATAAAAAATAATTAATGTCTTAATAAAAAGGGGAATATATATCGGGACGGCAAATTAGGGATTCGGAGCGGCCATTCATGCGCACCAGAATTTGTACTTGAACCGATAAATTAGGGACTCTTTTTTATCTGAGTTTTATGAATTACTTTTAACAATGTCAGTGTATGTTAGGTTTGGTAGGTAGTAACATATGAATTAGCTGCTCTTTACACTTTTTGTCGCTAATACATATATTGCTGCTCATTTACACTTTTTGCTGTGAAACTACTTTTTTTTGTCAAAAATACCTAATTTGCCATCTCGAAAAATGGCACCCTAGTAAAAACAATTAATAATTAGATACCTTCAAATGTATTGGAATTGCATCGCTTGAGGTAAATGTGGTTGCAAAATTACAATTAAATAGATTACAGTTGTTTTATCTAGTCTAAACATTTTTTAAAATTATTTTCTGGCACTTCAAAAGGGTTTGTCGTACCCTTTAAATATCTACGAACTAACCTCACATAATTCCTTAAAAGAACATTATTACAAAATAATTACATAATTTTTACTAATTTTAATAATTGCTTACTTGTTATCATCTTCTTTTAATAATATTCCAATAAATAATAAATTTTGTTGTTGATTCTTTATAATAAGGTCAGAGTATGTAAGCTTATGGCTAGTTCATCTGTCCCTGTAAATATTTACGAATCTGTAAGAGTTTACAGAAAAACTGTTAGCTACAGAAGTGATCAGAATCGCAGTTTTGATCGTAACGTCATAAAGGCGTAACGAGAAGCGTTACAGACCTTACAGATATGAGCAGAATCGACCCATAAGTCTAGCCAGCATGCGACCGATGCTACTGGTCGAACGCTGTAGAACATAATCGCTTGCGAGAAGGCGATAATTGGCGCGACTCAGCCGACTGACACGAGCGTAAACAGATGGGGAATATAAGCGTTATTACTGTCGCTTGCCTGGTCCTTTTGTTCTATAGTTCTGGAATATACTGGTAATATACTCGAATGTTCTCGAATAATAGAGAGATATAAAAGCGACGTAGCTTTGTGCGGGAATCAGTTCAGTTGAGAGCAGTATAGAGTTCATGAGTTCATTGACTGAAGAGCGTTGGTCAGTGGAGTTCGTACATTGAATGGTGAAATAAATAAACAGGAAAGAAATCAGTGCTTCAAGAAAGACTACGGCAAGCATTAATCAATTCTGGTGAAAATTCTGACGATTACATATTTGACCTATCTGAAATTGGTAAATTACAAAAAAAAATAGAAGAAAATTCCAGAACATTACAATAATAATTGGAGGAGAGTTCTAGAAAAGCAGAAGAAAATTCTAGAATTTTAAAGCAAACATTATAACTAAAACTAGAAGAAAATTCTAAAAGTTTAAAATAGGAAATGTAGCTAAGGCAGATTTTTTAATAGGCAGAAAGCATAGTTGTTCAACAGTGCATATAAAAACATCGGAATTTGAAGGAAAATCTTCGTTGCGGAACTATTTAAAACAATTTGAAGAGGCTGCGAAAGCACATAACTGGAAGTCCACGGAGAAGGCTGCAGCGTTGACTGTCTCGTTACTTGGAGAAGCTATCGACATCTTACAAACGCTAAGAAAAACAAGAGGACTACGACCAACTAGTCAAGCGGTTGGATATGCGGTAATGCGCACCTGGTGTCCAGACGCAAATGAGGAACCGGTATCAGAATTCAAAAGAAAGCCTTCAAGATTTGAAGCCGACGTAGTTCGTTTTGTTTGTATCACACATCCTACAATTCCTAACATCGTTTTGGAGTGTCTGGCCACTCAAGCATTCATGTATGGAGTTCGAGACAGCGAAGCTCAGCAAGCACTGCGATTGGCCCGTCCAAAAACTTTAATTGACGAACTCTCATATGCTATAGATCAGGGCCGTCCAACATGAGGCCCGCGATCTCACTTTTTTCGGCTCGCGGAGCGGGCCTCTAAATGTATAAATTACCCTCAAATACGAAATATGCACAATTCTTACATTAACGATAAAATACAAATAAAATGCCTGGATGAACGCACTGATCTGTCCGACATTAGCCAGTTTGTAATTTTTATCCGAACTATTCAAAACGACTTCAGTGTAGCAGAGGAGACGCTTGATCTTATTCCTCTCCATGGTACAACCAAGGGTACGGATACTTTTGAAGCTGTAAATAAGGTGGTGTCAGACTACAGTGGATTTGATTAATGTTCCTGTATTGTCACTGATGGAGCCAGAGCTATTATAGGAACTGAAATTGGATTTGCAGGACTCTTGAAACAAAACATCAACTGTCCTGTGATACACTGTACTGTTCACCAAGAGGCCCTATATGAAAAATCCTTACGTCAAATGAACGTCATGAAAGTGGTTGTTAAAATAACTAATATTATTAGAAGGGGCAATCGTGCTTTTACTCAAAAAGTTTCGTGATTTTTTACCCGAAGTAGATGTTACATATGGGGACTTGTTACTTCACACTGATATTCTTTGGTTAAGCGCCGGAAACTGTTTGCAACGGTTCTTCACTCTACGCAAGGAGATTCCTATTTTCCTTAAAGATTAAGTCAACTCCAACACTACGGAACTGGAAAATCAAATGGTAGATGCATAATTTTTAACTGACCTTGCATTTTTAACAGACCTGACATCTCACGTTAACGAATTAAATTTGAAGCTACAATAAAAACAGCAGAATATTGCCAACTTATTTGGACACATAAATGGATTTAAGAATAAAATTATTAAGCTTTTCAAGTCTTCATTAGAAAAAAAATATTTTTCATTTATTCCAAGTTGTGAAGAGCATTTTGAAGAAATGAAGGAATTTGAAGAAGTTTCAAATTTACCTCACATAAAATACATTGACACAATTGCAGACGAATTCGAAAATCGATTTAGCGATTTTAAAAAAATCGAAAGAGAGAATTCAGTTTTTACTCATCCCCTTATAATTTCAGTTGAGAATGTAAGCAGAGCAGACCTTCAATTGGAATTGTGTGATTTGCAATCAGATCCTTCTTACCAAGGAAGAACTGAAACTGGATTGGACTTTTTCAAGTTGCTGCCAGAAGAACGATATCCCAACTTGCGAAACTTAGGGCTTATACTGGGCTCAATGCTGGGACGCACGTATCTGAGAAAACAGCTTTTTCAACATGAAATTTATAAAGTCAAAATATAGATGTACCCTCTCTGATAAGTCATTTACTTGGTTTCTGCGTTTATCAACAACAAATATTAAAGTTAACATTGATGCATTAGTTAGTGAAAACCAACATCCTCAAATTTTCCACTATTTTTTTTTGTAATTTGATATTTGATACAAACGCGTTTTTTCTTTGTATACCATACCTATTAAAACTCACTGATAAAGTTGCATGCGAAGTATTTTATAATACGGCCCTCCAAACCGCATTTTTTTAACGGCCCTTGGGGCGCTTGCTTTAGATCAACAAGCTTCACGTAAACAATCACGAGTGCGAAATATTGATGGTAAAAAAATAAAAACAGTGAGGATCTAGAAGAGAAGATGCGATGAATTGTGAGTGAAGTGTTTCCTGGAAGAAAGAAACTCCGCTGTTGGAATTGCGGTGAACTGAGTCATCCGCAGTGACTTTTCAGAAAAATGTAAAAGAAGACGGAATCGACAAAGGAACTTAAAAGAAAGGGAAGTAATGTCGACTAATTTTCCGGAAAGCCATGCCAAGATGGAGGCAAGCATGGTAGTCGACTGGAAGAGAAACATTCCACCATCACCAGGATAACAGTAGTCAACGATAATTGGCAGCCCGATGTAATACGCAAAGATCAGGAAATTGACGCGATTTTATACTGGAATGGATAGCAAAGGAGAGCAAACCAGTATGGAAAGATGTTCCACCGCACTCAGAGTGTAAAATCGTAATGGGCGCAATGGGACTACTTTATAATAGAGGTTGGCATGTTAAAGCGTGTGATAGAAAATACAGATGGGACTGATAAAAGAACTCAGTTGAAAAATATCAATGACGGATCTGAAGGGGAGCATTTTCGAGCTAACAAAACTTCAGAAAGCTTGCGCCAGTGTTTTTACTGGATTACTTGCAAGAAAGATGTTAAAGACTGGAGCAAGAAATGTGTGGTTTGCGCTGGAAGCAACGGTCCGCATAGACGACGAAGAGCTCCAATGCGTCAGTACAACGTTAGCAGTCCATTTGAACGTATTGCGATTGACGTGGCCGGACCATTTCCAGAAAGTGACGACGGAAATACATTGTGTTTGTCATGGACTATTTCACCAAGTGGGTTGAAACCTATCCATTACCCTACCAGGAAGCCACTACGGTTGCCGAAACCTTAGTCAAAGAATGTATATGCCGATTTGATGTACCACCTGTACTTCACTTCGACCAGGGTAGAAATTTTCAGCCTACCGTTTTCCAAAATATCTGTAAGATATTATGAATTAATAAAACGAGAACAACTGCATTACATCCGCAGTCCGATGGCATGAATGAACGAATCAACAGAAAGACCAACCGATATTTTTGTAGAAGGTAGTCCCCAACAATCCAAGAGACTGGAACGGACATCTTTATCTGTTCCTGATGGCTTATCGTTCATCCGTGCATGAAACAACAAGAAAAACTCCTGCGAATATCTTATTCGCGCGTGAGTTGCGCTTACCATGCGACTTGGTGTTCGGCAGTAAAACTGGGGAAGACCTGTCCGGGGATGGTTTCATTACGAGCTTGAGGAAAAGACTGAATGACATTCATGAACAAGTCCATACGAACATTCAAGCTTCCAGCGGCCGAATGAATGACCAATATAACATCAAGGCTGAAAAAGGCAGGTATCAACCTGGGAATTTAGTGTGGCTTTACAATGCATAAAAACGTCGAGGCTTATCGCCGAAGTTGCAAAGAAATTGGAAAGGTCCCTATGAGATAGTTAAGAGGATAAAAAGATAGAAAAACACCAACAGGAAAGCCAAGAGTAGTACACTTTAATAGGCTAGCACCTTTCGCCGGTGACAACCATGAAGACCACCATGGAGCAACGGTTCGTTGAATCAAAGTTCGGGAACCAACTCTTGAAGACTTCATGGAAAAGTATTCCTTCGGTTACAAGGCGCGGTATGGCGTGACGAAAGAAGAACATCAATATCTGTTCACTGTGTCTCCAGAATATTCCCTCGGCCACTGCGTATCAGAAGACTTAAAGATATCACGCGGCATAGCTCAGTCTTTAAAACAAAATTTGAAGGTTTACAAAAATTGGCCAACCAACGTCCATCCGACTAAGGGATAACAATGCAAAACATCAGCGTATCTGATTACAAAACTACGCTGGTACCAGAAGCCGTCGTATGGCAATTAGATAGTTAGAAACATATTAGATTATCTTCCGCTTTACCGGCGTTGAAATTCTCGTTTGCAGCTTTAACCCTAACGGACAGAAAAGAGAACTCGAGCGGCCCATCGATTGTCACTTCTTTAAGACGTCTAAATGTACCAAGGGTGCAGGTTTCGTCATCACGAACTGTTCCGAGACAAAACAGTCTTAAGGAGGGGGCTGTGTAACTTGCGCAGCCGACTCCACTGGGTCTAACCAGCATGCAACCGACGCCACTGGTCGAACGCTTTAGAATATAAACGTTTCTCAGAGGCGATAATTGACGCGCGTCCAGCGGCTGACGCGATCGTAAACAGATGGGGGAGGTAAGCTTAATACTGTCGCTTTAATGATCCTTTTGTTCTATTGTTCTGGTACGTGGTGGTAATATACTTGAATGTTTTCGAATAATAGAAAGATATAAAAGCGACGCAGCTCTGTGTGGTAGTCAGTTCAGTTGAGACTGAGACTAGTATAGAGTTCTCGTGACTGGAGAGAGTTGGTCACCGGATTTCCTACACTTGAATGGTGAAATAAATAAACAGTTGGCAAAATAAATATCGTGTAAATAGTCTTATATTATTGTTCAAATAAATAATCCTAGCCTGAAATGTTTAATAATATTTTTAGTTTTAAATAGTATATAATACTACATAGTAATCATTATTTTTAATAATATTTACCTAAAATATTTATCGCCTAATAAACATTTATTTTAATTAATATTTCTTTGATTTTTACTCTTCATCCAAAAAAAAATAAACGTTACATTATATTAAAAGTCTAGTTGTCGTACCCTTTCGGTAAATTTTCAAATAAATAGATTGTAATCTATCGTAATGGCTATTGTTCTTTGCAATATTAATATTCATTTCAGTTATAACTAAGAATATAAAATGGTTCTTAATAGCATCCCTACATTTTTATAGCTTTCCACCAATTGTGTCTGGTAATCCGCACCCATTAGCATGGGTAGAGGATTAAACAAATATCTTGTCTACTACTATAACCCTTTTGCTATTTTTCGCTATCTCCAACAACGCAGAAAAATATTTTTCTCTTAAACATACATAAAAATCTGATTCCCTTCACTCTTAGCAACATTTTTATTAACCGTACATCATACAACAAATAATCCTCAGTCTTAACGTATTAAAGTGACCGATTTTCAGTAGCGAAATACGGCATTCGGACCACAATAATAGTTACTCACGCAGCATTTTTCATTCGCCACACATTCCTGTCCAAACACATTTCTTCCTCCTCGTCGCCATTCATCATCGGATGATTCATACATAAGAGCTCAACCAACACACTCCACTCCCCTAAGAACATTCTTATTAACCATACCTCATCATACAGCAAATATTCCTCACTCCTTATATATTAATATTCCCCACACATTCCTGTATAAGCACACTTGTTTCGTGTCAGCCAAATTCATAATCGCATTCATACATGCTCTTCCTATATTTCCACTCGGAAACTTTTTCTCCTTTCCAACTACATCCATCCACTTACACGTTGGACGGCCACGCAATCGAATGACCTCAACTTCACCAACATATACATACAGGTAGCGCTTTAACGCTTGTTCACTCGACATTCTCTACATGACCAAACCATCTCAAATCTCAACTTACTGACTCCAACTTTCTTAATAACATTGTTCCTACATCAATACCCAATATTCGCTTCCATATATCAAAGCAGACATTAGCACTCCATTACATTCACTTAGCCGAGCATCTCTAGATAACTTAATGTTTTGAGTAAACGTACCCAGAGTACCCATTACCTTACATTTCACACTCACTGCAATTTCTCAAACAAACAAACTCATTCACCTGCTCCAATTTCACTCCATCCACCAACACATTGCACTCAGTCACCAATTCACTCCTTTCAAATACTAGCATCTTGGATTTATCAACATTCAACTACATGTATTCTCTATATATGATTAGTTGCTCGTCATTTTCACCAAAACGTCTCAATACATTGTCAGATACACTTCGTTTAACACCCATACATCCATTCAAATCACCACACCCGGATCACAAAAATCAGTAACACTATTTACCGAATTCCAAAACTGATCTTGTCAAAGTCATTTTCAGCGGACACAGCGAAGATTCGTATATATTGTAACGTTTTATTTATATGGATGACTTGTAAACATAAGAGAGATATTATTAATTAAAATAATGCGTTTATTAAACGATAAATAATTAGATTAAATATTAACAAGATGATAAAAATAACTAACACTATGATTAAATAATTATAAACACTAAGAATATTATTAAATGCTTAAACACTAATATTATTTATTTAACCAATATTTATATCACTACATTTATTTATATAACTACATTTATTTATGTTAACAACTCATAGACTGTTTACTTATATCACCAAGTTCATTGCTCGTTGCTGGTATATATCAGACTATTCCTCCGCTGTCATTCAGACGGTATTTATACAGCCCAGTGTCCTTCTAGAATTCTCCGGCGCCACAGCGATACCGATTAGGTCACGGCGTAATTAACATGTTTCAACGTGCATGTGTTATTCCGTCGTCGGGGATTGCATCATCGCTCTGGTACATTCTTTCAGTTTTCTCTTCTCTCAGGGGCGCACGTCACAATATATAGTCTACCTTCAATTCGCATTGCATTCAACTCATTCTCTTTCCCATTCCATCTCTGACATTCTACGACTCCAATTTACACTCATCATACATTCTTCATTTATTCTTCATTTTTACAAAATAGGAACGATAGAAAAACGGTTTTTTTTAGTAAGAGTTGAAGTCAAAGCAGCTTATTAGGTTCCTGCTTGATACATGCAAAATTATTTTCGTATGGATGAGTATAAATTGTACTATAATGTTTATGTTATTACAATTTTGGGCCAGGTTGTAACATATATACTTATTTGTACCCAAATAAAGGAAGTTAAGACAGGAAAATGAAGTGAAATGCGTTATTACAGACATCATACTTCTTATTGTTTCCTAGATGAAACTAAAAATGTTTATTTTATTATTATTATTATTATTATTATTGTTATTATTATTACTATTATTATTATTATTATTATTATTATTATTATTATTATTATTATTATTATTATTATTATTATTATTATTATTATTATTATTATTATTATTATTATTATTATTATTATTATTATTATTATTATTATTATTATTATTATTATTATTATTATGTTATAATTTCAACAGGCGGAATCAGGACCTGACAATATGTTACCGGAAGCCAATGGGGCCCCTCCTGAATCCATCCTGATATTAAGTACAGAGCCAGAGACACCTGTTAAAGAGTTAAATGGGGATGCACAGATGTCTAAGTTGCATCAAGATCGGGGGCCTCTTTTCGAACCCAATCTCATTGTAACTACTAACCCAGCGACTGTTGGGAATAATCCAAATAATCCTGATCCTATGGGAAGAGTAGTTCACGAAATCTTTAAATTTATATTTGAATCTAATTCGATGTTAACTAGAGGTCCACAATTATCTGAGAAGCAGGAAAGCATGACGCCCCCTTCCGAACCAAACCAACCTAATAACGATAACGATGATCCTGTAGCTATTTTAATGGCGTTTTTAATTTTATTATTCGTGACGCTTAGTCGGTAAGTTTTATTATTAGATTTGTTCAAGTATTTAATTTATGATCAGGTGGGTATTTTGAAATGCTCATAATATGTCTTATTTGAACCATTATAAAATTTTAGATGTCTATAATTTTTATCGAAACAAATGTCCGTCATCAGCATAATGATATGTTTTTTTATTATTATTTTTTCGAGAGCATTTGAATTTTGGTTTACAAAAATATGATTAGGTTTTCTATTTCTTGTCAATCACGAAAAATTAAATTTAATTATAAAAATATTCAGTCTAATATCAACAAGCGTACATTCCAACTTTATACCAATATATATGTATGTAAAATGGCAACATTTTATTCATATATCTACCATTTTTCAGTTTTTGGGTGTTTTAAGGTACTAAACTAAAAAATTAATCGAGTCAAATATTTCGAGTTTGTAAGTATGTATTTAAGATTCAGTCCAGTGAGTCCATCTAAAAATGTAGTAACCAGAAGATAAATTTACCCAGTAGGAAACGTAAATTTTAGTTCTGAAATTAAGCATAAAATTTTAATCTAGTGATATTTAATAAAGAATGGAGATAAACAGCAAAACAAGATAGGTATTTTAATAAATTAGTATTATTATTATTATTATTATTATTATTACATAAATATTAAATAATATTACAAGTAATGCAATTCAAGAAAGTGTGGAAACATAATTGTTGAATAAAAAAAAATAGAATTCTGAAAATAGCAGTTTTATCAATCAGATTATTTTTAAAAACTGTTTTAATTTAAATAAGACTATATCGTTACACTAATGTCCATTTTTAGAGGCTAATACAAAGTAATTATCTCCAAACGACAAAAATAATTAACACAAAATCTATGGTCATCGTGAAAGTGATAATTACATAGGTAACTAAATAAAAAAAATATAAATTTATTTGTAGGTATTCCTTGTTATTAAATTCACATTAGTCAATTACTTAAATGTATAAATTATTGAAAAAAAAAACTATGACATTCTCCAACTATAACTATATTTTAAAAATATATAATAATAGTTTCATTTTATAATACACCCGGGGATATAATTTAGTGCAGCGCTGGCTTGTTTCTGCAGTTATAAATTTAAAAAATGCAGCCCTAAATTCAAATTTTGCAGTTGCTTTTACTTCTATATTATTTATTATTGTATATGCAACAAGAATTACTAAATATCGTCCTCAATAACACGAATTAAGGTAACTCATTTTTGATAGTTTTGACGTTTTGAAGTTTTTCATTATATTTGAATGAGTTTAGATGCCATGTAAAACTAACAATGTATGCCGAATGGTTATAGAAAATTTAAAAGTATGCAACTTTTATTAAAAGTATTTTTTTCCAAAATAAGCCATAAACGATTGACAGATAAAACACTACCAGTCAATTTCTCGCTAATCATTTTTAATCAGTTGTTCATGTTACCAGCCAATGTATGTTGTAAAACCCTAAATAAGTATTATTTGAATTTATTTAATCCTTTACATACAGAATGTTCCAATACTTTTTTACTATAAGTAATAGAAAAAAATGGCTCATGTAAAAGTTTTATTATTTTAAATATACTAATTGACGGCAGATGTAGATATTTTTCATAAAGTCATGTTTATAAGATACAACTATCAACTTTCATTTTTTAAATAGCAACCTATAATTATTTTACTAAAATATAAACCGCCATTTTTTGTCTTTTCAAAGATGTATTAGTTTTTATTAATGCATTTGAAAAAAATTCGAGAAAAACAAGATAATTGAGATATATGAGAAATAATTTATATACAAATATTCTAGGTGGCTATATGAAAATAAATAAATAAATCAGTAAATAATAGGTAAGTACTAATAAATAAGCAACAATCAAATGTATACTTTGTTGATATTAATTTAACTGTTATATTTTGTTTATTTTCATATACCCACCTATAATATTTTTCAAATAGATTAATAAAAACTAATACATTGTTAAAAAGAGAAAAATATGGCGGTTTATATTTAATAAAATAATTATAGGTTATGATTTAAAAAATAAAAGTTTATAGTCGTATCTTGTAAACCTGACTACACAAAAATATGTACATCTACCATGAAATAGTGTATTTAAAATAATAAAACTCCTGTGAGCAACACACATGACATCTACGTAAGAAACTTCGTGGCAATTGTAAAAATTAAATTAAAATAGATGTTGTGTGTGAGACCATTCTATTGATATAACCTGTAAGGGTTGAAAATCCCGAAACAATATACTACTATATACTACTATACTAAATAATAAAACTTTTATATCAGCCATTTTTTTCTATTACTTATAATAAAAAATAAATAAAGGAGGGGCGTCTTCCCAGACTTACCTGTACGTTCATAAACACGTAGATATACATGGTGTAGTAAGTTACCGGAAGAGTTCCTTTTATACGTGTATATGAAACAGTTAGACAAAGAAGTGATTAAGATATTTTGTAAGGCATAGAGGGGGACATATGTTGACATAACCATTATTAATTTAAAACCAGTGGCACTCAATTTATGGATTAATGTTATTGGCAAGCTGATTTCTTATATTTCTTATCAACGTTTATAAAAAGGCAAGCTGATTCACAACAATTATATATATATAGCGCATTGTTCGCGCTGAGTATTCATCTACACCGTATGGTTAATGTATTCGTCTACAAAATTTGTAAAAAGAATTGTGAATGATTCATCGACTTCAATGGGACGGGATTTTGTGGCTCAGTTGGTTAGAGCGCCTCACTAGATATGAGAAGGTCCAGGGTTCAAATCCCTGCGAGGTCCATAAATTTTTCATAAATTCTTTCTTCGTTTATTACAATAATTCCTCGACCCTACGGCCTACTTCTATGTTTAAATATGTAATGCTATTTAAAAAAATAAAACATTGATCCATAAAATGAGTACAACTGGCTTTAAAATAATAATGGTTATGCCAAAATGTGTCACCCTCTATGCCTTTTAAAATATATACAACACTTTTTTGTGAATCTTTTCATATAAATGAATGAAAGGTACTGTTTCATTATCTTGATGCACTCTATAGACCGGTTTTACGAACACGGTTTAAGGCTATGTGGTTTTATATACAATATTAGAGCCAAATACCAAGGTATAAAACTAATATCACGTTCGTATTACCAGTGTTAATGTTTTTATTTGATCGAAGTGTAAACGACGCGTCGATCAGCGACGCAGCATCGTGTGTCTACCATTTCATAAAACCGTCGGCATTATAAAAATGTGTATAATCAGCAATATAAAATATTATGGAACTACATTTGTGGTGTATGGGTTAAATTAGGTAGCATTATACATAATTAAATAATTATTCTAATAAACTCTTAAATAATTTAACAATATATCTTCTATGAATGAATACGTGTGATAATTTTTTAGGGTATGTCGGGGATGAAAAATACTTTTACTAATAAACTCATATCCGGAAACGCAGTTTTCGAGCTACGTACTCTTAAATGAGTAATTATCTATCTTAATTTTAGATGGCTATAACCTGTCACTTCAGTTATTATTTTGTTTATTTGTAATACTTTAAAATTTATTTAATAAGAAACAATTTAGGAGTAGCGGTCCACTTAACCAGCCCAGTAAAATCACTGTCCAATCCATAGTGATCTTGAGAATAGAAGAAGATATATTAATAAATTATTTAATAGGCCATTAAAATAATTATTTAATTTACCTAATTTAATCCCATATACGATAAATTTAGTTGCATAAGCTTTTATATTCATGATTATACGCATTTTTATATTGCCGACGGTTTTATGAAACGGTAGACACACAATGCTCTATCGCTGAACGATGCGTCGATAATTTCACTTTGTATATGTACCATTTTTTAAATTTAAATATTTATTTACAGGGAATCCCTTCCAGATAACGATTTGAAAAAAAAATCGACATAAATCCATGTTATGTTTAAATAATTATGATGATAACCTATCCCAGTTGTGATTTGTTTGTACAATTACTGTAATTATATGATTAATACTACTACTGTAATACTGTACATGATTAAAATACTTATTTAAATCTATGTTCTTATGCATTATACATGAATACACCAAACGCTAAACCTACTATATATAATTAATTTATATAATTTAATTAAAAACCTGGTCATAGGCGTTTAACATGGGAAATCAGTTTTTACTTGCGCAAAAGTTCCCAAATTATTTTAGACAAAAATACTTCAAATAAATGTTGTAGAAAATTAAATTCTGCACCAGAGTTAGTAATAAGATTTTATTTTTGAGAAAATCAATTTTAAAGTTTTTTGAAGATTGCAGATTTATAGCGATAGCCATGTAGGTAACTCAAACAAAATTTGTCCACCGTTTTATAATCTGAAGATTTTCTTCATGAGAAAACTGTTCCATACTTTCAAAGAAATATGTTATTGAACGAAAATCACAAAACACAAACTTTTTTGACAGTTAAGATGGCATACAATTGTTCGTAATTTTGTTTTGAGTTCCATGACTACCGCTATATATCTCCAGAAAAATTTAAAATTGATTTTCTTCGTTATGAAATGTCAAAAATAAAATCTTATTACTAATTCGGGTGCAGAATTTAATTCTCTACAACATTTATTTGAAGTATTTTTGTCTAAAATAATTTGGGAACTTTTGCGCAAAGAAAAACTGATTTCCCATGTTAAACGCCTATGGCCAGATTTTTAATTAACAAACTGTACATATATATATATATATATATATATATATATATATATATATATATATATATATATGTATATAAAATTTAAATATCGAATTTATAATTTTAATCCACAAAATTCAATTAAGCAAGGGTTCACAAATGCTTCGTTTTATATTTTTGTTGTAAAAATGATAATTTTGGAAGCTTAACCATGGAGTTGCTTCATTGGTTCGTTGCAGATTTTGTTGTTTACTGTATAAAATAAAATATGATCATTTATTCAGTGGCGTATTAATGGGCTTCTGCAATAATACGCCACTGCCATTATTGGCTTATCATTATCTATCACTATACAAAAAAGTCTAAGAGTATAATTTACTTATTATCACGTCCAGTGAACTTACATTCTTCGGTCCTATGTACAAGGACTAAATTGTAAACTAGACAAGTGGACAACTCAAGTCTGGGTGAATTGCGGGTTGCTTTACAAAAATTGAACTTGTCCAAAAGTATAAATTTTCAAGAAACCAAAAAACTACTCATTTCAAAATGGTCATTCGTTGTCTAACAGCCAATATCTCTCCGTATACACGAGATAATAAACATAAAAACAAGGTTTAAAATTTTTATTTTATGGATCCATATATTATTATAAACTTTTGGCCTTGTATTCTTTAGAATTTACCTGATGAAAATTATGAAAACGAATAAGAAAATGATGTTTAAAAAATACAAACAGGTACTTATATTTTTATTATTTTGTTAAATACATCTTAAATTCCTTACATAAATGTTTTCAAATAAAGAGAAAAATTAACTTGGTTCTTGTTCTTATGGAATTATCTACGAACGTACACTTTACATTTTATGTGCTATACAAGGTATTTAACAAAATTTGTTGCTCACCATGTGAAGCGACCGAAATCGAACAATATGACGCCATAAAACAGAAATTTAATGGACTACAATTATATTTCTTTCAAATATTTCCAAAATTTTAGAAGGTGTCTTTTGCATATGAGACTATCCTTGAGATGGTTTTTGATTCTTGGTATAGTATACGATCCCAAACTCATAATATTTTGGCCGGTTTACATTTTCGACAAACAAATTATAAAACCTAAGGGAATGGTAAGAAATTTCTACAAATTTCTTTCGACATGTTTAAAATATAGACTTTAAACTTAAAAAAACTGGATGTTATTTAAGTATTTCACCATTTAATTTGGATTGCATCTCCTTTATTAGTATTACCATGCAGATTTAATTCAAGTAAGCATTGCATCCTTAAGCCCTACAAACTTTTCTGTGGATTGTCCCATATGTCTTGCAAGGTAGATTTTATTATACGCACAGGATTTTTTCAAAGTTGTTTTCTATTGTGCCAAAAGTAAAGGGTTTCGGTTGATGCTAAATCTGGACTAGAAGATGACCCTTAAAATGCCAGTTGAAATATTGTCCCCCGTCATTTGGCCCACAGTTTTTTTTTTAAGTTTTAAGTCTAGCTGAAAGAATGTTGTACAAATTTCTAACCACTTGTGTACGTTTTATAATTTGTTGAAAATGTAAACCGGCCGAAATATTATGAGTTTGGACTCATATTAATATAATTGTTGCTTCTCGTCAATGAATATTGTATATCAACAATAATAATAGTTTTTCCTTTGTATAAAATTTAGTGCATACATGTATAATGTTCTTATCATTAAAAAAATGGAACATGTATATTTTGTCTCAAGATTGGATTGCTGGCGTCGCAAACATTTGTTTGTGTTATGATATGCAGTACATAGCTACTGGTGAATGAGCTAAGTTATTATTGTTTTTAATTCCAGAATGAGAAGCCATAGACTCATATCATTTGTCACGTAGGCCGGTTATATACTAATTTATTATATAATGTAGCGCAATTTATTCTAGAAATTTTCTTGTCAAATTAGTACAAATTATTTTTTCCAGTAACTCTGTTTAGTGATTTAGCAGACAAATGTCACAGTAACTTGAGAGCATAAAATTATAATCGCTCGTCTTTTATTTCATAGCTTTTGATAACACTAAAAAAATATACTTGTATTTTCTACGTACATATGTAATGCCAAATGTTTCCTAATACTCGTGTTTTTCGTATATTTTCTGATAATACCTACTTTGTATATACGATAATTCTTATGTATGTATGCATGCACGGTACCATAACATGGGGTTATATCAGTGTTTCTCAATGGGTGTACCGCGGCGCAAAAGTGTGCCGCAAAAATCTTTAAGTGTATCATGAAATCTTTCAATGCTCACTAGCATGAAAAAGACTCAAAAATCTCAAGAACAAACAGAGAGTTCTGTCCTAAATAAGGCCTCGTATTGAAGAAATAACAAAATATTGTGTCACATATTTCACATTAATTGTAATCTCTACCAAATATTTTAATGATTAAAAATTATTTTTTGTTTCTATCATTTTTTATTATCCATGATACGTGTATCTTCAGTATGGGAAACAGTGTTTTTATATACTATCTATCGCATAAAACTTTATGCGGTACTATATAGAGATTTTTGGGTGCCAAAAATTTTAAATTTATGATTTTGGTGTCCGACTAAACTTAATATAACCCGCCGTCACTCACGCTATTTGTTGGAATAGCATTACTTGCATGTTATATTTTATCTAACATGTGAGTTTTTTAACAATACGTAAATTTGGATTAAAAAAAGAAACCAATATTTGAAAAATATATTTTTTAATCACAAAAGAATACAATAATAGGGTAAAAAATGAAAGAAAAAAAATGATACGTCCAAAATATTATAAATTATAAAAATATAAGCACAATGATTATAACAATTAAGATTAATAAAACTGAACTGAAATATCAGAATGCAATTTTGTTTTATTGGTTTTTTGCTATCTGATTTTTGATGAAAATGTCATTTATTTTCTAAATATCTAGTGCGATAGACATTCTATTGCATTAAATGAAGACCTTTTAAAAGTAAAAATTAATTTTAAACAACTTTTCATTTTTGTAATTTTGCTCTAAAATGTACATGTTGTATGTAAGTCTAAATTTAAATTTATATAACGTTTTGGCTGAGTAGGTATATTAAACAACTCAAAGAAATAAAATTCAAAAAACTATAAAACAGTATTTGCTAAGGCACTGTTTTTTACACAATATATTTTTTTTAAAAATTAATCATTATGACATAAGGTTTCATTTTTATTTATCACTCTTCAATCTTGTAATAATATAGTCAATAAATAAACTGTTATATCACTGAATTTGGAATTAAATTTTCTAACGAATAAGTACCTACATAAAAATATATATTCTCATTTAAGATAAAAAGTTGGGATCCGTATTTATCCTTCTTAGGAGCTCTTATAGTTCCCAAGATAGCAATGACGACCCTTTACTACTGAGTTTTTATTCTTCCAATATTTTTTTTTACATTTGTAGGTCTTCAGCGTTTCAATTTAATTCAGTTATCAATATTCTACTTTCTAACAGGATTATTCATCTACGCATGAAGTATGATTGTTTAAATAAATTATAAATATTATAACTATTTTGTTTTGTTAATGATGATAATGATAATTAATTTACTTTGTTATATTAATTTATTCTAAGATCCTTGGGTTATAGTTCTGTCTGTTCAGGTTCATATCCGACCTACGATAAACTAGAAATTTAATCTCAATTTTCAAATAGTCTAAAATTAACCCCTTTGTGCTACCTCCATAATAGCTTTCAGAGCTCGTGATGTGTATGGCTCCAAATAAGTCTCCTCAAACAAAAATCTTCAAAAAGAAAATAGATTGGCACACTCAAAAATGGGTAATAGACCAGGATAAAAAATAATTATGTACATATATACTTTTATAAAATTTTGTCACATTTTCGTAGAAAAATATTATTTTGAAAAAAAAGGAAATTTGTCTAGATTCATTTTATAATTTTTATATAAAGCTGTTTTTTGTAGGATACTCATATTTCACGTTTCACATATGAATTGTCTTATCAGCATATATTTTTCTGTGAGTTTTTAATTTGTTTATTTTTTTATCAGTGATTCAAAAACTGTGAGTTACTCTATATTCTGTTTTAATTTTTCTCCGCTAGACTACTAGAAAACTACAATTCAATGCTCATGATAAGTTTAGAGAATAAATAAAAATATTTTTTATATATTACGATAAAAAAATACACCGTTTTTTTTAAATAAATGTAGGGACTTGTTAAATGCATCACACTGTCATCTATCAAAATGATATATACAATTGAAGAAAAAGTACAAATCATAACATACTATAAGTCCAATATGAGCGTAAGACAAGTTTCCAATTTATTTGCTGTTACATTTAATAAGCGACCCAATTCAACAACTATTAAAAAAAAAATATAATAATTATAAAACTTCAGGATGCGTCAATGAACAACATTAAAAGAAAATCAGAATAAGTATCGTAATTCATATTAAGGAACATTAAATTATTCGATAAAAAGAGTTTCTGAAATTAACAGTTGACAGTTTGACGACTTTAAAAATTCCCTATGTTCAATTAAAAAAAAACGTGATAATACATTTTAAATGTAACTATGGTAATAACATATACGCCCGTGTTTACTGATAAAGAAAACTCCCGGTATATTTAGATAAAATTTATAATTAATTTTATCATAATTTCTCGTTTGATATAAAAAATTAAATTTTGCCCGTAATTTTATAAAGTTTGAGGATCGCAGAGTTGATATCAAATTAAGTGGCACTAAATAATTGATACGCGTGCCTTGATTAGTTCAATGTTATTTTTAAACAGGACTAAATTGAAATAAATTTTGTAATTTACCTATATTGAAACAAAAATTGTTATTCCATATTATTTTTCAAACAATGTGTATAGTAAAAACGATAATTAATATATTAGAAAAGTCTGAGCGCCAATTAAAAATCATAAGTCATGCAAGGTGACGTATGCCCCCACTCTTCAGTAATGTAGTGGTTAGAATTTAAATCGGTATAAATTTTTGCGTATAGTTCTTTTTCGATTGTGAATTTTTGTGTAAATTTCTAATGATTTCAATAGGTAGTGTAGCATTACTTCTGCTGGTTTCATAAATTCTGATTAATAATATGAGGAAAATTACACCAAATTTGTAGAAGGATTTTTATTTTACTGAACAATCTGCCCTGGTAAGCATTTTACTTTTTAAGTATTTAATTATAATTATAATGTAGAATTTATTTAGGCATTGGATATATGGCATGATTGTATTTCCAATTATTTGAAATATAATTTAGAATATTTTAATTTTGATTAAACTAGTCTCAAATTACACATTTTGAAAAACTGTACCTACTTTTCAAAATGTTTAATTGAATTACGCATTTTAAAATATTTTTCATTCTATGAAAGTGCCTTTAAAAGAATTTAAAAATATTATGAACATAAATTTATATTTGAAAGTGTAGTTTACGTTTTTGAAAAATAACTTCAAAGTTTTTAAACTCTATAATTTAAAATGTTATAAAATTGAAATAATACAGTAGAAATAAAATAGAATAATTATATTGCATATCCAGGGCCGTAGCCAGGGGTACGCCAGGGCAGGCTGCGCCTGCCCTAGGATATTGTGCGCCTGCCCTGGACACACGGCCCTGAGTATAGTCTTTATTAAGCCACAAGGGCTTTGAAAATAATCTAAAATACTGCCAACTTATGAGACATATTGCCATAGAAACACTTCCGAGACCGTGGGTCGAGTGCTGTTTTACTGGAATACGTCAAACCAAATATAGTCAATTTTTTTGACTCTGTCGGGTACAGTAATAAAACTATAAGTGAACTATAAATATCGCAATTATGATAAAGCGGCATATCCTTTACTTTCTGCAGTATAATATTGTTTGGCATCGGCCCATATTTTTGAGCCGCTCTATTCATGCATTGAATCAAACGTCTACCAGGTATGTATAGGAAAATAGCCTTACAGTCCTTTAACATAAATGAATAGAGCGGCTCGAAAATATGGGCCGATGCCAAACAGTATTATACTACAGAAAGTGAAGGATATGCCGCTTTATCATAATTGCGATATTTATAGTTCACTTATAGTTTTATTACTGTACCCGACAGAGTCAAAAAATTTGACTATAACTATGAGGCAAAATGGGGTATGTGACCAAATTTTGATTTTTGCATATATGATACTAGGCAAGAAAATAAAATACCCGTATTTTTTAAATCGTTTAAGTATTTGTAATTTACGAGAAATTAATTATTAAAATTTTGGAGAAGGGATAGTTATAACCAGCTGTCGGCATGCCATAACGTTCCACAACATAATCGCTTCGCTGATTTATAACAATTCAGTGGCGGCTTGTCAGGGTAGGCAGCTGAGGCAGAGCCTCACCAGAAAAGAAATAAAGCTGCAAGTAAAGTAGTATGTAAATTAAATTTTAACTTATTCCGTTAATGCTTGTCTTTATAAATATCAAAAGAATAATTTAAGCTACGACCATAACTAATATGTAATGCAGTTCACCTAATTTACACCTTATAAAGTGCTTCTCGAAATGAATAGTATAACTGCCTAATGTTTTTGATAAAGCATTCATTCTGGTAAGAAATACGTGCGCTAGACAAAGAGCTGTTTGAGGCACTGCTTCAAATGCTAAATGCAATGAGTGCATAAAGGATAAAAGATAGTCGCTTTACCTTCCACGCGGCCCTATAGAGGCCGTTACCATACATGAATACAATCAACGTCACGTACTGACAAATTGTGTAAGTAGGTTCACGACATTACTGCATATTTTTGCAAGCAAGATTAAATAATATTAGCTGCAAATTGCATTCGACAATAAACAAACATACCATAACCTGTCTTGTCTAGCATTTTTATTATAATAATTTCGTTGTTTTTATAGTTTATCCACATTTTTTATTGTAATTTGAATTTTAGTTGAAAACAAAAAAACAAATAATGGCTTTGACTTCAACTTTAAAAGATTTGAGTGACAATATAAGGAATTCTGAAGATATTGTTAATTTTTTAATTAACAAAAATCCATTTAATCAACTGTCTTATGAAGATAAACTATTTGGCAAAGAATTTCCTAAAATGTTCTGTGATCTGGCAATTTATTTTTGTACATGAGAGGGGAAAAATATGCATTTGCATATCCCTTGAAAAAATGTAACTTTCAATTATAAGGCATTTGACCTCGAATGAAAAAAAATTTCGTCTGCGGCGCATCTTTTTCTGGATACCTTGCCTCACCAAAATTTTAGTGCACGAGCCGCCACTCATAACAAAATAGGCGACGGCTCCAGTTATATTAATTCATTTTTACATTTATTAAATTATTATTTTTTATTTTATTCATTTGTTGTTTTATTAGATAGTATTTTCATGTACCAACAAAATGTTGTTCTTTTTTAAATACATAATTATTATTTAATAAATTAGTTAAATTTCAGCCTATCCTAAAATTTATTGAGCCTACCCTAGACCTACATTCTGGCTACGGCCCTGTGCATATCCCATTTAAAACGGTCACCATTGGGATCTCAAGTAATATAAGAAGAATTATGATTTCGGTTAAATGAAACTTCTTTATGTGCCTTCAAGATACCATCTGAAATGTGCCATGGTATTTGGTTATATTTTCGTAACAAAAAATTTCGTTCTTTCATTTTCCATTCATCTTAAATTTTTCAAATATTACGAATATCATACATCTGTTTAACCCTTTCACCTCTGCTGGGTCATATAGATCCCGAAATTTTTTAAAAAAATTCTGCAGTGAAATAGATAGGTTTAAAATGCATTGGGATGGGATATTTCAGTGCTACGGTGTCCCGGCTTGGTATCGTAACCTAACTTTATCACATGTTTTTGTTTAGTTGGCGGTCGAAAGCGATTTATCTCAGCACGTACGCATTTTACTAGAAAATTTAGCTAATATTTGTAGTGTGTTCATCATTGAAATGTATGTAAGTATTGTGTAAATAATGTGGCATGTTTTTTATAAATAAAATGCGTAGTTTAGTGTTTATTATTCCTTTATTTGCCGTCTGGGACAAATATATCCCTTCAGGGTACCTATTCTGTAGCATATCACTGTCAAGATGGTGACTTGAATTTTGACATAAGCAAGTTATATGCAACCCGCGTAACGTGATATTGTAATAGTGACATTTTAGTGATTTTTGTGTCGCCAAGTTTTAGTTCACAATATTTCATGTACACATTGACGCGGGATTGACAGTTTGAAATTTTAAGTTTACTGAAGGTTGGGATATATATATATATATCCCAGCAGAATTTCATGCACTGAAGTAAGGAAAAAGTTGGTATTATTACATTACTACTGGGACGTATGTGTCCCACAGCACAATACTGCTGGGACATGTACGTCCCAAGCCTTTTTTCCAAAAAATATTCAAAATAAAATTTTCAAACATGTCACACAACTATATTAGGTCCTTATCAATGTAGTTATACCATTAAATAAAAAAAATAATTGAAGGGCAAAAGTCGGGGTGAAAGGGTTAAATATTTAAATAACGCTGTGGTCTGATGATGCCCGTTTGCGATGAAATCAATTGCCAATACTATATATTTTTATTAAAATATAACTAATATTTTACCTCATCAATATAATAATAAATTCTGAAAAGCTTATATTTTTTAAAATGAAATCATTTGATTTTTTTTTCTTAAAATTCTCATTTTTTATTTTTCACTAACGTTTGTTTAAAATCACAACTTGAAATTTTTTATTCATTTTTCGTGATATTTATTGTTTCAATTTTTTTATCATTAACAGAGTGTCCCATTTTTTGTGCACTTATAACGTAAAACTGAATTTTGTTGATTTTTTAAAATAACTTCTAAACTATTAGTAATTGAGAAAAAATGTTCCAAATAAAGAAGTTAGATATTTTTATTGTCTACCCAGTAGCGTACGACATAAATTTTTATATCCGTAAATTTCCGAGATATAACACAAAGTTATAAATGGAACCCGTGTCTGATATAATTCTCAAAAAATACCTACTTATAGTTTTCTCTTTTCAATGATGTAAATGTTATTGTGTTTCGTAGAAAAAATCAACAAAATTCAGTTTTTCGTCATTATTTAGTGCTTTATGTCACGTTTTGGGAAAACAAAAACACATCTGAGATGGCCCCTCATAGGTGCACAAAAAGTTCAATTTAACCGTCATTGTATCTCTTATAGTTCTCGACATCCCAATAATGGCAACTCTAAATGGGACACACTGTATAGTAGCTATGAAATGTTTTGAGGTAATCTAAATATATTCTCTCAAAGACCCATAAATGTCACATTTAACATTTAAATTAAAATGTTCGTTGGAGACGATGGTACCGAACTCGTATTTTAGCGCGGGACAACGAGGATATGAAGAGCGCCTCATGGATACAGAAACGCTGATATGGAATAAAGGTAGAATTGTTTCTTTTTATATAGCTATGCTCTGAGCTTTTGATGAAAAATTAAAAATAGTGCTATAATACTCAATACTTAAATAATATGAGTAAACAAAGTATATATAAGAGAATTAATTTTAAAAGTAGCTATTTTGCCAAATTTTAACATTTTTATAATTATAATACACTACAGATTTTTGTGAATACATTTTTCTTATAACTAATCAGGCCTAAGTCAAATAGTTTAGCAGTACAATGACTACAAAAACCAAAATATTTATGTTTGGGATTTTTTTCTTGACAAATATTAATATTAGAATGAGTATAGTATAGTTGTTGTAATCTTTAGAACAAAATGAAAAAAAAAATATTGCTCCCAGAGTACAAAGATAAACATTGAAACAATTTCCAAATCACAATTTTTGTTTCATTTAGTCTACTCCCTTAACAGCAATCTTCTAGAAAATTTATAAAAAGTTGGTAAAAAGTATATAATTTAAGCTAGGAATTTATTTCTTGGATTCAAAATTTGGCATTCACTCTATGTCCATCATAGGGCACCAAATTGTATAATATTTTTGGTACTCGGTGATGGAACAGATAGGGTGCTTACATATGAATCAGACAGTTTAATTTCGTCACTTTTGTGCTATTTAAAACTCGAAATAATTTTGTCGACGGTCAGGATCGAACCCGGGTCCCCAGATTCGCGATCAGATATTCAAGCACACTTCCACGGACCCCGCCGAGATAGAAAACATTTGACTGCTATAAATTCCCCATAAAAAAAATGTATACGTTTAAATAAAGAAGTTATAAGCAAAAAATAAAAATAAGAAAGTTTATACTGCAATTGCTGGTAACCTGGCATTATCTCTTATGTGATTTTAATTAAATTCTACCGGATACTTCACGCAGAATTCAAATATATCTACTATAATTCATTTTAGAAGACAGGGGCTATTGCTAGTACAGGAAAATTTTAAATTACAATACAAATGGTGACGCAAAATCCAAATCTACTAATACTTATTTTCGCTGTCTGCCTGTTGTCATGGGCATCAGGGGCGCCGACTTGTGGGCGGGGGGGCACAGAGCGTGTGTCCCCTATAAACAATTTTGTAGGTAGTAGTGCCCCTCAAAACAAAATGACATTAATAAATTATATTGAACAATATAATTATTCCTAACAATTAAAATATTTTGCACTCAATTATTGCAACGGTTATATTTTGCATTAAATTCCGCTTTTACGATGTGCATAGGCTCGTTCCAGATCCAGGTAAGCGCCCGCACTGTACAAATATTTCATCATTACCGATATCTGTGTACAAAGCAGATTGACAAACCCAGTATGCCGTGATGATATATTTATTTATTTTTATTTATTTAATAATGTTTTACAAAGTAAATAAAAAAAATTAAAAAAAGACCAGGCGGGATTTGAATCTGAACTCGTGAATAAATAACTCGGATAATGAATGCGTTTCCATGGTTACTGTTTTTAATATATTATAAGTAATATCTGACAAATAGTATTATACTTTTGTAAATATTTCAATAATAAGCCATTAAATTAGAAGTATTTATACATTCTTCGATGCAAAATTAAATAATCTTTTTAGCCATATAAAAAAACTCCGACTATAGTTTTACGAGACAAATGATATTTGAAAAAACCTTCCTATATTAAACGCTTGTGTCACGGTTTCTGGTATTTACCCTGTGTGTGTGTGTGTGTGTGTGTGTATGTGTGTATGTATGGGTGTGTGTGTGCGTGCGAGTGTGAGTGTATATGTGTGTGGCCGCTGCCCCCCACAAGTTTTTAGACATTCGGCGCTCCTGATGGACATTCTTTACAAATATTGCAATATTATATTTTCGTTAAAACACTTTTATAAGTATTATTAGCACTATACGTTATAGTGTACCCTAAAAGAAATAAATTAATCTATTAATTATTTTTCTCGAACGCAAAATTTAGTTAATTTATAAAGATCTTATCACAGTCGAAATAAATATCAAAGACACAACAATCAGTCATCGCTTGGGAACTATCGAAAAGATTAACGGGTTATCTTTTCACTCGGAAACAAAAGGAAAGAGACAGAAAATATCGCCATTAGAGGTTTTGTAATAAGGGTAAAATTTACAATAAGAAACTATAAAAGGTCAAAAATAGCAACACTACAAAATAGCATATTATTTAGAAATGGGTGCAAAGTACTCGTATTATAAAATATTTACTAATATATTTAAAAGATATGCTAATGCTAGTGCTAAACATGAATTAATTCATAATTTATGTATAAAAATAATCTGATCAAAAAAGAATCCATTAAATGTATTACGGTATAACTTTATAAATAAAAGATTAACGAGGTCACTGCGGCGACTACCCTTTGCGAATTTATTTGACCTGAAGCAAAACACTAATTTTGATAATGTAAAACTTTATTATGATCAAGGGTATCGAGATCGCTGCTATCACTATCTGTATTTTCAGAGTCCTTGGATAGATAGGACAACGTGCGAAAAGAATGCAAAGATCCGGTATGTTAATAATTAAAGATAAGTATATTGCAGTTTTAATAATAATAATTCTTTATTGAACAGCATTGTGCTACAATGATACAAAATAATACAAGGATACTTGCATACTATGAAAATGGCGAGGGGTCACCCACCTAGCAAAAAATGTACAGAGATTCCCAATTTTGGCAATAAATGTGATTTATTGCCAGTATTGCTAGTATTACTAGGTATTACCAGTTTAATGCCGGTATTACCAAAGTATTACCAGTATTGTCAAAGTATTGCCAATATTGTAGTGTACTGCCGCTATTCCCAATGTATTTCCTATTGGGCAATAAATGTATGAACATTGTATAATATCAATTATTTTTGTATTTAATCTATGTTTATTTAATCGCATGGTACATAATATTATGTTAATAAAAAAAATATAAATGTGTTATTAAATAAGTACCATTTTTACATTTAAAAAACCTCGAAATACAAAATAATCTCATTTTAACAAAGTTTTAAATTCTTTATATTTTTTCACTATTGTTACTCGTTCACTTCGCTTTATTTCAAAAGGATAAGATCCTGTTAATGTAATAGGATCATGAAATATAAAATTCGTATAACAATCTTCCACCTATAATAAAAATATACAGAAAAAATAGTTTCAGTGGTTCTGAAAATTTATTTACATGTGAAGATTTTGTTGCATTCTCAATTGCCATGTCTTTTAAATAGTCAACATATGTTTTTATGCTGATATTTGTTCTGTCATTGAATTTATTTTCCAAATTAATTTCAGTGAAAGATTTTAAAATATTTTATTTTAGAACTTTATTAATCTTAATAGTATTGCATACTCCTACCAAGAAAAAGTCGATTATTTTAGTTTGAGCTATATCCAAATATTCCAAACTTTTTAATTTTCTTTCGGCACTGGAATATGTTAAAATGGATTCGCAACCTTGTCCGCCTCTTCAGCAATTCTGCGATGAGAAAAATATGCTTATTTTCAAGGTCAGTTACTGTCTCTGTTGCTTTTAATTCTGATAACGTTTCGTATGATGATGGTGAAGGAATACTATTTAACGAGCTATGTATTGATGTATTTGAACAAATACTTTCAAATGTTACAAATGATACTAAATCGGAATTTTTTATTTAGGTTCAGTCGACGTTTTAGTACGAGGTTTAGTAGTACCTTCTTTTAAAGTTTTATTTTTAAAATGGATTTTAATATGCTTATTAAAATTTGAAAGTACCCGTTTTCCGTATTTTGAATTTTGTACATTTTATTTTTGTATTAAAATATTTTAGATGTACTGCAACTTCAATGTTATTCACAAAATTTCAATAATATTATTTATATCATCGGCAGGACAATTGTCCTTACAAAATCAATACGGAGAAAATTAACAAAAAGAAACATAACAACGATATTTGAATTAATTTTTCTGTTATTTATTCAATTTTGATGGCGTTTCGAACAGATCGTCCCTAAAATAAATAAATTAGGTATAGAACTTACGTAAACCCAAAAACTTTTTTATTATATGTATTTTATTCGTACGGCTATGAATCAAGGTAATATATATCTGAATTAATAAATGAACTTACGTTAGAGCGAAAGTATTGCAAACAACGAGCATCGTTTTAAAATGGAACTTAGACGAAACAATATGAATTTTTGAAAGACAAACTTAATGTACATAAATTACTTACTATAAAATATATGCTCGCAAGTTGCTAGTAGGTATCCGCACAATTGCACAAACTTTTTTAAATAGAAACAAGTTTAAATTGGACATTAAGGGTATATTCCAAAAATAACAAATTTTACCCATGGTTAACCGAAAGTGTTCCAAAAATATCAAAAGATGTAAATTGTGGATTAATGAAACATGGTAACGGTTAAAGTGGTTGCAACCAGCGTAACCATTCTTTTAGCTCGGTTACGCCGGTTACGTATATCTGTCCTTTTCTAAAACATAAATAAATGTTGGGTTATAATTACGTATTTACCCAAAACTTCTGCCACACATGGTAGTCTTTTTTGTGTTTGTACACATTAATGCAATTGTTAGTTTATTAAGGAACTTGATTTTCGTTATATAAAGAATATATTTTTATTTTACATACATTTTATATGTATACAATACAGAATTTATATTATTTTTGTATTAAATACCAAATTGCAAGTAGAAGCTGTAATTTGGCTTCTTTTTTGGGCAACCTCTTAAGAAAACGGGAGATGTTAAATTGCCTCCATTGAAATTTAATAAAAAATAAAAAGTGTTTTTATTCATCCGGAAATGTGATCGAAATACCTCGTCACTGTAATTATTTCAACATATTCTTCTATTCTAGGTCTCTTCCCTAACAAAACAAACAATAATTCAATAATATAATAGTTATTTCGCAAAATTAATGATTTTTAACTTGCTTTTTATAACTGTGTAACTATTTGCCTTATTTGTTCATCATCACTACTTGTTAAAAGTAATAAATTTATAAATAAAACGTTTACGTTCATTGTCCGAAATATTTTAGAGTTGCCGCTACTATCATATGATCTAGGTTTAGAGGTTATGTTATAATTTTGAGAACCGAATGAAACCGAAGTGTTTCATTAAAAATAGTCACGTGACTGCAACCAGTCCGTTACCAGAACCGTGGTTTCGGTTTTTATATTTTATTTTTGGAATATACCCTAAGTGACGTTCAACTGACATATTCGTATACATTGCTTACGCGTATTGTGAATATTGCCGAGTATTGTCGAGTATTTCCGAGTATTTCCAAGTATTGCTAAGTATTTCCAAATATTGCCGAGTATTCCTAAGTATTGCCTAGTACTACTAGTATTCCCACAATTATTCCCTGAAAAATGTACAGGGATTCCCAATAGTGGGTGACCCCTCGGAAAATGGTATCTCGTACTGCTTTTGCTTCTTTGAAAATAGAAAGTAATTTCTTGTACAATATTAAACCTTTATGAAATATAGACATACTAGTTCTTACTTTGTTTGTTTTACACACATATAACATATTAGCACTGCGTGTATCATAATTATGTACATCATATTCACATGAGTAATGTTCTTAGTCAGATATTGTCGTAACATATTATTATCATTTTGTATATAAATATCAAAACATTATATTCCACAAAGTTTTTAATATATAGCCATCCTAAGGATCTAGCATAGTTTCAATATTAGTATATTTACTACATTTCAGGATGATTCTTATGGCTCTATTTTGAACCTTTTCCAATTTGTCTATTTCTGTTTTATTGCACATAAACAAAATCGTGGAACAGTAAATAAAATTCGGAAAAATAATGGTATTGTAAATTGTAATTTTACTCCAAGTAGATAAGTCTTTTGAAATTCTTGATAAATTTATTATTAATATATACTTTTAATCCTATACCGGTACATCCTCAAAAAGTTACGATATTGGTACACAAGGGTCATTATTACCCTGTAATTAAAAATTATTAATACAATTACAAATTATTGTTTTTCATACATGTTTGTTAATTTTTATGATAGCAACATATAATATACACGTAATCTATATATATATTTTCTTTTATTTTGACGTAATAAACTGATTAACAATAGAGAGAACAAAATAGCTACAATAATAGATATCAAAACATTTATAAAAGTTTCGACATCAGTGTATTTGCAATTACGGCTAGTTCTTTTGACAAATATTTTCTAGACAAATTTTATCTGTAACGTACGAAAAAACTAAAAACAATAAATGTTAAATTTAGTTTCTAATCTAGTACAGCTGGGAAATACCGACCTAATAATAATAATAAAAAATAATTACTTAATTTGAGAAAACCTGCTGCATCAGGTTTTCGCGTACACTGAATCGAATTTACATAGAGTGATAATTCGGTAGAGCATAAGATCCACATATAATTACCAAACTAATATTATGTGGAGCCAAATTAATCCTGGTGTACCAGTCTAGGGTAAATAATGAATAAATAACAGCAATTTTTCGAGGATAAATAATCAAAATGAGGAAACCCTAAATTTTATACAGATTATGAAGTAGCTTCTGTAACTTATATATATATATATATTGTAACGTTTTATTTATTTGGGTGAAGTGTAAAAATAAGAGAAATAATATTAACTAAAATAATACGTTTATTAAACGATAAATAATTAAAAATAAATATTAAAAAGGTAATAAAAGTAACTAACACTATGATTAAATAATTATAAACACTAATTTAAGACTAAGAATATTATTAAAAGCTTAAACACTAATATTATTTATTTAACCAATATTTATATCACTACATTTATTTATATAACTACATTTATTTATATAACTACATTTATTTATGTTAACAACTCGTAGACTACTTATTTATATCACCGACTTCATTACTCGTTGATTCTATATCACAGACTATTTCTCCGCTGTCATTCAGACGGTATTTTACAGCCCAGCCTCCTTCTAGAACCCTCCGGCGCCACAGTGTTACCGAGTACAAGAGAATTAGGTCAACGGTGCAATTAACGTCTAGGCGGTCCGTCTCCGGGGATTGCATCATCTGGAAAATTCCGGCAAAGGGATTACTCATCGCTCTGGTACATTCTTTCAGTAGCGGCGCTCGTATACTCTTCTTTCAGGAGCGCACGTCACAATATATATATATATATATATATATATATATATATATATATATATATATATATATATATATATATATATATATATATATATATATATATATATATATATATATATATATATATATATATATATATATATATATATATATTATATAACACTGCGTAAAATAAAACAAGTAAATAATAATTTGTGTTGTATTTAAATAACAAGAAGTTATGGGCCCAGAATAGTCCAGAATTGTTTAGGATTGTCCAAATACAAAAAGTAAGCAAACGATTTAACGAATTTTTTCAATGATGACGTCGTTTCAACACACCTATTAAAAGGCTAAAGGGCCGTGAAAATTTTGACGTGTTCAGGCTTATCTTGAAGATTTAGAACTATGGAATTGTGTCCTGGGTACAGAAAAAGATGCAAAAAGGACAAAAAACGTAGGTCAAAGTTAATCCTCCTGATAGATCCGTTAAATTTTTATACATGTGTAATCTACTTAAACGGCCAAAGACGCATGGGACAATCTGGAAAAGGCTTTTCAGGATAGTGGATTAACAAGGCGAGTAGGTTTGTTGAGAACATTGATCACTACACCATTAGCAAAATGTGAATCTGTTGAAGATTACGTGAATAAAATAATTTAAACTGCTCATAAATTATCCAATATTGGGCGAACAGTTAGTGATGAATGGGTTGGAACGATATTACTTGCAGGGCTTCCATATAAATACGAAACCATGATTATGGGAATTGAAAGTTCATGTACGAAGGTAACAGCTGATTGTATTAAAACAAAACTTTTGCAAGACATCTCTGAGACAGCCAAGTCAAAAGATGTAGCTATATACGGTTATAATTCTGGTTCATCATTCAAACAAGTAAAATACAAGAGCATCCAAGGTAGCAGCAATGATCAGAGATGAACACAAACAAAATTGGCAGAATGGAAAAGGGCCACGTTGTCACCATTGCAATGGTTATGGTCACTTTGCAAAGAATTGTAAAAAAACGCAATGACGAAGTAAAGTATAACAAGCAGAATAAGCCTGATATTTCTCTATTTTCTGCATTCTCCGTACAATCTCAGGCAAGTAATGAATGGTTTGTAGATTCAGGAGCATCTGCACATCTAATCACGGAGTTTTTTATTTAAATTATGCAAGGAAAGCAGCCCAATTAAATATCACCATAGCAAGCAATAAGAAGATGGTGACGGATACATTGGGAGATTTGAACATTTTTGATACAGAACCAGATTTAATCTTAAGTAATGTTTACTTTGTTCCTGAGCTAAGAGTAAACTTACTCTCAGTTAGTTAAATAGAGGAGCTCATTGCTATTGCCACACTTGTGAATAACTTATTTAAATTAGATATACCTCACACAAACGGTTTAGTCATGTCTGCTCAATGCAATGATCAAAATCTCTGGTATAAGCGATTGGCGCATTTAAATTTTGAAAGTTTAAAGAAACTAAATAATGAATTAGTGGACGGAATTAAATTTTCTGAGTCAAAAGCATGAATTAGTTCAAAAACAAATGCTTTATTTAAAACTTGTACATTCTGATCTAGTTGGAAATAAGCTGACTTGCTGGATCGAAATATATTTTGATGTTTTTGGATGATTACAGTAATAAATCATTTGTGTACTTCTTAAAATTAAAATCTGAAGAACCGCAATCGTTCTCCTAGTAAGTCCACTGGTTGTGAAGTTTACGGTTACGTACCTTCTGAGAAACGTAAGAAACTTGATCTTAGATCAACTCCAAATATATTTATAGGATACTGCTTACAGTCTACAGCTTACAGACTTTATGATCCTGTCAAACAGCGGGTCTTCTTATCCAGAATCAGAGAAAGGAAATACTTTGTTAAATAAATCGCATAAAAAATTAGATAAATTTTATTTTCGCTCGATGACAAAGAACTAATTTTTGATGAGCATTTGGATGGAGAAAACATCAATCAAAGTTTGAGCAATTACACAAATGAATCCAATACTGATCAGAGTAGTAAAATATCTCGAGATGAACATGATAGTTTAGAAATTGAATCTGATAATGAATTCATTGATCCTAATTTTGAACGAGTTGCAGAGCAGAGAGCAGAAGATGGGAATGTTTGACCAAGATTACAAAGAGAACGAAGAAAAAACCTAAAGCTCTAGAAGATTTTGTAACTTAGCCAGCATTTTTTGGCGGTGAACTGTCTGATTCTGTGGCTGCAGAAGAAGCTATGTCTCGCTCTGAAAAACAAATTAAGTAAAACAGGGATAGATGAGATTAAATCTCAATTCCAAAATAAAACTTGGGAATTGGTAGTCCTTCTTCCAAACAAAAAACCCTTGGATTGCAAATGGGTATTTCGCGCAAAGAGAGATGCCACTGGAAAAATAGTTAAGCATAAAGCTCGACTTGTAGTTAAGGGCTGTGCTCAGAGAAAAGGGATGGATATTGAGAAAACAATCTCACCGGTTCTATGCTGTAGTTCCATACGATATTTGTTATCACTAGCAGCTGAATTAGAATTAGATATTGACCAAATGGACGCTGTGACAGCATTTCTTCATGGTGATCTCACCGAAGAAATCTATATGTTGTAACCACCTAGAAATCAACAGTCCAATAAAGTTTGTCGTCTGCGTTTGTATGGCCTTAGACAAGCCAGTTCGTTTTAATAGTTGTGTATACCATAAACATAAGAATAATGAAATAATGTTTATAGCCGTATGGGTAGACGATTTATTAATATTTTCAGGTAACAGGAAAGCGAAAGAACAAGTTAAATCTCAGTTAGCCAGTACTTTGAAACTAAAAGATGTTGGTGAAGCTAAATTTGTCTTAGGATTTCAAAAGATAAGAAACAGACAAGAAAAGAAAATTTGGATTAATCAGCGATCATATTTAGAACAAATTTTCAAACGTTTTAATATGGACGAATGTAACCCTGTATCTACGCCTATGTATACCAATGAAAAATTATCAATACAACAAGAACATAAAACTGAAGAAGATTTAGAAAAAATGAAGAATGTGTCGTACCAAGAAGCCGCTGGCAGTCATCTTTGTGCTGCTCATGTATCGAGACATATATTTCTTTTGTCATCAGCTATGTCAGTAAATTCAATCAAAACCCAGGAACTGCTCATCGAACAGCGGTTAAACGTATTAAGGGGACCTTAGACATAAATTTGGAGTTTGATGGTAATAAACTTTCACCTATAGTAGGATATTGTGATGTAGATTGGGTAAGCGACAGATGACAGAAAATCTATAACAGGATACATATTTTTAAAATGTGGAGCTCTAATCTCATGGAATACAAAAAAAAAACAGCCAACAATAACCCTTTCCTCCACAGAGGCCGAATACATGGCAATGTATGTTGCAAGTCAAGAACTTTTGTCAGCAGATATTGAACATGAGTCCGTTGAACATCCCATATTATTGTATATGGACAACCAAGGAGCAAGAAACTTTAAATATAAAATATAGCGGCATTATTTCTTTATGCACTAGTAAAGCACAGGCAACGTAACATCTAATATACGTATTCTACGCTTTTGGGTACTGTAGTAATGTATTTGTTTAGTATTCAAAAAAAATGTAGTAAATTCTTGTTATTTAAATAAAACACAGCTTATTATTTACTTGTTTTATTTTACGCAGTGAAAATACAACAGCAACGACGGACATTTTTCATTTTGTACACAAATCATGAGAAGTTAGTTACAAAAAAGGGTTAAACACCAACATGTATTAAACAGCCCCAAATATTACCAACACCCTCCCTATGTGATGCATTTTTCATGGTCCGAATCTTTATTTAGCGAATATTCTACCATCTGCGAAGTAGATATATGGCGAAATTGTGAGAGCCCTCTATTAAACTTTTCTCGTAAAAAGTGATGTTTGACATCAATATGTTTCGTATGCTTGATACACCCCGTTTAAAGCTAAGTTTCTTGCTCCTTGGTTGTCCATATACAATAATATGGGATGTTCAACGGACTCATGTTCAATATCTGCTGACAAAAGTTCTTGACTTGCAACATACATTGCCATGTATTCGGCCTCTGTGGAGGAAAGGGTTATTGTTGGCTGTTTTTTTTTTGTATTCCATGAGATTAGAGCTCCACATTTTAAAAATATGTATCCTGTTATAGATTTTCTGTCATCTGTCGCTTACCCAATCTACATCACAATATCCTACTATAGGTGAAAGTTTATTACCATCAAACTCCAAATTTATGTCTAAGGTCCCCTTAATACGTTTAACCGCTGTTCGATGAGCAGTTCCTGGGTTTTGATTGAATTTACTGACATAGCTGATGACAAAAGAAATATATGTCTCGATACATGAGCAGCACAAAGATGACTGCCAGCGGCTTCTTGGTACGACACATTCTTCATTTTTTCTAAATCTTCTTCAGTTTTATGTTCTTGTTGTATTGATAATTTTTCATTGGTATACATAGGCGTAGATACAGGGTTACATTCGTCCATATTAAAACGTTTGAAAATTTGTTCTAAATATGATCGCTGATTAATCCAAATTTTCTTTTCTTGTCTGTTTCTTATCTTTTGAAATCCTAAGACAAATTTAGCTTCACCAACATCTTTTAGTTTCAAAGTACTGGCTAACTGAGATTTAACTTGTTCTTTCGCTTTCCTGTTACCTGAAAATATTAATAAATCGTCTACCCATACGGCTATAAACATTATTTCATTATTCTTATGTTTATGGTATACACAACTATTAAAACGAACTGGCTTGTCTAAGGCCATACAAACGCAGACGACAAACTTTATTGGACTGTTGATTTCTAGGTGGTTACAACATATAGATTTCTTCGGTGAGATCACCATGAAGAAATGCTGTCACAGCGTCCATTTGGTCAATATCTAATTCTAATTCAGCTGCTAGTGATAACAAATATCGTATGGAACTACAGCATAGAACCGGTGAGATTGTTTTCTCAATATCCATCCCTTTTCTCTGAGCACAGCCCTTAACTACAAGTCGAGCTTTATGCTTAACTATTTTTCCAGTGGCATCTCTCTTTGCGCGAAATACCCATTTGCAATCCAAGGGTTTTTTGTTTGGAAGAAGGACTACCAATTCCCAAGTTTTATTTTGGAATTGAGATTTAATCTCATCTATCCCTGTTTTACTTAATTTGTTTTTCAGAGCGAGACATAGCTTCTTCTGCAGCCACAGAATCAGACAGTTCACCGCCAAAAAATGCTGGCTAAGTTACAAAATCTTCTAGAGCTTTAGGTTTTTTCTTCGTTCTCTTTGTAATCTTGGTCAAACATTCCCATCTTCTGCTCTCTGCTCTGCAACTCGTTCAAAATTAGGATCAATGAATTCATTATCAGATTCAATTTCTAAACTATCATGTTCATCTCGAGATATTTTACTACTCTGATCAGTATTGGATTCATTTGTGTAATTGCTCAAACTTTGATTGATGTTTTCTCCATCCAAATGCTCATCAAAAATTAGTTCTTTGTCATCGAGCGAAAATAAAATTTATCTAATTTTTTATGCGATTTATTTAACAAAGTATTTCCTTTCTCTGATTCTGGATAAGAAGACCCGCTGTTTGACAGGATCATAAAGTCTGTAAGCTGTAGACTGTAAGCAGTATCCTATAAATATATTTGGAGTTGATCTAAGATCAAGTTTCTTACGTTTCTCAGAAGGTACGTAACCGTAAACTTCACAACCAGTGGACTTACTAGGAGAACGATTGCGGTTCTTCAGATTTTAATTTTAAGAAGTACACAAATGATTTATTACTGTAATCATCCAAAAACATCAAAATATATTTCGATCCAGCAAGTCAGCTTATTTCCAACTAGATCAGAATGTACAAGTTTTAAATAAAGCATTTGTTTTTGAACTAATTCATGCTTTTGACTCAGAAAATTTAATTCCGTCCACTAATTCATTATTTAGTTTCTTTAAACTTTCAAAATTTAAATGCGCCAATCGCTTATACCAGAGATTTTGATCATTGCATTGAGCAGACATGACTAAACCGTTTGTGTGAGGTATATCTAATTTAAATAAGTTATTCACAAGTGTGGCAATAGCAATGAGCTCCTCTATTTAACTAACTGAGAGTAAGTTTACTCTTAGCTCAGGAACAAAGTAAACATTACTTAAGATTAAATCTGGTTCTGTATCAAAAATGTTCAAATCTCCCAATGTATCCGTCACCATCTTCTTATTGCTTGCTATGGTGATATTTAATTGGGCTGCTTTCCTTGCATAATTTAAATAAAAAACTCCGTGATTAGATGTGCAGATGCTCCTGAATCTACAAACCATTCATTACTTGCCTGAGATTGTACGGAGAATGCAGAAAATAGAGAAATATCAGGCTTATTCTGCTTGTTATACTTTACTTCGTCATTGCGTTTTTTTACAATTCTTTGCAAAGTGACCATAACCATTGCAATGGTGACAACGTGGCCCTTTTCCATTCTGCCAATTTTGTTTGTGTTCATCTCTGATCATTGCTGCTACCTTGGATGCTCTTGTATTTTACTTGTTTGAATGATGAACCAGAATTATAACCGTATATAGCTACATCTTTTGACTTGGCTGTCTCAGAGATGTCTTGCAAAAGTTTTGTTTTAATACAATCAGCTGTTACCTTCGTACATGAACTTTCAATTCCCATAATCATGGTTTCGTATTTATATGGAAGCCCTGCAAGTAATATCGTTCCAACCCATTCATCACTAACTGTTCGCCCAATATTGGATAATTTATGAGCAGTTTAAATTATTTTATTCACGTAATCTTCAACAGATTCACATTTTGCTAATGGTGTAGTGATCAATGTTCTCAACAAACCTACTCGCCTTGTTAATCCACTATCCTGAAAAGCCTTTTCCAGATTGTCCCATGCGTCTTTGGCCGTTTAAGTAGATTACACATGTATAAAAATTTAACGGATCTATCAGGAGGATTAACTTTGACCTACGTTTTTTGTCCTTTTTGCATCTTTTTCTGTACCCAGGACACAATTCCATAGTTCTAAATCTTCAAGATAAGCCTGAACACGTCAAAATTTTCACGGCCCTTTAGCCTTTTAATAGGTGTGTTGAAACGACGTCATCATTGAAAAAATTCGTTAAATCGTTTGCTTACTTTTTGTATTTGGACAATCCTAAACAATTCTGGACTATTCTGGGCCCATAACTTCTTGTTATTTAAATACAACACAAATTATTATTTACTTGTTTTATTTTACGCAGTGAAAATACAACAGCAACAACGGACTTTTTCATTCTGTACACATAACATGAGAGAATCAGTATTGAAGTTAGTTAGAAAAAAGGGTTAAATATCAACATGTATTAAACAGCTCGAAATATTAAATAATAAAATAAGAAAATTATCATCAAAGTAGCGTGAGCTACAAAGTACAATATAAAAAATAAGTATTGTTAACGAGAAATTTAGACAATATGTAGTACATATAGTAAAAAACTGAGAAGGTTGGGAAACTACGAGTATTATAATTTAAATGACATTCTAAGTTTCTCAGGTTTTATTATAGATCATTCCATTTCTAATCATCAGCCGTTTTTAATTTTATTTTGGAACGGAATAAATTATAACGGGATAAGGTTTGTTTTTTGGCTGGGTAGTTGATGAAATGAAAAAAAGTTTCTGGGATTCAGCCACATTTATACTGCAGTCTCTACAGTTTCGACTCTACATGGGTATTCTTCAGGAGTTGAAAGTTGATATAAATGTATTGTATATACGAGGGTCATTTCATAAATATTGCACACAATTGTTAGTTTATTCAGTTGTTTATTTTTATTACAATATCTCTTTACGATCCTTCAATATAGTCTCCCTGCTTCTCAATGACGGAGTCCCAAAGTCTGGGAAGCTTTACTATTCCATCCAAGACTCCATCTTTGTTCATCTGTCGAATGGCTTGAGTAACGGCAGCATGAAACTCTTCCAGACCCGGAAAACAATGTCCACGCATAGGCTGTTTCAGATTTGGGAATAGGTCGAAGTCTGATGGACTCATGTCCGGACTGTAGGGAGTGAGGTAACACTTCCCAACCGAATTCAGGCAGTTTTTCGGTTACGACATTCCCATTGTGGGGGCGAGCATTGTTATGGAGAACGAGTGGCCCAGACTTGAAAAACTGAAGTCGAGTTTTGTGCAATTCTCTACACAGTTTTTGCATGAAATCCCGATAATAAACTGCTGTGACACTTGTTCCATATGGAACTCTGCCTGTCATGATGATTCCTTTGTAATCATAGGCAAATATCATTTGTTTGACTTTTGATTGAGCTCTCCGGAATTTTTTTTTTGGCCGTGGAGAATCTATACCTTTCCACTCGTTGGACTGTGATTTCAACTCCGACTCAATATCTCTAACCTACGTGTCATCAATAGCGTTGGGTTTCTGTCACGTAAAGTTTCGATCTTTATGTACGAGCTCTGATCTTCAAAAGTCACAATACCCAAGACACGTGTAGGCTCCATTTCTAGCTGACGTTTGTGAAAAACAGATTATGCTATGGTTGAAAAGAAAACACACGATCCTTCCCCAAGCCTTCTACTACAACTGACGTAAATGTCACTGTTGTTGCATCATCCAATTCGCAGTGTTGCTAACCTGTGCATTATTTATTAAATGACCCTCTTAATATTCATGTGTATAATATATATATATATATATATATATATATATATATATATATATATATATATATATATATGTAATTTAGAAACACGCAATATAATAACTGCGCTGAAGGAATCCCTGTACACAACTGATACCAACAGAATCACTCAATCAACCTACAATCCTAACTTCAAACATTATAATATCAGTAATCATTACCTTTCCCTAAATATCCCATTAAAAGTCCTAAAAAAATTAGCCAACTCCGTACTGAAAATATTCAACGATTTTCCTTTTTCCATAACGATCACTGCCACAACTTTAATCACGAACAGATATGTACTATTTGTAACCTATACGAACCAAACGACTTGAATCACTTCCTATTCCGATGCCCAATATACAATCCTGTGAGAACCCAATATATCCAAAAACATATCTCTTGCAGAGACCAACGACAGGTCCAACAGAGAGCTGCTAGCCAACCCAAACAAGGAGAAAATATATGATATACACAACTATTGCAGAGTCGCCCTAAATATAAGAGCCTTCATATTAAATGAATAATTATTTTGTATCCCTATATATGTAACCAAATATAAATATTTATTGTAAATAAGACACAGTTAACAATGTTGTCATTTCATATGTACGAGAATGTTTGCCTATAAACAAATTATTAATAAATAAAAATAAAAAAAATATATTTTATTAAACTTAGAAATAGTATTTATAAAAAAAATAATTGTTAAGCATATTATTTAACGAAATTACAAAACGTATAAATATGTATATAAAAACATACAAAACTTTTTTTGTGAATAAATATACACATAAATATTATATATGTGTACAGGGGTGGGATTCTGTAACTTCATAACCGATGTTATAACAGATGCATACGTTATATAACGTATTCAAATAAAAGTTGCGATTCTGTAACTACATAACGTACTCAAATAACAGTTGATTGCGTTATTTGAATCCGTTATCATAACAAACGATTAATTGCATTTGTCACAAAATAACAGCTTGTCCACATCAAAGAATAAAACGTAATTTTTAAGTAAGTATACCTAAATAATTAATAACATTATATTTTTTTTTGTTAAATGAATATGGTATGATACCTATTTTATATAAATATCAAGAATTTATCTGAAATTAAATATTTTATAAATACAAAATACGTTGTCATCGTGTGTGTTTGTACACAGAATTATTATTATAAAATATATTTTAGTGGCGCCGAAAAGATTGGGTAAAACCACGCAATTACAATATGAGAAACTAATTTCCTTTATGGAAAATCACTCAGATTTGGCACATGGCAGACTGCGAGGTTTGAATGCTCGACAACGGTCGAAAAACGAGTGGGAAAATTTGGCGGCAATACTAAATGCAGAACTGGGACCACAAAAAGAACCAAAACAGTGGCAGGCAGTAAGTATTATAAACGGTCCTAATATGATTTATAATCTGAAAGATATTTTATTCCAACCTTACTACCCTATCAACATTTGTAGAGAGTGTTTGAAAAGAAGTGTTTTAATTTCCCTACTAAAACAAAACCAACGTTCTAGTACGTTTTAAATTTACAGATTTAGTTGTGATTGAATGAGTACCTAGTTTCCAAAGAAGTTATCAAAGTTTGTGTTTTACTATTTGTCTGTAACCATTATTATAATTAATTTTTGTAATCAATCATTTTCTTTGTTGTAATCAAATTCTAATTGTTGTTATTACACTTATTTGTTGCAATCAAGCATGATCTTTCAAAATTCAAAAGAAACGGAGAGACCATATTAATGTACCTATAATATTAATACATATTTGAGATAATTTGTTTAATAAATACATAATATTAGGGTATGCGTTGATTTCCTTTTAAATCCCGTTAAAAACCTATCCTTACATTATCCTTAGGTATGGAACGACTGGAAAATCAACATAAAAAAGAAATGGCGAGTAATTAAAGAAAGTCAGACTAAAACTGGAGGCGGTCCAATGACAGAAGTGAAACTCACACCCATTGAAGAGAGGCTGATTGTATTAATCGGTCACTCATCCCTTGTAGGTGATGGGGAAACACCTGAGAGTTTATGTGGCGTTGCAACCGAAGAAACAGCGTCTTTGTACATTGTCGAACTACCGACAGTTCCTGTACTTCCAAATGATGAAAACGAAACCATTTCAACAATTCCACCTCCACATCCAGAACAAGAACAGAAAACCAATCCTCTATTTCCCTTCCTTCAAAAACTAGAAAAAGAAAAATTACTGATGAAACTATAATAGAAAATCAAGCAAAACAAATCAAATTAATGGAAAACATATCTGAAAACATACAAGGCATTAACGAAAGTTTTAAAGATTGTACTAAGGCAATACGAGAAAATACGGAAGTAATGAAAGAGTTGATAACACTTCGTATTTCAAAAAAATAAATCACCTATTAAAATGGAAATGTTTTGTTTTTAGAATAGTTTTATTTTACTAGCTAATAATTACATATAAGTATAATAAATACAATTATTTATTTACTACATAGTTTTTTTTTTTTAATTTAAGTAATAATGAATATATTTATAATATAATTTTGAATAACCTGCAATAATACTTCTATGAAATTTAAACTTTAGCAGTATAAATTAAAAACTAATAAATTATAACATTTTTACAATATATTTCATAGGAATAGATAGTATATATGTACCTATATGTAATATGTATTTATGGATATATGTTTGAGTTTGTGTGGATGTTGCGTAAGCGCGTGACTTAAAATCCGTTAAAACACATTTCAAATAGACTAAAATGAACAGTGAAAAAGTTCTATTTACCCATAAAAAGGTAGTATGCTTCACTAATTTATGGGAAAATTTATAGCTGCAGAGAAAAAAAATAACAAAGATGTGAAAACAAGTAATTTTTACTATATAATAACTATATTTTATGTACAATAAATACCTAGATACAATTTGACATGCCATTCCATGATAGAAAAAGTTACAATTTAGAAAAGTTATAAATTATTTACACAGAAATAATATAGAATGAAAAATAATAAACGTGGTATAAATGTGTTGTTTTGCATCTTGTATTACAGCCGCGAAATAATAAATCAATTGTAATAAGTTTCCACACCTCCACTGAGGAATTATTACATGGCGCGTTACTATTTTGTTTTAAAAGGGAAGTTTCGCCAATAGCCCTATTAACCCTTTTTTTATGAAAGTGGCCGATTTTCGGTAGCGAAATACCGCATAAGGACCACAATCATAGTTTGAAATACTATGTAATTACTAACTGGGAGTATTCAGCCTGAAATGGTAATAATTAGATGCTGAAAACATTATTATTATTATTATTATTATTAATACGGCTCTTTCGGTCAAACTTTCCTATTCGTGAAATAAGACACTTTTTACTCTAGTTGCATACAATTTTTTTACGTCTCGAACAACAGTGTGAAAAAAGTGCCATAACGTTTCATTATTTCATGTTTGCATCAATTCACTTTTTTCACACTTTTATTGTGTTAAAAAAAACATACATATTTTATAAACCCATTTTAATGAGAAAGGTGTACTTTTTTTAACACGTAAAAAAGAATTATTTCTTATTCATCTAATTAAAATAGCGCACAACATTGTTCCTTATCCTTCTACCTTCATCCAACAGGTTCCTCACATCTGCGTTGTCATCCTCTTGTACATCATCCACATCGGCTGGGACAGCATCTGCAACAGCAATCATTTTTAAATGTATCCGCATGTTATGAAGAACTGCACAAGTATTTATAATTGAGCCTGCAATCCGTGGTGAATATCGAAGAATTCTGTCTTTTCCAAGGCATCGGAAGACACTCTTCAAAACCCCATTGCACCGCTCTACGCAAACCCGTGTTCGAACGTGACAGTCCGTGTATCTTTCTTCTGGAGTTCCAGCAGCAGCATCGACGATAGGAGTCAGTAACCATGGTTCCAGTGGGTACCCCGAATCTCCTAAATATAATTTATATTTATTATAAAAAGAATTATTAATACAATCAAAAATATTAACCGAGTAACCATGATCCTCTAATACCAGCGTTAAATTGTTGCATTAAGTGATCCCTAACACTGGAATTCCTCCATATAAAAGCATCATGTGTGCTACCAGCAAAACGTGCATTTATATTTAGGATCCTGAGATCAAAATCACAAATCTACAAACAAAAAGAAAAAATTTACTTAAACTTGTTATTTTTTGTTCGGTTATCGACTAATTTTACAATTTGTACGTTTTTGGAGTGATATCCTTTTCTATTGACGTAGTTGTGTTCTTCTTGGCGCGGTGCAAGTATCGCTACATGGGTACAATCAATCGCACCACAAACGCCAGGGAAACCAGTCTTCTCCATAAATCTTTATGCAAAAATAATGTATTTGAAACAACGCTGTATACATGAATATTGCATATCATTACCGTTGTTTCACTACCGTTTTCTCAGCTTTGGTAAATGGAAACTTTACCCACACAAGTAGGAGGTGTCTCTCGATGACTTCACTCACTTCATGAATTACCCTACTCATCATGGTTTGCGACATTCCCAAATTGTAGTCTTGCCCAACGCTACGTTGATAAGATCCCGTAGCGTAGAAGTTTAAAGCACCTAAAACATGTAGATGAATGGGTATTCCGGATCGTCTAGTCCTTGCAGTCATAAATGGTGCAATCATTTCTATGATTTGCAACACCCAAAACTGAGGAAAACGAAACAGTTCAACAAATCTATCACCGGGTAAATCAAAAGGATTGCTGGCATCACGTAGTTGGCGTCTCTGCAACCTCAAGGAACGTCTTCTCTCCCGTTGACGTACAAAACGATGAATCAACAAGTTGTCCATCTAAAAATCATATACGAATTAATGAAAATACATTCTGTATTTATAAGTTCATTTTAATTACCTTTAACCAAGATCTTTCCAACTTTCCTTCGTAGAACTAGGTATAACTTAAAAATACTGTCAACACTAACCTGACACTAACTAAATATTACAATGAAAAATAATAAAAATATACAGATATTTATGAGATTACTACAATAGAACTTATAAGTAACTATAAAATAGTTTTATATGAATAATTATTGTAAAAAATAATGTTATAGTTATCTAAGATAATTTATAATTTCAATAATTTATCGCAAGCAAACTTATCAGAACTCATAACAAGTCGAGAACTTGTCAAAATATATAAATTGCGCGTAGCACTCGCACGCAGCTATTCCTCCCACCACAAATTCGCGCGCATTTTAAATACGCATTGTGATTCGCTAATATTTGTAACATGCTTCTTATGTACATGGTACTTATTATCATCTGTTATATAACAGATGATAATAACGTACGTAGTTACAGAATCACTCGCTTTGTTTATGTCTGTTATTTTCATCGGTTATATAACGCACTCAAACCATAACGGACTTAGTTACAGAATCCCACCCCTGTACATTTATATCAACTTTCATCTCCTGAAGAAGACCCATATGGGTTCGAAATTGTCGAGACTGAAGTAATAAATGTGGCTGAATTCCAGGAACTTTCATTTAATTAATTATAACATTTGTAAATAAAAGTGAATAGTGTGTATTTAAATATTATAAAAATAGCAATAAAGAAAGCGAAAAGGTACTAAATGTATAGAATTTATTACAATTAAGTATTATTGTGAGGAAATCACAAAAAAACAAAAAACAAATTTTTGGTACTTTAGGTCATTATGTCTACATCCAAGATATCTTTCTGAGCTACTCGCAATTTACTTCTTTGACATTATGGAGTGTTTATAATTATTTTTTAATTATCTTATTATATTTGTAAACTAGGCTTAGGGGCTCATAAATCATGGTATTTGGCATAATGGTAGGGGTTGAACCCGAAAGGACATTAACTCTCATATTTCAAATGGGACACCATGTATATTTTTATATTATTTGAAATCTACGTAAAATTCCGAATTCAACAAGTCAACGATATGGTTGAAGTGAATTTTATTAAAAAAATAAATTACAAATACATAAAAGAAAATTATGAATAATTAACCTAGTAAGCCATATCAGGTAGGGTGTGATAACAAAATGATCATTTTTTGTTATAATAAAATGTAGAATTTTGCAAAAATAATTTACCATTTGAAGAAGTAACTTAAATATTACGCAATATTATCTAAACTTTTTTCTCAGTCCGCCTGATGGCTCAGCAGGTATAGCTTGTTCAGAGATATTTCGTTATGGCCCTCTCAGCGGATCTATTGTTAGGGATTTAAGCCTGATTTAAAGGGGGCAAGGACAGGTATGTATTCAATATTTCCTAATTTAATTTTATTTTTAAACAGAATTTTGTACAAATATTATTAATAATAATGAAGAAAAAAAAAGTTACATAAAAGTATCATTGTATAACAATTCGTCATTTAATTCAATAATGCAATTAAACAATAGTGCCATACATAACAATAAATACATAATATTACACTGGTATACATATGTAATTATTCGACAATATCATTCTCACTATCACAATCCATTTCACTATCGTCACTTGAGTCTTGAATATTTATAATAAAGTCTTTGGTAATATTATTAATATCAATATATTGATTTTCTATATCAATCACATGACGCACACTGTTAGCCCAAAGTTCTGGTGTTATATTGTTCATTTCACTTATTATTAGTTCGGTAACATCGTCACTTACAGTCGGTGATGTATTCTTCCGTCTTATATTGCATTTTAATTGCCCCCAAATTAATTCAATTGGATTAAAAATACAATAATAAGGAGGCAATCGAAGTACATCATGTCCAAATTGCTTTGCTAAATTGTCACACACATACTGTTTCACAGGAGGTTTAATTTGAACAACTTCTAACAATTGTTTTTTTATTGTATGATTCTTCGAAGTATAGATCGTTGTTAATTAAATATTCCTGAATCTCGGCCTTCTTCATGGAAGTAGATGGTATTTTCGCGATTTGCCGCGAATGGTAACTGGCATTATCCATAACAATAACGCTGTTTTTCGGCAAATTCGGCAGTAAATTATCACAAAACCACGTCTCAAAAATATTAGCTGTCATATTGTCATGATAATCTAAACACAAATTTTTAGCGTTATGGCCAGCTAAAAATCGCGCACCATTTATCCATCCTTGGTCACACCCGGCATGAAGTATTATAATTCTCTTGCCTCGTGCTGGTGGAACATCGATTGCACAATCATTTGTATCGTCTGTCCAACTTTTTGGTACTGTGTCGTGGGTGTCAAATGAAGTTTCGTCCAAATATATTATCGGATGATTTTCAGCACGATATTTTTTAATTTCTCTTAAGAACTTGAAGCGCCATTCGCGTATTCTTCGAGTCTCCATTATTGTTTGCCGTTTATCAATTTTTTTGAAACGAAAACCGATTTTATGGAGAACTGAATGCAGAGTACTCAAAGAACAATTTATTTCACATTTATCGTCTTTGAGTCTGATACAATATGCGAATAGACGGCAACATTTTTTCGGCATACATTGCATATATTTTGCGTCGAATTGTATCTTCTTGAAAAGAATTCACTATTCTCGAATTACCCGCGTCACGCCTTTTCTTTCTAGTTCTCACTCCACTTACTATATCACGAACAGTATTGTACGGCACTTTCGTCATTTTTGATGTTTTTATCAGAGCCAAATTTTCACCTTCACTATCTTTTTCTTTTAAATAGTTATATACATTTGAAACTATTTCTTTCGCTTCTTGCGGCAAAAACGTTTAATTTTATCACAATTTTCAACTGGTAAAATATCAGTATTGTCTTCTTCAAATGGTCGCCATATATTAGGTAAATTGTTGACCTCTCAGTACGAAAGTTAGTATTACTACTGATTTTAAATTTTTGAAAACTCATTTATATACCTACTCACTAGGTATCTTAGTTTCCCTAATATGTATTAATACCGGTCAAGGACGATTTATTTTGCAATCCTACCCTGTGTTTATTTATCGTTTAATAAACGTATTCTTTTAGTTAATAATATTTGTCTGTGTTTTACACTTCACCCATATAAATAAAAACGTTACAATTGGTGTCAGGTGTGGGGTTGTTAAACTGTGAAGTGTAAATAAATAAAAATAAATAAAATGCCTAAACTATTAAAATTAAGTGAATTGAAAGTATGTGATCTCAAGACAGAACTGGAAGAACTAGATTTGGCAGTAACAGGAAAGAAGATAGAGCTTCAAGAAAGACTGCAGCAAGCTTTAATCGAAGCTGGTGAAAATCCTGACGATTACTTATTCGAAGTTCCGTGTTACGTATTCGAATATTGTAAAGTATTCGCACAAAGATTACAAGAAAGTTCTAGAAGTTCTGTGCAGAGATTGGCGGAAAGTTCTACAAAAGCGGAAGAAAGTTCCGGAGCACTGGAAGAAGAATTAAAGGAACATTCTAGCACATTGGAAAAGTAATTGCATGAAGGTTCTAGAAAATCGGAGGAAAATTCCAGAGCACTGGACGAAGAATTAAAGGAACATTCTAGAACATTGGAAAGAGAATTGCATGAAAGTTCTGGAAAAGTGAAGGAAAATTCCAGAGCACTGGAAGAAGAATTATTGGAACATTCTAGAACATTGGAAAGAGAATTGCATGAAAGTGCTGCAAAAGTGGAAGTAAATTCCGGAGAAGAATTAAAGGAATATTCTAGAACATTGGAAAGGGAATTGCATGAAAGTTCTAGAAAAGTGGAGGAAAATTCCGGAGTACTGGACGAAGAATTAATGGAACATTCTAGAACGATGGAACGTGAATTGAATGAGAGTTCTAGAAAAGCTGAAGAAGATTCTGGAATTTTTGAGCAGAAATTGGAAGAAGAATTGGAGGCGAATTCTGGAAGAGTAGAGGAGAATTCTGGAATCATGGAGCAAATGTTGGAGCGGAAATTTAAGGAGAATTCTGGAAATACGGAGCAAATGTTGGAACGGAAATTGGAGAATTCTGGATTTCTGGAAGAAACATTGAAACAAGGATGGGAGAAGACTTCTAGAAAAACTGAAGAAAGCCTTCAAGAATTTGGAGCCGATGTAACTCGTTTGGTTCGTTTCATACATCTTACGGCTCCTGACAGCGATTTGGAGTACCTGGCCATTCAGGCACTCATCTCTGGAGTACGAGATAGCAATACTCAACAAGCACTGCAATTCGGCCGCCCAAAAACTATGGTTGACGCACTCTCATATGTATCAGATCATGAAGTTGCCAAACAAGTTTCACGTAACCAATCACGAGCGCGAAGTAATTATGCTGAGGGAAACGAAAACACCGAAGCCTTACCTAAAAAAGTGCGACGAATTATAAAAGAAATGTTTGCTAGAAGGAAGAGATTCCGCTGTTATAAAAGAAGACGGAAGCGAAAAAGAAAGAGATCGCGAGAGAGAAAGAGAGCATGCTCAGCAAGAAATTAAAAAAATTGTAATGGAAGAATCCGTTGATGTCAAGGATGGATATGAAGAAAGAATACGGAAGCGAAAGAAGGAAGAGAACGCATGAGAGAAAGAGAGCGTGCTCAGCAAGGAATTAAAGAAGAAATCTAGGAAGAAATTCCAGTAGTAGAGGAAAGCCAACCTGAAATGAATAGTTTTCTGAGGAGCAGCTGCGATTCCAATCTAAGTAGTTTGAAACGGGGCCTGAAGACAGTGGGGAAGACGTGCCCTTGGCGATTCGTATGGACAGTTCGAGTGGGAAACGAAAACTTGAGTTAGATAACGATGACGAAGATGACATACCTCTCACCACAAGGAAGAAGAAAGTCAAGACAGAGAGAGGAACTTGAAAGGAAGGGAAGTAACGTCGACGCATTGTTCAGAAGGCCATGCTCAGCGAGGCAATCATGGTAGTCGACTGGAAGGAAAACATTCCACCATTTCCAGGATAACAGTAGTCAGCGATAGTCGGCAGCCCGATGGACTATGCAAGGACCCGACTGAAAATAGTACTGGAATGGAAGGCGACGAGAGCAAATCAATATGGGCAGATGTTGCACCACTGTAAAATCGTGCTGGGCGCAATGTGACTCCATGGTGATTGATGGCCTGTTAAAGCGTGTGGTTGAGAATGCCATGGAACTGAGAAGAGAACTCAGTTGGTCATTCCTAAGAGTAGAGTACCAGACGTGTTAAAAGAGATCCATGGCGGATCTGGAGGAGGCCATTTTGGAGTCGACAAAATTTTGCGCCGGCGATTTTACTGTTAACTGCAAGGAAGACGTTAAAGATTGGTGCAAGAAATGTGTGGTTTGCGCTGGAAGCAACGGTCCGCATGAACGGCGAAGAGCTCCAATGCGTCAATACAACGTGGGCAATCCATTTGAGTGCATTACGATTGACGTGGCCGGACCATTTCCAGAAAGAGAAGACGGAAATAAATACATCGTGGTTGTCATGGGCTACTTCACCAAGTGGGTTGAATTCTATCTATTACCTAACCAGGAAGCCATCACGGTCGCTGAAACCTTAGTCAAAGAGTGTGTACGCCGGTTTGGTGTACACGTGGACTTCCAAATTTACCAAGGGTAATACGTGCAGATTTCGTCATCGAGAACTGTTCCGGGACGAAACAGTCTTAAGGAGGGGGCAGTGTGACGTGCGCCCCTGAGAGAAAAGTATACTTGCGCCGCTACTGATAGCATGTTCGCGAACAATGACGTAATCCCTTCGAAAGAACGTACTAGAGCGATGACGTAATCCCGGAATTTCCCAGATGTTGAAATCCCCGCGGCAACGCCGTGACCCACTTCTTTTGTATACAGGTCATTGTCGCTTCAGAAGAGTTCTAGAATGATAGGGGCTGTATAAATACCGTCGGGAGAACAGCGGGAGGACACTCTCATATATACAAGCAACAGAAATGAACTCAGTGATATAAATAAACAGTTTAACAGTTGTTAACAAAAATAAATGTAGTTATATAAATAAGTGCAGTGATATAAATGTTAGTTAGATAAATAATCGTAGTGTTTAAGCATTTAATAATATTCTTAGTGTTTATAATTATTTAATCATAGTGTTAGTTGTTTTTTATTATCTTTTAATATTTAATCCGTAATATTTATTTATCGTTTAATAAACGTATTCTTTTAGTTAATAATATTTGTCTGTGTTTTACACTTCACCCAAGACACAGAATAAAACTCTAGTTGACTTCTCATTAGACAGAAGTATAAGGATAAAAGTGTAAATGCATTTTTTTTGTGGTACTTCATCCAACATTCTATAAGCCTTTTTCGTAATATAATCTACATGCATATATAAGATCATTTTCGAGTACAAAATAATCCCGAAATCTTTAATGTAGTTAACACACTCAAGTATCGCGCCATTGTCGTTGTAGGAATAATGAAAACTATTCCTATTACGAGTAAAAGTAATAGTAAAACATTTATAAATATTAATTGATAATTTGTTCACATGACAATAATTATAAAAACTATTTAAATACTATTGTAGTTCTTCGTATTCTTTAATGGAGTTAGTTTTAAATCGTCAGCATATAATGGATATTTAGCACAAGATAAACATTTAAACACGTTATTAATGAAAATATTGAATAAAACGGGATCAAAATGGGAGCCCTGAGGTACACCAGAGGGAACAAGAATTTCGTTAGAGTTAAATCCATAATCCATGTGTTACGACACTTTGTTTCGTATCAGTTAAATAAGATGTGAACCATTTCAGCATAGGTCCGTGTACACCGACCTCAGCTAATTTTCTTATCAATATAGAGTGATTAATGTTGTCAAAGGTTTTGTTTTAAATTAATTCTGAGCAATAGCTAAAACAATGCGATTTTGATTTCTTCTTTCCAGCATATATATATATATATATATATATATATATATATATATATATATATATATATATATATATATATATATATATATATATATATATATATATATATATATATATATAAGTTAGATCATCCATTCCCACAGGAACTGCTGATCTCACCAAGTTCCCAAAACCTCATGTTACCTTATCTTTACTTTCTCATGTAACTAGTATAAAACTCTTGCTTCGACCTTATGTCGAGTTCAGTTGTAGTTGAGAGACTGTAGTGTCATTTATAATCATTTATATTATAATCTGAATAAATAATTTTCTTGTTGTAAACTTATAAATAATTTTTTTTAATAAACGTCGATAACGTTTACATAACTGGCGCAGTCGGTAGGATTCCCAAACACATCAATAAAACCAAAAATCGGTAAAAAGAGCGTGTTTCGCTTCAACGATTAATTGGGAATCACGAACTTCAACAAGAATCGTCGCGAGGCTCCACGAGTGCACATCGTGAAGAAGAGGCCTGCTGCCCTGCCCTGCTGAATACAGAGCTGCAGAAGTCGACACCAGTCCACGACGACGTCAAAGACGATCCCATGGACATCTGGCTGATAATCCTGTAAGTGCTTTATATGTCTTTCAGTGATAACAGTCAATCAAATTCAGATTCAGAGTCAGACACAAATTCAGTTGCTTCCTACAACTCACTCCTTAACAATCCTATAGATAATATTTTAACACAATTAAATAGTTTAAATATCAACGAAACAATGTCTATTAATCCCCCTGCTGCTGCTGCCACCACTCCTCCAAGGGTAGAAAAAGCTTACCTTGATATGATCCCCGATTTTTACGGAGATCCAAAATTACTTCCCAGATTCATTGAAATTTGCGAAAAGTTATTAACTGTATTTTTTAACAAAAAAGAACTCAATGACTTTCAGAATGAATATCTGATTCTTGCCAAAATTAAAGGTGATGCGGCCATTCAGTTAGCTGGTTCCGTATTAACTGGGTGGGATGACATAAAACAAGGCAACGAATCCCCGTTTGAATATTATAATAAAATTCAAGAACTTTTAAATTTACAAATATCTTATTTAACCCTTAAAAATTCGGCAGCTGAAGCCGTAATATTAGGCAAATATTTTAGGCAATACGCACTCCGCGTATTATTGCGTGGCCTGTAAGAACCGCTGGGTACGCTTATGCGTACGAAAAATCCGGCAGACATGAACTCTGCGCTAGGAATGCTAACAAACGATTTCCAAATAGAGAGTTGTTCGCGCGCATATAAAACCCATACTAACACTTCACAGAAACCTAAACAATACACTCATCAAAATACACATAATAGATATCCACAATCACAACCACAACTACAAATAAGACAATCATATGCACCACCTGTATATAGACCTGATTTACAACCTAGATATCATCAAAAACCAATCAATCAATCCCAAATCACTAAACAAAACGTTTTTAGGCCCAATGGCAACCAAAATTTCCCTAAACCCGTACCTATGAGTATTAGCACTCGACAATCTACCAATCAGTTTAAACCAGGCCCATCAGGCTACAACAATCGCCCACAACAATTCATACCCAGACAGTACTCTAACACCCAGCCACCCAACTTTATGCTTGAAGAACTTCATAACACAGAAGTCTATGACGACGAGACGTACAATGACAGTAACAATGTAATAATAACATATGAAAACGAACCCGACGAAGAAACTCTCGCGTACGAAACAGAACAAGCAACAAATAATTTTTTAGAACTACCAGCCTCGGAGACCAATTCGAATTAATGTCTTTAACACATAATAATAATAGTGAACTGCCATTCATTATTTATCCTGAAAATAACTTAAAAGTCCTTATTGATACTGGCAGCACACGCTCATTTATAAATCCGGAAATCGCTCAAAAATATTACAATGAAAAAATTCGACAAGATCCTTTTAAAATCACCACAGCACATGGCACGTCTATAGAAAATTATAGTTTAATTTTACCTTGTTCAAAATTATTTAAAAATTCCGAAATTATGCTCAAATATCATCTTTTCGATTTTCACAATCAATTCGACGTATTGTTAGGACTTGATAATTTGAAAACATTAGAAGCGATCATTGACTTAACAAACGATAAAATTATAACACCGGCATGCGAGATAAGAATTCACTATCATCAGCTAAAGCCGCGTCCACACTACGTAAAATTAAAACCCAACTCTGAAAAATTTATAAAATTTTATACAAACTGTATTGAGAATGGAGAAGTATTCATTCCGGAAACAAAATTAAAAAATCTCATAATACCTGAAGGAATCGCAAAAATTAATAATTATTATTTTCATTACCCCGTAATTAATCCTAATGAAACGGAGGAAATTATAAATACTGTAAACAACGACATAATACTTGAACCATTAGATAATTTCGAAATTAATAACAAATTTTGACGAAAATTATTCAAAGATTCCCTTTGATATATCACAAATTAGAACGGATCACATGAATTCGGAAGAGAAATTAGCAATTTCAAAATTAATTAAAGAATACGAAAATATATTTCATACGGAAGACAAACCCCTATCATTCACAAACGAAATCAAACACAGTATACGGACTAAGGACGAATTACCAATATACACAAAGACCTACAGATACCCAGAAGTTCATAGACAGGAAGTTTCAAATCAAATAGACAACATGTTGGAACAAAAAATTATTAGGCCCTCGCATTCACCTAAGTCCCTAAGAAATTAGACGCGTCCGGGAAGAAAAAATGGCGGATGGTCATCGACTACCGCAGGCTCAATGAGAAAACCATTGACGACAAGTATCCCATACCGAATATAAATTCACTATTAGATAAACTCGGCAAATGTCAGTATTTCACCACCTTAGATTTGGCTTCCGGCTTTCACCAAATCGAGATGAATAAAGATGATATACAAAAAACCGCCTTTTCAACAGAAAATGGGCATTACGAATTTGTACGAATGCCATTTGGTTTAAAAAACGCACCTGCTACCTTCCAACGCGTCATGGATAATGTATTAAGAAATTTAATAAATAAAATCTGTTTAGTCTATCTAGACGACGTGATTATCTTCAGTACAAGCCTGCAAGAACATATTGAAAGTCTACGCGCTGTATTTGATAGACTTAAGTCAGCAAATTTAAAAATTCAGACCGACAAATCGGAATTTTTACAGAGAGAAGTGTCATATTTAGGTCATGTGGTTACCCCTCAAGGCGTAAAGCCTAACCCCGATAAAATTTTGGCAATTAAAAACTATCCTATTCCCAAAACAACCACAGAAATAAAAGGCTTCCTGGGTTTATTAGGCTATTACAGAAAATTTATAAACAATTTGGCAGGAATTACAAAACCTTTTACTAAATGTCTCAAAAAGGGAGCCAAAATAAATATTAAAAATCCTGAATACGTTGCATGTTTCAATACGTGCAAAAATCTCCTCATTAACGAACCAATTCTCCAATATCCTGATTTCACTAAACCATTTAACCTAACGACAGATGCTAGCAACTATGCTATCGGCGCTATACTATCTCAAGGACCAATCGGCTCAGATTTACCTATTTCATACGCAAGTAGAACGCTTAACGATACAGAACAAAATTATTCAGCCATAGAAAAAGAGCTACTTGCTATTGTTTGGGCAACTAAATATTTCAGGCATTACCTATTCGGTAGAAAATTCAAAATTTTTACGGACCATAAACCGTTACAATGGTTATTCTCTCTTAAGGAACCAAATTCTAAATTAGTGCGTACAAAGATATGTTCTATACATTACTAAAATTAAAATCATTCTGTTTAAAGAATAATATAAGAATATTAAACACCCCCAAAATTGGATGCGGTAAAGATTTATTGCAATGGGATGATGTAAAATCAATGTTAAAATTCATTTTCCAAAATACAAACATTACAATCACCGTTTATAAACTGTCCGCGGATCACACACCCTATCTTGAAATGAACGCTAACGAAACAAATGACGCAAACCCTGATACATTTTTTAAATATATGGACGATTTTAACAAACAATTCGAAAACAACAACCAAAAAGACAGCGAATCTCTTGTCGTTGAACTTGACGAAGATAAGGCACGAAACGAAGATAACAACCAAGACGACTCTAACGCAACAATACATTCAAACCCTGAGCATCCTATATCCGGCATACCTATTATCGAAAGTCCCGTAAACATAGGAAAAAATCAACTCATATTTTCGGAAGTCCTACACTCCCCTATCAAACCTAAAATTTCTACATTGCACAATGATAAAATGAGACTCCAAATTCAAATTTCTAAAGATAATTTCGAAAACGACATAATTAATTTTATCAAGGAATATATAACACCCAAAGTAAAATATCACTTGTATTTCGAACACCCAACTTACGAGAAATTTAGCGTAACTCTGCAAAAATATTTCAAAAATTCCGAGATTAACTTTGTTAAATGCACTAGTAAATTAATAGATTTAGAAAATAAATCTGATATATCTGAAACCATAAAAAATTACCATGAGGGTAAAACTAATCACAGGGGTATTCAAGAAACCCTTAACCAAATAAAGAAAATATATTATTGGCCCAATCAAATTAAAGACGTTAGTGATTACATAAACCAGTGCGAAATTTGTTTAAAATCAAAATATGAACGAAACCCAATAAAAACTAAATATAATATTACTCCAACCCCTAGTAAACCCTTCGAAACAATTCACGTAGACACATTAAGCTTAGAAAACTGCAAATTCCTAACTATTATCGATGCATTCTCTAAATACGCTCAAGCTTATTCAGTCGAGTCTACAAATGCAATCGAAATATGTAACAAATTAACTAGATTTTTTTCACATCATGGCATTCCGAAATTAGTCATATCAGATAACGGGTTAGAATTTAAAAACAACATTTTAAGAGAATTATTTATAATACACAAAATTGAAATTCATTTTATTAGCTCACAGCATCCAAATTCAAATGGGCTCGTGGAACGCTTCCATTCAACGCTTATTGAACATATTCGGCTATTTAACTTACAAGATAACTTCAAAAACGAAACAATAGAAAATAAAGTGAACTATGCAATATTAGCATATAACAACACGAATCATAGTTCGACCGGTGTTAAACCAATCGAAGTAATAAATGGACATTTCGAAACAAATTCTCCTTTAGATGTTGAACTCGAAAAACAAATCACACAAGACTATGTTCAAAATCACCGCGAAAAAACTAAAGCAGCTTATAAAAATATTAATGCCAAATTACAAAGTAATAAAACTAACTTGATTGAAAAATTAAACGAGACACGCGAAGACTTGCCACAGATTCCAGAAACAGTGTATGTGCACAATAAACAAAAAGTTAATAAAACAAAGAATGCAAAATTCAAAAAAGAAAATATAAAAAGAATTAACCAGAAATTGAAAACCGCTAAAATTCATATAAATCCCAAGGATAATAAAAAACAATCAAAAATTCATTTATCAAACCTAAAAAGACCTAGAAAAATTAATAAAATCACTAACAAAGATTTCAACCTTCCAGGTCCCTCTTGCTCGTATACGCCCACGGACTAGAAATAAAAAACATTACGCAAAACACTGAACTTTTAACACTCGACCTAGGACCAGCAAAAGTACAAAAAACGACTCATACCTTCCTACACTACTATGACCTACAACCAATTCTTAATCAATACAATAATTTAAAAACACAACATAATTTTCTCAAAGAAACTATTCATGTAAATAACAATAGCTTAGAAGATTCTATTAATCATGATAAAATAATTTTCCATATGCAAAATATGATAGACGATAAGTTTAGCCATATTATTAATAATTACGAAAAGCCTGGACGTAAAAGAGGATTAATAGATGGATTAGGCTCTGTAGTAAAGGCAATAACTGTAAATTTAGACGCTGAAGACGAGAAACGATATAACAAAATTTTAAGGCATTTGGAGGAAAATCAACATAAATTAAACGATCAAGTTAAAAATCAATATTCTGTCAATCGTCAATTGATAGAACAATTTAATAAAACTATTGATACCATAAAACAGAATGAACAAGAGCTAAAATCAAAAATTGAGCAGTTACTACACACAGTTATCGACATCTATAATCAACTAAATATTTTATTTAGCATGATTTTTAGCATCTTACAAGATGTAGAAAATTCTCTAACCTTTTGCAAATTACACGTAATGCACCCCAGTATTATAAAAATCAAAGACCTCTATTTGGAACTAAACAATATTTATAAATTCTACGGTAACGAATTTCCCCTAGAACCTATCTTCGACAATATGTTAAAATTTGAAAACCTAATCAAAGTCAATTGTAAGTTAAATTCAAACAAAATCATGTACTTCCTAGATATCCCTATAAATTACAACATAGATTTCCAATTATTCCGTCTTATTTCCATACCCACAATATATCAAACTGAATTTGTGACTATTATCCCAAATAAAATTTATTTCTTAAAAACTCTTGATGGCCATATCAAATCGCTGAATGACGTATGCACAAAAGGAACCATCTACCAGTGTCCAAATAAAATCGAAAACGTAAACGAAGAAGCCTGCGAGAGAAACATTATATTACACAATAATAATAAAAATTGTGAATATACGAAATTAAATCTAAAGAAAAACCATATTGAAATTATAGAAGAAATTAATCAATTCTTGGCCGTGCTACCACATCCAGAAGAAATCCATGCATCTTGCGAACAAATTAACCAAATCAAGACTTTACAAGGAATATATCTTATAAAAGAAGATCAGTGTAAATTAAAGTTCAGAAATCAAAGCTTAAATTTTAAAGACAGTACATACGGAAAACCAGTTATTCTAGAAGACTTCCAAATACAACTTAACATAAGCCAATTTCCCAAAATGAGCATCGACATCGACAACATTCAAGACTTGAAGATACCCATAAACAAATTCGACAACATTGAAGAAAATTACGACGTCGAAAACACAAACTACGCAATAATAATCTTATATGTCATACTAATAATTATTAGTATTATTATTTTCACAGTCCTTGCAAGGAAAAGGCTTCTCCAAAGGAGAGACCGTCCATCCCAGAACCAGGACATAGAGCTTCAACCAAGGGCCTCATCCCTCGACCACCAGCAACCTCAGCTAATCCTCACCGAGGGTGCCCAATTCTTAGGAGGGAGGAGTTAGATCATCCATTCCCACAGGAACTGCTGATCTCACCAAGTTCCCAAAACCTCATGTTACCTTATCTTTACTTTCTCATGTAACTAGTATAAAACTCTTGCTTCGACCTTATGTCGAGTTCAGTTGTAGTTGAGAGACTGTAGTGTCATTTATAATCATTTATATTATAATCTGAATAAATAATTTTCTTGTTGTAAACTTATAAATAATTTTTTTTAATAAACGTCGATAACGTTTACATAACTTATATATACTTACGTATATAACCCATTAATTCTACACTCACTTCCTCTAAAAGTTATACATTTTTTGAATTAACGTTAATCATAATGAAATTTGCTTAATTCACATCACTACCTCTCAGAACAACGACCATAAAATAAAGTTTAGTAGTTTCTTTGGTGCCAGTTCTCTTTTATAAATTTTGTAACACTCCATTTTATTACTCTGATTATTTTTCCCATATCAAATATACTACACGATTTTATTTTTCACTTTAGTTTTAGAAATTTTCATCAAAAAGTTCAACACGATTTCTATGAAAACTTATACACAACACATTCATCTCATCAAAATGAAATTTTATCCAGATTATGAATCAACTTCTGTAACTTGTATGTAAATAGTTAACAGCTGTCTAGTCATAATTTATATAAAATAAACATCATTTTAATATGCCCATTATATTGTATTACTTTACGAGTACTGACTGGAATAATGTTCGATATTTTAATTTTAAAAAGTACCGATTTTAATAGGTACATGCAACGCAACATTTTAGTGTACGTATTTTCATAAGGTAGTTCAAAAATATATATAAATGCTTAGTTATCAAACAAAAATTTAGTAAATTCAGAAAATATTAATTAATTGGCGAGAGCTATGCAATTGTTAGTATTAATATAATAAATATTATTGCCAGTATTGTCATTAGTTATGAATTAAACTGAAGGTTGTAGAAGCGATGTGAACAATAGTTTCAACTTCAAGTTAGTTCTATCTAAAGGTGGTAAGAACAATTTTACAACATAACCATTGGTTAGCACTAACTGTCGCTTTAACTAGAGGAGGTAGGAGTGGGCCTAAATGAAGAAACTAAATTAAAATAACGTCGTTTATGCAATAAATTAAAACTGAGAATTTATAATTAACATTTTGTATGAACTAAGTTTTATAGGTTGAATTGAAATATTTATGTAAAATGGATAAAAAATATAGATAAACAAATTACTGAAGAAGTCTATTTAGTATTTCGTCGTTTTTTCTTAGTTAGGTTTTAACATCTTTCATACGTACGTTATGGCGCACTCGCAGAACTAAAGAATTATAAAATTAAACTAAAAAGTTTAAAATGGCCAACTTCTTAATTTAATTTCATTAGTTTAGTTTTTAAATTTAATTGCATAAACGTTGTCATTCATAACAATTGTTTCTACTTGTTTAGTTTAGTTTTACCAGTGGCGTAACTAGAATTCATAAGCCCCGAGTCAAAAAAAAATTGACGCACCTAAATAATACTTTATATGTATAAAAAAGATGTACTTATGATCGAAAATAAAAATTTATTATATTTGTAAAGTAGTTTAGGCATAATAAAAAAATGCTCACGTTTTAAAACAATTTAAAGATATACGCGATTCACTGCAGTTTTTGATTATTCGATTCTTTATGACTTATAAGACATATATCACACATGCGTAAGATTCTAGACAGATAATAACTAGCTCGGGGAACTTCCAAGTACGCTTATGCATGTGAAACTATCCAGCATTGTCCAAAAACTGAACAGACCTTTTCATCCTTGCAACAAAACAGGACTACGTTCGAAAATTAACTCTCAATTAACTGCACACGTTCAGAAATTTTAGAGTTTACTCTATCTTCACTAAAAATGCGTTCGAATATTCAAAGTACGTTACTCGGAGTTAACTATTAAAACCTACCTCAAGCGAGGTGGGTACATTTTACTCGACATGCGCAGAGCCTAAATCAAGTAAATACTCTGTCATTCTTTAGTTCTTTATGGTCATTGATATCAGTAGTGGTTTCAATATTCGACGACATAAATTACACAAAACTCAAAATCATTTGTAAAATGTGTGTACTCGAACTTAACTCCAAAGTCCAAACCCCTTACCTAACTTTAACTTCAAAGTAAATTTGTAAATGTACTCCAGGCTAAAACCATAGAGAGCAGAGGCATATGTATATGTATCGTACAGTGAACCCGTACTTTACTTTTGATTTTTGGCGGCATGATTATGGATGCACACGCATTTTTTTTTGTTAAATGATCTTATATGTAAAATTTCTTTTTCACACGGAATGCTATTTTTTCAGTCAATAAAATGTCATTAATTTAGGCAGTCAATGTATAGAATAAATAACAACCGTCATTCTTAAAAATATTTCCTTCCGTATTTTTTTGCGACATTGAAAAATAATTATTTTAATATATCGTTTAGTACATTTACTCGGGGCCCCTAAAACTGGAAGCCGCGGGCATTCGCCCGAATTGCCCTGTGATAGCTACGCCACTGAATTTTACATTTTAATTTCCCGGCTTAACTGTCTGCATATATCCAGCATTAGAGTTGCACAAACGTTGTCATTGATAACAACTGTTACTTGTTTAGATTACTTTTACAAGTTAATTTCCTAATTTAATTGTCTACATAAACCTAGCATAAGTGTACATAGATCTATTAATATCATATCGATTTCAGCTGAAAATTTGTTACATTGCTTATAATTATATAGTAAAAAGTGAGAAGATTGGGATTGTATTATATGTAACTGAAACAACATTCTAAGTTCCTTAGTTTTTAATATAGGTACATCATTCATTAGTCATTTCAAATTTCCTTTTGGAATAGAATGAATTATAAAATGGATAATATTTGCACATAAAAGGTAATAGTACTTACTAAATAGTAATAAAATGAAAAGCACTGTATTAGAACTTATTATAATATATTATAATGGTGTCATTTGATGCAAAAAAATAATTATCTTTCTTATTGATAGCACAACCATTGTTAGGTAGGTATGAAAAATAAAGAACTTAATTTGCAGATCATAGAGGAAATTGTACGTCCTTATAAATTTGAGGATATATGAAAAACCTATCATCAATTTGGAAAGTGCAGAATATACAGAGTGGGGCAGAATGACCTCCCTAGTTTCAACCAATCACTGAAGGGTTCCCAGAGCAGGTAGAAGGGTGGAAGAGATTCGGTTAGATCGGAGCAATAACGCCATTTTCAGTAGTCAACATGCCTTCGTCGGGAGAGCAACGAGGTTTTGTTGTTGAGATATTTTTTAAAAACAGGGAAAGTGTGGTAGCGACGCAGAGAGCCTTTCGCAGGCAGTTCGGTTTAGCTCGTCACGACAGAGTCCCTGAACCCAAAACCATTCGAAAATGGATTAGTAATGTAAGTGAGACGGGATCTGGTCTTCGTACAAAATCAGTTGGGTGACCCAAGAGCGTGAGAACACCCGAAAACATCGCGGCAGTTAGAGCGTCTATTGAACATTCTCCGAAGCGTTCTGCGCGGAAACATGTCGCTGCCCTTGGGTTGTCGTCCAGAACAATACGGCGAATTTTACACACAGACGTTAAGTTACACCCCTATAAGATGATTCTTGCCCAGGAATTGAGCCCACAAGACTACGTGAGACGTACAGGTGCTTGCAATGCCATCCTAACAGCTGTACCCCCCGGCGCTATTGTGTGGACTAGCGACGAAGCGCATTTTCACCTTTCTGGCACAGTGAACAAGCAAAACTTTCGTTATTGGGCAACTGAAAACCCTCGGGAATTTCACCAAAAGCCACTTCACAGCCCTAAAGTGACAGTTTGGTGCTGTATGTCCTCTATATGCATTATTGGGCCTTATTTTTTTGAAGAGGAAGGCTCCACTGTGACAGTAAATTCAGCTCGCTATTGCGATATGTTGGACAATTTTTTACGGCCCAAAATGGAAGAACATGATGCAGAAGCCTTCTGGTTTCAGCAAGATGGAGCCACGGCCCATACTGCCCGTCGATTACGCGATCTTCTGCAGGAGCTGTTTCCCGGCCGCCTGATCTCGTTGCGAGGAGATATTCCATGGCCTCCTAAATCCGGGGATTTGAGTCCCTGCGATTTTTTCTCTGGGGATACCTCAAAAGTGAGGTTTACAAAGCTCGACCTCGAACCCTGGAAGCTTTGAAGGATGCAATTCAGGCCATAATCGTCGGAATCCCTCAAGATATGCTGGCGAGAGTGGCCGAAAACTTCGTAGAACGCCTCAACATATGTATCGCCCGCCAAGGCCACTACTTGGACGACAATACTATCAAAACGTAACGAAGAAAAAATGGCATAGTATGTAAATAAAACCTATTTTTTTATCTTTTACCATTTACTCACAATTCACCCGACAAATCAGGGAGGTCATTGTGCCCCACTCTGTATATACAGGCTGACACTGAAAAACGGGCCACACAAAATAACTTTTTTATTATTATTTTCTAATTCTATTTACATATTTGTAAACTAGGCTTAGGGGCTCACAAGCCATGGTATTTGTCATGATGGTAGCGCTTCCGGTTTGGCCGGAAGTGACATTAACTTTCATATTTCGAATGGGATATTCTATATATTTTTATATAAATATTTGGAATCTACATAAAATTACGAATTCAACGATATGCTTGAAGTGTATTTTTATTCAAAAAAAAATTAGAAAAACCTAAGGGAAAATGTTGCATAATTAACCTGCTAAACCATGATATCAGACAAACTGTGAAAACAGTTAAGATAATATTAACTAATATTTAAGTTAATTGTTTAAATAGTAAGTTATTTTTGTAAGATTCCACATTTTGATACAAAAAAAATATAAATTTGTTTTCACAGCCTACCTAATATGACTTACCAGGTTAATTATACATAATTTTCTCTTACGGTTTTGTTATTTTTTTTCAATAAAGTCACTTCAAGCATATCGTTGAATTCGTAATTTTACTTAGTTTCCAAATGATGTCCCATTTGAAATATGAAAGTTAATGCAATTTCCGGTTAAACTGAAAACGCTACCATCATGCCAAATACCATAATTTGTGAGCCACTAAACCTAGTTTACAAATATGGAAAGAGAATTAAAAAATAATTATAAATAAAAAAGTTATTTTGAGTGGCCCGTTGTGTTACCCTATATATATAAAATATGTAAAAATCAGCAGAATATTTATTAAAATAATGCGTTTATTAAACGATAAATAATTAAGGATGAATATTAAAAAGATAATGAAAGTAACTAACACTATGATTAAATAATTATAAACACTAATTTAAGACTAAGAATATCATTAAATGCTTAAAAAGATTATTTATTTAAACAATATTTATATCATTATATTTATTTATATAACTACATTTATTTATATTCACCACTCGTAGACTATTTATCACCAACTTCAATGCTCATTACTTCTATATATCTGACTATTCTCCGTTGTCCTTCAGACGGTATTTATACAGTTCAGTATCCTGGAACTTTCTGACACGACCATCATCGAACAAGAAGGATCACACCACGGGATGTAATTAACCAGTCTGAACCCGTATGGGTTTTCCCCCGCCGGGGGGGATTACGTCATCATTCGGAAATATTCTACCAGTAGCGGCACCCGTATATTCTTAAGTCAGAGGCGCACGTTACAATATATAAATATACAGGGTGTAAACGGAACTAGGGAACGCGATTTTTCTCGGAAGTTATTAGAGATACAAAAAAATCTTTCAAATAAAATTTTTAGTGTTTCTAGCAAGCTAATTAAATTAATGAAAATCAGAAAAAAAATTAATTTTCGGAGATATACGTATTTTTGACTTTTTTTTAATTGGTAACATTTTTATACTGTTTAGTAGGAAATAATTTTTGCTTTAAAAAAGTTTTTTAAGTTATACCTTCTAAACTTAATAGAATTTGAGATATTGAAGAAAATATTAAAATAGTTTTATTCGAAATTAAAGCTGGCTATGAAAACAAAATTATTGAGTTACGAAACATTTTAATTTACAAATGTACATCAAATTATTGTCATACTGGTAACACTATAAAAATTGTTCAAAATTTTCACCGTTTTCTTGTATACAAAACTTGAGCCTTTTTAACAAATGTTGATTTACAGTATTATTAATTTTATTATTTAACTCGTTCACAGCTTGTCTTATTCTATGTTTTAATTCTTCAAGTGTAGTAACGTGCGTAACATAAACTTTGTTTTTGATGGCACCGCACAGAAAGAAATCTAAGGGCGATAGATCGGGAGACCTTGCAGGCCACATTATAGGTCCTCTTGTTCCAATCCAGGCATTTGGAAATTCTTGACTTAAATAGTTTGTTACATCTATTGAATTGTGCGCAGGTGCACCATCTTGTTGAAATATCATTCCGCGCCGATCTGCTAATGGTATATCATCAAAAAAAATCCTTAGTTCATTTTGTAAAAAAAACAAATATCTTTGAGAAGTTAAAGTGCCCTCATAAAAATATGGACCCAGAATATTATTAACAATTCCGCACCACAAATTAGTTGAAAAACGTAGTTGAAAATTAGTAATACATGTTTCGCGTGGATTTATGTCGGTAGTTTGCCAATAATACGTATTATGCCTATTCAATATACCATTATTGGAAAAGTGGCTTTCATCTGTCCATAAAATTTTATTTAGAAAATGTGGATTTGTGCGATATTCCTGACTGAAATAATTACAAAAGTGAAGTCTTCTTGCAAAATTGCCAGGATGGAGATTATGGATTTTATGTATTTTGTAAGCTTTGAATTTATGGTTTTTTAAAATCCTGTGTATGTGATACGTTTAATTCTAGTGCAGCTTCTCTAACTGAATTTCTCGGATGCATATTAAAATATGCTAATATATCAGCTTCCAAATTTTCATTTATTTGACGAACTTCGCGATTTGCCATAGTCAGGGAACCAGTTCTACTTAGCTTTCTTTCTAATTTGAAAAAGTATGTTTGATTTGGATGAAAGCGATTAGGATATTGTTGCCGGTATAATCGCAGGGCTTCTCTTGAATTATTGTTTGATAAATGGAAACATTTCAACATATCTACCTTCTCGTTAATTGAGTATTCTTCCATTTTTGCAACAAATAACAATCTAAGTTATCAATTCAATAAACTTTTTCACAGGGTTATAACAATAAACTAATACAAATGTCAAATTTTGTTTCCATAGCCAGCTTTAATTTCCAATAAAATTATTTTAATATTTTCTTCAATATCTCGAATACTATTAAGTTTAGAAGGTATAACTTATGAAACTTTTTTAAAGCAAAAATTATTTCGTACTAAATAGTATAATAATATACAGGACGTACCATTTAAAAAAAAAGTCAAAAATAGGTATATCTCCGAAAATTAAAATATTTTTTTCTGATTTACATTAATTTATGTAGCTTACTAGAAACACTAACAATTTTATTTGAAAGATTTTTTTGTATCTCTTATAACTTCCGAGAAAAATCGCGTTCCCTAGTTCCGTTTACAGCCTGTATATACAGGTTGTTCATTTTTAAGTGGCTACCATTGCGATCTCGAAAACTAGAAGAGATACGAAGTTGGTTAAAATAGCAAAGAATCTCTATTTCACATAGGTATTTCAAAGATATACTGAAAAAAGAAATTCAACCAGTGGTTCTCAAAATATAAATACCAACTTTTTTATTTTAAATAAAAACATATATTTGTTATTTGTGCATTCAATAGAGCTCATTGTTCTAAATCCAACGATATAAATTCTTTATACTCTTACATAACAAAATTTTTGAAAAAAAAATTAATAAACTTTTGAATTGTTTTCCCTTAAATAAGATAGTAATTAGAGTGCCATGATTGAAAAAAGTGAATTGACAGAAGAAAATTAAAAAAAGTTAGGAAAAATTTAAAATGGAGAATTCAGTTATGTATTAATAAAAATGGAGATAATTTTGAGCAGTTTTTATAAACACTAAATCATTTAATTAAAAATAAAGTTCATTTTTAGCTATGTTCACTTTTTTCATTCATGGCACTCTAATTAATAATATTTAGGAAAAATTAATTCAAAACTTTATTAATTTTTTTTTCGAAAATTTTGTTATGTAAGGGTATGAAAATTTTATATCGTTGGATTCAGAATAAAGAGCTCTATTAAATGAGAAAATAAAAAATACACGTTTCTATTTAAAATAAAAAAGTTGGTATCCATATTTTGAGAACCACTGGTTGAATTTCTTTTTTCAGTTTATCATTGAAATACCTATGTGAAATAGAGATTCTTTGCTAATTTAACCAACTTCGTATCTCTTCTAGTTCTCGAGATCGCAATGGTAGCCACTTAAAAATGAACATCCTGTATATATATATATATATATATATATATATATATATATATATATATATATACAGGGTGGAAACGAACTTAATGTCATAAATTTAAGGGTGAGTAGTATGACATGTGTAGATTACGAAACAGAAAGATTTTTTTTAAAATTCGCATATTTAAGGGTAGTTTTCATGAAACTAACATTTTTGGTACCACTGGACCACTGGCAACGCATTTGCATTATTTTATCTATTACACAATTATTTTCGTTAAAAATGCTATTTAATTTAATTATTAAGAATAATATCTTATACAACTAATTTTGAATGTATTTTTGATAACCATATTTTTAATGAAATATGAATTAAAACAGCAGTAAAAAAAAGTTTCCTTAAGAAAAGTCGAATTTTCGTTTTTCGAATTTTAAAAAAAATCTTTCAGTTTCATAATCTACACATTTCATACTACTCACCGTTAAATTTATGACATTAAGTTCGTTTCCACCCTGTATATATATATATATATATATATATATATATATATATATATATATATATATATATATACAGGGTGTTAATAAAAAAACTTTACACACTTTAGCAGGTGATAGTAGAGATGAAAACAAGAAAAAAATTCTAATACACTTAGGTCCAATACTCATTGGTTTTTAGAAAATTTATGTATGGAATTTACATATAATACACAGGATTGACGGAAGGTATTGTGCTGGCCACATCAGATTTAACAACTAAGGACTCTAGGTGTTTACGATCAAGTGCGTGAGTCTCTTCGACGACGGCTGCAACTTTGTTTACAATTGATCGTAAACACCTAGAGTCCTTAGTAGTTAAATCTGCTGTGGCCAGCACAATACCTTCCGTCAATCCTGTGTATTATGTACAAATTCCATACATAAATTTTCTAAAAACCAATGAGTATTGGACCTAAGTGTATTAGAATTTTTTTCTTGTTTTTATCTCTACTATCACCTGCTAAAGTATGTAAAGGTTTTTTATTAACACCCTATATATATATATATATATATATATATATATATATATATATATATATATATATATCACATTAGGTTGTAAACTACGTTATAAGATCTATATTTACAGATATTTTCATATGACATATGCATAAGTTGTTACGTTCTAATTTGGTCCCTTGTTCCAATTTCCTTAATTTTATACCTGCCGTTCCTTCGTTTCCATTCATGACCTGAAAAACAATATTTTATGCCGTAATGATATTATTTATACTTCATAGTTCTATTAAATTCACTTACTTAATGTTTCTTTAAATTTGGTAGCTTCATTTGTCAAAATTAAATAGTCTATTTCGCAGTTTATTATTCTAGTTTCAGTTTTAGGTTAATTTTTGGTGACATTTCTTAATTAGATTTATCTTTGCGGTGATCGTATAAGCTGAGCGCTACGTTCACAACGTAGTGTAGCGGCGGTAAATTTTGAATTTGACTGGTAAATAAATAGACTTAAATTGGTTGGATTTATTTTTGTATTAATTTAGTTTATTTATTTAAAACATTAACATACAACTATTATCCCATCCTACTATCCTTAAATTACCCCTATCCTATACTAAAAATTATGAGCGTAACACGTTTTATTTAAGTAGATTTGTTGTGCGCAAGGCTATGGTTACCCTCTTTCTCTCTTTCCGGAATTTAAATTATTTTTCCCTGCCTTAGGTAAGATCCGGGGACTTATCGTAAGTAACTTCAAGCGGGCGAACGTGTTGAAGAAAATTTGAGTTGCGAGTTAGCAATCACTTAAAGTAATTCCGGTCGAGTGTAAAATATTCGTAGGGAATATTACCCTTATTTGGGGATCAATCGCCGGATTACGTATTTCGTTAGGAGGTTTTTGGTGATTTGTGAATCAACCTCCCGCGGAGTTCCCACGTGGGGATCAATTTAAGTGTTAGTGGTTCGCGACCTTTTTTTTCTTTTATTCGTAACATCTTCCAACATCTCGCCACGGGCTGAAGGCATCGTCGGGGGACAGTTAGCTTACGTGTGGACATCTCCAGCTGGTGTGACGCTGCCTGGCATCGTCCGCATTCCGCTGACTGACTGCAGTCATCCCCACCACCATTCCTGGCCACCTACCGCCACTAGAGATAAGTCGTACAGACATCTTATATATATTTTTTAACAACTTTTATTTGAGGCACTGAAGACGTTTGAAAACTTGTTAACTTTAATTTTTGTTCATTTTTATTGTGCATTTAACTTGTGGAGTGCCTGAAAATTGGTTTAACCTTAGCTTCGTTCACTTTTATTTTGCACTCACTTTTGGAGTGCAATATTCTTTTTGGTTTTTCATATTTTTATTATTATTGCTGTTATATTTATTATTGGATTGCTTTAATCCAGTGTGCAACTTTGTGTTGTTTTTGGTTTTTTTTATATTGTGCCTGGCACAGAATTCGGCACTGTTGTACTTTGTACTACGATACGTCGCGGACTATTCGTCCTCGTATATTCAACTGGCTGTACTTGCCCTGCGTTGTCGGTTGGCCAACAAGTCGACGTATAATTGTACTATCGGGTCGGATATATCCGCGTCGTCACATTTATTTATATTCTTATTTATACATTTTCATATTTTTAACTTTAAATTTACATTTATTAAATATTATTATTCGTAGCTCTGGAGTATTTATTTGTACAAGCCTTTTCTTTCGTTTTCAGGCAATATTTTATGTCTGCACGGTAGGTAAGATTTTATTTTACAACCTTTTCGTAATTTTCCGGACAAAAATTACGTGGCGCCCATTCAACCCCTTTTGGGGGTTGATCACCGAACTTAACCCGCTCCCACCTCCACTGTGTAAAGGCTAGCGGCCGCACACCAAACCAGCTAGGGTGCGTAGTTGTAATCGCCTTGCGCGAAGCACGTCACAAATTTTGGCGCCCAACGTGGGGCCATAAACGTTAGGGGGCCATAAACGTTAGGGGGCCATATCGTTGTTAGAGGCCATTTAGCTTTTTTTTTTGGGGTTCGTTGTATCAAAACGCGACTTTCATTGTTAAGGGCCAAATCGTTTGTTTAGGACCGTATGGTTAGCTGATTATACTGTTATATTTTGTGGTCGGGATTTAGATTTTGGGGAACTTCTGAAAAAAAAAAAAAAAATAATAATTAGGCTTTAAATTTCATATAGTTTTATTGTTGGTTGTACCTTTATTGGTACATATTTGTTTGTTCCTTGTTACATTAACAGGATTTTTTTTTGTATATTTTTGCCATTTTCCGTCGGTATGGAAACTTCAAGGTTGAGTAGGGATGAATTGGAGTACGAATTGGTCGTGCGGGGAATTCGCGGAACAAATACATTAACGGTACAGGCTATGAGACAGGAGTTGGCAAAAAAATTAAGGAAGGAGAAAGTAGGGCAGATCGTTAACAATCCTGTCAATGAATTAGACTCATCTACCGAAATAGATATTTGTTCAGCAAAAATTGTGCAAATCCAGGAGCTTATTGACAATTTTTCTGGATTGGGTTCAAGTTACGAATTTCAGAAAATCTGCACTAAAATTCAACATGTCATTTCCCGATTAGCGAGAATCGAGAGCAATGACGAAGACATTAAAACATCGGTAAAAACACTGAACGATAGGATTAGGGCTGAAGAAGATAGACTGCTTCAGAAGAATGACGAACAAGAGGAACGTCAGAGACAAGCAGAAGCGAAAGTAGAATCTACAGTCAATAAAAAAACTACACCACCTGCTGTAAGGAGGAAACAGATTCCGGTAGTGCACTGGGATATCAAGTTCGATGGCAATGTACACGAGCTTAGTGTCAATGCATTTTTGGAAAGGGTGAATGATTACCGTATTTCGCGTAACGTTTCCGAGTCGGAATTGTGTGATTCTGCGATAGAGCTGCTGCGAGGACAGGCATTAACGTGGTATCGTTCAGCGCGTTCAAAAATAAAATCATGGGATGATTTCGTCAGGCTGTTGAAAGATGAATACGAGCCATTTGATTATGAAATGGCGTTGTGGGATGAAATTCGGTCACGGACACAAGGTGCGGATGAAACGGTAGGTGCTTATATGGCGAGTATGATAAATTTGTTTAAACGAATGCCGAAACCACCTACGGAAGAAGCGAAGTTACAGGTGTTGCGCAGGAATGTATTACCCTATTATATTCGGGGAATTGGATTAACAGAAATCACCACTGTTGAACAGCTACAAACTGTTTGTAAACAACTTGAAAAAAATCGGCTCATGGCAGAAAAATTTCAACCCCCTCCATCAAGTAAGAAAAATTTACTTGAATCTGATTTAGCTTACCATGGTCGCGCTAAAACAACGTCGGTTAATGCGGCAGACGCTTCCACCTCCTCTAAATCCGGAGGAAAATTAACTTGCTGGAACTGTCACGAAAAGGGTCATATAGCGCGGGACTGCAAGAAAGAGAAACGTAAACACTGTTTTCGATGTGGGAAGGCAGACGTGACAGTCAACTCGTGTCCCAAGTGCTCGGGAAACGCGCGGGGGGGACACTAAAGGGTCGTGTCGTGTCTTCACCCTCCTTTCTGGCGGCCACACACCTGGAGAATGAAAAGAACTTGGCGATAGTTAACTTTATTATCTCACACTTAGGTCAAGATCAGCGTCCTTATTTGGAGATCTCAATCTTTGGTTGTAAGATTTTAGGGCTCTTGGATTCGGGAGCCACTAGGTCCATTATTGGTAGGGAAGGTTGGGAGATGCTAAAAGGGATGGATTTATATTTGGATAAATCGGATGCACCCGGTTGCACGGTTGCAGACGGAAAAGAATGTGTGAGTTTGGGTTCGATTACTGTTCCCGTTCTTCTCATGGACAAAATTAAATTGATTAAATTTTTAGTCGTTCCGGATGTCACCAGCAGTATTATCTTAGGGATGGATTTTTGGTGCACAATGGGGATTGTACCTGATTTAAGAAGGGATGTTTGGAATTTTACGGGATTGGCGACATTAAATGTACAGGATACAATGACATCAGACTTAACAGACGAACAGAAACTACAACTACAGACTATGTTGGACAAAAATTGGGAACGTATGCCAAGAAAACTTGGATGTACATCAAGAGTACAACATAAAATAATTGCGGAATCGGAACCGGTCAAGCAGCGCTATTACCCAGTTTCACCAGCGATTCAGCAACATATCGATGCTGAACTGAAGAAGATGTTAGCTGAGGATATTATTGAGCCTTCCTCAAGTTCTTGGAGTTCACCTATCTTGATGGTGCCGAAGAAAGATGGCGGCTACCGTTTTTGCGTAGACTTCCGGAGGCTTAATAAAGTCACAAAAAAGGATGCGTATCCAATTCCTTACGTTTCTGGAATTTTAGATAGATTAAGAGGTGCCAAGTACTTAAGTTCATTGGACATAAAATCAGCTTACTGGCAAATTCCGATGAGTTCGTGTAGTCGAGAGTTCACGGCGTTCACAATTCCAGGACGTGGACTGTTTCAGTTTAAGCGGATGCCATTTGGGCTCACAAATGCCCCAGCCACCTGGCAGCGTTTAATTGACGAGGTGTTGCAGGCTGATCTTGAGCCTTTCGTCTTTGTTTATCTGGATGACGTAATCGTCATCTCCGAAAGTTTCGAGCAGCATCTAGAAATTTTACAGACGATTTTTGATAGACTTTTTGCGGCGGGTTTGACCCTGAATAAAGACAAATGTCAATTTTTCAGGTCAGAACTACGTTACCTGGGGTATGTTGTAGATAAGCGTGGGTTGAGGGTTGATCCTGACAAGGTAAATGCTATATTGGGGATATCGACGCCAAATAGTGTGGCTGACGTACGCAGTTTCTTGGGCATGGCGTCCTGGTATCGTAGGTTTGTTCAGGATTTTGCCACCATCAGTGCTCCACTCACAAATTTGTTGAAGAAAAATCGGAAGTGGCATTGGACGGAAGAGTGTCAAGAAGCATTTCAGAGGCTGAAAGAATGTCTGATCTCTGCTCCGGTTTTGAATTGCCCTGATTTTTCGAAGCCCTTTGTGGTTCAAACCGACGCGAGTGGTTATGGCTTAGGCGCGGTACTGACGCAAGAAGATTCGGACGGTGAACGCGTCATATGTTTTTTGAGCCGGTCATTGACTAAACATGAACGCAACTATTCCACCACTGAGCGGGAATGCCTTTCAGTTGTATGGGCAATACAAAAACTTCGCCCCTATTTAGAGGGTTCGTGTTTCACAGTCGTCACAGACCATGCCTCATTGACGTGGCTCATCCATCTAAAAGATCCCTCTGGTAGATTATGCCGTTGGGCTGTCAAGCTCCAGCAGTACGATTTTGAGATCGTACACAGGAAAGGGAAAGATCATGTAGTCCCAGACTGTCTTTCGCGTTCTGTGCCGAAAATCGAGACAATTTCATTTAGTGCTGCTCAGATTCCTACAACCGATAAATGGTACTTGAAAATGAAACAAAAAGTCATAGAAAGTAAGTCGCGAAAATTTTCTACCTGGAAAATACACGGCGATATCTTATACAAGCATGTTCGACCTCGACATCCTGATCTTACTGATGAAGAGTTCTCTTGGAAACGAGTAATTCCCAAAGACCAGCGCAAGGAAGTCATGAAGCAAATGCATGATTCGCCAACATCGGGACATCCTGGCATCACTAAAACCTACAATAAATTGAAACAGAAGTACTATTGGCCTAAAATGAAGGCTGACGTGGTGACGTACGTTAATAGATGTATTGTATGCGCTGAGCAAAAGGTGGTGCAGAAAAGTCCACCAGGTTTAATGGGTACTCGGCCGCGGGTATTTCGTCCATTCCAACTCATCAGTACAGACTTAATGGGGCCACTGCCACCATCTACAAAAGGGTACAGATATATTTTAGTTGTGTGTGACTATTTTAGCAAATTTGTGCTTACATTTCCTCTTCGAACGGCGACAGCGCAGACAATATCTGGCTTCATGGAGGAACATGTTTTCTTATTATTTGGTGCGCCACAATATATCGTCTGCGACAACGGAGTTCAGTTTCGCAGTTCGGAATTTCGCAATGTTTGTGCGAAATACGACGCCACTCTTCTCTTTAATGCGCTCTATCATCCACAAAACAATCCCACAGAAAGGGTAAACAGAGTGATAAAAACGATGTTATCTTCATACATTAAAGACCATCAACAACAGTGGTATCATTACTTACCCTCCGTTACTTGTGCCATTCGTACTTTAGTTCATGAAGCCACTGGTCTCACGCCGTACTTCGTGAACTTTGGGCGCGAGCAGATACTGAGTGGTCGAGATTATCAAGTGGACGCTATAGACAACAATGGTGATCTCCATTTTGACCGTGAAGATGTGCGCGAGCAGCGACCAGCGCGGTTCGTGAAAATTTACGCAGAGGTGCGTAAACGGCTGGATCATGCGCAGGCTCAAGCCAGGACGCGGTATAATCTTCGTCGAAGACCGATTTTTTATCACGAAGGGCAGCAGGTTTGGCGTAGAAACTTTAAATTGTCTAACGCAGCAGATAATTTTGCAAGCAAGTTAGCGGCTAAATACGTAGGACCGTTTAAAGTACGTAAAAAGATTTCGTCTGTCACTTATGAGATAGAAGATGAAAGTGGTAGAGAGCGTGGCATATGGCATGTAAAGGACTTAAAACCATGTCCTATTGATGATGATGATGACGACAAAGTTTCCGATAATGATTTGTAGTTTGTTTTGTTTATTTGGTTTTGTATTGAGGAAAAATTTTAGGAATTTTCCCTCACGGGAGTTGGGGAGGGATTTGTTACGTTCTAATTTGGTCCCTTGTTCCAATTTCCTTAATTTTATACCTGCCGTTCCTTCGTTTCCATTCATGACCTGAAAAACAATATTTTATGCCGTAATGATATTATTTATACTTCATAGTTCTATTAAATTCACTTACTTAATGTTTCTTTAAATTTGGTAGCTTCATTTGTCAAAATTAAATAGTCTATTTCGCAGTTTATTATTCTAGTTTCAGTTTTAGGTTAATTTTTGGTGACATTTCTTAATTAGATTTATCTTTGCGGTGATCGTATAAGCTGAGCGCTACGTTCACAACGTAGTGTAGCGGCGGTAAATTTTGAATTTGACTGGTAAATAAATAGACTTAAATTGGTTGGATTTATTTTTGTATTAATTTAGTTTATTTATTTAAAACATTAACATACAACTATTATCCCATCCTACTATCCTTAAATTACCCCTATCCTATACTAAAAATTATGAGCGTAACACGTTTTATTTAAGTAGATTTGTTGTGCGCAAGGCTATGGTTACCCTCTTTCTCTCTTTCCGGAATTTAAATTATTTTTCCCTGCCTTAGGTAAGATCCGGGGACTTATCGTAAGTAACTTCAAGCGGGCGAACGTGTTGAAGAAAATTTGAGTTGCGAGTTAGCAATCACTTAAAGTAATTCCGGTCGAGTGTAAAATATTCGTAGGGAATATTACCCTTATTTGGGGATCAATCGCCGGATTACGTATTTCGTTAGGAGGTTTTTGGTGATTTGTGAATCAACCTCCCGCGGAGTTCCCACGTGGGGATCAATTTAAGTGTTAGTGGTTCGCGACCTTTTTTTTCTTTTATTCGTAACATCTTCCAACATCTCGCCACGGGCTGAAGGCATCGTCGGGGGACAGTTAGCTTACGTGTGGACATCTCCAGCTGGTGTGACGCTGCCTGGCATCGTCCGCATTCCGCTGACTGACTGCAGTCATCCCCACCACCATTCCTGGCCACCTACCGCCACTAGAGATAAGTCGTACAGACATCTTATATATATTTTTTAACAACTTTTATTTGAGGCACTGAAGACGTTTGAAAACTTGTTAACTTTAATTTTTGTTCATTTTTATTGTGCATTTAACTTGTGGAGTGCCTGAAAATTGGTTTAACCTTAGCTTCGTTCACTTTTATTTTGCACTCACTTTTGGAGTGCAATATTCTTTTTGGTTTTTCATATTTTTATTATTATTGCTGTTATATTTATTATTGGATTGCTTTAATCCAGTGTGCAACTTTGTGTTGTTTTTGGTTTTTTTTATATTGTGCCTGGCACAGAATTCGGCACTGTTGTACTTTGTACTACGATACGTCGCGGACTATTCGTCCTCGTATATTCAACTGGCTGTACTTGCCCTGCGTTGTCGGTTGGCCAACAAGTCGACGTATAATTGTACTATCGGGTCGGATATATCCGCGTCGTCACATTTATTTATATTCTTATTTATACATTTTCATATTTTTAACTTTAAATTTACATTTATTAAATATTATTATTCGTAGCTCTGGAGTATTTATTTGTACAAGCCTTTTCTTTCGTTTTCAGGCAATATTTTATGTCTGCACGGTAGGTAAGATTTTATTTTACAACCTTTTCGTAATTTTCCGGACAAAAATTACGTGGCGCCCATTCAACCCCTTTTGGGGGTTGATCACCGAACTTAACCCGCTCCCACCTCCACTGTGTAAAGGCTAGCGGCCGCACACCAAACCAGCTAGGGTGCGTAGTTGTAATCGCCTTGCGCGAAGCACGTCACAAAGTATTATATTTCTTTTAATATATACACTTCATTAATAAAAGAATGTCCACATATGAATAACAATGAAATTAATTTGTTTTCCACATTTGGAATTTTATAACATGTTCAAGTAGCTAGGTGTTGATGGCTGTATACAATGTTGATATTTCACAGCCGTCTATACCTACAAAAAGTTTCAAGTGTTATATAATTAAATAAATGAAGAATTATATTATAATTAGAAATATTTTTTTTTTTATTTCTTGTTTTTTTTTATTTCTAATTATGGTCCTGACTATCGTCATGCGACCTTTATTACAAATGAGTACATCTAGAGATTTATGTTACAATCTATTAGGAATTTAATTATTTCATTGTGATGTTTTTCTGGTTCCTTGAGGGTGTTTATCAGCGTCTTCTTCGTTCGTTGTTGTAGTAATATTCTATGCTGGTCGTATTTTGTGCAATGGTTGACTATATGTTCCATGGTTTCAGGTGTGTTACATGTCTGACAGTCGGGTGAATCACAGATTTTTATTTTATGTTTTAAATAGTTAGTTTGTCCATGTCCAATTCTTATTATATTCTTTATGTTTTTTCTGCTACTTTGGAGGTTTTTGTACCATGTTTTACTTTATATTGTGGGTTGCAGATCATAATACCATTTTCCTTTTGTTTGTGCGTCACTGTTGTATTGTTCTTGCCATTCATTAATAGTATTTATTTTAATTATGTTGAGTATGTCTGTACTTGGTATTTTTATTTCTGTTATCGGTTGTTTTACGTCTTTTGCTGCTGCGTCTGCCATCTCATTTCCTAGTAGTCCTATACGTCCTGGTATCCATTGTAATTTGATGTTCATTCCCTTCTTCGTTTGATCTTCTATTTGGAGGTATATGTCATTAGCTATTTTATTTTTTATTAGTAGGTTGTTCGTATAGTTTGTAGTATTTGTAGGGCAGTTTTCGAATCTGACAGTATCACGTAGTTTTGGTCTTTGTTATTTTGTATATAGTAGAGTGCCAGTTCTATTCCTTTTAATTCTGCTGTTGTTATTGTTGCTTCGTTAGGTAATCTTATTTCTGCTGTTCTATTTTCTGTTTTATTGTAGCATGCTGCACCTACGTATTCATGATATTTGGATCCGTCTGTGTATAAATGAGTGTAATTATTTTATTTCTTGTTAATATGTACAATCTGCCTACATAATCAATAAGTAAATTTTTTGTCTATTTAAATTGGCGTGGAGGGGGGGATTATTACCCAATGGTAACTTCCCCATTGAGAGGCTTCTCAGGGGAATCTGTGTGGGATTTCCAGTGGTTTGTGCCGTTTCAATCTTCTTTGTTCCTGGCTGTTGTCTAGAAGGTTTAGAGCTGTGTGATTTGGGTGATTTTCTAATCTGCGTAAATATTTTTCACTGGCGATTTTTGCTTCTTCTCTTACTGTTCTAATGTTCATGTCGTCATGTAGGGCTTTATTTTGTATATACCATGGTGAGTTTGTTATGAGTCTAAGGGTTTTTGACTGGAATCTTTGTAGAATTTCAATATTTGAATTACTAGCTGTTCCCCATAACTGAACTCCATACGTCCAAATAGGTTTTAGTATCGTTTTGTATATTAGGAGTTTATTGTCCAGTGAGAATTTAGATTTGGGTCCTATTAGCCAGTAATACTGTTTTAATTTGAGGTCTAGTTGTTGTCGTTTGGTTTTAATGTGTTTTTTCTATGTACCGATTCTGTCGAGATGCATTCCGAGGTACTTGGCGTCGTCTGCTTGTGGTATTGGGTTGCTATTAAGGGTGACTTATGGACATGTCCCTCGTTTTATGGTAAATGTAACATGAGCGGATTTGTTTTCGTTTGCTTTAATTCTCCATTTATTGAGCCATTTTTCAATGCTGTTTAAGTTTTCTTGCAGTTTTTGTGATGCTGTTCCGGAATCTTCATCAGTGGCTAGAATTGCTAACCTTTGATAAAATAGGTAATAGGCTAATTGGTTTATATGATGATGCTTCGTTGCATGGTTTTCCAGGTTTTATGATGGGTATTATTTGAACAACTTTCCATTGGGTAATGACTTAGTCTGATTATTGCGTTAAATATGAAAGTTATGAGTTTTATTGTCTTGTGTGGGAGCTCCTTTAGTATTTTTTCTGTGATTAAATCATAGCCCGGTGCTTTGTTTGGATGTATTTCGCGTTGAATTGTGGTTTGTATTTCGCCTACACATATATTCTTAATGGGGGGTAATAGCTGGTTAGGTGATTGTAGGTATTCATGTATTTCTTGTTCTTCGTCAGCTGTAACCTGTCTTGGGAGTTTCTTTTGACAGTGTAGGCTGAGATGCCTCGATGCTTGTTGCTTGGGCAAACGTATATTCGGGGGTGGTAGTAGGTTGTGTTGTGTTGTGTTACTTGTTCCTGGGATTGATTTGGCGGAATGTGTCTTTCTCTTGGTGGTGGAAATTTTCTTTTTAGAATTTTTTTATAGACTGTACAGCCTTTGTAGTTAGCCGGGTGGCTTCCTTCGCAGTTTGCACATGCAGCAGGTGTAAATTTATCTTTCATTCATACATTTGAAAAGTGATTATTCCCACATTTTATACAGCGTGGTTGTCGTTGGCAATACGCTTTTGTGTGTCCAAAGGATTGGCACCTTGCGCACTGGGGTAGGTCTCGTTGTGGATTTGGAGGCTCTATTTTTACTTTTGTATATTGTAAGGAGCTTATTTCGTATATATCTTTGTTGTTTGTATCTTGTACTAATTCCAAAAAGAATAAAGGCAGGGGTTTTCTAGTAATTTTTTGTCTGATATTGTAGATGTTTGCTACTTTGTGTCCTTTGTTTTCGATTTCGGTTTTGAGTTCGTCCAGATCTGTAGTGTGGTGTAGATTTCTGATCACTAGTCGGTAGGTTCTGTTTTCTTTAAGCTGGTATGTGTGGTACATAATTTGACTGTTTTGGAATACTTTGACGATTTTTCTGTAACATTCAACGTTATGTACTTGAAGCTTGATTTGGCTATTATTGATTGTTTTGATGAAGTAATTATTTTGTATTGTGTTATTAATTGTAGTTATGAGAGGTTTGATTTCCGTGATACCCGGTATAAATATTGGTGGTGGTTTGTGTTCTTTATTTTCTTTATTTGCAGTGGAGTTCTGTGGAACTTCATCGTCTGCAAGTTGTGAGAGAAATTCGAATCGGTTTTCTGTTGGTAAGTGTCTGTCTTTGTGCGAACATTTCTGTCATCTTGTGTTTCTTCTTCTATTGGTCTTTTTGTTTTCCTTAGGTTGACTTGTTACCAACTAGGAGGAGGCATGTTCTACACTTGGGCCTTAGGCCCAGGTGCAAGAACAAAATTATCTTACTATAATACAGATGTCACATTCCAGCTCGAGCAAGCGAACAGAGCGGACGTGTTGTCTGTCTTGTGCGGCTAGAATCTAAATACCTGGTGCGGTAATAATTACCTAATCTACCTAATCATTATAATATAAAATATTTAATTAAATCTAGTGTTTAATTAATAAGTATTATATAACCTAACTAAAAATAAACCAGCGACGATGTCGGAGAAAAGTGGAGGTCACACAATAGAAAACTTCGTACCTACGGGGTTCGCCAACATATTAACAACAACCACAGCTACAACGTACAGCCAAACAACAACATGTGTAACAACTCTGTGCACTCCTATAGAGAGACCCTCCATATATCAAACAAGTACTCCCGGTACACCCGAACCTACTCCTAGTCCGAACAACACCAACGATGACGGTAGCCCCTCGTGGCAAGTTGTAAAAATGAGAGGCACACAGAAGAGATTGAGGGAAGACGAAATACATCCCCAGCCAAACAGAAAAAGATCTAACACAAATGACAATATCACATCAATACAACACCCAAATAAATTTGCGCCACTAGACAACGAAACAATGGATACTGAAAACTCAGAACAGAACATACAGAAGAAACACAAACCACCTCCTATATACATTCAGGACGTTGTAGACTACCCTGTTATGCTTCTAAGTATTGAAACTGTCCTACAGCCAACAGAATTCTTCTGCAAAACCGTGACAAACAATGCAATTAAAATTAATACCAGCACCCCAGACGCATACCGTAGGCTAGTACACATGCTAAAACAAAATAAAAAAGCTTTCCATACATATCAGCCAAGAGAAGAAAGATCCTTTAGGGTAGTAATCAAAAACATTCACCACTCGGCTTCAACCGGAGATATTCAAGATGCTCTAGAAGAACTAGGCTTTGAAATCCGTGGAGTAACGAATATAAGAAGCTGGAAAACAAAGGAACCACTTCCAATGTTTTTCGTAGACCAAGCGCCAAACGAGAAAAATAAGGAAATATATAAGATCGAATTCCTACTGGGCACCAAAATCCTAGTAGAAGCACCACGAAAGAAGAACGTAATACCGCAGTGCCATAGATGCCAAGAATACGGGCACACAAAAACATATTGTAACAAGGCGTATTATTGTGTCAAATGTGCAAACAACCACCCGACACACATTTGTCAAAAAACCAAGGACACACAAGCCAAATGCGTACATTGTGGGGGACCCCATCCGGCCAATTATAAAGGCTGCTCGATATACAGAGAACTCCAAAAATCTAGGGGAAAACTAATAAACCAACCAACAAGCCAACCAAACACGCAGCCCCACGAGAATACTACTGAACACCCAAAACAAAGTAAAGTAAGAAACGACAACTCCAGCTATGCCCAAGCCACCCAATTCAACCTTAACAACAATAACAACTCAACAAACAACAGAGAAGATATAACCCTAGCACAATTTTTACACAGATTTGAAACCATGTTCCAGCAACTCATGAATCAGAACAGCTTAATGCTTAATATGCTTTCCACGCTAATCAAAAACTTCAGTAATGGATAGCTTAAGAATAGCATTATGGAATGCCAATGGCCTGACACAACACCGACACGAGGTAGAAATATTCTTGCACCAACATAAAATCGACATTTTGCTAGTATCGGAAACACATTTCACAATAAGGAATTACTTTAACATACACAAATATAAAACGTACCACACAAATCACCCGGATGGAACGGCTCATGGGGGAACAGCTATATTAGTCAGCGACAAAATTACACATTTCGAACTTGAAAAATACGAAAAGGAACATCTTCAAGCAACTACTATTAAAATGAAGGAAGGAAACGGCTCGCTAGTCGTTGCTGCAGTATATTGTCCCCCGAAACATGCAGTAAAGAAAACAGATTTTGAAGAATATTTTCAAACATTAGGGAACAGGTTTGTAGCCGGTGGAGATTATAATTCAAAACATACCCGATGGGGATCACGGCTGATTAACCCCAAGGGCAGGCAACTTGATCAAATGATAACTGACAAAAGCTACGAACCCATAAGCACGGGAAAGCCCACATACTGGCCTTCAGACCCAGCAAAAATCCCAGATCTGTTAGACTTCTTCATAACGAAAGGAATATCCTCGAACTACACCGACTTAACAGAATGTTTCGACCTATCGTCTGATCACTCACCTATCATACTCACAATCAGTGCAACAATAATTCACAAAGAACAAAAACCGACGCTGACCAATAACAAAACTGACTGGGAGCTATTCCGAAAATACTTAAACGACAGTTTAAACCTCAATATACCGCTGAAAACTGAAAACGACATCGACTCTGCAGTTGAACAAATAACTAAATGTGTACAAGAAGCGGCTTGGAAGTCAACACCCATAACAAAAACAAACAACGACACAATCACGAATTACCCAAAATACATTAGGGAAAAAATTTCCGCGAAAAGAAAAGCTAGGAAAAAATGGCAATACACTAGACATCCAAGTGACAAAAATATGCTGAATAAACTAAGTAAAGAGATAAAGAAACTATTACAGGAAATTAGAAATGAAACATTCCAAAATTATATCAGCAAATTGTCACCACATGCCCACGATGATTATTCGTTATGGAAAACTACAAAAAAGCTCAAGAGACCAAAACAATCAATTTCCGCAATACGAAAAGACAATGGAACATGGGCTAGGACAGATAAAGATAAATCAGAAGTTTTTGCTAAACATTTAGCCAACATTTTCACACCCAACGCATCGCAATCATCAGCTGAAGATGAAACTGCACTATTATCGTTCTTAGATGCTCCACTACAGCTATCCCCGCCAATAAAATATTTCTCAGTAGAGGAAGTAAAAGAAGAAATAAAATTGATGAATAATAAGAAAGCTCCTGGGCACGACCTTATAAATGCTGTAGTTCTCAAACAACTCCCAAAGAAGGCATTGGTCGCTATAGCAAATATCTTCAATTCAGTAATCAGAATCCAATATTTCCCAGTGCTATGGAAATTTGCTCAAATCCTGATGATACTTAAACCAGGAAAACCGGCTCATGAAGTATCCTCGTATAGACCAATATCCATGCTCTCTATCCTATCTAAGATACTAGAAAAATTAATACTGAAACGCTTAAAACCATTAATAGAAGATAACAACCTTATTCCTGAGCACCAGTTCGGTTTTAGAAACCAGCACTCTACTATAGAGCAAATCCACAGGATAGTTAATGCAATCGAAAGCAGCTTCGAAGAACAAAAATTCTGCGCAGCCGCCTTCCTAGATGTAAGTCAAGCATTCGACCGAGTCTGGCATGCTGGTCTCCTATATAAAATCAAACAAAATCTTCCTCACCAATACTACCTACTTTTTAAATCATATGTAAATGACAGATATTATCAGGTAAACTACGGCGACAGTTATTCTAAACATTATCGCATAAATGCTGGAGTCCCGCAAGGCAGTGTTTTGGGTCCAGTGCTTTATCAACTGTTTACTGCGGATCTACCTAGTGAAGATAACGTTATGACAGCTACTTATGCGGATGATACGGCATTCCTTGCGGCACACGAAGATCCAGCGGAAGCGTCGAAACTCCTCCAACAATCTCTGAACAAACTACAAACGTGGACAAATAAATGGAGGATCAAACTTAATGAAACCAAATCTGTTCAAATTACATTTACTAAAAAACACGCTTCATGCCCGGATGTAACCTTAAATAATCAAGTCCTGCCTGTGAAAAAGGACATTACCTATCTAGGCATGCACCTAGACAGAGGCCTAACCTGGAAAAACACCTATCCGCAAAACGAAAGCAATTAGACTTGAAAACTAAAAAAATGTATTGGCTCTTAGGTCGTAGATCCCAGCTTTCTCTACAAAGTAAAATATTGCTGTACAAGGTTATACTGATACCTATCTGGACATACGGTGTACAACTATGGGGTTGTGCGAATCAATCCAACATTAATTTAATTCAACGCTATCAAAATAAAACACTCCGTACCATTGCCAATGCTCCATGGTACATAAATAATGAAACTCTACACACCGACCTAAGAATAGACTACATAAAAGAAAAAATAAAAACATTCGCTACAAAATATAAGAGAAGGCTAAACTATCACCCCAATGCACTAGCAGTAAATCTCCTAAACTACGAAAACGAAACCAGAAGATTGAAAAGAAGAAAACCCCTAGACCTAAGTTCAAACTAAATTCAAAGTCGCATATATGTATTTTATTACATCATTGTAAAGTATAATGTAAAGAAGGACCACTGATGGGTGACACCTTCACGCATGCCAATAAACTTGTATCACATTTACTGGTTGGCCAATCTAGGCCAGTTGTAAATCAATGTTTAAATAAAAAAAAAAAAAAATAATACAGATGTAAGTGATTACGAGTTATTACACTATGGTAGTTAGTTATAATTATCACTAATTAATTAAATAATTAATGAGTTATAAAGTTATATCACTGCCTAGGAGCTATCCGTAGACACGTCCGCTCGCCACGATGTTGAACGGAGTATATTATTAGAAATATGAATAAAGTAAATGTATATTAAATTTCGAATTAGCGTGATCTAAAGAGTTATTTTGTTTATTTTAACGTTTAAATGCTAAAAGTGCAAACGCATTATGAATAATGAGTATACTGTTCGCCATTACGCTATCATAGTATTAATGTACGGTCGAGTGTACGACACAAGAGATTTAAACAAATCCTGGTGTTTTTGAACGAATATATGAAAATATGCTCCGAAGGTGCGTGCAATGCTTACATTGAAGTTTATAGTTGTTATTTTGAGCAATTATTAAATATGTATTACAAAAATGAATAAAATTATTTAACAAATTTAAAATAAAGAAAATTAATAACTGAAGTGCATATAGTTTTAAATAAAATGTACCCAAAAAAATATGAAGAACAGTCAGAATATATATATATATATATATATATATATATATATATATATATATATATATATATATATATATATATACAGGGTGTTCCACGACTCGACCGACAAACTTTTACCATATATTCCAGGGGTCATTACGATCAAAAAATGTTATATGACCTATAGATGAATTCCTCTTTGTTTCGGAGGTAGAAGGACTTCGTTCAACTGCATTTAAAACTACTTCTTCAGCGTGCCCATCTCCATCTCTTTCTACACGACGACGTGGAAAAAATCCTGTCTCTCTCTAGCAACGAAAAACGTTTGAAAAAGTTGTATGGTGAGGAACAATGCGATCTGGGTATCGCCTAAGGTACTCCGCAGCTGCAGCACGTCTACTTCCATTGCAAAAACCATACACGAAAACCATATCGGCATATTCTGCATTAGTAAAATGCGGCATAATGGCTTAAATTAATAAGACAGCACAAAAATCATTCAGCATTAACTACGATAGTAAACACGTCATTAAACTGTTTTTTTTTGTTAAACAAATCCGTCAAGGCTAACTCAATTATCATTTTTTTTTAATTTTTTCGATATCTCCGAAACAAAGAGGAATTCAACTATAGGTCATATAACATTTTTTGATCGTAATGACCCTTGGAATATATGGTAAAAGATTGTCGGTCGAGTCGTGAAACATCCTGTATATATATATATATATATATATATATATATATATATATATATATATATATATATATATACAGGGAGGAAACGAACTTAATGTCATAAATTTAAGGCTGGGTAGTATGACATGTGTAGATTATGAAACAGAAAGAATTTTTTAAAAATTCGCATATTTAAGGGTAGTTTTTATGAAACTAACATTTTTGGTACCACTGGACCACTGGCAACGCATTTGCATTATTTTATCTATTACACAATTATTTTCGTTAAAAATGCTATTTAATTTAATTATTAAGAATAATATCTTATACAACTAATTTTGAATGTATTTTTGAGAACCATATTTTTAATGAAGTATGAACTAAAACAGCAGTAAAAAAAAGTTTCCTTAAGAAAAGTCGAATTTTCGTTTTTCGAATTTTGAAAAAAAATTTCAGTTTCGTAATCTACACATGTCATACTACTCACCCTTAAATTTATGACATTAAGTTCGTTTCCACCCTGTATATATATATATATATATATATATATATATATATATATATATATATATATATATATATATATATACGAGTTCATTCACATTCCCAACATTTGGACGATAGTTCTTTACGCCGCAGCTGTAATAATAATTATTTATTTAATAACCAAAAGGCTGAGAATACAAATACAAAACCGACGTTCATCGAAGAAGACTGAAGACATCGAAGTTCAACATCCAGGGTGTGCTTCCTTCTTCATACCTCTCATAATATGCTTAGTTAGATTTATTATGTAATGTAGCTTGACTCTTTGAGGAATTGCAGTATCTCAGTAGTCTGTATTCAGAGGTTATATTTTAAAGACATAAATTAAGGTTTTTAAGAATAAATAAACTTTTTAAAAAGCGACTTCTATTGTCTCGATATTTAACTGGCTCAGTCGACTGTAGGATTGCTTAAACGAATTAGCGCACATAATTCGTTTCACTTCAGTGATTCATTTAGCAACGACCCCTTAATCTAGAGACAAATCAAGTCCTCCATCGAACCACTTCCTAGGGCCTGCCGAAGCTTCTGGGCAAATGAAGCGAGTGCTACTATTTCTGCTGTGAGTACACTTATGTCACTTAGAGAAATTTCTAATATAAACTCGGACTCGAATACAAGTTCTGAATCCGATCCCGAAGATCGTACCCAACTAACAAATTCTCAAACTAAAATCCCATTTCGTTTGAAACAATCTACACTGACCGGCACGGAAAACGGGCCATTTTTTTTAAGAAATAAATGTTAATTTCTCTTTATTTGAGTACGTATTACAATATGTTACCATTGCTATATGTTTATTAGGCTTCCTCGAAGTTACATCCATTACAACTATTACAAACATTACTAATTTACTCAAATATTAATATTATTTGCGCATCACAACGAAATAATGAAATTCATAAAATGTGTAGTTGGCTCTTATACTGGTTTTATTTGTTCAATCATTTGTTTTATTGCTTGTTTGTCATTTTAATGCGTTCGAAATGTCTTTAAGCGCAGAAACTGTAGCTTCTATTGTCGCATTACTTGAAGATGGAAGAAATCAACGTTACGTTGCTAACACATACAACGTATCACGAAGTACTGTTCAGCGCGTTTACTCGCGTTTTTTGGAAACTGGTTTGTACTCTAGAAGATCTGGAAAAGGTCCTCGAAGACGCACCAATAATCGTGACGACCGTTTTATTGTTTCGACAACACTCCGAAATCGCCATGCAACTGCTGTGGAGACCCGAAACACACTACAAAAAGTACGAAATGTCAATGTAAGTGAATGTACTATTCGAAGAAGATTGGAAGAAGCAGGACTTCGAGCAAGGCGGCCCGCTAAGGGACCAGAACTCCTCCGACAACACCGAGTAGCTCGATTGCAATTTGCTAGAGATCACATAAATTGGTATGAAGGCGATTGGAGTCGAGTATTATTTACGGACGGGTCAAAATTTTGCTTGAGGTCTTCAGATGGACGTGAAAGAGTGTGGCGACGAAATGGAGAACGTTACGCATCGTGTACTTTCAACAACACGGTTAGTTTCCAAAGAAGATCAGTCATGGTGTGGGCTGGGATATCTATTGAGTCCTGAACGGATTTATACATTGTACCTAGGGAATCACTGACCGCCGATAGGTACATTAGAGAAATTCTAGACGAATATGTAGTCCCATATGCTCCTTTTATAGGTGATAATTTCATACTAATGCATGATAATGCGCGTCCTCATGCCGCTGCAATCGTGAACGACTACTTAAATGACGTTAACATCCATCGTATGGTATGGCCAGCGCGGAGTCCAGATCTGAATCCAGTTGAACATTTGTGCGATATACTCGGCAGAAAAAATCGGAATCGTGTGCCTGCTCCCAGCATCTTGTAACAACTTCAGGAAGCACTTTTACAAGAGTGGAATGATATTCCTCAAGAGGACATTAGACAGCTCATCTGTGGTATGCCTCGACGAATAACTGAGGTTATACAAGTTCGCAGGGGCAATACGCGTTATTAGTTTGTAATTTTAACATTTATTATGTCTTTATTCATTATTATTCAACACATTATTTAAAGAATTAAAATTGTAAATTTAGCCTAAATTTATGTTGTTTGATAATAAACAACGTTTAGATACCTAAAACTATATTTTAATAATGCGAATTAATCTTTCCCATACTCTAATTAAAAATTATACATAATTATACAAACTAAAGGTGGGATATAATTAAAAAAATAAATGGCCCGTTTTTCGTGCCGGTCAGTGTATTTTACAAGCCACAGCAAACAAAATTACAATGATAAACGAATTAAAGAAAGAATACTTAGATATGATACCCAAATTCGGGGGTGAACGCGAATTCTACCCAGATTCATTGAAATATGTAAAAAAAATAGTTACAAAATTTTACAATACAACTAACACGGCAGAATTACAAAATGAATATCTGATTAGTACTATATTGTCAAAAATAAAAGACGAAGTAGCCATAAACATATCTAGTTATGTAATTAAAACTTGGAAAGATTTGAAAACTGCTTTAGTGAACACATACGAGGATTTTTTCGATAAAATTTTTGACTCGTCTCATAATTGATTTTGTCAATTATTTGGGCTAATAAAGTATTAGATATTTTTAGAAGGTAAAAATGTTGATAACATACATGAATATAATCTATATGTAGTGCTGTCCTCATTTATAGATAAATTTTGATACTCTAGGTCCTAGAGTATCAAAATTTATCTATACCTAGAATCTAGGTACTATCCGAAATACGTGATAAATTTATTTTTCATTGGTTTTTTTTTAATCATTTTTTTCTTGTTCTACATGAGAGCAAAATACAGGACTAGAATATCTGCTCAGTTTCTGGTCATCCGCAGTGGATTTACTTTGGACTTACAGGCATGGTTCAAAAATCAGGAAAAAAACCATTCCTGCCATTCCCATGTGGTGAATCAACGAAAATCCAGGATGATATAGCACGACTATGGTTACTGTTATCAGATTTCTTCATGTTTCTAACCAGAAAATATGAATATAAGATATAATATCATTTCTCATAGATCTTCAATACAGAGGCATTGGAGATATGGTAACGAAGAAGAATATTAAATATTTTTGAAAGGTAAGTGTTGATGGTCTAAATCAGGGTTTCTCGACTTGGGCGGTATTCCCACTAGTGGGCGATTTCCGATTTTTGGTGCGCGGCAGACATTATTAGTATTTATCTGGTAATTTGAAAATTGAAGAAAGAGCAGATCATCGATTTTTTTTAAACATAACCAAATTTAAAGTATTTTTCCACTACCGATATCTTAAGTATAGGCTATTAAGGCGTTATTTGTAGAAACGTATGTTTATTTTACCGTCAAGGTATTAGTTTCTATTGACGACGGGACGTAAGTAGCTCCCATATTTCCAAAAGCAGCTCCCTTAGTCCATATTTTATTATATACCAACAATTAAATATATTTTAAACTTGTATGAAACATTTGCTCATTGTAATAAAATGAGACAGATGGCAGCGTTTTACTTCTTTCTTTTTTAATTTCCCAAGGAAAACTAAGACCCTTTGTTTGAATGTATCAACCAAAGATAAAAAATAAATAATCGGTAGTGAAACAAATCTGACATGTATAACTCGAAAGATAAATATCTTTGACCAGTCTCTGACTGAATTGCCAGCCTTTGCTTCACTCGGGTGACATTCTCGATTGGTAAATACTATTTACCTCTCTTGTAGCATAAATAACTATTGTTAATCAATATCAAATGCAAGACACTCATATTTTCTTTTTAGGATACAGAACAACGTGATCAATTTGATTTTTGTGGCCCATTAGTTGCAATAATTTTTTATATTTCATTTCAAAATACAGTGCATTAAAATTATTACGAATTATGTGTGGGCGAAAATAAAATTGCGTCACTTTAAAATATGAAAAAGTGGGCGGTAAACAAAAAAGGTTGGGAAACCCCGGTCTAAATAATATTAATAGGCATCATCTATATTTAGTGCTGCCTACATTGACAGATAAATTTAGATCTTCTGGATATTGTCCGAAATAAGCTATGAATGCCACAGTTGCTAGTCTAGTATTTTTTACAGTTTTTTACTATTTTTCCGTGATTTTTCTTCTTTTTATTATTGTAATTTTTTTGTCCCATAGGACTGGAAACTTTTACTTTTACAGAACTAAAAAACTCTGTTTAGTAACTGTTCATCCCCTGTGGATTATCTTATGAACATGATTCCTGCCATTACCACTCGGTGAATCAATAAAGTCATAAGATTCCTCGTCAGGTTACCTGTACCAACTCTCCATTTCTCTAACCAGGCAACATAAGCTCTGCCAGGCACGACCATCATAAAAATAAGGTAGGATAATAAGGAAAACCCAACAAAACAAGAAAATATAAATCCGTAAATATATGAGTACTTTCTCTCATCACTTTTACTATATGAGGTCTCGTTGTCGCGTGCCTGAGTGTCTGATCACGAATCTAGGGAAGATTTTAGGTAAATGCTTCAAATAAAAGTTATAGAGCTTAAAATTCTGTATCTGAATCAATAAGCAAAATCAATTTTACATGCTTTATAACGGCAGAAATTAGGTATGAAAATGTCGAAAATCACCCCAGAAATAGCAATAGTCATGGAATTGAACAGATAAATTAACAAATGTTTGACGTTTTATATGTTAAGTTAGGTTAATATATTTTAATTAGGTATTATTTGTAATATGTTCAAGTGAACAAGTATCTATTAATTTAAATAAATATTTTATCATTTTAACAAAAATTACAAATAATAAAAATAAATTAAACTAGCTTGACAGATAAATCGAATCGCTAACATTTGTTCATTTTTATTTTCAGTATTCCATAGCAATTATTATGGGGTGATTTTTGACTTTTTCATACCTAATTTCTGCCGTTATAGAGCATGCAAAATTAATTTTGTTTATTGATTCTGATGTAGAATTTTATATTCTACAATATTTATATAAATATGTTTTACCTGTTCCGGTGTCGCTGTCAACACCCTGTATAAAAGGAAATAAAAACACTCTAGATGAAATAGATCAGTGTATAAACAGTTTTTTTTGTGTACTGTAAAATTAGAAATAATTAATTAAATTGTATTTTGCATTTGTTTATTTTCTAGATAAAGTAACTTTCTCTTTTATTAGCTCTTTTAGAAATGATACTGTCATCGAAAATAAGCATTTAAAAAGATATACTCTAAGAAATGGCACGTTAAACACAAACCCAAATATAATATAACAAATTTTACTATTACTACCACCTACCAGTAACAAAATTGATGGAAAACTACTCGCTGAATTTATTAAAAAATTAACACGTATTTTTTCGTAACAATACACCCAATTGTGTTTACATAAATCTTATTTGCAGATCGCGGTTTAAATAGAGTAAATGATTGTACTTACCGGTACCGATAAATAGAATATCTGCATGCCTGATGCCTTCGTCTAAAACACACATTTTCATAAATCTTCGTATTTCATTTTAAATATTAATTAGAACAATATCACTTAATACAGAATAATATACGTACGTCCACCCACTGTTGTATATCACAGGAAACCATTCCATATGTCCTAGCATCTGCTAACCACTTTAAACTTGTTTCAATAGGCACAAAGTAAACGCTAATCACACAACTCAATATCTTAGACTCGGGACGCAAATAAAGGTAGACACATACGTACAGGCAATCCTCAAGGAAAAAGTGTTCAGTCCAGGCCTTGAGGATTTCCTCAACCGAACCCTTGCTCACAGACGGGTCGGGATTCCTCAAGGTTTTCCTTCAACCTTCAGTCCTTGACTAGGCGTCATCGGATGACGATACTGCTTAGTTGCTCTAGAGTGGGTTAAAATACGCGAGAAAAACACATGGAAAGAAGTGTATGATGCAAGTAATGGCTACTAACAAGAAGATAATACTCTCATATAAATATCCTTTTAGAATTGAGGGCGTTCCCTAAAGATTAGTACAACTATTTGAGGATGGCCGAACAAAGCTAATTACATTTACTATCATTAATTTAAAAAAATACTGTAATGCGAGTTACTTCCCCCCATGAAAGACTTACAGTGACGCAGCATCTTTCATGGCATTCGGCTAAATCTCTTTCAGTTTTGTTGTCAATTTAGCATATACGGCGTCTTTTTTTATTTCTGTCGTGGTAATATTTATAGTTTATTTGCCAAAGGCAAGGCTCATACTTTCATATAGTTTTATGAAATTGTTTAAAAATTCCTGCAGGCCTCAAGACCTGGACTGTACAGTTCAGTCCTTGAGGACTTCCTGTACGTGTGTGGCTACCTTAAACATTCCGGCACCTATATATTTCGACATCTGCCAAAATATGATTGGCTATAACAAAATAGTTCAACCAATATTTTGACAGGCGCCAAAATCAGTATGTGTAAATTGCATTTATAACGTTGGTTAAAGATTTAGTGTTAATTTTGACAGTAAGGTACAGTAAATTTGACACTACTGTTTACACTATCGTTTTGGTACAAATACACGGAGCATTATTGTTGATATTTACACTATACACTGTAACTTCATTTTATAAACAGTTATTGTTCATTACATCCTAGAAGTACTCATTTGAAGGCTAATGTGATTGCAATGATGACAGATTTTTATTATTTTAGACACATTCCAAAATAATATATTAAATTAACAAACATTTCTTTTTATTTCAGATGTAATGGTAATCAAAAGGTATATTTAAATTGCTATCCATAAAAGATTCAACGTCTGGATAGAAAATTATATTGCAGTAAATGAAAGATTAGAAAAAAAATATTAATGTAAGTCTTTTTCTTTATTATTGCCGAATAATAATTTATAATGATGAATTAAACAGAATCGCTTTGAATACAAACATGTAAATAAACAAAATCTGATGTATATTTCTGATGAAAAGTAAATATATGATGGAATATTTTTACTAATTCGTCATTGTTTCAGATTAGTCCGAAGAAAAATACAAAATCTGTAGTAACTGATGTAAAATAAAACTGTAATTATAATCTTAAATGATTTGAAGATAAAAACAATGTAAGTTTCATTTGCAATTACTGTCAGAACATTACTTATAATAATGAATTAAACAGATTCACTTTAAATGTAAACATGTCATTGTTTGAGATTACGATAATTAATCTGAAAGAAAATACAAAATTTGTAGAAAATTCTTCCAAATACTGACGCGGAACCATTTTGTAATACAACTTTGAGTTATCTAAAGAAAAAAATCATGATTGTACATATTTTTAATTGGGATTAAGTTTCAGATTAGTCCGAAAAACAATACAAAGTCTGTAGGAAATACTATGAGACTCCAATGCGAAACGATATTGTAATAATAAATATTACAAAATTTCGTCGTCGTTTACAACTTCTGAATCAGCTTCAATGAAGCCATCGTCAGAAGTTGTAAACTGGTGAAACATGACGAATCTTTGTAATATTTATTATAATGTTTATTTCACGGACAAATTCAAATATTTACAGAAAAAAATATGGAAATGTTTTTTATTAGAATTAAGTTAATCTTCATTTTTTAAATTTTATTTACAGTTCAGCTCGACTTTTTAATTGTTAATATTAAAAATGTTAACAAACTGCAAAGAATTACTTTACTGGAATATTAGTTATTGAGTCATGTTTCTGTAGAAAGTAATACATTTTAATTGACTAATTATTACGTCATTGATTGAAATTTATTTTTCTCTAATATCTAGTTTTGTGATTTTTGCATTTTTCATTATTTTTCAAATAGCTGCATTTAGATTAATACCGAAATCGATTGAATTTTGAAAAAGATTTATACATAAACCTCTCAAAGACACTATTAATGCAAAGAATAAATAATAAAAATAATAATTTATGTATATTTGTATTATTATTATTAATAGGTTGAAATCTTTAAGCGCTAGTCACAATTTTTTATCGTATTATTGCAATTATTCTCTCTTTAAATTTATTTTACTTTACAGAGAGATACAAAACTATCACTGATAAGACGTAACAGAGCTGTACGAGCAAAAGTGTAAGGTAGGATTCTGTTTTTATACTAACTTGTATTTTGTAAATATTTTCTTTCTGCAGATGTCACACATTTTTATGAGAGCTTTTGTAAATGTTACTAGTAGTATAGCTGGAATCGTTCCAGGCCAGGAAGTGACGTCACATCGAACTCGATGGCATGTGTCCATCCAAGTCTACCATTCTTCGTTTCCGGTGTTACTTCTTACACAACCCCGTATATCTATGACACCCCATAATGTATAACTTCTTGCAAAACCCTTAACTTTAAACACCCCATAATGTTATTACATCGTACTCGATGACATGTGTTCATCCGCGTCTACCATTCTTCGCACCCCGTAATGTATAATTAGCGGGTAATCATCCCACCATTTCTTCGGAAATTTACCCCACTTACCATCAATTTGAAGTGGGGTGCAAGCCATAATAAACTCTATAGGTAAACGGAAATTTCTTTACATATGAATATCATATTATCAGCTTCAAATATTTGAAACCCTAGTAAATCTACTATGCAAGCAGTCATGTTTATAGTTTTCAAAGTTCAGAAATGAAATGTCTCTGTAGAATTCTATATATACTAGAGTTATATTATTAGTGTTATTTTTTTATTTGAGGAAAAATAAACTGTTTTCGTTATAAATTTTCATTCAACATTAGTTTTACTTATCCAGCTATTATGTTTATTTTCGAATCCAAGCCATTTAACAAGTACCATATCACCCTTCTGTTTTAGAATTTTTTCAACAAGATATACATCAGGATACTTTACTTTATGTAATTCATATTCATAAAATCCCCCTTTTATAATTTGCCCCGACTGATCTTTAAGAATATAAGTAATAGGATTTGTTAATTGAACCGAATATATAGCAAAAATTTCGTTAGACCAATTAGGAGTATAACCAAAAGCTCCTCTATATTTGCTTATACGCACAAAATTACCCACTTTAAATTTTGCTTTCCCAACCATTTTAATATTACTGTAAACACTGTCAAGAAGTAATTTTTCATTCTTTTTACTAACATTAATAGGTTTCATATTAATAGTTCTGTGTTTTGTATTATTATACATTTCCGTAAGTTTAGGCAATAATCTCAACCACTTGTACGTACCTTGCAAACTAAACTCTTTCCATATCATTGATTTTAAGGTACGATTAACTCGCTCAACAACAGATGCCTTTGTAGTACTATAGCTTGAATAATGATTAATATGAAATGTACTCATTAAATTTTGAAAATTTTGATTATAATATTCTTTTCCGAGCTCAGTTTGTAAATTTTGAGGAATTCGATTACTACTAAGCAAAATACTTTTCATAGCAGCTGAAATTTCAGAACCTGTTTTGTTTTTCACGGGCTTGGTCCACAAAAATTTGGAAAAAACATCAATTACAACTAAAATGTAGCGATAGCCTTTATTTATTCTAGCATAAGGAATCATTTCAACCAAATCAGCCTGGAATAAGTCATCTATTCCTTTTGTAATTACACGCCTTCTATGAAAGTTCACTCGCGCTGGTCTATGTAATTCTTCCACAATTTCACGTTTAATTTTCGACATAGTTAACAGGTGTTTCCATTACAATTTCCATATATAATTCACTAGTTCTTAAGGTCATAGGACTGGGATATATTGTCAATTTATCCCCCTTTACAACATGTTTATTAACTATTATTGAGATACGGGGTTCGTTATTAATTCGATAGTTTAGTAGTTCCTTTGGATTATTTAAATTAATTTGTATTATTTTACCGGAACAAGGTAAATTGTAAAAAGATAAATTAGAACTATTTATTATATTATAATTAGTACCTTGTAGTTTTAATTTTAAATTAATAACAATGCTGGATTTTAAATTATTTTTCAAATTAATCAATTCTATTTGGAAATTATTTTTTAGTATATTTATTTTGTTTATACAATCTAATTCTAATTCTTTAATTTGACTTGAAACAAGAGACTTTATTAGTATACGTTTTAGTTTTATGATGCTCGATATGACGTCCAAATTTGTCAAGAGTCATTATTGAAATGTCGCTATTTTATAACACCCGCTTCTTTTAATTCCTCAATTATTGATATAATTTCATTATCATGACCTGTATGGCCTGCATCACGTGATGCAATTAAAAGTCGTAGTCTATCAACCAATTCATTTACATTATCCCAGTATACATACTCCACTCGTCTTTGAGTTAATTTTTTTAAATAACTTCCACCTGAGGTGGAACTTGATTTTTTAGATATTAAAATTAATTTTTTAGAAGGTGGAGCAACTTTCTTCTGAGGGACTAACATTGGGGCAATGACTGAAGTATACTTCTGAGATCTATTCCCAGAAAGTTGGTTGCTGTCACTATAATGTCGACGGGCTGCATTCGTTCTTTTTACAATATCAATATAATTTTTACTATCGGCCTCAGTGTAGCCCAAGGGTTGCTTTTTAAATAAGAGCTCATATAAACCTGGTGTTCCGGCATACTTTAGATCTTGTATAATTATATCTTTATCCACAATTTTTAACTCGGAATCACCTATAAAAAATTTATCAGTAGACACATCATGACGTACGCCATATTTGAAATCAAATGAATCTTTGTCATCTGTTAACATTTCCTCAACGTATTGTCGAGGTAATGGATCGTACTGGTCTAAATACTCCCTGAATGAGGGCTCCTGAGTTAAATTAAAAATATCTTCTCTAGTAATTGATGGGTGACTTTCAATTATGGATGATTGATTTTCAATAAATACGTCATCGTCATCCCCACCGTTATCTATTGATTCTGCCACTACACTTGTTTCTAAAAATTTAGGACCCAATAAAGTTTTATTTTTGTCAGATATTTCCTCCTCCTTTACTTCTTCTTTCGGTTCACTTTTAACTTCATTTTTTATATTGGCCATTGGCAAATTAACTGCAATATCTTTTAAAGATTTGATTATTGGTTTATACTGCGTTTCTAATCCAATTTTTCTATGTAATGCATCAAGCCTAAGGTTCCTAAATTTCTGCTTAATAATATTCCTAGTATTAATTATATCCTTTGTTAATTTTTCATTCATTTTTAAATTGTGCACAATAATGCCAAAACTAATACAACAGCTTTGGAACAGATGTTAAAAAACAGACCTGATAACAGATAACCCGATCTGAAACAGATGTTAACATAACAGAGCTTTTATTTGTAGAAACAGGTAAAAACAAATCCAAAAGCAGATAACCAGATAAAAAAAAACAGATCTAATATCAGTATAAACAACTTAAAACACGAATAATTTAAATTTAATCTGTTACTGTTCTTTTTAACTTATTTCAGATGTTTACCTTACGACAGCTAACCACCAACTGAGGCCTCTCAGCTTGTGACACTGTTATTTATTTTAATATACTGATCAAAGCCTTTACGGTAACGCCCACTATTTAAGTCACTTTCTTTATTAATAACTACAAAACCATACTTGTCACGCCAGCAAAAAGAACAAAGGTCCTTAAACTTTTCATATGGTATATCTGTATTCACGTGATCAGTATATACATGTTTTAAATTCATATCATCTTGTTTAAATAATATTAATAGGTTAACATTATCTCGTATAAGATGTTTGGGGATTTTGGTATACGTTTGACATAAATAAAAACAGTCTATAGCCTCATGGCGACCCATACAAAAGTATTCTCTAATTACATCCTGTTTATGGCACGCTACATCATCAAATATAAACACTGAGTTGCATTGCGCTTTGCAGGGTTTCTCAATATCTACGTTTTCATTATATGTAAAGTAACCTATTCCTTCAATAGGTTCTAGTAACATTTGTAAATACTGATATTTAGGCTGGAATAATGACTTTGAGTATACATAGACATTTGAAAAACGTAAACCATTTTTATGCCCCAAAAGCGCAATCATAACATTTGTCTTCCCGCATCCAGAAGGACCTGATATAATACATCTAACTATATCTGGTAACAATGTACTATGGCGTGGCTCACTACTAGCATTATTAAAATCATAATTTTTGACCTCAAGGTAATTATTTTGCTTTATTGTCTCCATTTTGCTATAAATAAGGATGCAAACGTTACTCCAGCACAATTCGTCACTGACTGCGTAAAAGGTAGAACGTGTTCTCTTTAAATAGTAATGATGAGGGTGCAAAAAAAGAAGAAATCTGACGTAGTCAACCGCGCGCGAAAAGCAATAAAAGCAAATAGCAACGGTTCCGATTTAAATAAATCTGCAACAACAGCTCTACGAACGGTCAAGAGAATAAGGCGAAAAAATAAAAATCAAAGAGTTATATCTGTACCAAAAACAGGAGGATTCCTTCCGTTAATTCCAATTTTTGCCGGCTTGAGCGCTCTAGGCGCACTTGTGAGTGGAGCTGCAGGCATTGCAAAAGCTGTTCACGACGCGCAAGCTGCCACAAAACAATTGGAAGAAGCTCAACTCCATAATAAAATGATTGAGGCCATTGCTATGGGCAAAGGTCTCTATTTAAAACTATATCAAAAGGGACTTGGACTATATTTAAAAAACTCCCAATAGAATTGCCATCACGGGCATTAAGTAATATTGATCTTCAAAAATATGCAAAGAAGCTGAAAATTGCATTTTTTAGAGGGGTATTCATGAGAAATAATCTGCCCACAAAAGCAAATCGTAACGAATGCGCCATTGTTAATTTGGATAGTAATGATGGGCCGGGGTCGCATTGGGTCGCTTATAAAAACGTAATAATTTAGTTATATATTTTGATAGTTATGGAAACCTAGCGCCACTAAAAGAACTAGTTAATTATTTTGGAAACAAGTGTTCAATACACTTAGTACCACCCTAATAATAGTGTAAAATGCGGTCACTTGTGCTTAGCATTTCTATATAAACATTAAAAATCCTTATTACTCCTCAGAATTAATTTAACCGCCATGTCATACACATTTACGCTCTTCAGTACTAATTCAATTATAACTCAAACCTTTTCTCCACCGATTATACTCGACGAGGATTCGGAGTATGTCCTCGGCTTAATAAATTTTGAAGTATATAATGCGATACCAAATATTGAAAATAATAAATTTTATATTGATAGTCAAACAATTACTATTCCAGAAGGTTCTTACGAAATTGAAGATATATATAAATTTTTATCCAAAAAGTTAGATGCAGGTACCGAATTAAACATAGTAGCAAATAATAATACTCTTAAGTGTGAAATTAAAAGCAACAAGGATATAAATTTTGTACCAAAGGATTCAATCGGTAATATTCTAGGATTTAATCCTCATCGATTAAAGGCTAAAAAATTACATGAATCTGACAACCCAGTTTCTATAATTAAAGTAAATGCAGTGTGTATTGAGTATAGCATAACTACAAATTCTTATTCAAATAGTAGAAATGTGCATATAATTCATGAATTTTTCCCGCGTGTACCACCAGGATTCAAAATTATAGAGGCTCCAAATCAAATAATCTATCTACCAATCAGCACGCGAGTAATAACTTCTTTAATCCTTAAAATAGGTGACCAAGACGGAAAGTTAATTAATTTTAGAGGAGAAGTCATTACGGTAAGACTACATCTTAAAAAACAAGATGGGAATAATTTTTAATTATAGTGCTCGCAAGCATATAAATACTGTTCGAAACTGTAATTACATCAGTCGAGAGAAGACTGTTGAGGGGTTAACACCCGTCAATTATAAGTTTTTAAAATTACTTGGGTTTAAAGTTCGATCTGGAAACAATAAACGGAAAACCGAATAAAATCATTTATTATTTGGTTTGGAGTTCATTACAAAAAGTCCAAAAAAATATTCTTTGCATTCATCAATCAAAATGAACGATAATATATTGAATGTGTCAGAAAAGGCCTTATTTGATGATTCAATTAGTCATGCGGAAAAGCACACGCACCAACCGTATGCTTCCACAACTTTAAACAATAATGATGAGATTCGCATTACAATACAGCAACAAGACTTGTACACTCTTCCGTGGAATAGTTTATTTTATATAGAGGGTGAACTTCTCACGCATAATAATAAAGTGTCAACCACAGCTAAATTAATTAACAATGCATTTGCATTCCTATTTAATGAAATTCGATATGAAATTGGAGGAATGGTAATAGATAGAGTTCGAAATCCCGGAATAACTTCAACTATGAAAGGTTATGTCTCTTACAATATAAATGAGAGTAAACGTTTACAAAATGCTGGCTGGTTACCTTTGGTTGATACAAAACAGATAGTTGATGGTCACGGTAATTTTAATGTGTGCATCCCCCTCAATATGCTCTTGGGATTTTGCGAAGATTTTAAACAAGTTATCCTAAATCTACAACAAGAATTAGTTCTCATGCGAAGCAGCACTGATATGAATGCAATTGAAAACAGCGCCGCCAATGAAAATATGAAAATTGAATTAAGTAAAGTTTATTGGAAGATACCACATATTTCGGTAGCAAACGCAGTGCGATTGATTCTTATGAAGTATATAGAGAAGAGTATTAATTTGGAGATAGCTTTTCGTAGCTGGGAACTTCATGAATATCCACTCCTGCAGAAAACGCAACGTCACTCCTGGCCAATTAAAACTACAACACAATTGGAAGGTGTTTCCATTTAGTGTTTAGTCATTTTTGGATTTCAAACAGATCGCAAGAATAAGTTTAATAAGGACATGAGTAAATTTGATCACTGTAATTTGAGTAATATTAAGCTGTATTTAAATTCTGATATGTACCCATATGATAATTTAAATTTGAATATTAAAAATAACCATTGGGCTATGTTATACGAAATGTACACTCAATTTCAGTTGTCTTACTATGAACGACCATGCGAGCCTGTATTCACATCTCGTGAATTTATCAATACAGCACCGCTGGTAGTCATAGATTGTTCACATCAGAGTGAGACATTGAAATCGGGTAAGGTTGATATAAGATTGGAATTTGAAACTAATGAAAATGTGCCTGAAAATACAGCTGCTTATTGCTTAATTATACATGATAAAATAATTAACTATAATCCATTAACAAATATTGTTAGTAATATGTAATTTTTTTAATGTAAAATAAATGTTTTAGAATAATTCTAATTTATAAATAAATGAATGTTTTTCTACATCCTCCTCACCATCATTAGTTATCTCCTCCATATTTATTTCAGATTTAAAATTTGATTCATCATTTAATTTTATATCTATGCCGCTTTATTGTTATTTACGTCTAAAGGTTAAAAGAAAAATACTACACCTGAAGACAAAGTTTATTTTTAAGGGCGTAATACTTCTAAAATTCATATAATTTTTTCTTTAATATTAATAAAAACCTCATCCCCAAAGAAAATAATTTCTTATAATACAATGTTAATTCTTCGTTGTTATATTTTAAAATTGCTTTGGTGTACAGTTTATAATAAAAATTGTGTTTACCAAAAATAATTAACCGCATTATTAGAGGAAACAGGAAACCCGCGTTATCAAAAAATAAATAATTATCAACATTTTTAGAGGAAACAGGAAAACCACGTTATCAAGAAATAAATAATTAACCACATTTTTACAGGAAACCGGAAAACCGCGTTATCAAAATAAAAATAATTATCAACATTTTTAAAGGAAACAGGAAAACCGCGTTATCAAGAAAATAATAATTAACCACATTCTCAAAGGAAGCAGTTTTCTTTATCAAAACCACAAATTCGTGTTTGTTTTAGTTTTAAAGAAAGGTGTGCCTCCCGTGGCTTATGTAACAAAGAGGGCATGCCCACATAACGCTAATCCCCTCGAATGCTGGGCCTACATTTAAATCACCTCGAATAAAATAAGCTTTGTATCCAGCATTTATAAGACATAAAGTGGTGTGTCCAGATGGATTCTGGAACACACCACTTATATCTATTGTATTCCCATCATCATTATATTCATCCGACTGGTACCCGGTATCACTTTCAACATCGGGGCGGTAAATTGGCTCATTGTTCGTAACAGATCGGTGAATATTTAATATATTGGCATTCATATTGAATGCAATGTTGTCTTCGTCGTCCTCAACATCGTTAACATTCACGAGGAATGCAACATCATCCCCATTCTCACTCTCACTGTCACTGTCGTCACTATCGCTAATAACAATAACGTCGTTATCTTCATCGGCCATCATAATACACGCACACAAACACAATTTAGAAAACAATTATAAAGTATAACTGGAAGTAGGTACAAAAATCTTTACTTTTATAGCAAACAAAATTTAAGTAAGTGATATGACTAGTAAAAAGTAGGGGTAATAGTTTTTGTATAGCAAATTATTTTCTGTGAAAAAGCGGTTAATTAATTTTTAAAAATTTAAATTTAATAAACATTTCCTTTCAAGTTTAAAAAAAACAGAAGGCTAATAATTTTTATCTAATTTACTTTCGATAAACCCTTCCTGTTGAATTTTAAACAAACAGGAATTCGTGGTTTTGATAAAAAAAACTGCTTCCTTTAAAATGTGGTTAATTATTTTTTAATAAAAATAAACTGAATGTCAAGCAAATATTTTATCAGTTCGAGTAAAACAGTAAACCAAGCAAGACATAAACAATTACAGTAATACCTGAACTGCTAAATGACTTTTTTAACACAGTATATAGAAAACAAAGTAAGTATCATAAAATATATTTATAATAATTTTATTTATTTTTGTTTTGTACAGAACATAATGAGAAATGAAAAAATACGGTTAGCTTCATTTCACAACTGGCCTAATAAATTTGTAAGCCCAATATCATTAGCAAAAGCCGGATTTTTTTACACGGGTTTTCTCGACATAACAAAATGCGCCTATTGTAATCTTCAAATATACAACTGGGAAATAATCGATGATCCTATTGAAGAGCATTTAAAGTACATGTCTGTTTGTTGTAATATTCAATCACTAACAAAACAAAATAAAAATAATAATGATAATACAAATTATTGTTGTAATCTTAAATGTTTTGTAAAACCTAGGACAGAGGTTGATGGAATAGTATGCAAAATATGTAAGTCATCTTGTTTTTGTCGTTGTGAATGTAAAACATGGTTATTAAATAAAATTCATGAATAATTGCAATGTATCTATACAAATTGTTATTAATAAATATTATATTAAAATATACAAAATATATATTATTCACCTCTCCTCTTCATATAATTAAAAACTTGGTTGGAGCGCCAGATTCCAGATCCCAGATTTCAGATCCCAGATCTCAAATTCCAAATTCCAATTTGCAGCGGCGGGTCCGACCAATTGCAGATCAGGCGCACATGTACACGAGTAGTTGGAGGTTGGAGTCGTCGCAGCCGCCATTACTGACGCCATCTTTTTTTTTCAAATTGGCGGCGGCGGTGGGTACTCGCAAACGGCATTGCTAATGTCATCTGCGGGTACTCGCAGCTGTCATTGCTGATGCTGCTGGCGCCATCTTACAGGTATGAAAAGTACGTCAAGGGGATAATAATTAAGGGTTGCGCAAAAAGTAATACATTATGGGGTGTTTAAAGTTAAGGGTTGTGCAAGAAGTTATACATTACGGGGTGCGAAGAATGGTAGACGCGGGTGAACACATGTCATCGAGTACGATGTAATAACATTATGGGGTGTTTAAAGTTAAGGGTTGTGCAATAGATATACGGGGTTGTGTAAGAAGTAACACCGGAAACGAAGAATGGTAAACTTGGATGGACACATACCATCGAGTTCGATGTGACGTCACTTCCTGGCCTGGAACGATTCCAGCTATACTACTGTTACTAACCTGCAAACAGTAATTCCAGTTTAATACAGATATTGCCTAACAAATTTAGCACTTTACTTCACGAGGCGAAACAAGTGTGTTTCTGGAGAAATATGCAGTGAAGGATGATTTTAGCATGAAAGTTTGTATATATGGTTATGGTTAGAGAAGGGATTTTTAGGTGGAAACAAACATTAAAATAGGTAGGTTAAATAGATCACAAAAATACTAAAATAGGTACTTATTTTCATATATTACGTACATAAAAAAGTATTTATAAAATATGAAAACATACATATTTGGTCATATTTTTGTTTCCCAACAATATGTTTCACATCGGTCGAAGTCAAGCTACTATTTTATTTCAAAAAAGATGACGAGAGGTAAAAAATTATAAGGTGTCATTCATTTCATTATGCTTTCCGTTACTATAGCATATAATTTTTATTAAATATTTTCAGTATTCAAATTATGACGTTTGTCAGTCAAAATATTTTTATAAAATGAAAATGATCGCTCGACATCGGCTAATGTTACTGGCGCAAATTTGAAAGCATTTACGTCGTTTGTAATCAAACCAAAAGGCAATGGAACTGTTTCTCCACAATATATTTTTGACACTGTGTGTTTAATGTTGTATACCCCGGATTTCGTAAAATTACATCCTCAGCTTTCTTACAAACGATTGAAGCAATGTTTCCTTTACATTCTTTTAATTTTGAAACCACGGTTAAAATTTTTCATAGATTCTGTTAGTGGTAAACCTGCAGATTCTAATTTCTTATACTTTCACTAATAATTTTAAAATTATTAGAAATATAAACAAGTTCAGTTTGTATGGAAGAATCAGAAAATAATTACTGAGATTTTTAAATAGAGGTAGCCAGATTGGGATCAAAATCCATTACCACCAAAAAAATATTTATAATAAAAAAGTTATAGTTGAGCAAGATTTAGGATTTAGGTGATCATATATTGAAATTAGATCTTAACATTCAAAAACTAGGTTTTTTCTTTAATTATAAGAAAATAGGTGAAAAAAGGTAAAAAGATATTTAACCTAAAACCATCTCTAGTTATGGTATTAAATATCGTCCTTGATATCGGCGTATCATAGGCATTTTCTTGAATAAATGGATATAGTCTTTCCTTCACAATGAATATTATAATGTTTTAATTGTCTTCGTACATTAGAAATATAAAAGTATGTAATATAACATATAAAACATCAGGATATTACAATATACAAAGTTCTTTAATTTAGAGAAAATTTACTGCATTAAAAGAGTATTTTAATGATGTATTTGTTTTTTCCCAAAAAAATATTTTGTGATTTTATAATAAATTTTAATTTGTACTTTCTGTTCTGTTTTATGAGGAATACATATTAACTTTGAAAGTTCAAATTAGGCCGTTCAATTATTAAATTTAAATTTCTTTTCTTTTTAACAATATAAGATATTTATTTAATTAAAATGACCTAATAAATTATAAAATTATTGTTTTTTTCAAGTGTTTTCTTAATTTGACCTTCCAGGATTAAATTAAAATGTAATCTTTAAAACAGTAAATTTCATTTATATATTTTTTATATAGGTACATACGTATAGCGGATGATTTAGGCCTAGCGACACATAGAAGATTAACATGTGAAATCTGTTAATTGTGAATAGTATCTCCCCAATGTATAATATTAATTTTAAATATTGTGTACTTATTAGAGGATACTAATTCTATGGATTAAAAACCAAATTGGTTAATTTAAATATGTAATTTTAGAAAGAAATATGAAAATTTGTAGAATATCCAGGATTGTATGTCCTATTCCGGAAAAAAAAAATGGTTACTAAGTTACAGTTTAAATAACATAGTAATAGCGTGTGAGTTATAATAATTAAGTTCGAAAACTTTATTTAGTCAAGCAATAACAATACACAGAGAGTAATTACATGAACTGTTGGAATAGTAAGAGGAACTCTCCGAGAAATAGCAGGAACTGATTATCTACATTTCTTTATACTATAATATACACTTATCTATGCTTAGGTTTCAATAAGATACAGCGATAAGAGATAATTCATTAAATATATATATATATATATATATATATATATATATATATATATATATATATATATATATATATATATATATATACGCCTACAGTCACCTGTCATGAGAAGTTGTGTAAAAGTTATAGTGAACATTTTTACTCTAAAAGTAAGGAAATTGTAATTTAAATAAAACAAAATTGAACAAAACTGCAAAAGATAAGATTAAAAAACAGAGTGATAGTGAAAATTCAGCAAAAAGGTTAGTAGAAAAGTCGTTATCACAGAATTTAACAACTGCCAAACGAGCCGGCGATGAAGTAAACAACAGCGCTACAGCGACTACGCATACGTTCTATGCGTCACGTGATAGCACAGTGGCGTAGCGTTTAGCAACCGATTTTTAGTGTAAGTGTACAGATAGGAGTTTCACCTCCGAGAAGTCAATTCGGGTGAATACGCCTCACGCAGTACACAGTATTTAGAACGTCCTCAAAGCGCAGGTTGAAGAATGCCGTCGGATAAAGAAAAACAGGCAGAGAAAATAACGAAATATCTGGAGACACAAGGAAATAGAACCAGCAGTGTTAGCTCCCAGTCGAATGATGAGGGTTTCAACAGAAGCCAACTAACTCCGAGATCACCACCAAAGAAACAAAATGAAGAGATTATAAAGATGTTACGGGGAATTAAAGCAAGTGTTAAAGAAATACAAAAAGATAATACAGAGATAAGAGAAGAGCTAAAATCGCTAACGAAAGAAAAAGAAACATCACAAACGTTAGTGGAAGTAATGTAAAAGGTAGTACAAGAATAGAAAGGAAAAGAAGCTGTTTTTAAAAGTGAAATAGAAGATCTAAAACTTCGACTAGCCACTTTGGAAAAAAAAGACGAATCAAAAGAAAGACAAAAGAGAAAAAACAACATAATTATTAAAGGAGGAAATCTGCCAAAAGAAAACCTGGTACATACAAAAATGGATAAAGGATAATTTGGAATTAGATATTAAAGTGGATAAAGTATATAAATTCAAAGAGAGAGAAGGAAAAGAAACGCTGTTGGTAGAAGTAAACACCTGGGAAGAAAAAATGAATAAAATGAAAAAGAAAAAAATGTTAAAAGGTAAACCGATCTACATAGAAAGCGACCTAACAGAGAAAGAAAGAAACATACAAGTGGAGTTAAGAAAAATCGCAAAAACAGAAAAAGAACAAAAAAGAAATGTGATTGTTGGATACCAGAAAATAAAAATAAACGGGACCTGGAGTAGATGGGATGAAGAGACAGGGTCCTTGAAAGAAATACCGAATTCAAAAAACGGGATAGAGTAATTCGGCTCTCACAACTTAAGATCGGATTTTGGAATATAGCATGGCTAACGAGAAAGGATTCTGAATTTTGGAAATATATAGAAACATTTGATATAATTAATTTCATAAAAACCTGGGTCGAGGATAAAACATGGAAAACATGGGAGAAAAATTTATCAAAGAATTATATGTGGCATTGCAACGAAGCTATGAGAACGCATAAAAAAGGTAGGGCGGCTGGTGGCATTATCACAGGAATAAAAAGGATGTAACAGACACATACAAGGTGAGCAAGATAAATAATAGCCTAATGGAAACAAAAATCAATTTAGAGAATAAAAAATGGAGAATCATGACAGTATATAACAGTACAACGATAAAAGACATACAATCAGTAATCGATGAAAAAGTTGAATTCACACAGGAAGATAACTTGATTATCGCTGGAGATTTCAACACAAGAACTAGTACGAAAGGAGGCCTGATAAACAAAGAAAACGGGATTATAAAACCCAGGAATTCAAAAGATAAGGTGATAAACAACGAAGGTAAAGAATTATTAGATTGGATAGCGAGTACAGGTTGGTCCATGCTGAATGGTAACATCCCATCCGACGAAGACGGCAACTTCACGTACATAGGTTGCAAAGGAAACACAGTCATCGATTATTTTATCGTAAATCAAAAAGCGATAGAAAATATTGATAGTTTCGAAATACGAGAGAGAACTGAATCAGACCACTTACCAATTATAAGCACTTTAACAAGCACAAGACACAGAAATATAAAACCCGTTAAGAAAAAGGAGATAGCATGCTGGAACATAGACAATATAAAAGATTACCAAAATAATTTGAAATTGTCCAGATTCAATGAAAGTGATGACGTGGAAAGAGAGTTAGCGGAATTAATAGAAGTTATAAACAAGGCAATAATAAAAAAAGAATCAAGAAAACAGAGAGAATAAAAGACAACACTTGGTGAGATATAGAATGCAAGAATAAAAAACAAGAAATGAGAAAAAAACTGCGACAATGGTTGAGAGAGAGCATCGAAAAAGGAGAATACATAAAGAGTAGGAACGAATATAAAAGGATATGTATGCAAAAAAAGAAAGACTGGAAAAAAGCGGGAGGAAAAAATCAAGAGCATCAGGAATCTAAATGAAGTCTGGCAGTATATCAATTTACCAATCAAAGATAAAAAAAACATCAACTGTGGAAAATAACATCGAAATGATCGAATGGGTCGAGCATTTTAAACAAATATATGTAGGTTCGGACATTGAATATAAGCAAAATTTTGACCTACCCCTCCCAGAAGAAAGAGACAGAAGATTCAATCACAGAAGAGATAGTGTTCAGGCAAATACAAAAATTGAAGAGGAAGAAAGCAGCGGGTACTGACCAAATTCAAAATGAGGCATGAATCTACTGCACTGAAAATGTACTACAGAAAATAACGAAAATCTTAAACGATGTATGGTGAGGTAAAGGATTACCTAAAAAATGGAGGTAAGGTATAATAAGACCAATATATAAAAAAGGAAATAAAGAAAATGCAGCTAACTACAGAGGCATAACACTGCTTAATACTCTATACAAGATATATGCAATGATCTTAGAAGAAAAATTAACACAAGAAGCAGAGAAGTTGAACTCCCTGATACGCAGTCTGGTTTCAGAAGGGGCAGAAGCACGATCGACCACATATATATTTTAAACCACGTTATAGAAGAAGAATTGAAGAAAGATAAAGGAAAAATCTACGTACTATTCGCAGACTTAAAATCAGCGTTCGACATAGTTAATAGGGAGAAGCTAATAGTCACCCTAAACAAAAATGGTGTGAACCAGCTCCTCACGAGACGAATTGCAGAAATATACCAAACAACCATAAACCAATTAAACTATGATGGAGAATTATCCAAACGTTTCTGGAGCATCAAAGGATTAAGACAAGGTTTTCCACTAAGTCCCATGCTTTTCGCAATCTATATAGCAGACTTAGAAAAGTATATGGAAAGAGGTTAATTAGGAGGTGTGGTTATTAAAAAAAAGAAAATATGGACGCTGGCATATGCCGACGACTTGGCGTGTGTCACAAAAACAGAAAAAGAAATGGAATATGTACTAAAAAGACTTGAAAAATACTTAGATCAGAAAGAAATGATACTAAATGCAAACAAGTCAAAAATACGTACATTTAAAAAAGGTGGGGGAAGGGAAATCAAAGTTAGTTGGTTATGGAAGAATGAAAAAATACAATTGGTAAAAACATTAACTTATCTGGGCTATACCTTCAGCAGAAACAATAATCCTCAAGCGCACATCAAGGAATTAGTAAGAAAGGCAAACATTGGAATGGCTCAGATATGGGGAACTGGAGAAAGAAATTTTCCAGGGGATATCAAATTAAGACTAACCTTATTCGACTATACAGTGAAAAGCATAGTGACATACGCATCCGAAGTGTGGGGCTGGTCAGAATACGATTTAATTGAAAATGTGCAGACGAAATATATAAGATGGCTCCTAGGCCTGAAACAACGTACGCCAAAATACATATTATTGCAAGAATTACAAAGAAGCAAAATTCGAGTAGAGACAGGTAAACGCGCGGTGAAATGCGAAGAAAAGATAAACATGTACACAGAAAAGAAAATTTTAAACGACTGCTACCAAGATAAACAAAGAAAAAAGAGACACAGAAAGAAATAAGTGGGAAGAAATGAGAAGAAAATATTATGAAAGGAATGGGTTTTCGACGCTAGAAGTACAACACAAAAGAAGAAATGGGTTTACAATGCAAGAATTTATAACACAAAGAGATAATGATATACAAAAGCAAGTACAGCGATCAAAAATAGATTACTCAAGGTACAACCCAAGATACAAGAAAATTTGCCCAGAAAACATCCTAGCGTATGTAACGGGGAAGATGAGCTTAAAAGACATCAGACTAATAGCAAAGTACAGATGTGGCAACGCGGAGAAAAACAACGACTTCTGGGAAAAGAATGAAAAAAAGTCATACACATTGTGTGAAAAAGGAGAAGATTCATTAGAACACGTAATGTACGTGTGCGACAAAACCCAGCGAATGAAATTACAAGTATATAAATTCTTAGGAGAGCATGGTGAGGGGCTCCCCTGGATGAGGAAATTAGAAGAAATGAAAAGTAAATCTTGTAGATAAATAATAAATGTTAAGAAGATTTGTAAGATATCCTAAATTGTAAGAAAAAGTATTGTAAATATCTCATACAGGTGAAATATTAAAATTAAAATGTAAATTTATTTGTATATTTAATACCCTATGGTAAAAATAAACTTATTACTACTACTATATATATAACAGAGCCGTATCGGTTTTATTTATTTCATCTAATTCAATTATTGAACAAGCCTTTGACTTTTCATTTTATGTCTAGATTTTTAAATTGCTTTAAAGTAACATTTTTATTTGTTAATTAATGGTTTGGTATTTTGAAGTCAATATTCTCAAAAATAATTTCTTTATTATATGTTACAGAGTTTTCTAGATGATAATCATTAATTTAAAAATTGTTTTTTGTAATAAATTTATATACTCCTTTAATTAATTTGTGTTTCTCATAATTACATTTTATGTTTACATTCTGATTTTTATTTGAAGCAATTATAATAATGTTTGAGTTTTTAATTTTGTTCACAATGAAGCTGTCATAAATAGAATGATGTATACATTCTTTATTATCTTGAATTTTAATAATATTCTTTACACAATTATTTATTTCTATAAAATTTGAATGACAAAAATATTTTTCTTTATTACTAATACATTTAATAATATCATATAGTTTATTATTCATTTCCATTATAAATACCTTATTTAAATTAAGCATATACATTTTATTATCTATAAACACAGGAATTGGTGTTAGTTGGGTTAGTATTACAGAACTAGTATCATAAATAGAAATTTCTAATATGTATTCTATTATATTATCGTGAAGTTTACAATAACTTGATATTTGTTCCGAAATATCCCAAAAATTAAGTTTTGAAAATTGATTAGTGATTTTTTGCAAATCTTCTAAGGAGATGATAGACGAAGGAATTTCGTTCAAATTGCAGAATGTAAGACGTCTCAATTTCGGTAATAATTTCAATTAGGTTGAATGTTGATTTGTTTTATTATGTCTTTAATTATAAAAGTACTCTCCCAGGATATTGTTTCATTTAAAAAAAAATTGAATTTGTATAATTTTACTTTTTAACATTATTTCGTTATATTTTATATTTTCAAGTTGTTTATTGAATTTTACCATGATTTCTTTATTTATCCTAACATTTTCGAAATTTTGATCTTGAAGAATTCTTTGATTTTCATTGATCCTTTGAAATAATTTTTCATATTTTTCGCCGTCAGAAGCATCTAGGTTTCCTGTAATTGATTTTACTATTGTAAATTTAATATTCCTCGTTTGTTTCTTTTGTTATTTGAAATTAATTTTCCCTTATTTTACAATCTATTAAAATTTAATTGAAGAATATTTATATATGTCACTAATTCTGTTTTATTTTTTTTATTTTTAATATTTACATTTATACGTATTAGTATCTCATTTTTACTTAATTGTATTTGTTAAACTCATTAACTATACTAGTAAGATTATATTTAAAATAACTATATTGTGAATGAATATATATATTCTAAAATGTTTAGTCTGGAGTTGTTGTTTATTTCTTCTAGTTCATCGATGTATTCTGCGCATCTGTAACATTCGCAAATAATCGTGGTTTTTTAATTTTATCAATCTTATGTTTTTTTATTTTGTTTGATTTTAATTACGCCTAAATTTGGAATATACTTTTCTACTTTGTAAATTTTAAAAAGAGGTTTCTTGATTTTTATATTCGGCGTTTACCTTCTTTTATGAGTACATTTTTAGGAATTTTATCGGGATTTGTATGAGTTAGGTCATGCCGTTTATTCTTCTCTTTTTGAATATTTTCCGTAATTTTCAAATGGATAGTTTTCATCTTTTCTTTATGGTTTACTAAATGTTCTTCAGTTGTGGGTTCAGTTTCAAAAGGATGTTTTCTGTCTTGTCTGTAAAGAATTTCTAGCGGTGTATGTTTAGTTATAGAGTGTATAGAACTACGAATATTGTGGTGTGATATCGTTCTATACAACCGTTACTTTTGGGATTGTCGACACACGTCATGTGAGTCTTAATTTTATGCACCTTAAAGAGATTTTGAATTAGACCATTATTAAACTCTGTTCCCGAATCATGTATAATTTTTGATGGTATTTTATACTGATTAAAATATTCTAATAATTTATGTGCTACTGATATAGCTGTCATATTTTTTATATAATATATTTGACCTAATTTTGAAAATTGATCAACTATAGTAAGATATTTTTTATTTTCTAGGGTAAGAGTGTCAATAGATAAGATTTCAAATGGTTCAAAAGGAGTGGGTGTTAAGTTATCTTTTAGTTGGAACGGATTTCTTTCATATTTATTTATTAGGCATTAGTCACAGTTGTTAATATATAGTTGTACATCGTTATTGAGATTTGGTCAGTAAAATTTTCGTTTTAGACTCATATATATCTCAGATATATCACGGTGGTTAGTTTTTCCTTCATCGTGGTTCATAATTGTATTAATTTGTTCGTCTTGTAATTCTATGTCTTCTAAGAGGTATTGACATTTTACTAAATTATAAGAATCTTAGACAAAAAATTTCATAAGAATATCATTGAATTTCAAGTGTAGATCTTTTTGAAAAAGACAATAATATGTACAATTTGATGCAAGATATATATTGTTTCAAAAAATTATTTATTTCAGTCTCCAAATTATTTTGATCAAGTTTTAATGTTAATCTTTGTTTTGAGTTATTGAATAATTAAATTAAATTTACCTCTGTTTCTTTATCATGTACGGAAATGATTAATTGTATTCTTCCGCTATTTATTGTTGTTTCCTTGTATGTTATGGCGTTGATCTCATTTTTTAAATCCGAATGAACTGTGTTAAGACCTTCAGAGTCTGAATAATTAGGGATTACCCTGTCATTAATATTAATATTAATTTCGTTATTTTCTAAATTATGAACAACAATTTTTACATGCGTTTCAGCGAAAATATCTTTAATTAGATTTCTAATAGTTTCAGTTTTGTTTGTCGCATCCAGAACATATACGTGGCTTGTGTAGTTCCTCTATTTCATGGAAGATACAATGTTCTTTCAATTTAATCAAATATTTCTTGTTATCACACATTTTTGGTTTATCAAATTATTTTTCTTTCGTAATTAAATGGAATAAGATATTTTTATTATATATGGGTTATGTATACATGTCACCTTTAATCTTTTGTTTTTTTCCTAAACAATTTTTACTTTTGAATTTATTATCAATTTGTAAAGCAAAACCTTTTCCTATCTTTTTGTCCGCACTTATACAGTGAACAATATTGTTATTATTTTCGAAAATATCTTTAGTTGTTTCTACAATTTGGAATTTTGGTTCTATTCTAGAAAGGGCATCGGCATTACTGTTTAAGAAACCTTTTTTGTATTCTACATAATATTTAAATTCGTCTAGTTTCAACTTCCAACGCATGAGCTTGGAATGAGTATCTTTAAGTGGCATTAGGTAGATAAGTGGTTTATGGTCTGTAATTAATTTAAATTTTACACCGTATAAATATGGCCTAAAATATTTAGTACCCCACACTATACTTAATAACTCTTTCTCTATAGTACTATAATTTATTTCGTGTACATTCAGAGTATGTGAGGCATATGCTAGTGGTAAATCTTTTCCTTCTATTTTTTGACTTAAAACAGCGCCTCTTGCATAATTAATACGTCTGTAGTCAGGGTGAATTCTTTTGTAAAGTCTGGGTATTGGAGTATGGGGGCATTTATTAAAAGTTTTTACTTGATTCGAAACTTTCTCGATACTTTTTATCGTCTATATTTATATTATTACCCTTTTTTAGATATTTCGTTAATGGTTTAGTAAGCTATGTAAAATTCATAATGAATTTACTATAATAACCTAGGAGTCCAAGATAAGTTTTTATTTCTTTCTGTGTTTTTGGTATGGGAAATTCTTTAACTGCTGGGATTTTATTCGGGTTTGATTTTATTCCGTCTTTCGAGACGATATGTCATAAATATGCAACTTCATTATGGAAAACTTCTAATTTGTCCATTTGTATTTTTAAGTTATGTTCTTTAAGTCTTTAAAGACTTTTCTAATGTTAGTTACATGTTCGTGTACAATTATGTCATGCATATATGTATACTAAACAGATTTTGTTTATATAGTCTTTAAGAACGTGATTTACTAGTCTTTGAAATGTGGCTGGAGCATTTTTCAAGCCAAAGGGCATTCTGGTAAACTCATAGTGACATTGGTCTGTCGAAAAAGCTGTTTTGGGAATTGATCCTTCAGACATTTGAATTTGGTGGAAACCGGAGGCAAGATCAAGAGTAGTATAATAAGTATTACGCCCTAGTTTGTCTAATATGTCGGTGATGTTAGGTATTGGGAATTTGTCATCTTCTGTATTAGAGTTTAGTTTACGATAATCAATGACCATTCGATATTTTTGTTTGCCGGAGGCATCCATATTTTTCGGGACAATCCACACTGGAGACTACCAGGGGGAATGTGATTCTTGAATTATTTTGTTATCCAAAAGTTTTTCAAGTTGGTTATCTATTTCTTTTTTATAACACTCAAGATATCTATATTTTTTTATAATAAACTAGTATGAGATAAGAGTGTATTTTCTTTTGGAAAAAATTCGTGGTAGTCCTGAATAATTTTATTATTTCACGTTTTTCTTCGTTATTTCGTCATTATATATATATATATATATATATATATATATATATATATATATATATATATATATACAGGGTGGAAACGAACTTAATGTCATAAATTTAAGGGTGAGTAGTATGACATGTGTAGATTACGAAACTGAAAGAATTTTTTTAAAATTCGCAAAACGAAAATTCAACTTTTCTTAAGGAAACTTTTTTTACTGCTGTTTTAATTCATATTTCATTAAAAATATAGTTATCAAAAATACATTCAAAATTAGTTGTATAAGATATTATTCTTAATAATTAAATTAAATAGAATTTTTAACGAAAATAATTGTGTAATAGATAATATAATGCAAATGCGTTGCCAGTGGTCCAGTAGTACCAAAAATGTTAGTTTCATGAAAACTACCCTTAAATATGCGATTTTTTTAAAAATTCTTTCGGTTTCGTAATTTACACATGTCATACTACTCATCCTTAAATTTATGACATTAAGTTCGTTTCCACCCTGTATATATATATATATATATATATATATATATATATATATATATATATATATATATAAAAATATACATGTTAGCACTACAGGCCTTCGAGGCCCTGGGCTTCTATTTCCTTCACAACTTCTTTCCATTTCTTCCTGTCTTTAGCTATCTCTGTCCAGTTCGTAACGTTTTGTTCCCGTAGATCTTTTTTTATAGCATTTATCCATTTTTTCTTCGGTCTCCCTTTTCTTTTCTTTCCTCCTTCAGCTCCTAATACTACTCGCCTAGTGTTTCTACTCTCCGGCATCCGTGCAACATGTCCTAGCCATCTCGCTCTTTGTGCTCTAATCGAGTGACTGATAAATGGGAATCCGTACATTTCTTGTATTTCCCGGTTGGATCTTCTTTTCCATGTTCCGTCTTCTTCTTTAACCCCTCCAAAAATTCCTCTCAGTATTTTCCTTTCCCACACGTCTAGTTTAGTTTCATTGTTTTTCATAAACACCCACAGTTCACATCCATACAGGTCTGTCGGTCGTATAACTGTCGTATATATTCTTATTTTAGTAGATCTTCATACGTTCTTGGAGTATATTGTTCTCACAAGCATTCCATTAGCTTTACTTCCTCTAGCTATTCTTTTGTTCATCTCTTCATCTTCATCATTACAGTTATTATTTCGTAATTATCCATTAAATTACTTTCTTTAGTTTCATTAAAATATTGTAATTTGATTAATTTAATTTGAATATTTACAGTTCCGTTATTAAAATTTATTTGTTAATTTAATTTTTCTAAAGCCGGAGTATCAAGTAAAATATTAAACATATTATGGAAATTATGCAAGTAACATTTTATTTCTATTCCTTCTATATACTCAATAACTTCCGTTTTACCTGTGGTTGTCATGAATGAAAATTTCTCTTTGTATATTTTAAATCTATTTTTCTTTTTGTAAACAAAATTTCTATTTATTAGATTTATTAAGGATCCAGTATCAAAAAATATAAAATAATCATGAATTTTTAAAAATGGAAGTTTTGAATTACAATTAATATTTAGGTTTACGGAAATAAATTGAAGCCTGGTAACTCTAAAAAATTATAATCTGAATTTGTTTCATTGTCATTATCGTTTTCTCGTATGAGTATTGTTCATTGTTGTCTGTTGTTAATTCAACAAATTCTTACGATAATGTTTCAACGCAATTTTCATTGCAACGTAATTCTACTACAATATAATTAGGATATGGTCCTAATGGTGTGAAATTATGTTGCCATATGACGAGACGAGACGAGACTTGACGTCGGTCTTGTCTTTGTCTTGACTAAGTCTCGACTACCTTGGTCTTGTCGAGACGAGACTTGCAGTCAGTCTCGTCTTGTCTCGAGTCAAAACAAGACACTCGACTCTGCGTCAATCAACAAATTGTTTATAATTGTATATAATAGTGCTTGGAAATCTAAGAAAATCAGTACAATCGCAGGGCAAGGAACAGGGTGCGGAAAAAGGAAAAAGTTGAGCATCAGTCCATATTTATTTGACGGCGACTATAGTAATCGATAATTTAATAAATCGTATGTACGCATAAATGTACAGATTTACCTTTATGACAATTTACCAATCTACACAAGTAACAATCTATGTACAACAACAGTGATACATTTTATTATTTTAACTTATTGCATCAACAAAATATTTAATAACTATGAAGTATAGAATATCCATTTTGTACTTTTTCAAAAAATGTAGATATATTGAAAAAGAGCAAGAAGATCTACATCTCTATATTTGTAGATAGGCGGGAAATAAAAATAAATGAACGAACAATTAAGTATTTCTGTGTATAAAAATATACATACATATATGTCTACAGATTTAAAAAAAGTATAATTATATATATATATATATATATATATATATATATATATATATATATATATATATATTGATATGCTGATTCTTGTTAATATATTGTATAATTTATTATTGTTGTTAGTCTAAATAGTTACGTAGTTATTTTGTTTCTGTCCTCATTTTCTCTTTTCAACATTTCGGTTCATTGTCAAATTCACGTACAACATCCCTTACAGACGCCTGACCTTTGGTAATTCCAGGCATCAAAATCCCGCTTTTTCTTAAGTTTTTCGAGAATTCGTGAACCCAACGATGTGTATTCTCTAGCTCTGTACGAGTCAGTTCTTCTCTCCGATTTAACTGTTTAATTGTTTATTTTTTTATTATATAGGTACTAAAATCTATGAAATTAATGGACATTTATCTCATTATTTCTGTACGTATATATCATCAATAGAAGTATTATGTTTATTTTGCAATATTTACTATTTTTGTAAATTTAATCCAACTTTCAAACCAAGTTCGTGAATTTTAAAAATGAATATTTCTTCTTTTTATGAATTTTCAAACAATATTTACATCATTACTCTTAGTTTATGAAGAACTTTTAGAAAATATATTTCAAAAAATACCTACGAACTGAAGTCGAGAGTCTGGATGAGACTTCAAGACTTTCTCGACAAGACTCGATACTGGTCTCGTCTCGACATTTTAGTCGAGACCAAAGTGATTTTCTTGTCTCGACAAGATCAAGACGAGACGAGACAAGACCAAGACTGGTCTTGGTCTTGCGGCAACACTAATGTGAAATAATTTCTATTTAGTCTAGGTGTAAATGTCTTTTTCGTTGGTAATGACATTGGAGTAGGTTTCACTCGTTGATTTTCGATTTCATTTAAATTTTGTGGAATTCTTGTAGCAATATTATTACGATATGGGTCAGATATTTTGTTATAAAATGTGTTACATTAAGTTTTTCAGCGAATTCCGAGAATGCTGTTTTGCGATTATTATCATGTTCTTCGATTGATAGTCGGGATTTGAACATAAGGAATTTTTCTTTAATGACCTCAAACAGTTTGTATGGGTTTTAATATTATTTATTTTTAAAATATCGTTAGTTATAGTAACACACGTTGATTTATCTTTGAATTTATTAACAAAGTGTGCTCTTAATTCATTCCATTTATTGAACTCTTAAGTCTTTAATACTTTCTAGTACTTTACCAATAATTTTTGATTTAATACTTAAAAATGCGACACATTTGTCGAAATCATCTAGTGGAGGTTCGATGGTAGCTAGTAAATTTTGTATGGCATTTACTGCGTTTATGAATGGACTTAGTTTATTTGTATTACCATCGTATTGTGGTATTCTGCGCAGGGCAAAAGAATTTTTGTTAGCTCGGTCAGCCATTATTACTTCTCAAATAATATTATATTATACTTTTACAAAGTAAATAAGCAATTATATATTTATAGATATTAGTAAGTGTTAGTACTTACATTAATAAATTTATCAACATTATGAGGGTTGAATTCTTCATTTGTAACCCGCCTTTATGAGGCGAATTAACAAATAATATTTAAGATGGGTTCTTGCCAGACTGGAGGTACAATTTAGTAATCGCCAAAAATATAATAAGTAATAATAAATGTTCTTACCGTTGTGACGTTACTCGTAGAAGAATAAAGGTTCGAAATAATAATAATGACTTATTATAACTAAGTTTATTGACTAGTATAAAGATGATGAGTTGATATTTATAATTGATGGATCCGACTGTACGGAGGAATGGTCTTCTTCTGGTCTGTCTCTCAATGGACCTCTCGATGGACTCTCACCGGACTCTGTCTCTCGATCGTCCATACAGTCTTTTATATTACTGTAATGCTAAGTTAACAAACAACTGGACATTAGGACGGAGTGATTTGGGTTCGAAACTAGCCAGCAGCAAACTTAAATTTTTAATTTTTGCTCCACAAAATAACTTTTATTATTAACATGTTTTTAATTATTCATTAAATATTAATAAAATGGATACGTTATTTTTTATTATGAATATTTATTGATTCAGGTTTAACACAATATAATTTATGCTTCTAATAATGTTTATATATTTTTTTGAGAGTCAATAAAAGATTAAAAACATTAATAATAAAAATTATTTTGAGAAGTAAAAATTAAAAATTAAATTTTATCCGGGATATATAAACAACAATCCTGGAATTTTTTCAAATTCTCTTAATTTTTTTCTAATTGTACACATTTAAATTGACTAATTTAGACTTAATCCATAGAATTAACATCCTCTAATAAGTATATAAAATTTCAACTTAACTGAGGAGTTATTATTCACAGTTAATTGAATTCACATGTTAATCTCTTATGCGTCGGTCGGCCTAACACACCCGGTATGTATTTTGTAGTTCACACACTTTTGACGTTAGTGCTTTTTATACATACATAAAAAGCACGCATATCCCATTTAGTGGATTAGCAAAAACCCGAAAATAACACCAATAAGAGCTCTGCTTATCTGACTCCATTCTCTTAACGTTCTTACTAACCTTATGCACTGAAATACAATAACACTGTAAATTTTGCACCATTGTACTTTTTAAAAATATATATGGTTAGTATTAATTTTAAATGCTGTGCAAAAAAGACATAAATCACTAAGATATAATTGTTATGAAGAATGAATTTGTAAGGTTATAAACTTTTAATGCTTCATTTAAATGGTTTTATTATATTTAAAATATATGTATGTATTTGATTATCAATGATTCTTTATTTACAAGTAAATTACAAAATGCATAAAATATATTTTAATACTTAAATTTAAAGATTAAGAAAATGTAATATTCAAAATTTACCGCCCTTTGCAAAAGAAGCGACATATTTCTCGCTACATTTTCTCTCGCTGCCGAGCGGGAACAATTAGATTTTTAATGTTTATATTTACCCACCAGTGTTGCCAATTTAGCGATTCTCCCGTTATATCTAGCGGTTTTTATATATCGTTAGCGGGATCTTTTTGCTTTCAGCGGTTTAGCGGATTTTCTCGTGGTTTCATGTCTTCAGTTTTGTTATTTAGAATAGTTCACGTTTAAAGTTTTCATATATTTATTGTTTCGCGACTAGCGCAGTCTGTTATCTTTTGAGCATTTAAATTTTACTGCCACTTCACTCCAGTTTCCAATTATTCCCCTACTTGTAAGTGCGACTTGCGCATTACGTATACATATTCATTTACGTTTCTTTTGTTAATCTATAAATCCGTATATTATATTTTCCCTTCTTTAATAAATATATTATCTCTTCTATTTATATCTTCAAAATTGGCTTTCAAACAGTTAATAAAATATAAAAATATAGTATCACAACTATTTGGGTACATATTTAGCGGTTTTTAAGATCCGAACTAGTGACAAACAATCGAGAACTGTTGGCAACACTGTTACCCACACCAGTAAAAGTATAACTGCAACTTCAGAATGTAATGATTGAAAGTTAAGTTAATGGTGTCCAGTTGATCACTTGTCCCCATTTATTGATTAAAGCTAGATATTCATCTTTCAATCAATTTTGGAGTAAGTAATTCTATAAGGCTAACTATGTTTTTTTATATTTTCATTTATGTAACATACATACATATATCCTCGTATTGAAAACTTCATATTTCTTTGAAGCTCAGCTTACTAACCATGTGGTAATAAGTTTAAAACAGTACAGAAAAAAATACATGTCACATGTTTTTATATACAGGAGCATCATTAAAGCTCATTTAATATTTTGTGGTTTTATTTGTACAATTTCTTATTGACATTTACAATAATATATTTTACGAACCACTTTGATAATAGTAAGACTTATTGTTAGACCATATTAGCCTTGGTATTTCATAAAAATGTCAGATTTTAATCATTCGCCATTGATTTTTTTAATAATAAATATATATATTGTGTTATTGGATAGCAAGTTTCATATACTTTTTAAATATGAACAAATGTGTAGGGTGTTTCTTAGGACATAAGTGCTAATACAAAAAATGCTCAGAATTAAAAACTGTATCTAATAAAATTATTGATTTCACGCGAGAAAAAGGTAAAACAAAAGTTGTAATTTTTAGCTATTTACAGACTGTCCTGAGAAATAGAACAAAAATGTTAAACAGGTGTAATGTTTGAATTTGACAGATGACATATATCATAAAGTCTTAATAATTATTGATTTCATTAAATTTTAATAAATGATATAATGAAATTAATCATTATTATAACTACATGATAGATCCCATTTGTCAACTCAAACAAGACTACTTTTGTTCTATCTCTCATGACAGTCTGTAAATAGCTAAAAAACTACTTTTATTTTGCTTCTCTCGCGCGAACGAAAAGCATGTAAACAATAATTCTGGACTTATTAGATGCAGATTTAATTTTGAACATTTTTACATTGACACTTTTGTTCTAAAATAAATAGAGCAGAAATTTTACCACTATATTTCCTAGTCCGGAAAATAGTAGACACGTGGTATAGTTGAATTCGCTAAAATTAATAATGAACGAGATAAAAGGCGTTCAAACTGTTTCAAACACAATGTAATATAATTTATCTCTAATGGTTTTTAAATATCTATTTTCCTTTAATAATATAAATTAGTAATTTATTCTGCACTGTGTTTTATTAACTACAATTACTTGTTACAGATTTACCTTATTATTTATTAATTACCATGGCGAATCAAGATACTAGTGTATTAGAACCGTTCACTTTAGTCACCTGGGTAATTGAGGTCACCGGGTGGCGCTTGATAGACGAAATATTCCACGTTGCGGCTTACATGCCGAATAAAAATTTTTCGGAATATATTCTACCCCAATGTAACCTCAATACTTTTGTTATGAGAAGATATAATTTAAAAATTGCAACACAAATGAATGGGCATAGAATGTTGAAAGATTTAGAAAATAACGAAATAATAAAAACACAAACAGAAAATTGCGGCCTATTTAATTTTATAGTCTGGTTAGAGGAAAACCGCGGTAACACAAATGGTATCATTCTCCTCAGTTATGAAATTAACGAGAAAATGCCTGTGATGCTACTTCATGCCTTACAACGAAATCATCTTTTAGAAAGATTCATGGGAGTAGTAAAAGGATTTGCAAATGTCTTTCAAATTGCAAAACAAGTATGTCCAAACAATAAAGGCCATTCGTTCCATGCCATGACTCAATCCCTTTTGAACAAAACACCAGACTGGACAGAGGAGCTGGAAGTTTGTTACGATTTGCTTAAAAAATTGGCGCAGATTAGTGAACAGCAGTGCGAAGTGAGCGTAGATGTTGATCCACGTATTTTTGAATTGGTGAAACATGTCATGATATCCAATAAAGATCAAGAGGAGAAATTAATTGCATTAAAGTCACAGCTAGAAAAACAAGATGCCTGGAAACCTATATTTGCTGATGCTTTGAAATCCAACTGGAAAAATCGTAGAGAAGCATCTCGCCTACGTAAACTGTTAGTGGAAAGAAACGTAGACTTCGACATCTTGGAATCGGAATTTAAAAAAGGAGGAAACAATGATATAGTAAATATGCTTATCAAATGTAAAATAAGTGAAATCGATTCTCAAAATATAGCATCACTTGCGGGATGCTATTTCAACAGCGAAGATAGAGTCGTTATTCCGAAAGTCTGGCCGTTAGGATCTACTTCTCGAAACAGACGTTCTCGAAGGCAAAGATCTGCTTCTCGGAGTGGACATGTTCAATCTTCAAATAGAGGGGCTTCCAGTATGCGCGAAACAGATCTTGACACCAGTGCAGAAGAAAATATCCAGGAAACCCAGTAAGAAATTTAAAACATTTTTTTTTTTACTTTATTATCTGTTTCTGCGAAATATATTATTTTCATGATCTTAATGCTTTTTGATGATTAAAACGTAATTTGTGTGTTTTGTTGTGGTAATATTTTTTTCCAAGAAACTATGTATGTTAGAACAATAAAAATAGTATTCAGCTTTAATTAAATAAAATTTATTTTTTATGTTCTTAATACTTAATGTATAATTATATTTGCCTTAATGACTCCTGCTAGTCCTGCTACTTTTATTATTTCCTTCAGGCTATTGATCATTTATTTTTCATTTATCCACTATTACTTTCTTTAAATCTTCTAAAACAAATCCAACTTGTTCTGAATCTTTCTTTAGATGCAAAATCTCGCTTTTGATATACTGAGTGGTGACTGAACTCCAAACATAAGACTTTAATGTGTAAAATTATACTTTCGTAATTTCCTGCTTCCGTAATTATTGTAGATAACAAAGCTTCAAACAAAAGCTGTAGAGCATAATTAACAGCAGAAATTAAGTATGAAAATATCGAAAATCATTCCAAAAATAGCGATAGCTATGAAGTCAGAATAAATAAATTACCAAATGTTTAACGGTTTACATGTCACGTTAGGTTAACTTATTTTTATTAGGTATTATTTGTAATTTCTGTTCCAGTGATCAATTACCTTTTTAAATTAATAGATATTTTTTCACTTGAACAGAAATTACATATAATAATAAAAATAAACTAACCTAATATGACAAATAAACCGTTATACATTTGTTAATTTATTTGTTTTAATTTCATGGCTATCGCTATTTTTGAAGTATTTTACATTTTATTGTCATATATAATTTGTGCCGTTACAAAGCATGCTAAGTTAATTTTGCTTATCGGGTCAGATACACAACTTTATGATTTTGACGTTTTTTTTTTTACCTAAAATGCCAAAATAATTAGGGAAGTATGGAATTACGAGAGTATAATTTTACATATTAAACTTCTATGTTCGGAAGTTCCACTTATATCTCATAATTCTTTATTATTTCTTGTACTCCAGACATTCCGCATTGATTAAAAAATAGCCTTATTACTTTCCTTCCAAAACATTTCATGTGCTTTATTTAATGGCTACGTTTCGCTGCCATAAGTAGTAACTACTAGCTTTGTTATTGTCTTATGAATTTCTACTCTCATTTCTTTTCGTTCTGAATAAGAAATAGCCCCGCAGAGAAGACTTAAGTTCATAGTACTAGTAAGTAGTTTTTATTTTTTTATTGAATATAATATAATTTTTATTTTTCGTTTATTAATGTTCTTTAAGGTTATTTGATGATTCGTCATTATCCCTACACAATTACATATAAGCAGCAGTGGGACAAACAGTAAAATCAAAGTATGATTATTTGTAAGACGTCTATAATTACTAAAAATATGGTAGTATGGTATGTATAGGAACAACATCTAAACAATTTTTTGAACAAGCGGGTAAAGATCAACGTAAATGGCAGCATTCTAGTCTTGTATGGTCCTGTGCTGTAGCCGCGTGATCGAGATTATATTTAATTACTGTTCACAATTGTTTTACTATGTTTCAGTCCTAAAAATACAAATATAAAGTCAAATACAAATGAAACAACAATTAATTATTATACTCATTACACGTTGTATAACTTTCTTCTAAAGAATATTTTTTTCTCAAATGATTTGCCAAGCTAATATTTGTTTCGTATCTATAATTATTTATTAAATAATATCATTTGACAGTTCATTTCGTTTCGGTTTTGTTTATTTAACTGGAGATTGTAAGAATGGCCCTTTTGCATGCACTGCAAGAACGCAGTTTTGTAAAGGAAAATTCATACAACTATTAAACTGCTATGTGTTATTTTTTATACCGAATTCTCCAATTATAAGTACGTTGAACTAGTCTTCGCCTACTAAAGTATAAAAATTTAATTAAGGTAGTTATATCGTGAAACCATTATATCAGAATTAATTGATATTTTAAGTACATCTCAACTGAAGTATAATCTACCTGCTCTCTAAGTTTTAAAACAATTGACCACGTGGTACCTGAGATATTAAGCAATTAAATTTGGCCTTTTTAACACGTGAAGAATAGGAAATGGCAAAATAAACACAACATTTTAAATTATAACTTTTATATCCATAATGGCATTTAATCGAAAAACTAGTATGTTATAGTAAACTAATTAATGGATTTTATGTAGAAATTAGAAAATTATTTACCACCCAGATTTAATTTTATTGCCTCTAGAAAATTATAATCTGAAGATACGATAAATAGTGTAGAATTATACTTGACAACCATGTACAAGCGTTTCAGATGGAGTATCAGTTAAGTTAACACCCGCTTGATATTAGCGAATAAGAGGTGATCTTTGGTTAAAGGAATTTCAGACGTACATTCGAAAGAAATATTTTTTAAATTGGTATTTTACGTGAAAAGCATGAAAACTTTAAACAGTATAATACTACTTTTGTAATTTTAAGAAAGAAATATATTAATTTGTTTTGCAGTTTCCATTTGTAGTTTAGAATTAGTATTATATCTTAAAATATCTTATGACTTTTATACCCGAATGTACCAATAAATGTCTAGGTGCGACGATACCACAGTTATTCTTCAACATTGAAATACGACACTTGTGTATGTGTTAGTGCGAATGGTACAGTAAAAATAAAGAAAATTCATCTGTTACAGTGTTTGATATTAGCTTTTAACTATTTTGATACAATCTGTGTATATAAAATAATGTTAGAAAATATAAGTTATTCCAAATATAAACTGCATTAGCTTAATTTTTATTTTGAACATAGAACAAGTTTTTGAATAGGTACACTCGAGTGACAACTACCTTAAATAGTTCCAGAAAGTACAAGTCTGAGAAGGACCGTAGCCAGAATTGAATATTAAACAGGGCTTATACTTCTTTAGCCAGGGCTTACCTATATTTGTTTTTTTTAAATACCTATAGAATAGCACATTAGTTCCTATTTAAGGCAAATTTTAGAATTTTTAGGAATAATATACTGTGGTGGCGGTTAGGGGAGAACTGAAATTTTTAAATTTGTTTTTAAAATTGTGAAGAAACCAAAAACAATAAAAAATGTCTGTTGTGGCCAGCACAATACCTCTCGCCATTTTTTATTTTGTTACATAAGGCGCGAGCAGTCATGTGACTGTTGACCATGGCAAGCAGATATGGAAGTCCGTGTCAGAATGACAGCTAGTAATAATGTACATGATATCAGAATATTCTGAATGAAACATTATGACAATTGTGACATCTATGTGAATAACTACTAGCTGTTATTCTGACACGAACCCCCATATCTGCTTGCCAAGGTCAACAAAGTCACATGAATGCTTGCGCTCTATAAGTAATGAATTTAAGGTTAAATGGAACCCCTAGTGGCGCGCGTTCGAACGTTGGTCAGAACGCTGACAAATGAATTTAAATATTTAAACAGCAAAATTATAAAAATAATCATTTTTTTTTGTTAAAATCATGAAAAAGGTAGTTTAGGTTTATTCTTCAACATACGATATATATGATAGTTTGTCAAATTATAAATAAATGGTAAAATATGTATATTTTTCAAATTTTAATTAATTACTCAAAAACCAAATCAACATTTTTTTTGTATTTTATGTGTACATATCCCTCCAACCCACATACACAATTTAATTAAAATTGACCAGAACAATTTTGTGCAATTAAAGAAAAAGTGTCAAAAAGCTAACAAAAATTAATATTTCAAAAACAGAATCAACAATTTTTTTTATTTTTACTTATGTTAGGTAGGGGAGCGCGCTATATCTACATTATTTTTTTTAACAAATTTAAGCAGTACAGTTTTTTGTTACAAGACAAAGTTTGACAAAAATAAGGCGTTTGTAACTTTTTCTTTGAAACGAAAATGAAAACTGCAATTTTACAATTTTTACTACAAAATATATTATATTATCTTCAACATTGCTATTTTATAAAGTTTAATACTGTACCTGGTACTTGTAAAAAAAATATTATAAAGTCACAGAAATTTTCATAATTCCTGTGCAGGTACCAGGCGCCACGAGTAGCTAAGTGAGTAGTAGATGTACTACTAATATAATATTACCGGCTATCTTGTTTCTATAATGCCGCGAACAGCAAGTTACTTTAAAACCGTATTATTAGCAATTTAAAATGTTTATGAAAATATTCGTAAGTTCTTCTTGCGACAGACTCATATTAATAAATTAATTTACTTAATCCCACTGTTATTAATAATTACCTGGCTAATGAAACTACAGTCATTACTGCAATTGTTTCTTATTCAAAAAACAATATCAATGGCATACTAGATTTAATTTTTAAGTAAATATATAAATTTAGAGAAAAATGGTGAAAATCTCCAAAATTATTGGTTTTAGGCATGGGATATCCTTAATAACATATGAAGATAATACAAAAATACACACAACTGAATAATAAAATATAGGGTCATTTGAAAATGATGAGTTATCGTCATTTGAAATTGAGCACATTTGATTCGCTTTATTGAACAGCCTGTATAATTACATTTTTAAAAAAATATGTCAGAACATAGAGTATAATTACAGTTATACAGAAAATAAAATTCTTAATTCTTACTATTAAAATAACTTCAGTAAGCCTTTATAAAGCAATGCGTGTATTCGGTCTTTTTTAGAGAAAAAACGGAATAACTTGGCAACGCCGTGGAAAACTAAAACAAAATTCATATGTTCGTATAGGTGAATAAAATACAATTCAAAATATATAAAAATATATAGGGTGTTCCATTTAAAAAAAGACAAACAATTCTCGCCGAGCCGTAATGCAACACCCTGTATATGTGAAAATAATTTTACGTTATGCTCCTTGAGTAGACGAATAAATTTTGTTAATAAACTTATGCTTTATTTCTAACGACAAGGGAGATATCGAAGACGGCGATTTCGGTGACTCACCTGTATATATGTGGTGACCGCGACCGCGGAACATAGGATTTAACATGTAAAATCATACTGTTGTAATTTCCTGCTTGCCTAATTATTTTAGGTAAAAATGCTTCAAATAAAAGTTATAGAGCATAAAATTCTGCATCTGAAACAATAAATAACATTAATTTTGTATGCATTGTAACGGCAGAAATTAGGTATGAAAATGTCGAAAATCATCTCAAAAAAAGCAATGGCCATGGAATTGAGACAAAATAAATAACAAATGGTTAACGGCTTATCTGTCACGGTAAGGTAATTTATAATAAATAATAATAATAATAAATGTTTATTTGTTAAAGCATAGGAGCTTATACAAAGAGTGATATGTTTTTACAATATAATATATGTAGTGTTTGTATATAATGCTAATATAGATTTATTTTTATTTATATTTATATTTAAGCCCTGAAAACATGTAATTTATTAGTAGATAAATATACCCATGTGTGTAACCCTAGATTATACTTTAATTTTATTTATATTCATAATTTTATTCTAATGCAAATGATCTTAACTTAAGTGCATTTATTGTGTAATAGTATATTTTTTTGATTGTATTTTCATCATCTCCTGTAAAGAGAGTTTTTAAAAAATTGTCTTTATCAATGTTCACATTTAGTAAATTGTCCAGGTAGTGTTGTCGAATAGGTGAGAGTATTGGGCAGGATATGTAGAAGTGGTGAAGGTCGTCTTCTTCTAAAGTGTTGCATATTGTGCAGATGGTTGATGCACTGAAGTTTATTTTATTTCCGTTTAGGTATAGCACTGTGTCACTTGTGTTTGCCACTCGGATTTGGGAGAAAAGTTTGGTAAATTGGTAATTACTGTTGTATATTATTTCACGGCTGTTAGGGTTAATTTGAATATTTTTATACTCGCGTGAATAACTAGAGTTATTTATTCTGTTTGAGTCTGTATTAAAAAGATGGCACCTGTAAGCCGAAATAATACAGTCCATATTTCGTTTCAAATTGTTCACACTTTGCTTGTTCCACGTGTTTTGATAGCCTAATTTATTTAACACTGTTTTTAAAGAGTTACACCAATTATATTTGTTTTGATTTTCATGTGTGGCCAAGTCTTTAATTTTGTTGTAACACATTTTAGGGTATCTGTCGTTTTTTATTTTTAAGATTTTCATCCACCATTTTAATGTTTGTTCGAGTATTTTCACTGAGAGATTTCTTTCCCCGGTTTCTCTTTGCACGATATAATTTGGTGTTGTTTTCGGCCAGTGAAACAGCTTTTTGAAGAAGTTTGTTTGCACTGTTTCTATTTCTTCTGTATGTTGCAGCCCCCAGATTTCGCTTGCATATAGTGCTGTAGGTATAGTTGTGGTATGGTATAATTTTAATCTTGCTTGCCAGTTATCCATTTGTGATATTATCATCATTCTTTTGATATTGGCAGATGTTACGTTTGCTTTACTTATTCGTTCCTTGCAGGTTTTATTATGTAGTCCCGATGAAACAAAGTTGATACCCAAATATGTGTATTCTTTTACTATTTCTATGTTATCTCCTTGGCAGCGATATATCCTCGTTTGATTTGGGGGTCTTCCTTTGTGGAACAGCATTATTTTCGTCTTGTCTGTGTTGATTTTCAAGTCTTTGTTTTGTGTGTATTCTTCTAATGCGTTTAATTTATTTTGGACATCTACTTGTGAATTCGCCAAAATGATTATGTCGTCCGCATATAGCAGTGTCAATATATCCGTTGTGCTGTTCAAGGGTATTCCGAAAAGTCCCTTCTGTCTTAAGGTGGCCTCAAGGTCATTTATAAATAGTGTTGTATGCATTGTAACGGCAGAAATTAGGTATGAAAATGTCGAAAATCATCTCAAAAAAAGCAATGGCCATGGAATTGAGACAAAATAAATAACAAATGGTTAACGGCTTATCTGTCACGGTAAGGTAATTTATTTTTATTAAATATTATTTCTAATATCTGTTTCAATTAACAATTATCTGTTAATTTAATTTGATATTTGTTCACTTGAACAGATTTTACAAATAATAATGAAATTAAATTAACCTAGTTTGACAGATAAATCGTTAACATTTGATAATTTTTTGTTTCAATTCCATGGCTATAGTTATTTTTGGGGTGATTTTCGACATTTTCATACATAATTTTTGACGCTACAAAGCATACAAAATTAATTTTGCTTAATGACCCGACTGACTATAATTATTTCCCCGATAGTAAGCAAGCTGTTCCGGGAGTACCCCAAAACATTGAAATACGTGCTGTAGAAATTGTGCGTTGTAAGATTTGTGCTTGCTAAAGCTAGGTCACAGCCTTCTATAATATACAAGCCATGCTGTTCGAATGGCAACGCCGCAAAATCTGATCTCGGTGATCCTACCGTCATACTGAATCACCGCTCTATCGCTTACACTAGTATTTATAGAAACAAATACACATAATTATGTTACACATATTTATTATGTACTAAATCCTACATTTAATTTTAATAATGTAGTGTACAGAAATATATTATTTATATTAAAATTACAATTATTTTTTAAAAGTATCTAGTTTCCTTTTCTTATTTTTTGGACATGATTCTATATTTTTGCGTTGCTCATGTTTTGCAATTATTTTTATTTTTTACATAATTATGTTGGCAAAAACACTACTTAACATAATATGTATATAGTCCTCACCACAAACACAAATATTGCGAAAATCGTCAGAGAAGGAATCATTTTTCAGACTGAGACTGCTCAGTTCACATAATAAATTTTGTTGATGCTTACATCTAAAAAAATTATATTCTAAATCATTATCATTAATAATGTATTGCAAGATAGCATACTGTAACGCGACATACCTGGCCTCGTCTATCTCAAGGTTGTACTTACCCTACGTTGTGTTTATAATTAATAAGTAACCCTTACTTCGTTCGTAATACAGAGTAGCTGTCAAAAGTGAGGGAATCGGGATAGGTATTTGATATAATTAAAGAATAATGTTCTCTCCAAAAAGCAGACAGAATATGTTTATCTTTGCGCATTTATTGAGAAATGAATAAAGAAAGCAAAGAATAAATAATATGAGAAATACGATAAATATGTGTGTAATGATTTGAACATGACACCCTGCTGTGGAATGGTCCGCTCTCTGGCACACGCCTTACGTACGAAGGAAACCACAGCTAAAACCTCGCACAGAGAGTCATCTAGACACAATTTAAACAAATAATTTTATAACAAATTAATACAAAAACACCAAAAAAGGTTGTCCCAACAATTTGATATTAGCAACATTGAAAATAATACATTAATTAGACCTTGTATATTGATAGACAATTACTAACGCATTTGCGTGAGTGAATGTTTGTGCATGTGTAAGTTTGGTAAGTTCTGTTTCCCGAACTGCCATGACGCTCGGCTGAGCCGACGGGCCGGTCTTTGTATGGACAGCGTGGGGTTAGCAACACTATCTAGGTTCGCAGCTGAGCTGCCTCACCTTTAATTAAACAGGACGCTCGGCGACGCCGATGGGCCATTCTTTGTATGGATAGCGTGGGGTTAGCAACACTATTTAGGTTCACAGCTGAGCTGCCTCACCTTTTGACCAGGACGCTCGGCGCCACCGAGACGGCTGTAGAGTGTGCGACTGAGTCGCTACACTGTCTGATCCGACGAGTACCTGTGTCGCACTCGTCGGGGGTGTTTTGTTAAGTGATACCCAAGTGAACGTGGACAGGCCAGCGCTCGGTGCTGATACGGCACACATCTTGAGCTTGAGTGGTTGCAAAGCAACGACCCGCAAAATTACGTTTGATTGTCAACCAATATCAGATCATATAGATAAAAATTCATTATATCATTGTGACAACAATAAATCATAATAGGTTGCTTGTCCAAGTTAAGTTCCCCATAGCGGGTGAATGGGGGGACAGATGGGGAGTCCCAAACGTGCCTGACATAGCCATAGCAGCTGAGTGGAGGGAAAATGGGGAGTCCCAAACGTGCCTGACATAGCCATAGCAGCTGAGTGGAGGGAAAATGGGGAGTCCCAAACGTGCCTGACATAGCCATAGCAGCTGAGTGGGGGAAAATAGGATTCCAAACGTGCCTGACATAGCCATAGCAGCTAAGTGGAGGGAAAATGGGGAGTCCCAAACGTGCCTGACATAGCCATAGCAGCTGGATGGGGGAAAGTAGGATTCCAAACGTGCCTCACATAGCCATAGCAGCTGAGTGGAGGAAAAATGGGGAGTCCCAAACGTGCCTGACATAGCCATAGCAGCTGGATGGGGGAAAGTAGGATTCCAAACGTGCCTGACAGCCATAGCAGCTGAGTGGAGGAAAAATGGGGAGTCGCAAACGTGCCTGAGATAGCCATATCAGCTGGATGGGGGAAAGTAGGATTCCAAACGTGCCTGACATAGCCATAGCAGCTGAGTGGAGGAAAAATGGGGAGTTCCAAACGTGCCTGACAGCCATAGCAGCTGGATGGGGGAAAGTAGGATAAGGTATTGGATGCGTGGTCGAGTTTAAACTTGAAGAACTTACCTCGGACAAGCCAAGTGTAAAATTTTGTTAAGTCCGAACTTTAAATTACTCAACGTGTGAACCACGCCAGAGGTAAAAAGTCGGTGATGTCAGAATCCCAGGTTACTCAACGTGTCAACCACGCCAGAGGTCCGGTATCTGTGAGTCCTGCCGAAGCAAGACTGAAGAATACAGTTTCTGTCCAAGTATTTAAACCAAAATATCCCTCTTGTCCCTTCCAGATCTAGGGTGTTTCGGGGGTAAAATTTGCCCTCTCTGTCACTGGTGTGGGTGGGTGCTTGGGTGGATCATCGAAAGTTCTAGAACACCATAAATTTGCCATTGATACTTAACACATGTGCAGGCCAGATCTCCGAACCAGCCCTGTGACGCTAGCTCAAGTGCTTGCATTGTCTTCGTTAACTGCCGGGCCTGTCCCTTGACCACCTAGTGCGACACATAAAAAAACAACAAACCCATGTGCGACTAGATATCTTTGCAATGGCCATTACAACTAAATAATTACTACGTATTCTTTTTACATTAACAATAATAATAATAATATTAGTCTAACGTACTTCTTCAATACATGTGTATAAATATTATCATTACAAATGTGGATAATTTCCCAACTGTGATGTGGATTAAGTGTTAACAATTACTCGAAAGTTCAGTCAAACAGCATTTATTCTTACTAAACCTACGTTTCGGTGCACCCTTACGTCTTCTTCAGGGTAGTAAGATCTTACAAAAAAAAAAAAACTGAATGTTTTGTACGAATGTATTTTGTGTACATGATTTGTAACAATTTGTAAGATCTTACTACCCTGAAAAAAGTGCAAGGGTACACCGAAACATTGGTTTAGTAAGAATAAATGCTGTTTGATGGAACTTTCGAGTAATTGTTAACATCTAATTATCATTACAGCCTCTGTAGGAATTGACAATCCTCCTTTTTGCAAATGATTAAAATATATTCATTATCCACGGATGGTACTGCATTTTCCACCAGCTTTGGTTGTCTAAGCAACAATTGTTGATCATGTTCCATTACTTTTATTCAATAATTTATCATATTTAATAATATCACTTTCTGAAAAATGTTTTGCACACACTACTGATGTAGACGTAGGGGTTTATTGTTTTCGTGGAATAGCTTTAATCCATTTCTTATATAATTCAAGATTCTTTGCAAAACTAAGTAGTTTGATAATCTTCTTTCTTTAATTGCGAACTGTAGTTCGCTTTATAACCTGGTACACATCAGTGATGATGCATTTAACTATAAAATAATGCCAAAAGATGTAATAAAACACTAACAGAAACTAAAGTTATTTTCCTTTATTTTTCATTATTAATATGTAACTATTATAATATTAGACATTGTAGCTCGCAGTATGCATTTTACGATCAACAAAGATTACTTTACAAGTTTTGTTTAATTCTTAAGTAAATAAAATCCTTTAGAAACTTGTTATTGACAGTTATGTTTGTCACTCTTAATTTATGTTATTTAATTAAAAATTATTTTTTACATAGTAAGACAACATTGTTGGAAATTATAAAATTGAGCAAAAACATACCTTTTTTGGGTTTTACTCAAAAATAAATACAAAAATACAGTGCACATACGAGTCCACGCGCGCAAATCTTCGACAGTAGGACTATCAACAGCGTTGTCAAGTTTCAGCAGCACGGCTTGTATATTAGAGAAGGCTGTGGCTAGGTGCTTCAGGCAATGAGTATAATTCACCGAACTTGCCCGAACGTTTCCGAATCCTAGAGTATGCTTGCCACCTCCGGCTTTACACTCAGCACTGAGCTATTGGGATTATTTATGTGAATGAATTTACAAGTTTTAAAAAATACACAAATCATTGGAAGGTTCAATGAAAACAGTGAATCCATTGAACGGTTCATTTTGTGTGTTCATTTTGTGTAATATGCTTACCACTGGAGGGCAGCATATTTAATCTATTTGTTTACATATTCCATTTATGTATTATATTATGGGGAGTCTTGTTTTGTTAAATTTATAGACAGAAGTTGTAATGAGTAATAAAAACACTTATTTTTAACAAATGATGATGGGTCCTACAGTAGGAAAGTTTTCGTATTAGATTAGGATAAAATGTAGCATTCATAGTCCAATAAGTTTATTTTTTAGCTGGTAACATAATTTATATTGAAAAGAAGGGCATAACCTCTCATGTTTTAAAAAATACACAAATCATTGGATGGTTCAATGAAAACAGTGAATCCATTGAACGGTTCATTTTGTGTGTTCATTTTGTGTAATATGCTTACCACTGGAGGGCAGCATATTTAATCTATTTGTTTACATATTCCATTTATGTATTATATTATGGGGAGTCTTGTTTTGTTAAATTTATAGACAGAAGTTGTAATGAGTAATAAAAACACTTATTTTTAACAAATGATGATGGGTCCTACAGTAGGAAAGTTTTCGTATTAGATTAGGATAAAATGTAGCATTCATAGTCCAATAAGTTTATTTTTTAGCTGGTAACATAATTTATATTGAAAAGAAGGGCATAACCTCTCATGAAAATTTAAATTTGATCACAATATGACTCTTTTTTTCTCAAAATAATGAGCCACATATAACGTCGTCTTCTTTTATTTCATTATGAAAAATAGTATTTCGTACTTTCCACGAAATACTCATGCTCTGTACTTTGCCACAATTATCTATAAATTATTGCTTTCACAATATAAATATATCTTCCTTCCCCATTTGAAATGCCGCACAAATATTTCGCTAATAGCAAAAGGCAGCTAAAAATCCCTCACTTTCTTTGCTTGCTAGCAATGTTAGCGAAGCAAAAACAGCAAAACGTTCAATAGTTTCAACATCCGGTTTGCATAACGGTGCTGACTTTTGCTGCTCTTATTGAACCTACCTATTTTTTTCGAAATTAAAATATTAGTTTTATTTAAAAAAATGATTTTTCTTTATTTTTATTTGAATTCTTAAGTACATGAAAACGCAATATGCTTTAATTTTGTTATATTAATTTTGCAATATATTTACTTAAAATGATTATTTTATTTTGTACAAATTAATTCTTATATCATTCATATCACTGAAATTATTTTAAGTATAATATATTATATATACATTTTACTTATATTCTTTATTTAAGTAATACATTGAATGTTTAAATTCTAGAAAACCGGCTACATTTCACATTTTTATAGAAAAATATTGAAAATAAAATCTACATATATATAATCAAGCATTGGTTGCTATAAATACATAAGTACATGATTTTAGATAAACAGGGGTAGTCAGAGGTGCTATCTGACACAACGTACGTACATAGCTCTGTCTCACTTGTCCAGTCATCTAGTTCACATTAGCGTTTGGAACGTACGGTACGGTATAAATTAGTGCTTTCAAGAACCGGAAAAATATGGAACCGGGTACCAGGTTCCAAAACTATTCGATCATGGGTTACGGTTCTGGTTAGTGGAACCGATCTTCGGTTTCAGTTCCGCGTAGTGGAATCGAACTTCGAATCTGTATTATGGAATCGATGATTAGAATATTCAATTATGATTTTAAATTAGCTTCGCTATTCTTGACAAATAAATAGATTTTCTGTTTTATTTTGAGAAATATTGTTGAATGATATTATTTTTTGGTTATACGTATTTAATTGAAAATAATGTGTAAATAATATTATTATACCAAACGCAAGAAGATGATAAATTGTTTAGATTATTAATATTCATACCAAAGCAAGTTTTTATTAGACATTGGATTTACTTGAATTAAAAGGGTATATCTGAAATCTTTTATAACAATAAAGAAAATTTTGATTACAATAATGAAAATGATTAATCATGCAAATACTGATCATACAAATCCTGCGTTTGACAAGATGACCATAATCAACATTTAAATATAAATATTGCAAGCTATACAGTAGATTCTGAGATTACCCCGAACATACGCTTACATACCATTAGTATAAAAAATGGCGGACGAAGAAAGTAGTGTTATATCTTCATCCTTTAATTCAGTGGATTTAAAGTGTGAAAGGTGTAAACGTAAAGTTAAAAAAGGAGTTCAGTGTAGTTCTTGTGAGGCTAATTATCATTTTAAGTGTGGTAACGTTAGCGGATCAGTGGACGATCACAAATGGGAATGCCCAAGTTGCAGTGACAAAAGTGCACCAATTCCTATCTTACAAGTCTACTACGCTGATATTGAAAGAGCATATTTCCTTCTACAAGGAGAATGTGCTGCATATCGTTATATGTGCAAAGAAATGGAGCAAAAATGCTGTACGCTGATGAAAGAAAATGAAGCATTGAAGTCTCAATGTCAAAAGTCAGCTAAAAATAGCAAGGTTACAAACCAAAATAAGAAATCAACGACTCCAATGCAAGAGTTAAACTTAAGTAAAGACTGTCAGGTACCAGCACCTACTCAGTCAGAAAAAATACAAGGTCTAGGTCAAGGCCCGTCACATACACCTTCGGATTCAATTACCGCTGATAACACAAGTTCTGGCAAAGCTTCCTATTCAGAGCTAGCATCAATGCCAAAACAAAATGTAAATAAACAAAAATCAGATGATTCAAATAGTGGCCGACAGCCACGTATATCAAAAAAACCACTTATTGGAAAAAACAGCGAAAATAAATTTTTAAATATTGCACCGAAAAAAGGCTGGTTACACGTTTGTAGGCTTGCCAAAGACACGACTGTGGATGATGTTTTACAATTCCTTCAAAACTCAAAACCAAATGAAAAATTCTGCTGTGAACAGTTAAAATCCCGAGGTGACTACGCGTCTTTTAAAATAGGTTACCCTTTCGCTCTTCACGAAGAAATTTATAATGCTGCATTCTGGCCGGATGGCACTGCTGTACAACGTTTTTTCTTCAAGCGCAACAAACCACCCACGCAACATTAGCAGTTACCCCTAGTGTTGATAGTGAAAGTGCTAGTGAAAGTCCCAAATGTGATAGCTTTGTAATTGCTCATCAAAATATGCAGTGCGTTAGAAATAAAATAGAAAATCTAGAAGTTACAATGTCAGATATAAATTGTGACATTTTATGTTTATCAGAACACTGGTTATTTGATGGTGAAACCATAAACATTTACAATTATTATACAAGTTCTATTTACTACAGGACAGTTAAAATACATGGAGGTGTTGCGATTCTTTGTAGAAAAGGAATACGTACTGAATCACTTAAAATATGTAACGATTTGTCACTTGACGTACATTTCGAATGTGTTGGTATAAAAACTTTTCTAAACACAAGTTCTAAAGAACTTGTCATAATATTAACATTATATAGATCTGATAAAGGACATTTTGATATTTTTATTGATAAATTAGATGAATGTCTAAATTATATTTGCGATCATTACAAAAATAGTAATATAATACTGTGTGGTGATTTCAATGTTAATTTTCAACTGCAAAGTAATAATTTACGAAAATTAGAAACAGTATTACAATCCTATAATTGCAAAGTTCTTATAAATCAACCAACGAGAGTAACATTAAATTCAAAAAGCTGTATTGATAACATATGTACAAATATTTCAACAGATAGATTTGTAACATCGGTTCAAAACTTATCAATATCAGACCATTTCGCTCAGATTATGATTATTAATAATACTCAGAAATGTAAGGATAGCACAGAATACCTTTATAAACGAAAATTTTCAGATTCAAATATAACATATTTTAATCATATGTTATGCAAAGAAAAATGGAATTTTGTATACGAAAAATTTAGTTTTAATGACAAATTTAAAATGTTCATGGATATAATATTACATTATTTTAATGTGGCTTTTCCAAAAGTAAAAGTTAAAAAATGCCGTAATGAAAATAAAGCCCCATGGTTAACAAAGGGTATTCTAATATCATCAATTAAATTAAAAGAACTAGATAGGCTTATAAAATCTGGTCGCACTACACTTATAGAGTACTATAAAAAATATAAATACACTTATAGACAAGTCATAAAAACAGCGAAACAATTGCATTATAATAATTATATAATTCATTCCGAAAATAAGAATAAAGCAGTTTGGAAAGTAATACAGCATGAATCAGGGAAAATAAATGATACTTCTTGCGATATTAAATTGTCAATAAATGATGTTACCGTTTGTGAAGCTAAAGAAGTAGCAGATGTGTTTAATAATCATTTCTTCCACTCAATAGTTGAACTATATAATAGTAATTATAATTCAACAAACCATTATAATTATTCAAAAATAACATTCAATCCATGTTCTTAACACCTGTTGATGAATCTGAAATTATAGGCATTGTAATGAGTTTAAAAACATCATATTCTACCGGAGTTGGTGAATTTAGTACTTTCTTATTAAAAAAATGTACTACTCACATTGCTACTCCACTAGTATATTTAATAAATGAGTCATTCGCAGAAGGTATTTTTCCAGAAGTTCTGAAAATTTGTAAAATATATTCATTACATAAGAAGGGTAGCAAAGAAAATGTAACTAATTACAGACCAATAACATTGCTATCACCCTTTTCTAAATTAATGGAGAAACTGTTTATTAATCGGCTGCTTAAATTCTTAAACACACATAATACTTTATCATCAGTTCAACATGGTTTCAGAGAAAATCACTCCACATCTACAGCTTTATACAGTTTTTTAAATTACATACATGAGTGTCTTGATAAAAGTGAGTATGTTATTGGTCTGTTCTTAGATTTAAGTAAAGCCTTTGACACTATCAACCATAATGCTTTACTCCACAAAATGGAAGCATATGGTCTGAGGGGAAATGTTTTAAATTGGCTGAAGTCATATTTAACAAATAGAAAGCAAACAGTGGTAATTAATAATGTACAGTCTGATTATCATACCTCCTTGTACGGTATTCCACAGGGCTCAAATTTGGGACCAATACTGTTCATTTTGTTCGTAAACGATTTTGTACTAAACACAGATTTTACAAAAATAATTATGTATGCCGATGATACATCAATAGTAAATAATAACGCTAACTACGCCTATTTAGTACAAGATACGAATGCGAAACTACTTCAAATATCTAAATGGTTCCGAGATAATTTTTGTCATATTAAACAGAGAAAAATCTGAATTTCTTTCATTTTCTTATATAAATAAAAACAGACACTAGTGTGTTACTAAAAATTAATGAAAAATCAATTAAAGAAGTTTGCGATACTAATTTACTGGGTATGCAAATCAATAAATGTTTGAATTGGGAATCCCAAATAGACACTATTTGTAAAAAACTTGCCACTGTCTGCTTCGCCCTTCGGAAACTAAGGAGCTTAGTACATATCTCTGTTCTAAAAACCTACTACTTTGCACATGGTCATTCAGTTTTAAATTATGGCATTCTGTGTTGGGGAAACAGTGCACATTGGGAACGAGTTTTTAAAATACAAAAGAAAATTGTTAGAATTATGTTAAATGCGCCCCATACTGCGCACTGCAAACCAATATTTGAAGAATTAGGAATATTACCTCTTCCTTGTTTGTATATCTTTCATGCTTGTTGCTTAATACGACAATTTAATTTAAACATAACAACACAAGGTGATATTCATAATTATAGTACCAGGCAAAATTCTCTTATCCGACCGCCATCACACAGACATGCCAAATTTAAAACTAATCCATACTACATAGCCATTATTTTGTATAACAAGTTACCAGAAAATATAAAAAACGCAACAGATTTTAAATTGTTTAAAAAAAAATTAAAATTATTTTTAATGGTAAATATGTTTTACACTGTAAATGAATATCTTAACATCTGATATTGCTTATCTTATTGTATCATTTCTTGTAATGACGTTTCCTATACTGTATAGTCCAGAGGAACAATAAAGTATTATTATTATTATTATTATTAACCATAAGTCATGTTTCGTCTTTATATAATAGTATAAATAGAATTTATAATGTAATCTAAGGCTATATTTATTACTGACTTTAACAATATTTTTTTTACAGATAAGTTGAATTATAACACTAGTTACATTCGTGAAAGTATCGTTAAAAGAATGCGTAGTATCATAACGATCAGAATAAGCTTGTTACAGATCCCGACGACGAATTGCACTGTCCCGTCGAATTCTTAAATTTTCCTCCGAGACTACCTCGCCACACCCTCAAACTCAAAATCGGTATACCAGTAATTTTACTCCGTAATCTGAGTCCACCAAAGTTATGTAACGGAACGAGACTTTTAATAAAAGGTCTTGTAAAATAGAAATTGTTTACTAATTTAACCGACCTTGTAGCTTTTATAGTTCTCGAGATAGCAATATTGGACAAAATAAAATGAATCCCTGTATATATATAGAATAATGATTAAAAGATTGTTAGGTACGAAAAGATGACGCAACTAGAAATATTCCGAAAAATAGTTGATATTAGAAAATTCGCCTTCCTTCGCTATCGCTTTGAATATAACAGACCAAGCAAGTTTTCAACACCAGCATAATTAACAAAAACAAATAGATGTACTTTATCGGAAATAAAAGAGTAAATTGAAGTAATATCTAAAATTTGGCAATTTTTAAGTTTATAGTTTTAGTGTGTGGTTGCGAATCTGGGTTCGATCACGACCGACGCCAAAAATTACTTCGAATTTTAATGGCACTAAATTGACCCCTGTGGTTTACTCCGCACCCTAGCATTGAGTCTCCGTGAGGTGACACCTGGTAAGCACCCGCACGGTACAAATATTTCATCATTACCCATATCTATATATAAAGCAGATTGGCACATCCAGCAATGGGTAATATGCCGTGATGATATTTTTATTTTATTTATATACATAAACTACTGATGTACTTTTGCAATAAAGATATAGTATTAAATTATTACAAACTAATATAAAATAAAATTGAACGATATTTATATAATGACGATATAGTATGTATTTATTTTCCTACATTTTTATATTTCTGAAATGTATTGTTTTGATTTCAACATTTTTAAAATTTCAAAGTAAGGAATAAGTATGGGTATTCTTTGTATTTTGGTTTATGTCTTGGATATAAGTATGGCAATTGCCCAACAGTTACAACTAGCAAATATAAAGATCGACGTGCTTTAAAATAATGCCCACTAGCGCTCGCCTCGGATTTGAAATAAATTACTCAGGGGTCACAGTTAACGTTAAAATTTATTGTACATACAAATAATTGAAATTGTATTTCTTCTTTCGTTCAATGAGGAATTTTTATATATATTTCTAATATGTTCAAAATTCTTCAAATTATTTGACAGTATTAGTGGTATTTCTTAATATATGTAATATTAACCCACCTATAATTTTAAACACATATTAAATTAATAATATAATAAGATATATTAAATGTACTCGTACCTCCCAGAAAAATCTTTCAATAATGTTAGTAAAATTGCGGATTTTTGACACTTACATTTTGCATTTATCTGTCAATTACAAACATTTAAATACCTCAACTGGTTTCCATGGAGTTGTTTGGGCAACAAGATTTATTACAACAGATTATTCTAAATTTTTATATACTACGGGTGCTATTCTTGTGTCAACGTTAAAATAGCTTAGAGACGGTCTCTAGCTAAAGGTGACCTTTAGTGTTTAGAGTTGATGTTATTCTACTGTCAGTAAATGAGCTACGATAACTAACAGTGACCTTTAAGCAAAACAATACTTGGCAACACCGTATTATCTGTCAAAACCTAAAAGTTGCGAAGTATAATATCATAATTCATAATATTATTAAATAATAATTTGATCAAATATATATAAATACAGCAAGTATTTAGTTTGTTAATATACAGGTATTAATACTTTAATAAATTAGTAGGTTGGCAATAAATAATTATAGATAATATAAAATGATCAATTTTAAGATTAATTTTAATTTATTGTAATCTTATACATACTTAAATTGAGGAAGAGGAGAAAATAATTGCAGTACAATTTGTAAAAGGCGCTGTATTGTAAAATAAAGGGAACGATCCGCGGCTTCATTGGATTTTCTTTGTCGGGGTTTTTAATTCGTACATGGGTACAATCCACACATCCAACAACCTTAGGAAAACCAGCAATGCTATAGAATTCAAGCTTCAGCTCCTACATTGGTTCTGGGAACTTCACAAATCTGTGCAAAACTGCTTCGAAGGAGCTTGATACCCTAGCTATGATTCTGGACACGGTAGATTGATTTACGCCATGCAGATCCCCTGAAATGTAGTGTATTATTAAAAAAAAAAAACTTAGTAAAAGGTTTTAAAATGTACCGTTTTTACTCTTTGTATTAAGTTATAAGTCATATTCAATTTTAAGGTTAGGTAGTGTATAAAATTTATGAATTTTACGTACCTAGTTCAACTTGGTAGCACCCTTTCGCAAAAAAATCTAAGTGCTATTTAAAGCTTGTAGTTAATATTACTCCATAATATTTCTTTTTTGCTGTGAAATGGATTCCAGTTCTTCCGTAACCAGATCAATTAAAATTGACAGTTTCTTTTCGCAATCTGTATCTTCGTCTAAATTCTTCATCATCAAACTGTTGAAAAGGATTTGTTCTTTCACGTTCAACTCTAATTCTTCCGCTATTTACATCTAAAACCTATCTAACATCTTGAATTTCGGCGCACTCACCATGTTCATCATCTTGTTAGCGTTTAAACGATTTAAAGTTACCCAATAGCACCTTTAAGTTTAGAGGTGACCTCTAGCGCTAGCGGCGGTAAAAACTGACACTAGAATACAATTTTTTAGAGTTCAACTTTAAACTGCGCTAACGATGACCTTTAAGTTTTAACGTTGACACAAGAATAGCACCCTACATCTCTAAACCTATAGGAGCCTAATTATTTTTACCAGGACTTGATATTTTTTTACCAGGGCTTCACCCTGGCCAGCCCCCCCGCTGGCTACGGCCCTGAGTCTGTGTTAGCGCTACGGTTACATTATGTACTCCCATTGCGGTGGTGTTATCTCGGATACATGCAAATTTCTGCTTCTGTCGAAACTGTTACTGAAAATTTCCGTACGCTCTTTTAAGATTTGACACAATGTCCATGTTATACGAAAAATCCATAGCTAAAATTCTAGTATAAAATTGTCCCTCGAAGCATTTAAAAAAAGTAATAAAAGAACCTAGTTATTAGATAACTTACCTTACCATCAGCAATTTTACACTTTGTCATATCCGTTTTATTAATAACAATCAAGGGCGGAGTGGCCATAAGGTTCACCGAACGATTCCCGGTGGGCCGCTGCTTTATGGGGTCGATTAGCCGGGGGCCAGTGTCATGTGGCCGATCGGCGGAACGATTTTTAAGGTAACAATATAAATAATATTGAAATCAATATTTCAATAATACGTTTACTTAATCTTTAAATTCTAGGAATAATAAACATATGTTTTCTGTTATTATAATATATTTAACAGTAATTTCTATTAGAAAAATAAAAAATACATAAATGAAAAAAAAAATTAAGCAAACCGTCAAGCGACGTAGCGATTTGTTACGTAGTGCGTAATATGCAATATTTTTCATGTGTGGAACAAACGTTAATTTATATTTTTTGTTTTCTATCTACTCTCATTATTCTACAACCCATACTAATAATGTGTTCTACATAATTTGGAAGGAACAGTGGTGGTTAATTTATTTTGGCTCGGATATAATGCGTGCAAGAAAACATGTGTGTACCATATAATTGGCGACTGGCGTGAAGAATATATTGTAAAATTTGTATAATAGGGTAGTTGCGCATTTTCCAATTTATTTATTATTATTTTTTCTGAAAGAATTGTTCAAGTTATTCACTGTAATACATGTTTTACGTCTGGCAATTGTATATTTTTCAAAATATAATTAAAAAAAAATAATCTTATTCCAAATTTTCCCGTGTGTGACGTGTATTATTAATACCAAACACAGTCTTTCTTACCTTAGCGGTACACTCTCGGTAGTACACTATGTACTAACGTTTACGCTTATGACAGTTTCGTGTGTGGCAAATTATTTGCATATTGTCAAAAATATTCATATTACCTTGTCTTAAATTTGCTGATATAGAAAAGAAAAATAAAATATGATTTTAATACAAATCAGTCGTCCTACACGTAAAACATAGGTTAAATATCAACTAAAAATGGCATTTATATACACTCCCTGGAGTGTACAAACTAGCGTATAATTTTGTTATTGGCGAAGAAAATGAACTCGTAGCCACCTGGTAGCAAAATTCTAGCTTGTATGAGTCATACAAACTTGGACAAACTATATAATTATTAATAATCTACGTCATAAGAATTGCACCGCGAACTTTAGTTATAGAAATTATGAATGAAAAGTTTTATATTTTCTAATAATTTTTACATAAATATGTTTAGAATTAGTTTATATTTCATAATTAATAGCAAAAATTATATTTATTTTTTTCGCAACTACCCTATTAGTAAGATTCATTTTAAATTCTCACTTAAGTATTATGGCTGGTTGCAGTTCTCTTCGTCGGTCTCAGTATCAATTTTAACGTAGTTTAGCATTTTTCAACACGATAGAAATCGGTTGAAAAACGTAAACACATAAATATAAAATGAGTGATAACATTGACAATGATAAAACTGTCAACTGTCAGACGGCCGTAGGAAGGATTATCGCGGCAAAATTAAAATAAATGGAAATATTTGATATCTGGTTCTGGGGTTGACCGAGAAGAGTGAATTGTGGTTACTGTAATTAATAAAAAATTGAAATTGGGATATATTTTAACACGAGTAGAAAAAAGTATTTTTTATATAAATATTATATATTAGTATAATAATTATTTTGAGAAAAATGCTACTAAAAACTAGAAATAACGTAATAAAAAATGGCTTTACTACTAGTATACTAAGCATAAGCAACAGCCGCATATTTAGTTGTGTATTCCATAGCCTATTTCTACTGTTGAAAACTACTGGTTCGTCCAAAATAGCATTGAGTGTTTTAAAGGAAACACCCTGTATATGGGGCTGGTCGCAGGTACGATTGCGGCCGGCCGCTATAAATCCCGGTAAAAATTATAATCCCAGTTTGCCCCTGATAACAATGTACATTCTATGCAATGTTTCTTATCCTCCTTTTTGTCTAATTTGTCTCTAGCCTAACAAGGACCTACCAGTGGTCTTAAGTATACCTGATAATGGCCTTATACCTACTTACGAACGAATGAGTGATATATAAATTAGGTTCATTTTTGAGCATATTTGAAGATTTTTTCATTTCTATTTATATATTTTCCAAAAGTTCTACTACTCAGTTCTATTCCGGGGTAAAATATGTACCTTTTTCTTTTTGTAATAATAAATAAATAGACAACGCTTCAAAATAATATAAATTATTTAGTAATTTTGAATATAAATAAATAAAAATAAAATAAATAAATATTTCATCACGGCATATTACCCATTGCTGGGTGTGCCAATCTGCTTCATACACAGATGTCGGTAATGACGGAATATTTGTACCGTGCGGGCGCTTACCAGGCGTCACCGCACGGGCACTCATTGCTGGCGTGGAGAGTGCGCCACAGGGGTCAATTTTGTGCCATTAAAATGCGATGTAATTTTTGGCGTCGGTCGGGATCGAACCCGGGTCCCCTAGCGACCAGACACTCATGCACACGGCCACGAGACCCCATATATATATATATATATATATATATATATATATATATATATATATATATATATATATATATATATATATATATATATATTATTAACATATAATACATGGCAAGACTGAAAATGTCAATTTAGGTCCTTTTACCAGTGGTCGTAGTCTTAGGTCTATCTAAGAATGGCCATATGTACTCCCGAACAATTTCGTATGTGTTATTATATAGATTTATATATAAATAATAATATAAACAAGAATATTTTACTCGATCTCCTGAGTTACATCTTCTGTAGAGGAGACGGGCTTCGTACTTTTTCTTTTAGGTCTAATGCCATTGTCGTTGTCTATCGTCTTGGAGAAAGAAGCTTCCATTATGCTGCGAGATCTTTTCATACCTGTTGTAGCGTCTTCTATATCCACTGGAATAATAATGTTTTGTATTTCATTTAGTAACAACAAAACCCCGTTCAATGTAGAATCATCTACATTAGCTTCTTTAAATTTATTGTAGCATATGAGTAGCAATAGTTCAGTCTTCTGATCTATGTTCTAAGAAAGATTTATGGATTTTATATTAATATTTGTATTGTAATATGTACTACTTACATGTTTATTTTAGAATTATATTTTAATTTCGTAGTAAAATTTAAAAAAAATGCAAAATTTTAATACAAATTGCCCCGACCACCTGACCTACAGTATTAGTTGTCGACAAATAAGTTTTACAGGACAGGCCGGCAACTTCATAAACCAAATAAAAGGAATTGTTTTGCACAGAAGTTAGAGGATAATTAAAATATTAGAAATAATTAATTTATCAAATTTCGTATTTTAAAACCTTAAAAAAGTGAATGATTTAATAAATACGAAAATTCAAAATTATAAAATATTTTATCACAGCTGCGATAAAAACAGGTAACTTAAGAATAATTAATTTTTATTTAATTGTGCGCAATGTTAAATAAAATATATACTTTATTTATTGCCAATACATTAAACTCTCATTTAAATATCTTGATACCCTTTCATTTAATCTAGGGACATTTGGTAGAGCGCCAAATTTGACCGTTGAATATTATTTGCCAACATGGATCTCTTCCTGATGACTAATTTTTCGCGCTGAGCTAGATTTATCAACGCTTACAATGAATCAGTTGTCGCATTCGCACCATAACTAAAGCTTTATGTAAATACCTTTGATTTAAGCTTGTGTATAAATTGCCACGGAACACTTTGTTCAGCGAGTGTCCAAAATAGACCAACAATTTTTGGTAATGGCAATTGTATTAAACACGGACTGTATTGAATATAAAATAAATATTTTTGAATTTTTTATTATAATATAAGTAATAAAATAATTTTTACAACTTAAAATCTTTATTGATTAGAATTTATTTCAAAATATTTACAGATTAAGCATTTCAGATACATTACAATCTTTAATAACAAACATGTAGTACTTGAGATTACCTGGACAAAAGAAGTGTCTATTATACAACAATGTAAAAGTAGTTCAGCGTTTTGTTGCAAGAGGCGCCTCACAAATTCACTATTCTCTATGCTCAAAACTAATTTTTCAACTGAGTTAAAATTTGCAGCAGAAACATAATTCTAAGCAGCCTGAAAATCGGAGAATAATAAATGAAGCAAAAAATAAGCAAATACGCAAATACATAATTATTTTTTTATTCTGAACATTAAAATTAATAGTGTGAAATATTTTATATACATAAATTTATAAAATATCTACATTAATATAAGTACCTTTTTTGAGCTTGAATTATATTGAGGGTCTTTAAATTTTTATTTTTCTGATTCTGTTTAAAATAATTTCGATCAAAATGCGTTCTTTATAAAATTGAATTAATCTTCCTTCCATTTTACGTTCCACATTTAAAAAACCTTACATTATTTATGTAATTTAAAAGTATCGTACATGTTACTAAAATTTACCAGTATTATTTATTGGTTTTAATACGGATATGAGATAGAACGAATATAAATAAAGATTTAGGTACCTAAATATATTTACTTAAAAAAATATCCAGAATAACAATTTATGAAAAAACTTTATTCAGTAGTTTTTACATATTGTTTATAACACTTAGCATTCCTTGTGGCATTGAATGAAATAAATTATCAATGATTTACTACATAATTTCCATGCATCCGTTATATTTATAAATAATTGCTTTGAATTATGATTATTATTCCAGTAATTTTGTCAACGTCGCGAGTTGTAAACACATTTCAAATTGACTTATTACTTATTTTTTCATCCTGTCCCAGATCAGATAGCTAAAACAGAATAACGCAGAAATTTAAAATAGGTATTTTTTTTCATACATGTATTACACGATTATGCCAATTAGTGCTTCACTAGCATCAAAAACTTCCATTCACATGAAATTTCTCTAACTTTTTGATCTTCAAATCGGTTCGTTTCTCATTTTTGTATCAACCATTCCTACAGTAATTAAAGATACATACAATACTGCGATTTGTATTCGCCCAAAATTATATTTCAAATCATATCTTACGATTGTTTCTGATGAGAGGTTTGCCTTTTTAAAGTACATGTTAGAAAAATTCATGTGAATTGAAATGTTAGTCGTGAACCAAATTAAAAAATTTAAATCGCGATATTTTTAAAGAGTATGGTTTGAAAATTAAGTAAATTGAAAATATGTTTAAAATTCGCAAACAGTCCCATATTTTAATTTAAATTGAAAATTGTAGGAAATCGTTGACAATATTACTAGGATTAATATTCATAGCTTTAAGCAATTATTTATAAATATAACGGATGCAGAATCATCGATAATTTACTTAACTCAATGGCACGACGAATGCAAGTTGTTATAAATAATAAAGACTATTGTATTAAAAAAATAGCATTCTTCATTTTTATGTAAGTTAAGATTCTTTCATAAATTGTTATTGGTTTTTTTAAGTAAATAAGTTGCTTTTCTTACAAATATGAACTTGCATAGGATTGCCAGACGCCCTTTTTTCACCGGACATATCCTATTTCTTGAGATAAAGATCCGAGTTTAGTAACATTATTCATTTTCAATGCTTTTGTCATATTTTTTCAAATCCAAAATATATTACAAAAAAAATTTTACTGATTAAATAAGACGATTCAAAAAGATATTGAGGGAGCAGATAAATATACATAAAGTTGTGATTGTTTTTGTACTGTTAAAATTATGATAATCTTTACATAAAAATTGTTTATAATTAAATTGAATCATTAGTATAATTTTAACAGTTGATATATTTAATCTATATCTTTCATCTGTCCATTGGGTAGTCACTAGTGAAAACCCCCGTTCAATTATTACCGTTGTGATCAGGAGTGACAAAAATAATTCACATATTTTTAATATATGAATATATGTAAAACATTATAAAATTTAGCGTGTAATATATTTTGGATTTGAAAAAATAAGACAAATGCATTGAAAATGAAAAATGTTACCGGACTCGGATCTTTATCTCAAGAAATAGGACATGTCCGGTGAAAAGAGGACGTCTGCTAATCCTATGCAAGTACATATTTGTAAAAAATCTGATGTGTACACCACACGACTTCCTTGTACTATTATTAAACTATACATATTTTTTTTAATAAATAAATTAAAAAATATGAATTTTAACTTCAAAACAGTAAGATATATAGCGACCATAAAAGGAGTTTTTAAAGAGAGTTATGATTACAACAAAGAAATATTTGATTACAACAATGAATATGACTAATTTCACAATAAAAATATAATATTTGTTATTTATTTATTGCACTTAGTACATTACAGGCAAGGCCCAAATAGTACATTAAACAATTACATGATGCTCATTTCACTAAACAATTAACATAAACTCAATAATAATAATAATAACAACAATAATAACAACAGTAAATTATATCTTATAACTATGAATAACAACTTTACATTTAATTTTAGCATAATAGTAAAAACAAAAATTGCCCAATGGGAGTACATAAGTTACGTAGATTTGATATATGAATGACTAATTTATTTGAATGTTGTTAGCAACTTATTCAAAGTAATATTAAATATATCATGGGTTAAGTATAATTCATTTAAGTTTCTGCACAACCTATTTATTAAGGAATGCTGACCATATACAGTACGACTAAAGTTGATATTGAATATATTGTGACGTGCGCCCCCGAGAGAATAGTATACAACGCCACCACTGAACGAATATACGAGAACGATGACGCAATCCCTGGCGCCGCAGCGGCTGGACTCTTAATTGCGCCGTGACCTCGTCCCTTTGTGTGCCGGTCATTGTCGCTTGGAAGGCTTCTAGTGGCTTCTGGACTGTTACGCGCTGTATAAATATTGGCCGGGAGAAGGCGGAGTCTCAGTCTCATATATACCAGTAACCAGATATGAACTCAGTGATATAAATAAACAGTTGAACAGTTGTTAACATAAATAAATGTAGTTATATAAATAAGTGCAGTGATATAAATGTTAGTTAGATAAATAATCGTAGTGTTTAAGCATTTAATAATATTCTTAGTGTTTATAATTATTTAATCATAGTGTTAGTTGTTTTTATTATCTTTTAATATTTAATCCTTATTTAATTATCGTTTAATAAACGTATTCTTTGTTAATAATAATTGTATATGTTTTACACTTCACCCATATAAATAAAAACGTTACAATTGGTGTCAGGTGTGGGGTTGTTAAACTGTGAAGTGTAAATAAATAAAAATAAATAAAATGGCGACCAAACAATTAAAATTAAGTGAATTAAAAGTAAGTGATCTCAAGAGAGAACTGGAAGAACGAGAATTAGATACGACAGGACTGAAAGGCGTTCTACAATCTCGTCTGCGGCAAGCATTAATCGCTGCTGGTGAAAATGCTGACGATTACTTATTTGACCTATCCGACATTGATAAACAGATAGAAAAATTAGCACAAAAATTAGAGGAAAATTCTAGAAAAGCAGATGAAAATTATAGAAAAGCAGATGAAAATTCTAGAACACTAAAAGGAGAATTAAAACAGGAGATGGCAGAAAGTTCTAGAAAAGCCGAAGAAAATTCTAGAACATTAGAAAATAAATTAGAAGAAAATTCCAAAATATTAAAAGAAGAATTAATGGAACATTCTAGAAATTTAGAACAAAAATTAGAAGAGAATTCTAGAAAAACTGAAGAAGACCTGAAGAATTTAGAAGAAAAGTATGACAGGAAGATAGAAGAATTACGAGAAAAATTCACTAAAAGTACATCGTCGTCAATCTCGAATTCTGGTGTGGCTGAGCCAAGTCTAATAGAAGGAAGAAAAGTAGTAAAAGCTGATACTACTTCAAAAATGCACATAAAAACACCGGAATTTGATGGGAAGTCTTCGTGGCCAAATTATTTAAAACAATTTGAAGCGGCCGCAAAAGCGAATAATTGGACATCCGAGGAGAACGCTACTGCGTTGACTGTCTCGTTGCGCGGAGAAGCTATCAACATCCTGCAAACGCTGAAAGAAGACGAACAAGAAGACTACGACCAGCTAGTCAAGCGATTGGATATGCGGTATGGAAATGCGCATCTGGAGCAGGTGTACCAGACGCAACTGAGGAACCGGTATCAGAGTTCAAAGGAAAGCCTTCAAGAATTTGAAGTTGACGTAGCTCGTTTGGTTCATCTCGCACATCCTACGGCTCCTGACAGCGTTTTGGAGTGCTTGGCCACTCAATCATTTATCTACGGAGTTCGAGACAGCGAAACTCAACAAGCACTGCGATTGGCCCGTCCTAAAACTTTAATTGATGCGCTCTCATATGCATTGGAGCATGAAGCTGCCAAACAAGCTTCACGTAACCAATTACGAGTGCGAAATATTGATGCTGAGAGTAATGAAACAACAGAAGATTTAGATGAGAGGTTACGGCGAATTGAAAATGAAATGTTTGCTGGCAGAAAGAAACTCCGCTGTTGGAACTGCGGTGAACTGGGCCATCCGCAGAGACTTTGCAGAAAAAATACAAAAGAAGACGGAATCTGCAAAGGAAGAAAAGGAGTCGGAAAACTAAATCGGGTTGATGCGAAGGAGCAACTGTCGACCCGTAATCTAGTAGCTCCACAATCCATCAGTTATGTCGCATCTCTTCATCATAAAGCCAATAGCATCTATGTGGATGGCTCTATTAACGGAAGGCCAATGAAAATGCTACTGGATACGGGTGCGACAAAAACTATAATTAGACCCGACTTCATAAGGAAAACTGGCAAGACGCATCTTCAACCAACCAAGTGGCGGTTACGCACAGCAACGGGAGAACAAGCTACCGCATTAGGAGAAGTAGATGTCACCATCTCTATTGGAAACACCTCCTTTAAACATCGTGCACTAGTAGCTGAAGTTGAAGATGAAGTAATACTCGGAATGGACGCAATGTCAAAGCATGGTTTTAAACTTGACCTGAAGAAGGGAGTGATGATGGTCAATGAAGAAGAACTGATATTAAATCCACGAGACGACAAGGTTGTGCGTGTACTAATGGCCGAAGACATCACCCTCCCAGAACGAAGTGAAACTATCCTGGGAGCACATTTAGATGGTAGTTTCTGTGAGGGAAGTATCGTTATGCTGGAGCCCAAAAATGATGATGCCAAAACTGGCACTGGAATTGTTGTTGGAAAATCTCTGGTCAAAGCCAGTCAGGTAATTCCAGTTCGAATAATGAACGTCAATTTTTATCCTGTTGTTCTGAAGAGAGGAACAATTGTAGGAGAATGCATGACAGTATCCTCGATTATTAGAACTGTAAAGGCCACAGGGAACACATCTCGGAAAGTCCCGGACACGTTAATCAATCAACTGACAACATCGTTTGAAGAATTGACCGCCGACCAGAGAACGAAGGCAAAGAATCTAATTGGAAATTTTAAAGATGTGTTCCAATTTGATGAGAAGAACAAAGGGAGAACTAATGTAGTTCACCATAAAATAGACACTGGAGACGCAAGACCCATCCGTCAACCAGCAAGAAGACTACCACTGGCGAAACGTGAGGAAGCAGAACGAATAATCGAGGACATGAAGATGGAAGGTGTGATTGAACCTTCAAGCAGTCCATGGGCTTCACCAGTGGTGTTAGTGAAGAAGAAGGATGGCTCTACACGATTTTGCGTCGATTATCGTCAACTTAACAACGTGACGAAGAAGGATAGCTACCCGCTACCTCGAATAGACGACACATTAGACACCTTAGCTGGCTCAAAGATTTTCTCCACTTTGGACCTAAAGAGCGGATACTGGCAAGTGGATTTGGATCCAAAAGACAAAGAGAAGACAGCCTTCACCATTGGTACAGGACTTTGGCAATTCACCGTAATGCCGTTCGGGCTCTGCAATGCTCCTGCAACGTTTGAACGACTCATGGAAACAGTATTGACTGGGCTATCTTGGAAAACCTGTTTAGTGTACCTCGACGATATTATTGTGGTTGGTAAGACATTCGAGGACCACATGAAGAATTTGGAAGAGGTTTTCCAGAGATTGAGGAAGGCTAACCTGAAACTTAGCCCGAAGAAGTGTCACCTGTTTCGAAGAGAAGTCCATTACCTGGGACACGTGGTTTCCGGTAAGGGTATTGCAGTCGACCAGGAGAAGATAAAGGCTGTGAGAGACTGGCCAGCACCTAGGGACAAACACGAACTCAGAAGTTTCCTTGGTTTGTGTACCTATTATCGGCGATATGTACCTGGATTTGCCAACATAGCCAAGCCACTGACAAGGCTTACTGAAGAAGGAAGAAGATTTATCTGGGAAATGGACTGTACAGTTGCATTTAAAGAACTAAAACATGCTTTGACAAGCGCACCCGTCTTGAGTTATCCTTTACCTGAAGGAGAATTCATTCTAGACACAGATGCCAGCAACGTTGGAATTGGTGGCGTTCTTTCCCAGATACAAGATGGGCATGAGAAAGTTATTGCCTACTTTAGTAAGACCTTGTCAAAACCAGAAAGGAATTACTGTGTGACTAGAAAAGAACTCTTGGCAGTCGTGAAATCCGTGGAACATTTCTACAAATATTTGTACGGAAGACGATTTTTGATTAGGACTGATCATGCTGCATTAAAATGGCTGCTACAATTCAAGAATCCTGAAGGTCAGGTGGCTAGATGGATTGAAAGACTACAGGAATACGATTTCAAAATCGATCATAGGGCGGGTACCAGCCATCGTAATGCCGACGCATTGTCCAGAAGGCCATGCCAAGATGAGTGCAAGCATTGTAGTCGACTGGAAGAGAAACATTTTACTGTCGCCAGGACAACAGTAGTCGACGATAATTGGCAGCCCGATGGACTACGCGAAGACCAAGAGAATGACCCGACGTTGAAAATACTGCTGGAGTGGAAAGCAGAAGAGAGAAAACCAAGATGGGAAGAAGTTGCACCACACTCACAGAGTGTAAAATCATACTGGGCGCAATGGGACTCGATGATGATTGAAGATGGCCTGTTAAAGCGTTTGGTGGAAAATACCGATGGAACTGAGAAGAGAACTCAGTTGGTTATTCCTAAGAATAGAATTCCAGACGTGCTGAAAGAGATCCATGACGGATCTGGAGGTGGCCATTTTGGAGTCAACAAAACATTAGAAAGATTGCGCCAGCGATTTTACTGGGTTAACTGCAAGGAAGACGTTAAAGACTGGTGCAAGAAATGTGTAGTTTGCGCTGGAAGCAACGGCCCTCATAGACGACGGAAAGCTCCAATGCGTCAATACAACGTTGGCAGTCCATTTGAGCGCATTGCGATTGACGTGGCCGGACCATTTCCAGAAAGCGAAGACAGAAATAAATACATCGTGGTTGTCATGGACTACTTCACCAAATGGGTTGAGGCCTATCCATTACCCAACCAGGAAGCTACTACGGTCGCCGAAACCTTAGTCAAGGAGTGTATATGCCGATTCGGAGTTCCACGTGAACTTCACTCCGACCAGGGGAGAAATTTTGAGTCTGCCGTTTTCCAAAATATCTGTAAGATATTAGGGATTAATAAAACGAGGACAACTGCATTACATCCGCAGTCCGATGGCATGGTTGAACGCATGAACAGAACGATCAACCGATATTTGTCGAAGGTAGTCTCCAACCACCAAAGAGACTGGGACCGACATCTTCATCTGTTCTTAATGGCTTATCGTTCATCCGTGCATGAAACCACAGGGCAAAGTCCTGCGAACATCTTATTTGGGCGTGAGTTGCGCCTGCCATGTGACTTGGTGTTCGGCAGTAAACCTGGGGAAGATCTGGCCGGGGAAGATTACGTAACGGACTTACGGAGAAGAATGAACGACATTCAGGAACAAGTCCGCATAAACACTCAAGCTGCCAGCGACCGAATGAAGGACCAGTATGACATCAAGGCAGAAAAAGGTGGATACCAACCCGGGGATTTAGTGTGGCTTTACAATCCTCAAAGGCGCCGAGGTTTATCACCAAAGCTACAAAGAAATTGGGAAGGTCCATATGAGGTCGTTAAGAGAATAAACGACGTGATATACAGAATTAGAAAAACACCTACCGGAAAGCCGAGAGTAGTACACTTTAATCGGCTAGCCCCGTTCGCCGGTGACAACAATGAAGACCAGCATGGAGCAACGGTTCGTCGGATCATAGCTCAGGAACCGACTTTTGAAGACTTCATGGAACAGTATTCCTTTGGTCACAAGGCGCGGTATGGCGTGACGACAGAAGAATATAGAGATCTGTTCACCGTGTCCTCAGATTATTCCCTCGGCCACTGCGTATCGGAAGACTTAAAGATGTCACGCGGCATAGCGTCAGTCTTTAAGACAAAATTTGGACGACTACAAGAACTGGCCAACCAAGGTCCATCCGTCGGGAAGACGCTACGACTGAGGGATAACAATACAGAACAGCAGCGGTATATCTACTACCTGGTCACAAAACCACGCTCGTACCAAAAGCCGTCATATCGCAACCTATGGAGCTCGCTGTGTGACTTAAAGGATCATCTGCTAGAAAATGACATTTTGAAGTTGGCAGTACCGAAGTTAGGCTGTGGACTAGATGGCTTGGATTGGAGAGTTATTAGGAACATGTTAGAGATCCTCTTCCGCTATACCGGTATCGAAATTCTCGTCTGCAGCTTTAACCCTAACAGACAGAAAGGAGAACTCCAGCGGACCATCGACTGTCACTTCTTCAAGACTTCAAAGTGTACTAAGGGCAATGCATGTAGATTTCGTCATCAAGAACTGTTCCGGGACGAAACAGTCTTAAGGAGGGGGCAATGTGACGTGCGCCCCCGAGAGAATAGTATACAACGCCACCACTGAACGAATATACGAGAACGATGACGCAATCCCTGGCGCCGCAGCGGCTGGACTCTTAATTGCGCCGTGACCTCGTCCCTTTGTGTGCCGGTCATTGTCGCTTGGAAGGCTTCTAGTGGCTTCTGGACTGTTACGCGCTGTATAAATATTGGCCGGGAGAAGGCGGAGTCTCAGTCTCATATATACCAGTAACCAGATATGAACTCAGTGATATAAATAAACAGTTGAACAGTTGTTAACATAAATAAATGTAGTTATATAAATAAGTGCAGTGATATAAATGTTAGTTAGATAAATAATCGTAGTGTTTAAGCATTTAATAATATTCTTAGTGTTTATAATTATTTAATCATAGTGTTAGTTGTTTTTATTATCTTTTAATATTTAATCCTTATTTAATTATCGTTTAATAAACGTATTCTTTGTTAATAATAATTGTCTATGTTTTACACTTCACCCATATAAATAAAAACGTTACAATATGATGCGATCTTGATCTGAAATGAGGTATTTTGAAATGAAATAAACTTATAAGTTCAGGGGCATCTATGAGGCTGTTAAGCACTTTGAAAGCAAATATAATTTCTGCTTTTTTTCTTCTTTCAGCTAATGTTTTGAAGTTCAATATTGTTAATCTTTCAATGTACGGAAAGTTTTCTTTATTTAAATTGAGTTTATAAAAAATAAAGTTTATTATCTTTTTCTGAATATTTTCAATTCTTTTAACACTGTTTTGATAATATGGAGACCAAATAATACTGCAATATTCCAAGTTACTACGAATTAAAGAGTTATACAATAATATTACTGAATTATAATTTTTTAGATCTTTACAATGGCGAAGAACAAATCCACAAAGTTTAAGAGATTTTTTAACTATGGAAGCAAAATGTAATTTAAATTTAAGATCAGCATCAATGAGGATACCTAAATCTTTGATGACGTATACTTTTTCAAGTTGAGTATTATTTAATTTATATTGGAAATCAATAAAAGTTTTTTGTCTTGAAAATATTATATATTTGCACTTTTCGATATTAAGTTCCATATGATTTATTTTACACCAGACTTCTAAAGCACATATATCAGCTTGTACCATAACTGCATCAGCAAGATTAGATATACGGCAAAATAATTTAAGGTCGTCGGCAAACATTAAACATTTAACTTTTTTAAATATTTTTTACTATATCATTAATGTAAATTGAAAAGAGTATAGGGCCAAGGTGAGAGCCCTGCGGAATTCCAGATGTCACAGATATTCCATGCGAAATATGGTCTTTTATTTTTACATATTGAAATCTATTTACAAGATATGATTTAAACCAATTTAATAAGTTGCCCGTAGCATCAACTTGACCTCCTTCATTAATTGTTTGTTCAATATAGTTAACATATATGGCTAAATTTGTGCACGTAGACCTATTTTTCATAAAACCATGCTGTTCAATACAAATTACGTTTTTAAATGTATACATTAATTCGTCTGTCACAATTGATTCGAATACTTTAGAAAATATATTTAAGCCGGATATTGGCCGATAGTTTTTTACATCGTTTTTATTCCCTGATTTGTAAATTGGTGTTATATATACAGGGTGGGGCAGAAAAACCTATCCGATTTCAAATCCCTTTTTCTCAAAAGAGGGAGCAGGTAGAGTAGTGGGGTAAAAACCGTTAGAAAGCCGGTTTTATGCCATTTGTCAGTAGTCAACATGCCTTGGTCTGGTGAACATCGTGCTTTTGTTATTGAGCGGTTTATCGAATGCGGCGGTTCGATAATTGCTACACAACGTGCTTTTCGAATTCATTTCGGACTCGGGCGTCATGATCCTGTTCCACATCACGCTACGATTAAAGTGTGGGTGTCAAATTTTAGACAGACGAGTTCAGCATTGAAAAAGAAGTCGCCTGGACGTCCCAGGACAGCAACAGGACCTGAAAACGTGGCCAATGTGAGAGCCGCGATTGAACGTTCCCCGCGTCGTTCGGCGCGAAAACATTCGCTCGCTTTGGCGATTTCGAACCGCAGTATTCGGCGCATTTTGCACCGGGACCTCAAAATGCATCCCTACAAAATGGTTGTTGCACAGGAATTAAGTGAAAGGGATTTTGAAACCCGTACGAACCTGTGTCGCGATCTCCGAGAACTCCCAAACGACGATGTTGTGCTCTTCACGGACGAAGCCCATTTTCACCTTTGTGGTGCCGTTAACAGGCAGAATTTTCGATATTGGAGTGACGAAAATCCTCGAGAAATCCATCAGGAACCCCTCCATAGCCCAAAAGTGACTGTGTGGTGTGCTCTTTCCCGCCTAGGCGTCTGGGGGCCTTACTTTTTTGAAGAAAATGGGCAAACCGTAACGGTCAACAGCGAGCGCTATTGTTTCATGCTGGAAAATTTTCTTAGACCCAAAATGGAAGAAAATGGCGTGGAAAATGTGTGGTTTCAACAGGATGGGGCAACCGCCCACACATCGCGACGATCAATGGACATTCTCAGGGAACTGTTTCCCGGTCGCCTCATTTCCCTGAGAGGTGATCTTGGCTGGCCGCCGCGCTCACCGGATCTCACTCCATGTGACTTCTTCCTTTGGGGTTACCTCAGATCGAAGGTTTACCAGCATCGACCAAGGACCCTTCTTGCTTTACGAAGGGAAATTGCTCGGGCAATTGAAGAAATTCCTGTGGAAATGACGGTGAAAGTCATGGAAAGCTACCGCGAGCGCCTAAATCAGTGTATCCGCTCCCAAGGACGACATATGAGTGATGTGCTTTTCAAAACTTAAATTTAAAAATGGCATAAAATTTGCGATATGTTAATAAAAAATTTTTTTGACAAGTTCAGTGGTTTTAATTTTATAACGTTTTGAAATCGGATAGGTTTTTCTGCCCCACCCTGTATATATATATATATATATATATATATATATATATATATATATATATATATATATATATATATATATATATATATATAAGTTTTTTTCCAACCAGCAGGAAAAATTCCTAAGTTGAGGGATTTTTCGTATAACATATATAATGGATAGGATAACGTTGGACTACACATCTTTACAAATATAGGAGGAATGCAGTCCGGTCCTGCACTTTTGTTGATGTCTAAATTAATTAATCGATTAAATACATTATCTGTAGTAATTTGAATTTTATTTAGATTACAGTTGTTATTTTCAAAATTTAAGTTAGCATTAGTTGTTATATTAGTACTTTCTACATAAACATTAAAATAGTTAGCGAATAGGTCACTGATAGATTGTGCATCGGAAGCCATATTATTATTAAAAATCATCATATTTGGAATATCACCATAACTTTTCTTAGATTTAACAAGATTCCAAAATGATTTTATATTAGAATCCAAGTTATTTTCAATGTTATTTATAAAAGTTGAGTAATCTGATTTAATTGCATTTTTAGATTTTAATCTTAGTTCATTGTAGAGCCTTTTGACACTTATTTCATTTGTCTTTTTCCATTTTTGGTAAGTTTTATTTTTGTTTATAATTAATTTTCTGGTTGAGGAAGTGTACCAGCATGGATACTTATTGTTATTTAGGCTATATGTTTTGGGTATAAATTTTTCAATCGAGTAGTAAAGAATGTCATAAAATAAATCAGTACATTTGTCTACATCATCGTAATTAAGTAATTGGTTCCAATTTATTGTACATAAAAAATCATTCAATTCATAATAATTACCCTTTTTAAAATTATATTTCCAACAGTTTCCAAATTTTAGGTATTCATTTTTATCTACATAGGGTAGTTCTATCTCAATTGGGGGTGATGTAAATCATTAGCTAACAGATTTGATTCAGCTCTAGAAATATTAACAACATCGTTTGTATTTATATATACTAAATTTAATATCTTATTATTATGGTTATTTATAGAATTAAATTGATTTAGCCCTAAGAAATTGAAATTATCAGCTAAACATTCTATTCTAGAATCATTTAATGTAGAAGGCTCATAATAATTGACCGTGGGTATCCATTGAGTATCTGGTAAATTAAAGTCTCCAGTTATACACATCATAGCACTTGGATGGCACTCAGCAATATTGTTAACAGTAGTTGTAAAAGTATTAAAAATATCAATGTTACTTACAGGAGGTATGTACACACCACAAATTATCACTTCACTTTTACCACAGATTATTTTAACCCAAAGATCCTCGACTGATGAATCACTGTGTTGAATTTGAAAAGATTGGTAACAGCTGTTGACTGCAATCAGAACTCCGCCTCCGCGTTGTTTATCACTGGATACGGCATCTCTGTCTCTTCTATACACTGTGTAGTTTTTACAAAATAGTTCCTCATCAAGTATAGATTCGTTCAGCCAAGATTCGGTTAGCACTATCACATCCAAGATAGAGTTTAAAGATTCTTTATATAGTAAGTCCGTCTTAGTGCGAAGACCACGAACATTTTGATAGTAAATATATAAGTAATTTGTTGGATTTGTATTAATTACTTTTTTCATTGTTCATTTACAGAGCTTTTATCAACAATAGTTGGTGTACCATGAATAAATTTTATTATTTTTTCATTATTTCCTTCTATTTGATTTTTAAGATTTATAAACTGATTTGCAATATATTCGCGCTGGCTTTTAGTTTTATCAGAAGATATTTTTATATTCGGATATGCGAGCTTAGAACTGTTTTTTAATAAATGTTTAGCATCCGCGGGGTCGTTGAATATTATTTTAACAGGTCTTATTTTATTTGTATTATATTGCCCAACACGAAATATTTTAACGATGTCGTATTTCTTAACTTTTGATATTAAATTTGACACCGTATTAAAATCATCCGTTTTTCTACTATCGCGCGTTTCTTTAGATGATTCCTTTATGTTACAAGAGCACATTATTAGCACGCACAGTTCGCTCATTTACTTCATTTATAATATTTTCAGTCATTAAATCACTTTGGTGACTTATAATGTTAATTGAATTACTAGCAGGTTCTTTTAAGTAATTAATATCTTTTCTTAAGGACTCGATTTCTTCTTTTAGAGACGCAATTGTTATTTGCAGTTCACTTATGGCGTTAGTTTGCTGTTCAATAGTTTTACAACTTATGCACAGAAAGCTGATAACACGATTAATATCTTTCAAACACAAAATTTCGTGACGTTGAAGTCCTGAGCAAGTAGTATGCAAATAATGGTTGCAAATATCATACTGAATTTCATTTTGTGTCACTACCGGGGTTTTACACACTATGCAGTTTACACTCATATTTGTTTAGCGAGGAGCGATCGAAAAACACGTCCGTACTCTACGAGTTCTTGACTATTTTGTTTTATTGTACGAATCATAAAATTGCACGTATTTAACGTAATTTGACATGAACTTTTTTTTTATGTTTTTATCCTAATCCATAGTAAGTATATAAAGTATATAATTTTTAAATTTACATATCTCGCTTATACCAAGGGGTAATTTAATAATACTTGATGTGCTAGACGCAGAAATTAATTCTATAAAACTTTTATTTGAAGCATTTATTTCTAAAATCAAAATAAAATCATTTTATTCAAGAAAAACTGTTAACAACTTCAAATAATGTACCACTTCCGATTAGCCTATTTTAACCAATATCTATTATGTTATTTCGATTGACATAAAAGTCTTGTATACCAAATTTGAAAAGTTTTGGATTATATTTTAAAACAGTTTTTCATTAAAATCTATTATAGGCTTCATGTAAAGTGCCACTTCTGGAAATTGTGTAATAACTAGAAAGGGAGGTGCACAACTAGATATTATAGGAGTCCTAAATACAAAATTTCAACTTTCTATGGCTTACCGTTTTTGAGTTATGCGAGACAAGTACGTCCGTACGTACGTACGTACGTACAGACGTCACGACGAAATTAGTCAAAATGGATTCAGGGATGATCAAAATGGATATTTCCGCTGAAATCTGAAAACCGAAATTTTTCGCGATTACAATACTTCCTTTACTTACGTACAAGGAAGTAAAAAGGCAACTTATTTACTTAAAAAAACCAATAACAATTTATGAAAGAATCTTAACTTACATAAAAATGAACAATGCTAAATTTTTAATACAATAGTCTTTATTATTTATAACAACTTGCATTCGTCGCGCTATTGAGTTATGTATATTATCGATGATTCTGCATCCGTTATATATATAAATAATTGCTTAAAGCTATGAATATTAATCCTAGTAATATTGTCAACGATTTCCTACAATTTTCAATTTAAATTAAAATATGGGGACTATTTGCGAATTTTAAATATATTTTCTATTCTGCTGGTTATTTAATTTTTCATACCACACTCTTTAAAAATATCGCGTTTTAAATTTTTTAATTTTGATCACGACTAACATTTCAATTCACATGAATTTTTCTAATATGTACTTTAAAAAGGCAAACCTCTCATCAGAAACAATCGTAAGATATGATTTGAAATATAATTTTGGGCGAATACAAATCGCTGTATTGTATATATCTTTAATTACTGTAGGAATGGTTGATACAAAAATGAGAAATGAACCGATTTGAAGATGTTCAAAAAATTAGAGAAATTTCATGTGAATGGAAAATTTTGATGCTAGTGAATCACTAATCGGCATAATCGTGTAATACATGATATGAAATAAAATACCTATTTTAAATTTCTGCGTTATTCTATTTTAGCCATCTGATCTGGGAGAGGATAAAAAAATAAGTAATAAGTCAATTTAAAATGAGTTTACAAATCGCGACGTTGACAAAATTACTGGAATAATAATCATAATTCAAAGCAATTATATATAAATATAACGGATGCATTGAAATTATACAGTAAATCATCGATAATTTACTTCATTCCATGCCACGTGGAATGTATGGAATATGTAGGAATATGTAAAAACTACTGAATAAAGTTTTTTCATAAATTGTTATTCTGGTTATTTTTTTTAAGTAAATATATTTAGGTACCTTAGTCTTTATACATATTCGTTCTATCTCATATCTGTATTAAAACCAATAAATAATACTGGTAAAATGTACGATACTTTTAAATTACATAAATAATGTAAGGTTTTTTAAATGTGGAACGTAAAATGGAAGGGAGATTAATTCAATTTTATAAAGAACGCATTTTGATCGAAATTATTTTAAACAGAATCAGAAAAATAAAAAAATTAAAGACCCTCATTATAATTCAAGCTCAAAAAAAGATACTTATATTAATGTAGATATTTTATAAATTTATGTATATGAAATATTTCACACTATTAATTTTAATGTTCAGAATAAAAAATAATTACGTATTTGCGTATAGTTGGAGAAACAAATATTTGGAACTCATTATAGATTCTGCCAATTGGTCGTTATAAAGTTTTATGGACTTTGCGGTTTTGGTACTCGGAGCCAGGTAGAGTTTTCTGTCCTGGGCCGTACCCGAAATTTGCATTCAAGATGTACTTTTAAATCTGTATTAAAATAATACTTCGTTTTAAGTGTATTTCTTCTAACGTCAATTTGTAAAGTGAAAAGAGATTGAAATATTATAAGATGTTTCCTAATTATGTACTTTTAAATCTGTATTCAAATAACAATGCGTTTAAAATACACTTCTTTTAACATCAATTAGTAAATTGAAAAGAGATTAAATGATTACAATATTATAGGGATTACAATAAATTCTAATGTAATTTTAAATATAAACTGTTATTTGAAATTTTCTTTAGAGGTACATGCAAAAATCTTTTTCAGTGTTGAAAGAATCATCAAAACGAAACGTCGTTTCTTTGCTTGTTTCTAGTGTTTGAATAAAATTGTGAATATGTGGAGACCCTGGGAATATAATTTTGTGGACGAGAGTGATGGTGAAGAAATAGTTCAACAGCCGACAGAAGATGTAGCAAATCAGCCGTCGACGTCGAAAATACAGAAACGTAAATTTCTTTCCTGCGATGAGAAAGAATTTATTGTAAATATTTTTCACCGAATAAAAAGTGAAGATGAAAAGCGACCTGTGGAAAAAACCGCTGAAATGACTGGAATACCGAAGACTACAGTGTGGAGAGTGGTAAAATGTAGAGCAACAAAAAGGAAAATAAGGCGCGACAAGGGTTCATTTAGAAAAATTACTCTTACTCATGAAGACTTAATAAGAAGAAAAATTTACGAGTGTTTCAATAATAATGTTATACCAACTATGGCGTTAATATATAACAAATTAAAGAGTGACGGTACAATAAACTGTTCAGAACTTACTTTAAAACGTTTTGTTAAATCCATCGGCTTTTCTTTTAAAAAAAGTGGAAAAGAAACAAGGTTTAATAGAAAGCGAAGTGATAAGAAAATGGAGATACGATTATTTAATAAATATAGAAAAGTACAGACTGGAAAATCGTACAATATTTTTTGTGGATGAAACATGGTTTGATACCCACGACACCATAAAAAAGGATGGGTTGATGATTCGGACAAATGTTGCGTTAATATTCCCAGCTCAAAAGGGAAACGCATTATGATTTTACACGCAGGAAACGAGAATGGCTTTCTTCCAGGAGCTTTGTATCTTGGATGCAAAATTTTAAAGGACGGAAGTGCTGATTACCATTCCGACATGAACGCAGAAGTATTTGAAAAATGGTTTAAAGACATTCTATTACCGAAATTGCCACCAAACAGTGTCATTGTGATGGACAATGCAAGTTACCATTCTGAACAACTGAATAAAATTCCAAATACTGGAAGCAATAAAGCCAGTATACAAGAATTTTTAATGAAGGAAGACTTGTATTTCGAGGAAAATTACACGAAAAAACAATTGTTGGAGGTACTGAGTACAAAAGTGTTTCCCAAAAAATATAAAATTGACACTCTTGCTTCGGAATGTGGACATACGGTTTTGCGGTTGCCTCCGTACCATTGTATATTCAATCCGATTGAAATGATATGGGGCCACATGAAACAAAGAATTCGGCGAGAGAATACTAGTACGAAATTCAGCAATGAAATGCTGGAAAAAATTAGATACATAGCTGATATGACCAGTACAGAAAGTTGGAAGAATTCAGTGAGGCATGTAGTGGATATTGAAAATGGGTATAGGGCGAATCACGTAAACAAACTTATAATTGAAGTGGGTGGCAATGATAGTGATAGCGACAGTGAATAAGAAAACTGAGTTGTTCTTTTCTTAGGTATATGTAAATATTTTTTTCTAAATCTGACTGCACTGTACTATTTACTCTGTATTTATTACAATGTCTTGTTTTTTTGTTATATGTACATATTTTTTTTGAAATCTGACTGCACCGTAGTGTACATGTACTCTGTACTACATCTCTATTTTAGTGTAATGTGTTGTTTTTTCTTATATGTAAATATTTTTTTCTATATCTAACTGCACTGTACTGTACATGTACTTTGTACTAAATCTTTATTTTATATAATATGTTGTTTTTTGTTAGAATGTATTTTGTTTTCTTTATCTGACTGCAGTGTGCTATGCACTCTGTACTAAATCTCTATATTACTATGTGTTGTTTTTTTATATGTAAATATTTCTTCCCAGTTAATAAACTAAAATTTTGTTTTGTTTTTTTATTTATTATATAGTTTTAATTTACCAATTTTATACAAACATTGAGTATGATTTTTTTTAATACGGCCCATTTCTTACCCTAAAATTGATGCCTTTAAGTTCGAATAATTTATGAGTCCTGACCGCAAACAAACCCAACCGTCCATAAAAGATTGTAAACCCTGCATAAGTCAGTTCCAAATATTTGTTTCTCCAACTACATTTGCTTATTTTTTGCTACATTTATTATTCTCCGATTTTCCGGTTGCTTAGAATTATGTTTCTGCTGCAAATTTTAATTCAGTTGAAAAATTAGTTTTGAGCATAGAGAATAGTGAATTTGTGAGGCGCCTCTTGCGACAAAACGCAGAACTCCTTTACATTGTTGTATATAGACACTTCTTTTGTCCAGGTAATCTCAAATACTACATGCTTGTTATTAAAGATTGAAATGTATCTGAAATGCTTAATCTGTGAATATTTTGAAATAAATTCAAATCAATAAAGATTTTAAGTTGAAAAAAATATTTTATTACTTGTATTATAATAAAAAATTCAAAAATATTTATTTTATATTCAATACAGTCCGTGTTTAATACAATTGCCATTACCAAAAATTGTTGGTCTATTTTGGACACTCGCTGAACAAAGTGATCCGTGGCAATTTATACACAAGCTTAAATCAAAAGTATTTACATAAAGCTTTAGTTATGGTGCGAATGCGATGCGACAACTGATTCATTGTAAGCGTTGTTAAATCTAGCTCAGCGCGGGAAATTAGTCATCAGGAAGAGATCCATGTTGGCAAATAATATTCAACGGTCAAATTTGGTGCACTACCACATGTCCCTAGGTTAAATGAAACGGTATCAAGATATTCAAATGAGAGTTTAATGCATTGGCAATAAATAAAGTATATATTTTATTTAACATTGCGCACAATTAAATAAAAATTAATTATTCTTAAGTTACCTGTTTTTATCGCAGCTGTGATAAAATATTTTGTAATTTTGAAATTTCGTATTCATTAAATCATTCACTTTTTTAAGGTTTTAAATTACGAAATTTAATAAATTAATTATTTCTAATATTTTAATTATCCTCTAACTTCTGTGCAAAATAATTCCTTTTATTTGGTTTATGAAGTTGCCGGCCTGTCCTGTAAAACTTATTTGTCGACAACTAATACTGTAGGTCAGGTGGTCGGTGCAATTTGTATTAAAATTTTGCATTTTTTTTAAATTTTACTACGAAATTAACATAGAATTCTAAAATAAACATGTAAGTAGCACATATTACAATACAAATATTAATATAAAATCCAGAAATCTTTCTTAGAACATGGATCAGAAGACTGAACTATTGCTACTCATATGCTACAATAAATTTAAAGAAGCTAATGTCGATGGTTCGACATTGAACGGGGTTTTGTTGTTACTAAATGAAATACAAAACATTATTATTCCAGTGGATATAGAAGACGCTACAACAGGTATGAAAAGATCTCGCAGCATAATGGAAGCTTCTTCCTCCAAGACGGTAGACAACGACAATGGCATTAGACCTAAAAGAAAAAGTACGGAGCCCGTCTCCTCTACAGAAGATGTAACTCAGGAGATCGAGTAAAATATTCTTGTTTCTTTCAATTTGACAACTTTATTGTGTTCCAAAATCTACATTGTAAATTAGATTATACGAGTATATGTATATAGTTTCCGTTTTCCATGTAACAAAATATTTATTGTTATTCAAAATTGCAAAGTAAATAATTTTATTTTGAAGCGTTGTCTATTTATTTCTATTTCGTTATTATTGCAAAAACTTGAACATATTTTACCCTGGAATAGAACTGAGTGGAAGAACTTGTGAACGATATATAGGTACCTAATTAGAAAAGAAAAATACTTTACAGCATGCTTAAAAAATGTACATAATTTATTTATATATAAATCTATATAATAACACGCATTCGCAATTGTTCGGGAGTACATACGACCACCGGTAGAACTACCTAAATTAACATAAATGTATATGTGTACATTTTCAGTCTTTCCATGTATTATATGTTAATAAAATATATATTGTTATTAAATTACTAAATAAATTATATTATTTTGAAGCGTTGTCTATTTATTTATTATTTCAAAAAAAAAACTACATATTTTACCCCGGAATAGAACTGTCCTCTTTCTTGAGATAAAGATCCGAGTCCGGTAACATTTTTCATTTTCAATGCATTTGTCCTTTTTTTTCAAACCCAAAATATATTACATGCTAAATTTTATAATTTTTTCATATATTCATATATTAAAAATATGTGAACTATTTTTACTACTCCTGGTCACAACGCTAATAATTGAAAGGGTGTTTTCACTAGTGAATACCTAATGGACAGATGAAAGATATAAAGTAAATATATCAACTGTTAAAAGTATACTAATGATACAATTTAATTATAAACAATTTTTGTGTAAAGATTATTATAATATTTTACTGATTAAATAAAACTAAAATATATTGGGGGATGAGATAAATATACATAAAATTGTGCTTTTTTGTACTATTATTCAATTGTGATATTTTTAATCAAAATACGATTTCTGTATTTTATTTAATTAATCAGTAAAGTTTTTTTCTTCCTAGATCTATTTTTGTATCTGCACATATGCAAGTATTTATATTTATGTGTCAATATACCGTTTGTCCCAAGCAAACCTTGACATAGGTGTTTAACATGAGAAAACAGTTTTTTGCAAATAAAAAGTGTCCGGCAGAAAATTAAACTATGCTATTGAACATGATAATAGTACATTACCTCCTGTATATTATTTAATACTAATTATTGTATTATCAGTGCATAAATTAAAGAAAATTATAAATAACTGTCAATAAATATTTGTTTCAATATTCTATTATGCAATAAAAAATATTTGCAATTGTCATTGTGACCGAATGGTTAGCACGACTGCCTGTGAAATGAAAGAAATTTTGAATGCTGGGGTTTAAATCTCCAAGCAAGTTAAACTTTTCATTATTTTTTTTTTATTATTTATGAATTAATTACGAATTTGATACATTTTATAATAATAATATTGTAATTGGAAATAGAAGATAGATATTGAAATGGATAACAATATTTTATAAATAAATATAATTGGTTTTAACAATGACAAAAAAATGATTACAATAATCAAAATATGGATTTAATAAAAATACATAATATTTTCTTTTAACCTTAATAAAACATGATTGAGACACAATGAATATGTGTATGTTTTGTATTTTTACTGTATTTATAAAGAAAAAGTATATGGTATAGTTTAAAATCATGCTTTTGACGGTTACTACTTCCATTGAAATTACTATTATATCGTGATAGAAACTTGTTTGTAAATATTGAACTAATTCATCCATATTATCTCATAATATCTTTAATGTAATTCGTAATTAATTCATATGAAATGAAAAGTTTAGCTTGATGAAGATTTGAACCCCAACCTTCAAAAGTTCTTCCATTCCACAGGCATCCATGCTAATCATTAGCCAGAATGACAATTGAAAATATTTTTATATTACATAATAAAGTATTGAAACAAATATTTATTGACATTTAATTATAAATTTCTTTAATTTATGCAATGATAATACAGTTATTAGTATTAAATAACGCACAGGAGGTAATATACTATTATCATGTTCAATAGCATGACCATTTTTTTTTACTTGCAAAAAAATGTTTTCCCATGTTAAACGCCTATGTCAAGGTTTGCTTGGCACACACGGTAAATATACAGAGTGGTTTTGAACTTGATGTCATAAATTTAATGGTAAGTAGTATGACTAGTGTAGATTACAAAACAGAAAGATTTTTTTTAAATTCGAAAAAAGAAAATTCGACTTTTCTTAAGGAAACTTTTTTTACTGCTGTTTTAATTAATATTTCATTAAAAATATGGTTATCAAAAATACATTCAAAATTAGTTGAATAAGATATTATTCTTAATAATTAAATTAAATAGCATTTTTAACGAAAATAATTATGTAATAAATAAAATATTTCCAGTGGTCCAGTTGGTACAACAAAAATGTTAGTTTCATGAAAACTACCCTTATATGCGAATTTAAAAAAAAAAAACTTTCTGTTTCGTAATCTACACATGTCATTCTACTTACCTTTACATTTATGACATTAAGTTCAAAACCAACCTGTATATACGAGGATGGTCTGAAAAGTTTCCGACCTCAACGTGAAGATGGCAGCACTCGTCAATAAAAGTTAGGGAATGTAGTTATGCATCTTTTGACAGGTATTCGCCAAAGTTTCAGCTATTTCGGACGCGCAGTTTTTATTTGACAGTCGTTTGAGTGACTCGATGTGAGTTTTTTTGTGAAAATGGAAAAAATCGGGTATCGAGCTGTCACAAAATATTTGTTTCTGAAAGGTAATACGCCTATGCAAATCAAAGATGAGTTGGACTCTGTGTACGGGGACTCTGCACCATCATTTACCACAGTGAAATTTTGGGCAGCTGAATTTAAACGTGGCCGTAAGAGTTTGAGAGACGATGAACGTTCGGGACGTCCAAAAACTGTAACTACTGACGATAATATCGCTAAAGTTCATCAAATGGTGCTAGACGACCGCCGAATTAAAGTGAGAGAGATAGCAGAGGCTATGAAAATGTCCAAAGAACGTGTTTGTCACATATTAAACCAACATTTAGGCATGAGAAAGTTGCCCGCGCGTTGGGTGCCGCGTTTGCTGACGTTAGACCAAAAACTTGTTCGAATGAACATTTCCGACGCTCTGTTGGCGCAGTTTAGGCGCAATAAATCCGAGTTTTGGCGCCGACTAATTACTGTAGATGAAACTTGGATACACCATTATACGCCTGAAACAAAAATACAGTCAAAACAGTGGACTGCAAAGGGGGAACCGGCTCCAAAAAAAAGCAAAAACTGTTTTTTCGGCTGGGAAAGTGATGGCGACTGTTTTTTGGGATAGTCATGGAGTTATCTTATCTTCAAAAAGGGAAAACCATTACAGGAGCATACTACGCATCATTACTTGACAAGCTGAAGGCAGAAATTGCGGAAAAACGGCCACATTTGCAGAAGAAGAAAATCCTGTTTCACCAAGACAACGCGCCGTCTCACACCTCAGCGGTTGCCATGGCGAAAATCCACGAATTACAGTTTGAACTGCTTGACCATCCACCTTACTCACCAGATCTAGCCCCAGGCGACTTCTTCCTGTTTCCTCAGCTAAAAATTGCGCTCGGAGGACAGAAATTTTTGTCAAATGAGGAGACAATCACCTTCGTGAACAATTATTTTGCAGAAAAGAACGCCGAGTACTATTTGGATGGGTTAAAGAGATGGGAGCATCGCTGGGAGAAATGTGTACAGTTACAAGGAGACTATGTAGAAAAATAAAAATAAATTTTAAGAAAAAATGTCTTGTATCTTTGTTAGGTCGGAAACTTTTCCGACCACCCTCATATATATATATATATATATATATATATATATATATATATATATATATATATATATATATATATATATATATATATATATATATACAGTGTGTTTGAAAAAGTGGTTACTACACCCATTTATCTGGCTTATTATTGCAGATACGCTTATTGCTTATAGTGCATAATTTATTCAATACAATATCTGCGATTATTTTATATGAAACGTGTAATTCTGGGACTTCCGGTATAACCGGAAGTGATATCAACTTTGTTAATTTAAATACAACCTATACAAGTTTTTTTATAAATTTAGATTGTATTTTTTATTCTCTTTACGATCGTACCAAATTTCTTAGTATTTACCATAGTCATTTGTTAAAAATAAATACTTATCATTAATGGATGTAATTTAATATGTGAGAAGACTACGACAGCAATTGTTTTATGATAATCTGTAATAAATATGAAATTCAAAATTTACAAGTAATAAAATCTTTATTCAATATGTCCCCATTTAAATTAATACATTTTAAAATACGTTTTCTTAATTCTCGCATAACACTATTAAGCTCTCTTCTGTCAATTTTTTGCACCGCTTCACGAATTATGTTTTTTAATTCTTCGAGGTTGTTCGGTCTATTGAAGTAAACCAAATTTTTAATACATCATCTATACAAGTATTATGCTTATTTTGCAATATTTACTATTTTTGGAAATTTAATTCAACTTTCAAACGAAGTTCGTGAATTTTAAAAATGAATATTTCTTCTTTTTATGAATTTTCAAACAATATTTACAGCATTACTCTTAGTTTATGAAGAACTTTTAGAAAATATATTTCAAAAAATACCTACGAACTGAAGTCGAGAGTCTTGCCGAGACTTCAAGACTTTCTCGCCAAGACTCGACCCTGGTCACGTCTCGACATTTTAGTCGAGACCAAAGTGATTGTCTTGTCTCGACAAGACCAAGACGGGACGAGACAAGACCAAAACTGGTCTTGGTCTTGCGGCAACACTAGTGTGAAATAATTTCTATTTAGTCTAGGTGTAAATGTCTTTTTCGTTGGTAATGACATTGGAGTGGGTTTCACTCGTTGAGCATTTTTAATCTGTTGACGAGGTGCAAATTTTTTATTTGATTAGGTCTATTTTGAAATTTTATTGGACCTGTAAGAAATGAATTCTCGGGGAATTTCATAGGAGGAATATTTGGTAATTTATGCACTGGTTGCCTTAATGCAGGTGCAGGTATATATTTCAAATATTGAAAATCATTATTAAGAAGATTTTCGATTTCATTTAAATTTTGTGGATTTCTTGTAGCAATATTATTACGATATGGGTCAGATATTTTGTTATAAAATGTGTTACATTAAGTTTTTCAGCGAATTCCAAGAATGCTGTTTTGCGATTATTATCATGTTCTTCGATCGATAATCGAGATTTGAACAAAAGGACTTTTTCTTTAATGACCTCAAACAGTTTTTATGGGTTTTTAATATTATTTATTTTTACAATATCGTTAGTTATAGTAACACACGTTGATTTATCTTTGAATTTATTAACTAAGTGTGCTCTTAATTCATTCCATTTATTGAACTCTTAAGTCTTTAATACTTTCTAGTACTTTACCAATAATTTTTGATTTAGTACTTAAAAATGCGACACATTTGTCGAAATCATCTAGTGGAGGTTCGATGGTAGCTAATAAATTTTGTATAGCATTCACTGCGTTTATGAATGGACTTAGTTTATTTGTATTACTGTCGTATTGTGGTATTGTGCGCAGGCAAAAGAAATTTTGTTAGCTCGGTCAGTCATTATTACTTCTCAAATAATATTATATTATACTTTTACAAAGTAAATAAGCAATTATATATTTATAGATATTAGTAAGTGTTAGTACTTATATTAATAAATTTATCAACATTATGAGGGTTGAAATCTTCATTTACTGTGTTGTGTTGATTTGTTGTTCCCAATGAACTTGGCAGGAGGTGTTCTTGATGAACTAGATAGGTGTTCTCAATGAACTGGACACTAGGACGGAGTGATTTGGGTTCGGAACTAGCCAGCAGCAAAATTTAATTTTTAATTTTTGCACCACAAAATAATTTTTATTATTAACATGTTTTTAATTATTCATTGAATATTAATAAAATGGATACGTTATTTTTTATTATGAATATTTATTGTGATTCAGGTTTAACACAATATAATTTATGCTTCTAATAATGTTTATATTTTTTTTGAGAGTCAATAAAAGATTTAAAACATTAATAATAAAAATTATTTTGAGAAGTAAAAATTAAATTTTATCCGGGATATATAAACAACAATCCTGGAATTTTTTCAAATTCTCTTAATTTTTCTAATTTTACACATTTAAATTGACTAATTTAGACTGTAATCCATAGAATTAACATCCTCTAATAAGTATATAAAATTTCAACTTAATATGATACACTGAGGAGTTATTATTCACAATTAATTGAATTCACATGTTAATCTCTTATGCGTCGGTCGGCCTAACACACCCGGTATGTATTTTATAGTTCGCACACTTTTGGCGTTAGTGCTTTTTATACATACTTAAAAAGCACACATATCCCACTTAGCGGATTAGCAAAAACCCGAAAATAACATCAATAAGAGCTCTGCTTATCTGACTCACTCCATTCTCTTAACGTTCTTACTAACCTTATGCACTGAAATACAATAACACTGTAAATTTTGCACCATTGTACTTTTTAAAAATATATATGGTTATTATTAATTTTAAATGCTGTGCGAAAAAGACATAAATCACTAACATATAATTGTTATGAAGAATGAATTTGTAAGGTTATAAACTTTTAATGCTTTATTTAAATGGTTTTATTATTTTTAAAATATATGTATTTGATTATCAATGATTCTTTATTTACAAGTATATTACAATATGCATAAAAAAATATTTTAATACTTAAATTTAAAGATTAAGAAAATGTAATATTCTATATTTACCGCCATTTGCGAAATGAGCGACATATTTCTCGCTACCTTTTCTCTCGCTCCCGAGCGGAAACAATTAGGTTTTTAATGTTTATATTTACCCACCACTGTTGCCAATTTAGCGATTCTCCCGCTATATCTAGCGGTTTTTATATATCGTTAGCGGGATCTTTTTGCTTTCAGCGGTTTAGCGGGTTTTCTCGTGGTTTCATGTCTTCAGTTTTGTTATTTAGAATAGTTCACGTTTAAAGTTTTCATATATTTATTGTTTCGCGACTAGCGCAGTCTGTTATCTTTTGAGCATTTAAATTTTACTGCCACTTCACTCCAGTTTCCAATTATTCCCCTACTTGTAAGTGCGACTTGCGCATTACGTATACATATTCATTTACGTTTCTTTTGTTAATCTATAAATACGTATATTATATTTTCCCTTCTTTAATAAATATATTATCTCTTCTAGTTAGAGCTTCAAAATTTGCTTTCAAACAGTTAATAAAATATAAAAATATAGAATCACAACTATTTGGGTACATATTTAGAGGTTTTTAAGATCCGAACTAGTGGGAAACAGTCGAGAACTGTTGGCAACACTGTTACCCACACCAGTAAAAGTATAACTGCAACTTCAGACTGTAATGGTTGAAAGTTAAGTTAATGGTGTCCAGTTGATCACTTGTCCCCATTTATTGATTAAAGCTAGATATTCATCTTTCAATCAATTTTGGAGTAAGTAATTCTATAAGGCTAACTATGTTTTTTTTATATTTTCATGTATGTAACATACATACATATATCCTCGTATTGAAAACTTCATATTTCTTTGAAGCTCAGCTTACTAACCATGTGGTAATAAGTTTAAAACAGTACAGAGAAAAATACATGTCACATGTTTTTATATATAGCTCATTTAATATTTTGTGGTTTTATTTGTATAATTTCTTATTGACATTTACAATAATATATTTTACGAACCACTCTGATAATACTAAGACTTATTGTTAGACCATATTAGCCTTGGTATTATTATATGTAAGATTTTAATCATTCGCCATTGATTTTTTTAATAATAATATATATATATATATATATATATATATATATATATATATATATATATATATATATATATATATATATATATATGTGTGTGTGTGTGTGTGTATATTATGTTATTGGATACCAAGTTTCATATACTTTTTAAATACGAACAAATGTGTAGGGTGTTTTTAGGACATAAGTGCTCATACAAAAAATCTGACGTGGACACCACACGACTTCCTTGTACGATTATTAAACTATACTTATTTTTTTAATAAATAAATTACAAAATATTAATTTTAACTTCAAAACAGTAAGATATATAGCGACCATAATCTAACCCGGTTCTTTTTAAAGAGAATTTTGATTACAACAAAGAAATATTTGATTACAACAATGAATATGACTAATTTCACATAAAAATATAATATTTGTTATTGTACGAATCATAAAATTGCACGTATTTAACGTAATTTGACATGAACATTTTTTTTTCTGTTTTTGTCCTAATCTATAGCAAGCTTTATTACAAAAACAAAAAAGTATATAATTTTTAAATTTACATATCTCGCTTATACCAAGGGGTAATTTAATAATACTTGATGTGCTAGACGCAGAAATTAATTCTATAAAACTTTTATTTGAAGCATTTATTTCTAAAATCAAAATAAAATCATTTTATTCAAGAAAAACTGTTAACAACTTCAAGTAATGCACCACTTCCGGTTAGCCTATTTTAACCAAAATCTATTATGTTATTTCGAGTGACATAAAAGTCTTGTATACCAAATTTGAAAAGTTTTGGATTATATTTTAAAACAGTTTTTCATTAAAATCTATTATAGGCCTCAAGTAATGTGCCACTTCTGGAAACTTTGTAATAACCAGAAAGGGAGGTGCACAACTAAATGTTATAGGAGTCCTAAATACAAAATTTCAACTTTCTACGGCTTACCGTTTTTAGTTATGCGAGATAGTACGAACGTACGTACGTACGTACAGACGTCACGACGAAATTAGTCAAAATGGATTCAGGGATGATCAAAATGGATATTTCCGCTGAAATCTGAAAACCGAAATTTTTCGTGATTACAATACTTCCTTTACTTACGTACAAGGAAGTAAAAATGCTCAGAATTAAAAACTGTATCTAATAAAATTATTGATTACACGCGAGAAAAAGGTAAAACAAAAGTTGTAATTTTTAGCTATTTATATACTGTCCTGAGAAATAGAACAAAAATGTTAAACAGTTGTAATGTTTGAGTTTGACAGATGACATATATCATAAAGTCTTAATAATTATTGATTTCATTAAATTAGTTTTTAATTAATTAATTATATTTTTGTGCGATATTAAATGTATTCATGATTTTTGATAAGTGATATAATGAAATTAATCATTATTATAACTACATGATAGATCACATTTGTCAACTCAAACAAGACTACTTTTGTTCTATCTCTCATGACAGTCTGTAAATAGCTAAAAAACTACTTTTATTTTGCTTCTCTCGCGCGAACGAAAAGCATGTAAACAATAATTCTGGACTTATTAGATGCAGATTTAATTTTGAACATTTTTACATTGACACTTTTGTTCTAAAATAAATAGAGCAGAAATTTTACCACTATATTTCCTAGTCCGGAAAATAGTAGACACGTGGTATAGTTGAATTCGCTAAAATTAATAATGAACGAGATAAAGGGCGTTCAAACTGTTTCAAACACAATGTAATATAATTTATCTCTAATGGTTTTTAAATATCTATTTTCCTTTAATAATATAAATTAGTAATTTATTCTGCACTGTGTTTTATTAACTACAATTACTTGTTACAGATTTACCTTATTATTTATTAATTACCATGGCGAATCAAGATACTAGTGTATTAGAACCGTTCACTTTAGTCACCTGGGTAATTGAGGTCACCGGGTGGCGCTTGATAGACGAAATATTCCACGTTGCGGCTTACATGCCGAATAAAAATTTTTCGGAATATATTCTACCCCAATGTAACCTCAATACTTTTGTTATGAGAAGATATAATTTAAAAATTGCAACACAAATGAATGGGCATAGAATGTTGAAAGATTTAGAAAATAACGAAATAATAAAAACACAAACAGAAAATTGCGGCCTATTTAATTTTATAGTCTGGTTAGAGGAAAACCGCGGTAACACAAATGGTATCATTCTCCTCAGTTATGAAATTAACGAGAAAATGCCTGTGATGCTACTTCATGCCTTACAACGAAATCATCTTTTAGAAAGATTCATGGGAGTAGTAAAAGGATTTGCAAATGTCTTTCAAATTGCAAAACAAGTATGTCCAAACAATAAAGGCCATTCATTCCATGCCATGACTCAATCCCTTTTGAACAAAACACCAGACTGGACAGAGGAGCTGGAAGTTTGTTACGATTTGCTTAAAAAATTGGCGCAGATTAGTGAACAGCAGTGCGAATTGAGCGTAGATGTTGATCCACGTATTTTTGAATTGGTGAAACATGTCATGATATCCAATAATGATCAAGAGGAAAAATTAATTGCATTAAAGTCACAGCTAGAAAAACAAGATGCCTGGAAACCTATATTTGCTGATGCTTTGAAATCCAACTGGAGAAATCGTAGAGAAGCATCTCGCCTACGTAAACTGTTAGTGGAAAGAAACGTAGACTTCGACATCTTGGAATCGGAATTTAAAAAAGGAGAAAACAATAATATAGTAAATATGCTTATCAAATGTAAAATAAGTGAAATCGATTCTCAAAATATAGCATCACTTGCGGGATGCTATTTCAACAGCGAAGATAGAGTCGTTCTTCCGAAAGTCTGGCCGTTAGGATCTACTTCTCGAAACAGACGTTCTCGAAGGCAAAGATCTGCTTCTCGGAGTGGACATGTTCAATCTTCAAATAGAGGGGCTTCCAGTATGCGCGAAACAGATCTTGACACCAGTGCAGAAGAAAATATCCAGGAAACCTAGTAAGAAATTTAAAACATTTTTTTTATTAATTTATTATCTGTTTCTGCGAAATATATTATTTTCATGACCTTAATGCTTTTTTGATGATTCAAACGTAATTTGTGTGTTTTTTTGTGGTAATATTTTTTTCCAAGAAACTATGTATGTTACAACAATAAAAATAGTATTCAGCTTTAATTAAATAAAATTTATTTTTTATGTTCTTAATACTTAATGACTCCTGCTAGTCCTGCTACTTTTATTATTTCCTTCAGGCTATTGATCATTTATTTTTCATTTATCCACTATTACTTTCTTTAAATCTTCTAAAACAGATTCAACTTGTTCTGAATCTTTCTTTAGATGCAAAATCTCGCTTTTGATATACAGAGTGGTGACTGAACTCCGAACATAACACTTTAATGTGTAAAATTATACTTTCGTAATTTCCTGCTTCCGTAAATTATTGTAGATAACAAAGCTTCAAACAAAAGTTGTAGAGCATAATTAACAGCAGAAATTAAGTATGAAAATATCGAAAATCATCGCAAAAATAGCGATAGCTATGAAGTCAGAATAAATAAATTACCAAATGTTTAACCGTTTATATGTCACGTTAGGTTAACTTATTTTTATTAGGTATCATTTGTAATTTCTGTTCCAGTGACCAATTATCTTTTTAAATTAATAGATATTTTTTCACTTGAACAGAAATTACACATAATAATAAAAATAAACTAACCTAATATGACAAATAAACCGTTATACATTTGTTAATTTATTTGTTTTAATTTCATGGCTATCGCTATTTTTGAAGTATTTTACATTTTATTTTCATATATAATATCTGCCGTTACAATGCATGCAAAGTTAATTTTGCTTATCGGGTCAGATACACAACTTTATGCTTTTGACGTTTTTTTTTTTTACCGAAAATGCCAAAATAATTAGGGAATTAGGGAATTACGAGAGTATAATTTTACATATTAAAGTTCAATGTCCGCAAGTTCCACTTATATCTCATAATTCTTTATTATTTCTTGTACTCCAGACATTCCGCATTGATTAAAAAATAGCCTCATTACTTTCCTTCCAATACATTTCATGTGCTTTATTTAATGGCTACGTTTCGCTGCCATAAGTAGTAACTACTGGCTTTGTTATTGTCTTATGAATATCTACTTTCATTTCTCTTCGTTCTCAATAAGAAATACCCCCGCAGAGAAGACTGAAGTTCATAGTACTAGTAAGTAGTTTTTATTTTTTATTGAATGTAATATAATTTTTATTTTTCGTTTATTAACGTTCATTAAGATTATTTGATGTTTCGTCATTATCCCTACACAATTACATATAAGCAGCAGTGGGACAAACAGTAAAATCAAAGTAAGACGTCAATAATTACTAAAAATATGGTAGTATGGCATGTACAGGAACAACGGTGAATCTAAACAATTTTTTGAACATAGTCATGGTACAAACCTAATGGGAGCAAGCGGGCAAAGCTCAACGTAAATGGCAGCATCCTAGTCTTGTATGGTCCTGTGCTGTAGCCGCGTGATCGAGATTATTTTTAATTACAGTTCACAATTGTTTTACTATGTTTCAGTCCTAAAAATACAAATATAAAGTCAAATACAAATGAAACAATAATTAATTATTATAATCTTTACACGTTGTATAACTTTCTTCTAAAGAATATTTTTTTCTCAAATGATTTGCCAAACTAATATTTGTTTCGTATCTACAATTATTTATTAAGTAATATCATTTGACAGTTCATTTCGTTTTGGTTTTGTTTATTTAACTGGAGATTGTAAGAATGGCCCTTTTGCTTGCTCTGCAAGAACGCATTTTTGTAAAGTAAAATTCATACAATTATTAAACTGCTATGTGTTATTTGTAATACCGAATTCTCCAATTATAAGTACTTTGAACTAGTCTTCGCCTGCTAAAGTACAAAAATTTAATTAAATAGTTCCAGAAAGTACAAGTCTGTGCAGGACCGTAGCCAGAATTGAATATTAGACAGGGCTCATACTTCTTTAGCCAGGGCTTACCTATATATTTTTTTTAAATACCTATAGAATAGGAGCACATTAGTTCCTATTTAAGGCAAATTTTAGAATTTTTAGGAATAATATACTGAGTGGTGGCGGTTAGGAAAGAACTGAATTTTTTTAATTTCTTTTCAAAATTATGAAGAAACCAAAAACAATAAAAAAAAATCTGATGTGGACACCACATGACTTCCTTGTACGATTATTAAACTATACATATTTTTTTAATAAATAAATTACAAAATATTAATTTTAACTTCAAAACAGTAAGATATATAGCGACCATAAACGGAGTTTTTAAAGAGAGTTTTAATTACAACAAAGAAATATTTGATTACAACAATGAATATGACTAATTTCACAATAAAAATATAATATTTGTTATTTATTTATTTATTTATTTTGTTAAGGAGAACCAACAGCCTAGGCCAAACAGGTCCCCGCGAATTTACAAGAGTATGTGTACAACGCATGCTTATGCATAAAAAGAACATAGTTATTTACAAATAAGAAATTTACAATGATATAATAAAGTTGAACATAAAGAACCAAGTAGTTATCTCAAATAAAGAAATTTACAACAATATAGTAAAGCTAAACGAGAGATTCAGTTATGTAAACATTTAACATTTTTTTATAATTTGTAAAGCTAACATTAAATATGTCAATCAATGAACAAAGATTATTGTGTGCAATAGTAATCCAATGTAGTGGCGAATTTATATAAGTATTTGTAGCACAATTTTCGACTTGAAACATGATTTGAGATCTAGTACATCTAGATGGTACAAATAATTTTATATAATGTATTAACTCGCTGATAACAATTTTATTATGTATTATTTTGTATAGGAATATTTGATCGTAAATTTTTCTTCGCTTTACTAGAGATGTCATATTAAGAACTTGTAATCTGCATGTATTGTACGAATCATAAAATTGCACGTATTTAACGTAATTTAACATGAACATTTTTTTTATGTTTTTGTCCTAATCCATAGCAAGCTTTATTACAAAAACAAAAAAGTATATAATTTTTAAATTTACATATCTCGCTTATACAAAGGGCTAATTTAATAATACTTGATGTGCTAGACGCAGAAATTAATTCTCTAAAACTTTTATTTGAAGCTTTTATTTCTAAAATCAAAATAAAAACATTTTATTCAAGAAAAACTGTTAACAACTTCAAGTAATGTACCACTTCCGGTTAGCCTATTTTAACCAAAATTTATTATGTTATTTCGATTGACATAAAAGTCTTGTATACCAAATTTGAAAAGTTTTGGATTATATTTTAAAACAGTTTTTCATTAAAATCTATTATAGGCTTCATGTAAAGTACCACTTCTGGTAATTGTGTAATAACCAAAAAGGGAGGTGCACAACTAGATGTTATAGGAGTCCTAAATACAAAATTTCAACTTTCTACGGCTTATCGTTTTTGAGTTATGCGAGATAAGTACGTCCGTACGTACGTACGTACGTACAGACGTCACGACGAAATTAGTCAAAATGGATTCAGGGATGATCAAAATGGATATTTCCGCTGTAATCTGAAAACCGAAATTTTTCGCGATTACAATACTTCCTTTACTTACGTACAAGGAAGTAAAAATCTGTTGTGGCCAGCACAATACCTCTCGTCATTTTTATTTTGTTACATAAGGCGCGAGCAGTCATGTGACTGTTGACCTTGGCAAGCAGATATGGGAGTCCGTGTCAGAATGACAGCTAGTAATAATGTACAAGATATCAGAATATTCTGAATGAAACATTATGACAATTGTGATATCTATGTAAATAACTATATATATATATACTAGCTGTTATTCTGACACGGACCCCCATATCTGCTTGCCAAGGCCAACAAAGTCACATGAATGCTCGCGCTCTATAAGTAATGAATTTAACATTTATTGTACACATAAATAATTGGAATTGTATCTCTTCTTTCGTGCAATGAGGAATTTTGACCTACTCTTCTAATATGTTCAAAATTCTTCAAATTATTTGACAGTATTAGTGGTATTTCTTAATATATGTAATATTAACACACCTATAATTTTAAACACATAATAAATTAATAATACAATAAAATATATTAAATGTACTCGTACCTCACAGAAAAATCTTTCAATAATGTAAAATTGCGGATTTTTGACACTTACAGTTTGCATTCGTCTGTCAATTACAAACATTTAAATATCTCAACGGGTTTCCATGGAGTTGTTTGGGCAACAAGATTTATTACAACAGATTATTCTATATTTTTATATACTACAGCTCTAAACCTATAGGAGCCTAATTTTTTTTACCAGGACTTGATATTTTTTTACCAGGGCTTAACCCTGACCAGCCCCCCCGCTGGCTACGGCCCTGAGTCTGTGTTAGCGCTACGGTTACATTATGTGCTCCAATTGCGGTGGTGTTGTCTCGGATACATGCAAATTTCTGCTTCTGTCGAAACTGTTACTGAAAATTTCCGTACGCTCTTTTAAGATTTGACACAATGTCCATGTTATACGAAAAATCCATAGCTAAAATTCTAGCATAAAATTGTCCCTCGAAGCATTTAAAAAAAGTAATAAAAGAACCTAGTTATTAGATAACTTACCTTACCATCAGCAATTTTACACTTTGTCATATCCGTTTTATTAATAACAATCAAGGGCGGACTGGCCATAAGGTTCACCGAACGATTCCCGGTGGGCCGCTGCTTTATGGGGTCGATTAGCCGGGGGCCAGTGTCATGTGGCCGATCGGCGGAAAGATTTTTAAGGTAACAATATAAATAATATTGAAATCAATATTTCAATAATACGTTTACTTAATCTTTAAATTCTAGGAATAATAAACATATGTTTTCTGTTATTATAATATATTTAAAAGTAATTTCTATTAGAAAAATAAAAAATACATAAATGAAAAAAAAAAATTAAGCAAACCGTCAAGCGACGTAGCGATTTGTTACGTAGTGCGTAATATGCAATATTTTTCATGTGTGGAACAAACGTTAATTTATATTTTTTGTTTTCTATCTACTCTCATTATTCTACAACCCATACTAATAATGTGTTCTACATAATCTGGAAGGAACAGTGGTGGTTAATTTATTTTGGCTCGGATATAATGCGTGCAAAAAAACGTGTGTGTACCATACAATTGGCGACTGGCGTGAAGAATATATTGTAAAATTTGTATAATAGGGTAGTTGCGCATTTTCCAATTTATTTATTATTATTTTTCCTGAAAGAATTGTTCAAGTTATTCACTGTAATACATTATATTTATATTTTATTCTTAATCTTAAGATACAAAACTGTACATAGAGAGCGTCAAGATAAAAGTAATACATATAACATATAACAGGACATTTGTTCAAATTGTATTAGTTGGAGGGACGTAAACTTGATCCTGCTGGAGAAAGGGAATGTTTAAAGTACTCCTCAATACTATAAAAACATTTATCTAGAAGATAGTATTTTAGTTTGTATTTAAAGGAATTATATGATGAAATTACACTAAGTTCCTTTGGTAATGCATTGAAAATTTTTAATCCCGAAATATTTGGACAATTAGCTGCTATGTTGCTTTTAACATTTGGTATTCTAAACTGATCTTTTGCTCTCGTATTGAAAGCGTGATGGTCTTTATTTAAGGTAAATTTACGTTTGTTATTATGGACATATTTACATATTTCTAAGATATATAAACAGGGTAATGTGAGAATTTGTAGTTGTTTAAAAACAGCTTTACAAGATTGTCGGTTATGTAGCCCTGCAATGCATCTTACAGCTCGCTTTTGAATTATGAATACTTGTGTGGCCCAGGATGAAGTGCCCCAGAGGATTATTCCATATCGTAATCGCGATTCTGCTAGGGCAAAGTATATCGTACGAAGTTGACAAGAGTTAAGATGGGTTTTAAAGTAGCGTAGGACATAGCACGTGCGATTAACTGCTATAATGAGATGCTCACAATGAGGCCGCCAAATTGAAAATTCATCAACAGTTATTCCTAGAAAAACAGTTCTTTGTGATTTTTCCATTAAAGTACCATTAATATAAATGTCTAAATTAATTATTGTATTTATATTCTGGTAGTTTCTAAAGTGAATGTAAGTGGTTTTTGACCCATTGAAGTATAGTTTATTCTCATTAAACCAGTGGGAGAGAGCATGCATGCTCATTTCACATTTTTGGTGAAGTTCTGTTACATTATTGGCAGAAATTACCATAGAGGTGTCATCAGCGTACTGTATGAGACTGGTATCGTTATCAATGGACTCGATTAGGTCATTCATATATAGAACAAATAAAATTGGAGCAAGAATGCTCCCTTGGGGGGCCCCGATATTAATTTGCAAAATGTTGGATTGAACATTATGATATAGATTGTTGTCATTAAATTTTAAGCAGACAAACTGTGTTCTATTTTCAAGGAAACTATTTAGCCATTTATTTGGCATTCCTCTAATGCCGTATGAATTTAGTTTGTCTAATAGCCTTTTGTGATCTAGGCAGTCAAAGGCCTTAGATATGTCACAGAAGATTCCTAATACAATTTGTTTGGAGTTAATTTGGGACACAATCTTGTCATATGTTTGCGTTATTGCATCAATAGTTGACAGATCGGGCCTAAAACCAAACTGATTATTGTTAAGGATGTTAAACTTATTTATGAATGTGTCAAGCCTATCAAGAAAGCAATATTCCAGTATTTTGGAGAAAATGGATGTTTGAGCTATTGGGCGATAATTATTTACATTGTTTTTATCGCCCTTCTTATGGATTGGACTGATTTTACTTAACTTTACACAATCGGGAAAAATACCAGTGCTAAAAGATAGATTTATTAAATAAGTAAGCGGTACGAGTATAAAATGCAGTACTTTTTTTATTATACGACGGGGCACCTCATCTGGACCAGCTGAATTTTTGTTTTTTAGTTTTGAGGTAATCAGGGAAGAAACCTCTGTTTCACTAACAGGACTGAGGAAAAAACTATAGGTGTTTTGTCTGTTTTACGTCTGGCAACTGTATATTTTTCAAAACATAATTAAAATAAAAATCTTATTTCAAATTTTCCCGTGTGTGACGTGTATTATTAATACCAAAACACAGTCTTTCTTGCCTTAGCGGTACACTCTCGGTAGTACACTATGTACTAACGTTTACGCTTATGACAGTTTCGTGTGTGGCAAATTATTTGCATATTGTCAAAAATATTCATATTAACTTGTCTTAAATTTGCTGATATAGAAAAAAAAAGATTTTAATACAAATTAGTCGTCCTACACGTAAAACATAGATTAAATATCAACTAAAAATGGCATTTATATACACTCCCTGGAGTGTACAAACTCGTAGCCACCTGGTAGCAAAATTCTAGCTTGTATGAGTCATACAAACTTGGTCAAACTATATAATTATTAATAATCTACGTCATAAGAATTGCACCGCGAACTTTAGTTATAGAAATTATGAATGAAAAGTTTTATATTTTCTAATAATTTTTACATAAATATGTTTAGAATTAGTTTATATTTCATAAATTATGGCTGCTAGCTGTTCTCTTCGTCGGTCTCAGTATCAATTTTAACGTAGTTTAGCATTTTTCAAAACGATGGAAATCGGTTGAAAAACGTAAACACATAAATATAAAATGAGTGACAACATTGACAATGATAAAACTGTCAACTGCCAGACGGCCGTAGGAAGGGTTATCGCGGCAAAATTAAAATAAACGGAAATATTTGATTTCTGGTTCTGGGGTTGACCGAGAAGAGTGAATTCTGGTTACTGTAATTAATCGAGAAAATTGGGATATATTTTAACAGGAGTAGAAAAAAGTATTTTTTATACAAATATTATATATTAGTATAATAATTATTTTGAGAAAAATGGTACTAAAAACTAGAAATAACGTAATAAAAAATGGCTTTACTACTAGTATACTATAAGCAACAGCCGCATATTTAGTTGTGTATTCCATAGCCTATTTCTACTGTTGAAAACTACTGGTTCGCCCAAAAAAGCATTGATTGTATTAAAGGAAACACCCTGTATATGGGGCTGGTCGCAGGTACGATTGCGGCCGGCCGCTATAATTCCCGGTAAAAATTATAATCCCAGTTCGCCCCTGATAACAATGTACATTCTATGCAATGTTTCTTATCCTCCTTTTTGACTAATGTGCCTCTAGCCTAACAAGGACCTACCAGTGGTCTTAAGTATACCTGACAATGGCGTTATGTACTTCCGAATAGTTGCGAATGCGTGATATATAAATAAATTAGGTTCATTTTTGAGCATATTTGCAGATTTTTTCATTTCTATTTATATATTTTCCAAAAGTTCTACTACTCAGTTCTATTCCGGGGTGAAATATGTACCTTTTTCTTTTTGTAATAATAAATAAATAGACTACGCTTCAAAATAATATAAATTATTTAGTAATTTTGAATATAAATAAATATATATATATATATATATATATATATATATATATATATATATATATATATATATAAATTAAGTATCGATCAATCGAAATTAACTTTTTAAAAATTTATTTATTTCGTTTAAACTACAATACAAGATGTTGCTACTTTCAAGCTTAACTACTGACTAACTTATTCTAACTCTACAGAGTACAGCATACAAAACTGTCTACTAAGTTTTATAGGTACTGTTACATGCTTCTCATAAGGAGTAAATGCAACCTAAACATTATATAAACTGAGTAAGGGTATTTTAACAATATAACATATATATATATATATATATATATATATATATATATATATTTCCGGAAAACAAGAACTCAACCTGATTCGTCTAAAATATAGAGATTTTTTTATTAGTTAACAATATTTATACTATTTACACGTGTAATACTAACCTAAAATATAGAGAATCGACAATTAAATGTTCATGTTTCCCTAAGATCATCACAAAATAAATTTTATATAACAAATTTCACCTTATAATATTCTGTCAAAAAAAAACATCTGCTAGACTTGTACTTGAAGGATATATGAGACTGACACGTACATCAGGCTTTCATATATATATATATATATATATATATATATATATATATATATATATATATATATATATATATATATATATATATATATATGTATATATATACAGGGTGGAAACGAACTTAATGTCATAAATTTAAAGGTGAGTAGTATGACATGTATAGATTACGAAACTGAAAGATTTTTTTTAAAATTCGAAAAACGAAAATTCGACTTTTCTTAATGAAACTTTTTTTTACTGCTGTTTTAATTCATATTTCATTAAAAATATGGTTATCAAAAATACATTCAAAATTAGTTGTATGAGATATTATTCTTAATAATTAAATTAAATAGCATTTTTAACGAAAATAATTGTGTAATAGATAAAATAATGCAAATGCGTGGCCAGTGATCCAGTGGTACCAAAAATGTTAGTTTCATGAAAACTACCCTTAAATATGCGAATTTTTAAAAAATTCTTTCTGTTTCGTAATCTACACATGTCATACTACTCACCCTTAAATTTATGACATTAAGTTCGTTTCCACCCTGTATATATATATATATATATATATATATATATATATATATATATATATATATATATATATTATTAACATAAATAATACATGGAAAGACTGAAAATGTACACATATACATTTATGTCAAGTTAGGTCCTTTTACCAGTGGTCGTAGTCTTAGGTCTATCTAAGAATGGCCGTATGTACTCCCGAACAATTGCGAATGCGTGTTATTATATAGATTTATATATAAATAAATTGTGAAATTTTTCAAGCATGCTGTAAAGTACTTTTCTTTTCTAATTAGGTCTATATATCGTTCAAAAGTTCTTCCGCTCAGTTCTATTCCAGGGTAAAATATGTTCAAGTTTTTGCAATAATAACGAAATAGAAATAAATAGACAACGCTTCACAATAATAATATTTACTTTGCAATTTTGAATAACATTAAATATATTGTTACATGGAAAACGGAAACTATATACACATACTCGTATAATCTAATTTACAATGTAGATTTTGGAACACAATAAAGTTGTCAAATTGAAAGAAACAAGAATATTTTACTCGATCTCCTGAGTTACATCTTCTGTAGAGGAGACGGGCTCCGTACTTTTTCTTTTAGGTCTAATGCCATTGTCGTAGTCTACCGTCTTGGAGGAAGAAGCTTCCATTATGCTGCGAGATCTTTTCATACCTGTTGTAGCGTCTTCTATATCCATTGGAATAATAATATTTTGTATTTCATTCAGTAAAAACAAAACCCCGTTCAATGTAGAATCATCGACATTAGCTTCTTTAAATTTATTGTAGCATATGAGTAGCAATAGTTCAGTCTTCTGATCCATGTTCTAAGAAAGATTTCTGGATTTTATATTAATATTTGTATTGTAATATGTGCTACTTACATGTTTATTTTAGAATTCTTTGTTAATTTCGTAGTAAAATTTAAAAAAAAATGCAAAATTTTAATACAAATTGCCCCGACCACCTGACCTACAATATTATTTGTCGACAAATAAGTTTTACAGAAAAGAACGGCAACTTCATAAAACAAAATAGAAGGAATTCTTTTGCACAGAAGTTAGAGGATAATTAAAATATTAGAAATAATTAATTTATCAAATTTCGTAATTTAAAACCTTAAAAAAGTGAATGATTTAATAAATACGAAAATTCAAAATTACAAAGTATTTTATCACAGCTGCGATTTCATTTAATCTAGGGACATTTGGTAGAGCGCCAAATTTGACCGTTGAATATTATTTGCCAACATGGTCTCTTCCTGATGACTAATTTCCCGCGCTGAGCTAGATTTAACAACGCTTACAATCATTCAGTTGTCGCATTCGCACCGTAACTAAAGCTTTATGTAAATACTTTTGATTTAAGCTTGTGTATAAATTGCCATGGAACACTTTGTTCAGCGAGTGTCCAAAATAGATCAACAATTTTTGGTAATGGCAATTGTATTAAATCAGTAAAAAATTATAATAATCTTTACACAAAAATTGTTTATAATTAAATTGTATCATTAGTATACTTTTAACAGTTGAAATATTTACTTTATATCTTTCATCTGTCCATTAGGTATTCACTAGTGAAAACACCCTTTCAATTATTAGCGTTGTGACCAGGAGTAGTAAAAATAGTTCACATATTTTTAATATATGAATATATGAAAAAATTATAAAATTTAGCATGTAATATATTTTGGGTTTGAAAAAAAAGGACAAATGCATTGAAAATGAAAAATGTTACCGGACTCGGATCTTTATCTCAAGAAAGAGGACAGTTCTATTCCGGGGTAAAATATGTAGTTTTTTTTTTGAAATAATAAATAAATAGACAACGCTTCAAAATAATATAATTTATTTAGTAATTTAATAACAATATATATTTTATTAACATATAATACATGGAAAGACTGAAAATGTACACATATACATTTATGTTAATTTAGGTCGTTTTACCAGTGGTCGTATGTACTCCCGAACAATTGCGAATGTGTGTTATTATATAGATTTATATATAAATAAATTGTGTACATTTTTTAAGCATGCTGTAAAGTATTTTTCTTTTCTAATTAAGTACCTATATATCGTTCACAAGTTCTTCCACTCAGTTCTATTCCAGGGTAAAATATGTTTTTGCAATAATAACGAAATAGAAATAAATAGACAACGCTTCAAAATAATATTATTTACTTTGCAATTTTGAATAACAATAAATATTTTGTTACATGGAAAACGGAAACTATATACATATACTCGTATAATCTAATTTACAATGTAGATTTTGGAATCCATTGGAATAATAATGTTTTGTATCTCATTAGTAACAACAAAACTCCGTTCAATGTAGAATTATCGACATTAGCTTCTTTAAATTTATTGTAGCATATGAGTAGCAATAGTTCAGTCTTCTGATCCATGTTCTAAGAAAGATTTCTGGATTTTATATTAATATTTGTATTGTAATATGTGCTACTTACATGTTTGTTTTAGAATTCTTTGTTAATTTCGTAGTAAAATTAAAAAAAAATGCAAAATTTTAATACAAATTGCCCCGACCACCTGACCTACAGTATTATTTGTCGACAAATAAGTTTTACAGAACAGAACGGCAACTTCATAAAACAAAATAGAATTGTTTTGCACAGAAGTTAGACGATAATTAAAATATTAGAAATAATTAATTTATCAAATTTCGTAATTTAAAACTTTAAACAAGTGAATGATTTAATAAATACGAAAATTCATAATTACAAAATATTTTATCACAGCTGCGATAAAAACAGGTAACATAAGAATAATTAATTTTTATTTAATTGTGCGCAATGTTAAATAAAATATATACTTTATTTATTGCCAATACATTAAACTCTCATTTGATACCCTTTCATTTAATCTAGGGACATTTGGTAGAGCGCCAAATTTGACCGTTGAATATTATTTGCCAACATGGATCTCTTCCTGATGATTAATTTCCCGCGCTGAGCTAGATTTAACAACGCTTACAATCAATCAGTTGTCGCATTCGCACCATAACTAAAGCTTTATGTAAATACTTTTGATTTAAGCTTGTGTATAAATTGCCATGGAACACTTTGTTCAGCGAGTGTCCAAAATAGATCAACAATTTTTGGTAATGGCAATTGTATTAAACACGGACTGTATTGAATATAAAATAAATATTTTTGAATTTTTTATTACAATAATATGTAATAAAATATTTTTTACAACTTAAAATCTTTATTGATTAGAATTTATTTCAAAATGTTCACAGATTAAGGATTTCAGATACATTTCAATACAACAATGTAAAAGTAGTTCAAATACGCAAATACATAATTATTTTTTATTCTGAACATTAAAATTAATAGTGTGAAATATATCATGTACATAAATTTATAAAATACGTACATTAATATAAGCACCATTTTTGAGCTTGAATTATATTGAGGGTCTTTAAATTTTTTATTTTTCTGATTATTCTTAAAATAATTTCGATCAAAATGCGTTCTTTATGAAATTGAATTAATCTCCCTTCCATTTTATGTTCCACATTTAAAAAACCTTACATTATATATGTAATTTAAAAGTATCTTACATGTTACTAAAATTTACCAGTATTATTTATTGGTTTTAATACGGTTATGAGATAGAACGAATATGTATAAGACTAAGGTACCTAAATATATTTACTTCAAAAAATAACCAGAATAACAATTTATGAAAAAACTTTATTCAGTAGTTTTTACATATTGTTTATAACACTTAGCATTCCTCGTAAATTACCGATGATTTACTATATAATTTCCATGCATCCGTTATATTTATAAATAATTGCTGTGAATTATGATTATTATTCCAGTAATTTTATTAACGTCGCGAGTTGTAAACACATTTCAAATTGACTTATTACTTATTTTTTCATCCTCTCCCAGATCAGATGGCTAAAATAGAATAACGCAGAAATTTAAAATAGGTATTTTCTTTCATATCATGTATTACACGATTATGCCGAATAGTGATTCACTGACATCAGAAACTTCCATTCACATGAAATTTCTCTAATTTTTTGAACATCTTCAAATCGGTTCATTTCTCATTTTTGTATCAACTATTCCTACAGTAATTAAAGATACATACAATACTGCGATTTGTATTTGCCCAAAATTATATTTCAAATCATATCTTACGATTGTTTCTGATGAGACGTTTGCCTTTTCAAAGTACATATTAGAAAAATTCATGTGAATGGAAATGTTAGTCATGAACCAAATTAAAAAATTATTATTTTTAAAGAGTGTGGTATGAAAAATTAAGTAACCAGCCGAATTTAAAATATGTTTAAAATTCGCAAACAGTCCCCATATTTTAATTAAAATTGAAAATTGTAGGAAATCGTTGACAATATTACTAGGATTAATATTCATAGCTTTAAGCAATTATTTATAAATATAACGGATGCAGAATCATCGATAATATACTGTGACATGCGCCCCTGGGAGAAGAGTATACAACGCCGCCATTGACAGATCGTTCCAGAGCGATGACGCAATCCCCGGCGCCGCAGCGGCTAGAGGCTAATTACGCCGTGACCTCATTCCTTTGTATACAGGTCATTGTCGCATCCGAGTCTTCTAGAATGTTATAAGCGGTATAAATACCGGCCGAAAGAAGGCGGAGGGACAGTCTAATATACAGGGTGTAAACGGAACTAGGGAACGCAATTTTTCTCGGAAGTTATAAGAGATACAAAAAAATAATTCAAATAAAATTATTAGTGTTTCTAGTAATCTACATAAATTAATGTAAATCAGAAAAAAAATATTATAATTTTCGGAGATATACCTATTTTTGACTTTTTTTTAAATGGTACGCCCTGTATATTTTTATACTACAGGGTGAGCCAAATAATACCTACCAATGTTAACACAAATAACTTTTTTTATTTTTTGATATAATTATTTTTTTTCTTTTTGTAGTTTATAATTGAATTCTTGGAAATTTATTATGGAACTATGCAGTACAAAACAACGCGTTAAAATTATCGAGTTTTTCTATTCTTGTCAACGATCAATTGTTACGACGCAGCGTAAATATCGGCAATATTTTAATTCAAGATCAGCTCCCACAGCTTTCATGATTAGGAGTTTGGTCGGTCGTTATGAGGAACTGGGTTCAGTGTGTATGTTAATAAACCAGAGACTATATTAGACAGCTGATGCAGAGACGAAATACTGAGCCTTCAACCAGAACCATTTCGTGGTGTAATGAAAAACGCGTTAAAAAGAGCCAATCTCTGTATCGAGAAAAATGGTGAGCATTTGTCTGATGTCATAATTCATACATAATTTCCATAAAATATATTAAATGTATAAAAAAAAATTAATCAAAATAAATGATTATTACAAGAGTTATCCGTGTTTAACATTAGTAGGTCTTATTTGGCCCACCCTGTATTTAATACGAAATAATTTTTGCTTTAAAAAAGTTTCATAAGTTATACCTTCTAAACTTAATAGTATTCGAGATATTGAAGAAAATATTAAAAATATTAAAATAATTTTACTGGAAATTAAAGCTGGCTATGGAAACAAAATTTGACATTTGTATTAGTTTATTGTTATAACCCTGTGAAAAAGTTTATTGAATTGATAACTTAGATTATTATTTGTTGTAAAAATGGAAGAATAATCAATTAACGAGAATGTAGATATGTTGAAATGTTTCCATTTATCAAACAATAATTCAAGAGAAGCCCTGCGATTATACGGGCAACAATATCCTGATCGCTTTCATCCAAATCAAACATACTTTTTCAAATTAGAAAGAAAGCTACGTAGAATTGTTTCCCTGACTATGGCTAATCGCGAAGTTCGTCAAATAAATAAAAATTTGGAAGCTGATGTATTAGCATATTTTAATGTGCATCCGAGAAATTATGTTAGAGAAGCTGCACTAGAATTAAACGTATCACATACACAGGTACACAGGATTTTAAAAAAGCTTAAATTCAAAGCTTACAAAATACATAAAATCCATAATCTCCATCCTGGCGATTTTGCAAGAAGACTTCACTTTTGTAATTATTTCAGTCAGGAATATCGCACAAATCCACATTTTCTAAAAAAAAATTATGGACAGATGAAAGCCACTTTTCCAATAATGGTATATTTAATAGGCATAATACGCATTATTGGCAAACTACCGACATAAATCCACGCGAAACATGTATTACTAATTTTCAAGTACGTTTTTCAACTAATGTGTGGTGCGGAATTGTTAATAATATTATTCTGGGTCCATATTTTATGAGGGCACTTTAACTTCTCAAAGATATTTGTTTTTTTTTACAAAATGAACTACGGAATTTTTTTGATGATATACCATTAGCAGATCGGCGCGGAATGATATTTTAACAAGATGGTGCACCTGCGCACAATTCAAAACATGTAACAAACTATTTAAATCAAGAATTTCCAAATGCCTGGATTGGAACAAGAGGACCTATAATGTGGCCTGCAAGGTCTCCCAATCTATCGCCCTTAGATTTCTTTCTGTGGGGTGCCATCAAAAACAAAGTTTATGTTGCGCACGTTACTACACTTGAAGAATTAAAACATAGAATAAGACAAGCTGTGAACGAGTTAAATAATAAAATTAATAATACTGTAAATCAACATTTGTTAAAAAGGCTCAAGTTTTGTATACAAGAAAACGGTGAAAATTTTGAACAATTTTTATAGTGTTACCAATATGACAATAATTTGATGTACATTTGTAAATTAAAATGTTTCGTAACTCAATAATTTTGTTTTCATAGCCAGCTTTAATTTCGAGTAAAACTATTTTAATATTTTCTTCAATATCTCGAATGCTATTAAGTTTAGAAGGTATAACTTAAAAACCATTTTTTAAGCAAAAATTATTTCCTACTAAATAGTATAAAAATATATAGGCTGTACCATTTAAAAAAAGTCAAAAATACGTATATCTCCGAAAATTAAATTATTTTTTCTCTGATTTACATTAATTTAATAAGCTTGCTAGAAACACTAAAAATTTTATTTGAAAGATTTTTTTGTATTTCTAATAACTTCCGAGAAAAGTCGCGGTCCCTAGTTCCGTTTACACCCTGTATACAAGCAACCAGAAATGAACTCAGAAAAAAATATTTGTCTGATTATTTACACTTCACCCATATAAATAAAAACGTTACAATTGGTGTCAGGTGTGGGGTTGTTAAACTGTGAAGTGTAAATAAATAAAAATAAATAAAAATGGCGACTAAACAAATAAAATTAAGTGAATTAAAAGTAAGTGATCTCAAGAGAGAACTGGAAGAACGAGAATTAAATACGGCAGGACTGAAAAGTGTTCTACAATCTCGTCTGCGGCAAGCATTAATCGCTGCTGGTGAAAATGCTGACGATTACTTATTTGACGTATCCGACATTGATAAACAGATAGAAAAATTAGCAGAAAGTTCTAGAATCCTAGAACAAAAATTAGAGGAAAGTTCTAGAAAATCAGAAGAAAGTTCTAGAACATTAGAAAATAAATTAGAAGATAATTCTAGAACATTAAAACAAGAATTAAAAAATGAGATGGCAGAAAGTTCTAGAAAAGCCAAAGAAATTTCTAGAACGTTAAAAGAAGAATTGACAGGAACATTAGAACAAAAATTAGAAGAAAATTCAAGAGCATTAGAACAAAAATTAGAAAAAAATTTTAGAAGTCTAGAAGAAAAGTTACAAGAAAAAATGGAAGAAAATTCTAGAAATTTAGAACAAAAATTGATGGAAAATACTGAAGAAGGTCTGAAGAATTTAAAAGATGAGTATGACAAGAAGATCGAAGAAATACAACAAAAGTTCACTAAAATGACATCGTCGTCAATGTCGAATTCCGAAGTTGCTAAGCCAAGTCTAATAGCAGGAAGAAAGGTAGTAAAACCTGATACTACTTCAAAAATGCACATAAAAACACCGGAATTTGATGGAAAGTCTTCGTGGCCGAATTATTTAAAACAATTTGAAGCGGCCGCAAAAGCAAATAATTGGACGTCCGAGGAGAAGGCTACGGCGTTGACTGTCTCGTTGCGCGGAGAAGCCATCGATATCTTACAAACGCTGAAGGAAGAAGAACAAGAAGACTATAACCAGCTAGTCAAGTGGTTGGATATGCAATATGGCAATGCACATCTGGAACAGGTATACCAGACGCAATTAAGAAATCGGTATCAGAATCCAAAAGAAAGCCTGCAAGAATTTGAAGTCGACGTAGCCCGTTTGATTCGTCTCGCACATCCTACAGCTCCTGAAAGCGTTCTGGAATGCCTGGCTACACAATCATTCATTTATGGAGTTCGAGACAACGAAACTCAGCAAGCATTGCGTTTGGCCCGTCCAAAAACTTTAATTGACGCACTCTCATATGCATTAGAACATGAAGCTGCTAAACAAGCTTCACGTAACCAATCGCGAGTGCGAAATATCGATGCTGAGAGGAATGAGAACATTGAGTTGGAATTGCGGTGAACTGGGCCATCCGCAGAGACTTTGCAGAAAAATGCAAAGGAAAACGGAATCGACAAAGGAAGAAAAGGAGTCGGAAAACTAAGTCGGGTTGATGCGAAGGGGCAACCGTCGACCAGTAATCTAGTAGCTCCACAATCTATTAGTTATGTCGCATCCCTTCATCATCAAGCCAACAGTATCTACGTAGATGGCACTATTGACGGAAGACCACTGAAAATGTTACTAGATACGGGTGCGACAAAGACTATAATTAGACCCGACTTGGTAAAGAAAACTAGCAACCAACTAAGTGGCGATTACGCACAGCGACAGGAGAACAAGCAACCGCAAGAGGAGAAGTAGATGTCACCATCACTATTGGAAACACCTCCTTTAAACATCGTGCGCTGGTAGCTGATGTTGAAGATAAATTAATACTTGGGATGGACGCAATGACAAAGCACGGTTTTAAACTTGACCTGAAGAAGGGAGTGATGATGGTCAATGAAGAAGAACTCATATTAAATCCACGAGACGACAAGGCTGTGCGTGTACTAATGGCCGAAGACATCACCCTCCCAGAACGAAGTGAAACTATCCTGGGAGCACATTTAGATGGTAGTTTCTGTGAGGGAAACATTGTTTTGCTTGAGCCCAGGAATGACGATGCCAAAATTGGCACTGGAGTTGTTGTCGGAAAATCACTGGTCAAAGCCAGCCAGGTCATTCCAGTTCGGATAATGAACGTAAATAACTATCCGGTTATTCTTAAAAGAGGAACAATTGTAGGAGAATGCTTGGCAGTATCGTCGATTATTAGAACTGTAAAGGCCACAGGGAACACATCTCAGAAAGTTCCGGACACGTTAATCAATCAATTGACAACATCGTTTGAAGAGTTGACCGCCGACAAGAGAACCAAGGCGAAGGATTTAAATGGGAGGTTTCAAGATGTGTTCCAATTCGACAAGAAAGCCAACGGAAGAACTAATGTAGTTCACCATAAAATAGACACCGGAGACGCAAGACCCATCCGCCAACCAGCAAGAAGACTGCCATTGGCGAAGAATGAGGAAGCCGAAAGAATTATTGAGGACATGAAGATGGAAGGTGTAATCGAACCTTCAAGCAGTCCTTGGGCTTCACCAGTGGTGTTAGTGAAGAAGAAGGATGGCTCTACACGATTTTGCGTCGATTATCGTCAACTCAACAACGTGACGAAGAAGGATAGCTACCCGCTACCTCGAATAGACGACACTTTAGACACCTTAGTTGGCTCAAAGATTTTCTGCACTTTGGACCTAAAGAGCGGCTACTGGCAAGTGGATTTGGATCCAAAAAACAAGGAGAAGACAGCCTTCACCATTGGTACAGGACTCTGGCAATTTACCGTAATGCCGTTTGGGATCTGCAATGCTCCTGCAACGTTTTAACGGCTCATGGAAACAGTATTGGCTGGGCTATCTTGGAAAACCTGTTTAGTGTACCTCGACAATATTATTTTGGTAGGTATGACATTCGAGGACCACATGAAGAATTTGGAAGAGGTTTTCCAGAGATTGAGGAAGGCTAACCTGAAACTTAGCCCGAAGAAATGTCACTTGTTTCAAAGAGAAGTTCATTACCTTGGACACGTGGTGTCCGGTAAGGGTATTGCAGTTGACCAGGAGAAGATAAAGGCTGTGAGAGACTGGCCAGCACCTAAGGATAAACACGAACTTAGAAGTTTTCTTGGTTTGTGTACCTATTATCGACGATATGTACCTAGATTTGCCAACATAGCCAAGCCACTGACAAGGTTTACTGAAGAAGGAAGAAGATTTATCTGGGAAATGGTCTATAAAGCTGCATTTAAAGAACTAAAACATGCTTTGACAAGCGCAACCGTCTTGAGTTATCCTTTACCTGAAGGAGAGTTCATACTGGACACATATGCCAGCAACGTCGGAATTGGTGGCGTTCTTTCCCAGATACAAGATGGGCATGAGAAGGTTATTGCCTACTTTAGTAAGACCTTGTCAAAACCAGAGAGGAATTACTGTGTGACTAGAAAAGAACTCTTGGCGGTCGTGAAATCCGTGGAACATTTCTACAAATATTTGTACGCAAGAAGATTTTTTATTAGAACTGACCATGCTGCATTAAAATGGCTGCTACAATTCAAGAATCCTGAAGGTCAGGTGGCTAGATGGATTGAAAGACTACAGGAATACGATTTCAAAATCGATCATAGGACGGGTACCAGCCATCGTATTGCCGACGCATTGTCCAGAAGGCCATGCCAAGATGAGTGCAAGCATTGTAGTCGACTGGAAGAAAAACATTCCACCATTGCTAGAATAACAGTAGTCGATGATAATTGGCAGCCCGATGGACTACGCGAAGACCAAGAAAATGACCCGAATTTGAAAATTATACTAGAATGGAAAACAGAAGAGAGAAAACCAAGATGGGAAGAAGTTGCACCACACTCACAGAGTGTAAAATCGTATTGGGCGCACTGGGACTCAATGATGATTGAAGATGGCCTGTTAAAGCGTTTGTTGGAAAATACCGATGGAACTGAGAAGAGAACTCAGTTGGTTATTCCTAAGAATAGAATTTTAGACGTGCTGAAAGAGATCCATGACGGATTTGGAGGTGGCCATTTTGGAGTCAACAAAACATTAGAAAGATTGCGCCAGCGATTTTACTTGGTTAACTGCAAGGAAGATGTTAAAGACTGGTGCAAGAAATGTGTGGTTTGCGCTGGAAGCAACGGTCCTCATAGACGACGAAAAGCTCCAAAGCGTCAATACAACGTTAACAGTCCATTTGAGCGCATTGCGATTGACGTGGCCGGACCATTTCCAGAAAGCGAAGACGGAAATAAATACATCGTGGTTGTCATGGACTACTTCACCAAATGGGTTGAAGCCTATCCATTACCCAACCAGGAAGCTACTACGGTCGCCGAAACCTTAGTCAAGGAGTGTATATGCCGATTCGGAGTTCCACGTGAACTTCACTCCGACCAGGGAAGAAATTTTGAGTCTGCCGTTTTCCAAAATATCTGTAAGATATTAGGGATTAATAAAACGAAGACAACTGCATTACATCCGCAGTCCGATGGCATGGTTGAACGCATGAACAGAACGATCAACCGATATTTGTCGAAGGTAGTCTCCAACCACCAAAGAGGCTGGGACCGACTCTTCATCTGTTCTTAATGGCTTATCGTTCATCCGTGCATGAAACCACAGGGCAAAGTCCTGCGAACATCTTATTTGGGCGTGAGTTGCGCCTGCCATGTAACTTGGTGTTCGGCAGTAAACCTGGGGAAGATCTGGCCGGGGAAGATTATGTAATGGACTTACGGAGAAGAATGGATGACATTCATGAACAAGTCCGCATAAACACTCAAGCTACCAGCGACCGAATGAAGGACCAGTATGACATTAAGACAGGAAAAGGTGGATCCCAACCAGGGGATTTAGTGTGGCTTTACAATCCTCAAAGGCGCCGAGGTTTATCACCAAAGCTACAAAGAAATTGGGAAGGTCCATATGAGGTCGTTAAGAGAATAAACGACGTGATATACAGGATTAGAAAAACACCAACAGGGAAGCCGAGAGTAGTACACTTCAATCGGCTAGCCCCATTCGCTGGTGACAACAATGAAGACCATCATGGAGCAACGGTTCGTCGGATCGTAGCTCCGGATCCGACTTTTGAAGACTTCATGGAACGGTATTCCTTTGGTCACAAGGCGCGGTATGGCGTGACGACAGAAGAACATAGAGATCTGTTCACCGTGTCCTCAGATTATTCTCTCGGCCACTGCGTATCGGAAGACTTAGAGATGTCACGCGGCATAGCGTCAGTCTTTAAGACAAAATTTGGACGACTACAAGAACTGGCCAACCAAGGTCCATCCGTCGGGAAGACGCTACGACTGAGGGATAACAATACAGAACAGTAGCGGTATATCTACTACCTGGTCACAAAACCACGCTCGTACTAGAAGCCATCATATCGCAATCTGTGGAGCTCGCTGTGTGACTTGAAGGATCATCTGCTAGAGAATGACATTTTGAAGCTAGGAGTACCGAAGTTAGGCTGTGGATTAGATGGTTTGGATTGGAGAATTGTTAGGAACATGTTAGAGATACTCTTCCGCTATACCGGTATTGAAATTCTCGTCTGCAGCTTTAACCCTAACGAACAGAAAGAAGAACTCCAGCGGACCATCGACTGTCACTTCTTCAAGACTTCCAAATGTACCAAGGGTAATACATGTAGATTTCGTCATCAAGAACTGTTCCGGGACGAAACAGTCTTAAGGAGGGGGCAGTGTGACGTGCGCCCCTGGGAGAAGAGTATACAACGCCGCCACTGACAGAACGTTCCAGAGCGATGACGCAATCTCCGGCGCCGCCGCGGCTAGAGGCTAATTACGCTGTGACCTCATTCCTTTGTATACAGGTCATTGTCGCTTCCGAGTCTTCTAGAATGTTATAAGCGGTATAAATACCGGCCGAAAGAAAGCGGAGGGACTGTCTAATATATACAAGCAACCAGAAATAAACTCAGTGATATAAATAAACAGTTTACCAGTTGTTATGTAGTTATATAAAAAAGTATAGTGATATAAATATTGGTATAGATAAATAATCGTAGTGTTTAAGCATTTAATAATATTCTTAGTGATTATATATATTTAATCATAGTGTTAGTTGTTTTTATTATCTTTTAATATCTAATCCTTAATTATATATCGTTGAATAAACGTATTCTTTTATTAATAATATTTGTCTGATTATTTACATTTCACCCATATAAATAAAAACGTTACAATACTTAACTCAATGGCACGACGAATGCAAGTTGTTATAAATAATAAAGACTATTGTATTAAAAATGTAGCATTGTTCATTTTTATGTAAGTTAAGATTCTTTCATAAATTGTTATTGGTTTTTTTTAAGTAAATCAGTTGCTTTTCTTACAAATATGTACTTGCATAGGATTACCAAACGTCCTCTTTTCACCGGACATATCCTATTTCTTGAGATAAAGATCCGAGTTCGGTGACATTATTCATTTTCAATGCATTTGTCCTAATTTTTCAAATCCAAAATATATTACAAAAAATTTTTTACTGATTAAATAAGACGATTCAAAAAGATATTGGGAGATCAGATAAATAAACATAAAGTTGTGATGGTTTTTGTATTGTTAAAATTATAATAATCTTTACATAAAAATTGTTTATAATTAAATTGAATCATTAGTATAATTTTAACAGTTGATATATTTAATCTATATCTTTCATCTGTCCATTGGATAGTCACTAGTGAAAACAGCCTTTCAATTATTACCGTTGTGACCAGGAGTAGCAAAAATAATTCACATATTTTTAATATATGAATATATGTAAAATATTATAAAATTTAGCATGTAATATATTTTGGATTTGAAAAAATAGGACAAATGCATTGAAAATGAATAATGTTACCGACTTCGGATCTTTATCTCTAGAAACAGGATATGTCCGGTGAAAAGAGGACGTCTGGTAATCCTATGCAAGTACATATTTGTAAGAAAAGCAACTTATTTACTTAAAAAAACCAATAACAATTTATGAAAGAATCTTAACTTACATAAAAATGAACAATGCTATTTTTTTAATACAATAGTCTTTATTATTTATAACAACTTGCATTCGTCGTGCCATTGAGTTAAGTAAATTATCGATGATTCTGCATCCGTTATATTTATAAATAATTGCTTAAAGCTATGAATATTAATCCTAGTAATATTGTCAACGATTTCCTACAATATTCATTTTAAATTAAAATATGGGGACTGTTTGCGAATTTTAAACATAATTTCAATTCGGCTGGTTACTTAATTTTTCATACCATACTCTTTAAAAATATCGCGATTTAAATTTTTTAATTTGGTTCACGACTAACATTTCAATTCACATGAATTTTTCTAATATGTACTTTAAAAAGGCAAACCTCTCATCAGAAACAATCGTAAGATATGATTTGAAATATAATTTTGGGCGAATACAAATCGCAGTATTGTATGTATCTTTAATTACTGTAGGAATAGTTGATACAAAAATGAGAAATGAACCGATTTGAAGATGTTCAAAAAATTAGAGAAATTTCATGTGAATGGAAGTTTCTGATGTCAGTGAATCACTAATCGGCATAATCGTGTAATACATGATATGAAATAAAATACCTATTTTAAATTTCTGCGTTATTCTATTTTAGCCATCTGATCTGGGAGAGGATGAAAAAATAAGTAATAAGTCAATTTGAAATGTGTTTACAACTCGCGACGTTGACAAAATTACTGGAATAATAATCATAATTCAAAGCAATTATTGATAAATATAACGGATGCATGGAAATTATATAGTAAATCATCGATAATTTATTTTATTCAATGCCACGAGGAATGCTAAGTGTTATAAACAATATGTAAAAACTACTGAATAAAGTTTTTTCATGAATTGTTATTCTGGTTATATTTTGAAGTAAATATATTTAGGTAGTTTTTATACATATTCGTTCTATCTCATATCCGTATTAAAACCAATAAATAATACTGGTAAATTTTAGTAACATGTACGATACTTTTAAATTACATAAATAATGTAAGATTTTTTAAATGTGGAACATAAAATGGAAGGGAGATTAATTCAATTTTATAAAGAACGCATTTTGATCGAAATTATTTTAAACAGAATCAGAAAAATAAAAAATTTAAAGACCCTCAATATAATTCAAGCTCAAAAAAAGGTACTAATATTAATGTAGATATTTTATAAATTTCTGTATATGAAATATTTCACACTATTAATTTTAATGTTCAGAATAAAAAATAATTATGTATTTGCGTATTTGCTTGTTTTTTGCTTCATTTATTATTCTCCGATTTTCCGGCTGCTTAGAATTATGTTTCTGCTGAAAATTTTAACTCAGCTGAGAAATTAGTTTTGAGCATAGAGAATAGTGAATTTGTGAGGCGCCTCTTGCGACAAAACGCTGAACTACTTTTACATTGTTGTATATAGACACTTCTTTTGTCCAGGTAATCTCAAATACTACATGTTTGTTATTAAAGATTGAAATGTTTCTGAAATGCTTAATCTGTGAACATTTTGAAATAAATTCTAATCAATAAAGATTTTAAGTTGTAAAAAATATTTTATTACTTATATTATAATAAAAAATTCAAAAATATTTATTTTATATTCAATACAGTCCGTGTTTAATACAATTGCCATTACCAAAAATTGTTGATCTATTTTGGACACTCGCTGAACAAAGTGTTCCGTGGCAATTTATACACAAGCTTAAATCAAAAGTATTTACATAAAGCTTTAGTTATGGTGCGAATGCGACAATTGATTGATTGTAAGCGTTGTTAAATCTAGCTCAGCGCGGGAAATTAGTCATCAGGAAGAGACCATGTTGGCAAATAATATTCAACGGTCAAATTTGGCGCTCTACCAAATGTCCCTAGATTAAATGAAATCGCAGCTGTGATAAAATATTTTGTAATTTTGAATTTTCGTATTTATTAAATCATTCACTTTTTTAAGGTTTTAAATTACGAAATTTGATAAATTAATTATTTCTAATATTTTCATTATCCTCTAACTTCTGTGCAAAAAATTCCTTCTATTTTGTTTTATGATGTTGCCGTTCTGTTCTGTAAAACTTATTTGTCGACAAATAATACTGTAGGTCAGGTGGTCGGGGCAATTTGTATTAAAATTTTGCATTTTTTTTTAATTTTACTACGAAATTAACAAAGAATTCTAAAATAAACATGTAAGTAGCACATATTACAATACAAATATTAATATAAAATCCAGAAATCTTTCTTAGAACATGGATCAGAAGACTGAACTATTGCTACTCATATGCTACAATAAATTTAAAGAAGCTAATGTCGATGATTCTACATTGAACGGGGTTTTGTTGTTACTAAATGAAATACAAAACATTATTATTCCAATGGATATAGAAGACGCTACAACAGGTATGAAAAGATCTCGCAGCATAATGGAAGCTTCTTCCTCCAAGACGGTAGACTACGACAATGGCATTAGACCTAAAAGAAAAAGTACGGAGCCCGTCTCCTCTACAGAAGATGTAACTCAGGAGATCGAGTAAAATATTCTTGTTTCTTTCAATTTGACAACTTTATTGTGTTCCAAAATCTACATTGTAAATTAGATTATACGAGTATGTGTATATAGTTTCCGTTTTCCATGTAACAATATATTTAATGTTATTCAAAATTGCAAAGTAAATATTATTATTTTGAAGCGTTGTCTATTTATTTCTATTTCGTTATTATTGCAAAAACTTGAACATATTTTACCCTGGAATAGAACTGAGTGGAAGAACTTGTGAACGATATATAGGTACCTAATTAGAAATGAAAAATACTTTACAGCATGCTTAAACAATGTACACAATTTATTTATATACACGGTGAGTCACCGAAATCGCCGTCTTCGATATCTCCCTTGTCGTTAGAAATACAGCATAAGTTTATTAACAGAATTTATTCGTCTACTCAAGGAGCATAACGTAAAATTATTTTCACATATACTGGGTGTTGCATTACGGCTCGGCGAGAATAGTTTCTCTTTTTTTAAATGTTATACTAAATTAAATTTTTAGTTAAATATATAAATTTAGAGAAAAATGGTGAAAATCTCCGAAATTATTGGTTTTACGCATGGGATACCTTTAATATCATACGAAGATAATACAAAAATACACACAACTAAATAATAAAATATAGGGTGTTCCATTTGAAAATGATGAGTTATAGTCATTTGAGCACTTTTGATTCGCTTTATTGAACAGCCTGTATAATTACATTTAAAAAAACAATATGTCAGAACATAGAGTATAATTACAGTTATACAGACAAGAAAATTCTTAATTCTTACTATTAAAATAACTTCAATAAGCCTTTATAAAGCAATGCGTGTATTCGGTCTTCGTCTTTTTTAGAGAAAAAACGGAATAACTTGGCAACGCCGTGGAAAACTAAAACAAAATTCATATGTTCGTATAGGTGAATAAAATACAATTCAAAATATATGAAAATATATAGGATGTTCCATTTAAAAAAAAGAGAAACTATTCTCGCCGAGCCGTAATGCAACACCCAGTATATGTGAAAATAATTTTACGTTATGCTCCTTGAGTAGACGAATAAATTCTGTTAATAAACTTATGCTGTATTTCTAACGACAAGGGAGATATCGAAGACGGCGATTTGGGTGACATCCTGTATAAATCTATATAATAACACGCATTCGCAATTGTTCGGAAGTACATACGACCACTGGTAGAACGACCTAAATTAACATAAATGTATATGTGTACATTTTCAGTCTTTCCATGTATTATATGTTAATAAAATATATATTGTTATTAAATTACTAAATAAATTACATTACTTTGAAGCGTTGTCTATTTATTTATTATTTCAAAAAAAAAACTACATATTTTACCCCGGAATAAAACTGTCCTCTTTCTTGAGATAAAGATCTGAGTCCGGTAACATTTTTCATTTTCAATGCATTTGTCCTTTTTTTTCAAATCCAAAATATATTACATGCTAAATTTTATAATATTTTACATATATTCATATATTAAAAATATGTGAATTATTTTTACTACTCCTGGCCACAACGCTAATAATTGAAAGGGTGTTTTCACTAGTGAATACCTAATGGACAGATGAAAGATATAAATTAAATATATCAATTGTTAAAAGTATACTAATGATTCAATTTAATTATAAACGATTTTTATGTAAAGATTATTATAATTTTTTACTGATTAAATAAGACGATTCTAAAATATATTGGGGGATGAGATAAATATACATAAAGTTGTGATTTTTTTGTACAATGAATCAATTGTGATATTTTTAATCAAAATACGATTTCTGTATTTTATTTAATTAATCAGTAAAGTTTTTTCTTCCTAGATCTATTTTGTATCTGCACATATGCAAGTATTTATATTTATGTGTCAATATACCGTTTGTCCCAAGCAAACCTTGACATAGGCGTTTAACATGGGAAAACAGTTTTTTGCAAATAAAAAGTGTCCGGCAGAAAATTAAACTATGCTATTGAACATGATAATAGTACATTACCTCCTGTATATTATTTAATACTAATTACTGTATTATCAGTGCATACATTAAAGAAAATTATAAATAACTGTCAATAATTATTTGTTTCAATATTCTATTATGCAATAAAAAATATTTGCAATTGTCATTGTGACCGAATGGTTAGCACGACTGCCTGTGAAATGAAAGAAATTTTGAATGCTGGGGTTTAAATCTCCAGCAAGCTAAACTTTTCATTATGTTTTTTTATTATTTATATATAAATTACGAATTTGATACATTTTATAATAATAATATTGTAATTGGAAATAGAAGATAGATATTGAAATGGATAACAACATTTTATAAATAAAAACAATTGGTTTTAACAATGACAAAAAATGATTACAAGAATCAAAATATGGATTTAATAAAAATACATAATATTTTATTTTAATCTTAATAAAACATGATTGAAACACAATGAATATATGTATGTTTTGTATTTTTTCTGTATTTATAAGAAAAAGTATGTGGTACAGTTTAAAATCTTGCTTTTTACGGTTACTACTTCCATTGAAATTACTATTATATCGTGATAGAAACTTATTTGTAAATATTTAACTAATTCATCCATACTATCTCTTAATATCTTTAATGTAATTCGTAATTAATTCATATGAAATGAAAAGTTTAGCTTGATGGAGATTTGAACCCCAACCTTCAAAAGTTCTTCCATTCCACAGGCATCCATGCTAATCATTCAGCCAGAATGACAATTGAAAATATTTTTATATTACATAATAAAGTATTGAAACAAATATTTATTGACATTTACTTATAAATTTCTTTAATTTATGCAATGATAATACAATTATTAGTATTAAATAACGCACAGGAGGTAATGTACTATTATCATGTTCAATAGCATGACTTAATATTCTGCCGGACATTTTTTACTTGCAAAAAACTGTTTTCCCATGTTAAACGCCTATGTCAAGGTTTGCTTGGGACACACGGTATATATACAGAGTGGTTTTGAACTTAATGTCATAAATTTAATGGTAAGAAGTAAGACAAGTGTAGATTACAACACAGAATTTTTTTTTTTGAATTCAAAAAAAGAAAATACGACTTTTCTTAAGGAAACTTTTTTTACTGCTGTTTTAATTAATATTTCATTAAAAATACTTTCAAAATTAGTTGAGTAAGATATTATTCTTAATAATTAAATTAAATAGCATTTTTAACGAATATAATTGTGCAATAGATAAAATATTTCCAGTGGTCCAGTTGTACCAAAAATGTTAGTTTCATGAAAACTACCCTTAATTATGCGATTTTTTAAAAAAAATCTTTGTGTTTCGTAATCTACACATGTCATACTACTTACCCTTACATTTGTTCATGTTCAAAACTAGGCTGTATATATATATATATATATATATATATATATATATATATATATATATATATATATATATATATATATATATATATATTATATATAAGGGTAAGTAGTATGACATGTGTAGATTACGAAACAGATTTTTTTTTTAAAAATTCGCATATTTAAGGGTAGTTTTCATGAAACTAACATTTTTGGTACAACTGGATCACTGGAAATATTTTATCTATTACACAATTATTTTCGTTAAAAATGCTATTTAATTTAATTATTAAGAATATCTTATTCAACTAATTTTGAATGTATTTTTGATAACCATATTTTTAATGAAATATTAATTAAAACAGCAGTGAAAAAAGTTTCCTTAAGAAAAGACGAATTTTCTTTTTTCGAATTTAAAAAGAAAAAAATCTTACACTTGTCATACTACTTACCATTAAATTTATGACATTATCATGTTCAATAGCATAGTTTAATTTTCTGCCGGACACTTTTTATTTGCAAAAAACTGTTTTCCCATGTTAAACGCCTATGTCAAGGTTTGCTTGGGACAAACGGTATATTGACACATAAATATAAATACTTGCATATGTGCAGATACAAAATAGATCTAGGAAGAAAAAAACTTTACTGATTAATTAAATAAAATACAGAAATCGTATTTTGATTAAAAATATCACAATTGATTCATTGTACAAAAAAATCACAACTTTATGTATATTTATCTCATCCCCCAATATATTTTAGAATCGTCTTATTTAATCAGTAAAAAATTATAATAATCTTTACATAAAAATCGTTTATAATTAAATTGAATCATTAGTATACTTTTAACAATTGATATATTTATTTTATATCTTTCATCTGTCCATTAGGTATTCACTAGTAAAAACACCCTTTCAATTATTAGCGTTGTGACCAGGAGTAGTAAAAATAGTTCATATATTTTTAATTTAAATATTATAAAATTTAGCATGTAATATATTTTGGATTTGAAAAAAAGGACAAATGCATTGAAAATGAAAAATGTTACCGGACTTGGATCTTTACCTCAAGAAAGTAGCATTCCTCGTGGCATTGAATAAAGTAAATTATCGATGATTTACTATATAATTTCCATGCATCCGTTATATTTATAAATAATTGCTTTGAATTATGATTATTAATCCAGTAATTTTGTCAACGTCGCGAGTTGTAAACACATTTCAAATTGACTTATTACTTATTTTTTCATCCTCTCCCAGATCAGATGAGTAAAATAGACTAAAAAAATCTTTCTGTATCGTAATCTACACATGTCATACTACTTAACCTTACATTTATGACATTAAGTTCAAAACCAGCCTGTTTATATACAGAGTGTTTATTAAATATAGGGAAAAAATTGAAGGGATTATTCCCTGGACCATTCTAAGATGATTTTGTCCTTTGATGATTTTTGAAAAGCCGCTTTGTTTCGAAGATGCAGGGCGAAAAATATTTTCGACAATAACAACATTTAATACCAAAAATTACATGTAAAGTTTCTTTATCTACAAGTACTGTTGAAAATGACTACCTCCAGCTACGATGCAAGAATCCGCCTAGCTTGTAATGAATTGCCATCAGCAAGTCCATAAATGAAATGCATGTCAGTCATCTCGGCGTTCGTATACTCGTAGCTATTCATGATAAGAGGACTTCACTAACAAAAGTTTAAGTATTGTAACGTTTTTATTTATATGGGTGAAGTGTAAAACATAGACAATTATTATTAACTAAAGAATACGTTTATTAAACGATAAATAATTAAGGATTAAATATTAAAAGATAATAAAAACAACTAACACTATGATTAAATAATTATAAACACAGAATATTATTAAATGCTTAAACACTACGATTATTTATCTATTCAATATTTATATCACTACACTTATTTATATAACTACATTTATTTATGTTAACAACTGGTAAACTGTATATTTATCACCAAGTTCATTGCTCGTTGCTTATATATATCAGACTATCTCTCCGCTTTCTTTCGGCTGGTATTTATACAGCTTATATACTTCTAGAATCCTCTGAAGCGACAATGACCTGTATACAAAAGAATGAGGTCACAGCGTAATTAACATGTCTCAACGCGTCGGGGATTGCATCATCGCTCTGGTACGTTCTTTCGAAGGGATTACGTGATTGTTCGCGAACATTCTATCAGTAGCGGCGCAAGCATACTTCTCTCAGGGGCGCACGTCACACTGCCCCTTCCTTAAGACTGTTTCGTCCCGGAACAGTTCTCGATGGCGAAATCTGCACGTATTACCCTTGGTACATTTGGAAGTCCACGTGGTACACCAAACCGGCATACATACTCTTTGACTAAGGTTTCAGCGACCGTGATGGCTTCCTGGTTGGGTAATAGATAGGCTTCAACCCATTTGGTGAAGTAGTCCATGACAACCACGATGTATTTATTTCCGTCTTCGCTTTCTGGAAATGGTCCGGCCACGTCAATCGCAATGCACTCAAATGGACTGCCAACGTTGTATTAACGCATTGGAGCTCTTCGCCGTTCATGCGGACCGTTGCTTCCAGCGCAAACCACACATTTCTTGCACCAGTTTTTAACGTCTTCCTTGCATTTAACAATAAAATCACTGGCGTAATCGTTCTAAAGTTTTGTCGACTCCAAAATGGCCTCCTCCAGATCCGTCATGGATCTCTTTTAACACGTCTGGTACTCTACTCTTAAAAATAACCAACTGAGTTCTCTTCTCAGTTCCATGGCATTCTCAACCACACGCTTTAACAGGCCATCAATCACCATGGAGTCACATTGCGCCCAGTACGATTTTATAATCTGTGACTGTGGTGCAACATCTTTCCATATTAATTTGCTCTCGTCGCTTTCCATTCCAGTAATATTTTCAAAGTCGGGTCCTTGCGTAGTCCATCGGGCTGCCTACTATCGTTGACTACTGTTAATCTGGCAATGGTGGAATGTTTTTATTCTAGTCGACTACCATATTTGCCTCCCTTTCAAGTTGCTTTCTCTGTCTTGACTTTCTTCTTCCTTGTGGTGAGAGGTATGGCATCGTCGTCATCGTTATCTATCTCGAGTTTTCGTTTCCCACTCGAGCTGTCCATACGAATCGCCAAGGGCACGTCCTCCCCGCTGTCTTCAGGCCCCGTTCCAAAGTCCTTAGATTGCAATCGCAGTTGCTCGACGGAGAACTATTCATTTCCGATTGGCTTTCCTCTACATCTGGAATTTCTTCCTAGATTTCTTCTGTAATTCCTTGCTGAACACGCTCTCTTTCTCTCTCGCGTTCTCTTTCATTTTTTCGCTTCCGTCTTCTTTCTACATATCCATCCATGACATCAACGGATTCGTCCTTTACCTCTAGTATTTCTGCCTACATTTTTTTTAATTTCTTACTGAGTACGCTCTATTTCTCTCGCGCGGTCTCTTTCTTTTTCGCTTCCGTCTTCTTTTGTAACAGCGGAGTTTCTTTCTTCTTGCAAATACTTCGTTTATAATTCGTCGCACTTTTTCATCTATGGCTTCGGTGTTTTCATTTCCCTCAGCATAATTATTTCGCACTCGCGATTAGTTACGTGAAACTTGTTTGGCAACTTCATGATCTGATACATACATATGAGAGTGCGTTAACCATAGTTCTTGGGCGGCCTAATTGCTGTGCTTGCTGAGTATTGCAGTCTCGAACTCCGAAGATGAGTCTCTGAGTAGCCAGGTACTCCAAATCGCTGTCAGGAGCCGCTGCATGTGCGAGACGACCCAAACAAGCCTCGTCGGCCCCAAACTCCAGAAAGCTTTCTTCAGTTTTTCTAGAAGTCTTCTCCAATCCTTTTTCCAATAATTGCTCTAGAAATCCAGAATTCTCAAATTTCCGCTCCAGCATTTGCTCCATAATTTCAGAATTCTTCTCCAATTTCCACTCTAACATTTGCTCCATGATTCCAGAATTCTCCTCTACTCTTCCAGAATTTACCTCTAATTCCTGTTCCAATTTCTTCTCCAGAATTCCAGAATATTTTTCAGTTTTTCTAGAACTCTCATCACAATCCTGTTCCACTGTTCTAGAATGTTCCATTAATTCTTCCAATGCTCCGGAATTTTCCTCTGATATTCTAGAACTTTCATGCAATTCCCTTTCCAATGTTCTAGAATGTTCATTTAATTCTTCTTCCAGTGCTCCGGATTTTTCCTCTACTTTTCCAGAACTTTCTTTCAATATCCGATCCAAAAGTTTACAAATGTCGGATGCGTCATACTGAATTTCGAATAAGTAATCTTCAGGATTTTCACCAGCATCAATTAATGCTTGCCGCAGTCTTTCTTGAAGCACTGACTTCTTTCCTGTTGCTTCCAAATCTCGTTCTTCCAGTTCTGTCTTGAGATCACGTACTTTCAATTCACTTAATTTTAATAGTTTAGGCATTTTATTTATTTTTATTTACACTTCACAGTTTATTAACAACCCCACACCTGACACCAATTGTAACGTTTTTATTTATATGGGTGAAGTGTAAAACATAGACAATTATTATTAACTAAAGAATACGTTTATTAAACGATAAATAATTAAGGATTAAATATTAAAAGATAATAAAAACAACTAACACTATGATTAAATAATTATAAACACTAAGAATATTATTAAATGGTTAAACATGTAGAGTTCATATGCTTCAACAGTACACGTGTTTATATTTTGCTCTCCAGCTTTTACGGTTTTTAGTGGTTTATATTAATAATTCAAATTATAAAATTAACTTAAACAATAGTATAGTATATGTATCACCTATTCAATCTGTTGTTTACGTTTAAAAGTTGATAGTGCTCCAGTTATCCGAAGTTTAGTGTTGATTTGGTGCATTTGTGTGTAAAATTTATAATAATTGTTACAACTTGTCTAATTGAACAAGTATCATCTTAAATTACAACAGCTGACCATGGCAGTCTCGTGTAGCAAGTGTCAACGACCTGTAAATATTTATTAGGCAGGGCGTGAAGTGCGCTAAATGTGACAATACCTATCATCCCACCTGCACCGACGTAAACAGTGACCAATGTACGTTGATTAAAAACAACGTGATCTCTTGGAATTGCTACGCCTGTCGCCTTTCGTCTACGCCCACTCCGCCTATCGAATCCAATGAATGCTTAGATTCCACTATAAAATTAAGGCTGTAGGTGATGTAGACAAACACTTTCTGCTGCATTAGGGGTTTAAAGGGCGAGGTAGAATCTAGACGTCTAGAAGGCGGGACTAAATATTCCCCTCTTACGCCTCTTCATGCTATTTTTCCATTGGCAGCGTGTTATGTTTTGCTTTGGGGTAATAAGAGTTATATGAAATGAAAAGCCTCACCATATGATGAAATATATTAAATTAAAATTAGAAAATAAATTTATTTTTATTTTCGTTTATAAATAAATAAATATAATACATTAATATACCTATGTAAGCAAATTTGGGTGGCAAATAGGCCTGTGTTAATAACAATAACTCTTTATTAATTTATCCTATTCAGTTAATTTTAAAACTTCCTTAGCATACTACATTACAATTCTAATCTATGTAAGTTATACTAAGTAAAATTACAATGCAATGTATTGTTAAAGTTGTATGTATAACATTAGAGTGAAAAGTTTTCATACGACAATAATCCATTTAAATTATGTTTAACAAAAATTGAGAAATTATGATATTTACATCACATAGATAAAAGATAAAAAGATGTTGAACATAATTCTCTTTTAAAATCATATAAATGTGTTAGTAAAAAAAAAAAATATTTGAACATAAATAAAATTTGAACTGAACACAACTATTAAATTAAAGTAAAGTTGAAGTAAAAAGGTAAACATGATTTTTATTTGTGAAATTAGATTTTAATGTTTCTTTTTTTGTTCTGTTGCGCCTGTTTTATGTAAGGTGGGTCCCTTATTGGCATATTTCTTTTGAACCTGGGATCTACAATTTCAGGTACTAGACAGTGTTCATAAAATAGTCTTAATTTTGCTTCCATTTCTTGCTTCCAAAAAACATCATTCCGAAAAATCGTCTCGAACTTGATATCTAGTGGAGTCCAAACCACAAGTAAGCAATAGTTGCGTTTGGTAATATGTAGCTGACCCTGAATTTGGTAGTACCAGTAATGTTTTTTATTAACAACCATTTTTTCTTTTTGTTTTACCCAAAATTTAATTTTTTTACTTGTAATACCTTCTTCGCGCGGAATATGGACATTTAATTTCTAAAACCCCATCTAAATCAATGAGTCCGTCAGGTGAGGCTCCAAGATATGGTATTTGTGAATCTACTACTAATCCACAATCATTTATTTTGTATCCATATTTTTCTTTTAATTCTGTTTTAACATATGACTCCTTTACCTGCCCCCAAAATGTTGCCTTGCTTCGAACAGTATTATATAAAATTCCTTTTACAAGATTTTGGCAACTGGTATGAGGAAGACGTCGACAAACCAAGCCAAAGCTTGATGATGTTAATAATTTTCTGCTTTCATCAAGCCAGTCTAAACTATCTCGTTGTAAACGAGTTTTTAACTCAATATCGTCTCTCTGTTCTTTTGTCGTTGCTAGGCTTCCCAAAAAAACTTTTTTAGTTGCTTCATATTCTTCTTCGTTTAAATCTTCTTTTTGGCAATACATTCCGTAATGTTCATCTTGCTTCGCCGTTACAAATAATTTCCTTTTTTTATTATATTTTCTATTTGTTAGGACTTTAATTTTATTTTGTTCATTTCTTTTTGCATATTTTCCAGGACTCCTATCAGATAAATGTTTATATACTTCATAAAATGGCTTCCGGGTATTTTGGGAAACAACAGCAGCAGAACATCTCGCTTGGTACGATTGTCGCATGGTATAATTTATTCGTTTGCCGGCTATAAATTTACAAATAATACTGTTGAATTGTTCGACGTAATTACTATCAACATCTAAAATTAAACTTTTGCTGTGTTGAGCCAAATATTGAAATATGGTGGTAATAGAATCAAACATATTATATTTTTGGAATTCCTGGACAATATTTTCTTCATCAGGACATTCTTTATTGCAAAAATATTGTCGACTTTTGCAATTTTTATGTTCACCGAAAACATGACTTACTACATTCAATATATCTTTTTTTAATTCAATTATTTTAATATTTTCAGCTACATCCTCAGTTTTCCAGTGCTGCATTGCTTTCGTTACAGCTGATCGACATTTTAGTATATTTCCTGCCAAATTTTTTCTTAAAAAAGCCGGACCCATTTTTGTTACATTACTTATGTCTTTTAATTTATTGCACATGTTTCTTAGAAGATGGTTACGACATTCTATTTTCTGAACAGTTAAGTTTTTATATGGTTTTGCGTCTATGATTTTTTTATAGCAACTACTATCGCCATCAGCTATCATCTGATGATATCTTACACCGTACATTTCCTCGCTCTTTAAAAATCCTTCGGTGATTGCAGTTGCTTCCATGCTGGTTGAACTACCTGACCAATTCTTAAAACAGTTATGTTCAGGAATATCTCTTTTAGCATTTTCTGCTTGCATACAAATCGAGCAATATTTATTTTTTACCCCTATGTATAATACTTTTTTTGTATTGTAGCCAACAATTGCTCCGACTCCAGATAATGATGAGTAATTACTTCTGTAAGACCTTTTAGCCCAGCTACCATCGCAGACAACTCGAATAAGAGGAGTGCCATCTTTGTCTAAACTTCCGTTTCTTTTAGCAATTTCTTTTTCTTCTTCAACCGCTTTCTTCATAGCCTGTTCTGCTGTTTTTTGCCATGCTGTACATACATTATTATGCAGTTTTGAGTAATGTCTCTTGTTTATAGCGGGAATGTTTAAAGAAGACAAGAAGGATTCCATGTGAGTAAAACCGCTACCTATATTCATTATTCCAAGTACAGCACATTCATTGACGTCTACTTTTTCTGCGTTGTTTTCGGAATGTAGTCGAAATGTAGCATTACACATATTGCAACGTAGAATAAACTTTGATTTTAAGCCCGTTCTTAATTCGTTTATTATATTCATATTATTTAAAGTGCATCCCAGTTGTTCATTATGAATACTAATTTCTTTTAAAGAATCAAACAAATATTGAAATTCAACAATGCGTCTACCTTCTACTTCATACATAGATTTACTAATGACATTTTCTGATACTTCCAATTCTTGTTGGTTAATAAGAGTACTGTCATATATTTGGGAGCCTTCTTCTGAAAATAATCTTCTTCTACTTGTTTTACTCTGCTTCGAAGAGGAATTTTCGGCTCTGTGTAATAAATAAATTTATTATAATAAAAAACCAAATAATGTTTGAATTATTTACTTGTCGGAAAATGAATCATTTTCATCCTGATGACTGCAGGTTGAAGGTACCGCGAACTTTTCTGCATTCCTAATGAAAATTGTATAGTTGTATCAAATAATTTACAGGAAACACAGACTATGACGCAAAAAAATATTATAATTGTTACTGTATGTTTTAACTCGCTACAGAAAATTTAGGGAATATATGTACCCCTATTTATATTAGGTTTTTTTCTTATAAAAGATTTTTAAATACAACAAAGTAATGCTTTAAATGTAATTAGAAAGAAAGAAAAATTGATTTTGACATTTTGACTGCTCTCGTCCTAACAAAACAAAACCACACAAAAAATCAATTATATTTATGTTTTTACATTAATATATGTGTACAGTAGCTGCAAGGAATTGATTATACCGTTAAGTATTTTTAAATATTTTTCATTACAACAAATACTCTAAATAAAACTAGCAAATTTGGAATTTGTACGAGACAGTTCTTGGCAAATTCATTCATATGATGGCATATAATAGTACCTACTTAGCAAGCATGTGTTTGTCATATCAAATTTTTAATTACGTTATACTTCATCTTTCATTTCTAACATAACCTTAAATTAACTAAAAAATTTAAATACTTACATTTTTCGCCAAATTTGAAGATTTTGGCATTTCTTTCGCCTAACATTTAATCGCACACGACTTTTGTCCCCTCGGCGATAATGTTTTTCTTCGCTTTTATCCATTTGTATGGATTCACAAATAACAAAAATAAAAAGAAAAATATAAAAATAAAAGGTTGTAGTCTTGAAAAAGACTGATTTTATAGCAAAATATATTGCAAAAGCACAACAAATTGCAAACGAAATTATAAATAAATAGAAAAATACAATAATGAAAACGTAGAAAACCATCAACGAAGTTTCTAACAGACAGCAATAAGTGACTAAATGACAATCTTGCTTATAGCCAAAATAGTAAAATACACCCAACGCACGCCTATGGAACGAACTTACTCAAATACACACAATTTATGTGGCGGCGCTTTTGCACAGTATATAAATTGAATGAAAACACAAAAATTAGCATTTTGTAGAAAACGTCTACAGGCTGTATTTTTACTAATTTTTGTCCAAAATTTTAAACAAAGTTTTATGAAAGTCGGAATCAAGTTTTCTATTGCTTATTTTTTTGAAATTAGATATAATACACTGAAAAATTAAGTATGAAAAACGCACATGTTTAAAGTAATATTATTAATTTCAGAGCACTTTCTTTTAAAAAATGACTAATAACAAACATAGATTTATTGTTCTTAAACAAGATAAAAGAAAAATGATTTAAGTAAAATGTAAGATAAGTATACAGGGCGTTTTTTCCTCAGACCTGTTTTCGAGTATTTCACTCGTGGGTACCCTGCGCTCTTAAGTGATATGAACACTTTGTTTACAAATTTTAAAACGGACATAAATGATAAATTTGACACCCTACTAATGTCCGTGAAATTTTGTTGCGATAAATTCACTGATCTAGAAGCAAAACTAAATAATCTAGAGGAAAAAGTTAAACATTTTGATCGCTTAAAAAATGATAACATTCAATTAAAAAGTGATTTAAAAGTAATAGAAAACAAACTGAATGATTTGGAACAATATTCTCGACTGAATAATGTTATTATACATAATTTTCCTTTTCAAAATACTGAAAATGTGACAAATATTTTAACCAAAATTGGCGATAATGTCGGTATTAAAATAACTGCGGATAATATTGATGCTGCGCATAGATTACCGCAGCGAGAAAAATCTAAAAATCCACCCCTAATTGTTGCCAAGTTTACATCTAGAATGAAGAAGGATGAATTTCTTGCTGCCTGTAAATTGAAAAGGAACATTTCATCCGCCGGTTTTTGTCCAGATATCCCTGATAATAAAATATTTGTTACAGAACACTTATCAGTCAACAACAACATTTTATTTAAAGAAACTCGAGAAGAATTGCGAGCGAAAGGTTTCCAATTTATATGGACAAAAAACTGCAAAATATTAGTCAGGAAGGATAGTAACTCCCGTACATTTGTAATTAATAACAAAAACGATCTACTTAAGTTTAATTAAATATTAAAAGTTGAGTTTTAATAATATTTTTCATCTAAATGGCTTTAAACATCTATTATCAAAATGTGCGCGGATTAAGAACTAAAACAAGTGATATTAAAACTAATTCTTCAGTTTGTAACTATGATTTAATTTGTCTCACAGAGACCTTTTTGGTTGAAAGTGTACGTGATCACGAGGTACTTGACAATAACTACAGTGTAATACGTAGAGATCGAGCTTCTTCAAACTCTTGCAAACAAGACGGCGGTGGTGTCCTCATTGGTGTGCACAACAGGCTGTCCTACTCCGAGATTAGAGAATGGAGTTCCGAATCTGAAGATTTATGGATAAGTCTAGATATTAATAATAATAATAATTTTTTTGTATGTTGTGTATACATTCCACCCAACAATTATAATGCCCTCAATATTTTCTTATCAAAATTATTTACTATTATTGACAATGAAGTTAATAGTACTTTTTTAATATGCGGTGACTTCAATTTGCCATATTTAAATTGGATTTCCAATGATAAATTACCATACTTACAGCCTTCTAATTCCTACAATAAATCAGCCTCCGAATTTGTAGACTGCTTATCTTACTGTAACTTGTATCAATTTAACAATATACTTAATTCTAATAACAGAATCTTGGATCTTGTGTTATATAACAAAGACATGAGTGATATTAAGGTAATGCAGTGCAACAGTCCTCTAAGTAAACTTGATGAAAGTCACCACCCAGCTCTTGACATATACCTATTTTCTAGTAATATTGCTCCATTGTCAATTAATAGACGTAAAATGTATAAGTATAAATTTGCCGATTATGCTATAATTAATTCCCATCTTACTGATTATGATTGGATTACGTTGTTCCATGGTCTTGATGTTGAGCAAATGGTTTCGCTGCTCTATAAAATAATTTACACCTGCATTGAAAAATACGTTTCTTATAATGTTATCAGCTCGAGAACATACCCAGTCTGGTTCTCCAATAATTTAATAAAATTGATTAAAGAAAAGGACAAAGCCCATCAAAAATTTAAACGATTTCGAAGTAAATTATTTTATAAAGAGTTTTCCTCATTAAGGAAGCAATGCAAATTACTGAAAGAATCATGTTTCTCAGATTACATTGAAGGTATTGAAAATCAAATAAGTACTAATAGCAAAAAAATTTGGTCATACATTGCATCAACTAAATCTACCAACATACCAAAAAAGATGACTTATATTGACAAGACCAGTGAAAACGGTAAAGAAATATGTGATCTATTTTCAATGTATTTTCAGTCTGTGTATGCGCCCTTTGGTAGTTCTCTTTCTTGTGAATCTTATGAACATGTTGACAACATAAATCATTTATCACATGTAGAAATAAATGAAGAAATTGTTTTCAATATTCTTGTCGGCCTTAATTGTAATAAGGGAGCCGGCCCAGATGACATCCCCCCTATTTTTGTAAAAAACTGTGCTACTTCACTTTGTGTTCCACTCAATTTAATTTTTTCAAAATCTATAGAAGAAGGTCATTGTCCTCAAATTTGGAAAGTAGCAAACGTCACCCCCATTTTTAAGAACGGTAATAAAAATATGATAAATAATTATAGACCAATCTCTAAATTGAGTATATTTGAAAAAAATTTAGAATTAATTATTTACAAATCATTATATGCTACTGTAAAACATCTGATTATCCCTCAACAACATGGATTTGTACCCGGACGTTCTATAGAAGCCAATTTATTAGAATACACAGACTATGTTCTAAAAGCAATGGAAAATCAAGTTGAGGTAGATTCCATTTACACCGATTTCAGCAAAGCATTCGATAAAATTCCTCATGATATACTAATAAATAGGTTGGCTGAGGTCGGTGTGGCTGGTAATTTGCTGAATTGGTTTATTTCATACTTGAGTGATAGAACACAACGTGTAGTACTAAGTGGTTTTACATCTGACGAGGTTCCTGTTACGTCCGGCGTACCACAAGGTTCTCATCTGGCCCCACTCCTTTTCAATATTTTCATTAATAATATATCTACATGTTTTAAGTTTACCAAATTCCTCCTATATGCGGATGATTTAAAAATGTATCATATAATTGAATCTCTCAATAATTGTCATCATTTCCAACAAGACTTAAATAACTTAGTAACGTATACGGAAAATATGAAATTGACGCTTAACATCGATAAATGCTTCTATATAAAATTCACAAGAAATAGGAATGCTTTCAGTTATGAATATAAAATAGAGAATAATGTTATCAATAAAACCAACTATGTGAAGGATTTAGGTGTGACACTTGATAGTAAATTAATATTTGATGTTCACATTGACAATATTGTTCAAAAGGCATATAAAATGTTAGGTTTCTTAATACGAGCAAGCTCTAATTTTAAACATCCTTCCACTTTGATCAAACTATATAACTCTCTTGTTAGGAGTCAATTAGAGTTTGCATCTGTATGTTGGAATCCACGCTATGTTGTTTATATAAATCGAATTGTATCTATTCAAAGGAAATTCTTAAAAAAAATTAGCCGGAAGTTTCCAACATTCAGACTTAAACTATTATCATTAGAAAACAGAAGAAAGTTAAGTGACCTCACATTTCTATATAAAATCTTTAACAACGCCGTTGATTCACCAATTTTATTATCTTCTTTTTGCTTAAGAGTGCCTAATTACGGCACTAGAATAAATAGCTTCTTTACTTACTCTCATTACCGCACAAACTATATCCTAAATTCTCCTATTATAAGATTGTCACACTTGTATAACGATAACAATATGCCAGACATGTTTTGTACTAGTTTACAGCAGTTCAAACGCTGTCTTAAATTTTGTTAATTTTACATGTATAATTATTTATATTAGTATTCGCTGCTATTACTATATCAAATCATCTTATTCAAAAATATTATAAACACATTACTATTTTTGTTTATTTCTCATAATTTGAACTTTTCTGTTATTTTCATTTTTGCAAACAATGCTAGAGCTTCTTTATTATTGGGATTCGTCCTGTTAAGAAGCCAAATGTAAATAAATAAATAAATAAATAAATAAACACTACGATTATTTATCTATACAATATTTATATCACTACACTTATTTATATAACTACATTTATTTATGTTAACAACTGGTAAACTGTATATTTATATCACCAAGTTCATTGCTCGTTGCTTATATATATCAGACTATCTCTCCGCTTTCTTTCGGCCGGTATTTATACAGCTTATATACTTCTAGAACCCTCTGAAGCGACAATGACTTGTATACTAAAGAATGAGGACACGGCGTAATTAACATGTCTCAACGCGTCGGGGATTGCATCATCGCTCTGGTACGTTCTTTCGAAGGGATTACGTGATTGTTCGCGAACATGCTATCAGTAGCGGCGCAAGCATACTTCTCTCAGGGGCGCACGTCACAGTATTATAGACAGAAAATACACGTCAAACAGCCAAACTTCTCAACAAATTTGACACATAACTTGCCTGCTGTTACTAGATTAATAATTTGAAAAATATCAAAATTGGTTTTGTCGAATTTCTTTTTGTATCTTCGAAACAAAGCGGCTTTTCAAAAATCATCAAAGGAAAAAATCATCTTAGAATGGTCCAGGGAATAATTCCTTCAATTTTTGCCCTATGTTTAATAAACAGCCTGTATATATATATATATATATATATATATATATATATATATATATATATATATATATATATATATACAGGGTGGAAACGAACTTAATGTCATAAATTTAATGGTGAGTAGTATGACAAGTGTAGATTACGAAACAGAAAGAATTTTTTAAAAATTCGCATATTTAAGGGTAGTTTTCATGAAACTAACATTTTTGGTACCACTGGACCACTGGCAACGCATTTGCATTATTTTATCTATTATATATATTTTATCTATTATATATATATATATATATATATATATATATATATATATATATATATATATATATATATATATACCGTGTGGCCCAAACAAACCTTGACATAAGCGTTTAACAAGGGAAAACAGTTTTTTGCAAATAAAAAGTGTCCGGCAGAAAATTAAGCCATGCAATTGAACATGATAATAGTAAATTACCTCCTGTACGTCATTAAATACTAATTACTGCATTATCAGTGCATAAATTAAAGAAAATTATAAAAAACTGTCAATAAATATTTGTTTCAATATTTTATTATGAATTTTTTTTTTTTGCAATTGTCATTGGGGCTGAATGGTTAGCGTGTCTGCCTGTGGAATGAAATAATTTTAGCAGGTTGGGGTTCGAGTCTCCATCAAGCTAAACTTTTCATTATTTATTTTTTATTTATGAATTCACTCGATTGTTAATGTTTAAGAAATCCATTTTGACACGAATATTTGATATAAACAAAACAAAAAAACCAAACAATGAACACATTGTTGACACGAAAAGAAAAATACTTTAAATATTTTTTTATAGAAAAAGCTTATTCCTAAATTATTGTAATTGGAAATAGAAGATAGATATTGAAATGGATAACAATAGTTTATAAATAAAAATAATTGGTTTTAACAATGACAAAAATTGAGTACAACAAACAAAATATGGATTTAATAAAAATGCATAATTCTTTCTTTTGATCTTAATAATACATGATAATAACACAATGAATATGTGTATGTTTTGTATTTTTACCGTATTTATAAAGGAAAAGTATGTGGTATAGTTTAAAATCTTGCTTTTGACGGTTACTACTTCCATTGAAATTACTATTATATCGTGATAGTAACTTATTTGTAATTATTTAACTAATTCATCCATCTTATCTTATAATATCTTTAATATAATTTGTAATTAATACAAAAATAAAAAATGAAAAGTTTAGCTTAAGTTAAAAAAATTCTTTTATTCCACAAACAGACATGCTAACCATTCAGTTACAATGACATTTGAAAATATTTTTATATTACTTATTAAAATATTGAAACAAATATTTATAAACATTTATTTATAATTTTCTTTAATTTATGCAATGAGAATAAAGTAATTAGTATTAAATAACGTACAGGAAATAATGTACTATTATCCTATTAAATAGCATGGCTTAACTTTCTGCCGGACACTTTTTATTTACAAAAAACTGTTTTCCCATGTTAAACTCTTATGTCAAGGTTTGCTTGGAACACACGGTATATATGTATATTCAAACAAAGGGGCGTGGTCGAATTTTATGCAATTTTATTCGCACATATACTATACAGGGTGTTTATTTTATTTTGTCCACTATTGCTATCTTGGGAACTATGAGAGCTACGAGTTCGGTTAAATTAGCAATTAATTTCTATTTTACAAGACTATTTTAATGAGCATATTTTTTTTTCAACTCGTGGTTCACAAACTGTTGGTACCAACTTCGTTATTTTAAATGAAACTATATTTTTTATTTGCTTATTCGATAGAGAATTTTATTCTGAATACAGTCATATAATATTTGTATACCCTTCTTAGATAACAATTTTTATGAGAAAAATGCATGTTTAGATTTATATCAGTTTTATTTTAAAATGGCTTAAATAAGTGTGCCATGGACGATACAAATGAATGTGAAAAACAATTACTTTGAATCAAAAACATAACAAATACAGTTCAAATTGTCCTCAATTTACCTTAATATATAATTGTATTCTTCGAAACAAATTACTTCTTACTGATGTTAACGTCCGGCCATCAATATTATTTAAAACATTTTCAATACTGTTTTTAGATGCTGTAATTCTGGATACACATTACTATAAACATTATCCTTTAAGTAGCCCCATAAAAAAAAATGTAATGGATTTAAATCCGGCGACCTGGCGGGCCCAGCAAAAGGGCCGTTATTACCAATCCAGTGATTCGGAAACATATCATTTAAATTCTGCGTTACTCTTTGCGCATTGTGGGCAGTGTGTTGATAATATAATTCTCTTACAACATTTAATGGCACATCATCTAGCATATTTGCTAACGTGTCTCTTAAAAATTGCAAATACTGATCACCTGTGAGAGTACCTTCATACATATAAAAAAATATTTTATCTTTCAAAATAGCACACCAAATGTTAACAATAAATGTTCTTTTAAATCCTCTCTCACGCACAATTATAGGGTTCTCAGTACTCCAGTAATGATTATGTCTTGCATTAAACATGCCATTAATTGAAAAATTTGATTCATCTGTCCAGATAATAAATTTTATAAACTCTCTTCCATCATTTAACAGCAAATGACAAAACTCAAGACGTCTTTCATGGTTACCAAAATGTAAATATTGGACTTTTTAAGTTTAAACGCTCTGTATTTATTTCTTTTTAAAATTTTATGTACTCTTCCTACACTACACTGGTACTCGGTAGTAGCCATTCTAATGATGCTCTTGTATTTGTTTCAAAATACGCCAAAATATCTATTTCAATATCATTATTTATTGTGGTTCTTTGTTTTTCAATAAATTCAGTTGTATTGGCACGTAATCTGGCTTCTAATCTTCGTAAATATGTATGTGATAGTACTCTCTTTGCGAATATTTCTCCTGATATATTCTAACCGCGGTAAAGGTATTTTTTCTTGCTAAAATGTACACTTCGTACATATCAACTTTTTCATTATGAGTAAAATTATGCATTTTTCTATTTTATTGAGCTTATTCAGTATTCACACAACAACAATAATAGCAACTGACATTTGTAAACAATATAAATAGTGCTATTGTTTTATCTGAATTGAAACGCGATCGACGTTGGTGTGTATCATTATTATTTTTAAAATCTTTAGTATCATATTTCTACATGTATACAAAAACAAAACGCACGTGCAGACTTCCTAAGAACTGATAAGTGTGATGCAGAGCAGATTTCCAAGTCAAGTCAGGAGGGTAATAAATCGCTATGGGGCGCCAACTGACAATACAGGGTATGGGGCTGTCCCAAAGTAAGCTAAGTAGGTAACGACAGAGTAGGAATGAGTCTTTTAGCGTGGGAATGTCGAACTCGAATGAATACAAAAATTTACAATAATATTTAGAATGTTTGACAATTAATAAACAACTAATATAACTAACTAACATTAACTAATTGATTTAACATTGCACCAGCATAAGAAACAATGTAGGAGGATGTTATTAAGTAAATTTCACAGCTTTTCGTAGAAGCCGGCCCTGGCAAGGAATATCGAAACATATGGATACTAGGTAAAATAAAAACATTAAACAAAATTATTTAAACATTGTTATTTTGGATGAATAAAAACAATTTAGGTAAACCAAAAGTTCGATGAACATTAAGAGGTGGAAGTTAAAAGCAACACAATCACAGGCCATCTCTGTCGCACTCACTAGGCCGAGATCTAAGGGCATCCTTGTGTAAGTAGGGGTGAAAACTATCACTACCTCGTGGCATCTTTGTCTTACACCCAGAGTACAGATATTGGTACCTTTGTCTAATATATAGGGCATATGTGACTTTTTGAATGCAACTAATTAGCAAATCAACAGGAAAGAATTCCTTCACAGCCAGGCACAAGGGACCAAAGGTGGCTACTTGAGACGAGTTCGAGCAAATCAGGGTTAACAATTATCAGCTGTCTTTGTCTAACATACAATCTTCATATGCAGAAACTTCCCCACTACGCCGGGACGTCAGCAAATGAGGTGCCTCTGTAGTAGCTTGATCTGCATTACGATCGTTGGTAATTTTTTGGGGCAGTGGTATTGGTATTGGTGGTATACGTTGGTATTGCTGTAAGGTCATTGGCTAAAGCCTTTCACCTTCATCATATGTGTATTCATACGGTCAGTGGTAACGAGATAACAGGTGTCCACGTTCCTTCACGGGTTCAGCTGCAACTTCCAACAACGTTACTTACTCCCCGTACGGGTGCGACGAGATAACAGGTGTGCACGTTCCTTCACGGGTTTAGCTGCAACTTCCAACAACGTCGCATTCCGATTAATTATAAACGGTCAGTAGTGACGAGATAACAGGTGTGCACGTTCCCTCACGGGTCCAGCTGCAACTTCCAACAACGTCATTTATTCCCCGTAGTATCAATAAACGGTCAGTGGTAACGAGATAACAGGTGTGCACGTTCCTTCACGGGTTCAGCTGCAACTTCCAACAACGTTACTTACTCACCGTACGGTTGCGACGAGATAACAGGTGTGCACGTTCCTTCACGGGTTCAGCTGCAACTTCCAACAACGTCGTAACCAATACTTATACAGCATTTGGTTTTAATACATACCACCATACTATATCACGTATAAAATTTATGTAAGACATCTTGTATGTCTGTGCACCTGTTTGTATATGCACACATTGGGCCCGTCATTCACCTGGGGGACTCCGTCAACGGCCGTAACCACGGCTAACCGAGGCCTACGTCCCACGGCCGGTGTACCGCTCCGCCAGTGACCGGTCCACACCCGTGGTCATATCCACGGCAGTCCCGAGACGCTGCCTGCGCTGCGCCCGGTGCCGCTCCACGTACGAGTCCGTTGCCAACCACAGCCCAACCCAGGGCATTCTCCCGGCATCCCCGGCCATAATATATCAGGCATTATATTTGTATTGTATATTTCTTGAATGCCACTGACTGAATAAACGTTGTTTATTGTTGAATCTATGTTATTACTTGTTTTATTCCTTACACTACCACGACTTCAAATCAAAGATTCTGGGCACTATTAAAAATAACACAACGTAGGGTAATCTAGACAATCACGATAATTAGTTGTACGCTGGCGGTTTCATACGCTGCCGCGTTACAGAATCCATATTCAATTTGTTTCATCCATGGCACACTTATTTTAGCTATAATGAAATAAATCTAAACATGCATTTTTCTCATAAAAATTGTTATCTAAGAGTATACAAATATTATATCACTGAATTCAGAATAAAATTCTCTATCGAATAGCAAATAAAAAATATAGTTGTATTTAAAATAACAAAGTTGGTATCCACAGTTTGTGAACCACTGGTTGAAAAAAATATTTTTTATGCTCATTAAAATAGTCTTGTAAAATAGAAATTGTGAGCTAATTTAACCGACCTCGTAGCTCTTATAGTTCTCGAGATAGCAATAGTGGACAAAATGAAATGAACATCCTGTATAGTATATGTGCTAATAAAATTGCATGAAATTCGACCACGCCGCTTTGTTTGAAGAAAGAAAAAAAACTCGCCTCCGTCAGTGTTGGTTTCGCTTTGCTCGGCGTCCTCTTTTTCAACTTCAATTATGGCAATCCTATACTTGTATTTAAGTAAGGTATGTACTTTTGATTCACTCATATATCTAACGCGTATAAGGTTTTTTGAATATGTTGCTGTTTGAGTGTTTCTAAGACTGGTTCTATATATCAAGATATCTGACAAAAGACTAGATCTAGTCCTCTACATAAACTGTAAAAATTGTTATTGTTTCAATTTTGTTAAAACACATAATTATTATTATAACAACGATTGTATGTAAACAAATTCTAAAATTACCTTGTGTATTTTATTGTATATGCTTTACAATTTAATTAATAAAATTATTTTTACAATGAATAGTAGCGAGTGGAACTACTATTAATATCTCAACAAAAGAGTTGTCTCAGTACGGCCTTGTCTTAGACGAAGACAGTCTGGTTCTACTGAAAATCAATCTACGTGAGTGCTGGTGCCGTGTTTTGTGTTCGTTCAGTAAGTGTGTGTTCTCAAGACGACAAGCCATAGACTTGTCACACTCTCCTCTACAAATATTCAGCGACTGCCTGAGCCAGCGTCTTCAGTTATATCCTGAGTCCTGCCTGTATATAACATGTTTCAACATTTACTCATTATTTTCATTATTCAATTTATCTTCCAATCGTGCAGTGTGCACAAAAATACAAAAAAAAAAACGCAACATAATTTTCAATAATTTTTTTTTGGCACACTTATGCAAGTTTATGCCAAATTATTCCCATTATTTCATTTTTTGTTTAATCAGGTTAACATGGGTTGATTAGTTACCAATATAGGTACAGGAAGATCGAAATATTGAACAGTAGTCACAAGTACTTACAGAGCGAATTCAGAGTGCAATTGCTTTTAATTAATGGCTCTTAAAAGACGAAATACTGAAATTAGTATAGCAACCTGGTCTGCAATTATTACATTTCAGAATGAATGTTATTGAACCAGAAAAACATCGGCAAAAATCTGCGTAAGTCAGTCTACAGTTGCGCGCACGTGTCAAAGATTTACGAAACGGTTTTATAAAAAACCGCAACCATAAACTTAATATGGGTGCGGTTTTTTATCAAACTGTATTGCATTTTTGAAATTTTGTTTATATTGCTTTTCTACTTTTTTATATTTAACAAAATGTTAACCGACGTTGGAATTTTTTTCCATACAAATTTTAATTTAATATTATTAATGCTGAAGATGAAACACTGTGGTTTCGAAACGTCCTGAAATAAATAAATAATATAAAAATCTGGATCACCAAGGCCTTACTCCATACTCAATCGAAATTTCCAACTGATCCTTCTCGACTCAACAAATTCCAGTAATATTATTTCATGCAAATGGCATTTGACATTTTCTTCTTCTTTAGCTTTTCCCATTCGTTAGGGGTCGCTAATTTTTATTTTTTTCTTCCATTCATTTCTATTTTGCGGGTCATCCTCATGTCAAAATTTTTCATTCAAAATTTATTTTTTGGTATTTTATGATTCCTTTTCTCGGCAACTGAATTCCACACCCCTGATAATAAATATACCACATGAAATAAGAAAATCATGAAATTTTGAATGAAAAATTACGACATTTGTCAGTTATGGACGTAATTCATAGCTGTCATTTTGACACGGGTCCACATATCTGCTTGCCAAAGTCAGCCAAAGTCACGTCACTGCACTCGCCCTACACATATTTTTTTTGCAAAAGATCCTATATTTCCAGTTAAATTATTTCATAAACAAACTATTCGCATTGCACTTGACACTAACATCTTCTTCTTTAGTTTTTCCCATTCGTTAGGGGGTCGCTATTTTTTATTTTCTTCTTCCACTAATTTTTGTTTTGTTTGTCGTCCTCATTCAGTTCCTTTTCTCTCCTTTCATATTATATTTGGTCTTCCTATGTTTCTTCCAACTTATGTTATAAGCTATTCATTCTTCCAATATACTCATCTCTTCTCATGACATGTTCAAACCAATGTAATCGTCTCTCTTATATCTTTCTAGAAACGCCCAACACTAGAGTTATTTCGCTTATTCTTTCAACATTTACTTTTTATTGATATTGACATCTGTCAATTTGAATTACCTGAATATATTAGCAGTTTCCATGGTTAAGTTAGCACAGCTGGCTGATATATGAAATTTTATAATTATTACAATCTTTATAATTCTTTAACTCTATATCTGTTGAATATGAAATATAAAATGCAATCAAATCGTATAGAGAATAATATATTCTTTAAGTTATAATAAAATTTAACTGAGTTTTTCAAGAAAAACTGTTAAAATCTTCAAATGAGGATACTTCCGGTTGACCAATTATAACCAAAATCTAATCAAGTCTGCATATGGTTGTACGGAAGAGGAATATGCAAGAATTGTAATTTTTGGAATTCTAGTATTGGAGATATCGTGCATGAAACTGCGGTCACATACACACACACACACACATACACACATACACACACACACACACACACGCACATACGAACATACACACACACACACATACAGACATCATCGTAAAAATAGTAAAATCGTATTGTAAAGACCCTAAAACGTGCTTATTCAATGAAAACTCACCACCGAATTTTTTGACCAAAGACAATACCTTCCTTACCTAGAGGTGACGGAAGGTAAAAACTAGAGATATTGGTTGCCAGGCATCTTTTGATTCAGATTTATCTAATCCAAATAATTTTCAGTTTTAATGCCAATTTTCCAAAACTAAAAACAATGGCTGACAGAATGAACAAATGATTAAGGGCAATTAGCGAGCAGTTTACTAGCAGTGTTTTATCTCTGTCAAACATTTATGGATTATTTTATCAGGGTTGGCAGATATATATCAAGTGATATATATCATGATATATATCCGATATTTATTGATTGATATATATCACTTATTAATTTTTTACAAAATAAATACCCAGAGTGAAAAATTCTTGATATTTTTAATAAAAATAAAAACGTGGCAACAGTGCGTTTTGCGGTTACAACTTACAATTCGGGGATTCCCTGCTTTTGGTTTAGGGGATTCACAATACGACGCCGACGATGGCACGGTTTTCGTTTCCTAGGTGATTCCCCGGGCTTTGTTTAGTCTTTGTAGGTGCATCGCGCACACAACTCAAATTGATATTACGTCGTATGTTTGTTCACCTTTAAGTTTTAAGCGTGTTATAACGTGACTGTTTTCGTTTTCAAGTATCTAGACGTATTTGTTTTACGAAGAAAATGCCGAAAAATAAGCATCCCGTGTGGGTTAATTTTGAGTGTAAAATTAAAAAAGGCAATTCCGGTAAATGGGCTGTATGTAAAAAGTGCAAGAAGGAAATGCAAGGTATACCCTCAAGAATGACGAACCATTCAAAAGTATGTACATGCAGAGACTATCTCAGATCCAGAATCGGAAACTAACTCAAGGGATTCAAATGATAAGGAGGTTGATTTAATATCAAACAAGCAAACAGGTAATCATATTACGAATTATGTCTTATTTTTTTTTAAACTCTCAGATTTTTTTGATGTTTTAAATTTTTTAATATGTATTAAAATCCTCTATCCGTCCCTGAAGTAAACCTTTTCAAACCGATTGGGGGTCTCATACGAAAGTGCATTCTATTTATTTGTAATTCAAAATTTTCTATAAATAATCATTTTTAATTATTTTCAACTTAATTTAACTTACTAATTAACTATAAAAGTTTTTTTTGTGGATTTTCAATTCTTCAGGATTAAATATAATAGTGTCTCTGCCTCTCTGCAATGTTGGCTACATGCGAAAAAAAAATCAGAAACTTCTCTTCAAACAATAAATTCTGCATGTCTGACAACTTAAAAAACATAATTGACTTGGTTATAATAATTTATTTTTTATTCATTATAGAACACCAACCTCGACCCTCAACATCAATGGTAACTTCAGTAACTTCACCAAAAATGAAAACATCAGCATCAGATTAGAAAATCCTTTCAGCCGTCAACAGGAAATTGAGGTAGGAGATATTGTGTCAGAGGCTTCAATAACCAAGACAGCTTTACCAACTCCATCTGGCAGTAGTATTGGCAGTGGAAGTGGCAGTACAATGTGTTGGGATAGTTTTATACAACAAACATCAAAAATACAATCTACAGAACTAAGTCAAAACAAGCCGAGACCAACGAAAATTCGACGAACAGAAAAATCTCATTTAAATGCTGTTAAAGATGCTGACATAATTTTTACGTCAGAGTCTTACGCGAAACGTATATCTTTACAAGTGGGCAGATATTTCTATGCTACAAATACGCCTTTCAATCATGCCGATCATGCAGAATTTCAAGAGTTATGTAAAATAATGAGGCCTGGATATAAACCACCTTCAAGGCGTCAAATTGGTGGGCAAATTTTGGATGATACCTATCAGTCAATCTTGGAAGAGTGTAAACAGAAACTAGAAGGTCAGGTCGTCTCCATGTCTCTGGATGGATGGAGCAACATTCATAATGAGCCCATTGTATGCTGCTCAATCATGACTCAAAGTGGAGATTCCTACTTAGTGTCAACTCTTGACACATCGGGACATCCACATACCGCGGAATATTTAAAAGAAGTGGCAACAGATGCAATCCAGAAGACGGAACAAATCTTTGGAGTGAAAGTAGGAAGCTTCGTTACCGACAACACGGGCAACGTCTTGAAGATGCGAAAAGAACTTGTCAAAGATGTTGAGATAATTCACTATGGATGTTCTGCCCACATCCTTAATTTGTTTGCAGACGACCTCGATATTCCAGGAGTCACCGAGCATATTTTAAAAGTCATTAAATACTTTAGAAATAAGCATTTACCAGCTGCTTTTTATAAGGAAATGAAAGGGAAAAAACTAGTTATGCCTCAGGTAGTCCGTTGGAACACAATGTGCGATGCAATAAAGTCATATTTGGATAACCGGGGAATATTGATCCAGCTATGTCAAGACCACCAGGATGTTGTCGATAAAGAAATTATTAAAATAATAAATGATACTCATATTATGAAAAATGCGATGGATATCATGAACCGACTTAATCCCATTAGTATTGCATTAGACCGTATGCAACGGGATCAAACTACAATTGGAGTTGCAGTAGAGATATGGCACCAACTGGAAAAAGATTTGGGAATGAAGGATCAACCCAGTATGGTAAAAAAAGCGTTTGCCAAGAGGAAAGATATGTCGTTGGGATCACATCATTATTTGGCGAATATGCTCGATCACAGATTCTTAGGACAGAATTTAACACCACCCCAAAAACAACAGGCTTTCGATATTCTGAATTCAATAAACCCAGAATTTGTTCCGCTTGTTATGGCTCTTACTACAAAGTCTTCTCCATTTCCAAACTATTTATTTTCCGCACAATTTCAAACAACAAACCCAATGATTTGGTGGAAATCAGTTGCGATTCCTGAGTCGGAATGGCCCAAAAAGGAATTTTTACAACTATGTGAGCAGTTATTCAGTGCAGTAGCGGCAACAGCTGATTTAGAAAGAATCTTTTCAAGCTTTGGAATAGTTCAATCTAAATTAAGAAATCGCCTGGGCAACGAAAAAGCGAGTAAACTAGTATTTGTTTTTAAATGTTTAAATTAAAATACCGATAAAAAAGCCAAAAGCTTGGACTGGGTCTTCTCAAAAAGTGATGAAGTCGTGTTACGTGAAGATAATGGTGATGATGATGATGATGATATTCCTTTGGCCCGGTTGTGCGAAACTTAAAAACATGTCAAACGACAAGTTATTTTGATATTTATGTAATATAAATATTTAGGAAAATGTTATTTTTTGTTACTTAAATAAAAATATGAATATTTTATATCATATGTCAAACTACAATAGTATTTACTCATTTAGGTATTTACTATTTATATAATATATTTAGGAAAAATGTTATTTTTTGTTACTTAAATAATAATAATTTTTGTCTTGTTTTTTGTTATTTTAAACTAAAGTTTGATTTTTGTTGTTTACCAAAATAAAGGTATTTTACGTTTCATGTTTTTTTTTGCATATAGCCTAAGAACGAAATTCCTGATATATATCGGATATATATCGGATATATATCCGATATTATGATATTTTGATATTTATATAAATATCATGATATTTGCCAACCCTGTATTTTATAGAATAATACTATTATTTGACGTATTTTTCTCTAAAATAATCCATACACGATTGTCAGCGATAAAATACTGCTAGTCAATTGCTCGCTAATCACCCTTAATTACATATTAATGATACTAGTTAATTTGCTAACATTATTTCCGCGAGACACAAGACAATATTTTGACAAATATGTAGGAAATATGGAAGAAATTGAAAGCGGTGGTTTCATGCAAATTAATAACGTGAACGTGACCAAGTTATAACCGTGGAGTTAAGTAATAATATTGTTTAAAACCACAAAAATGTTTTTTTTTTCCATATTTAACACGTTGACTGCCATGTGTATATATATATTATGCACATCCAACTTGCCTACTGCGCCGTGTGCATATATACTATTCACAAGCAGCGCTTGACATCAGGCCGTGTATCTACGAAATATGCACACGTACTGTGCATTTCTTATGGCGAATCTCTTAGTGCGGCGTGGAATTAATACTTTATATGTTGGTCTGGTAATATCTTACTATTTACGTTTTTTTCTTACAAATTACATGGTGTTATATTTTATTTCGCTGCATAAGGTATTTATTCTCATTAATAAGTAAATAAATACTGGAAAATAAATGTACTACATTAAATTTTCAAGTTATATTTTGTGTCCACTTATTTTAGTTTAGACAAAAGTAAAAATATAGTTTTTTTATGATAAAAATTATGACAAAAAAAACGGTTTTTTATCAACAAAAAATGGTTTTCCTGCATACATTGGCACACAAATATGCTATACGAGTATATTGCTTACAAACAAAATAATCATTTTAATTTTAACTTGTGAACTGTAAAAAAACATTCGACACAAATCGCTGGACTTCCCGGGCAAGCTGGACATACGTAGAGAACTTGCTTACTATGAGCTATAGCGTATTTTCTGTCATGGTCTTTTGCATGCTTTTTGTAACAAAACTTACATCTGACTCTTTTTTTGCGACGGCTGTATTATATGATCAGCATTGATTTATTCGGGTCGTACTTTACCTGCTTACAAGTCGTGAATAGAATATATGCACATGGCGTATGTTTGAAATGATTTAATCAGGCGCCGCGTGCATATATTTTATTTACGCTCCTATTGCATACTATAACAGAGAAATATTTTGATACTTAAACCATTTTACTCCCAAAACGTAAAAAGAACCGAAATTTTCAGCGAAATCACTTCGGCGCATCGGACCTGATCACGAATTTCGCTTCGGCAGTCAACGTGTTAACCTACAAAATAATTTGTCTCCCAATAATAATGAAAAAAACTTTTGAATTGATTATTCGTTTATCTTAAAAATATGTGAACATGCATTTGATAGACTTTGCATATTTCAGTTATTATTTCTATTTACTATTATTATATCATTATTGTGTAGTAGAGTAAAAATTAAATACCAAATTCATTGATATTCCTTTAACTTTGTCATGTATGTATCTACAGGATGGTGACCGGCACAGCCGAACATAGGACTTTAACATGCAAAATCAAACTTTCGTAATTTCCTGCTTCCCTAATTATTTTAAGTAAAAAAGCTTCAGAGCTTCGGTAACTAAGTTATATGATATAAAATTCTGCATCTGAATTAATAAACAAAACTAATTTTGTTTGCCTTGTAACGGCAGAAATTAGATATGAAAATGTCAAAAATCACCTCAAAAATAGCTATAGCTATGAAATTAAAACAAAAAATTAACAAATGTTAACGAAGAATCTTTCAAGCAAGGTTAATTTATTTTGAGGTGATTTTCGACATTTTCATACCTAATTTCTGCCGTTAGAAGGCATGCAAAGTTAATTTTGCTTATTGATGATGCAGAATTTTATGCAGTACAACTTTTATTTCAAGCTTTTTCACCTAAAATAATTAGGGAAGCAGGAAATAACGAAAGTCTGATTTGACATATGAAAGTCCTATGTTCGACTGTGCCAGTCATCATCCTATATATATATATATATATATATATATATATATATATATATATATATATATATATATATATATATATATATATGTATATAAACTATTATTATTAAAAGATAGCGTGGTTGAATGCGTTAAATGACCTGTCGTGATTCTGACGATCTGAGTTCGAATCTAACTTTTAAATAAATTTGAGGGCGCGAATAAAAGCAGATTAACACACCCAATATTGAATAAAAACCTGCGATGGTATACGCACAAAATCGGACAATATATAAAGCGACTCTGAAGGAATCAATAAAAAAATATGTTCCTATTTCCCTATAAAGGGAGAACATAAATTCAAATAAGCGCCGCCAAGCAGACAAACTTGTAACAAATACTGTATAACAATCTTTACAATTGGACAAACGTTAAACCTTGTGCACAGATTATATAAATAATTTGTAATTGTTTTTAAAGTAAGTACCGTTTTGAAATTCCGCCGCTGCAGCGCCGCGGTCGGCATTTGGTACATGCGCACTGTATACCACACTCTGTTGGCAAGCCACAGATGTCATTACAGACTCATTCGGCGTGTTTACGAGTCTTTTGTGAGTATTTGAAATGTTTCTGCCGATTGAGAATCCGGCTGACTGTGAAATACGCGCTGTGATTCGTTTTCTTATTGCTAAAGGCGTGAAAGCTCGTACGACTTATTGTGAGGCCTTAAAAAAATTGCGCCGTGCAATCCAAAACAAAAGGCGTGGAATGCTGAGTAAGGGGATCGTTTTGCTTCATGACAATGCCCGTCCACACGTGGCCAATCGAACTCGAGAGCTGATCGGATCATTTCGCTGGGAACAACTTGATCACCCTCCATACAGCCCCGATCTAACGCCCAGTGACTACCACATATTTCTGCATTTGAAAAACCATCTGGGTGGTCAGCGCCACGACGACGATGAAGATGTCAAAGCGACCGTGTTGCAATGGTTGTCTAATCAGGCGGCAGATTTATACGAGGATGGTATTCAAAAGCTGGTTGTACGATACGATAAATGCCTTAATATTGGTGGAAATTATGTAGAAAAGTAGATTAAAGTACAGGCTTTCATTTAAAAATAAAATTGCTAAGAAAATTCTACATGTTTTATTTTTATTTCAAAACAGTACTTACTTAAAAAACACGCCTCGTAGGTGAGTGATTAGTTTATCAAATAATAATATAGTTTTCCGTTACCGGTTACGATTGTTGTTGCTCTTTTATACGCTTCAAATATATTTCAAAAGTTTTTTTCATTATTATTGGGAGACAAATTATTTTGTAGGTTAACACGTTGACTGCCGAAGCGAAATTCGTGATCAGGTCCGATGCGCCGAAGTGATTTCGCTGAAAATTTCGGTTCTTTTTACGTTTTGGGAGTAAAATGGTTTAAGTATCAAAATATTTCTCTGTTATAGTATGCAATAGGAGCGTAAATAAAATATATGCACGCGGCGCCTGATTAAATCATTTCAAACATACGCCATGTGCATATATTCTATTCACGACTTGTAAGCAGGTAAAGTACGACCCGAATAAATCAATGCTGATCATATAATACAGCCGTCGCAAAAAAAGAGTCAGATGTAAGTTTTGTTACAAAAAGCATGCAAAAGACCATGACAGAAAATACGCTATAGCTCATAGTAAGCAAGTTCTCTACGTATGTCCAGCTTGCCCGGGAAGTCCAGCGATTTGTGTCGAATGTTTTTTTACAGTTCACAAGTTAAAATTAAAATGATTATTTTGTTTGTAAGCAATATACTCGTATAGCATATTTGTGTGCCAATGTATGCAGGAAAACCATTTTTTGTTGATAAAAAACCGTTTTTTTGTCATAATTTTTATCATAAAAAAACTATATTTTTACTTTTGTCTAAACTAAAATAAGTGGACACAAAATATAACTTGAAAATTTAATGTAGTACATTTATTTTCCAGTATTTATTTACTTATTAATGAGAATAAATACCTTATGCAGCGAAATAAAATATAACACCATGTAATTTGTAAGAAAAAACGTAAATAGTAAGATATTACCAGACCAACATATAAAGTATTAATTCCACGCCGCACTAAGAGATTCGCCATAAGAAATGCACAGTACGTGTGCATATTTCGTAGATACACGGCCTGATGTCAAGCGCTGCTTGTGAATAGTATATATGCACACGGCGCAGTAGGCAAGTTGGATGTGCATAATATATATATACACATGGCAGTCAACGTGTTAAATATGGAAAAAAAAACATTTTTGTGGTTTTAAACAATATTATTACTTAACTCCACGGTTATAACTTGGTCACGTTCACGTTATTAATTTGCATGAAACCACCGCTTTCAATTTCTTCCATATTTCCTACATATTTGTCAAAATATTGTCTTGTGTCTCGCGGAAATAATGTTAGCAAATTAACTAGTATCATTAATATGTAATTAAGGGTGATTAGCGAGCAATTGACTAGCAGTATTTTATCGCTGACAATCGTGTATGGATTATTTTAGAGAAAAATACGTCAAATAATAGTATTATTCTATAAAATACAGGGTTGGCAAATATCATGATATTTATATAAATATCAAAATATCATAATATCGGATATATATCCGATATATATCCGATATATATCAGGAATTTCGTTCTTAGGCTATATGCAAAAAAAAACATGAAACGTAAAATACCTTTATTTTGGTAAACAACAAAAATCAAACTTTAGTTTAAAATAACAAAAAACAAGACAAAAATTATTATTATTTAAGTAACAAAAAATAACATTTTTCCTAAATATATTATATAAATAGTAAATACCTAAATGAGTAAATACTATTGTAGTTTGACATATGATATAAAATATTCATATTTTTATTTAAGTAACAAAAAATAACATTTTCCTAAATATTTATATTACATAAATATCAAAATAACTTGTCGTTTGACATGTTTTTAAGTTTCGCACAACCGGGCCAAAGGAATATCATCATCATCATCATCACCATTATCTTCACGTAACACGACTTCATCACTTTTTGAGAAGACCCAGTCCAAGCTTTTGGCTTTTTTATCGGTATTTTAATTTAAACATTTAAAAACAAATACTAGTTTACTCGCTTTTTCGTTGCCCAGACGATTTCTTAATTTAGATTGAACTATTCCAAAGCTTGAAAAGATTCTTTCTAAATCAGCTGTTGCCGCTACTGCACTGAATAACTGCTCACATAGTTGTAAAAATTCCTTTTTGGGCCATTCCGACTCAGGAATCGCAACTGATTTCCACCAAATCATTGGGTTTGTTGTTTGAAATTGTGCGGAAAATAAATAGTTTGGAAATGGAGAAGACTTTGTAGTAAGAGCCATAACAAGCGGAACAAATTCTGGGTTTATTGAATTCAGAATATCGAAAGCCTGTTGTTTTTGGGGTGGTGTTAAATTCTGTCCTAAGAATCTGTGATCGAGCATATTCGCCAAATAATGATGTGATCCCAACGACATATCTTTCCTCTTGGCAAACGCTTTTTTTACCATACTGGGTTGATCCTTCATTCCCAAATCTTTTTCCAGTTGGTGCCATATCTCTACTGCAACTCCAATTGTAGTTTGATCCCGTTGCATACGGTCTAATGCAATACTAATGGGATTAAGTCGGTTCATGATATCCATCGCATTTTTCATAATATGAGTATCATTTATTATTTTAATAATTTCTTTATCGACAACATCCTGGTGGTCTTGACATAGCTGGACCAATATTCCCCGGTTATCCAAATATGACTTTATTGCATCGCACATTGTGTTCCAACGGACTACCTGAGGCATAACTAGTTTTTTCCCTTTCATTTCCTTATAAAAAGCAGCTGGTAAATGCTTATTTCTAAAGTATTTAATGACTTTTAAAATATGCTCGGTGACTCCTGGAATATCGAGGTCGTCTGCAAACAAATTAAGGATGTGGGCAGAACATGCATAGTGAATTATCTCAACATCTTTGACAAGTTCTTTTCGCATCTTCAAGACGTTGCCCGTGTTGTCGGTAACGAAGCTTCCTACTTTCACTCCAAAGATTTGTTCCGTCTTCTGGATTGCATCTGTTGCCACTTCTTTTAAATATTCCGCGGTATGTGGATGTCCCGATGTGTCAAGAGTTGACACTAAGTAGGAATCTCCACTTTGAGTCATGATTGAGCAGCATACAATGGGCTCGTTATGAATGTTGCTCCATCCATCCAGAGACATGGAGACGACCTGACCTTCTAGTTTCTGTTTACACTCTTCCAAGATTGACTGATAGGTATCATCCAAAATTTGCCCACCAATTTGACGCCTTGAAGGTGGTTTATATCCAGGCCTCATTATTTTACATAACTCTTGAAATTCTGCATGATCGGCATGATTGAAAGGCGTATTTGTAGCATAGAAATATCTGCCCACTTGTAAAGATATACGTTTCGCGTAAGACTCTGACGTAAAAATTATGTCAGCATCTTTAACAGCATTTAAATGAGATTTTTCTGTTCGTCGAATTTTCGTTGGTCTCGGCTTGTTTTGACTTAGTTCTGTAGATTGTATTTTTGATGTTTGTTGTATAAAACTATCCCAACACATTGTACTGCCACTTCCACTGTATATATTGTCCGATTTTGTGCGTATACCATCGCAGGTTTTTATTCAATATTGGGTGTGTTAATCTGCTTTTATTCGCGCCCTCAAATTTATTTAAAAGTTAGATTCGAACTCAGATCGTCAGAATCACGACAGGTCATTTAACGCATTCAACCACGCTATCTTTTAATAATAATAGTTTATATACATATATATATATATATATATATATATATATATATATATATATATATATATATATATATATATATATATATATATATATATATATATATAGGATGATGACTGGCACAGTCGAACATAGGACTTTCATATGTCAAATCAGACTTTCGTTATTTCCTGCTTCCCTAATTATTTTAGGTGAAAAAGCTTGAAATAAAAGTTGTACTGCATAAAATTCTGCATCATCAATAAGCAAAATTAACTTTGCATGCCTTCTAACGGCAGAAATTAGGTATGAAAATGTCGAAAATCACCTCAAAATAAATTAACCTTGCTTGAAAGATTCTTCGTTAACATTTGTTAATTTTTTGTTTTAATTTCATAGCTATAGCTATTTTTGAGGTGATTTTTGACATTTTCATATCTAATTTCTGCCGTTACAAGGCAAACAAAATTAGTTTTGTTTATTAATTCAGATGCAGAATTTTATATCATATAACTTAGTTACCGAAGCTCTGAAGCTTTTTTACTTAAAATAATTAGGGAAGCAGGAAATTACGAAAGTTTGATTTTGCATGTTAAAGTCCTATGTTCGGCTGTGCCGGTCACCATCCTGTAGATACATACATGACAAAGTTAAAGGAATATCAATGAATTTGGTATTTAATTTTTACTCTACTACACAATAATGATATAATAATAGTAAATAGAAATAATAACTGAAATATGCAAAGTCTATCAAATGCATGTTCACATATTTTTAAGATAAACGAATAATCTAATATGCAAAAAAAAATAAGTACATATTTGGTAATTTTTTGAGAACTGATAGTTCCAAATTATTACTTCAAGGGTAACGGCCATATGACAAAGATTAAAGTGTATTGATAAATAGTTTTTCCATTCCACAGGTAATTTTACTTCACTCTTTAGTTTTAATATTAAAATTTATTAGTTGTGTTGTAAGAAATGTTTTTTAGTGTTTTAAAGATGCCTAAAGAAGAGTTAGTACTTCTGTAAAATATACTGCTGAGATCATTAATGGAACGTTAACAAAATTTTATTTAAATCATAAATATTCAACAATGTCGCTTGTATGTTGACCTGGTTTTCAATTTATAGTGCATATTTTACTATAATTATAATTTATATTTTTAATACATATTTTTGGATTCATCAATTTTCCGAACTGTAGTAATAACAGTATATTTCTGTTTGAGAGACTGCATAGATTTATAATATAATTTTTTATAAATATTTACAAATTTAGTGAAAAAAGTATTATACATTATTCTCTACACGTATGAAATAATAAATACAAATTTAAAATGATATATTTTTATTCTTTAGAATATTGCAATAAAACGCATAGTTGATAATAGATAAATACAGTGCACAAAAAGAAAGAAAGAAATAGTAAATAAGGAGAAATAAATAAATATTTGCATCAGAATCAGTGGCGGATTTAGCTTTCAAGAGGCCCGAGGCGTTAAAAAATTTTGGGGCCCCAATAAAATAAATCAATTATGCACAATATTCGTATATTTATTTATTTTTATGCAAAATTAAATATATATATATACATAACATAAAACAATTTCTTGTGCTATAATTTTATATATCTTTAATTATAAAATAATATAATTATATTATAAAATAAAATAACATTTTGAAATTATAATAAACAGTGTAGATGTCACATGATTTTTTATTTATAATTGTACTTTTCGGCTTTTAGATGCAGCAAATTTATCTATAATGTTATCATAATTTAAGTGTTGTGTAATATAATTTTCCATAAACATTATTGATAAGTTTTGCAAATTAGACTGCCCAAGACTTCTTAAATAATTCTTAATTCTTTTTAAAACGGAAAAAGATCTTGCATTGCATATCGGTAAAGTTAAAAAAAACTTTTAAAACTGTCTCAACATTTGGAAAAGTTGATTTCAAACCGTCTATTATTATTTTATACATTTTAAAAGCACTTCATCATTGAAGTAACATACCATCAATATCATTTTCATATTGATGCGACAAGTTCAAAACACACTGATTTATTTCTTCATTACTCATTTTATGGTCGAAGAATATTTGAAAGTTATTTAATACTGCCTTGTATATAACAGTTCTATTAGAAATTTCTGTTGCAAGTTTGTCGCAAATTACATTATGAGTCTCTACCACAAATGATTCTCGTCCTACCAGAAGAATATCATTTGTACATGATTCACCGAATTGTAATTTTCTTTTCTTTGTTCGTTTTTCTTTATAAATTATGTTCTCAGTTAATAAATTTGCTTGCTGTTCAATGCTTTCGAAATCATTTCTAACCTCCATTATAAATTGAAACAAAGAATTTAAAAGATTCACTCCTTGCAATAAATTTGTCTGAATTTGTTGTAGCGAATGACTTGTGCTGCTCATTCTTTGCAATAATTTATCCCATAAGACGGTTAATAATGTATTTTCGTACTCATCTAAATAATTAGATAGTTTCTTAGCTTCTAATTTCGTAATTGGTTTTTGATTTACATTTTCACTAATTTGAATAAGAACAGATTTAATATTTTTATAGTTTAATCGCAAAGCTGAAACTGCCTCAGCTCTTGCCGACCACCTAGTGTCACTAAGCCTTTTTAAATGTTTCGAATTTGAATCACCAAAATTGCTAATAAGTAGATTTCATCGATATGTAGATGAAGAAAAAAAAACATAAATATTTTGAACGAAATCGAAATAATACACAGCTGTTGAACAAGCATCAGCAGCACAATTACCAATCAAATTAAGCGTGTGACTGGAACACGGGATAAAAATAGCAGATTCGTTTAATTTTTTTATTCTGGGTTGTAATCCATTATACTTACAAGCCATGTTAGCTGCATTGTCATACGTTTGACCGCGACAATTTTTTATATCAAGAGATAAATTGTTCAATGTTTTTAATATTATTTGTTCTAAATATTCAGAATAATGAATTCATCACACGTTGTATGAGACAAATAATTAACTCTCCCACATCCAATATTACCATACTTCTCTAAGTGATTTTTTATAAAATCATCAAACTGAGCTAAATATTTTATACATGTTATAAAATTTCCTTTTCTATTAGAATCAACGCCTTCCCTATGTCCCCGAAACGCCAAACCCAAACTAGCTAATAATTTTACAGTAGTCACTATTCTTTTTAAAACTTCTCGCCAATATTTTTGTTCAACATTAATTTGATGCATTAATTGAGAATTAACGCGTCCAATAATTGATAATCTTTTTTTCAAAGTTAACATTGATGAAAAATGTTCTTTAGAAGATTCATGTTCTTTTAATGCGCGATTAAGATTTTTCCAGTTATTGTAACCAGTTATAAATTTAATATTAGAACGCATAAAAAGTTTACAAACATAACAGTAAATGCATTTACTAGTTGCCGAAAAAATTAACCATTCGCGAAATTCTTTGGTGCCTTTAGCTTTTAAACAATAAAAATTAGAATTTGAAATATTTCTAAAGTACGTCTTATTTCTATCTTTGAATTCAACTTTTAAAGACGTTATATTACACGGTTTATTAATTAAGTAATAATTTACCATATTGTCTGATATATTTAGAGGCCATAAAGCGATGTCTATTGGAAAATCTGAGTTCTGCTTTGGTTTAATTTCGCCAATCCCATGTTGTTCTTGTTGATATTCATTTTCGATACTTTCTATTTTTTCGTGTTCTTCTGCCCGTTCTTCTGTCGTGTCTGTATGTTCTTGTTCTTTCGTTTCTTTTCCATCGCATTCAGCAAATTCGTTGCGGTAGATATCATCTTTTTTTTTATCTTCTATCTTCATCGTGTCCTTATGTTTAGTATTATTGGATGTTGCCAGAAATGTTTTCATATAATTTTTTTGATTGAGAGCTATTTGTTCTTTCTCTTTTCGTTTTTCGGCTCCAGACATGTATGTTCGCTTCATGGCTAAAATATTAAAAGAGAATCAATATACATATATTTATAATTTTGTAGTAATCAAATAGCATGTTCTTGTACTGTTGTACTGTAGGTATTAATGATAACTTACCTATTTGATATGGTGATTTTCACTCTTTTAAAAAGATAAACGATAGCTGACACAAACAAAATTATTATATCTGGTTAATTCTATGTTATGTAATAATGGATTCATTCTGGAAGGTTCTATAATCGATTTTTGCTAGGAGCTCTATCGAAAAGGACCGGAAATTGCCGAACGAGTAAGCTTCTGGCGTGTTAGTAACGTTCGCGTCACGTTGGTTGCAGGGGTTGAGAAACTTGAAACTACGATCTGTTACGCCCTCTATGTGCGCCACGAGAAGACATTTGAAAATATGTTCTGTTGGTCAGTCAACAAATACTAAATTAAATTTATAATTTATTATATACTTCTATGATTTTTTTTATCGTTTCGGGCCCCCCTGGTGCACGGGGCCCCAGGCGGCCGCCTCCAGCACCTGTGCGTAAATCCGCCACTGATCAGAATATGCGATCCCCTGAGTTCGCCAGGCATTGCCAGCATACAAGTAGCGTCTTCGGACTGCGTAGTGCGGATGTTATGAGTACTTCCACTTTTGTACACAACCTTAAGTAGTCGAAAGATATTTTGCAAAATTTTACAGTTTAGTCACTGCGCGTAGTGCAAGCTTTCTTTGTAAGATGGCATCACACTCGAGTGATTGGTAATATATGAAAAATAGCGCGCAATTATTCTTATAATGAATAGAGTGATTTGGTAGATAAATATAAATTTCGTAAAATATTTTATTTTCTTTAAATGACAACAAATACATAGTTGATATTTTAAATTTCAAAATCACATTATTTTTCAATTATTATTCTTTTGCAATACCAAAAATAATATGTTTTATTTTTATTTATTATGTGAAATGAATCATAATATCAATCATTATGGTACATGATTGATGTTGCGATCTTATAATATGCGTATGGATGAACTCGGATATAACGTACACCAAATATAGCGAATACTTGTTTATAGCGAACAAAAATAATTTCCCAGAACAGATATCTTACCTATTATTTATACCTATATTGTGTGCTTGCTTATAACGAACCTATTTATAACGAACACTGCCACATGACAACCAAATTCATAACGAAGATTTATTATAATTCTCGGTTATAAGGAACAATGTACAACAGAATTTTTTTGTGTGCATTGTGCATATACATGGAAAAGTACATTGTGACGGATACCGAAGAAAAATATCTACTAGTTATTAGAATTATCTCATTTTAAATTTTGAATATATTTTGGTTTATGTTATGGTGTTTGTTTATATTTTCAGATTATTATTATTATATTTTTACGTTAGTCATGAATGTTTTTTAGTTTTTAAGCAGATAGAGTTTGTATTTTGATAGAATAAAGTGTGTTATTTTTTACCTTCCGTCAACTTTAGGTAAGGAAAGTATTGTCTTTGGTTAAAAAAATCAGTGATGAGTTTTTAATGAATAAAAATGTTTTAAAGTCCCTAGAACACGATTTTACCATTTTTACGATATCTGTATGTATGTGTGTTTGTGTGTATATGTATGTATGAATGTGTGTGTGTATGCGTGTGTGTGTGTGCGTGTGTGTGTGACGATTATTTCGGTTCTGATAACTCCAGTACTACAATTCAAAAAAATTACAATTTTTTCGCATTCCTCTTCCTATGCAGACGTGATTAAGTTTTGGTTTGAATTGGTCAACCAGAAGTACCCTAACTTGAAGATTTTAACAGTTTTTATTGAAGAAACGCTGTTAAATATCATTTTTCATATTTAATGTTATAATAAATATTAAAGAATATTTTATTCTCTATACGGTATGATTGCATTTTATGCTTCATATGCAATGGATTTAGAATTATAGCTATATACTCTATTTAAAAAAAATCTGATTGACAGAGATCAGTGTCAAGTGCAAGCCCAAACTCATAATAATTCGGCTTGTTTACCTTTTCAAGGAATTATAAAATCTACACAAATAGGTAGAAATTTCGACAAAATTCTTTCGGCTTCTTTAAATATAGACTTAAAGCTTTAAAAAACTGTGGACCAAATGATTATTGATAAGATAATAGTTCGACCGGTATTTTAAAGGAATCTTCTAGTCCGCAACCTTTTACTTTTGGCACTATGAAAAACAACTTCGTATATATCTAGTGCGTACAGTAAAACCTACCTTGCAAGACATATATGACAATACTCACAGGAAAATGTGCAGGGCTTAGGGATACAATGCCCAATAGAATTAAAGCAGGTATTACTAATATAGACGATGTAACCCAATAAACCTTTTCCGACCTAAAATAGGGTCACCGTTGACCCAAGATCATGTTTTTTCTAAATAACTCTGCGAATAGTTTTTTTTTTTTAAATATAATTTCCTCCTGTGAATTCTCCTATGATACGTCAAAGGATATTTTGCATTATCAAAATTATAAGTATGAATTGATTTTTGCAAGTTATGAGCAATTTTTGTGTATGGGTCTGTTATGACCCGGTTTTAGGAATCAGTGTTGCTGAAAATATTACCCCGATTTTGAGGTTTTGTTAACACATGCGCAGTTCTGTAATCTAGCAAACATGTCTGTATTTGTGAATCACTGTTTTCACTAAACGTCAGTATTTACTTACTCAGTGTTAGTGTGCATTTTATTCTCGTAATTTCATATAATGTTTACAAATAAAAAAGGTTTGTCAGACAAAGAGCTCTATAAGCTCCTAATGAATGAATCGGAGGATGAAATTGAGCAAGATGAAGTGGAGTATGGAGAATCAGAAGGAGAGGATGCCGAAGGTATTGAAGATATTGAAGAAAAGGTTAGTGAGTCAGAAAATGAAGAATTAGTTTCATCGGACAATGACAGTTTTAATACTTCTTATTATTGTGACGTTTCTGCCGCTGGCCGTACTTGGCATTATGTAGCCTCAAAAAATAGTAAGAGGAGGGTAAGTGATTTTGTTCGTCAAGAAAAAAATTTAACGGATAAAAGTAGAGATGTGGGGTCAATCATTGATTGTTTCAAATTATTTATATCAGATGAAATAATGGCGCTTATAATAAAGTATACGAATAAAAGAGCTACTGACTTTATTAATTTGAACAATGAAAACTCAGATAAAAAAATGAAACCTTGGGCGGATGTTGATGAAACTGAAATGTACGCATTTTTTCAGGACGGTTCAGGGAAGCTCGAGGAAGTATACATAACTTGTGGTCAACAAGTAATCAATCTTTTGTTAGACCTATACACCTTGCCACGATCAGTAGGGATAGATATATTGATATTCTCCGTTTTCTACGTTTTGACGATTTGAGTACTAGGAGTAGGTAGGATTGACGGGTTCTGGAACACTGATAACGATCTAAGATTGACGTCATAGATAAGAGATGTTAAAGATAAGGATTGATGACGTCATAGATAAGGAATGACGTCACATGGCGTCACAGATAAGAGATAAGGATTGATGACGTCACAGATAAGGAATGGTGACGTCACATTATGAAATCTTAACCCATTTTGCCCCGTTGTACTCATATGAGTACACATCATTCAGATATATTTTTTTAATCATTATTGTAATACATTATTTGTTAATATACATCATCTTGCCTTAATGCCACGAGGCTATTTTGATAAGTATTTATATAAAAAATATATTTGTACCATTTTATTTTGACTTTTGTTGCTGGATTTTTCTTGTTGGAACTTGTTCATATATATAAAAACGTGGAAACAAATGGGTTAAGATGTGTTTTTTATCAAATCTTAAGATGTTTGCTATCAAATTTTATCACTTCTTAAGATGTGATTAACTTTCTTAAGACATTAACTACTTTCTTGACATTATGTAATAATGTTAATCTTAAGATATGAAGCAGAAGAAGAAGAAGCAGAAAAAGAAGAAAAGAAGAAGAAAAAAATACGTAAGAAGAAGAAGACGAAAAAATAAAAAGAAGAAGCAGAAAGAGAAAAGAAGAAGAAAAAATCCACAGAAGAAAAAGAAGCAGAAGAAATCTTAAGATTTTTGTTCTTAAATTTTAAGATGTTCTGTCACTTTTTAAGATATGATTAGCTTTCTTAAGGCATTATTTACTTTTTTGGGGTAAAAATAAACAACAGATTGTTTGGTTAACATTTTTATTATTATTTATTAAGTATTTTTGCTACATTATGATAAATATTTTCACGAACATGTAATAGATGTTTAGCAGATTTAGCAAAGTATGCAGCTGTACACTTATCAGATTGCACAAATATACACAATTTAATTTTTTTACATTAATGTAATACTGGTTGAATAAACAACATATTTTATACATACATTTTTTTATTAAATATTTATATTATTAAATTAGTTGAGGTAATAAAAATAAACAATATTAAAGTATAGATAAAGCTTTTATTACTTAATATATTATATTAAGAAAAATATTAATTACATTGAAACATTAAAAATATATACTAGCATACATATAAAGCTTTTTATTACTAAATACAACATATTTTAAAAATATATGTAAAATTATTTAATATGATGTATAGTTTTTATCGAGGTTTTATTTAAAAAAATGATATTGTTAGGGTTTGGGAAACTAAGGATGCACAAAGAAACACAATGATACACTAAATAATACTTTATTCGCAATTCCAACCTTTCACCAGTCAATTCAACAACGAACTAAAAAAAACCCCTTTACTATCCCTCAATTCCTTTTATGTTTTCGGGTGATATAATAACTCATTAATATCATATACACTTATTAATTTCTAAACCATTACGTAACTATACAAAAAATATGTAAATAAAGTCTATGACCTAACACTATACAAAATATAAATAAAGCCTATGACCTAACAATATATAATATTTGAAAAACTCTGACAAATTAACTCAATTCGGAAAAACAAATATTAAGTATATCATTATTTTTTTCTATATAAAAGTATAATTTTTCTAGTTCTATTATTTTTTCTTTATTTAACGTATTAAAAGCCGTAGGAAAAAATGTTTTAAATTCGCTGGTTTGTATTATTAGTCGTGCTCCATATTTTGTGTTTATTTTTTTGTGGGTCAGATTTGTATGGCCGATACGCAATCTCGTAATTTTAATTTGGTCGCTTCTGTTAGACAGGTGTGTCCCTCTGGTTATGTCTTGTTTTATTTTCCTTAGTTTGTTATTTGTGGTTCTCGTCCATGCGTCCTGCCAGTGGTGTCGTATTTTGTGTTTTGCATTTTGTTGAAAGTCCTTAATTGTGGTGGGACTACATTGTATTTCTTCCTGTATCGATTTCTTAGCTGCTCTATCCGCTGCTTCATTCTCTTCGAATGGACTAGTTAAGTGATGACGTCAGAAGTAGAGGGGATGAAATGAAACCTTTCCAAACATTGGAAAAGTATACGTGATTTGCTGTATGCCGTGTAAATAAACATTATTTTCTTTGTTTTTGGGAAAGAATAAAAGTGAAAGCTTCGTTTTTATATATACACATATATTCTTGGATATATTCCATATATTATTTTTATTGGTAAGTACCTACATTTAAAATGAATACAAAAAATCGACCTAATTTTTAGGTTATAAATGGTAATATTTTTAAATACTTGTTAATTGTGTTTCAGAAACCTGATTATGAGTAGTAAACGTATTTTAAAAATATCTTCCATCATTGCATATTTCGAAGATGATCGAAAAACCGTTCTGCGCGGTGAAAATGCTGTTGACAGTGGACATGTTGCAAAGATGGAATTTAATGCCGATTTATTTGTATTGCGAGGTGATGTTTACGCAAGTATGAAGAATAAAATTTATAAAGTAGAGGTATATATATATTAAAGTATGATTTCAATTTATTTTAATATATTTATAATAATTTCGCAGGTATTTTTTAACGATAATATGGACGTAACAGACGGTAAATGCACCTGTCCAAAAGGCATAAAATGCCATCATATAGCTGGTTTATTGTTCTTCGGGCATTACAATATATCAGTAACTGATCAAACTTGCAAGTGGAATGCCCCGAAACCCAAAGCTACGGATAAAGTTAAAACGTTGGATGAAATGTATCCAGCAAAACCGTACAAAGCAGCCGATCGTGACTTGGTATCTGAAGAAATCAATAGTTTAAAATTGAAATTGCTTGGTAGTACCGTGGGGTTCAGTTGGTTGCTGAAGGACGAACCGTCTCAGAATTTACTGAACCTAATTCCAGCAGTTGAAGATGTCTTCTTTAGTGATGATTTTTTTAGTAGCTTAAATAAAATTAAATATTTAAAATCAAAATTAGTATTATCCGCTGAAAGAATTGAAGAAGTTGCAAATAAAACCATAGGACAAGCAGATAATGAACAATGGTTGTTGGCTAGAAAACACAGGATAACAGCCAGTAATTTTGGAGCAATTTTATCGGCTTGTAAACGAAATCGATATCCTCCTTCATTATTTAAAAGACTTTTTGGTAAGTAGGAATTTATATATATATATATATATATATATATATATATATATATATATATATATATATATATATATATATATACAGTGTGTTAATTAAAAACCTGGCCATAGGCGTTTAACATGGGAAATCAGTTTTTCCTCGCGCAAAAGTTCCCAAATTATTTGAGACAAAAATACTTCATATAAATGTTGTAGAGAATTAAATTCTGCACCAGAATTAGTAATAATATTTATTTTTGACATTTAATAATCGAGAAAATCAATTTTAAAGTTTTTTGAAGATTGCTGAGTTATAGCGATAGCCATGCAACTCAACAATAAAATTCCACCATTTTATAATCTGAAGCTTTTTTCATGAGAAAACTGTTCCATACTTTCAAAGAAATATGTTATTGAACGAAAATCACAAAACACAAACTTTTTTGACCGCTATAAATCAGCAATCTCCAGAATAATTTAAAATTGATTTTCTCGATTATTCAATGTCAAAAATAAATATTATTACTAATTCTGGTGCAGAATTTAATTATCTACAACATTTATTTGAAGTATTTTTATCTAAAATAATTTGGGAACTTTTGCGCAAGGAAAAACTGATTTCCCATGTTAAAGGCCTATGGCCAGGTTTTTAATTAACACACTGTATATATATATATATATATATATATATATATATATATATATATATATATATATATATATATATATATATATAATAAACATATACTTATTTGTTGTACAGGCGTTTACAATTTGGATGCGGTAAAGGCTGTACAATGGGGTAGAAATAATGAAAAAACAGCCATAGAAGAATTTGTCGCTGCTACTTCTTTAGAAGTAACTTCAACGGGGTTATGGCTGCATCCCTGCGGATTTCTAGGAGGAAGTCCGGATGGTTTAGTAGGAGACAATGGCATTATAGAAGTGAAATGTCCATTTTCGTACAGAGATGAAATGTTAAACGAAAAATTAAAAACTGAAAAAAAATATATCATTACGTATGATGATAATAACGAAATAGTTTTAAATAAGGATCATCAATATTATGATCAAATGCAAGGACTGATGCATATTTTAAATAAAAGTATATGTTACCTTGTAATTTGGACGTTAAAGGAAACTGTAATTGTTCCTGTGAAGAGAAACGAGGAATGGGCAGAAAACATTAACATATTACAAAATTTTTATTATAATAATTATATAAATGCACTGTCAGAAAATTAAGATATATAAATAATGTACAACTGTATATTAATTAAAATGTTCCTCTACCTCTTTTATTAAAGGATTTGCAAAATTTGTTAGTGCTGCACACGTTTGAAAAATCACTGATGAGTGCGGTATTAAAAATTGCGGAATTTTATCCAATATAGAATAACATTTTACTCGTCGAATCGCTCTTTCCACGTGAATTCTAGCTTTAGCGATTCTTTTCGTTTCCGCCACTTGACTAGGTGAAAACTGCGGTGTTGTTAGAAACGGTGGAATATTCAAGCTTACACCTTCAGGTAATATATCGCTGATTAGGAAACCTTTATCCGCCAATATCAAATCACCAGCTTTCATATGTTTTAATATTCCGGAATGCATTACAATTTTCTTGTCCGATAAAGAGCCTGGATATAGTTTACTGGCATATGTAATTACACCGTTAGGTGCTACTCCAATTAACCCCTTCCAAGTATTTCGGTGTTTATAGCTACTATAAGTGAGCCTCTGCTTCTCCATATTTTTCGGAACAACTGAAGTTACTTCCGTACAATCGAGTATTATCCGGCAATTTAAAAAATCGGTAAATGCTGTCGGTAAACTAAGAATGTTTTTTTGCCGTGATGGTATATCATGCATTAATTGCTTGTATAAAATTTCATGTAAAGCATATAACCAAGTCTGAAAGATATTTGTAATAGTAGCTATACTACAATCAAACCTTATAGCTAAATCGTGATGTGGAAAATTTAGTCTTAACTTCATCAGAGTAATAAATAATTGGTCAATTTTACTAATTTTCTCTACATTCCACCCTGAATAATAATTTAAATTGATAGCATTCATTGTTTCAAATAAAATGATAAAAAGTTCTGCGGTTGGAATTCCTGTGTACATTAAAACAAATTTATCATTTTTTTTCACCTGATCGAAAGAAAAACGAGCTTTCGCTATTTCTAATTCCTTGCTCAAATTGTTTACTCTTTCTGTTAAAAAATACATCTCAGCTTCCATTGAGGCATTAGACAGCCTACTGATACTCCGACTACCATCAGAATCTTTCGATGGTCCAGGAACTGGTGTTGTTGCAGTAGAAAGAGTTGTATCTTTTGATGATCCAGGAACTGGTTCTGCTGGAGAAGAAAGAGTTGTATCTTCTAATGCTGCAGTCAAATCTGCTACAGCTTTTATTGGTAAACTAGTTTTAATAGTTCTTTTGCTACAATACAAACAATGCATTAAAACAAATAAATGCATATATTAAAAATATATACCGTTTTTCTGGAGATACAAATGTAAATTTTCTTTTAATATTGTGTGCAAAAATAGTTGGCCTGTTCTTCCTATTCCCGTCAACAAAATGACAACTGCAGACTAAACTATATTTAGTTGGTTCTCGATCGGCACGTCTAAAAATTATTATTATTATAATTTAATTAAACAATATAATTATCTAATTTACTAACCTGATTAATTCCATCCAGATTTTCTTTTCTTGTTCATTCGCAGGGAAACAAAAAAATTTGCAAATTTTTTGTTCGCTGTAATGTTTGCAATCAGGAGCAAAACACATTACCATTTCTGAAATAAATAAAAAATATAAATAAATATATTTTATTACAAATAATACTATAAAAATGTATTATAAACAATATATACATAACCTCAAAATATCTACATATGCTAATAATTTCATATATTTTATCGACTTACCGATTGCAATAGTAAAATCTTGTTCTGATTACACTTTATTTATTAAATATATGAGTTATATGCCTTATATTAAAGAAATACACTTATTAACTTTGAGTAAAAAAAGTCTTACGGTACTTAACATTGACTTTTCGTTTGTTTGGAAAGGTTTTCTAGTTACCCCCACTACTCTGACGTCAGACTTAACTAGTCCATTTGGTATGTGATGGCGTCCACATGAATGATACCTTGTTCTTTTGTCTTATTTTGTGTATTGTGTTTTGTATTCTTTGGATAATTGGTTGTGTAGTATACATTTTTTTGATGCTTTGTATGACACTTAGTGAGTCTGTGGCAATTATGTAGTTTTGGCCAGAGCTTTGTAGCTTTTCTATTTCGGAGAGTGCTGTTAGTATGCTATTTGCTTCTGCTGTGTATATAGATGTATTGTTTGGGAATCGTATTTTTATTTCTTTCTTGTTGATTATCACTGCTCCCCCGGTTCCTTCTTCTGTTTTTGATCCGTCTGCGTAAATGATTTGCGGTTGATTCTGTTGGCTACATATTCGTAAAAATTCTTGATTTATGAGTTCTATTGGTATGTCGGTTTTGCTATATTTGGTGAGTTCCAGAATGTAGCTGGTTTGTCTTTTCTTCCAAGGTGGTATATTGTCGTCGTAGTGTTTTTCAAGTGGAGGTAGGGTAAGGTTTAATAAGGATAGAATATTGTTTATATTTTGTTGAAGAGGGGTCTGGTGTGGCACTGTAAGTATATTATGGTTTCGTTGGAATATATGTTTGTGAGCTGGGTTGTTAGGATATTTTGCTAATTTAGCAATATAGGAGAGTGTAAGTTGGTATCGACGGTATTCTAATGGTGCCACTCCGGCTTCAACTAACATGCTTATGGCTGGGCTAGTTCTGAATGCGCCAATTGAGAGTCTTATAGCTGTGTTCAGAATTGGTTCTAGTATTTTTAGATGGCTTTGTTTGGCTGTTTGGTATATGATTGATCCATACTCTATTTTCGACTGGATGAATGCCTGGTATATTCTAATTGTAAGGTTAGTTTTGTTAAAACAAGAAGTTTAGTTGGGTTCGCAACCAAGTATTACAATTTTATGTTTTATTAGTTATTTATTACTTCACAATTTACACTTTTTAAATGCTTGATGATTACATTTAAGATAATCAGGACAATCAATACACAATACAATAACAACTGAATTGAATGACAAAATTCTTATGTTTCAACTGGCGTCCCGGAAGACGACGACTCTGTCATGCGCAGGCTCGCCGGGACAGAGGCGTAACAAATGGGTAGTGGCGTTACATAATTAATATTTCTCTGTGCGACCCCCATTTGCTGTGGCATAGGCATTTTATTATGTTAAGTCCTTTGTAACATTCTTGTTTAAGGTGTTCCAGGTGGTACTTCCAAGTTAACCGGGGATCTAATATCATTCCCAAAAATTTGATTTTTGTTGTGTTTTCTATCGTTTTGTTATTCAGTGTTATTTTTGGAATAATATAGGGTCTTGTTAATTTTGTAAAGATCATTAGTCTGGTTTTTTGTTCTGAGAGTTGTAGTCCGGTTTGTTTAGACCACTCCGACAGTCTATCTGTGCTGCGTTGTAGTTCTTGTTTTAGGGTTTTTGTATTCTTGTTGTTGAAGTAGATTGCAAGGTCGTCTGCGAAAAGTGATGTTTTTATATGTTGTGGTATGTGTTCCGTTATTTTGTTGATTGCTATTAGGAACAGAGTAACGCTGATAATTTCACCTTGCGGTGTACCATTTTCTTGGGTCATTGTTTTTGAGTAGTGTCCATTGTATCTTACTTTAAATTTGCGGTCTGTTATAAAGTTCTTTATATAATTTAAAATATTTCCGCCCAGGTTGTATTCTGTCATAGTTTTAATAATATAATACCTCCAAACAGTATCATAGGCTTTGGATATGTCGAAAAAGATCGCGGCTGTGTATTGCTTGTTTTTAAACGCATGATGGATTTCAGACTGTAGTGCTATCAGATGGTCATTTGTGGACCGTCCTTGTCTGAAACCACTCTGAGAATTGTTTAGTATTTGGTTGCTTTCTAGGAAACATGTGAGTCTTTTGTTTAAAATTTTTTGCAATATTTTACTAAGACAGTTTGAGAGAGCAATTGGTCTGTAGTTTTCTGCTATAGTTTTGTTCTTTTTTGGTTTTAGTAATGGTATCACTATTACTTCTTTCCAAGCTTTTGGGTATTTGTTTGTAGTCCAGATGTTGTTATATACATTTAATAGGTAAATTTTTGATCATTTCGTAAGTGATACCATCGGGTCCAGGGCTACTTGAGTGTTTGATTTCTTCTAGAGTCGAATGGAGTTCGGTTTTTGTGATAGGGTCGTTGATTGGGTGGTTGTTGTTTTGATTAGTATCGATGTGTTCGGTTTCTATGTTGTTTTTGTGTATAAGAAATTCTGGCGGATATTGTGTATTGCTTGAATTTTGGAAGAATTGTGCAAGAGTATCTGCAATTTCTTGTGGTGTTGTTATTATTTCGTTGTTTTTCATTAGGATGTCTGTGTGTAATGCAGTTTTTTTGCCGTTGATTCTTCCTATTTTCTGCCATACTTCAGGTATAGGGGTCGTGGTTGTGATGCTTGAAGTGTAGTTTTGCCATAATTGTTGTTTACTTTTGAGTATTACTCTTCTACTTTGTGCCCAGAGCTGGGATAAGTACTCTAAAAAAGTATTGAAATACTAAGTATTAAGTATTTCAAGAAATGTACTTAAAGTATAAGTATCAGTAGTACTTAAAGTACTTTTTACAATGTACTTAAGTACTAAGTACAAGTAATTATATTTTACTTATTTAAAGTCAATATTTCGGTAAACAAAAACATCTATTCATATTGTTTCAGGAAATATATATATATATATATATATATATATATATATATATATATATATATATATATATCTAAAATGGCGGTTTAAGGTAATTTCAAGACATCATTTTAGATTATACCTATATGATGTCTATGTCTATAGTTAATTTACACAAAACCGCATGCCATATTTCAGACTTTTTGTATTTACAGCTCGATTTTACGTCATCATTTTCGTCGTCTATACAAATATAACACAAAACACAGAATTTAAATTCCATTTAAAGTTAATAAGAGGGTCATTATTTAATTTGTTAAAAATAAACCAAAGAACCAAGGTTACTTAAAATTTAAATCAGTTTCCTAACACACTTACAGCAACAGTATGAATCTCGGGTGCACAAAAATGCAGCAGCCGCACGATTTCTTGTTTACTATAATATCATAAACATGTTTCAACTTGCATTGACGAGCAAAGCGCACGCGTGACGTCGCAAATATAGTAAATGTACTTATTGATAAAATACTTAAAGTACATTTAATGTACTTAAAGTATATCGATGTACTTAAAGTACATTTAAAGTACTTAAAATACTTTTTTTACTTACAGTATTAAGTACATATAAATTTTGCTTTCAGTACCAGTAGTAAGTATCTCTTGACAAAAGTACTTTAAGTAAAGTACTTAACGTACACAATGTACTTTAAGTAATACTTTAAGTATTTTTACTTTCAGTATTACCCAGCTCTGTATTGTGCCTTTGTTTTTTTCAGTGATATTAGGTTGTCAGTTGTTGGATATTTTTTATATATTTTTAAGGCATTTTTATTGTTATCTATAGCTTCTTGGCACTGCTGGTTCCACCACGGTACTTGTTTCTTTCGTTTGGTGGTCCTGATTTTTTTAAAAGCTAAATCTGCTGCCTCGGTTATTGTGTTTGTAAGAAATTCAACTTGTGTATCTATATCCTCGGTTTGTAGTGGTTTTGTGATTTTACTATTTTCCGTGAATATTTCCCAGTTTCCATTCTTTGTGGTCCATTTGGGATGGATGTTGGGCTGGTTCGTGTTTTCTTGTATATCTTCCGAGGCATAAGTAACTTTAATAGGGAAGTGGTTTCCTACGTAGGATAGGGGTATTACTGTCCATGACAGACTGGGAGTGAGAGATGAGTCGCAAAGTGTTAAATCTATAGCTGATAGTTTTCCGGAGCTTGCGATGAAGTGGGTACTTGACCCGTCATTCAGTAGCATGATGTTATTATTGTTCTGTATTATGGTTTCGATGTCTTTTCCACGCCTGTCAGTGTTTTCGCTTCCCCAGATATTATTGTGAGCATTGAAGTCCCCCTAATAGAATGAGAGGTTTTGGCAGCTGAGTAATTAGGTGTTGCATTTCCTCTATAGGGATTGTTTGGTTTGGTGGAAGATAAATAGTGCAAATTGTTGCTTTTATGGGTAGGTAGGTGGATACTGCGATTGCTTCTAATTTGTTTGTACGTTTATTTCTGTTGCGAATTTTGCATTATGGACAAATATGGCGACTCCCCCACTTGCATTATTAGTGTTTTGCCTGTCCTTTCTGTAAGCTGTAAAGTTTTTTAAGTTTGCTTTTTGGTGGTTATGTAGTCTTGTCTCTTGAAGACATATAATATGTGGGTTTGTTTATGTAATTATTTTTTGTATTTCTCCTAAGTGAGAGTGGAACCCATTTGCGTTCCACTGCAGAATATTCATTGTGTTTGAGTTGTACTTTGTTTTTCAATCTCTTCTTGTTCTTCAATAAGTTGCGTAGTGATTCTGTGTTGTATTCGTGTGAATCTGTTTTTAGAAAACTTTCTGTTCAGAAGTGGGTAGAGTTTGTTCATCATGGTTAGAAGTTCATTTGTATTGGGCGTATAGTCTCTGGAGATTTTGAGTGGATCTAAGCTACTCGTGGCGTTTTCAATAAAGTCTCTGAATCTTTCATATGTTAGTGGATAATGTTTTCCATTGTCGTTGATTTCATTTTTTAGTACTTGTAGTATTTCGTCGGTTGTTAGATTGTGGCTGGGGCTAATTGATCTTGGTTTTTTGTTTCGCCTTGTTTCATTAGTTATAGTGTTTTGGGAGGTTGTATCAGTATTTTCTGTAGTAATTTGTTCTTCATTTAATCTTTTGGTTGTGGTTGGATTAGTAGGTTTGTTTTGTTCTTTCGTCTTCTTGGAGTTAATCGCCGTTTTTGTTTCTTCTGGTAGTGTATTGTTTATTGTTATTGTATTTTCATTTGTTGTTTTTTGATTTAGTACTGGTATTTGTGAGACTTGGGTGAACGGGTAGAAATTTTGGGCATGATTTGGCTTATATGGTGGTATTGTTAGCGTTGGTTGTACAAATTGTGTGATTGTGTCGTGTTGACTTCTTTCTTGCATTAGGGTTGTTGTTGACAGTGTCTGAGATATGGATAGATCTTTTGTGGGTTCTGGTAATAGGTTTGCTTGGCATTGTGTTGTAGTGTGGCCTTATTGTTTACAGTTGTAACATGTGGGAGTGTCCCCAGTTAGGTAGATCCTGTAGTCGGTATTATCGTATGTTATGATTATTGATTCTGGTAGAGATGTTTCTTCTTTTTCGATTGTATAAACTTGTCTGCGGAAACTTAACACGTGTGCGTAGTCATCTCCGATCGCACCTATTCTTAGATAGGTGATTGGAGACACTAGTTTAAGGTTTCTTTGTTTTAGTGCTTGTTCTATTGTGTCATGCGGAATTGATGGGCACGCATTAGATATGATGATTCTTTTTGTTGGAGTGATTAATCTTCTTAATTCAAAGTTTTGATTATCTATGCTAATGTGTTTGTACTTACTTGTTAGATCTTCCACTAGTTGTTTGGTTATTAAATAAATGCAGACACGATTGTGCGATATTCTGGACGCAAAGGTTATATTTTTGGGTTGCACAATATTTCCAATTGCTATGATATACGATTTTAATGGTAGTTCTTTTACGGCTGTGATGACTATTGCTTGTTCTTTGGATGGATGTGTGGTGTTCATGTTTTGTTTGAGTATGTTGGCATAATTTTTCGTTTGTTGTTGTGTACTCCATTTTACTACTAGATAGTAGTATTGTGGAGGTAACCACTACACTTCACTGTTTTCATGCACTATCACTATTTAGAGTCACTGTTGGTTAGATAATACCTAGGAATTAGGTAATGTTTACGGAGCTCACACAAAAGACGTCTGTTCACTACCGTAGTTGGGTTGGGAATGTTATTATTTTTTATTTGGGTACATAAGTGCATATTTATAACGTTATAAAATGGATGATGAAAATAATGTAATTGTAACTTTCAATAAAAATAATGATAATATTAATTATAATACTAATGAACAAGAAAAAAATGTGAAATATATTTTTTATTAATTATAATTGGTTTAATAATATTACCTCTTTTATGGTTGCAAATTAATTTTGGATTTATTTCAATAATTAAAAAATCCACATAAAAATATATTTAATTCGCAAGAAGAAGCAGCAAGTAGAAAAAGAAGAATAGTTTTTGTTTACGCAAGAAGAAGGTTGGGACAAATAACTAATTATATTTGCGTACTATTTTTTACTTTAATCTTGCTTACGCAAGAAAAAGAAGAAGAGGAGGAAGAAGAATAAGAGAAAGAAGAAGAAGAGAAAGAAGAAGAGGAGGAAGAAGAAATTTGAAAGAAATAAGAAGAATTTTTTTTGTTTGCAAGAAGAAGGAAAGAAGATGCCGTTATAGATACGAGATAAGGATTGATGACGTCACATAACATAATATGACAAGGTATTATTAAAATCGTAAGATATATTTTAGTAAATCTTAAGATGTAATTCATTACTTCTTAATACGAGATTAGGTTTTCTTAAGAAAATTTTAAGACATTTTATTATTAAATCTTAAGATGTTTATGTATTTAATATTTTTTTTTATTAAAATGTATGACTGTGCGCTCCATCTGTTGGATAATAGTGTACATTTGTAGTTGTCGATAAAATAGGTATTTTTTTATAAAAAACCTTTTTTCCTTGTAACCATTGTAGAATGATAAAATGAACATATTATCATGAAGATATTTCCGCATTGTTTTGATAAAAAAATTATTGCAGATAAAAATCCATAGGTTTTTTACTTATTTGTTATTTGAATGAGGAAGCAATTTACATTTTAAGTATATGAGTTATATAAGTACAATTATAATATTTATAGCCAATAAAAAACCGTTTTATTTTAACCAATAGGAATAGGATTTTATTATTATTACAACCAATAGTATTTAAGCAAGATTTAGCTATAAATTGTTGAGTTTGTTATGAATTTTTATTATACTTATTTTATTTGTGAAGCCATAAACAGTGATTATGTAGGTGAGATATTGAAATTTAACTTTTTATTTTATTGTTTTATTTATATGTATAAAAAATTTAGCCAACAAAAAAGAGTGAACGGAAACCATATCCAATAAATACAACTCGATCAAGGAAGAAAATTATTGAACAATCTGCAGATATTATTTTAAATGATGAAAATAAGGAAAATATTCCACAAATAGAAAATAAAAATTTGGAAGAGAAAATAATTGCAATTAAAAGTGGTGAAATACAAAATAATAGAAAACTGATTATGAAATATAATTTTTTTTTGATAATTTTAAATGGGTGTCTGTTGGTATAGAGCCCTTAAATAACTATAAAATTGTTATTAATTTGTATAGTAATCAATTGGGAAAGTGTGCTACTTTTGAACCAAAAGAGTGGTTTGAATTTCTTTTATGTCAAAATGCAATACTTTCCCATTTCAATTTTGATACTAATATTCAATCATACAAATTTCATGATATTGAAATAATATTTGACACAGTAGATTCTTTTAAAGTAATACAATTAAAATCAAAGTATGGTGCTTTAAATTTGGGGTGCTTATCTATGAATAATCTGTTTTATCTATCTGATTTAATAAATCGTACAATAAATTATCTTGAATCATTAAATTTTTGTAAATATTATAACAATATTATAAAAGAATCTACTAAATATGAAGGAGAAATTATTAATAATATTTATAATTTATGTGATAATAATAATGTATATAATTTAGCAATAAGAGAAGTAATTATGTTTTATTCTGATGTACTAATGGAAAATATTGTTAATGTAAAATATTTATAATAAAATACTGTAAACATAGTTATTGCATTATCATATAATTTAGCAATAAGAGAAATAATTGTTTTATTCCGATGTACTAATAGAAAATATTGTTAATGTAAAATATTTATAATAAAATACTGTAAACATAGTTATTGCATGTAAAATATGTACAATAAAATAATACAAAACATATTCACGCTTTATTTTAACCTGAAATTATTTTATGGATATTGGGTTTGTAAAGAAAAAACATGTATATTTTAAACAATTATTTATTAAAAAAAAATTGTACATTCCATATATATATTTTTTAAAATATTTACATCATTTTGTTTATTATTACTACACATTTCACTATTTTCTATATTATTTAAAAATTTAACAATATTAATCATAATATTTGTATTTGTTTCCTTAATTGGGATATTATTAGTTGTTTTTCCAATAATAAATAGACATAGTGGGGACCAACGAAAATGTTCAAAAACTGGAATATACCTTCTTCAAAATTATGTATTATAACATCACAAAATGGGCATATTACTTTATCATCCATTTTTGAATAATAAAATGCAGCTCGTGCTAAGTCTTCTACGTTGATGAAGCTTTTTGGCCACATATTTTCATGAAAAGTGCATAGTCGGTTGCACTCACTTTCATATATATTATTTCTAAAAATAAATGTATACATTATAAAATGTTAAAAAAATAAATTAGCTAAATATTAATTTTTACCTGTTAATACAATTTATTTTACTTTTGTTGCATAAGCAACAATCTTCAATATTTGGAGGTGGTCCAACAATATGAGTTTTATTAGTTGGTAAATTCCAATGTTCCACACATGGTAATTTTTTTATAACATTATAATTATTTTTATATTTTAGTGGAAGTTTTCCCCAAATATTTAATAACATGTTTCCAGTAAATAAACTTAATATTTGTTCAAATTTTTTTTCATTAATTTTGTGACAAATATACGCTAATGTGGCCAATTTTCCAATTATTAAGAGCATGCTATTATTATCACAACCATTTTGTATTTCTAGTTTATATTTATTATAATCATTTTTTAATATTAAATTTGTATTATAACACATGTATAACAAATCCTGCGCTATTATTTTTAATGCCATTTCCATAATTAATTATATAACAATTTTTATTAATTACTTTAAAATACTAACTATTGCTCCACAAAATTTTAGTTATATATGCTTAAAAAGCAGGGGGGGGGGGTTAAGGAAAAATATGCTTAAATAAGTAAGGGGGGTTAAGGAAAAAATATTTTAATCATTTATTAATTTTGATAATAATATTTTTAATTGTTCATATACACTAATGTTAGGACAATCAATATTAAACAACGAAAAATCATTTTTTTCTGATTTTACTAACATGTTTGAAAATTCATTAAATTCATAATAATAATCATTCATAAAAAAGTATAAACGACCGTTTGTATATTTAAAAACTGAATTTATGCTATTAGGGATACCGGGAAATCGTGATTCAATAAATCCATATTCGTCAATTTTAAATTCACATTCATTAATTAATATATAAGAATCATTGTTGTAAAATATAAATGTTTTACCCGTGTTTGTGAAAACAGCCCCATTAATATTTTTAATAGTATTATAATACGGATTTTCCGTGGTCTCTAATTGTAAAGATGGAAATTTTATATTATATGTTTTATCATCTATTATAAATACAATATTACCATTTGGTCTTAAATAAACAGCATTTATTTTATTTTATTTTTTTTTGGTAAAAATGGTAACCAATCTGTTGAGTTTAGGTTTAGAATTAAAAAAAAATTCATTTAATTTTTTATTCCATACCCATTTATCATAAAATATATATAAATTATTTTTTAAAACTAGAAATGTATTTACGTTTTTTAATTTACATAAATTTAAATAGGAAATTAATGTTTTATTATTTTCAGTTTTATTAAATAAATTAGACTTGGTTGTTAAACTTTCTTTTGTTGTAAAGTTATTTTCTCTTTTATTTCCATATATTGTTTGAATAGCCGATATTCATCAAAATGTAAATCATAATGACTATTGTTTATAAATACATTATTTTAATAATGTGGATACATTACTGCCTTAATATTACTAGAATGCTCAATACCTAATGAATGACGAATTTCATGAACTAATACATCAAATAAACTTATATCGCTTTCTAAATTAAGTTTATTTAAATGTAAATACCAATTTTCTGACCGGTCCAAATGAATTTCCTCAGGTTGAATATTTGGGTAAAAGGCATTAGCTAATTCATTACCTAATCCATCAAAAAAACTACCACAATATATTTTTTGACTAATTAAATAATGACTAATATCCCCAAATGATATTATAATATCAGCATTATTTAATTCTAATGATTTTAAAAAAACTAAATTTGTATATTTTGACTATAAATCAATAGCTTTTTGTACAATGTTGCTAACATAAATACTTTGTCCATGATAAAACCAATAAATTTGGTCTTTATTCCATTTTTCTGAAGAAACTCGAAAATTTATATCTTTTACACCACATCTTGAAGTTTTTATAAAATTTATAATATTAGTGCTGTTTTCCTTTATATGTTTTTGTTTAAATAAATTTAGAGCATTTATATAATCGGTGCTATTTTCTGATAAGAACATAAATTCATTATCACTTGTATTTAAATATCCATATTTATATAAATATGATGAAAGCAAACTAAAATCACTTAAATTTAAATTAGCATTTACACTTAAAATTAATAATAAATATAGAAAAAGCATTGTTTTTGCTATTTAAAAAAAATATGGTTATAACAATATAATATATAAACTTTAATTTTTTAAATATTTATTTATGTTTAAATTATTGTCACTAACTCTGTTATATTTGAACTGACTTTTATATCTATTATAACATTAAATATATAACAAAATAATTATGTATTTATATGTAATCATCTAAATATTTTTTTATTTTATATACATTACTTATTGCACAATTATTAAAATGATTAAAACATCTTTTACGTGTGATAAAATGTTGAAGCGATTTACAATCTTCTATTGATATAACATCACAATTTAAATTGAAAGAATCAAGAAAAGATTTTTTTATTTCACCTTTTACATATATTTTTGACCCCCTTTCTAAAATTGGTAAAATAATATTACATAATTTATTATATGGTATATACCCATCATCCCATTTTAACCCATGATGATTATAATAAAGCCATGTACATTGCTTTTTGTATTTATATTCTAATTTATTCAATGGAAATGGTGGTTCAAATAAAAAATTATTAAACACACTACCATCTCTTGATATAATAGCAATTTCTTTCGGCACTATTATAATTTTTTTTGCATTGAAACCTTGAATATCAACAATTAACTCCATTTTAAAATTACACAACTTTCTTTTAACAAATACAAATTATAACTGATTATTAAAATGTGAAAATAATATTATTTATATGTATTTTTAAAAAAATTAAATAGATAATCTAACTTCACTAGTTAACGGATTATATTGAATAATAGAATCATGTATAATAAGACAATAAACACATGTGTCGGCAGGAAATGAATCACTAGATTCAAAATCTAACCGAATATCTACAGTACTATTTTTAACTGTTTCATTTTAATTAGAACAATCAATAACAGTTAATGGGGCATATTTATTAAAATTTGTTTTATTTAAAATAGGGCAATTATTAGCAGTATTGTTATTATAATAAGAATTTGAGAATTTTGCATACATTTCATATAAAAGTGCAAACTCATTATTTTTAAAATCAAGATTTAAATTACCATATGGATAACAAACTGAATTTAAATATAATTTAATATTAATTAATTTGCAAGAATCAAAACAATTACATATCTAGGTTTTTCTAATTGGGTAGATGATTTTATTGACCATGAATGCTTTTTTCCTGTTGGAAGAACTGGATATTCATACAAATCCCACGAACAAAAAGCACACGATAAAAATTGGTTTGAATTTGTTATTTTTAATAATCGTAATCTATATTCATTATTAACACAAACATGTGTAACTCCAAAATATTTTACTTAATTTAAACTTTAAATTTTCCGATGATGTATAAGCATCATTATCATTTCTTGCTCTTATTAATACTAATTCTTGTTTAACATTTACTAATATATTTTTATAATCTTCAAAAAATCCTAATAAATTTTTTAATGGGATAGATACACTAAAATTACCATTATTATCTAAAATATTAATATCAAACCTCCATCCAGCATTTTCAAGTGTATCACTTTCAATTTTATTTAAAGAAGCATAAGCTTTTAGTGTGGAAGTAGCCCCCACATTTTTTGTTTTATCAATTACTACACTGCTAATTAAATATTTAATTTCATCAAATAAATATGTAATTCCATTATTTGTTATTTTTGTACCAACAGGAGGTGCAGAATTATCTTCTTTTAATAACTCTCCTTCGATATACAAAGAACCTTCATGTGGTAATGTATATAAATCTTGTTGTTGAATTTGTATTCTAATTTCATCGCTGTTATTAAATGCGGATATTACAATTGGATGTTGGCTATGTACTTCTTTTCGAGTTATGGAATTATCAAATGCAACACTTGATGTAACATTTAATATATTATTCATTTTTTCTTTTTTTTACACGTACACGTAAACCAAGTGATTTTAAAAATGCAATATTTTCTCTTGTTAACGCTTTCTTGGATGATGGAAAACTGACTTGGTTTGCTGTTTCTTGTGTTCTTTTATAATCTATACCCATTGCAACAAAATTAATTATTTCACTTTGTTAACCAATAAAAACTAAAATGTATTTTCCGTTTTCCTTCTTTTATATTATTATTTTTTTCTTAAATGTAATCGAATAGTTATTTCTTCTTCTTGAAAATTTATAAGTTTTCCTTTTTGATCATTAATGTTTATACTAAGGTTGCGTATTAGCTGAGTGTTCACAGGTAAGTAAATAACATTTTTGTTGGCGTTTCATTAATTTTATACCCTGGTTCAACTGCTGGATAAAATTCATATAAAATATGTACAGGAGACCCATTTTTGTAAGATCCTGTTATAATATTACATTCTATCTGAATTATTGTTACTTTCATTATATTTACAGGTAAATCGCTTTCATATAATGTTTCACTTTCTAATATTCGTTCTTTAAAACCTAATAAAGATCCAATACAATTTTTTGTGTAAAATCAATAGTAACACTACTTATGAGTTCACATTTTAATGTATTATTATTTGCTTTTAAACTTATAAAAAAAAATTCATTATTTTTTTCTTTTATTATTTTATTAGTATAAAACTTGTTATTAGAAACATACGTTGGATCACATAATTCTTTTTTTAAAAAAGCTTCTATATCTTCAATCTCATATGATCCTACTGGTATTGTAATTATTTGAAGTTCTTTATTTTTACTATTTTTATCTCGATAATAAAATTTATTATTAGTTGTATCGATATTTGGAATAGACATATATCCTTGAAAATTAATAAAACCTAATTCATGTTCACTATTTTCTAAATTAATTGCAAGAAAATAATCTACACTTATTGCAGTACTATTACTAACAAGTGATATTGTCATCGAATCCATGATCTAACTAAATTAAATAACAGTTATTTTGCGTATTTATTTAAAAAATTTAAACATAAATGACCACAATTATAGGAATTAAAATTTTGATAACGTTTATAATTATACGTAATTTTATTAGCTTCTTTTAAATAATTTATTAGTTCTACTAGTGGTGGTAAATTTCCAAAACTATCAAAATATTTCACATTTTTATTTTGTTTTATGTACGCCACCCAATGTGTTCCAGAACCTTTTTGAGAAACCAAATTTACAATAGCACACTCATTTTTTAATGGTTTTTTAGGTAATTTATTTCGCATATAAACACCACGAAAAAACTTTATATTATAAATACGAGCATATTGAATTATATCATCACTGCCTAATGCTTTTTTCGGCAGTTTTTTGTTTTTTTAATACTAGCACCACGTTTATACGGTTTTAAATATAAACCTTTGCCCATAAGTTTTTTAACACCATATGATGCAGCAGAACTTGCAGCACCAGCTGCTAAACCTTTCAAAATGAACGGTGCAATTGCTGCTACTAACGGCAAAAACCCACCATGTTTAGGTGTTTTTATTATGCGTGGTTTTTTTACATTTTTCTTTTTCTTAATACCCATTCCAAGTTTTCTTTTTGCTTTCATAGCGTTTGTTATTGTCCAAGCAGCAACTTTTTCACCGAATGTTGCGTCCTTTGATTTTACTCTTTCCTGTAATATTTTATCAGCAATGTGTCTATCTTGTATATTACTATTTTTTAAATATGAAATATCATGTTCACGGCATGCAGCATCTAATTTATTTACACCTGTGTCACCCCTTTTTAATCTTTTTTCTAATTTAGTTCCAGGACCACAATATTGATAACCAGGTATATGTAATTCTATAGGTAATGAGTTAATTGCTTTATTTAATAATCCACCACCATACGTAATCATTGAAAATCTTTTTAAGACTAAGTATATATATATATATATATATATATATATATATATATATATATATATATATATATATATATATATATAGGAGAGATGTTTATATATTAAACTAGTCATCAATATGAAATTTGTAAAACAAAAACAACGTTTTCGCATCAACAATTTTGATATTATACAATTAAATAAAGTAGTAAAAAAACATGGTGAATTATTACCAAATAGTGTTAGGTGTATAATAGTTGGCCCTAGTAATTGCGGAAAAACAAATACTTTAATTAGTTTGCTTACACATGCAAATGGATTAAAGTTTAAAAATATTTACTTATACTCTAAATCATTACAACAGCCAAAATATAAATTTTTAGAAAAATGTATATCAAAAGTAGATGGTATGGGTTTTTTTTCTTATAACGAAAACAGCGATGTTATAAAAACATCTGAAGCAAAACCATTTTCAGTTATAATTTTTGATGATGTAATATGTGATAAACAGGATTGTATGAGAGATTTTTTTCAATGGGAAGACATAATTGTGTTGATTCATTTTATCTTGCTCAAACATATGCAAAAGTACCTAAACATTTAATTAGAGATAATACCAATTTTATTATATTATTTAAACAAGATAAAACAAATTTACAACATATAAGTTACCACAGCCCATATAGCTGAATTGCATTTCCCATGTTGACACTTGACACTTTATTTCCCTTTTGTATAAAACTGGAATATTTTATCTCGTGTAGTTAGTCAGAGACAAATATCATTGTAATTAACATAATAAACGACATATTGTAACTCATTTAAATAATTTTTTTTTTTAAAATCCTTCTGCGAATCTACAAAATATAACTGGCGCAGTCGGAACGGATTATTTTCGGGCGAATTTCCGCGCATAGTGAAATCCGCTTTCGTATCAACGATTAACCGAAAAACCAGAAGGAAGAAAGAAACAAGAAGAAAGAAAAAGTCCCAGTACGAGTTCAACACATCTACGAGAGAATATCGTGACGTGCGGAACCAGACCCTGAGAAATACAGAACTGACCCCAGGAGTCGATACTACACATGGACAGAGTAATTCTTCTATTGTGAGTAACACACATGTCACATAATTATCAATACCACTCAGACTCAGATTCTGACCCCGATACAATAAATACCACCAAAGAATCCTCTGACTCAGAACCCGAATTCCCATTTGAAATTACTTTTAGCCCCAATCTAAATAAAACTACTAAAACAAAAATGGCACCACCAGTACAAACGCAGCAAGCAACACTTGTACCCCCGCCAAAATTAGAAAAATATTATTTAGATATGGTACCTGAATTTTATGGCGACAGTAAATTGTTAGCCAGATTCATTGAAATCTGTGAAAAATTAGTGAACAAATTCTATAATTTGGTTGACACGACAGATTTTCAGAATGAATTCTTAATGTCAAGCATACTCGCTAAAATAAAAGGAGATGCCGCTATTAACATTGTTAGCACCACAGTTGAAAAGTGGGAAGACTTAAAACAAGCACTATTAAATGCGTATTCTGATAAACGCGATTTGTATACCTTAAACATCGAAATGACAGAATTACGACAAGGAAATGAAACAGCATTTGATTTTTATAATCGTATTCAGCACTTTCTAAATTTACAAATTTCATATATCAATAATCATGTTTCCGAAACCGATAGAGCTGTTTTAATTAGCTATTTTCAAAATTATTCTCTTAGAATATTACTTCGTGGACTCAAAGAGCCATTAGGAAATCTTATGAGAACCAAAGACCCGAAAGATTTGAATAGCGCACTAAACATGTTAACAAATGATTTTCAAATATAAACTCATAGCCGTACACATGCACATACACAATTCAAAAATAACACTCATCACACTCAAAAACCCAAACAAAAACAAGCTATCCATACCCAATATAGACAAGTACAACACCCTCAATTAATATACAGACCTCCACCACCTAACACCCAAAATTTTAGACCTACCAATCAACAATTCTCTACTAATCAACAATATAATAAACCTTTCAACAATCATTATAATAATAACCAAATTGTCAAACCCAATAACCAATACCAGCAAAATGTTTTCAAATCAAATCCAAATTTTAAACCTTCCAAACCGACGCCTATGAGCATCAGCACAAGGCAGTCAACGACACCACGTCCTTATCGTCCGCAACAATTCTTCCAGTCGCAAAACAGACCCAACGTTATCGCTGAAGAACTGTTTAACACCGAAATACACGACTACACAGAACTCGAAATTAACGAACAAAACTCAGACCATTGTGAAATTGAACCCATATCAGACTATTATGTAACAGAACCCGATCAAAACGAGCACACCGAGTTTTTTCCTTTAACAGCATCGGAACAGACATTGAACTGATGAATGTAATTCATAACCACAGTGAACTACCATTCATTATTTTCCCAGAAATGAATCTGAAAGCTCTAATAGACACTGGCAGTACATGTTCTTTTATAAATCCCACTATTGCAAATAAATTATTCAAAAACATTATTAAATACGACCCATTCAAAATTACCACCGCACATGGAACATCTATTGAAAAATTCAGCATACCCTCTTCAAAATTATTTAACTCACCTAATACTATGTTGAAATATCATTTATTTAATTTCCATAAAAAATTTGATATTCTTTTAGGATTAGATAATTTAAAAATATTAGGAGCAAACATCGATTTGACTAATGACAAAATAATTACTCCCAATCAAGAAATAAAAATTTATTATCATAAAATACTACCAAAATCTCATTACATAAAAATTCCCCCTAAATCAGAAAAAATCTTCAAAATATTCGTTCACAACATCCAAAATGGTGAAGCATTCATCCCCGAAACCAAAATAAACAATATAATTATCCCAGAAGGTCTTGCTAAAATTCAAAATTATGAAATTATTTATCCAATTATAAACGTAGGCGAAAATGAAGAAATTCTAAATTCTGTAGATTGTGTACGAATCCATCCTTTAAACAATTTCGAAATAAATAATTTAAATTTTGAACAAAGTGAAATAAAAAATAAATTAGATACGAGCAAAATTAGACTTGAGCACATGAATGAGGAAGAAAAACGCGAGATGACAAAACTGCTGACAGAGTATTCTGATATCTTTCACTGTGACAATGAACCTTTATCATTTACTAATGAAGACTTTGAGAAACCATTTAATCTCACCACCGACGCAAGTGATTACGCCTTAGGAGCAGTGTTATCACAAGGCCCTATCTGATCTACCTATTGATTACGCTAGCAGAACGCTCAATAGCACTGAACACAATTACAGTACAACGGAAAAGGAATTATTAGCCGTAATATGGGCAACCAAATATTTTAGGGCATACCTTTACGGAAGAAAATTCAAAATTATAACAGACCATAAGCCATTACAGTATTTACACACATTAAAAAACCCCATTCCAAATTAATGCGTTGGAGACTCAAACTCGAGGAATATGATTACGAAGTAATTCACAAAAAAGGATCCCTGAATACAAATGCAAATGCGCTCTCACGCATCGAACTAAATGTAAACTCAGTAAATTCTGACTTCCAAAATCTCTTCGACCTCATAGAAAATTTCAATGATAACTATAACCCCGACGACACCCAATCTTTAATAGCTCAACCAGACAAAGACGAACAGAAAGATCCCGAAACCGACCAAACCATTCATTCAAATCCCGAGAATCCCATAATTGGTATAACAATTACTGAATCACTAGTAAATTTCGGCAAAAACCAAATCTTTATAACTCAAGTAAAACACTCTCCATCCAAACCAAAAATTAAGAAATTTCATGTTGACAAAATGAGAATCTACCTTCAAATTAAACTTTGAAAACGAGATTGTTAAATTCATTAAAGAATACATTCAACCACGTGTTAAGTACTATTTATACTTTGAAAGTCCCATTTACGAACAATTTAGTAACGTTCTACAAAAATATTTTAAAAACTCAGAAATTATGTTTATCAAAAGTAACTCAAAATTAATAGACGTAGAAGAAGATGATGAAATCTCACAAGTCATTACAAACTATCATGAAGGTAAAAAAATGAAAAAAATACCAAAAATGGCTATCGACCTAAATTCTATCAACGAATTAAAACCAATAAAAAATGTTCGATGACACTTTGTACTATAATGATCAAATTAAAGCAGAAGATATCAACTACCCATTGTGCGCACTGTACATAATTTTCATCGTCGGTGCCATCATCACCGGTGCAGTCTACTTCCGAAAGACGTTCCTCAAACACAAGGAAAGAGAACAACCCAAGGCCGAAGACATTGAACTTCAACCGCGAACTTCATCCCCTAGGACGGCGCTGAAGCTCCCCGATGAAGCCCAATTCTAGCGAAGGAGGAGTTACCACAGCCCAGATAGCTGAATTGCATTTCCCATGTTGACACTTGACACTTTATTTCCCTTTTGTATAAAACTGGAATATTTTATCTCGTGTAGTTAGTCAGAGACAAATATCATTGTAATTAACATAATAAACGACATATTGTAACTCATTTAAATAAAATTGTTTTTTAAAAACCCTTCTTCGAATCTACAAAATATAACTTATATATAATGATCATGTGAATACGGATATGTCATTTAATAAATTTCAAAATTTTTGTATAAATTGTTGGAGACATACATATGGGTTTGCAGTTATAGATAAAGACAGTGAAAAAGAAGTTCGTTATCGAAAGGGTTTGGATGAATTTCTTAAACTAACTTCTATTTAAAACAAATTATAATAAATCAGTGCAATGAGCAATAAAGAAACTATTAAAGAAATAATTAAAGTAAGTAAAGTATTAAAAGAAAAATTTAATGCATTAAAACATAATAAAATGATTAGTGATGCAGTATTACAAGATACTTTTAAACCTATAACAAATCCGCTTAAAGAATTAGTAAAAAATTCAAATAAAAACGAAATAAAAACTAAGAATAAAATTAAATATAAAATATCTAACGTAGAAAAAAATAAAACCCCAGTAAAAACAAAAGAAGATATAAGAAAAGTTTTAGATTTTGATTTAGAGAGTCCGGAAAATTCAGATATTAAAAGAGAAAATTATGAAAATAGGGAAGATGTTTATAAAGCAACTCCAGATATTTCTCCTATTTCACAAGCAGGAGCGGAGACTTAGATAAAACTTATGGTGTGACAATGGCTAAAGATAATACATTTAAGTTAGGTAAAAAAAAATAGAAATAGATAAAAATGATATAATAATAGATGGAAAAGAATATAAAGGTACAAAAGGTCTTTATGCATTAATCTTTAAAAAAAATCCTGTAAATTATGATAAAGCAGATAAAAATGTGTATTTTCAAATTTTAGAGCAAACAGGTGCTCATAAAAATTCAACAAATAATTTAATTAAAATAGCAGCTTCTTCCAAATATTTTGATATAATAAAACCACATTTTGTTGACGATACAAGTAGACAAACATCATTAAGAAAAGGAAAAAAAGCGGCAAAATATTCTCCTTCAGGTACGGTTTTATTACCTTCAACTTTAACCGTTTTAAATTATAAACGTGAATATATATATATATATATATATATATATATATATATATATATATATATATATATATATATATATATATTGGGATGATCCTAATGAATTAGTTAGTACATTGCAATTATTACTAGCATCTAAACAAAGTGGTCATACAGGTCATGATAAAAAAATTGAACCATTTAAGAAAAGCCTTAAAACAGAGCAAGAATTATTAAGTGCTATAACTTCTTTACAAAGAAAAATTGACAAATAAAATGTCTAAGCAACAAGTCGTAAAAGAACTTCATAAACCAGCTCGGAAAATCTATCAAAGACGTAAAGTAATAACTAAAGGAATTGATGATTTGTGGCAAAGCCTTGTGGAAATGATACCATATAAAAATGAAAATAAAAATTATAAATATTTGTTAACAGTAATAGACACATTTTCTAAATATGCATGGGCAAAACCAGTAAAAGATAAATCTGGTGATGTAATTACAAAAGCATTAGAAAATATACTTAAAGAAAAAAGAATCCCTAAAAATTTACACACTGATAATGGAAAAGAATTTTATAATAGCAATTTTAAAAATTTAATGTTAAAATATAAAATAAATCATTATTCGACATATAGCAATTTGAAAGCAAGTATTGTTGAAAGATTTAATCGAACATTAAAAAATAAAATGTGGCAAGAATTCAGTTTGCAGGGTTCATATAAATGGATTCATATTTTACCAAATTTAATTAAAATATATAATAATACTAAACAAAGAACTATTAAAATGCGACCTATAGATGTAAATTATATAATGAAAATTTTAAAAACTGTATATCATAATATAAAAATTTGTCGTCGCGGAAAATTTAAAGTTGGTGATCTTGTTAGAATATCAAAGATGAAAAGTATTTTTGAAAAAGGTTATACTCCTAATTGGTCGACTGAAATATTCACAATCGCAAAAAAACAAATAACAAATTCTATAACTTATAAGTTAAAAGATTATTTAAACCAACCTGTGGCAGGAGGATTTTATGAATATGAATTACAAAAAACAAAATTTTCAGATATTTATTTAGTGGAAAAAGTTTTAAAAAGGTAGGATCACAAGTATTTGTTAAATGGCTTGGTTTCGATAATTCGCATAACTCATGGATAAACAAAAAAAGTGTTATATAATGTTTTTTTATTGCAATATTTTTTATACAATTTTTATATATTAATGTAATAATTAATAAAATAATAGTTATTTATGTATTAAGGGCGTAATGAAGCTTTTATGGCCTGTGGCGAGATTTTGAGCCCGAGGCGTCAGCCGAGGGATAAAAACACGTCAAAGGCAATAAAAGCAAGTTACGCCCGTGGTACATACATAATTTTATGCACGGTCGTAGATTTTATGATTATGAGAATTAGAAAAAGCATTTTTGTTAGGTATAAAAGATAATAGATGTCACTACAATGTTTTGTAAAAAGGCGTTAAGCATTAATATCATAATAGATGGCGCTATAATATAATGTAAGAAATGTGAGAGCAAACTAATCTAGGGACTTTTAACATGTACAGAAGAAGTAAACGTGTGTATAGTGTCAAATAAATTAGTGTGAAATTAGTTCAACGAATTTATTAGTTTATCTAGAAGTACAAATAAAATGTTTTTATTTCATTTTCCGTGTTTAAATTGCTTGCATTAAGAACATTATATTATTTTTGTCTAAATTCTCGTTCGAGAATTTATGGTTATTTCTAGTATAATGTAAATTACTCATTTTCATCAGAGTTTCGTCCGATTTTCGTACTTCATGTGGTTATATTAACGTTTGTGCAACTACCTATTTTGTTTTGTATTATTTATTTTCATCGATTAATTTTAACTTACAATGCCATTATATGTAATTGATAAAGTTTTTAAGTTTTAACATTTTCTTTTTTTTTGTTATTCTAGGTTATACTTATACATTTTTGTTTGTACGTGTCAACCTCTCATTTATAATACAGAATGTGCGTAATTAATAAATGCTGCATAATTATATATTATAAAAATCTGACGAAACCGGGCAAAATATCTAGAACAGGAATATGAGAAAATAGTATACAGTAATTTAAGCTTTATAGCTAATAGTTTTATTTGACGTTTCATTATAGCCCGGCGGGCTATAATGAGGTCCGCGGGCTATAAAAGCACGTTTATATCAAAAGAAATCGTGTATAAATGTCAAATTATGATACGTCCGTGTATAAAATACATTATAAACTATTTTCATTTTATATAATTTATATCCAAAAAAATCTTAGTCAATAATTATAAAGTCTGAGTCTGGTAGTGTAATCGAGTAATGCCCCCATGGTAGAGTATTTGTTGTTCCTTCCTGTATGTAGCGTTTATCATCATCAGCACTTAATGTTAATTTATTTTGTTCAACAGAAAATATTTTATGATTTTTAGATATAATATTATTTTGTTTTTTAAATATTTTTGTTTGATTAAAAAGAGTATTTTTGTAATCATCAATAGTGAGTTTGTTTGTTACAGTATTTGAAATTCCCTTAGCTTTTGAATACGATTGATTAGTTTCCAAAGTAAAAGAGTACATTTTTGCTCGTAACCCCGCAAATTCAGTCATTAATAATCCACTATTTTCATCTTTAAAAAGTCCAACTACTTTTTTGTTGGCCTGAGGTATTCCATATCTATTATTTGATGCATAGTCGGATGTATCAAAAAGGTGTATATCTTCTTTAATATTTTTGTATGGATCTTCTTTAAGTTTGTAAATTAGCGAGTCAGTGTCCATGTAAAGAAGTTGGGGATTTTTAAATGAGTTGTGTATATACTCATAATGAAAGTCATACATCAAAGTTTTAGATATGTCTAAGATAGCCATATAAATAGGCTTATTAAATAAAATTTTAATTTTACTTAATTCTATTGATATTAAATTTTCACTAATTGGAATAAATTTTTTAAAATTTGGTTTTGCAACCAATATTCGCGCACCTCCTTTCCCATCCCATTTTGATACTAATTTTATATCACGTCTATTACGAATGTTTTCCATTGATTTACCAAAAACAGCATTGTTCATTAATTTGAAGAATTTTTTTCGAACTCATTTTTTGCTAATTTTCTAAAATTTGTATTTTTGTCTATATACTCCTTTACCCAAACGATTGTTTAAATTTTATAACTCGATATTTTTTTAATAATTTTAACCCCAATTTTAAAGCCTGCTTTAAATTTCTATGATGTAATACATTTTTTTTTATCGTATAATGTAGTTAAAAGTTTACTTGTTTTTGAATTTGGAGATGCACGTTGTTCAGAACATAGGGGGAAGTCTTTGTGTGCGTCATGTAGGTTTATCGGATACTCCAAGTCAACTTCAAAAACATAACCATCTTGTTCATTGTCTTGTATAGTCATAACATCGAGAGTTTGAATTTCTTCATCAGATAACCATTGAAAACTACCATATGGTAAACACTGTGTCATAGCCCATCCATATAAATTACATGCATCAAAGTACATGAGATAACTATCCGGCTCTTCTGGATTGTATGATGGGCTATCCGACTCTTCTGGATTGTATGATGGCATATATTTATTGTTAGCACTAGCATAACGGTTACAGCATTGACTTATACCACCACGTATTCCCCGTTCAAAAAAAAAGGATTATGTCAATATCTGTCATCAACTCAAGTTCAACTCCAGTTGTTTTCAACATGGCATCCCACGCTAAGCCTATAAAAATAATGTTTTATATAATATATAATTAAAAAAAAAATTATTTACCTGGAGTTGTGTAATAATGTGCAGGGTCCAAACAATATGCTTTTAAACAAACATTTATAAAGTTTTCAAACACATCTTCTAACAAAAGTACATCAGTTTGTATATATAATTCCATGTAATCTCCCAAATTTTCACATTCAAATGTTTTCCATACATTTTGCGCATGTTTATAATTTTCATCGCTGATATTTGTTTTACTTAACTTGGAATAAAATAATGCTTGTGATGGTAATTTATTTTCTTCTAAACATTCCCAACAATTTATGTAATCATACGGAAAAATGCCTTTTCTTTTTAATAAATTAAATTTACTGCTAAGTGGGTAATGTTGTTGCAATAATTTACATTGTTCTGGTTCCATATATTCAACAAGTTTTTCTAATGAATTATTAAGAAATCTAAAATATATAAAATAAATATACATATAAGGTATAAATTATTTTAGCTAACTTACCTCAACGAATCTAAGAAGCGAAGTTCCATCCCATTAACCCACTTAGAAATTGAGACATATTTTTCTTCATTCGTGGGGATTAAATTAATTTTTTCTTCATCTATCCCAAGTTCTCGTATAAGTAGGTGGCTGTCATATCCACTTAAATTGTGGAAAAATATTGGGATGTAGTTGGGTACTTTATAATTCAGATTGCAAACGTTGTGGGCGGCTCCGCGATATTTACCTACAATTATTAAGTTATTATATTTTTTTAATATAAAAAATAATTACAAACTTACCAGATAAGTGGCAGTGGTCTCTAACTTTTTCTTCTGCATTATTAATTTTTTTCTGGCAAATATGACAAATTTCGGTGTTATAATATTCTTCCCAATTTTTATTAGTCATGACGATTTGTGCAATATTTTTGTAGAATGTTTGTACCATTTTAACTACACTCCTTAAACGATTCATAAACCATGCAGATGCTTCAGGGCCATGAAATGATTCATAAAATGATAAGGAAACATCATATGAACACACTAATTGGTATGCAACAGCACATGGAACGTGTTTTTGGTATGCATTTGTATAGAAATTAGTTGGATTTGGCTGGCAGGTATCAATAGGAAGAGTTAAACACTAAAAATCCGCATAAACCACAAATGGGTGGCGTTCTTTACGCATACAATTTTTAAATTTAAGCCATTTTTCATCTTCACTCGGCATATCAATTTTTACAGCATCAAAATAAGTACAATCATCCTCATGATGTTGTAAAAAAATTTCTGTTCCAAAACATTGTAAACACCGTTCACAAATAAATTTATATTTTTTTTCTTTTTGATAATTGCGATGATAAAAGTCGAGATAGCGATTTTATCCATGCATAATGAGATTTCTCCCCTTCTTTCCAATATAATAAGTTAAGATGTCGTTCAACTTTATTTTTGGTGAAATATAAGGGTCCAACAAGGTTATATATTTTTAATTTTAAATCATACTCCAACCCATATACATTTATAGACAAATTATTCTGTTTTTCGAATTTTGAAATATCTGCTGAAGGTGTGGGGAAATGTATGTTAGATAAATCAAAAATATCATCATAATTTTGGGGGTATTTTGAAGGGCGATATGAATTTTCGTCAGCCGGATACATAGCCGAAAGAAGTGACCAAATAAAGCATTTTTCGTCATTATTTCGCACATTTATAACCGCGTGTTTTACTTTTATATTTGGAGGAAGATCAATGTATGAAGAACCACCGCTGGAGGAAGATCAATGTATGAAGAACCTCCGCTGTTTGTTGAGTCAAACTTTGCAATATTTACCTAATAAAGTAATTTGTATTAAAATATTAATAAATAAAACAAAATATAACTTACTTGTAAATATAGAATTGCATTTAGCGCTTTACCGCTGTCCCTCTCTTGAAATTCTGATAGATGTATTAATATGGGCTCTTCTACATTTATTTTAAACCAGTTTATGAAGTCGTATGTAACAGTTATTGGCATCATTTTCGATTGATGACTAATGCGTATTAGATTTCCTTCTTCCCCCTTTTTTATTTTATATTCGCACACTAAAGTACAGTTCATTTTAATTGGTGATTTATATTCAAACATAAATTCACCCACTTTTTCTATTAAAATGAATACACATGCATTCAAAAATTTTGTGGGCTCCAAATAATTTTCACTATTGGAAATTTTCCAACAAAATATTCGTTTTTTAAAAGAAGAAGTAAGGTTTTCCCAAAGAACCATTTTAACACTGGATTATTGTATGAACAGCGCGAAACATTATAATGATTAGAAAAATGCGTTTGCCTTTATATAATACAAGCACTATTTATGAGTAATATTTGATTAAGGAAAAAATAGTATAGGGAAAAAATGAAAAAATAGTATATGGAAAAAATGCAAAAAATAGCATAAGGAAAAAATGTAAAAATTGTATAAGGAAAATATACCAAAAATATTTATTCTTTAGTCAACATTTATACTAAGCAAACGTGTATCAACATGTCTAATTTCATGCGAGAATACGTTCAAATTAACCTAATTAAATATTGTATTGAACAAGATTTTATTCGGGCAAACTACAGTGGTGTTTGTTTAGCAGGAAGTTTAATTTTCTTTGATGTAGCTGAAAAATATGAAATATTAACAAAAATATCTGTTGTACTAAGATTTACTCAAATGGACTCAGGGAAGGCAGGTGCGAAACGTGGTCGCTGCCATTGTTGTCGTGGCAATGATAACAAATTTGCAAACAGATGTGACACATGCAAAAGATTTGTGTGTAAAAGACATTCTAAAATCCTGGAAGTTAAGCAAATATCATGTCATTATTGCTCAAAGGATGACGATGGGGAACGAAGTTAAAGGTAAAAATTAATAACAAATTTAAAAATAATGTAACCTTAAGAATATTTTTTATATTTTCAGGTCATCATGCCTATGTGAAAATATATTTTTTTAAATTAGTTTAAAGAAAAATTCTTGTTTATTATAATTTTGTTTTGTGTAAAAATGCGTGAAATAAAATTAATTTACTTAAAATTTGTAATTATTTGTACGATGCCGGGTAAAAAAAAAAAAATTAAACTGGGTCACAAATGACCCACTTTTAGGAATCATAGATTGTAAATTATTTTAGGTTGGCGAAGGTTAAACGGCGGAATACTTGAATAACGTGTTCAGTTTTGGTAAGCTTAAAATCAATATTTTAAACCAGTCGAAAGAAATTTGTAGAAATTTCTCACCATACTATTTGCTATACCCACAAACTCATTTCGTATGTTCGGCAATCTTCACTGTATATTACCGTATCATACATGATGAGATTTATAAACTTTATTTTGAGTACTTTAATGACATTAGTAATATGCCTGTGTACTTATAATGGATTAATTATTATTTAGAATAAATCAAAAACAGTATACCCATCTGATTAGCAGCTGGTAGATGATTTAAACAATTTGATTAAATAATGATTCAAATCAAATGATTTTTTTAAATAATCATCGTTTCACATGAAAACAATTTTTATTAAAAATAAAGAGATTACCATGGAAAATAAACTGAAATATTTAACATAAATAAATCAATATTTAGAAACAAAATAAAAATACAAAATATTATTAGTTATAAGAATAATTATAAAGAAATACTAATGTTTCAGGTTTTTCTGTGCCAAGTCTATTTAATTTAACATAAATCAATATCTAGGATGAAAATGAAAATACAAAATTTAAAATACATATTATTTATTCTAAGAATAAAGAAAAATATGTATTAGTTTTGGAGTTTTTTCTGTATCAAGTCTATCTCCACTCTAGTGAAAAAATAAGCTTCACAGATTTTTTGCATAATTTATTTGGTTTATCAATTTTTTTATTGGATAAAATATTTGTATCAAAATAAAAAGAATAATAACAAAAACGACAAAAATTTACAAGTCCCTATGTAAATATCAGAGACAATACCAATAACACAAATATAACTTAATAATAAGTGACAAGGAGGTAATAATAAAAACAACAATATACTATAAAATTGCTTGAACACCATGTGACAATAAATAATAAAGACATAAAAAAGTCAAATAATATGCCATCTAACACGAACACTTTGAATTATAAAGAAGACACTACAAATCTTAATTCTTCTTGTTCTTATAAGCATTCTGCTACTTTATCGACTCAATTTAACATGTCAACAACGACAACACACGCCAAACAAAATGGTGCCGTGGATGTAAACAAACAAAATTCTAATACAGCAAAGGTAAAAACTACACCTATTAAAAGAAGAAAAAATATAACTGACGAGAAAGAAACGAACAAATCAATAAATTCTAATGAAAAACGCAAAAATATAACTGACGACAAAGAAACAAACAATCCAATAAACATTGCTAAACAAAAATTGCAATTTTAAGATTCTCGTCTTTCTAGAATCTAGCCATAAACATACGTTGTGTATTTAAAAATCAGTCTTTTTTAAGACTATCATCATTCTCTTTGTGTTTTTCTTTTTGTTGTTATTGGACAACATGCCAAAAGCTTTATCCCGGCAAAGTCAAGAACTTGTAGCTCATTTGATAAATTATTTTGAGAATGAGAAGAAGAATGGTGGACCCTTACTGCCTCTGAATTGTATTAATGAGGTAATGTTCATTCTGTTTAATTGTAACAGTCTCAAAACTAATTATAACCTATAATTTTTTTCGGCGTTTGGCAAATGCTTTACAACTAAATGTGTCTACAGTAAGCATAATATCTCCAAAGATCAAAAATTTCATTGTGTTACAATCACCGAAGAAAAAGAAGCCCAGACCAAGTCCTATTATTGAAGTAGACAGTTTTACTGAAGTTGCTATACGCAACGTTATTTATGAAATGTACCGAAACAGTAAGAAATTATATTTCTGACACATACGGAAAAAGAAATTTTAAGCTGATGGCAACGAGAAGTAACATTTTATGAAGAGGATATTTCTCCAATTTTAATTAATTTGGATGAAGACAGTGAGACGGATAGTGATATATGCTCCAGTGATTAAAACATTTAATTAATATGTCCACCTCTTCTTCGATCTTCTTCGCGGTCCAGTTTAGTCCGCCTGCGATTTTATCATTGATCTTCATACATAGTTTTGCTGTCTTCTTGTCACTAATCCGGGCTTAGGACTGACACCGATTTGAGTTGATTTTGGTTCTCTCCTTGTATACTGTTAATATTGTATATTAATAGTAGCTATTTTATATCTATATATGTATATATCATAATACTTATGTGTTTTTCTTTTTATTTTGTAATAAATTCAATTTATAATAAACTGTCTTTTTTTACCTGTATCCTAATAGAAAAAAATATATTGTCACAGCCGCGAGAATAGATATTTTTAAATTAGCTTTCTTACAAATTCAAATACCACTTAACAAACGTGTGTTCCTAATACTTGGGAAAACAAGATTTCCTCACACAGGATGCAGGATATCAAAATTGATAAAACAAGGAACTTAGAAATTATAATATATTTTCATTCATACCATAAACATAATCGCGCTCTTTCAAAACATGCAATCCTAATACAAAAATAACAAGGTCAATGAACAGAGAGATAAACTCCCCCACAATGTTGGAATCTCCGGTAGCGCGACTTACCGCAAATTCAGTTCCTTCTTACACATTAAGAATAAGAATATAAATCTTACTCTTACATAGTATACTGTCTTAATAACATAAACCACAGCTAGTTGGTCTTAGACTCCACCCACCTTTGATAAAAGGGCCTTATCATAACTTAAGGAAACCAAGACATTGTAACTCTTAACTTTGCTAATTTCTTAATAACTGCATCCGCTGTTTTATTGCTTTTTACACTCACACTCATACAACCGGAAGTGACGAATAATTAAAAGGAAGGCTAATCTAAAGTATTTCGACAACCCTTTTCGATTTATTAGAATTCATGCCAAGCATTATGACGCTTCACAAAACCTCAAGTTCCTGCCTACCTAGAAGGTTATCGAACCTACCTCATATTCCGCTTATCAGAATGACTCTTCATTTCACGAATGTGCGTAAGGGTCGTAGGTCGACTTACGCATACAATACCACAATGATATTTCGGACCGGATTAGTAAACTAAATTTGTAAATTGAATAGAAATCCTACGAAAGACAATGACGCGTATAAATGAAGAGTCATCCAGGAAGCTAAACCAACTTGCATCATTTTACCACATTATGATAATAATCCCCTATATATACCAAGGCTCGAGTCCAAAAAGGAATCAGTCTGTATCATTAGTGATCAGTAATTGTTAGTCTGACTCGATCAGCCTTATCAGTTTACCAGACCAATTTATCAGTGTTGTGCACCATGATGTTGTTCGCTGTACCAACCATGTTGTGGCTGACTTTGTAAGTACTGTTTTTATTAATTGTATCGCTATGACTCAATATATGATTGTCAATAAAAATGTATAACAGTGAAGATAAGTCTCCATACTTATTTCTCACCCCTCGTCTGAACCCATTTATCCCGGAATAAATACAAGTCCGACCAACCCGAATGTTTGAGATAGATAAATAAAGTCGAATATAGCCAACTAGATGCTATCAAAATTATTAACAACCCCCGGTCGTGACAATTGGTGGAGGCGCCGGTTCTTTTTAAATGGATATACTGACGAGGATACATATATTGACCCTCATTATGCTGAGCAATAGAGCATGAAACATCGCTACTCTTTAAGACCACGCAACAAACCTGCTTTAAATCTACACTTACATAATAGCATGCTTCGAACTCCACCCTCTAATAATACTAGCCTAACTCAAGCGTCAACCAGTCAAGAAGGAAATCAAACTCCCCTAACACCACCACCCTCTAGCCCTATAAATTTCGACGATAGTAACACGACAATTATGTCAAACGCCGGCGATATGGAAGCAGAACCAATTCGACCTAGATTCATAGAACCAAGTACTTTCGACCCTCAGAGAAACGACCCCGCTAAATTTTTAAGACTATTTGAACGCGCGGCAAAAGCGAATAGATGGGACGACGCAAACAAACTAAATTACTTTGACATGTATCTCGAGGGACGAGCTGACGTATGGTTTAGAACATATAATAATAGGAACGTAAACCTAACGTGGGCGGCAGCAGAACAAGAATTCAAAAATGAATTTTTCCCCATCGGATACGAACGAAGATTATGGGACGATTGGTGCACGCGGGTACAAAAACCTAACGAAGACCCACGGAGTTATTACTATACAATGCTAGACATACACGATGGATTAACTACCCCATTGACAGACGAACAAATCCGTGACACAATTGAACGAGGATTAGAACCCACATTACAAGAAAAAATCGCAGTAATCCGAACAAAAACATTAAAAGAACTAAAGGATGCAATTGATTTAATGTGTGATACAGAAGACCGCGTAAATAGAGTTAAGGAAATGAATCTAGGCGCAAAATATAATAACGACGATTTAGCCGCAATGGAACAACGATTATCCAATTTACTTTTGTCACAAACACGTCCAAACCCCCAATCACAACATTTTAACAACCAACGACCACAATACAACAAATACCCACAATTTAACAATAATACACGCTTTAACAACAATACACAATTCAGTAACAATCCAAGATTTAATACACAATTTAATAATAATACACAATTTAACAATAATACACGATTCAACAACAATGCACAGTTTAACAACAATGCACGATTCAATAACCCACGACCACAATTTCCACATAATACACAACCCATACGACCCCAACAAAACCGATACACACCAGGGACGTCCGACACAAGAAGAAATATGGGGGCACGAGTAACACAAAATCAAAATTTCGAACAAAGAAATACTCGTACACACGATGGAAGACCCATATGCTTTAATTGCAACCGACCAGGACATCATGCACGTATGTGCCCGGTTGTACAACGTACAGGCAACCCCGTCCAGGGAAACGCGAATCAACGGCGCTAGACAGGGTCCATAGTGCCGTTTTTCATGTTGACTCCGGGCCCAACGCAAAAATAGAAAATTTAAACAAACAACAACCCAATTTAAGAACACTAGCTATACGAGGTAGGTTGAATGAACAACCCGTGCGCATCATAGTCGATACAGGGGCCGTGTACAACGTGATGAGCGAAGGCCACGCTCAAAATCACGTGCCCTCATCGGTGGATATGCTCCGCTCCGCGGGCGGACATCTAATTCCGGTAATAGGGGATACTATGGCAAGTATAACTGTGGGCCCGTGGACTACAGAATTAGCCACTCTAGTAGTTCCTTACCTCCCTTGTGATCTTATTTTGGGTATACAATTCCTCACAAATCACAACGCCGTCATAGATTTCGCAAATAAAATTATTAGCCTAGAAATAGGCCCCGCAGAGATCCTCAGAGTAAAATTTGAGGAACCCGAACAGAAATCACAACCTACGCCACTGGAACGCACAGCGAGCGACCTTGCCGAATCAAACGGAAGTAACGAAACGATAAACGACACACTACCAGGCATAAATTGTTTACCGTCGCTACGCGACAGAAACAAGCTAACTTTAATGGAAGATATACAAATAAATGCGGGGGAAACAAAAAGAACAACCCTAAAAGAATGTGGACCACTAAATTCACATATGAACATTACTCCTAGGGAGGATTTATTAAATAAATATGGATTGGAAATTTTAGCGTTGTGGCCCTGTGATACAAACATGGGAAACTGGAATGTATATATTAAAAATATAAGTAAAACTAATCGCAAATTGCTTATTAACACCGCTTTAGCACATAATAATTATAGTTTTAAGGATTTAAACATATTAATATTAGAAGATAGCAATGTAAAAAACATAAATGAAGAAAAAAATGAGCACAACATCAACGAAGAATTAACAGAGGAACAACAAGAAGAAATAAGATGTTTAATTAAAGAATTTGAAGATATTCAAGCATGGAACTCTAAACAAATAGGGTTAACTGATTTAACAGAACACGAAATAAATACAGGGGATGCACCACCGATACGTTTAAAGCCGTACAGAGTATCACACAAAGAGAAAGATATTATCCAAGATCAGGTAAAAGAGATGCTCGAAGATAACATAATTCGACCGTCATATGGAGCCTGGGCTTCACCCGTGGTTCTTGTAAAGAAAAAAGACGACACCTGGCGTTTTTGTGTCGATTACAGAAAATTAAATGCAATCACCAAACAAGATGCGTACCCATTACCAGTCATCGAGGACATTTTAAGCTATTTAGGAAAAGCTAAATACTTTTCAAGCCTAGATTTATACAGCGGATATTGGCAGGTACCAGTAAAAGAAACAGATAAAATCAAAACTGCATTCATTACCCCTGACGGACACTACGAGTTCAATGTACTTCCGTTTGGCCTATGCTCTGCACCGGCCACTTTTCAAAATTTAGCCGATAAAGTATTTAAAGATATTAAGTGGAAAGAAGTATTGATATACTTAGACGACGTTATAGTATTTAGCGAAACATTTGAAGAACATTTAATCAGATTACGACATGTGTTTCAAAGACTACGGGATGCAAAATTAACACTAAAACCAACTAAATGCTATTATCTGCAAACTGCAATTGACTTACTAGGATTTCACGTAACCGCGGACGGTATTTCACCCGACAGTAAAAAACTACACGCAATCAAGGAATTCCCTTTACCTAGAAAAATAAAGGAAATGCAAAGCTTCTTGGGATTATGTAATTATTATAGAAAATTTATTAAAGATTTTTCCAAAATTGCTCGACCGCTTTATAACTTAAGCAGAAAGGACGTGAAATTCGAATTAAAATCAAAAGAATTACAAGCAATAAATACATTAAAAGAAAAATTAACATCGGCACCAGTATTAGTACATTTTACACCCACAGCGGAAATTGAAATGCGAGTAGACGCATGTAATGCAGGACTTGGCGGAGTCTTGCTACAATATGTAAATAACGAATGGCACCCTGTAGCATATATATCACGACGATTAACAGCAGCAGAAGTTAATTACTCCATCACTGAAAAAGAATGCCTAGCATTCGTATACGCCTTATCACAATTTAGATCATATATTTGGGGAAGAAAATTTAGAGTCGCGACAGACCACCACGCACTATGTTGGTTAAAATCAATTCGAGATCCAGCTGGCAGATTAGCCAGATGGAGTATCAAAATTCAAGATTTTCAATATGAAATTTTTCACAAAAGTGGAAAAGCACATATAGATGCTGATTGTTTATCACGATATCCTATATCCCCACCTGATATCCTAATTTAAACCCACACCCATCCCGTCAGGCAAATCCTTATAGCTTACACAGTCAACCCCTAAATACACCCCTCATCCTCACACCATAGCCATTAATTAAAAGTTACAGATTAATCAGCTTCACAACGGGAGATGTGGATGTCCCAGTTCGCATCAGTCCCGGAGCATTCTGGAAAGAACTCCCCGAGACTATTGCATACGAGGCAACAATCCCACTAACATACGAAGCCGATTGGATTGAAAGATTTTCAACTGACGAATCCACACTTAATAATGTACGAACGCAGTGCGACAAAAACACTAATAACTGCGCCATCAGCACACACATCAATGACCTCAGCGATATATACGACGAAATATTTAAGAAAATAGACGCCTCGCTAGACCCGACATATTTCCTAGAACTGGAAAATCTAGACGCCCGCGCATTGGAACAAAAACTTTCACAATCAAGGGCACCACGCGGTCCAAAAACCACGCCGTCGCCCAGTTATGAAATTTTCCCATCATCAAATACAACACTAGTCAGAGCAGAGAGAGCACTCGACTTCATCGGCGACGCATTCAACTGGTGCTGTGGAGTGATGACTGAATCCAAAATCAAAAATTTTGTATTAAATCATAAGGAACTAACCAAAAAAGTAGAAGCACTACAAACAGGCATGCATGAGAATTATAAACATTTAACATTAATTACAAACAACTTCCAAGATTATGATAAACAAATGTCAAGCGCTTTTGAAAAAGTTAAAACAAGATTACAAAACTTGCTCAACGACGACTATTTAGCCAAAAATGAAATCACTGACGTAAAATTAGCACTACATATGTTGTCCATGGATACCTTAAAATCAATAAAAAGGTCAGTAGATGCCATGAGATTAATGAGGCAAAACGAAATTATAAGTGCCTGCAAGGACCACCACATACCAACAATATTATTAACACCCGCAATACTAGCCAGCGATTTAGATAAACTAGAAATTAAACTCAAAGATTATAATTTACAATTAGCAATACCTCGATCTCAACTCTCGCAATATTACAAATTACCAATCGCAGAATGTGGAGTCGGGGACGATAAAATAATAATACACATCAAAGTACCAGTGACGCAATACGACCACTCATGGAAGTTAGTAGAGTTATTAACCACCCCCTTCGCTTGGCATAACGATACCTGCGTCATCGTACATGATACAATGTACCTAGCAGTTAGTAATGGACACATGAGACCAATCTCCGGAGCTGGATTACACCAGTGCAGACCTTATCAAGATCGGCTCTGCTACCTACCACGGTTTTCTTCCGATGCGGTGTACGGACCACAATGTGCTTTCAAAATGTACCGAGGAGCCACAATCGATGAAATTACCAAACACTGCTCTTTCCGGTGTTATCGGTCAATTCAGACGGTAATTTCCGAAATTAGACCAGATACATACGTCATCACACATCCTAAACCAGGAACAAAAATCCACTGTCCAAACCGCATCATAGAGATAGCAGATGAGCATATAAGACAGCCTGGAGCTCTACAAGTTCAGTTACCCTGCAACTGTGCCCTGTACGAGAACAAATCAAGAACAATACCACCGCGAGTGCCGTGCGGAGAAGACAGCAGAGACCTACAAGTAATCCACGTACTCCCAGCCACATGGTCAACACTGAAATCATTTAAAATCAACCCCTTAGAACCAGCTACACACCCGGAATACAACAACATATCCGAATGCCTTAACCACAACTGGACGTTCAACGTACCACATCTCAACCTTTCAACAATCAGCGGTACAACAATACCAAATTATCTACGGGAGGCACTTACACCACCAGTAGTACTCAGTGAAGACTATTATTCACCTCATAGAGACCTACTACTCTATGTGTGGAACATCATTTTATCCATATTGCTAATGAAATTATTATATAATCATCGAGTAGCAGCAGCAGCAGCCTGCATGCAACCAGCATATGCCCAGCAGATCCAAAACGAAACATTGATCGCACAAATAATAAATGTATTAACACTGATACTGGTAATATTAGTGTTAATACTCGTGGTAATTATACTGGCAGTTTACATATACAACAGATACAAGCAACAAAGAGCACCCAGGCTAGAAAATATTGAACTAAGTCATGTCCTACACGGCACCATAACGCTACCATCCGGCGAAAAAATCGCGCTCAGCGACATACCAACCACGTCATCCGGCAGAACAGGAACCCTCACACTACCAGACGGCAAAAAAGTAGCCGTATCCGTTTCCGAAGGCGAAGGAGCAACCGTCCAAACAACCACTGATTCCGAGCCATCCCCTGTCATGGAACAACACCCGAAAAGAAAAAGAGGCTTCACCAGAATGTAAGCAAACCGACCCCCAAGGTCAGCAAAGCAGATAAGTAAAAATACATGTTAAATAACACAAAGGTGCAGAATTTTTTTTTAAATTACGTAAATAACGAATAATATTAAATGTTGCATGTCTACAAAAAAATAAAAATATATATATATATATAGATATATATAAGTGTAACTAATAAATGAGTGTGTCCTAAGTGTGATTGGCTGAATATGACAAACTGCAGTAAAGTCATATTTCCGAGCTAAATGATCACACTTAAGTAGGTTAAAAGTAACGTTACTTGGAAGTAAATTGAATTGAAAGATATAAATGTTGATATATGAAACGTATTGAATTATAAATATATGAATTACTTGAATTGAAAGATATAAATATTGATATATGAAACGTATTGAATTATAAATATATGAATTACTTGAATTGAAGGTTATAAAGGATATTGAATTAAAAGATAGATAATTTACTTGGAATTAAAGAATATAGAATTGGGAATAATACATATTGGGTATAGGAAGTTTTATTAAATAAATCGGAAGTTATGATTAAAGTTGATATTGAATAGTAAAGTATTGAAGAAAGTATTAGGAATTACAGGGTGTGGACACCACTCGGTAATTCAACAAAAAGTAAATAATTAAAAGTCATTTAATAATTAATGTTGCTGTAAACATTAAAAACACAAGTGAAGTGTAAAAACAATTATATTCGCTAGTAGTGTGTACTACACTAAAACTTTAAGCTCATTAATAAATCAGTGTCATTGCTATCAGAAATAATAATAAAAATAATAAGTGTAACTGGTGAAGGACTTAACACACCATAACATAATACACATGGTAAAGGACATAACCCACAATAAATAACCACAAATAACTTTAAGAAAAAAAAATAATAATACCGTAATATATAAAATGGAATGTATAATTATATATGTCATACTACTCATACAGGCTGTAAACGGAGTCGTCGAAGTGAATACAGGAGCGTATTTCCAAGACCTACCAGAGGCCATAGCATACGAAACATCCGTACCAATAATTTATAAGGTCCCATTTTTTCAATCAGAATTAAGGGAAGCATTAGTTACGTGTTGCGAAAATTACTACTCCATCCAAAATTGTGAAAGGTCGTTTACTATAATAAACGGGATCAAAACACAAATAATGGGACCAAGTCTAGCGAATGACGGTAACTCAGTAGGATGGGATTTCCAGATTGCATCTAGGAATCATGTACAAAGAATGTTTTCCACTATGGACGAAATTAATTCATTTCTAAGGAAAATTAATGATTACCCATTTCAACTCGAAATCAAAACACTACCAATTTCAACGAAATTCGTATGTAACGCCACTAATTTCGACTTTTATACAAAATTATATTTACAAATTGTAAACCTCATTAGCGCTTGTCACTCGCGACATCTCACACCAGATACATTACCCATGGACATACTGGAAGACGACCTGAAAAAATTCAGTGATTCTATGAAAACACATGGATACAGGCTGGCAATAAAAGAAACAGGAAAATATTACGGACTACCACTAACGGATTGTATAATAACTCCAAACACTGTAATTATGGGTTTGCACATACCAATTGTTAAACAGGAAGTCAAATCAATTAATCTACGCAGACTAATTCCTGCACCGTTCGCATGGAGGAATCTTACTTGCGCCTTGGAGGCAGATCATGTTGACCTGGCCATCGTTAAATACGAAAACTCAAGGCACATAGACGTCTTATCGCCACAGTGTGACCCACACAGGGATAGACTCTGTGCTTTAAGTAAGTCCTACCACGCTACCATTATAACAGCTACTTGTGCATCCCTAGTAGTCACAGGAGCATCCACCGAAGAGTTCACAAAATATTGTCCAATGTCCTGCAAACCAGCCGACACTAACACCCGTATTATCACACCGCTAAATCAAAACACATACATAATCACTCATGCAAAAAACATAACAAACACTGAATGCGATACACTAAAAAACACAAAATTCGAACCAAATTTTGGAGCACTCTTTGTACAAATACCATGCAATTGTTCAGTAACAATTGATGACAAAGCCAAAATTACACCATCTTTCCCATGCATTGCTAGTAATCTTACATTTGAAGTAAAACAAATTATTCCCGCCGCATGGACCACCGTCAAAACACTTGAGTTGCCACCATACGACAATAAAAGGTACCCAATATTTAGAAATCTGAAAGAATGCCTCGACATAGAAACAATTAAGGAACCGCAAAGTAAGGTATTCGAAACAACCCTCCTGTACGCACCATGGCCCGTAATAGGTATGATTATTCTCATTTATTTTTGTAAAAATATTAAATGTATTAGAAATAAGTATAAAACATATACAAGCTGGTCTGCCCAAAAAGTATTTAGAAGACCACTTCCGTCAACACCCTCCGAGGCTGACACCAGGACCACGGCTGTGACAACACCGACGCCAACCTATCGGTACCCACAACCACTACCCAGGCCTCATCCAGGGCCACCGTCAACATGCGAGTCACCCACACCGGACAATACATATCTCCAACCAATCCACCAACCCGCCTACGACGAAGTTCGGGAACCACGTACATACTTCGCGCCGACAGCAGCCACCCAGCCGGTCCAATCAGCCAACAACCCCAGCTATGTTATAATGTCCCCTGCATACATGTAAGTGGTCGAATGATGCAGATAAGCACGAATACCCACGCAACACCCATGTCAGGGGCGACATGAACTTGAGGGGGGGGAAGTGTCACAGCCGCGAGAATAGATATTTTTAAATTAGCTTTCTTACAAATTCAAATACCACTTAACAAACGTGTGTTCCTAATACTTGGGAAAACAAGATTTCCTCACACAGGATGCAGGATATCAAAATTGATAAAACAAGGAACTTAGAAATTATAATATATTTTCATTCATACCATAAACATAATCGCGCTCTTTCAAAACATGCAATCCTAATACAAAAATAACAAGGTCAATGAACAGAGAGATAAACTCCCCCACAATGTTGGAATCTCCGGTAGCGCGACTTACCGCAAATTCAGTTCCTTCTTACACATTAAGAATAAGAATATAAATCTTACTCTTACATAGTATACTGTCTTAATAACATAAACCACAGCTAGTTGGTCTTAGACTCCACCCACCTTTGATAAAAGGGCCTTATCATAACTTAAGGAAACCAAGACATTGTAACTCTTAACTTTGCTAATTTCTTAATAACTGCATCCGCTGTTTTATTGCTTTTTACACTCACACTCATACAACCGGAAGTGACGAATAATTAAAAGGAAGGCTAATCTAAAGTATTTCGACAACCCTTTTCGATTTATTAGAATTCATGCCAAGCATTATGACGCTTCACAAAACCTCAAGTTCCTGCCTACCTAGAAGGTTATCGAACCTACCTCATATTCCGCTTATCAGAATGACTCTTCATTTCACGAATGTGCGTAAGGGTCGTAGGTCGACTTACGCATACAATACCACAATGATATTTCGGACCGGATTAGTAAACTAAATTTGTAAATTGAATAGAAATCCTACGAAAGACAATGACGCGTATAAATGAAGAGTCATCCAGGAAGCTAAACCAACTTGCATCATTTTACCACATTATGATAATAATCCCCTATATATACCAAGGCTCGAGTCCAAAAAGGAATCAGTCTGTATCATTAGTGATCAGTAATTGTTAGTCTGACTCGATCAGCCTTATCAGTTTACCAGACCAATTTATCAGTGTTGTGCACCATGATGTTGTTCGCTGTACCAACCATGTTGTGGCTGACTTTGTAAGTACTGTTTTTATTAATTGTATCGCTATGACTCAATATATGATTGTCAATAAAAATGTATAACAGTGAAGATAAGTCTCCATACTTATTTCTCACCCCTCGTCTGAACCCATTTATCCCGGAATAAATACAAGTCCGACCAACCCGAATGTTTGAGATAGATAAATAAAGTCGAATATAGCCAACTAGATGCTATCAAAATTATTAACAACCCCCGGTCGTGACAATATTTTGTGACGATTATGATTTAATATATTGAAAGATTACTTATTAGTAATTTAGAAAATATTTCAATTTTGTTACTTTAAATTTCAATAAAAATACGTTAAAGTTGTGATCATTTAAGATTATTAGATATTAGTCCCAAAAATTAATTTTTTTCTTAACTGAGTAAATAATAAACTTTTCAGTGCAAAATTTTAATCGTGCAGGCAGGTACTTTTTAAATCAAATATTATTATAAATCTTGATTCAATCTTGAAAGTTTAATATCAATTGTAAACTTTCAAATATCGATTTTTAGTCGAAGAGATGAGATGCAATTCTGGTCTTTATAAGATTTAAAATTAAATCTATATGGCACATATTTTAAGGTAATTTCAAATGAAACACAACAAAAAAAATGTATTAATTATAATAGAATTTAAATATACTTTATAAATATTTAGTATTTCAAATAATGAAGATGTATGCAGTCAACCCGCAAATCATCTTCTAATCCGTTTGACATGCCAATGTAAACGCAGCAATACATGACGTCTTTATTTTTAGTGATATTTCAGTTATGACGTGAATCGTCCGCTTGGCTGGATAGGGTATACAAGACTTATTTATTCTTATCGATACAGGATCGTCTCAAAATTTCATTAACAAAAATTACGTGTATAGAAATAGAGAAAAATTTAATTTTTTTAAAGAATCATTCAAAATCCGAACAATGAACGGAGAGTCGGAAGGTTCAGAATACACTTTTATTAAATATGAAACAAAACATATTAAATGCTACTTGTATAATTTTCATAAATCATTTCATATTTTATTAGGTTTCAACGCGTTAAAATTATTGCAAGCTCAAATTAATATTAAAAAGGAAGATATAAAACTATTAAACAATAAACCTAAATTTAATTATTTTAACGAAGAATCGAAACCCGTTTTTAATGCAGAAATATTAAAAACTTTAAATAACGAACATTTAAACGAAAATGAATTAAACAAATTGATAAAACTTTTAAATCAATATAAAGACCTAACAATTACAGATAACGAAAAACTTACATTCACATCTAAAATAAAACACAAAATAGTAACGACCGATGATATCCCGATATATACAAAAAACTATAAATTCCCCGAAATTTATAAAACACAAGTAGATACAGAAATTGATAAATTATTAAACGATGGAATCATACAACCCAGTTATTCACCATGGAATGGTCCTATTTGGGTGTTCGAAAAAGAAAACAAGACGTTTCCGGTATAAAGAAAATTCGCGTAGTAAATGACTTCAGAAAATTAAATGAAAAAACAGTGGACGACCGATTCCCGATACCCGATATAACGAATATTTTAAGCAAACTCGGAACATCAAATTATTTCACGACCCTAGACCTCACTAGCGGGTTCCATCAAATAGAAATGGACCCTAAAGACACGGAGAAAACAGCGTTCTCTACAGAAAAAGGACATTTCGAATATAAACGTATGCCTTTTGGGTTAAAAAACGCCCCTGCGACGTTCCAAAGGCTAATGAACCATATCTTTAAGGATTTAATTATAAAGTATGCTTTGTCTATCTTGACGACATAATTATTCTCGGTACCTCCCTCGAAGAACACATACAAAATATAAAAGCTGTATTTGATAAATTGCGAGAGGCCAATTTAAAAATCCAATTACACATATGTGAATTTTTGCGGAAAGAGGTAGCCTATTTAGGGCATATAATAACAACTGATGGCATCAGCTCTAACCCCGAAAAAATAAAAACTATTCAAAATTTTCCCTTGCCGAAAACCAGCACAGAGATAAAATCATTTTTGGGTTTGTTAGGCTATTATAGGCGATTCATTCAGGATTTTTCAAAAATAACAAAGCCTTTAAACTGTTTGAAGAAAAATTCCAAAATTAATTATGAAACTAAAGAATATCAGCAATGTTTTGAAAAATGTAAATCATTATTAACTAATGGCCCAATTCTTCAACATCCAAATTTTAATCACGAATTTATACTAACTACTGACGCTAGCAACTACGCCCTTGGTGCCGCGTTGTCACAAAAAATAAACGGAAAAGATTTCCCCGTTGCATACGCTTCTCGGACTTTAAATAATCATGAACAAAATTATTCCACGATTGAAAAGAAATTATTGGCTATAGTTTGGGCTACGAAAAATTTCAGAACTTATTTATACGACTGAAGATTCAAAATTATAACTGACCATAGACCCCTGATTTGGATAAATTCACTCAAGGAACTTAACCAAAAATTAATCCGTTGGAAGATAAAATTAAAGGAATACGATTTTTATATAGAATATAAACAGAGAAAACAAAATTATGTTGCTGATGCACTTTCTAGAATAAGATCTAATTTTGAAATAATTTACAAAAATGAAAATATTTTCGAAAACGAATTACATTTGATACATTGCATTTCAAAAGACTTCTGTATGGGAAAAGGTTTTGCTGAGCAAGCGAATAAATTATATAATACAAAACAAATGCAGGATAAAATCAAAATTATCGATAATAAACTAGCTATTCAAAATAATAAAGATCAAATTATAATTCATTTATTAACAAAAAAATAAATATTCTGATAAACCGTCCTTAACAAATATAAAATCATGTGTAGATAAATTATTACAATATTTGATTCAAAACGATATCTATGAAATTAAAATGCCAAAAATTTGTTCCGGACATGACAACAAAAATTGGTTAGCAATTGAAAACTTAATAAAAGAGGTATTTCAAGATTCACCTATTAAAATTAATATTAACGAAATAGTTAACACTCAAGAAGTGAGGAATAATGAAAATGATAACGAATGCGATAACCAGTAACTGCGAGTTGAATGCTCAGAGACGGATTCAGTTACGATTCATTCAGATGACGAAAGCCCAGTCAATGGTCTTACTTATCTAGATGGCCCTGTAAATTACAGAAATAGCCAAATTATTGTAAAAGAATCAGATAGAAATTCGGTAAATGTAGAAAAATTATTTGACACAAAACAACGAATATATTTTTATTTAAATAAAATTAATTCCATGCAAACTATTCTTAAATTTATAAAAGATTATTGCCAACCACATATAAACTATCATTGCCTAATTACTAAAAAATTTAAATTAAATTTCAATGCGGTCCTACAAACTTATTTTAAAGCTGGATATCATAAATTTATACAATGTAAAAATTTACTGGTTGATGTTCAAGACACGAATGAGCAAATTATGCTAATACGAAATTACCATGAAGGTAAATCAATTCAGAAAGGGATTTCAGAGACTCATGCCAAATTAAAATTACACTATTACTTCCCTAACATGGCAAAAGAAATTCAAATTTTTATAAATAAATGAGAAACATGACTAATGACTACATACGAAACAAGGCCGATTCATATACCTAATATTTTAACCACCACAGCAGATAAACCATTACAAATAATTCATTTAGATATTTTGTCTTTAAAAAAACAGAAGTTTTAGACAATTATTGACAGCTTTTCAAAATTTGCCCAAGCCTACAAAGTTAAAGACCAAAATTCAGTCACTATCACATCGAAATTAATAAAATTCTTCTCTCATTTTGGCTTACCCGAAAAAATAATAACCGATAAAGGTACAAAATTTAATAATTTATTTATTTATTTATTAAACACACTACCCAAACAGGAAAACCTAACATGTAGGGTAGGAAACAATTAAATATATTATAAGCACAAAATATAACATTTGATAATTTTACAATATTCAAGCTGCATGCACAATAATAAATTAAAATTAAATATAATTTTTAATAATAATTTGACAGAATTTGTTGTACGAACTCGAACAAAGGTCTACATTACAATTAATTTTATTAAACAGGTTACACATATAATTAATTGGAGATTGCAGAAATACATTAGTGTGAGCTGTAGGAAGGTAGAAGGTATTTGATAATCTTGTGCGAATACAGGGAGCAGAAAAGTTTAATAAGGAGAGACAGTTAGGATCGTCTATACCGTAATGACACAATTTGTACAGATAAAGATCAGCATTTATTTGGCGTCTGACAGAGAGTGACTGAAGTTGAAAGATATTAAGTAGTAGCTCATAGCTGACACGTTTATCGGGATAAGTTCCAATTATTTTGTAGTAAACATATTTCAAGAATTTTTTTGTACGGATTCTATTATTTTACTATTAACTTCGTAGATTGGATTCCATACCAGAGCACAGTATTCAAGTTTAGATCTGACAAGAGAGTAATAAAGCGTAAATAATACCTGAATATTATGAAAGTTCCGTGTGTTACGAATAACAAATCCCAGTGTTTTGAGAGCAGATGAAGCAACTAATTGAATATGTTCTGTAGAAGTAAGTCGTGAATCAAAAATTACTCCAAGATCGCGTATTGAACAACATCTAATTAACTGGATATTGGAGATTTTGTAATTGTATGTTAAGTTCAAGTTTATTAATTAGGCACCAGTTATTTATTTATTTATTTATTTATTTCACTTTAAACTTTACAGACAGCAGTCCAAAATCAGGTAAAGATAATAACAATGCCTTAAAAATTAGCAAAAACATGAACATGTGTAAAAGAAAAATGAAAATATGTATATGGATATGATTTAAAGTTCATGATAACATACATTCCGCAAATTGGTGATGGAACAATTAAATATATCACAAACTTGGCTAATTTTATTGTAATTAGAACACATAATGTGAACTGGAGACTTTTGTAATAGACTAGTATTAGCTTTAGGTTTGTAAAATGTACTAACTTTACGAGATGAAATACGAGGTACCGAAAAATTGAGTTTACCAACTAAGTAACTACAGTCAACTTCGTAATATATAAGTTTATATAAAAAAGATAGGCTTTGTTCAGAACGTCTGGTTTCCAGAGAATAGAATTCAAAAGTATTAAGTAATTCTTGATGATTACATCCTCTGGCAGGATAAATGTTATAGGTTTTGAACCACATGTACTTTAAAAATTTTCGCTGTACCTTTTCAATTGCTAATTTCGAACTATCAGAACGCGGATACCAAACTAAAGAACAGTATTCTAAACTAGATCTCACAAGCGTGATAAAGAGGGATTTCAAAGAAACTATGCTTTTAAATGATTTGGTGCTACGTATAATAAAACCAACTGTTCTATTCGCTTTATTCACCGCATTGATTACATGGTATTCAAATGATAATTTTGGATCAAAAGTAACACCTAAGTCTTTCACAATACTTGGGCGGTTCAAATGCTCATTGTTTAGAGTATAGTTGTGCTGTATAAATTGACGTTTGCGTGTATACGTCATAACTTCACACTTTTTTATATTTAAGTGTAATTTATTAACACAACACCAGTCATGTAGTTTATTTAAATTTGACTGAAGTTGTGAACAATCTTCAGGAGATTTAATTGATTGGAACAATTTCACATCATCAGCAAACATAAGCATATTACTGTTTTTTATAACATCTGGAAGATCGTTAATAAATAAAACAAATATTAATGGCCCAAGAACCGATTCTTGCGGGACTCCTGACTTTGCCATGAATGAGTCTGAATAAAATGCATTAAATGCTACACGTTGAGGTCTACAATTCAAATATGATATAAAAAAAATTTAACAATTTTTCATTAAATCCAAAATTCTGCAGCTTTTGAATTAAAATATTATGATCGATGCGATCAAATGCCTTGGAAAAGTCAGTGTAGACTACATCAACTTGACCGTGATTGTCTAAAATTTCAGACGTATACTGACAAAAGGAATTCAAATTTGTAAGGGTTGATCTTTTTGCCATAAACCCATGTTGCAGCGGTGAAATAAAACTTCTAATTTGGGGTAATATGTTATTGTACAATGCAATTTCAAAAACTTTTGCAAAGTTCGACAGGAGGGCAACTGGTCTATAATTTTGTATATCAGAATCATCGCCAGATTTTAAAACAGGACATATCTTAGTTTCTTTCCATATCTCTGGAAAGGAACTTAATTTTAAACAAAGATTGGAAAATTTTAATAGTGGGCATATTAATATGTTTGAGCAATCCTTTATTAAGAAGGATGCAATTTGATCTATACCAGATGATAACTTGTTGTTTAATGATTTTATGGCGAGACTTCTGTAAAATATGACTGTATTATGAAAGAGATCAAGATCACGTTGCAATTTTACTCAGTCGTTATCATCAGATATAGCCTGAAATATTTTTAAATCATCTGCAAATAATAAAATATTACTACTGAAGATTGATGATATATCATTGATGAAAAGCAGAAACAGGACGGGCCCGAGGTTGGACCCTTGTGGAACTCCCGAAGATACATTGAAACAAAAAGAGTTTTGACCAAGAAATGAACGAAAAAAGAACGATTGGTAAGGTATGAAGAAAGCAAGGAAATTAGTGGTTTTGAAAAATAATATGATTCTAACTTCTGAAGTAGGATATTGTGATCAATACGATCGAAAGCTTTGGAGAAGTCCGTATAAATTGTGTCGACTTGAACGTTTTTGTCTAAGAATGAGAAAACATAATGTGTAAAATAATAGATTAGTTGCAGTTGATCTTTTTGACATGAAGCCATGTTGACTAGGTGATATAAATTCTTTAATTTGCATATACAGGGTGGAAACGAACTTAATGTCATAAATTTAAGGGTGAGTAGTATGACATGTGTAGATTACGAAACTGAAAGAATTTTTTTAAAATTCGAAAAACGAAAATTCGACTTTTCTTATTGAAACTTTTTTTTACTGCTGTTGTAATTCATATTTCATTAAAAATATGGTTATCAAAAATACATTCAAAATAAGTTGTATAAGATATTATTCTTAATAATTAAATTAAATATCATTTTTAACGAAAATAATTGTTTAATATATAAAATAATGCAAATGCGTTCCCAGTGGTACAGTGGTACCAAAAGTGTTTGTTTCATGAAAACTACCCTTAAATATGCGAATTTTTAAAAAATTCTTTCTGTTTCGTAATTTACACATGTCATACTACTCACCCTTAAATTTATGACATTAAGTTCGTTTCCACCCTGTATATGTTTTTATATAAAATACTTTCGAAAATTTTGCTAACATTAGAAACAATTGGTATAGGGCGATAATTTTTTATATTAGACTTATCACCAGATTTGTGAATCGGCGTCACAAAAACACACTTCCAAATATCGAGAAAGGAATTTGTATCAATAGATAGATTGAAAATATAAAAAAGGCAAGGGACAATGGATACGCACAGTCTTTAATTATCATGTTTGGCAAAAGATCTGGACCTCAAGAAAGATTATTTTTAAGTTTTTTAATAAATGATTCAATTTTGTCAAGAGTTAATCTGCTCTGATTAACAGATGTAGACGATATATTCGGGATTTGAATAGGAGGGTTGCAGGTGATTGGAGCATAGACACTATGGAAATGGGTTGCAAATGTTTCTGCAATGTCTTTTGGTTTGTTAAGTGTTACATTATTAAAATTCATGGAAGAAGGAAAAGTAGACGTTTTTCTCTTAGAGTTGACAATTCCAGAAGAATTTTGGATTATTTAAAATAGAATTTTGACAATTGTTGATATAATTATTATAAGACTGTTTTATATCAGTTTTTTGGAACGAATTTGACTGTACTTTAAATAGTAGGCAGGAATGGAAGTGTATTTTTTATACATTTTATAAAAATGAGCCTTTTTCTTAAGATCAGATCTTATTTGAGATGTAAACCATGGCGGAGAGTTGATTACTTGCTTAGATTTAATAGGAATACATTCATCAAATATAGAATAGATTATAGAGTAAAAGAACTCACAGGCATGGTTTACATCAGAAAAATCTTTAAGTACATTCCAATCATATTCAGAAATTAAAGTATATAATTTTTCAAAATTAGCTTTTTTAAAATAATAAACTGTTAACAGAGTTTCTACTCAATAGAAATGTAAAACTGCACATCACTAGTAACAATAATCCAAAGGCAAACGGAAATATAGAAAGATTTCATAGTAGTTTAATCGAAACGATTCGCATCTTAAATAATGAACAACATTTTAAATCTTTACCTATGAAAGAGAAAGTAATTTATAGTTTAATCGCAAACAATAGTATACATTCTACTACAAAAAATTCACCCTTTCAAATACTATTAGGACACATGAATAACAATCAGATCGTTCAGCCGGAAGAAATAGTGACGGAAGAATATAATATCAAACACTCACGCATAATGAACGAATTATTTAAACAAGTTAAACAACATATTATCACAAAAAAAGGAAAAATACAGTGAACCTGCTAATGTAAACGTGGATATTCCCCAAACTGTTTATATTAAACAACATAAGAGAAATAGCGGCAAAGTAGAGAAAGCTAAATATAAGAAACATACATTAAAGAAGGTGATCCCGGAACGCGGACAGATACTAACAGCAAAAGAAATAAAAACCAAAATAGATTAACTAAAGAGACATCGTATAATTTCAGATATCTTAATATCGAAGGCTCAAGGGGAGAGCACTTCCTCAACGCAACCGAAAATGCCGGAATTACCATATTTAACTTAGGTAACGCTTATATTATTAATAATTATAATTATATTTACGTTAATGTACCTTTTAATAATATTTATAATAATTATAATAACTTAATTTCCTACAAATTGACTTGCATAATCAAATGACTAATCTGACAGCGAAATATTTTGAGAATGATAATACCCTGCTAGAAAATGCGATTAATAATGTAACGTTTTTATTTATATGGGTGAAGTGTAAAACATAGACAAATATTATTAACGAAAAGAATACGTTTATTAAACGATAATTAAATAAGGATTAAATATTAAAAGATAATAAAAACAACTAACACTATGATTAAATAATTATAAACACTAAGAATGCTTAAACACTACGATTATTTATCTATACAATATTTATATCACACAACTTATTTATATAACTACATTTATTTATGTCAACAACTGTTAAACTGTTTATTTATATCACGGAGTTCATATCTGGTTGCTGGTATATATGAGACTGTCTCCCGCTGTTCTCCCGACGGTATTTATACAGCCCCTATCATTCTAGAACTCTTCTAAAGTGACAATGACCCGTATACAAAGGAATGAGGTCACGGCGCAATTAACCTGTCTCAGCGCGTCGGGGATTGTATTATCGCTCTGGTACGTTCTTTCGAAGGGATTACGTCATTGTTCGCGAACATGCTATCAGTAGCGGCGCATGCATACTTTTCTCTCAGGGGCGCACGTCACACTGCCCCCTCCTTAAGACTGTTTCATCCCGGAACAGTTCTTGATGACGAAATCTACATGTATCACCCTTGGTACACTTGGAAGTCTTGAAGAAGTGACAGTCGATGGTCCGCTGGAATTCTTCTTTCTGTTCGTTAGGGTTAAAACTGCAGACGAGAATTTCAATACCGGTATAGCGGAAGAGGATCTCTAACATGTTCTTAACAACCCTCCAATCCAAACCATCTAGTCCACAGCCTAACTTCGGTACTGCCATCTTCAAAATGTCATTCTCTAGCAGATGATCCTTCAAGTCACACAGCGAACTCCATAGATTGCGATATGACGGCTTTTGGTACGAGCGTGGTTTTGTGACTAGGTAGTAGATATACCGCTGCTGTTCTGTATTGTTATCCCTCAGTCGTAGCGTCTTCCCGACGGATGGACCTTGGTTGGCCAGTTCTTGTAGTCGTCCAAATTTTGTCTTAAAGACTGACGCTATGCCGCGTGACATCTTTATGTCTTCCGATACGCAGTGGCCGAGGGAATAATCTGAGGACACGGTGAACAGATCTCTATATTCTTCTGTCGTCACGCCATACCGTGCCTTGTGACCAAAGGAATACTGTTCCATGAAGTCTTCAAAAGTTGGTTCCTGAGCTATGATCCGACGAACCGTTGTTCCATGATGGTCTTCATTGTTGTCACCAGCGAATGGGGCTAGCCGATTGAAGTGTACTACTCTCGGCTTCCCTGTTGGTGTTTTTCTAATCCTGTATATCACGTCGTTTATTCGCTTAACGACCTCATATGGACCTTCCCAATTTCTTTGTAGCTTTGGTGATAAACCTCGGCGATTTGAGGATTGTAAAGCCGCACTAAATCCCCTGGTTGGTATCCACCTTTTTCTGCCTTGATGTCATACTGGTCCTTCATTCGGTCGCTGGCAGCTTGAGTGTTTGTGCGGACTTGTTCATGAATGTCGTCCATTCTTCTCCGTAAGTCCGTTACGTAATCTTCCCCGGCCAGATCTTCCCCAGGTTTACTGCCGAACACCAAGTCACATGGCAGGCGCAACTCACGCCCAAATAAGATGTTCGCAGGACTTTGCCCTGTGGTTTCATGCACGGATGAACGATAAGCCATTAAGAACAGATGAAGATGTCGGTTCCAGTCTCTTTGGTGGTTGGAGACTACCTTCGCCAAATATCGGTTGATCGTTCTGTTCATGCGTTCAACCATGCCATCGGACTGCGGATGTAATGCAGTTGTCCTCGTTTTATTAATCCCTAATATCTTACAGATATTTTGGAAAACGGCAGACTCAAAATTTCTCCCCTGGTCGGAGTGAAGTTCACGTGGAACTCCGAATCGGCATATACACTCCTTGACTAAGGTTTCGGCGACCGTAGTAGCTTCCTGGTTGGGTAATGGATAGGCCTCAGCCCATTTGGTGAAGTAGTCCATGACAACCACGATGTATTTATTTCCGTCTTCGCTTTCTGGAAATGGTCCGGCCACGTCAATCGCAATGCGCTCAAATGGACTGCCAACGTTGTATTGACGCATTGGAGCTTTCCGTCGTCTATGAGGGCCGTTGCTTCCAGCGTAAACCACACATTTCTTGCACCAGTCTTTAACGTCTTCCTTGCAGTTAACCCAGTAAAATCGCTGGCGCAATCTTTCTAATGTTTTGTTGACTCCAAAATGGCCACCTCCAGATCCGTCATGGATCTCTTTCAGCACGTCTGGAATTCTATTCTTAGGAATAACCAACTGAGTTCTCTTCTCAGTTCCATCGGTATTTTCCACCAAACGCTTTAACAGGCCATCTTCAATCATCATTGAGTCCCATTGTGCCCAATACGATTTTACACTCTGTGAATGTGGTGCAACTTCTTCCCATCTTGGTTTTCTCTCTTCTGTTTTCCATTCCAGTATAATATTCAAATTCGGGTCATTTTCTTGGTCTTCGCGTAGTCCATCGGGCTGCCTGGCGACAGTAAAATGTTTCTCTTCCAGTCGACTACAATGCTTGCACTCATCTTGGCATGGCCTTCTGGACAATGCGTCGGCATTACGATGGCTGGTACCCACCCTATGATCGATTTTGAAATCGTATTCCTGTAGTCTTTCAATCCATCTAGCCACCTGACCTTCAGGATTCTTGAATTGTAGCAGCCATTTTAATGCAGCATGGTCAGTCCTAATCAAAAATCGCCTTCCGTACAAATATTTGTAGAAATGTTCCACGGATTTCACGACTGCCAAGAGTTATTTTCTGGTCACACAGTAATTCCTTTCTGGTTTTGACAAGGTCTTACTAAAGTAGGCAATAACCTTCTCATGCCCATCTTGTATCTGGGAAAGAACGCCACCAATTCCGACGTTGCTGGCATCTGTGTCTAGAAAGAATTCTCCTTCAGGTAAAGGATAACTCAAGACGGGTGCGCTTGTCAAAGCATGTTTTAGTTCTTTAAATGCAACTGTACAGTCCATTTCCCAGATAAATCTTCTTCCTTCTTCAGTAAGCCTTGTCAGTGGCTTGGCTATGTTGGCAAATCCAGGTACATATCGTTGATAATAGGTACACAAACCAAGGAAACTTCTAAGTTCGTGTTTGTCCCTGGGTGCTGGCCAGTCTCTCACAGCCTTTATCTTCTCCTGGTCGACTGCAATACCCTTACCGGAAACCACGTGTCCCAGGTAATGAACTTCTCTTCGAAACAGGTGACACTTCTTCGGGCTAAGTTTCAGGTTAGCCTTCCTCAATCTCTGGAAAACCTCTTCCAAATTCTTCATGTGGTCCTCGAATGTCTTCCCTACCACAATAATATCGTCGAGGTACACTAAACAGGTTTTATTTATTTATTTATTTATTTATTTGCACTGTCCAACAGGCTAGAAGGCTATTTCCAAGATAGCCCAGCCAATACTGTTTCCATGAGTCGTTCAAACGTTGCAGGAGCATTGCAGAGCCCAAACGGCATTACGGTAAATTGCCAGAGTCCTGTACCAATGGTGAAGGCTGTCTTCTCCTTGTCTTTTGGATCCAAATCCACTTGCCAGTAGCCGCTCTTTAGATCCAAAGTGGAGAAAATCTTTGAGCCAGCCAAAGTGTCTAATGTGTCGTCTATTCGAGGTAGTGGGTAGCTATCCTTCTTCGTCACGTTGTTAAGTTGACGATAATCGACGCAAAATCGTGTAGAGCCATCCTTCTTCTTCACTAACACCACTGGTGAAGCCCAAGGACTGCTTGAAGGTTCGATTACACCTTCCATCTTCATGTCCTCAATAATTCTTTCGGCTTCCTCATGCTTCGCCAATGGCAGTCTTCTTGCTGGTTGGCGGATGGGTCTTGCGTCTCCGGTGTCTATTTTATGGTGAACTACATTAGTTCTTCCGTTGGCTTTCTTGTCATATTGGAACACATCTTGAAACTTCCCATTTAAATCCTTCGCCTTGGTTCTCTGGTCGGCGGTCAATTCTTCAAACGATGTTGTCAATTGATTGATTAACGTGTCCGGAACTTTCTGAGATGTGTTCCCTGTGGTCTTTACTGTTCGAATAATCGACGATACTGCCGAGCATTCTCCTACAATTGTTCCTCCCTTCAGAACGACACGATAAAAATTTACGTTCATTATTCGAACTGGTATTACCCGGCTGGCTTTGACCAGTGATTTTCCGACAACAACTCCAGTGCCAGTTTTGGCATCATCATTCTTGGGCTCCAGCATAACGATACTTCCCTCACAGAAACTACCATCTAAATTTGCCTCCAGGATAGTTTCACTTCGTTCTGGGAGGGTAACGTCTTCTGCCATTAGTACGCGCACAGCTTTGTCATCTCGTGGATTTAATACGAGCTCTTCTTCATTGACCATCATCACTCCCTTCTTCAGGTCAAGTTTAAAACCATGCTTTGACATTGCGTCCATTCCGAGTATTACCTCATCTTCAACTTCAGCTACCAGCGCACGATGTTTAAAGGAGGTGTTTCCAATAAAGATGGTGACATCTACTTCTCCTAATGCGGTAGCTTGTTCTCCCGTCGCTGTGCGCAATCGCCACTTAGTTGGTTGAAGATGCGTTTTGCCAGTTTTCTTCACCAAGTCGGGTCTAATTATAGTTTTTGTCGCACCCGTATCCAATAGCATTTTCAGTGCCCTTCCGTTAATAGAGCCATCCACATAGATGCTATTGGCTTTATGATGAAGAGATGCGACATAACTTATGGATTGTGAAGCTACTAGATTACGGGTCGACAGTTGCCCCTTCGCATCAACCCGATTTAGTTTTCCGACTCCTTTTCTTCCTTTGTCGATTCCGTCTTCTTTTGCATTTGTCTGCAAAGTCTCTGCGGATGGCCCAGTTCACCGCAATTCCAACAGCGGAGTTTCTTTCTTCCGGTGAACACTTCACTTGCGATTCATCGCATTGTCTCTTCCAGATCTTCAGAGTTTTCCTTTTTCTCAGCATCCATATTTCGCACTCGCGCTTGGTTACGTGAAGCTTGTTTAGCAGCCTCATGTTCTAATGCATATGACAGTGCATAGATTAAAGTTTTAGGGCGGGCCAATCGCAGTGCTTGCTGAGTTTCGCTGTCTCGAACTCCGTAGATAAATGATTGAGTGGCCAAGGCACTCCAAAACGCTGTCAGGAGCTGTAGGATGTGCGAGATGAACTAAACGAGCTATGTCAACTTCAAATTCTTGAAGGCTTTCTTTTGAACTCTGATACCGGTTCCTCAGTTGCGTCTGGTACACCTGCTCCAGATGCGCATTGCCATATCGCATATCCAACCGCTTAACTAGCTGGTCGTAGTCTTCTTGTTCTTCTTCTTTCAGCGTTTGCAGGATGTCGATAGCTTCTCCGCGCAACGAGACAGTCAACGCCGTAGCCTTCTCCTCGGACGTCCAATTATTCGCCTTTGCGGCCGCTTCAAATTGTTTTAAATAATTCGGCCACGAAGACTTCCCATCGAATTCCGGAGTTTTTATGTGCATTTTTGAAGTAGTATCAGGTTTTACTACTTTTCTTCCTTCTATTAGACTTGGCTCAGCCACACCAGAATTCGGAATTGGCGACGATGTAATTTTAGTGAATTTTTCTCGTAATTCTTCTATCTTCCTGTCATACTTTTCTTCTAAATTCTTCAGGTCTTCTTCAGTTTTTCTAGAATTTTCCTCTAATTTTAGTTCTAATTTTTCTTCTAAACTTCTAGAATTTTCTTCTAATGTTCCTGTCAGTTCTTCTTTTAATGTTTTACAATTTTCTTCTGCCTTTCTAGAATTCTCCTCTAATTTTTGTTCTAATGTTCGAGAATTTTCTTCCAATTTATTTTCTAATATTCTAGAATTTTCTTCGGCTTTTCTAGAACTTTCTGCCATCTCCTGTTTTAATTCTTCTTTTAATGTTCTAGAATTATGTTCTAATTTTTGTTCTAATTTACCAAATTCGGATAGATCAAATAAGTAATCGTCAGCATTTTCACCAGCAGCGATTAATGCTTGCCGCAGACGAGATTGTAGAACGCTTTTCAGTCCTGTCGTATCTAATTCTCGTTCTTCCAGTTCTCTCTTGAGATCACTTACTTTTAATTCACTTAATTTTATTTGTTTAGTCGCCATTTTATTTATTTTTATTTATTTATACTTCACAGTTTATTAACAACCCCACACCTGACACCAATTGTAACGTTTTTATTTATATGGGTGAAGTGTAAAACATAGACAAATATTATTAACGAAAAGAATACGTTTATTAAACGATAATTAAATAAGGATTAAATATTAAAAGATAATAAAAACAACTAACACTATGATTAAATAATTATAAACAGTAAGAATGCTTAAACTTTACGATTATTTATCTATACAATATTTATATCACAACACTTATTTATATAACTACATTTATTTATGTCAACAACTGTTAAACTGTTTATTTATATCACCGAGTTCATATCTGGTTGCTGGTATATATGAGACTGTCTCCCGCTGTTCTCCCGACGGTATTTATACAGCCCCTATCATTCTAGAACTCTTCTAAAGTGACAATGACCCGTATACAAAGGAATGAGGTCACGGCGCAATTAACCTGTCTCAGCGCGTCGGGGATTGTATTATCGCTCTGGTACGTTCTTTCGAAGGGATTACGTCATTGTTCGCGAACATGCTATCAGTAGCGGCGCATGCATACTTTTCTCTCAGGGGCGCACGTCACAATAATATTGAAATGAAAATTCACGTTATTCAAAAATCTAACAGAGCTAAGCGAGGAGTACTTAACGTACTCGGTACCGTAATGAAAAGTACAACTGGCAATTTAGACCAAGAGGATAAAGAAAACTATGACAAAATATTAAATACCATAAGAAGTAATCAAGGAAACATAATAAATAGTATGAATGAACAAATAAAAATTGATCAAAATTTCACAAAACAGTTTAATACCCAAATTCAATTAATGAATAAAAATAATGAATTGATAGAAAAAGAATTAAAATCCATGCATGTAGCAATGAAACAAGTCTAAGATGATATAGACATAATAGCAATACATCAAATATTTCAAAATCTATTAACCTTTAGTAATCAAATTTACATATCCCTATTACACATTGAGGAAACTCTTTCTTTCTGCAGTCTAAACACATTGTATTTTGGATTAATTTCATCATTATATAAATGAACTTACTGAAGAACCAATGAGAGCATTACTTAAAGAAAAGTATATGAATAATAAAATTCTGAAAACCATTTGTTATCTAAACTCAAAATTAGATATTTTAATTGAAATACCTATTTTCGAACAACAGATTAATATTCATCAAGTTACTCGAATTCCTACATTGAAAATCGAGAATTTAGTAACGTTAAATATTCCTACTGGCTTTTATTCTATCGTTAATAAAGAAATATATAAATTAGAAAATTGTGTTCGTATTAAGGAAAAATTATTTAGGGAAATTAATAATATTAATGAAAATTGCCTTTCCGAAATATACTTTAATAAATTAAACATCCACTGTAAACAAGTCATTCTTGAAAGGCATAATTATATTATAAAGATAGATTTTACTAATATTAAGTATATTGTATATCTTTTTGAAAGCGATTACAAAATAGAATATGAGAGTGAAATAATTAATAAAAACTTGAAAGGAATATCCCTGACAAAAAATTGTAAAATTAACAATGTAAACGATAAATATTCAGTTAGTTTTGGTAAAATGATAAATTTAAAGATAGTAAAAAACACGAAAATATCCCTTCTATAAAACTAACAGGCCTAGAGCAAATTCCTTTAAAACCAATAATACCAATAAATGAGAATAATGAAAACACACTCTTTTATGAATAGTATATTGATAATTGTTATATTCATTATAATATTAATTATTAGTACTAAGAAAATTTGTAATAAATGTGCTAAAAGGAAAACTGATAATGCACAATCCATTTCCAATTCAAACATTATTGAAACATAAATTTTTCTAATAATATTTGTCTTAAGGGGGAAGGAGTTATGTAATGAGAACCTAAGACTCATACAACATTTTGGAATCTAATTTCGCTTAACTCACAAGAAAACCGTGAGAACAGCGTTATCAGTTCGCCTTAGAGGAAGTAGAAGTAATACGTAGTTTTTAGAGTTAGTGTGTATCTAGCTATTGTACAAACCAGTTGTATCTACAATTACGTCTTAAATAAAAATAATTAAAAAGGATTTTGTTGACTTAAAATACTTAACTGGCGCAGTCGGTAAGATGGTTAAGAGGTTTGCTACACCGAAATTCTGAAAAGAATCAATTCTTTGAAGTGTTCAAATCGTTGGTTTTAACCATCTACTTAACAATTCAAAGACCCGACGGCAACTGCAAAATCTGCAAACAAAGTAGATTCAAGCAGATTGGCGATCATCCGAGAACCTCCAGAAGTACAACTCGTCCGTCGAAGGATTTTGTTGACTTAAAATACTTATTATACTATATATACATATATATATACATATATATATATATATATATATATATATATATATATATATATATATATATATATATATATATATATATATATATATAGTTAGTCGTGGTCACGACTGACCAGTTAGGTGTTAGGTAGAAGATGAAATGTTCACAGGTATGCAGTCAGGATGATGGTAAATTTTGAATAAAACTCTTGTAAGTTATTATCAAGCTTTCGGAATTATTTTATTCCTTCCTCAGAATAACTACAATGGTTAACAATGATTGTAATATTACATATTAAAATGTGCTATGAAGTACTTACTACTTGTTGAGCTTAATCCTTGAACATAGCAGGCATGAGAACAAACAAAGATTGTTTTTTGTAGGTAATTCGAAACATATTTAAATTTGACATAAAATTTTGAAGAAATATATGAAAAGTTTGTTAGTATGTCCCATTTATGTTGGGTAGAGATTTAGAACAGATGAAGTCAAATGGTAAAACATCACTAATGTAAATGAACAATTTTATTTTTTTTAAATTGTAAAGAAACGTGTTCGAACTCATGAACAAATTAGCAAAAAAAGGTTTATATTTAAAAAATATAACTGACGTTTAGTAGAATTGGTTTCGATTTCAAGTATAGATGAGTTATTATAGTCGATACAAAGAGAGGTCTCGTTAACATGTGATAAGGCACAAGCATTAGGTCTTAATCTGCAATCATTTTTGTGTGAAATAATTCTGGCTTTTAATGTTCTAGTTGTTTGTCCAACATAAACATCCTCACATTCATTGCATGGAATTTTATAAACAATGTTCGATTGTTGATCTTTATCTATTTTTTGCTAATTTGTTCATGAGTTCGATCACATTTCTTTAAAAAAATTTTAAAAAATTTTTTTTCATTCACGTTAGTGATGTTTTGCCATTTGACTTCATCTGTTCTAAGTCTCTACCCATCATAAATGGGACACACTAACAAACTTTTTATATATTTTTTCAAAATTTTATGTCAAATTTAAATATGTTTCGAATTACCTACAAAAAACAATTTTTGTTTGTTCTCATGTCTGCTATGTTCAATAATTAACCTCAATAAGTAGTAAGTACTTCATAGCACATTTTAACATGTAATATTACAATCATTGTTAACCATTGTAGTTATCCTGAGGAAGGAATAAAATAATTCCGAAAGCTTGATAATAACTTACAAGAGTTTTATTCAAAATTTACCATCATCCTGACTGCATACCTGTGAACATTTCATCTAGATTATTGGTCGCAGAAAATAAATGGGATTTTTTTTGTAAATCTCTTGCATTAAATTTTAATCTAAAAAACTTTTTCCTCCAATTTGAATTTTGCACAATATTACTGTTTCTCCATCTCGTGGCACTTTTCGGAAATTCCTGCCGACGTTATTCAAGGTTATTAGATCTGGCCATACGAACTTCAAAGGTGCCGACACAATTGGTCCCTACTTTATTCGCTTTATACGCTATATACGCTGATTCAATAAATAATTTTCAGGTACATTTTGTACTCCGGAGTGTACTTTTTAAATTATGAGCGCGCGAAGTTCATTTGCGCAACCTTCATGGTCAAGATTTCAACGTTATGAAACTTAATGAAACAAGACATGAACAAGGCGATGTATGAACATTAGGACGAAACGAGTATTCCTTCACTGAGAACGAACCAAAATACTTCCGAGTATATTAACATTATTTAGGGCAAGTCACGTTTGTAACTGTAACACATTAGTTTACGAAATGACCAATAGATGACATCTTTCATATTTAAAAAAAAAACTTAATTAAATTTTTTATCTATTTCAATGCGATATTTCATTATTACACCTGTTATTTAATATTATCAGATGTTTAATTCAAAAAATAGTATTTCAAAGCCTTTTATATTTAATAAAAATATAATATATAAATCATTCGCCATTGTATTTTTTAATAATATAACACATGATTGTTTTTATACTTTTGGATAGAAAATTTTATGTACTTTTCAAATTTGAATAAATATAAAAGATGTTCCATTTGAAAATACGTTACATACCATTGTGTAAAAATGGAACACCTGTAGAAAAATCTGTATTGCAGATTTCTAGACATTTTAATATAATAAACTTTACTTGAATTTTTTTTTCTATAATATTCAAAACAATTGATTAAAAATACAGATCGACGAACTACGCTGTGTATATACAGGTGATCACGCGAAAATGAACAAGCAATTATCTCCGTTATTAAGCAAGATAGCGATTATCTTCAAATAAACAAATTTACTATAGGCAATATGGGTAATAAGATATCGTATCAAGAATCGTTCTGGTACTTCCTGTTTCGGAGTAAGTGATACCAACTATGAAATTTCAAATAGAACATACTATATTTTTTTATAATTTTGAAAAGTACATCAAATTTGCTTTACAATGGTAGTAAATTAGTAGTACGTTGTATTATTAAAAAATAAAATGGCGGACGTTTGAAATATGAATATACTGAATGAATTAAAAGCAAGTGTGTGAGATTTTATTATTTTTTTGTTCATAGATGATGGTATTTTTTGAGATAAATTCATTTATATGACGTAACCTAGGCAACAATTCCAATAAAAGTCCACACTTTCTTGATTTATTTTGTAAGATATTTCAAACGTCCGCCATTTTACTTTTTAATAATATAACGTCCTATTTGTTTACTATCATTGTAAAGAAAATTTTGTGTACTTTTCAGAAATATAAAAAAAAATAGTATGTTCCATTTGAAATTTCAAAGTTGGTATCACGTACTTCGGAACCGGAAGTAATAGAACCCTTTTTGATACATTTTATTTCCCATATTACCTAGAGTATTTTTTTTTATTTGAAGATAATCGCTATCTCGCTTAATAAGGGAGATAATTGCTTGTTCATTCTCGCGTGAATCAGAGAAAGGACAATAAGTACTGGGTTATTTCATCGAGCTTTCGGATTTATTTTATCCTTTCTTTAGGATGCTGTAAAGTTATACATAAATGTAACAAATAATGTTGTAAAGCAGTCAACATTTTGTATGAAATTTCAACTTCACATGATTGTAAGTTTTCGTCCGTTTATTTTTTATATTAATAATTTACAGACCTTATATAATGCTACATATGCGGTTTTGTTTACGGATTAACTACAACACCCCTACGGGATGACCAGCTACATGGCTTATGGGGGTGATTAATAAGGTCCTTAGATATAAAATTTAAAAAAAGTATTTGAAGTAGTACAATGCCGTATTTTTGTATTTTAATTATTATGCAGACTTCGTATCATCCCCATATAGCCATGTAGCTGGCCATCCCGTAGGAGTGTTGTAGTTAACCATTAAACATAACCGCATATGTAGCATTATGCAAAGTCTGCATAATAATTAAAATAAATAAATACGGCATTGCACCACTTCAAATACTTTTTTTATTTTATAGCTAAGGACCCTACTGATCACCCCCATATAGTTATGTAGCCGGCCATCCCGTACGGGTGTTGTAGTTAACCATTAAACATAACCGCATATGTAGCATCATATAAAGTCTGCAAAATAATTAAAATAAAAAATACGGCATTGTACCACTTCAAATACTTTTTTTTATTTTATAGCTAAGAACCCTACTGATCACCCCTATATAGTAATGTAGCTCGCCATCCCGTAGGGGTGTTGTAGTTAACCATTAAACATAACCGCATATGTAGCATGCAAATTAATTACAATAATAAAAAATCTGATGTGACCAACACAGTACCTCCCGCCATTTACCTATGTATATAATTTTTATATTACTTTATAAATTTCTCCATACAATACATAGAAAAAGTATTAAAGCAAACTTGTAGAAAATGGAATAATCTTTAATTTTTATAATAACAAATTGAGAAAAAAATACATTTAAACGTATTTTTTTAAGAAAAACTACCTTGAGCTTCAAGTAAACTGACATTTCCGATTGCCCACAAAATCAAATGGCTTCTTTCCATATTAGAATAAGGTAGAAATACATGGTTTCAAAACTTTCTGAATGATAGTATTTGAGTTAGAGCGTAAACAGGATCCACACACACACACACACACACACACACACACACACACACACACACACACACACACAGACACACACACACACACACACACACACACACACACATACATACATACATACACACAGACATCATCGTGAAAATGTTAAAAATGGATCCTAGGGACCTTAAAACGTGGTCATTTACCAAAATCTCGATATGCAATTTTTAGCACGATCCCCATACCTCCCTTACCAAGGGTAGCGGGAGGTAAAAATACGGCATTGTACCACTTCAAATACTTTTTTTTAAATTTTATATGTAAGGGCCCTATTAATCACTCCCATAAGCCATGTAGCTGGCCATCCCGTAGGGGTGTTATAGTTAATCCGTAAACATAACCGCATATGTAGCATTATATAAGGTCTGTAAATTATTAATATAAAAAATACGGCATGGTATCACTTTAAATTTTAATTTATTTTATAGCTAAGGACCTTACTAATCACCCCCATATAGCCTTGTTGCTGTTAATCCCGTAGGGGAGTTGTAGTTAACCCTTTAACATATACCGCATATGTAGCATTATCATAGAATTCAAAATAATAAAAAAAAATGCGTCGTTGTACCACTTCAAATTCTATTTTATTTTATAACTAAGGACCCTACTAATAACCCCCATATAGCTGGCCAGCCCGTAGAGGTGCAGCAGATTACTATTAAAAGAAATTGTGTATTTTGATTTAAAATTTAGTCGTCATGTTTCTGCTTATAATTTAATTAATATCTACGGGCACTGGTAATTTTTCCTAATCAGTGTATATTACTCCAGGATTCTGTATGTCACCGTTAAAAATGAAGAATTCTGTTGCGTTGTACTTGGTTGAACGGTAGGCCTATACTCGCTCGTCGCTGAGCGACGCGTCGCTAAGTTCACCTCGATAATTTAAATTATATTTTTCTACGAGCACTATATCGCGTAAATTGGTATTTTCGTATACTGTTGAGAAATAACGTCCCCGTTGCGTGCATTTTGGTTTTATAGTCAGTCAACAAAACTGCTTGTAGTTTCAATGTTTGAGAACAAATTAGTATTTAAACAATCTTTTTCACTAATACTTTCACTTTCTTATTTAAGATAGGTAGTTAAATTATGACTATGATATAGTACCACATTAATGATTTTAGAACAAAACAAAGTATGATATCCTTCAAGGTAAAGGAGGACGTATAATAAGATTCATCTCCTTTTCATTAGTAAATTACCATTTTGGGTAAAACTAACGTTAGATTAGATTTACCTATTTATCTTTTATAAAAACGGATATTGTACTGGCAAAAATTTAAAAGTGACAGCACTTAGTAGCCTGTATCGTATTTTATATTTATAATTAACTAAGGAAATTTTGGGCCCATTCGGGTAAATACACGTGAAGTTGTATTTACCTATTTCTTAAAAAAATAATTTATTTCAAATGAAAGCCCAAAATTTGAAAGTGGTAGCACTTAGTAGCCAGTATCGAATTCTAGGTTTATAAATAATTAAGGAAATTCGGGCCCCTTCGGGTAAATACACGTAAGGTTGTATTTACCCGTTTCTTAAAAAAATAATTTATTTCAGATGAAAGCCCACAATTTTTAATTGATAGCACTTAATAGTCTAAAATATTTGCTATTATTTCCAGACAGGCACAACTTTTTTTATTACTCAGGGTAAATGTACGTGAAGCCAAATTTACCCAGATATTTTTTTAAATATTTTTTTTAAATTGAAATCCCAAAATATATAAGTTGTGGCCCTCAATAGTCCAGGAGAAGTCCAAAAGAATGATCTTTATTTAATTGCTCTATTAAACTTGGGTATCGGTAATTTCACCCATCTTGAAAATGTACAAATATACATTTATGTTAATTTAGGTCCTTCTACCACTGGTCGTAGTCTTAGGTCAATCTAAGAATGGCCGTATGTACTTCCGAAAAATTGCGAATGCGTGTTATTATATAGATTTATATATAAATAAATTGTGTACATTTTGAGCATGCTGTAAAGTATTTTTCTTTTCTAATTAGGTACCTATATATCGTTCAAAAGTTCTTCCACTCAGTTCTATTCCAGGGTAAAATATGTTCAAGTTTTTGCAATAATAACGAAGTAGAAATAAATAGACAACGCTTCAAAATAATAATATTTACTTTGCAATTTTGAATAACAATAAATATTTTGTTACATGGAAAACGGAAATTATATACACATACTCGTATAATCTAATTTACAATGTAGATTTTGGAACACAATAAAGTTGTCAAATTGAAAGAAACAAGAATATTTTACTCGATCTCCTGTGTTACATCTTCTGTAGAGGAGACGGGCTCCGTACGTTTTCTTTTAGGTCTAATGCCATTGTCGTTGTCTACCGTCTTGGAGGAAGAAGCTTCCATTATGCTGCGAGATCTTTTAATACCTGTTGTAGCGTCTTCTATATCCATTGGAATAATAATGTTTTGTATTTCATTTAGTAACAACAAAACCCCGTTCAATGTAGAACCATCGACATTAGCTTCTTTAAATTTATTGTAGCATATAAGTAGCAATAGTTCAGTCTTCTGATCCATGTTCTAAGAAAGATTTCTGGATTTTATTTTAATATTTGTATTGTAATATGTGCTACTTACATGTTTATTTTAGTATTCTATGTAAATTTCTTAGTAAAATTTAAAAAAAATAGAAAATTTTAATATAAATTGCCCCGACCACCTGACCTACAGTATTAGTTGTCGACAAATAATTTTACAGGACAGGACGGCAACTTCATAAAACAAAATAGAAGGGATTGTTTTGCATAGAAGTTAAAGGATAATCTAAAATATTAGAAATAATTAATATATCAATTTCGTAATTTAAAACCTTAAAAAAGTGAATGATTTAATAAATACGAAAATAAATAAATATAAAAATATTTTATCACAGATGTGACAAAAACAAATAACTTAAGAATAATTAATTTTTATAATTGTGCGCAATGTTAAATAAAATATATACTTTACTTATTGCCGCAATACATTAAACTCTCATTTGAATATCTTGAATCTTGATACCCTTTCATTTTAATGACTAATCTAGGAACATTTGCTAGAGCGCCAAATTTGACCGTTGAATATTATTTGCCAACATGGATCTCTTCCTGATGACTAATTTCTCGCGCTGAGCTAGATTTAACAACGCTTACAATCAATCAGTTGTCGCATTGGCACCATAACTAAAGCTTTATGTAAATACTTTTGATTTAAGCTTTTGTGTAAATTACCACGAAACACATTGTTCAGCGAGTTTCCAAAACAAATCAACCGATTTGAATAATTTTTGGTAAACGCGGACTGTATTGAATATAAAATAAATATTTTTGAATTTTTTATTATAATATAAGTAATTAAATATTTTTTACAACTTAAAATCTTTATTGATTAGAATTTATTTCAAAATGTTCACAGATTAAGCATTTCAGAAACATTTCAATGTTTAATAACAAACATGTAGTATTTGAGATTACCTGGACAAAAGAAGTGTCTATATACAACAATGTAAAAGTAGTTCAGCGTTTTGTCGCAAGAGGCGCCTCACAACTATTCTCTATGCTTAAAACTAATTTCTCAGCTGAGTTAAAATTTGCAGCAGAAACATAATTCTAAGCAGCCGGAAAATCGGAGAATAATAAATGAAGCAAAAAACAAGCAAATACGCAAATACATAATTATTTTTTATTCTGAACATTAAAATTAATAGTGTGAAATATTTCATATACAGAAATTTATAAAATATCTACATTAATATAAGTACCTTTTTTTGAGCTTGAATTATATTGAGGGTCTTTAATTTTTTTATTTTTCTGATTCTGTTTAAAATAATTTCGATCAAAATGCGTTCTTTATAAAACTGAATTAATCTCCCTTCCATTTTATGTTCCACATTTAAAAAACCTTACATTATTTATGTAATTTAAAAGTATCTTACATGTTACTAAAATTTACCAGTATTATTTATTGGTTTTAATACGGATATGAGATAGAACGAATATGTATAAAAACTAAGGTACCTAAATATATTTACTTCAAAATATAACCAGAATAGCAATTTATGAAAAAACTTTATTCAGTAGTTTTTACATATTGTTTATAACACTTAGCATTCCTCGTGGCATTGAATAAAGTAAATTATCGATGATTTACTATATAATTTCCATGCATCCGTTATATTTATCAATAATTGCTTTGAATTATGATTATTATTCCAGTAATTTTGTCAACGTCGCGAGTTGTAAACACATTTTAAATTGACTTATTACTTATTTTTTCATCCTCTCCCAGATCAGATGGCTAAAATAGAATAACGCAGAAATTTGAAATAGGTATTTTTTTTTCATATCATGTATTACACATTATGCCAATTAGTGATTCACTAGCATCAAAAACTTCCATTCAGATGTAATTTCTCAAATTTTTTGAACATCTTCAAATCGGTTCATTTCTCATTTTTGTATCAACCATTCGTACAATAATTAAAGATTCATACAATACTGCAATTTGTATTCGCCCAAAATTATATTTCATAGTACCGGTTTTACAAATTTGGAAACCTAAAGCGGAAGGAAATTAGAGGCCAAATTAGTAGTAAATACATATACAGGGCAAACACTAGTAATTGTGACATATGCATTTAACATGGGAAAACAGTTTTTCGCAAATATTATCTATCCCAAAAAACATTATAAAGTAGTGCTTTATTGATAAAGGATTAAAGAATAAAATTCAGAAATTTTGGATGCCAAAGTTTTTACACTTAGCGGTAGAAAGACCTATGATTAAGTAAGTAAGTAAGTAAGTTTTTAAATTTACGCCATTGGCACCCAAGTAAATTTAATTTAAAGACGTGGTAAAAATCGATTTAAATGCCAATAATTCAAAAAATGAATATGTAAACTGTTAAATCAAATAACCTGTCAAATAAACCTGACAGTTTGTCAACACTAATTTCTTCAAATACCGCATACTAAATCTGTTTTTACCTTCCGTTACCTATAGGTCCCTAGAATACAAATTTACTAGTTTTACGATGATGTCTGTATGTATGTGTGCGTGAGTGTATATGTGACGATCGTTCCGGATCGCAAAACTCCAATATATCAATTCCAAAAATTATAATTCTTTCATATTCCTCTTTCGTACGTCCATATGAAGAGTTGATTAGATTTTGGTTACGATTAGTTAACCGGAAGTACCCTAATTTAAAGATTTTAACAGTATTTCTTGAAAAACGCTGTTAAATATTATATCTTGACCTTCTATGTTATAAATAATAACGAATGGTTTATTCTCTATTCGATGTACTTACATTTTTGTCTTCATATTCAATGAATTTAGAGATATAGAATAATAGGGTATTCTCTCATGATTACAAACATTAAAAAGTTATTTAAAATACTAAAGTTGATTGGTAAACGAGAGAGAAAAAGCAAAAAAACATGTTATAAATTGATTGTTGCAAAAGATATAAAGCATTAAAATTTTGATGATGTACTAGTTGTACTATCAATGGGAGACCAGTTGATATCCCTACTACATGCTCGAATATGATAACACGCCGCATTTAGGTACGTACATGCTCGGGTCTACTTCGGTTCGTTCGGGAGTATTCGTACTACAGCTGTAGGGATAAATAAATGTAATCATTTACTTAAAATGGTTTTCTTATAATTATCTTTACATTTTTTTAGTAATAATATGAATGATTACAATTAAATATATTTGATTTCCTACCTTTTGTAATACTTACTGAAAAACTCGAAAACTCATGAACCACTGATTGTACACCGCTGGTACGTACAACTAGTACGTCACGTATCACGTGACCTACCAAAATTAAATTTTAAAAATTAATATCTCGCTTATTAAAAGGTATTTTTAATTCGGGTTTTCACAGGTACTCTTATAAATACCTATTCTTTAAGAATAAAAAATAAAAAAAATATGCGAGAATACCCTATTAAGAAATATCTTGCAACCTATGCTGCTAAAAGCTGCATCATAAGGTAATACAACAAATTATAGCCACAAGACAGTACAGCAGATTATTATGTTGTAAATAAAATTCTATATATATATATATATATATATACCTATCTTTTTATTTTCTACTTATTTAAAAAAAAACATACTGTTCTTTTTAGGAGTTCAGTTCAGTACAAGGTAAGATCAGTTCATTTCTCCCCAAAAAATAAGTTTGCAAAAAAAATTCTGTGTGAAATTTGTATAAAATACGTAGCATTGGCAGAAGGTAATGTGCTGGCCACATCAGATTTTTTACCATGTCTTTAAATTAAATTTACTCAGGCATAAAAAGTGTAAATTTAAAAATTTGAAACCCATAAATTCTGAATTTTATTCTCTGAATTTTTATCTATAAAGCTCTACATAAATATTTTTCGGGACAGATAATATTTGAGAAAAACTATTTTCCCATGTTAGACGCCTATATTTCAGTGTCACGATTTCTAGTGTACATCATGTATGTCAATATAATCTCTATTTAAATAGAAAATTTCTAGAGGCCGGTTAAAATCGGACGCCTGAGGCGGTCGCCTCACCTGTCTTATGACAAAACCGGCCCTGATATTTCAAATCATATCTTATGATTGTTTCTGATGAGCGGTTTGCCTTTTTAAAGTACATATTGACTGACGTTTTTCGAAATTATAGTTGCACCGTTACAAAAATTTACTCGTACCAGCCATGTCTTTATTGTGTACAATCTGTTCCAAACAGTTTGACGTGTCTTCGTCAATAGTCTGCTGTGGATGCTCTCTTTCTTTCCATGAAGTTTGTGCTCGTATCACGCAAAATGATACGCGAAGTTTAAGATCCAAAAAGAATATGAAATGGTTTTGTGATTCATGCGAATCTTCGGCTGGTACAAAATCAAATGATTTTCCTGAACTACGACAACTGATACTGAATCTTCAGGCTGAAATATACAGCCTCAGAACTGAAATTAGTTCCTTAAAAAAATCGAATTTCGAAGAATATACCGCTTTTGAAAATATCATCACGGAAATTAATGATCGTAATACCCGGAAGGCTAATTTGATAATATACAATTTACCTGAATCTACGACTCCAGAATCCAATTTAAATGATAAAGTGGGTGAAATAATATCTACTATATCTGATTCTTTACCAACTAATGAATTAAAAATGTTTCGCGTAGGTAAAATAAATCCAAAATCTAATAAACCTAGACCGGTTAAAATCATCTTTAAACACTCGAATGACGTAATAAGAGTGTTAAAAAATTGTAAAAAACTTAACAATACTAAATTTAATGATATTAAACTATCTAGTGATAAAACAGTGCGACAACGTCAATACTATACTGAACTAAAAGCTGAACTTGTGAAACGCATTAATGCCGGTGAAAATAATCTTAAAATAAAATATATAAATGATGTTTCGCATATTGTCTCAAAAAACTAAATAGCGTCACAACTCGGTCGTTTTCGGTATACTACCAAAATGTAAATGGACTTAACACCAAGTTAACAGAACTTTATTTAAATGGTACATCTAAAAACTATGATGTGCTTGTACTAAGCGAGACGTGGCTTAGCGAACATGTCACCAACCACGAACTTTTTGATCAACTCTACTGTGTCTACAGAAGTGACCGTGACAGAGTTGAAACCGGCAAAACCCGCGGGGTAGGAGTGATCATCGCAGTCAATGGACTTTTCAAACATAAACAAGAAGATATCAGCTGGAACTTAAATAAAATTGATGTTTTATGTGTAAAAATATTCTTTCCTAGATCTTCCTCAATTGTATATATCTTTGCGGTTTACATACCACCTGATACTACTACACATGAATATTTACACTTTTATGAGCATATTTCATCTCTTCCTTTTGTACTTTCGGCCAATGTCTTAATAATTGGAGATGTGAATATAACAAATTTAAACTGTTTTTATGAAAAAAATATGATATAAGCCCTTATCAGCATGGATTTGTTAGCCGCAGATCAACAGTCACCAATTTAGTTAATTTCGTTCAGTACATTTTTGAAGCTTTTCATGATAAGAAACAAGTAGATGTTCTATATACAGATTTTCGCAAAGCCTTTGATTCAGTTATTCATACAATTTTATTACATAAATTAAAAATTCTTGGCTTCTCAAATAAATTATATCTCTTGATTGAATCATATTTAAATAACAAAATACAGTATGTGCATTGTAACGGCTTCAGTTCATATAACTTTACAGCGTTTTCAGGAGTACCCCAAGGGTCAGTACTTGGCCCTTTACTTTTTATATTATTTATAAACGACATAACATCTGTCCTAAAATTTTCTGAATGTCTCATGTATGCTGATGACTTTAATTTATTCAGTATTGTTTCTGACACAAATGATTGTCATCTGCTTCAGGAGGACCTAAATTCTATATTTAATTGGTCGATTCAAAATCATCTATTTTTTAACTTAACTAAATGCAATGTTATCAGTTTCACTAGAAAACATGTGACTATTAATTTCAATTATTTGATGAATGGTGTAAATATAAATCGTGTTACAATAATTAAAGACCTTGGAATTTATCTCGACCCAAAATTATATCTTGTAAATCATATTGAAATATTAATCAGTTCATGTTTAAGATTAGTAGGATTTATATTGCGATCAACTAATGATTTTAAAAATATAACATGCTACAACGTACTTTTTAAATCGCTAATTATGAGCAAGTTAGATTATGGCTCTATTATTTGGTCTCCGTCCCAAGCATACTTGGTCAATGTTATTGAAAAGATACAAATTAAATTTTACAAAGTAGTACATTATAGAATTTCGGTGAAAGATATTGTGGTTCGTCTGCTTTACTTAAATTATTCAACCTTAATACCCTTGCGAACAGACGAACAAAACATCAAATATTATTTATTTATAAAATAATTAATAATCTTATCAATGACATCGACTTAGTCAATGCTCTGAAATTTTATGTAAATAATTGTAATACTCGTTGCAATCATATTTTTGTCAAAAAAATTTCGCGCACAAATTACTATTATAATTCCCCAATTAATACTATGTGCCGTAAATGTAATAATGTTAGTTCTGATATTGATTTTTCTGTTACACTTACTGTATTTAAAAATAACCTGAATATTATAATTTAAATGTTAATTTCTAATTTCATGTATCTATTATTTTTTGTTTTTGTATTATTATTCTGTAATAGGGATTCATCCTGTTGAATAATAAAGATTATTATTATTATTATTATTATTATTATTATTATTATTATTATTATTATTATTATTATTATTATTATTATTATTATTATTATTATTATTATTATTATTATTATTATTATTATTATTATTATTATTATTATTATTATTATTATTATTATATTAGAAAAATTCATGTGAATTGAAATGTTAGTCGTGAACCAAATTAAAAAAATGAAATCGCGATATTTTTAAAGAGTATGGTATGAAAAAATAAGTAACCAGCCGAATTGTAAATATGTTTAAAATTCGCAAACAGTCCCCATATTTTAATTTAAATTGAAAATTGTAGGAAATCGTTGACAATATTACTAGGATTAATATTCATAGCTTTAAGCAATTATTTATAAATATAACGGATGCAGAATCATCGATAATTTACTTAACTCAGTGGCACGACTAATGCAAGTTGTTATAAATAATAAAGACTATTGTATTAAAAATTTAGCAATGTTTATTTTTATGTAAGTTAAGATTCTTTCATAAATTGTTATTGGTTTTTTTAAGTAAATAAATTGCTTTATTTATTTCGCATCTCACATTCGTATTGAATTTTACAAATATGTACTTGTATAGGGTTACCAGACGTATTCTTTTCACAGGACATGTCCTATTTCTTGAGAAAAAGATCCGAGTCCGGTAACATTTTTCATTTTCAATGCAAATCCAAAATATATTACATGCTAAATTTTATAATATTTTACATATATTCATATATTAAAAATATGAATTATTTTTGCTATTACTGGTCACAACGCTAATAATTGAAAGGGTGTCTTCACTAGTGAATACCTAATGAACAGATGAAAGTTTCATCTGGATGAAAGATATAGATTATGTCTCAAATATTATACCACTGTGGTTAGTTTTTCCTTCTTGGTGGTTCATAATTGTATTAATTTGTTCGTCTTGTAATTCTATGTCTTCTAAGAGGTATTCACATTTTACTAATTTATAAGAATCTTTGACAAAAATTTGCATAAGAATATCATTGAATTTCAAGTGTAGATCTTTTTCAAAAAGACAATAATATGTACAATTTGTTGCAAAATATATTTTTTCAAAAAATTATTTATTTCAGTCTCAGTTATTGATTAATTTAATTAAATTTACCTCTGATTCTTTATCATATACGGAAATGATTAATTGATATCTTCCGCTATTTATTGCTGTTTCCTTGTATGTCATGCCGTTGATCTCATTTTCTAAATCCAAATGGACTGTGTTAAAATCTTCCAAGAGAGCTTCAGAGTCTGAATAATTAGGGATTACGCTGTCATTAACATTAATATTAATTTCGTTATTTTCTAAATTATGAACAACAATTTTTACATGTGTTTCAGCGACAGTATCTTTAATTAGATTTGTAATAGTTTCAAAGTTTTGTTTGTCGCATCTAGAACATATAAGTGGCATGTGTAGTTCCTCTATATCATTGAAGATACATTATTCTTTCAATTTAATCAAATATTTCTTGATATCACACATTCTTGGCTTATCAAAATATTTCTCTTTCGTAATTAAATGGAATAAGATATTTTTATTATTATATGGGCTGTGTATACATGTCACCTTTTTTCTTTTGTTTTTTTTCCTAAATAATTTTTACTTTTGAATTTATTATTAATTTGTAAAGCAAAACCTTTTCCTAACTTTTTGTCCGCACTTACAGTGAACAATATTGTTATTATTTTCGAAAATATCTTTAGTTGTTTCTACAATTTGGAATTTTGGTTTTATTCTAGAAAGGGCATCGGCATTACTGTTTAAGAAACCTTTTTTGTATTCTACATAATATTTAAATTCGTCTAGTTTCAACTTCCAACGCATGAGCTTGGAATGACGATCTTTAAGTGGCATTAGGTAGACAAGTGGTTTATGGTCTGTAATTAATTTAAATTTTACACCTTATAAATATGGCCTAAAATATTTAGTACCCCACACTATACTTAATAACTCTTTCTCTATAGTACTATAATTTATTTCGTGTCCATTCAGAGTACGTGAGGCATATGCTATTTCTTGCCCGTATTAAAATTAATATAATTTACTCTAAGACACCCTCATCCCCTGAAATTTAAAATTTTTGTTGTTTATTCACATTAAGGGATGTATGCTGAAGAAACCCTGCAAATATGGTTTTATTACAGTTAATATTACCAGCGATAAGGGTGGTTAAACTTAAATAAAGATGTTCTTGCCCGTATTAAAAATAATATAATTTGCTCTAAGACACCCTCATCCCCTGAAATTTTAAAATTTTGTTGTATATTCACATTAAGGGATGTAGGCTGAACAAACCCTGCAAATATGGTTTTATTACAGCTAAAATTACCAGCTATAAGGGTGATTAAACTTTGTCAATGCTGCTCTTGCATGTATTAAAAATAATATAATTTGAATAATTTAAAATTAAAAACACTCGGTGTAGTTTCAAATATAACAATTTATTAATACTTTATGCGCATTTCGGCTTACGCCATCATCAGAAGTACAATAGAGTAAAAGTATGCGAACATCGGTATTTATAATCTTCAAACAATAAGGGTTATTAGGAAAAACCAATCGAAATTTATAAAGGGGAAAGTAGTGGGGATTTGCGTAATTCTATTTGTTCGTTCATCAATTGTTTACCTGTAGATACAGCTTTTTTAATTTCGAAGGCTTCTAATAAACTGATTTTATAATAATTATTTTCTATATGTAAAATTTTTAAATTAGAAATATTGCAGGAATGTCCGTTTTCTATTAAATGTTTAGCAAGATTAGAGTTGTTGGGTTTATTTAATCTCCAGGCTCTCAGGTGTTCAGTAAATCTAATGTTAAAGTTTCTGTTGGTTTTTCCTATGTAAATGTGGTGACAATTATTACAGCTAATTTCATAGACTCCACTTTTTTTAAATTTACAATTATTACCTAATTTATGGTTAACTAACATTTTGCCTAAAGTTGTATTATTGGAATAAGCCGGTATGATTTGTTTTCCTCTTAACTGGTTTCCTATTATGTCGCTAATGTTACCCATGTACGGAATTCTTCTATAAGATTTTGTATTAACTTCTATGGACTCTGGATTATTGATATAAAATAATTTTGGCACCATTTGTTTATGTTTTTTATTAATAATAATGTCAATTATATCGGGATTGTAACCATTATTTAGGGCTATGTTTTTTAAGGTATTTCTTTCTATATCAAAATGGGCTTCGGACATGGGAACAATAACGAGCCTATGTACAAAACTATTGAAGGACGACATCTTAATGTTATTTGGATGATTGGAATCAGCAGGAATCACAGTATCTGTATAAGTAGTTTTCCTATATTAACTTCTATGGACTTCGGCGTAAGCCGAAATGCGCATAAAGTATTAATAAATTGTTATATTTGAAACTACACCGAGTGTTTTTAATTTTAAATTATTCAACAATGTTTCAACGAGTGCCAACGGTTAAATCTGTTCATTTAAATAATATAATTTGCTCTAAAATGCCCTCATCCCCTGAAATTTTTAAATTTTGTTATAGACTAATAAGAAGGAATGTATGCTGAATAAACCCTGTAATTATGGTTTTATTACATATAATATAACCAGCGAAAAGGGTGGTTATACATTGTCAATGCTGCTCTTGCATGTATTAAATATAACATAATTTGCTCTAAGACACCCTGATCCGCTGAAATTTTAAAATTTTGTTGCTGTTTTATATTAAGGGATGTATACTGAGCAAACCCTGTAAATATGGTTTTATTACAGTTCATATTACGAGCTATAATAATGGTAAAACTTAAAATTTACAAGGAAATACAGCTTTACAGCAATTACGCATTTATGGGGCCAGGGCTGTCCAAAGTATTTCACTCATCGAATCGGCCGCTAAGAATCGGCCGCTACCTTCACTCTCATTTAAAACAGCGCCTATTGGAGTGCGTTCCGCGCGGTCGAATTCCACGCGGTCGAAATCCCAGGCGGTCGAAATCCCACGCCGTCGAAATGTTCCCTCACCACTTTGTCCATTGTGCAGAAATTCAAATATTCCCAGCTCGTTGAATCCCGCCCGGTCGAACTGTTACACGATACAAATCCATCGTCGTCGTGGTAAGACCAGAACCGCTCTCTATATCGATCGTATTGCATTCAAACAAACTATGCTGCGTGGTAGTTCCGAGTGAAAGTATAGATGGTAATGCATTTTGGCAGTGAACCATGCCAGTTCAAATTTATAAACATATATTATTTATAACACCATATACAACGGACTATTTAATGTATGAAGCAGGAAAAGAATTTACCTATAAATTTTTAGTAAAATTATTGATATTCCTGGCTCGCCATTTTCGATTAGCTGTTATATTAAGCTGTTCATTCTTTATTTCCGTTGTAAAATTATATATTACTGTTTCTATTTTAAATGTTATGTTGCTTTTATTTCCAAATGTACTTTCTTCCAATTGACAATAACATATTTATACTATACTTGAAAATAAATTTAATTTTTTTATAATATTTAATAAGTAATAAACTGCCATGTTTTAGTATTTTACGTTATAAATCTAATAAGTGTAAAATTCATGATTTAAAAGGTACATGAAAACAGGAGAGATCCTTCAAAATCTTTAAAAACTTTCCTAATTGGAATATTGTGTTATTAAATTTTTAATACAATAAACCGAAATACTTTCTTTTTGGCATGGAAAATTTATGTCAATATTACAAATATTCAAATTATGTGCTTTATTTCTCATGTTTATTGTTTTAGAATAAAGTAAACTGTGTTAAGAACGATGTCAGTAATAATATTACCGTATGAATACAGTCATTCAGTTTCCGCCGTGGTAACTAAGATCTAATGTAGTTGTGCGTAAAAGTTTTCAAATTATGAATTATCATCTGTGAAGTTACAATTGTTAACGAGAAGCGATGCCTATGTCCTTCAATATATCTTTCACTTCCATACAAATTCATTGAGTATATATCGGGCGTAGCATAATAAATTTAAACAAGCATTATTAGATTTATTTTCGTTTCATTTATTTTATGCATTCATTTACATCAAAATAGATTCGACATTTTTAAAAGGCAATAGCAGAAGGCTTGAAAGTAATGTGAATTTGGAATAGAGTAGATGTCTGACGTAGACATAGAGTTAAGAATATTTACTAGAGGGAGTGTAAACTTTAAATCTTGAAACCGTGCGGGGAAATGGTCCGCCATCTTGTACAGTTCCATTTCTGATTCATTGTTTGTTTTTACTTGCGTTAACAGGTGCTATTTCAAATTTGTTCTTTAAACTTTTCTGGGTATATTTAGTAAATTTTCAGTGTGCTCTGTTTTGGGCTGGGAGGAAATCAGCTGCGCAGAAAGTTATTGAAGGGAAAAGAAAAATAACCTTTCATGCGTAAGTATTTTAAATATATTCATAATAAAGTGTTCTTTCGAAAGAAGTAGCTTCCTGTTATTTTTCAATTTTCGTATAAAGATTTGCGAAAAACCATCTATACTTTCACTCGGAACTACCACGCAGCATAGATTGTTTGAATGCAATACGATCGATATAGAGAGCGGTTCTGGTCTTACCACGACGACGATGGATTTGTATCGTGCACAGTACATAATAAAGAGAAGTATTCCGACGTAGCGGTCAAGTGTATCGCCAGAACGCAGGCAGTTGTGTGCGAGAGAGACAGAAAAAGGTGTCTATCGGCATGATAGACACCTTTTTCTGTTAACTACCGCGTTAACTGAATAAAAATAATTCATTAATAATTATATATTATTATATATTATATTATTTTAATAATAATTTTTATGCTGTAGACATATTTTCAAGTTGATCAATTTTATTTAATATGTCTTAATCATTTAACTGTTTGATTTTTTGTCGTGCAGCTTTTAGTTCATCAATTATTTTATTCTTAATTTTTAGCCTTTTCTGCACTTGTCTCATACTGTCTAATCGTCTGCGCACTAACCGATTCTTAGAAACTGTATTTATTTTAAGTTTGTTTTTGAAATTTACGGTTGCTTTTTTAGATTTCTTACAAAATGTACAATTAGATTTATTGTTGCTACTTTCAGAAATACAATCTTCCAACAAATATGGACAACTAACGTGTCTCCACACTTATAGGCAGTGATCTCTGACATATTTAATTGGACTGAAATTTGTAGGACTTTCAGCTATACCAATTCCACCGTAGAAAACGGCGGTATTATGTAATTTATTTACAATATCTTGTATTTCTTCTATGTTAGAGGGGTTTTCAGTTTTACCATAAATTAGTAAGTGATCAAATATATAAATGTTCATCGTATTTGGAGTTAATACAATTTTTCTTTTTATAACTGTTTCACCAAATTTTAAAGCAGTCATTTCAGAAATAGAAATTATTTTATCTATAAATCAAGTAAATTAGGTACAGAAGCAAGTTGATCTACAATTGTCTCTAGATCCATATTATTATTTACTACATCACAAGCCAATGAAATTTTTGGACAATAAAATAATGTTACTTTAAATTTAAATTAAACTAACTTGTTTCTGGTTCAATTATTTCTCTTTTTTGTCAATTAAAGCATGTCGATATAGTGAACGCCGCTGTTTTATGTCTTTTGACAAATATTTTGGGCAATTCGGGAATATCCTGCGATAACCTTGGGTATGCTAGTGAATACTTAAAAAATTGTATAAATATTTAAGACAGATTTTGAAAATACGTATATGAATTATGCTTACTGAATACGTTTCAGTTGTTACTTCCTTAATAATATACTAAGGTTGAAAATGCTTTTCACAAATATAGTCTTTCGATGTTAATATTTTATCTTTTCGTGGTATTTACAATTGGGTACCTCTTACCCATTTTTATTAGTTTATTATATATACTACTGTTAACACCATTAATAAACAAGAACTTGAAATCGTGAAAATAATATAGGAAAACTCGATAGCAACACAGTAAGCGAAAGGAATGCATAGACACCGTTTTCTGTCTTTCACTATCCTTCTCTCTCGCACAATTGTCTACGGACGGGCGACGCTCATCGCCGCTTGCAATCGGCTGGGTTACAATACCTGTATGTATCTTCTACCGTGGTATCGTGTAACAGTTCGACCGGGCGAGATTCGACGAGCTGGGAATATTTGAATTTCTGCACAACGGACAAAGTGGTGGGGGAACATTTTGACGGAGTGGGATTTCGACCCCGTGGGATTTCGACCCCGTGGGATTTCGACCGCCTGGGATTTCGACCGCGTGGAATTCGATCGCGCGGAATTCGATCGCGCGGGATGCTTCGGCCTATTGCATAATTAGATACGTCTGTAGTCAAGGTGAATTCTTTTGTAAAGTCTGGATATTGGAGTATGGGGGCATTTATTAAAAGTTTTTTACTTGATTCTAAACTTTCTCGATACTTTTTAACGTCTGTATTTATATTATTACCCTTTTTTAGACATTTCGTTTAGTAAGCTGTGCAAAATTCGGAATGAATTTACTATAATCCAAGTCCAAGATAAGTTTTTATTTCTTTCTGTGTTTTTGGTATGGGAAATTCTTTAACTGCTGGGATTTTATTCGGGTTTGATTTTATTCCGTCTTTCGAGACGATATGTCATAAATATGCAACTTCATTATGGAAAAATTCTAATTTGTCCATTTGTATTTTTAAGTTATGTTCTTTAAGTCTTTAAAGACTTTTCTAATGTTGGTTACATGTTCGTGTACAATTATGTCATGCATATATACTAAACAGATTTTGTTTATATAGTCTTTAAGAACGTGATTTACTAGTCTTTGAAATGTGGCTGGAGCATTTTTCAAGCCAAAGGGCATTCTGGTAAACTCATAGTGACATTGGTCTGTCGAAAAAGCTGTTTTGGGAACTGATTCTTCAGACATTTGAATTTGGTGGAAACCGGAGGCAAGATCAAGAGTAGTATAATAAGTATTACGCCCTAGTTTGTCTAATATGTGGGTGATGTTAGGTATTGGGAATTTGTCATCTTCTGTATTAGAGTTTAGTTTACGATAATCAATGACCATTCGATTTTTTCGTTTGCCGGTGGCATCCATCTTTTTCCATCCACACTGGAGACGACCAGGGTGAATGTGATTCATGAATAATTTTGTTATCCAAAAGTTTTTCAACTTGGTTATCTATTTCTTTTTTATAACACTCAGGATATCTATATTTTTTAGCATAAACTGGTATATTATTTTTACTATCAATAACGTGTTTGATAGTTGAGGTTGAAGTATGAGATAAGGGTGTATTTTCTTCTGGGAAAATTTCGTGGTAGTCTTGAATAATTTTATTAATTCACGTTTTTCTTCGTTATTAAGATGATCAGTTCTTACTTTGATTTCGTCATTATCCATTAAATTACTTTCTTTAATTTCATTAAAATATTGTAATTTGATTAATTTATTTTGAATATTTACAGTTCTGTTATTAAAATTTATTTGTGCATTTAATTTTTCTAAAACCGGAGTACCAAGTAAAATATTAAACATATTATAGAAATTATGCAAGTAACATTTTATTTCTATTCCTTCTATATACTAAGTAAATTCAGTTTTACCTGTGGCTGTCATGAATGAAAATTTCTCTTTGTATATTTTAAATCTATTTTTCTTTTTGTAAACAAAATTTCTATTTATTAGATTTATTGAAGATCCAGTATCAAAAAGTATAAAATAATCATGAATTTTTAAAAATGGAAGTTTTGAATTACAATTAATATTTAGGTTTTCGGCAATACATTGAGGCATGGTAACTAATGGTGTGAAATTATGTTGCCACAAGACGAGACGCGACGAGACTTGAGGTCGTCTTCTATTGGTCTTGACTAAGTCTCGACTACCTTGGTCTTGTCGAGACGAGACTTGTAGTCAGTCTCGTCTTGTCTCGAGTCTCGACAAGACTCTCGACTCTGCGTCACAAATTGTTTATAATTGTATATAATAGTGCTTGGAAATCTAAGAAAATCAGTTCAATCGCAGGGCAAGGAACAGGGTGCGGAAAAGAGAAAAAGTTGAGCATCAGTCCATATTTATTTGACGGCGACTACAGTAATCGATAATTTAATAAATCGTATGTACACATAAATGTACAGATTTACCTTTATGACAATTTACCAATCTACACAAGTAACAATCTACGTACATAGACAGTGATACATTTTATTATTTTAACTTATTGGATCAACAAAAAATTTAATAACTATGAAGTATAGAATATCCATTTTGTACTTTTTCAAAAAATGAAGATATATTGGAAAAGAGCAAGAAGATCTACATCTCTATATTTGTAGACAGGCGGGAAGTAAAAATAAATGAACGAACAATTAAGTATTTCTGTGTATAAAAATATACATACATATATGTCTACAGGTTTTAAAAAAGGGTAATTTTTTAAGAGTATATATATTTTAATATGCTGATTCTTGTTAATATATTGTGTAATTTATTATTGTTGTTAGTCCAAATAGTTACGTAGTTATTTTGTTGCTGTCTTCATTTTCTCTTTTCAACATTTCGGTTCATTGTCAAATTCACGTACAATATCCCTTACAGACGCCTGACCTTTGGTAATTCCAGGCATCAAAATCCCGCTTTTTCTTAAGTTTTCCGAGAATTCGTACACCCCGACGATGTGTTTTCTCCAGCTCTGTACGAGTCAGTTCTTCTCTCCGATTTAACTGTTTAATTGTTTATTAATTTTTTTATTATATAGGTACTAAAATCTATGAAATTAATGCACATTTATTTCATTATTTCTGTACGTATATATCATCAATAGGAGTATTATGCTTATTTTGCAATATTTACTATTTTTGGAAATTTCTTTTTATGAATTTTCAAACAATATTTACAGCATTACTCTTAGTTTATGAAGAACTTTTAGAAAATATATTTCAAAAAATACCTACGAACTGAAGCCGAGAGTCTTGCCGAGACTTCAAGGCTTTCCCGACAAGACTCGATACTGGTCTCGTCTCGACTTTTTAGTCGAGAGCAAAGTGATTGTCTTGTCTCGACAAGACCAAGACGAGGCGAGACAAGACCAAGACTGGTCTTGGTCTTGCGGCAACACTAGTGTGAAATAATTTCTATTTAGTCTGGGTGTAAATGTCTCCTTGGGCATTTGTAATCTGTTGACGAGGTGCAAAAGTTTTATTTTGATTAGGTCTATTTTGAAATTTTATTGAACCTGTAGGAAATGAATTCTCGGGGAATTTCATTAGAGGAATAATCGGTAATTTATGCACTGGTTGCCTTAATGCAGGTGCAGGTATATATTTGAAATATTGAAAATCATTATTAAGAAGATTTTCGATTTCATTTAAATTTTGTGGATTTCTTGTAGCAATATTATTACGATATGGGTCAGATATTTTGTTATAAAATGTGTTACATTAAGTTTTTCAGCGAATTCCGAAAATGCTGATTTGCGATTATTATCATGTTCTTCGATCGATTATCGAGATTTGAACATAAGGAATTGTTCTTTAATGACCTCAAACAATTTGTATGGGTTTTTAATATTATTTATTTTTAAAATATCGTTAGTTATAGTAATAATGGTTGATTTATCTTTGAATATATTAACTAAGTGTGCTCTTAATTCATTCCATGTATTGAACTCTTAAGTCTTTAATACCTTCTAGTGCTTTACCAATAATTTTTGATTTAATACTTAAAAATGCGACACATTTGTCGAAATCATCTAGTGGAGGTTCGATGGTAGCTAGTAAATTTTGTATAGCATTCACTGCGTTTATGAATGGACTTAGTTTATTTGTATTATAGTTGGAGAAACAAATATTTGGAACTGACTTATGCAGGGTTTCCAATCTTTCAAGGACGGTTGGGTTTGTTTGCGGTCAGGACTCATAAATTATTCAAACTTGAAGGCATCAATTTTAGGGTAAGAAATGGGCCGTATTAAAAAAAATCATACTCAATGTTTGTATAAAATTTGTAAATTGAAACTATATAATAAATAAAAAAAAACAAAACAAAATTTTAGTTTATTAACTGGGAAGAAATATTTACATATAAAAAAACAACACATAGTAATATAGAGATTTAGTACAGAGTGCATAGCACACGTTTCTGTATTTTCGACGTCGACGGCTGATTTGCTACATCTTCTGTCGGCTGTTGAACTATTTCTTCACCATCACTCTCGTCCACAAAATTATATTCCCAGGGTCTCCACATATTCACAATTTTATTCAAACACTAGAAACAAGCAAAGAAACAACGTTTCGTTTTGATGATTCTTTCAACACTGAAAAAGATTTTTGCATGTACCTCAAAAGAAAATTTCAAATAAGTTTATATTTAAAATTACATTAAAATTTATTGTAATCCCTATAATATTGTAATCATTTAATCTCTTTTCAATTTACTAATTGATGTTAAAAGAAGTGTATTTTAAACGCATTGTTATTTGAATACAGATTTAAAAGTACATAATTAGGAAACATCTTATAATATTTCAATCTCTTTTCACTTTACAAATTGACGTTAGAAGAAATACACTTAAAACGAAGTATTATTTTAATACAGATTTAAAAGTACATCTTGAATGCAAATTTCGGGTACGGCCCAGGACAGAAAACTCTACCTGGCTCCGAGTACCAAAACCGCAAAGTCCATAAAACTTTATAACGACCAATTGGCAGAATCTATAATGAGTTCCAAATATTTGTTTCTCCAACTATACCATCGTATTTGTGGTATTGTGCTCAGGGTAAAAGAAATTTTGTTAGCTCGGTCAGCCATTATTCTCAAATAATATTATATTATACTTTTACAAAGTAAATAAGCAATTTTATAGATATTAGTAAGTGTTAGTACTTACATTAATAAATTTATCAACACTATGAGGGTTGAAATCATCATTTACTGTATTGTGTTGATTCGCTGTTCCGAATGAACTGGGCAGGAGGTGTTCTCGATAAACTAGATAAGTGTTCTCAATGAACTGGACACTAGGACGGCACTCGCTGTACGGGCTTTGTTGTCCTGGTGAACGACGACGGACTCTGCACTTGGTGTACAGACTTTGTTGTCTTGGTGAACGAGCACATGCTCTGCACTTAGCGACACGATGCGGTTGGAATTCTGTTAGTTGATTACGGGATCTCGCTTTGCGGGTACGATGTAACTTTGGATTTTGGATATTGTACTGTTACTGATGGACGTGAAGCTCCTGACTCAGTGGTACTATGGATACTTCTTAGACTTGATTTTCGTGAATAAATGTAGACACAACCGAGAATATTTACTTTAACGAATTAATTCTGTTTTCACCGGAGTTTCAATAATAAACTCGTTTCACTGATCCGTACGACCGCGCCAGTTATAATAATTAAGTTGGAAAACTTGTTTTTAAAAAGATTTATTTAGTCAAGTAACAACAATACATAGAGAGTCATTACAAGAACTGTTGGAATAGTAACAGGAACTCTCAAAGGAGTAGCAGGAACTGATTATCTACATTTCTTAAGACTATTTATAATATACACTTATCTATGCTTAGGTTTCAATAAGATACGGCGATAAGAGATAATTCATTAAATATAGATATATAATTTGTGGGTTGGTAATAAACAAATATCGGAGTGATTTGGGACTGGAACTAGCCAGCAGCAAAATTAGTTTTTAATTTTTTAATGTTTATATATTTTTGAACGTCAATAAAAGACTAAAAACATTAATAATAAAAATTATTTTGAGAAGTAAAAATTAAAAATTAAATTTTATCCGGGATATATGAACAACAATCCTGGAAATTTTTCAAATTCTCTTATTTTTTTTCTAATTTTACACATTTAAATTGACTAATTTAGAATGTAATCCATAGAATTAATATCCTCTAATAAGTCTATAAAATTTCAACTTAATATCATACACTGAGAAGTTATTATTCACAATTAATTGAATTCACATGTTATCTCTTATGCGTCGGTCGGCTTAACACACCCGGTATGTATTTTATAGTTCACACACTTTTGGAGTTAGTGCTTTTTATACATACATAGAAAGCACGCATATCCCACTTAGTGGATTAGCAAAAACCCGAAAATAACATCAATAAGAGCTCTGCTTATCTGACTCACTCCATTCTCTTAAACAACGTTCTTACTAACCTTATACACTGAAATACAATAACACTGTAAATTTTGCACTATTGTACTTTTTAAAAATATATATGGTTAGTATTAATTTTAAATGCTGTACGAAAAAGACATAAATCACTAAGATATAATTTTTATGAAGAATGAATTTGTAAGGTCATATACTTTTAATGCTTCATTTAAATGCTTTTATTATTTTTTAAATATATGTATTTGATTATCAATGATTCTTTATTTACGAGTATATTACAATATGCATAAAAAAATATTTTAATACTTAAATTTAAAAATTAAGAAAATGTAATATTCTATATTTACCGCCATTTGCGAAAGGAGCGACATATTTCTCGCTACCTTTTCTCTCGCTCCCGAGTGGAAACAATTAGATTTTTAATGTTTATATTTACCCACCAATGTTACCAATTTAGCGATTCTCCCGCTATATCTAGCGGTTTTTATATATCGTTAGCGGGATCTTTTTTCTTTCAGCGGTTTAGCGGGTTTTCTCGTGGTTTCATGTCCAGGTTTGTTATTTAGAATAGTTCAAAATTTTCATATATTTATTGTTTCGCGACTAGCGCAGTCTGTTATCTTTTGAGCATTTAAATTTTACTGCCACTTCACTCCAGCTATCAACTATTCCGCTACCTATTTTTAAATAAAGTTACACTGGAATAATAAAACAATGAGAAGTGTAATTTACTTGAATAAAGTCAATGTGGGAAGCAAATAATATCTACCGTAATACAATATTATTATTTATACAAAATATTTCTGTAACTAAAATAAAATACATAATTATTTTTAACACTTAGAAATACAATAAATATACTCATAAATATCTGAAACTAATAACCTTTGAACAAAATTAATTTATTTTATTGTTGTCGTCGGCTTTGTGATGAATCTTTTATATTTTTTGCAATGTGGTGTAGTCATATGGAAATATATTTTTCTGAAATATCTTTAATCAAATAAATAATACGATTTTCCATTGGATTCTGATCATTGGCGTATTTAGTTAAATTTCCAAAAATATTTTTATTTTGATAATAATGTAACACTAATGTACAAAATAGAAAACTTTTTCTTCAAGTGAATTCCACCACTTTCTAATAAAGCTTGTCTTATGATTTTTTCCGCAATTTTAAAAATATTTCGTACACATGACGAAGGTACAAAAGGTTACTTTTATTTTTATCATTTATTAGAGATGAATTATTACTGCTTACATGGTCACTGCCATAGACGCCGTCTATGGGAGGGCAAAGGGGGCGTTGCCCCCCCTGACAAAATATAGAGGGGGCGAACCTATGTTTTGGCCCCCCCTTCCCATATACAATTTTTTTAGCGCTTAGCTTCGATCTTTTTAATTTAAAAATATTTCAATCACGGGATTTGCATGAATTGCATCACTGGTCAAGTTGGAACTTATTCGATAGATGGCCACTAATTCCGCAATTTTTAGAGACACTATAACAAGAGTGTGGGCACGACGTATATCCACCATGTTTATTCATTTGACCGTAACAAGGGTAGAAAACACAGCTAATTTCATGTACTTCTCGAACGACAAACTTCAATTCGGTCTAGGTTTTGTTGGTGTTGTATTTACTAATAAAATCATGGTCGGTTGCAGCAAAATTTTGTAATAACTCCACCAGAAAAAGATATTTTGAGAAAATGAAATATGTATATGAGTATTTCGCGACAATATATTGACATATTCCAGTAAATAAAGTTGATGATTAATTGAAGTACTTTAATAGACGTTACATTTAATTTTTTATAATTTGTCAGATATTCGAATTTAAATAAGGGCTATGTTTATGAGCAGAACGCTAGCCGACCAATCTCCCAGCCATTCACAACTTGCCGCCTCGTTACTAGACTCTAATTTTAGTGTCTCTACAATTTTCATTTAGTTTCACATTCCATAATGACACAACACAGATTAAATCATGTCGCTATGCTTAATTGTCGTCATGCAAAAATTAAAAATGAGTTCGATTAAAATACAATTTCAAATAGCTTTTTTTCAAAAAATAAATAAATTCAGATGTAAAATGTTTAAAATAATATAAAAAGACATATATAAGATTCGTAAGTACTTAAACTAAACTGTATTTTATTCATTTTTTTTTTGTAATTATTATTAATAAGATAGGTATATGAAAACAATAATTAATTTTATTTTTATTAAAAAAAAATTTGGTTCCCCCCTGGGTTAAAGAAAAGTCGGCGCCTATGGCCACTGCGTTCATTTTCTTCAAGTGCTTCAACACATTCTTCACAGTGAATAACTTTTTTTCAAATGCCTAATCATTTACTCTTGATGGATTCCATCCAATTCTTCGTATCGCTTTTAATCAAGCATTTATTTTTTCCAAGTTCATCGGAAATCTTAATACAAAAATTGAAAAATAACAGGAAACTACTTATTTCGAAAAAACACTTTATTATGAATATATTTAAAATACTTACGCATGAAAGGTTATTTTTCTTTTCCTTTCAATAGCTTTCTGCACAGCTGATTTCCTCCCAGTACGATGTCTGTAGTCCAACACAGAGCACACTGGCACATTTATAAGTAAAATTTACTAAACATACCCAGAAAAGTTTAAAGAACAAACTTGAAACAGTACCAACCCAAGCAAACGCATACAACGAATCAGAAATGGGGCTGTACAAGTTGGCGGACCATTTCCCCGCACGGCTTCAAGATTTCAGACTTACGCTCCCTCTAGTAAATATTCTTAACTCTATGATTTGGGTACATATTTAGCGGTTTTTAAGATCCGAACTAGTGGGAAACAGTCGAGAACTATTGGCAACACTGTTACCCACACCAGTAAAAGTATAACTGCATCTTCAGACTGTAATGGTTGAAAGTTTAGTTAATGGTGTCCAGTCGATCACTTGTCCCCATTTATTGATTAAAGCTAGATATTCATTTTTCAATCAATTTTGGAGTAAGTAATTCTATAAGGCTAACTATGTTTTTTTATATTTTCATGTATGTAACATACATACATATATCCTCGTATCGAAAACTTCATATTTCTTTGAAACTCAGCTTACTAACCATGTGGTAATAAGTTTAACAGTACAGAGAAAAATACATGTCAGATGTTTTTATATACAGGAGCATCATTAAAGCTCATTTAATATTTTATGGTTTTATTTGTACAATTTCTTATTGACATTTACAATAATATATTTCACGAACCACTCTGATAATACTAAGACTTATTGTTAGACCATATTAGCCTTTGTATTTCATAAAAATGTAACATTTTAATCATTCGCCATTGATTTTTTTAATAATATATATAATTTTTTTATGTTAATGGATAGCAAGTTTCATATACTTTTTAAATATGAACAAATGTGTTGGGTGTTTTTTAGGACATAAGTGCAAATACAAAAAATTCTCAGAATTGAAAACTGTATCTAATAAAATTATTGATTACACGCGAGAAAAAGGTAAAACAAAAGTTGTAATTTTTAGCTATTCACAGACTGTCCTGAGAAATAGAACAAAAATGTTAAACAGTTGTAATGTTTGAGTTTAACAGACGACATATATCATAAAGTTTTAATAATTATTGATTTCATTAAATTAGTTTTTAATTAATTATATTTTTGTGCGATAGTAAATGTATTCATGATTTTTGATAAATGATATAATGAAATTAATCATTATTATAACTACATGATAGATGCCATTTGTCAACTCAAACAAGATTACTTTTGTTCTATCTCTCATGACAGTCTGTAAATAGCTAAAAAACTACTTTTATTTTGCTTCTCTCTCGCGAACGAAATGCATATAAACAATAATTCTGGACTTATTAGATGAAGATTTAACTTTGAACATTTTTGCATTTACACTTTTGTTCTAAAATAAATAGAGGAGAAATTTTACCACTGTATTTCCTATGGTCCGGAAAGTAGTAGACACGTGGTATAGTTGAATTCGCTAAAATTAATAATGAACGAGATAAAAGGCGTTCAAATTGTTTCAAACACAATGTAATATAATTTATCTCTAATGGTTTTTAAATATCTATTTTCCTTTAATAATATAAATTAGTAACTTATTCTGCACTGTGTTTTATTAACTCCAATTACTTGTTACAGATTTACCTTATTATTTATTAATTACCATGGCGAATCAAGATACTAGTGTATTAGAACCGTTCACTTTAGTCACCTGGGTAATCGAGGTCACCGGATGGCGCTTGATAGACGAAATATTCCACGTTGCGGCTTACATGCCGAATAAATTTTTTTCGGAATATATTCTACCCCAATGTAACCTCAATACTTTTGTTATGAGAAGATATAATTTAAAAATTGCAACACAAATGAATGGGCATAGAATGCTGAAAGATTTAGAAAATAACGAAATAATAAAAACACAAACAGAAAATTGCGGCCTATTTAATTTTATAATCTGGTTAGAGGAAAACCGCGGTAATACAAATGGTATCATTCTCCTCAGTTATGAAATTAACGAGAAAATGCCTGTGATGCTACTTCATGCCTTACAACGAAATCATCTTTTAGAAAGATTCATGGGAGTAGTAAAAGGATTTGCAAATGTCTTTCAAATTGCAAAACAAGTATGTCCAAACAATAAAAGCCATTCGTTCCATGCCATGACTCAATCCCTTTTGAACAAAACACCAGACTGGACAGAGGAGCTGGAAGTTTGTTACGATTTGCTTAAAAAATTGGCGCAGATAAGTGAACAGCAGTGCGAAGTGAGCGTAGATGTTGATCCACGTATTTTTGAATTGGTGAAAAATGTCATGATATGCAATAATGATCAAGAGGAAAAATTAATTGCATTAAAGTCACAGCTAGAAAAACAAGATGCCTGGAAACCTATATTTGCTGATGCTTTGAAATCCAACTGGAGAAATCGTAGAGAAGCATCTCGCCTACGTAAACTGTTAGTGGAAAGAAACGTAGACTTCGACATCTTGGAATCGGAATTTAAAAAAGGGGGAAAAAATGATATAGTAAATATACTTATCAAATGTAAAATAAGTGAAATCGATTCTCAAAATATAGCATCACTTGCGGGATGCTATTTCAACAGCGAAGATAGAATCGTTCTTCCGAAAGTCTGGCCGTTACGATCTACTTCTCGGAACAGACGTTCTCGAAGGCAAAGATCTGCTTCTCGGAGTGGACATGTTCGATCTTCAAATAGAGGGGCTTCCAGTATGCGCGAAACAGATCTTGACAGTGCAGAAGAAAATATCCAGGAAACCCAGTAAGAAATTTAAAACATTTTTTTTATTACTTTCTTATCTGTTTCTGCGAAATATATTATTTTCATGACCTTAATGTTTTTTTGATGATTCGAACGTAATTTGTGTGTTTTGATGTGGTAATATTTTTTTTCAAGAAACTATGTATGTTAGAACAATAAATATAGTATTCAGCTTTAATTAAATAAAATTTATTTTTTATGTTCTTAATACTTAATGTATAATTATATTTGACTTAATGACTCCTGCTAGTCCTGCTACTTTTATTATTTCCTTCAGGCTATTGATCATTTACTTTTTATTTATCCACTATTAATTTCTTTAAATCTTCGAAAACAGATCCAACTTGTTCTGAATCTTTCTTTAGATGCAAAATCTCGCTTTTGATATACAGAGTTGTGACTGAACATAAGACTTTAATATGTAAAATTATACTTTCGTAATTTCCTGCTTCCGTAATTATTATAGATAAAAAGCTTCAAACAAAAGTTGTAAAGCATAATTAACAGCAGAAATTAAGTATGGAAATATCGAAAATCATCCCAAAAATAGCGATAGCTATGAAGTCGAAATAAATAAATTACCGAATGTTTAACGATTTATATGTCACGTTAGGTTAACTTATTTTTATTAGGTATTATTTATAATTTCTGTTCCAGTGGCCAATTACATTTTTAAATTAATAGATATTTTTTCATTTTATTGTCATATATAAGTTCTGCCGTTACAAAGCATGCAAAGTTAATTTTGCTTATCGGGTCAGATACACAACTTTATGCTTTTGACGTTTTTTTTTTTTTACCTAAAATGCTAAAATAATTAGGGAAGTAGAGAATTACGAGAGTATAATTTTACATATTAAAGTTCTATGTTCGTGAGTTCCACTTATATCTCATAATTCTTTATTATTTATTATACTCCAGACATTCTGCATTGATTAAAAAATAGCCTCATTACTTTCCTTCCAAACCATTTCATATGCTTTATTAAAGGCTACGTTTCGCTGCCATAAGTAGTAACTACTGGCTTTGTTATTGTCTTATGAATTTCTACTTTCATTTCTCTTCGTTCTGAATAAGAAATACCCCCGCAGAGAAGACTGAAGTTCATAGTACTAGTAAGTAGTTTTTATTTTTTATTGAATGTAATATAATTTTTATTTTTCGTTTATTAAAGTTCATTAAGGTTATTTGATGTTTCGTCATTATCTCTACACAATTACATATAAGCAGCAGTGGGACAAACACTAAAATCAAAGTATGATTATTTGTAAGACGTCTATAATTACTAAAAATATGGTAGTATGGTATGTACAGGAACAACGGTAAATCTAAACAAATTTTTGAACATAGTCATGGTACGAACCTAATAGGAGCAAGCGGGCAAAACGCAACGTAAATGGCATCATTGTAGTCTTGTATGGTCCTGTGCTGTATGCGCGTGATCGAGATTATTTTTAATTACTGTTCACAATTTTTTAACTATGTTCAGTCCTAAAAATACAAATATGAAGTCAAATACAAATGAAACAATAATTAATTATTGTAATCTTTACACGTTGTATAACTTTCTTCTAAAGAATATTTTTTTCTCAAATGATTTGCCAAACTAATATTTGTTTCGTATCTATAATTATTTATTAAATAATATCATTTGACAGTTCATTTCGTTTCGGTTTTATTTATTTAAGTGGAGATTGTAAGAATGGCCCTTTTGCATGTACTGCAAGAACGCATTTTTGTAAAGGAAAATTCATACAACTATTAAACTGCTATGTGTTATTTTTAATACCGAATTCTCCAATTATAAGTACTTTGAACTAGTCTTCGCCTGCTATAGTATAAAAATGTAATTAAATAGTTCCAGAAAGTACAAGTCTGTGCAGGACCGTAGCCAGAATTGAATATTAGACAGGGCTCATACTTTAGCCAGGGCTTACCTATATATATATATATATATATATATATATATATATATATATATATATATATATATATATATATATATATTTTAAATACCTATAGAATAGGAGCACATATATTAGTTCCTATTTAAGGCAAATTTTAGAATTTTTAGGAATAACATACTGAGGGGAGAACTGAAATTTTTAAATTTCTTTTTAAAATTGTGATGAAACCAAAAACAATAAAAAAAATCTGTTGTGGCCAGCACAATACCTCTCGTCATTTTTATTTTGTTACATAAGGCGCGAGCAGTTATGTTACTGTTGACCTTGGCAAGCAGATATGGGAGCCCGTGTCAGAATGACAGCTAGTAATAATGTACATAAATGTCAAGTATCATAATTTTTCATTCGAAACATCATAATTTTCCTAATTCATATAGATTATTTTCCTCGACAAGTACCTATATTCCATACTATTGATGACAATAAACATGATATCAGAATATTCTGAATGAAACATTATGATTATGATATATGACAATTATGATATCTATGTAAATAACTACTAGCTGTTATTCTGACACGGACCCCCATATCTGCTTGCCAAGGCCAACAAAGTCAAATGAATGTTCGCGCTCTATAAGTAATGAATTTAACATTTATTATATACACAAATAATTGAAATTGCATCTCTTCTTTCGTTCAATGAGGAATTTTGACCTACTCTTCTAATATGCTTAAAATTCTTCAAATTATTTGACAGTATTAGTTGTATTTCTTAAGGATATATGTAATATTAACACACCTATAATTTTAAACACATTAAATTAATAATACAATAAGATATATTAAATGTACTCGTACCTCACAGAAAAATCTTTCAATAATGTTAGTAATATTGCGGATTTTTCATACTTAAATAAATAAATAAAATAAATATTTCATCACGGCATATTACCCATTGCTGGGTGTGCCAATCTGCTTTGAACAGATTTCGGTAATGATGGAATATTTGTACCGTGCGGGCGCTTACTTACATTTTTCATTTATCTGTCAATTACAAACATTTAAATATCTCAACTGGTTTCCGTGGAGTTGTTTGGGCAACAAAATTTATTACAACAGATTATTCTATATTTTTATATACTACATCTCTAAACCTATAGGAGCCTAATTATTTTTTCCAGGACTTAATATTTTTTTACCAGGGCTTAACTCTGGCCAGCCCCCCTCTGGCTACGGACCTGAGTCTGTGTTGGCGCTACGGTTACATTGCGGTGGTGTTATCTCGGATACATGCAAATTTCTGCTTCTGTCAAAATTGTTACTGAAAATTTCCGTACGCTTTTTTAAGATTTGACACAATGTCCATGTTATACGAAAAATCCATAGCTAAAATTCTAGTATAAAACTGACCCTCGAAGCATTTAAAAAAAGTAATCAATGAACCATAGTTTTTAGATAACTTACCTTACCATCAGCAATTTTACACTTTGTCATATCCGTTTTATTCATAACAATCAAGGGCGAACTGGCCATAAGGTTTACCGAACGATTCCCGGTGGGCCGATGCTTTATGAGGTCGATTAGCCGGTGGCCAGTGTCATGGGGCCGATCGGCGGAACGATTTTTAAGGTAACAATATAAACAATATTGAAATCAATATTTCATTAATACGTTTACTTAATCTTTAAATTCTAGGAATAATAAACATATTTTTTCTGTTATTATAATATATTTAAAAGTAATTTCTATTAGAAAATATATATATACGTAAATGAAAAAAAAAAATTAAGCAAACCGTCAAGCGACGTAGCGATTTGTTACGTAGTGCGTAATATGCAATATTTTTCATGTGTGGAACAAATGGTAATTTATATTTTTTGTTTTCTATCTACTCTCATTATTCTACAACCCATACTAATAATGTATTCTACATAATTTGGAAGGAACAGTGGTGGTTAATTTATTTTGGCTCGGATATAATGCGTGCAATAAAACGTGTGTGTACCATACAATTGGCGCCTGGCGTGAAGAATATATTGTAAAATTTGTACAATAGGGTAGTTGCGCATTTTCCAATTTATTTATTATTATTTTTTCTGAAATAATTGTTCAAGTTATTCACTGTAATACATGTTTTACGTCTGGCAACTGTATATTTTTCAAAATATAATTTAAAAAAATAATCTTATTTCAAATTTTCCCGTGTGTGACGTGTATTATTAATACCAAACACAGTCTTTCTTGCCCTAGCGGTACACTCTCAGTAGTACACTCTGTACTAACGTTGTTTACGCTTATGACAGTTTCGTGTGTGGCACATTATTTGCATATTGTCAAAGATATTCGTATTAACTTGTCTTAAATTAAATAATGCTGATATAGAAAAGAAAAATAAAATATGATTTTAATACAAATCAGTCGTCCTACACGTAAAACATAGGTTAAATATCAACTAAAAATGGCATTTACATACATTCCCTGAAGTGTACAAACTAGAAACTAGCGTATAAGTTTGTTATTGGTGAAGAAAATGAACTCGTAGCCACCTGGTAGCAAATTCTAACTTGTATGAGTCATACAGACTTGGTCGAACTATATAATTATTAATAATCTACGTCATAAGAATTCCAATGCGAACTTTATTGATGAAAAGTTTTATACACGAACTTGTTGCGATGACATCATCTATTGTGCGCGCTGTTTTTATCTCGTTTAATCTAGAAGGTTCTAGAACTAAAGTCGCCAGGTGTATAACCCGTCGCCAAAGCCAGCGAACAGAGTCTGTAATATAGAACTAACGAGCAAAGAAGTCTGATATAAATAAGCGTCGTGAATAGTTGGTGATATAAACAAACAGTCGACAAGAAGTGATAAATAAATGTAATTAGTGACATAAAGAGTAGTGTTAATTGTTTAAATAAATAATATTAGTGTTTAAGCGTCTTATAATATTCTTAGTCTTTAAATTAGTGTTAGTATTTGTTTATCATAATGTTAGATAAATTTATTAACTTTTAATTATCTTTTTAATATTTATTTATCGTTTAATAAACGTATTCTAATAATATTTCTGTTATTTGTACACTTCACCCATATAAATAAAAACGTTACAATAGTAAGAAATTTGGTGTTTTCTAGAGAGACTGTGTCAATGTAGATGATGTCTAATGATTTATTGGGAGTTGGGGTAACATTTAGTTTCGGTTTGATAGGGTTCCTTTCGTACTTAGCAGCTAAACAAATTTCACATTGATTTATAAAGTCTGTGACGGTCTTTAACTGATTCGGCCAATAATTTCGTTTTTTAATTTGAGTGTGAACTTAGTTTATTCCACGGTGGTTTGTCTTACCTTCGTGAAAATATTTTATTACTTGTAAAATTTCATCTTTTTCTTCTACATATATTAATTTTATGTTGCTTTTGATAAATTTGATTTCGGAGTGTTTAAAATAATTTAGTAATACGTTACTAAATTTCTCATAAATGGGTGTTTCAAAGTATAGGTAGTATTTCACATTCGGTGTAATATATTCTTTTATAAAATTTATTGTATCTTGTTCGAAGTCTGTTTCAGAAAGTTGGAGAAGAATTCTTTATCGCAATGAAGTTTTTGTATTTTTGGCTTAGAAGGGGAATGTTTGACTTGGGATATAAAAATTTGATTTTTTCGAAAATTTACAGGTGATTCAGTGATTGTTATACCTACAATAGGGTTTTCGGGGTTTGAGTGAATTGTTTGATCAGTTTCAGGATCATGCTGTTCTTCTTCGTCTGGTTCTACAATTAAGGATTGCTTGTCATTGTCAGGGTTCAAATAAGTTTCGTTAAAATTTTCAATGAGATCGAAAAGGTTTTGCGATTCTGGATCTAAAGTATTTATGTTTAATTTGATACGTGATAATTCGTCTGCGTTTTTGTTTAGAGAACCTTTTTCATGAATGACTTCATAATCGTACTCTTCTAATTTGAGTCGTCATCTCATTAATTTAGAATGGGGTTCTTTCAGTGAATGTAAGTATTGTAAAGCTTTGTGGTCAGTTATGATTTTAAATTTTCTTCCATACAGGTCATGTCTGAAATATTTCGTAGCCCATATGACAGCAAGTAATCCTTTTTCGATTGTGCTATAGTTTATTTCTGAGCTATTTAGTGTTCGACTCGCATATACGATGGGTAGGTCAGATCCTATAGGTCCTTGTGATAAAATAGTACCGATGGCATATTGGCTTGCGTCTGTTGTCAAGTTAAAAGGTTTCTTATAGTCCGGGTATTGAAGGATGGGATCGTTTATTAGGAGGTTTTTACAGGTGTTAAAGCAATTAATGTATTCTGGATCATTATAGTTAACAGTGGCGTCATTTTTCAAACACTTCGTGAAGAGGTTTGTAAGATATGCAAAAAAAATTAATAAAATTCCTGTAGTAGCCTAACAGTCCGAAAAATGCTTTGATTTGTGTGGCTGTTTTTGGGATAGGGTAATTTTTGATATCATGGATTTTATCCGGGTTAGGTTTGACACCATCTGGAGTTACTATATGGCCCAAATATGAGACTTCTGTACGTAAAAATTCGGATTTATCTGGTTGAATTTTGAGATTAGCTTTTCGTAAACGATTAAAAACTGATCTTAAATTTTGAATGTGCTCTTGGAGAGATGTACTAAAAATGATTACATTATCGAGATATACGAGACAAATTTCGTTGGTTAAATTTCGAAGAACGTTGTCCATCACTCTTTGAAAAGTGGCTGGCGCGTTCTTTAATCCAAAGGGCATTCTTAAATATTCGAAATGACCGTTTCCTGTGCTGAAGGCAGTTTTTTGTATGTCAGATTCACTCATTTCAATCTGGTGCTAAATCCAAAGTTGAAAAATATTGGCATCTACCAAGTTTATCTAATAAATTGTTGATGTTAGTTATTGGATATTTATCATCGATTGTTTTCTCGTTTAATTTCCGATAGTCAATTACGAGTCTCCATTTCTTTTTTCCGGATGCATCTAATTTTTTTGGTACGATCCAGACGGGGGATGACCAAGGTGAATGAGAAGGGTGGATAATATTCTGGTTTAACATTTTTTGAATTTGGGATTGTACTTCTTTTCTATGTACTTCGGGGTATCTATATGTCTTTGCATATACTGGAAGTTCATCTTTTGTTCGAATAGAGTGTTTTATTTCGTTTGTAAAAGATAGTGGCTTATCGTCCGTATGAAAGATATCTGAGTACTCGCTCAATAATTTTGTTATCTCACGTTTCTCTTCACTATTCATGCGGTCAATTCTAATTTTATTCATGTCTAATTTATTTTTTGCTCCATTTTGGTTAAAATTTATATTATTAATTTCAAAGTAATTTAACGCCTGAACTTGTACGCAATCTACGCAATTTATAATTTCATCATTTTCGCCTAGGTATATAATCGGGTATATAGTTTCATTATTTTCGATTTTTGCTAGACCTTCTGGAATGATTACATTATTTATTTTGGTTTCCGGTATAAATACTTCGCCGTTTTCTATATTATTTACGAATATTTTGGATATTTTTTCAGATTTGGTAGGTATTTTAATATGATTGAATTTTGGAAGTATTTTGTGGTAGTGGATCTTGATTTCTTGAGTAGGGGTGGTTATTTTGTCATGCGTTAGGTCAATATTTGCATTTAGAATTTTCAAGTTGTCTAGTCCTAATAATATATCAAAATTTCTGTGAAAATTAAATAGGTGATACTTTAATAAAGTGTTAGGGGAATTAAATAATTTGGAGGCAGGTATTATGATGCTAAAATTTTCTAATGATGTTCCGTGCGCGGTTGTAATTTTGAAAGGATCATTTTTTATTTTCTCTTTGAAATATTTTTGTGCAATATTTGGGTTATGAAGGAACGTGTGCTTCCTGTGTCTATTAAAGCTTTTAATTTTAATTCTGGGAAGACAACAAATGGTAATTCGCTATGGTTGTGATCACGTTCATTAATTCGACGTTTGTTCCGAGGCTGTTATCGGAAAAAAAACTCGTTTGTTTCGTACGAATTTGGTTCGGTTACAAAATAATCAGGATTAGGGTCAGTTACATAATAATCGGGATTTTGTTTTTCAATATTGTCAATTTCAGGGTATTCGTCAATTTCAGTATTAAATAGTTCTTCCGCTATGAAGTTAGGTCTGTTTTGTGTGTTATAAAATTGTTGCGGACGATACTGGTTCGTTCCTGGCCTGGGTGTCATTGACTATCCAGTACTGACACTCATAGGCGTAGGCTTTATAGTTAGGATTAGGTTTGAAAACATTTTGGGATTGATTATTAAATGTTTTATTTACGTGATTGGGGGGATATTGATTTTTTATGTAAGGTTTCCTTATTTGATGATTAGGATATTGATTAATGGTAGGTTTAAAATTTGAGTTAGTAGGTGGATTCGGTCGATACATTAGTTGTGGATATTGTGGTTGTCTATGTGTGAGTATGTGTGTTAATTTTGTGATATTGTGGACGACTGTGCGTTTCCAACTGAAAGTCCTTTGTGAGCATGTTTAATGCGGTGTTCATATCACTGGGGTTCTTTGTTCTCATTAGAGTTCCTAGAGGATCTTTTAGTCCTCGGAGAAGAAGTCTTAAAGCATAATTTTGGCAATAGTCTGTTAAATAAGGCTTAACAAGTGCTAGACTATGATTACTAATGTAGGAAATTTGGAGATTTAGTATATCTTGAATTTTATTGTAAAATTCAAATGCCGTTTCATTGCCTTGTCTTAATTCTGTTAGTTCGATGCTTAGGGTGTATAGATCTCATTTATCTGAGTAGCGTTTAACAATGTTCACGTCTGCCCATTTACTTATTGAGCTACTGGCGATATTTACTGCGGCATCACCTTTTATTTTTGATAGAATGCTCGACATAAGGTACTCATTTTGAAAGTCTGCTTCGTCGACCAAATTATAAAATTTATTTACTAATTTTTCGCAGATTTCAAGAAAGAGAGATAATAATTTACCATCACCGTAGAAATCTGGCAACATGTCTAAATAATGTTTTTAAAGACGTGGTGTAGGTTGTACTACTGATCCTATTTGTTGTTGTGCCATTTTGACTTTGTTTTTTGTTAATTTGCGTTTACTTTTATAAGGTTTGGAGGTTACGAGTGTGGACTCGGAGTCAGAGGAAGTTTCTGGGTTTGTATGTGTATCCGATCCTGTATCTGAGTCAGAATGGTACTGATAGTTCTGTGACATGTGTGTACTCACAATAACAGAAGCAATTTGTCCATTGGATGCGTTGATTCCCGGTCAGGTCTGTATTCAGCAGCGCCTTGTTCTTTCGTCGTCGATGTTCTCTCGCAGATGTAGGAACTGGGTAGTTTTGCACTTGAATGTAGTCGCTTCTTCTCCCTGTGGTTTTGGTTCTTCTCGGTGAATCGTAGACACGAACACGAGTTTCACTTTTCAATGTGAAAATTCGCCCGAAAAATCCGCTCCGACTGCGCCAGTTATATTTCGACGATCCGAAATAGTATTTTTAAAAAGGGTTTTTTATTGTGAATTTATTATATATCAAAACTTAACACATTTATTATATTTTAATGTTACTTATTTGGATTCTTCACACTGACTAAACTAAAACTACTCAAAAGTCTATAAATTGGAAACGGGAAACTCAAGTATCGGGTTCGACGCCTGGGAACTGCAACTCATCAGTTTGGACAGCGGTAACTTATATAATATATATATATATATATATATATATATATATATATATATATATATATATATATATATATTATTAACATATAATACATGGAAAGACTGAAAATGTACACATTTACATACATTTATGTTAATTTAGGTCCTTCTTCCAGTGGTCGTAGTCTTAGGTCAATCTAAGAATGGCCGTATGTACTTCCGAAAAATTGCGAATGCGTGTTATTATATAGATTTATATATAAATAAATTGTGTACATTTTGAGCATGCTGTAAAGTATTTTTCTTTTCTAATTAGGTACCTATATATCGTTCAAAAGTTCTTCCATTCAGTTCTATTCCAGGGTAAAATATTTTCAAGTTTTTGCAATAATAACGAAGTAGAAATAAATAGACAACGCTTCAAAATAATAATATTTACTTTGCAATTTTGAATAACAATAAATATTTTGTTACATGGAAAACGGAAACTATATACACAAACTCGTATAATCTAATTTACAATGTAGATTTTGGAACACAATAAAGTTGTCAAATTGAAAGAAACAAGAATATTTTACTCAATCTCCTGAGTTACATCTTCTGTAGAGGAGACCGGCTCCGTACTTTTTCTTTTAGGTCTAATGCCATTGTCGTTGTCTACCATCTTGGAGGAAGAAGCTTCCATTATGCTGCGAGATCTTTTCATACCTGTTGTAGCGTCTTCTATATCCATTGGAATAATAATGTTTTGTATTTCATTTAGTAACAACAAAACCCCGTTCAATGTAGAATCATCTACATTAGCTTCTTTAAATTTATTGTAGCATATGAGTAGCAATAGTTCAGTCTTCTGATCCATTTTCTAAGAAAGATTTCTGGATTTTATATTAATATTTGTATTTATGTGCTGCTTACATGTGTATTTTAAAATTCTATGTTAATTTCGTAGTAAAATTTAAAAAAAATGCAAAATTTTAATACAAATTGCCCCGACCACCTGACCTACAGTATTATTTGTCGACAAATAAGTTTTACAGGACAGGACGGCAACTTCATAAAACAAAATAAAAGGAATTGTTTTGCACAGAAGTTAAAGAATAATTTAAAATATTACAAATAATTAACATAAAATTTCGTAATTTAAAACCTTAAAAAAGTGAATGCTTTAATAAATACGAAAATTCAAAATTACAAAATCTTTTATCACAGATGCGAGAAAAACAAGTAACTTAAGAATAATTAATTTTTATTTAATTGTACGCAATGTTAAATAAAATATATACTTTACTTATTGCCGCAATACATTAAACTCTCATTTGAATATCTTGAATCTTGATACCCTTTCATTTTAGTGACTAATCTAGGAACATTTGCTAGAGCGCCAATATTTGAACGTTGGATATTATTTGCCAACATGAATCTCTTCTTGATTTAAGACTAATTTCTAGCGCTGAGCTAGATTTAACAACGCTTACAAACAATCGCATTGGCACCATAAACAAAGGTTTATGTAAATACTTTTGATGTAAATAGTCGAAAGAGTATTTATTTTATCTACATGTTTGTAATAAGTAGAAGTTATAGTGCTAACCAAACGAACAAGTGTTGATTTGACAGAACGTGACACTATCATATTACAATAGTATAAAAACATATGTAACTTAACTCCTAAGTTAAGTTAGTATGTATTTCGCAACCTGTATTATCATATTAAAGTATTATAAACTCGTATTCACAAAAATAAATATTTTTCAAAAACCCAATCGATTGATAAAGAAATTTAAGTGGCGCAGTCTGGTAGGATTGTGAAAACAATTTAACGAATATAAATTGTTTCACTTTCGTGATTAATTTGGCAATTCGAACATTTTTATACTTCGATCACCGTATTCTGAATCTGAGGGGACATCAGAAGCAAGAAATATCTAGACGAGCCGAGCGTGCCAAGCTGAGCGGACATCAGTGCAACTCCAGCCTCAACTTCGAGACCGTGTACGTCTTCAGGGCACATGAAACCGACACTACTATTTTTGTGAGTACCATATGCCATTCAGAGAACCAGAGTCTGTATCAGATTCAAATAATTCCGAATCAGACTCCGATCTCCAAATAAAAGATCGTATAATTAATTTAAATTCAAATCCTATTATAAATATCATTTTAAGAACGCCAGTTTTAACCATGGCTACCCCTGTATTAAAAAAGGAATATTTGGACATGTTGCCAGAGTTCCATGGGGAACGTGAATTACTCCCCAGATTTATTAGTGTTTGTGAAAAATTAGTTAGAAAATTTTATAACACCACAAACACAACCGATTTCCAAAACGAATATTTAATGAGTAGTTTATTAGCAAAAATAAAAGGTGAAGCAGCTATAAATATTGCAAGTTGCCCAATTCAAAAATGGGAAGATTTAAAAGAAGCATTAAAAATGCTTATTCAGACAAACGTGACTAGTTCATATTAAATATGGAAATAACGGAATTAAAACAAAATCCTAATGAAAACGTTTTTGATTTTTATGGTCGTTTACAACACCTTGTAAATTTACAAATTTCTTATATCTCAACAAACGCCGTTGCCGAAGCATCCGTTGTAATGATTGACTATTTCTAACATTATGCTTTGCGCGTTTTGTTAAAAGGTTTAAAAGAACCTATAGGCCAATTAATGCGGGCAAAGAACCCCACAGACTTAAATTCAGCTTTAAGTCTGCTAGCGAATGATTTCCAATTTGAATATTATGCCAAATCCAAAAATACTAATCAGCACAGACATAAATTAAATCAAAAATCACAAACACACCAAAGAGGATACAATATAAACCCACAACTTATTTTTTTTATTTTATACCCAATAAAACTCCATATCATTCACCTATGCAACAAACAGCATACAGACAACAATATACCAAACAACAACCAGGACAACACACACCACAAACACCACGCCAAGCTCCATCCACCAGACAAAACCTTCCTGGCCCTACTCCGATGAGTATTTCCACGCGAAATACAGCCCAATACCGTCCTACACCTGGCCCATCCAGACAGGTACAAACCATTACGGACAAAACCGCGCTAACACAGCGGGAGAATTATTTAAAATCAACGAGTCAGCTGTACCTGCCGTTGACCCATATGTATATTACAATCTCGACGATAACCGAGAACAAGCTGACCAAGTTTTAATTGATAACAATGACTATGAAAATCCAAAAAACCCCGAAAGTTTTGATAATGTAAGACTAGGTCACCACACAATTGAGGTCATTATCACTCAGTAGTAGTAATCACTAATATTGCAGCATAAGCAATATGGAGCAATTATAATATTGTTTCTTTATTTGGTAATTAGGTGACACCTCAATTGTTTGTTGACTTAGCATTACAGTAATATAAAAGACTGTATGGACGATGGGAAGACAGAGTCCGGTGAGAAGTCCATCGAGAGGTCCATTAACAGAGAGACCAGAAGAAGACCATTCATCCATATAGTCGAATCCATCATTTGTAAATATATCAACTCATCTTTATACTAGTCAATAAACTTAGCTATAATAAATCATTATTATTATTTCGAACCTTTACTCTTCTACGAGCAACGTCACAACGGTAAGAACATTTATTATTACTTATTATATTTTTGGCGATTACTAAATTGTACCTCCAGTCTGGCAAGAACCCATATTAAATATTATTTGTTAATTCGCCTCATAAAGGCGGGTTACAATAACAATTTTTTAGACGTTGCAGCCTCGGAACACAGAAAAAATTTACCCAGAATCGAACTAATGAACTTGACAAATAAAAGCAAATTTCCGTACATTATATTCCCAGAAAATAATCTGAAAGTTTTAATAGATACAGGAAGTACGAAATCCTTTATAAAACCTACCATAGCGCATAAATAGTACAAAAATTCCATTTGTAAAAACCCATTCCAAATCTCAACTGCGCATGGAATATCAAACGAAAATTACAGCACACTCGTACCTATTTCAAAATTATTTAATCTAAAGAAAAATGCAAGTTTAAAATATCATATTTTCAATTTTCACGACGAATTTGATCTTTTATTCGGGTTAGATAATCTGAAATCATTTAAAGTAATTATAGATTTGAATCAAAATTTAATTACAAAACCCACCTGCCAAATAAAAATTCTACACCAAAATTCCGAAAATACAATTAATAGAAACAATATTTGTCATTCAAATAATAACGTAACATTAGTTCCTAAAATTGAAAAGTTAATCAAAATGCAAGTAACTCAACAAAAAGGAACTATTCTAATACCAAAACAAAAACAGAATAATTTATTTATCCCTGAATGTGTCCCCACAGCCAATAATCACTATGCACTTTGCACAGCAATTAATAATTCAGAAACACATTAAATAGCACCATTACAACCAATTACCGAAGAGAACATCTCCAATTATGAAACGTACTCATCCCCGAACTTCAATTTCATTCAATCAGAAAAAAATAAATTTGATATTTCAAAAATTCGGACAGATCACATGAGTTCGGAAGAAAAATCAGCTATTTCTAAATTAATTCACAAATTACTTTTACTAATCAAATTAAACATTCCATAAAAACAAGTGACAAAATTCCTATTTACACAAATTCTTATAGATACCCAGAAATTCACCGGCAAGAGGTACGTTCTCAAATACAAAATATGTTAGATCAAAATATTATCAGACCATCATGTTCTCCATGGTCATCGCCTATTTGGGTTGTCCCCATGAAGCTTGACGAATCCGGTAAACGCAAGTGGCGTATAGTGGTAGATTACAGGATCACCGTATCCTGCATCTGAGGGGACATCAAAAGCAAGAAACATTTCGACGAACCGAGCGAGACAAGCTGAGCGGACATCAGTGCAACTCCAGCCTCAACTTCGAGACCGTGTACGACTTCAGTGCACATGAAACCGACACTACTATTTTTGTGAGTACCATATGCCATTAAGGTCGCCGTCGAATACAGTCCAATCGAAATTCCGTTCGTTTGATTGAAGGAATTCATTAAAACAAATGCAGTTTTGTTTATTGTTTTTGAGAAATGTAAATCTAATGGTTGAACTTATATTCATTTTTTTATTAACAATAATAATATTGTTTATAACATTAAATCACGTAATAAAAGAAAAAAATGGGTTCAAAGTATGTTCGTCATAATGCAGATAATTTTTTTATAATCAATAATGAAAAAAAATATTTAATGCAATAAGTAATTGTTATAAACGAATGGAATTACGATATTGCCCTATACTGTAATGTAAATTTAGTGCAGCGTTTTGTCGGAGCGCACTACTGGAGTTCTGCCGTCGTTCTCTCTACACCGCGCTCGCCACCACCCCTCCTCAGGTCATACCAACAAGCTATAGAGAGGAGAGAAAACGATTTCGCATGAAATCTTGTTGGCTCGGTCCGAATAGAGGCTATCAGTTTTGAAATTTTATGCGCTAAGTTTGTATACTCTTATTATAAAATGGTTAAAACTAAAAATTCAAAACAAAACAGGCCTTCAAATTCAAAGAAACGAACGGCGACTGCTTCAAAGAGGCGAAAAAATGCTCTTCCAAGAAAAGAACTTGCAAACAAATATAAATTTGGCCAAAAAAGCAACTAGAAGAATTTTGTTGGATTCGTATGACGTTCCCAATCAAATTCCACAAAATTCTGAAGTACTAATTCGTTTGGAAAATGGCACACATAATTCAGATGATTTAATTAATTTCGAAGATGTTTGGTGCCCAAAAAATGTATACGAAAGGTTTGTTAATACTCCTTTTGTAAATGTTTATGAATATAGTTTATATAATGTAAGATTGGCAGATATGTACCAATAAAATGTTCTAAATGTTGACCAATTATAACTAAAATCTAATCAGCTCTTCATATGGATATAAATAAAAGGAATACGAAATAATTATAATTTTTAGAATTCGTGCTATCGTCACACACACACGCACGCACGCACTCACATACACACATACACACGCACACATCATCGTAAAAAAATGCTAAAATCGTACTCTACTCTACGGTCCGTAGAGTAAAACGTGACGGAAGGTGAAAACTACTCTGATATTTACGGTTCTAATAAATAATTTATTTTTAATGTAAAAAATTATAAATTATGTATTGCAAGTGATCCTAATCCTACGAGTGAATTTGCTTTTGAGAAAACCATAACAGGTAATAGAATTGTGCAATTAGGATATGTTCTAAAATGGGCCATGGAATTACAACTGGATCAGTCTAAAATTTGCACAAATTTCTAAATACACCGAAGAATCTAATAAAGAAAAGTCAGAAATAAATATTGGTTGCGTATGGGGCAATATAGCAACTGGTAGTACAAATTCGCACAAAGAAGAATTGCTTTCTATCATGAACATTAAATCTCTGAATAAGGATACATTTTACAAAAATGAACATGATCTTGAAAAGGTATATCCACCTCCTAATAAATTCACTAATAAATTTATTTAGCTGATTAATAAAAAATATCTCGGAAACATAAACTTCTGTCACATATATCATAACATTGCTTTCATAAACGATATTTTATAAGCTGTGCCTAGCCTCCCAGCGTCGGTATTGGTATTAAGCCCGGTTTTCTAATTATGTCTTAGCCAGATTGTAAAATTATCCAAATTATAAAACACCTATGCATTTCACAATATGGATAGACGTTTTTATAAACGAAGAATAGCTTTCATACAAGCTAAGTGCACACGACTAGCCAGATTGTAAATCATTATGGTCAACGAATATTTGACAATGTGGCGGTGCTTTACAATCTCGCCACTTTTTATTTAGAATGCATGTTACCGGAAATCGTGAACAGGAAAATTTCAAATGGGTTATTCTGCAAAAGAGAAATACGTCACTTGAGGGAATTAGATTTAGAATAAATTCAGAATAAAATTATCTATCGTTCTATGTAAAAGTATATGTTTCCATCTTTCCATTTAAAAAAAATATACGTATTCCAACTTGAAGAACTATTTTCTTTTATAAGTAACTGTCAATTTTGGCTCCTACAACTTTATTATTTACATATATGCTTTTGCTCTTAAAAAACTTACACAAAATACCATAGTAAATACAGCAAAAAAAATTATGTTGCAAAATTTTATAGTCAGTCATATGGCATAATTTTCTGGTGTTGTTCTCCCAATGCCGTTCGTATTTTTATAATACAGAAACGAACTACATATTAGAAATATTTATAACCTTAGCTACAGAAGTACCTGTAAACAGTTTTATAAAAGAAAAGTTTCTTACTCTGCCATGTTTGTATATTTTAAATGTCATTTTATTTATTAGAAAAAATAAAAATCAAATTTTAAAATATAAGAATTGTCATAGTTATAATACTAGAGATAAAGAGAATTTAGTGCTTCCAAAACAAGTGAAATTTAACTCTAAATAATCCTTTTGTAATAGGAATCAAATTATATAACCATTACCAAAACATATAAAGAACATTGATTCGTTTAATTCATTTAAAAGGAAACTAAAATATTTATTAATTGATAAATGTTACTACATTAATGAATATTATACGGATAATTTTAAGTAGGTACTTTGTTTATTGAAATATCATGAACACTATATTTGTGACATGTATGTATTTTTGACATTCCATATACCGATGCAATTTTGGTCTTACTTGAAGAATAAATTGTTATTATTGTTATTACTACTATTTTTATTATTATTATTATTATTATTATTATAGAATTATTTTTTAACTTGAATAATAGAGAAATTATAGGGAGCCGCGTTTTTTTCTAGATATGTTCTTTATGTACTCGTAGTATAAATATAAACCCTAATTATATTTATGAAAATACATTTTTTCTTGAAACCAAAATTAAATACTTTTAGTTCTTGAAGTATGAAAGAATAAAAATACTGCAGTGTAGAGATATTTCCCGGCCAGAACGTACTAGACTAGCCTCCAAGCGAGGTATTATCGCTCGCGCTAGCCGTAATTTTTAAATCTTGCTCTTTGAGATTTTGGCGCCTCTTCTTGCGATTGTAGCGCTAGAGATCCGCAGCGGATTAGTTTGTCAAGCCCAATTCGACGGCGACCTTAAGGGCGCCGCCGAATTTGGCTTGACAAACTCATCCGCTGCGGATCTCTAGCGCTACAATCGCAAGGAGAGGCGCCAAAATCTCATAGAGCAAGATTTAAAAATTACGGCTAGCGCGAGCATTAGTACCTCGCTTGGAGGCTAGTCTAGTACGTACCTGCCGGGAAATATGTCTACACTGCATTATATTTATTCTTTCGTACTACAAGAACAAAAAGTATTTAATTTTGGTTTAATAAAAAAAGTGAATTTTTATAAACATAATTATAATAATTATACCACGAGTACATACAGAACATATCTAGAAAAAAAACGCGGCACCCTATAATTTCTCTATTATTCGCTAAGAAAGGTAATGGATTCTTGCTAAAAATAGCATATCCAGATTTTAATGATTAAGTACGTTTTAAGGTCCCTACAAACCGATTTTAATATTTTTACGATGATGTCTGTGTGTGTGTGTGTGTATGTGTGTGTGTGTGTGTGTGTGTGTGTGTGTGTGTGTGTGTGTGTGTGTGTGTATGTAGAAACATATTTTTACATACAAGATAGATAATTTTATTCTGAATTTATGCTAAATCTAATTCCCCCAAGTGACTTATTTCTCTTTTGCAGATTAACCCATTTGGAATTTTCCTGTTGATAACTTCCGGTAACATACACTCTAAATAAAATGTACTTAATTTCGTCAACATTTCTTCCCAAAAGTTTTTGTCTCTCTTAATTTTTTCAATATAAAGATCTTCTTTGTCATTTATATATATCACAAAATAACAGAGTTCTTTATTTGTTATATTCAATTGCCCTTGAATCTAAAAAATCAAAAATATTATTACATAAGGCTGAATAATTTATTTAGTAGTACTTGAGAATAATAAATATGCTTAGGGTTTAGTGAAATTTTATTATTGTCGGCAAGTTTTTTTTGTTCCGACCGCCTGTTGCAGTGTCCAACCCATTTTAGCTGCCTTGTAAAAGCACTTTACTTCTATTTAAAAAATTTTAAAATCTTTTCCAGGGCTTTTTTTTACAGTTTTCTTCCAAGGACTACTGTGCCAATTAAGACTTTTATTGTAGCGTAGGAGACTTAAGTCACATCTCATTTGAAAAGAGCCTCTATTTGTGAGATTTAATCTCTTTCCAGCATTGAATCGTGCTAAAATGCTCATGAAAAGTTCAGCCCTATTGTTTGTTTCATTATCAACAAACTGACTAGATTTTCTAATTAAAGAATTTAAAGCAGCTGAAATCAAAGAATATTTAAAATGAATTGTTAATATTATTATGTACCAACAAGTCACACCAGTAATATGATAATAGAGTCCACTTTTCTTAACATCTTCTAATTTACTTTCTTTTATGTCATATAAAGTGTCGCAGTAATATCCTTTACATTTTATATGATGACCAAAGACGTGATACGGACCGTTGTGAAGATCTATTTTTAATTCATCAACATTTTTCTCGTAACTATTATGATACATACACACTTAGAAATTTGAGCCGTGTAAACTTGAAATATAACGTGGTAAACTTGTTTCGTGTAGAATTCGACACTAAAATTGGTATTATAAAAGTTAGTGTAAAAAGATTAAGTTGGTAATTTTATATCTGTGTAAAATTTTCTGAGACATAACAAATTAACACTGTAAGGTGTATTATATTTATTAAGACTAGTTTTAAACACACTTGTGGGTAAAAATTGCTTAATTTGGTGTTGCTTGTATTTTAAACTAATTTTTGTACAATTTACTACATTATACTTGTTAAAAATACACTGTCTAGTGTATATCTAAAAACTGAACTGCCTGGTGTAATTTTAAAACTGAGTGTGTAGAAAGAACACTACTTTGTGTATATCTAAAATATCAGTGTAGAAAGTACACTACTTTGTGCATATTTGAAACATCGGTGTAAAAAGTACACTATTATGTGTATAACTAATATCGGTGTACAAGGTACACTACTTGGTGTATGTTTAAAACTTTGGTGTAAAAAGTACACTACTTGTGTAAAAAAAATACACTACTTGGTGTATTTCTGTACAATAGTAAGTGTAAATATATATACAACAGTTTATTTTTTTCGCATTCTTTGTCGTGGTCGTTACTTAGTATAGATACTCGTTCGACGCTGCGCTTACGTATTGGTAACATTAAAGTACGCTACATCGCGATCGCGCAAATTTTTACCTGCAGAGACTTAAAAACCATCTCTTTCAGTTATTGCTAGAGTTTTATAAAGTTAAATAATGGAAAGGGAAGAAAGTGGACAAGAATATAGACCAGTGCTATTTAAATTAAAAAGAGGATTAATCACTAAGTGGGTGAATTGTGTCCCTGTGTATAGTAAGATTGCGGATGGAAATTTCATAATTCCAAAACACATTTTTGTATAACATAATTTTTATAAAGTGTAAGGGTTCATTCACAAATCGAAATTAGTTTTATGTTTTAGTTGTAAGTTTTAAGCACATGTCACATCTTAAGTCAAATAGACGCAAAAAACACAAGTTACCTTCTCACACGAGAAAAATAGGAACATTGCTTAACTACTGCTAATAACAACTCTCCCATATTGCATTAGCTTAAAATTTTAAATTAATACATAAAACTATAATTTCGATTTGTGAATGAACCTTAACAATAGTGTCTGCATTTATATAATGTAATAATAGATTAATTAAGTAATACTAAGAAGTGTTTATATGAAATATATTGTTTTTTATGTACAATAAATTTTTTTCATGGAAGTTCGCATTTTTTATATATCATACCTACCTATTCACTCGATATCGTGTATAACATTTACACTAATATTACAAAAATAAAAAATGAGTCCTATTGTACACCGTAATCAGTGTATATCAACACGAAATTGATGAAAATATACACTACAAATAGGTATATTTATACACTAAAATTAGTAAAAGAAACCCTCTATTAAGTGCACTAATAACCACATTTACTTATGAAAATAAACACTAGTTTGATGAAAATGTACACCACAAATAGGTATATTTTTTCACTAAACTAAGTTAAAAATGACACTACACTGTGTACTATTAACCGCAGTTATTTGGTTAACATAACTCATTTAAGTGTTAAAAAACTACACGGTGTAGTAGTATCTACGAAATATATAGTGTTAATTATTAACTCATATCTCGGTGTTGTTTATTACCAAATGTCGAAGTGGTAAATTCTACACTACAGCTGGTGGACCTATATAGACCACTTTTAGTGTTAAATTTAACACGGAATTTCTTAGTGTGTAGCTCGTTGTGCACATTTTGTCAACTTTTCTATTTGTTCTTGTTTTAGTAAACGCCTGGCCTCCAAATTTATATTTTTTGTATCATTTTTAATATTATATAACGCCTTCGAATAATTTTTAATTGCATGGTTAGTGCACTCAATTTTACATATTTTTTCACCATACGGGACATTCTGTTTAATTTTGGCGAACACACTGCTATCTCCATCGGCAATAAATTTTTCATAGCGCAATCCATGTTGTTCTTCACTTTCTAAAAAGCCTTGGACAATTATGTCTGCTTCCATCGAACTTGAGGACCCTGACCAATTTCGGTAACAAATATGTTCTTTTGCATCTTCGTTGCGGTGTGCTGCTCTAGCACATATAGAACAATATTTGTTTCTGACCCCCATATAAATTACTTTGCCCGTTGCTTTTCCGATAATGACACCCTGAAATATATGTAACATTCACCGGTGATCTGTCTGTTATTGAATTGTATTTGAGTTGTTATTTTTTTAAATTAATTTTTAATGAAACTAATAATATTCAATAACAAATTCAAGACAAGGTTTCTAATTTTTTTCTTCAGTATCAATTAAAAATAAAATAATAATTTAGAAAATAAAACCCACTTTAACATAAACCAAACCCCATAATAATCTACCAAAGTGGAAATGAAATCGCTGGTCATTGTTAACATTCCTGAATTTAGGTCAGTTAGATAACATACAACACCGGAAGCAGCATTATAGTTGTGTCCATAGCTTCTCTTACTCCATCCACCATCCAAATATACGGTAATGAATGGAACACCATCGCCATCAATATTGTTATTTTGTATGGCCAACTGCCGTTCTTCTTTTCCTGCATTTTCCATTTCAGTCCATGCCTGACTATTCCAAACCTGTTACATATTATATCATCTTATCACCTACGTATAGTTTTCAAATTTCTCCCTATTTTATTTTCCATAATGAAACAATTAGGGTTTCATTATTAGAATGGGGTATGTAACTAAACATTTATTTTTACGTATATGATACTAGACAAAAAATATAATACCCATATTTTTTTAAATTGATTAGTTACTTTTAGTTTCCGAGAAATAAATTATTACAGTTTTGGAGAAGGGGTATCGTGATGTCATAGTGTATCGAACGCAAGAGAAAATCTGAAAACGGTAGATGTAAATTTCCGAACACACTGTTAGCGTATCCCCCCTTCAAAACATTCAGTTGAAATAACTTTATTATTACGAAATAATGTTTAATTTTTATTATGATCAGAAACTATAGTGGTTAATTTACATATTTTATGATACATATATTGAAAGTCCATTATGAACAATTTCGTGGCGGAGATATATTTCTTTATAAATTAATTTAGCTAATTAATAAAAAAGGCTGTTTCTAGCCTCCCGGCGCTAGTATCTGTTCCCGGTTTTGTAAGAACGTCACATAATAGCATAACGTAGCGAGATTGTAAAGTACAACACTCAAAATGATGTGTTTTATGTCAAACTTCTTTATCGTGAATTTTTTTGTCATTTACAAATTTACTAATTGTCAAATCTTCGTTGACTAACGATGATTAACAATCTGGCTAGTCGTGTGCACTTAGCTGGTATGAAAGCTATTCTTCGTTTATTAAATTATTGTCTAGCCACATTGTAAAATGTAATTAGAAAACCGGGATTAATACCGATACCGACGCAGGGAGTCTAGGCACAGCAAATATCGTGTATGAAAGCAATGTTATGATATATGTGATTTCAGAGATATTTTTTATTAATCAGGTAAATAAAGTTATTAGTGAGTTTATTAGGAGGTGGATATACCTTTTCCAGATCATGTTCAATTTTGTAAAATGTATCCTTATTCATAGATTTAATATTCATGCTAGAAAGCAATTCTTCTGTGTGCGAATATGTACTACCAGTTGCTATAGTGCCCCATACGCAACCAATATTTATTTCTGACTTGTCTTTATTTGGATCTTCGGTGTATTTACAAATTTCAATATCACACATTGAACATTTGAAGTATATTTGGCTTACTAGACCTAATCCTCTGCAGGTTTCTTTGTACGGATATAAGTGACCCATAGTGCAAATTTTGGAGTGATCCACTTGTAATTTCATGGCCCATTTTAGAACATATCCTAATTGCACAATTCTATTGCCTGTTATGGTTTTCTCAAAATCAAATTCACTCGTAGGATTAGGATCACTTTCAATACATAATTTATAATTTTTTATACTAAAAATAAATTATTTATTAGAACCGCAATATATCAGAGTAATTTTCACCTTCCGTCACACTTAGGTAAGGAAGATAATGTCTTTGGTCAAAAAATTCGATAGTGTATAAGCACGTTTTAGGGTCCCTACGGTATTTTAACGATGATGTCTGTTTATATATATATATATATATATATATATATATATATATATATATATATATATATATATATGTGTGTGTGTGTGTGTGTGTGTATGTGTGACGATAAATCAATCACTACAACTCTATAAATTATATTCTTTCGTATTATTTTTATTTATATCCATATATGAAGAGCTGATTAGATTTTAGTTATAATTCGTCAACATTTAGAACATTTTATTGGTACATAGCTGTCAACTCTACATTATATAACCTATATTCATAAATATTTACAAAAGGAGTATTAACAAACCTTTCATATTCATTTTTTGGGAACCAAACATCTTCTAAATTAATTAAATCCTCTGAATTGTTTGTGCCATCTTCCAAACTAATTACAACTTCAGAATTTTGTGGCATTTGATTGGGAACGTCATACGAATCCAGCAAAGTTCTTCTAGTTGCATTTTTCGCCAAATTAATATTTGCTTCTGGATTCTTTTGTCGAAGTAAAGCATTTTTTCGCCTCTTTAAAGCAATCGCCGTTCGTTTCTTTGTTCTTGAAGGCCAGTTTTGTTTTTTAGTTTTAACCATTTTATAATGAGTATATGGACTTAGCGCATAAAATTTCACAACTGATGCTAGCCTCCAATCGGACCGAGCCAACAATATTTCATGCAAAATCGCTTCCTCTCCTGTCTATAGCTTACGGGTATGTCCTGGGGAGGGTTGGTGGCGAGCGGGGTGTAGAGAGAACGACAGCAGAGCTCCAGTAGTGCGCTCCGGCAAACGCTTGAGAAAAAACTGAATGAGGACGACACGGAAAACAAAAATGAGTGGAAGAAGAAAATAAAAAATAGCGACCCCCTAACGAATGGGAAGAAGATGTCAGTGTCTAGTGCAATTTGCATAGTTTGATTATGAAATAACTTTACTGGAAATATAGGATCTTTTGCAAGAAAATTTATGTATGGGGCCGCGTGCAGTAACATGATTTTGCTGACTTTGGCAAGCAGATATGGGGACCTGTGTCAAAATGACAGCAATTAATTATGTCCATAACTGACAAGTGTTATAATTTTTCATTCAAAATTTCATAATTTTCTTATTTCATGTGGTTTGTTTGTTATCAGGAGTATGGAATTCAGTTGCCGAGAAAGAGAATCACATAATACCAAAAATTTAGAATCTTTCGCAAGAAAATTTATGTATGGAATTTGTACATAATACACAGGATTGACGGAAGGTATTGTGCTGGCCACATCAGATTTTTTGTGCTAGGCACAGCTTATAAAATATCGTTTATGAAAGCAATGTTATATATGTGACAGAAGTTTATGTTTCCGAGATATTTTTTATTAATCAGCTAAATAAATTTATTAGTGAATTTATTAGGAAGTGGATATACCTTTTCATTTTCAATTTTGTAAAATGTATCCTTATTCAGAGATTTAATGTTCATGATAGAAAGCAATTCTTATTTGTGCGAATTTATACTACCAGTTGCTATATTGCCCCATACGCAACCAATATTTATTTGTGATTTTTCTTTATTTAATTCTGCGGTGTATTTAGAAATTTCAATATCATACATTGAAAATTTGAAGCATGTTAGGCTTACTAGACCTAATCCTCTGCAGGTTTCGGATATAAGTGACCCATAGTGCAAATTTTGGAATGATCCAGTTGTAATTTCATGGCCCATTTTAGAACATATCCTAATTGCTCAATTCTATTACCTGTTATGGTTTTCTCAAAATCAAATTCACTCGTAGGATTAGGATCACTTTCAATACATAATTTATAATTTTTTATATTAAAAATAAATTATTTATTAGAACCGTAAATATCAGAGTAGTTGTAGGGTCCGTAGAGTACGATTTTAGCATTTTTTTACGATGATGTGTGCGTGTGTGTATGTGAGTGCGTGCGTGCGTGTGTGTGTGTGTGTGTGTGTGACGATAACACGAACACTACAATTCTAAAAATTATAATTATTTCGTCTTCCTTTTATTTATATCCATATGAAGAGCTGATTAGATTTTGGTTATAATTGATCAACATTTAGAACATTTTATTGGTACATATCTGCCAACCCTACACTATACAGGGTGTCCCTTAACTTCGAGCAAAAACTTTAAGGGCATATAGTACTGACCAAAATGAATAAAAAAGCTTCATCAACATAGGAATGATCTTCAACTGTTTCCGAGAAAAGCGAAAAATCTAAGAAAAACTGACAAAGATAGCGATCGAATAAAATTTTGTCTATGTCAGTAAAAAGACTATAAAAAACAATAAAATTTTATATGAAACATTTTTCTCAATTTCTTATAGTTACGTAGTTATATGAAAATTAAATATTGACCAAGGTCGCCACAACATTTCACTTTTGATTTTTATAAAATAACAAAAGGCCATCTAAGATTACCTCTCAAAGGTAAACAAAAAGTCTCAATTAATCAAAATCGTAATTCTTATAGTTTTCGAGATAGCAAAGGTAAATCTCGTAAAAACTCATTTTTCACTGCGTTATATCTGGGAAACTATTAAAGATCGGACACATTTTGACTGAGCTTTTTTTACTCATTTTGATCAGTATTATATGCCCTTAAAGTTTGTGCACCAAGTTAAGGGACACCCTGTATAAACTATATACATAAACATTTACAAAAGGAGTATTAACAAACCTTTCGTATACATTTTTTTGGCACCAAACATCTTCGAAATTAATTAAATCATCTGAAATATGTGTGCCATCTTCCAAACTAATTAGATTGGGAACGTCATACGAATCCAACAAAATTCTTCTAGTTGCTTTTTTGGCCAAATTTATATTTGTTTGCAAGTTCTTTTGTTGAAGAAGAGCATTTTTTCGCCTCCTTAAAGCAGTAGCCGTTCGTTTCTTTGATTTTGAAGGCCTGTTTTGATTTGAATTTTTAGTTTTAACCATTTTATAATAAGAGTATATAAACTTGGCGCATAAAATTTCAAAACTGATGCTAGCCAGCTAGCCTCTATTCGGACCGAGCCAACAAGATTTCATGCGAAATCGTTGTCTCTCCTCTCTCTAGCTTGTGGGTATGACCTGAGGAGGGGTGGTGGCGAGCGCGGTGTAGAGAGAGCGACGGCAGAGCTCCAGTAGTGCGCTCCGACAAAACGCTGCACTAAATTTACATTACAGTATAGGGCAATATCGTAATTCAATTGGTTTATAACAATTACTTATTGCATTAAATTTTTTTTTTCATTATTCATTATAAAAAAAATATCTGCATATGACGAACATACTTTGGACCCATTTTTTTTATTTTAATACGTGATTTAATGTTATAAACAATATTATTATTGTTAATAAAAAAATGAATATAAGTTCAACCATTAGATTTACATTTCTCAAAATCAATAAACAAAACTGCATTTGTTTTAATGAATTCCTTCAATCAAACAAACTGAATTAAGATTGGACTGTATTCGACGGCGACCTTAAGAGAACCAGAGTCTGTATCATATTCAAATAATTCCGAATCAGACTCCGATCTCCAAATAGAAGATCGTATAATTAATCTAAATTCAAATCCTATTAGAAATATCATTTTAAGAACGCCAGTTTTAAACATGGCTACCCCTGTATTAAAAAAGGAATATTTGGACATGGTGCCAGAGTTCTGAACTGAATAAAAAGACTATTAACGACAAATATCCACTACCAAATATAACTGATTTACTAGACAAACTTGGACGTTGTCATTAGTTTACTACGTTAGACTTAGCATCTGGCTTCCACCAGATTGAAATGGACAAACAAGACATACAAAATACCCTATTTAACACGGCAGACGGGCATTATGAATTCACTCGTATGCCTTTTGGCTTAAAAAACGCATCCGCGACATTCCAACGCGTTATGGACAATGTTCTGAGAGGATTAGTAAATGAAAAATGTCTCGTTTATCTCGACGACATTATTATATTTAGCACCAGCCTTCAAGAACATATTCAAAATTTAAAATTAGTTTTCGATCGTTTGAAAAATTTAAATTTCAAAGTACAATTAGATAAATGCGAATTCCTCAAAAAATAAGTAGCATATCTCGGGCATATTGTAACCCCTGATGACGTGAAACCAAATCCTGACAAAATTTCAGACGTTCTAAATTTTCCATTGTTGTTAAATTTGTTTGTTGTGATATTTTCGTATCTTGTTTTTGTTACTTATTTTGTTTCATGTTTTTTTTTGTTTTGCTTTTATATTTATTGTCGTTGATATTTTACATTAGATTCAGTTTTATCCCGGGTGCCTAAGTTAGATTTTACAATTCTGAATCTTTGTACCAGTAAATATGATAATTATAAATTCAAAACAAAAAGTCAAATGTCGATTTTTTCAATTATTGCGATTTGATTAAATTTGGTACCTAGAACGTACAACTAGACCCTTTCAACCGTATTTACGCATGCCCATAAACTTCCAAGGTAAACTTATAGCCTTGTTCTCAGACAAAATTATGTATGTAAAGGGTTTTCCAATAAGAGGTGTTATTTTGAATAGCCCGCTATTTCGGTAGATGTCGCTTTTGAAGCTGTCATTTTTTGACATTTGACATGTAGAAACTACGCCATTAATAAAAATGGAACGATACACGCTTCAACAACGCATTGAAATTATTAAAATTCACTATAAAAATGGTGAAAATTTGGCAGAGACGGTTCGTAAAACTCGACAATTTTTTGGTCGTCGTGAAGCACCTTGTCGGACCGCAATACAGAAATTGGTGGAAAAATTCGAGCTGTTGGGACAAGTTAGTGATGTGAAGAATAAAACCCGTGCACGTCGCTCATGAACAGCCGAGAATATTGCTGCTGTAGCCGAAAGTGTTGAAGAAAACCCAGGTTTGTCCATTCCTCGTCGTTCTTTGGAATTAGGCATTCCACAAACGTCATTACACCGTATTTTGCATAAAGATTTGGGTCTTAAGGCTTATAAAGTCCAGTTAACACAAGAACTCAAGCTGGCCGATCATCAACAACGTCGTGTCTTTGCTGATTGGGTCGTTGAAATGCATGAAAATGATCCGGAATTCCATCGAAAAATCATCTTGAGTGATGAGGCCCATTTCCACCTCGGTGGCTTCGTCAACAAACAAAATTGTCGCATCTGGGGCTCAGAAAACCCAAGAGTTATTGTTGAAAAGCCTCTCTATCCTCAACGTGTGACTGTTTGGTGCGGTTTATGGTCCGGCGGAGTCATTGGACCTTAATTTTTCGAAAATGAGGCTGGAGCAACAGTTACGGTGAATGGATTGCGCTATCGAGAGATGATTAACGATTTTTTATGGCCGGAATTGGATGGTATTGATCTGGACAACGTTTACTTGCAACAAGACGGCGCTACGTGCCACACAAGCAACGAAACCATTGATCTTTTACGGGAAAAGTTTCCGGACCGTGTTATCTCTCGAAGAGGTGATCACAATTGGCCACCGAGATCTTGTGATTTAACACCTTGCGACTTCTTTCTTTGGGGCCACGTGAAAGAGAAGGTCTACGCCAACTGCCCAGCGTCGACTCAAGACCTCAAAGATGGAATTCGTGAGGCTATCGCGGACATAGGACAGCCACTTTGCGATTTGGTTATGGAAAATTTCATGAAAAGGATATTGTCCTGTCAGCGTGGTCGTGGTGGTCATTTGCCTGATGTTATTTTCCACTATTAACGGCATACCTTCCTCTTTATAATGAAATAAACATCCGATCATTTATATTAAAAAATGGTATTTTTCTTTGAATATCAAAATAACACCTGTTATTGGAAAACCCATTATCCAAACGCAATAATTAAAAAATCGACTTATGATCTTAAGTCCCTGCAGTACAGTAGCGAATTGTGACATGAGTATTTTATGTTTAGGGTTTATTCATTGTAGTAATCACTGTATTGATTTTAGTAATCAATTATTGTAACTTTTGTAACAATAATTATTTTTGAAGACATACATACATATTAATTTTGTTGATGTATCTATAAAACCTTTATATCATTTATGTATATTAGTTATGTGAAATTTATTTTTATAAAAAGGGCGGATGCATCAATAGATTTTTGAAAGCTCATTTACTAATCTACATTTACTTTTTAATCTCCAATTTACTAATAATCATTTTTATTTTATCTTAATAGTTTATGGATAATTTAGTACAAAATATTAGTAAATTTCTTGTTGTGTGACTACAAATTTATTTTGAGAAACATTAAATTGTAATAGTAGACCATTCAATAAGTAAAGAGACAAATGGCTATAGCTCAAAAACGGTTTATTTCAATCATTCAAAATTAAGGCTATTTTTCAACATAATCACCCCCCACAGTTATGCACTTGTCCCATCTTTCTTGCAGCTTCCTAATTCCCTTGGCGAAGAATTCTTTCGATTTACCCCGAAGCCACTTTTGCACCGCTTCCTTAACTTCCTCATTGTTAGCAAATCTTTTTCCACGTAGGGCGTCTTTGAGTGAGCCAAACAGGTAAAAATCAGATGGGGCGAGGTCGGGACTGTTGGCAGGATGAGGTAAGACCTCCCAACCCAATTCTTGAAGCTTATCACGGGTCAGCTGGGCTGTATGAGGGCGGGCGTTATCGTGCTGAAGAATGACTCCTTTTGACAAGAGTCCACGGCGTTTGCTCCTGATAGCTGGTCTAACTTTGTGTTCTAACATCTCAGAATAGTATTGGCTATTGATAGTTCGCTGATCTTCAAGGAAATCGCAATAGACTGGACCCTGTGAGTTCCAAAAAATGGACGTCCACATAGGGGTTCATCACCTACACTTGTTCGGCCACTTTTAAACCGATCAACCCACTTGTAAAAATCCGTACGGTTCATACAACTTTTACCGTACTGTATTAACATTCTAGAAAAAAAATCACTTGGTTTTACACCTTCTGCGACTAAAAATCTAATGACTAAGCGCTGCTCTTCTAAGGTGCAATCTTCTAGTGGACTTGCCATGGTGAACTGAAAATTTTGAGGTTATGTTGACATAAAATGATGAAACAGCTGAAAAGATTGTTCACATTCTTTGAATAGTTTTAAAATTATAGAATTTGTCTCTTTACTTATTGAATGACCCTCGTATATTACGTAACATGAACTGTGACTGTGACAGTTTTTAGGTCGAGAATGTAGTTAGGGAATTTTAGACCCATAGGGTCGAGAGTTTTTAAACATATGAGACCTAAAAAAATCACTTACAGTTCTAGGTTAGTAAGAATTCTTTTGTAATATCTAGAAAAATAGAAGAAAAAGAAGAATAGGTCTCAAAATAAACAGCTGGCAGATTGATGTCAAAAAGTAAAATTTGTATGATACATAATATTTACTTACCATCAACGCATCCACCGTGGAAAAAAGTAAGATACGTCGACCCACGACAGACCAGGAATTTAAAAATACAGAATAGCTACTTTTATTCAAAAGTAACTGCGTAACATACAGAGAAGTTATGAACTATCAATTTATTTATTAGAATTAGTAGATTAATGTAATTTTTATGTTGCATTAAAATTATTAAATGAAATGAAAATATTGCAAAAGTTTTTCAAAATAAAGTTGTTATACCTATTTATAATTTAATAATTCTTTTACCATAATCTCTCAAAAATTAGAATAAATTTTATAAAGAACATGCGGTCACGTATTTCTAAAAATATTTTTTTAGTAAAATATACTTAATCAGAATCACAACAATTGTCCTAAGAATTACATATTTTTCAGAGATGACAGTATTTCCAAATCATTTAATTTTGTTGAGATTGAAATATAAATTATTAACACACGTTGTGTAGAGGGGTGGTAGGAGTAGTAACCAATTATTGCTACGCCGTCCCACTAGCTACCGGCTACCGCAACGTTGTTACCCCTGAGTAACTTACAATTCCGACTAATATACTGAGTATATGCGACGCTAGCCAAGTAGCAATAGGAGCCGTGCTATCTCAAGGTGGCCTAGGCAACGACCTACCAGTATCTTATGCAAGCAGGACACTGAACGATACTGAGATAAACTATTCCACCATCGAGAAAGAACTTTTAGTTATCATTTAGGCGACTCAGTACTTTAGAACATACTTATTGGGACGCAAATTCAAAATCTATACAGACCATCCACCCTTGCAATGGCTATTCTCATTAAAACAATGTAGCCAAAAACTAATAATATGGCGCCTCAAATTATAGGAATATGGCTATGAGATAATCTACAAGAAAGGCAAACTTAACACCAATGCCTGTAGAAACAAAGGAAAAAATCAAAACCTACAATCACAAACACAACTAGATGACACTCCACAAGCTTTATACAAAGACTATTTAGATAAGAAATATTACCTTAATCACAATAAGGACAATATCGTAGAAGTAATAGGTAATCTATTCGACGTACCGTCCGATTCTAGTCTAGCTCATTGCGTGAGCAAAGATTTAGAAATGTCATCGGGTTTGCTAAAAATTTCAAAAATAAATTTAATAATGTACGCAAATTAAAATCTCAAAATCCTCAACTTCATAACCAAGTATATTTAAAAACCCCACAAAAAATTATACTGTACCTACTTAATAACAAAATAAAATTATTACAATAAACCCACTAAACAAGACATATTCTATACCTTATTAAATTTGAAAAAAATCTGTTTGCATCATAATATAAAAAAATTAAGTATATCAAAAATTGTATGTGGACATGACAATCAAGTTTGGACCGAAATTAAATTAATGTTAGAATACATATTTGATAACACTGACATACTAATAAAACTCCCTGACAACGAAATTCCCCAGTCGAATTAAACATGAACGAAGCAGAAAACATGAAATACTTTTATAAATTCATAGAAAAATTTAATACAGAGTTAAAAAATAAAACAGATAATAAAGACGACGATACTCAATCCCTTTGCAGTCGAGGTAGGTGACTCACATCATAATGAGATAAACGATGACGACACAAGCGATATCGATATCACAATACACTCAAGTAAAGAAAATCCTACGTCGGAATCCCAATAGTAGAATGCCCTGTAAACTATGGCAAAAATCAAATCATCATTAGAGAAGTCGATTTAAATCACAAACAAGTAAAAATTACAAAATTATACGATAATAAAAAATTACGATTGGAAGTAGATTTTTTCAAAATTTAATTACAAAGATGAAATGTTTGCATTTATTAAAGAATACATTGTGCCAAAAGTAAAATATCACATTTATTTCCAAAATGAACTATACGAGAAATTCAGTTTAATACTTCAAAATTATTTCAAAAATTATCAACTAAATTTAGTAAAATGTACAAAATATTTAAAAGACGTTACCGATAACGAAGAAATTACACAAATCATATCGAATTACCATTGTGGCAAAACTAATCACCGCGGTATCGACGAAACAGAAGCACGCATAAAACAACAATATTATTGGCCAAAATTAAGAAAATCCGTTTGAACTTTTATTAATAGCTGTGAAATATGTCAAATAACAAAATACGATCGGAGAACTCTAAATGTAAATTTAAACATCACCCCTACCGCTACGAAACCTTTCCAAATTTTACATATAGACAGCATCACCTTGGAATAAACAAAATTCTTAACTATTGTAGATTCATTTTCAAAATATGCACAAGCATACAAATTAAAATCAGGACAAGGCATAGAAGTTTGTAATAACCTAGTAAAATATTTTACACATCACGGAATTCCAGAACGAATTATTTCAGACAATGGGTTAGAATTCAAAAACTCAGTCGTAAAAGAATTGCTGACATTACACAAAATTAACATACATTTCATAAACTCACAACATCCAGAATCTAATGGCATCATAGAACGTTTTCACTCTATCCTTATAGAACATATCAGACTATTTAATAATCAAAAATAATACAAAACTGAGCCTATGGAATCCAAAGTAAATTATGCGTTATAAGCCAATAATAACACAATTCATTCGGTCACAAAATTGAAACCAAGCGGAATTATTACCGGCCATTTAGACACTAACTCTCCATTTAATCTCGACCCCCAAGTCCCCAAAAAGATATACGTGAAAAATAAACAAAAAAAAACGAAAAACAAATACAAACCCGAAAAGCTAACAAAAGTTAATAATAAACATCTTAAAACAGGAAAAATGAAAACCAGCCATGGTAATACAACAGAGAACCTCTCTAACATTAAACTCCCTAGACAAAAAACTTACAATTTTGAGCTACTTCCAGGTTGTTCGCATTGGAACACGGAATAGTAATTAGGAACATTACAGAAAACCTTGGAATCCTTCCCTTCTCGGTCCTGCCAAAGACGACTCACACATTCATACACTACTACAATCTAAAAGCTCTTCTAAAGCAGTACAGCAATTTAAATACACAATACTCAACACTAAAATCGACCATATCATAAAACTCACAGTATTTCAACAAACTCCAAAATTATGATAAAATATTAGAATTTATTCGGACAAATATTGACACTAAAATTAATAATATCGGATTTCATTCTGATCATCATAAAACTAAACTTGGCTTAATAGATGGATTGGGGACAATATTCAAATCAATTACCGGAAATTTAGATGCCGAACACGGCAAAAGTTACAACGGAATTTTTGCACACATGCGAGAAAACGAGCATAATTTGGAAAATCAACTCAAACTTTCGTATTTGGTGAACCACCAAATTATTCAAATTTTTAATAAAACAATCTCAGATATCCAGCACAACGAAGAAATATTAAAATCCAAAATTTTACAACTTTTCCAAATAATAAAGGGTACGCACATTATATTATACAATTCTATATTAAATGTCTTACAAGACGTTGAAAACTCAATCACCTTTTGTATATTATGAACACTGCATCCTAGTAAAATATACCCTATGGAGCTACTAGCAGAACTAAAACAAATATCAGAATTCTATCACTTGCAGTTACCATTTGAACCCCGACAAGAGAACCTATTAGACTTCGAATCCTTGTTAAAAATAAATTGTAAAATTGAAGCAACTCAAATAATCTGTTTCATTTCTACCCCCATTAATTTCGAAAAAACTTTCGAACTCTACTACATGTACCCAATTCCAACCAAATACGAATCAAAATTTATTACAATTATCCCCAATACGAAATATCTTCTTAAATCTGATAAGGAAATCGTTCCTCTGAATGATATGTGCGTTCAAGTAAAAAATATATCAGTGTCCTCACAAATATCACGCTCATTTCTCAGCGATGTGCGAAGAAGAAATATTCTAAAATCAAACTTCGAGTCACTGCCATTATACAAAAATAAACTTAATAGAAAATCATGTCGAAGTAATTTCAGAAATCAACTAATACCTAGCTGTTTTCCCAAACGAGGAAAAAATCACTATCAAATGTCAAGAAGAAACCAACATCCAAACCCTAGAGTGAATCTTCCTAATCAATGATCAAGACAACTGCGAAATCCACTTCAGACAACAAGTACTAGTATTCGAAAATGAAAACCATGACCAACCCTTACTACTTCCTAAACTGAATCTGAAATCTCAACTATATAAAATTACAAATTTCTCTATTAACTTAAATCCCTTGACATTAAATGATATTTCCTTCAATCCAATCGTTCCGATACCAGAAAACCTACCTGTATTATCATATTAAAGTATTATAAACTCGTAGTCAATGTAGTACAGTACCGCTTTAAATACTGAAAAACGAATGAAATGAATTCAAAATTTGTTTAAGGTGAAATGATACTCCCTTTTATTTTGTTTCTACGCCGAGGCGAGCGCTAGTATACGCTAAAATGAATAATTTTGGCTGAATCGATAAAGTAGAAATATTTGTTCATTTAACAGTCTCCATCTATTCGGTAATAGTCATACTTTGCTCCAAGTTATAAACCTAAAAGTAAGTATGTCCTCTGGCATTAACTCTTTGCCTATAGCAAATGAAAATAGAACATTTTATTGAACGTATAATAATAATTTTAAAAGTATTAACGAACGTAAAGATATTTTATTTGTATGAAATATTAATAATGTATTGCAAGAGGGAAGAGTGATGAAGTGAATGAATAATAAGTAACAAAATTTTAAAAATCGTACGTAACATATATTACATATTATTCCTTAAATACATAATATTTTGTATTTACCGTAGGAAACTTTTATTATGAACATTTTATAGACTGTAACAGTAAATGTTACATTTTCACAATTATTAAAAAAAAATAGGTAGGTAGGTACATCACAATATAAATAATTTTCGTATGATATTAAATGTATTGTCTTCGTATAATATTTGGTTTGCAGTGAATGTATTGTTTTTAATGTAATATTTAATTAAATATTATGCGACGGGGTTCAGCAATTCAGCGTCATCCACATTCACTCATCCAGCGTTATCACCCATGACGCTTTAGTTTAGGATTGTAATAATTGCTCCTAAATATGCTAAATCAAAAAATTGAATATATTTAGTTGCATTTTTTATAAATATGTTACAATCTATATACCATTATGTATGATGTAATATAAGCCAAACAGATAATAAACCTATTTCACATTTTTCGAAAAGTATTTGAAATAAAAGTTTATGCAATATTTTTTTAGTAATATACCGTACTCGTCCGATTTAGCTTCCCCGGTCTTCTATCTTTTCCCGAAACTCAAAACGTTCTTCACTGGAAAGAGATTTCGATTCAAAGAAGAAGCCATCGAAGCAGTAAATGCTTATTTTGAGGATCGCAAAGAAAACAGAACACGTGACTTTTTCAAAATATCCAACTTTCAAAAAAATATTGTAAAATATCTAATAAATACTTCGAAATATTTTCAGTTTTCATATTTAGAAAGCAAATAAAAATTATTGTAACAGCCCTATTAGACCTTCTTGTACATAAGTATGCGAATGGTTCTGCTAATTATTCATCATGTCATAGATACGTACAAGCTTTTCATTGAGAATATGTGTTCGTACTTTCAGAATAATAGTTATTTATGTATCAATTAAGGTAGGTACTGAAGTTCTACTTTTTATCATTAATGTGGAATTTAGTTGCCGAGGCCGTAAGGCTGAGGAAATAAACCATATGATGATAAAAAGGAACTTCAGTGCAAAAACAGAAAATTTGTGAAAATGAAAGGAATATTTATTTTTATAGGTTATGTTGACAATTTTTTCAGCTGCTGTCAGTCACACAAACGTACGTATATTCAGTGTTGTGAATCTCTGGACATTGAAGTTATCGTAATGAACACTCAAAATTACGTGTGTTATCTCAAATCTCATCGGAATAATGTCATTCATTCTTCTTGCACATATTTCTTGTCATTTTACGTATAACTATGTACATAATTTTCATAAGGTTGCATTTAAATGAAATCATCGTATAATGCAGCGATTCTCTAGCGTTTTCCAAACCACGCCCACGTATTCGGTCATTGAATCATTGAATGATTCGGGCGAAACGCTTTCTGGTGCTGCGCAATTCTGTTTTTGAATATTCGGGATATGAATGATTCTGTGCATGCAATTCTGGTTTTTAATATTCTGAAGTTGAAGACTTTCTCCTTAATTTTTCGGTTTTAGTGTATTGTAGGATAAGAATAAATTTATCCAAATATTTTCAAAATAATTAAATCCTTCTTTATATTAATATAACATATTTATGTAAATGGGGGTTAATTTCATTTTAAAAAAAAATCTCTATTTTTGCATTCTTCTCTGAAATTAATAATACCCGAAAAAATTTATTAAGTTATGAAATTTGCTTGAGACGCCACATCGCTGTGACTGCTATAAGATAGAAGTCGAATGATAAAGAGAGTAGAGGGCATACATCGACAATAACAAGCGCGTGAACAGTTGCGTAGGAATCGAATATATATATATATATATATATATATATATATATATATATATATATATATATATATATATATATATATATATATAAATATTCAAAAATCGTTGCATTTAAAAAAAATCTTAAATTTCCAAGTGCACTTGACACCACTCGGAATTTGTAACTTCTTTTAATTCCTTTTTTAGGTCACATATATTTTCTCGTGTATAAATCCACATGACTAGTTTTCTTTTGGTAATTTTAAAAATTCTTGGCCATACAACCATCGTTCATTGTTTCTTAATAATGACAATTTAGACCATTTTGTGACTTCACCTGCCATATTTTCTTCCAATGCTAACCTGTCGGTATTTGCCGGATTTTATTGTCTCTTGTATTTCGTCAATTCGATGACCAACAAATTATTTAAATATGTTATCCGTAGCAGTGGCGACTCGCTAGGGTAGGCAAAAAGGCAACGCCTACCTTATACATCGTAGTAATACCAAAATGAAAAATATGTTTTATCTCTACTTTTTAATAATAAATATTAAGTTTATTCACAATTATTATAATAATATGTCGATTCCTAACCTTTTAGAGGTTGGGAATACGCCATTCCTAACTGTAATGATAATCTTTTGGGTGCGAAAAAGCAGATTTCACTTCCACCCCACGGGTTGAAAATGTTTATGTAGGGGTTGCTTAGTACTATTGTCATAGATCCTTATAATAAGGTAGGCCAAACAAATTTTAATATAGCTGTCAAAAAATATTAACTCAATGATTTATTCTGAAAATTATTGATTTAAAAAGAGGATGATTGTGAATAAAATACCTCCATGGGAGTTTCATTACAGCCTCGCGCTGTATCTCACCTCAAGGATTCACCTCTCGGTAATACACATAAGCCCTCGGCTATAAGCTATAATGAAACATCCCACCTCAGTTATAATATACTATTAAAAACATGGCATATAAAATATTTTCTCCAACATTATTTTAGGAACTACACATTCCACCACTACAAATTATGTTGGAATTAATATCATTCGAACAAACAGTGTGGCATTACTCCGTTTGGAATAATTACGCACGGCTTCCGACAAATCATTATGTGTTTAGCGGTATATTAGCGCGGTAGGTGCAGGTCTCCGAAATAGGAACTCATCTATGTTGCTTACAAGATAACATGCGATAGCCTGATGAAAAGAGAGAAATAATACTATAATTCTAGGTAAATAATCAGTTGTACAGTCGTGCAACTACTTCAATGACCGCTTGGAAAGCTTCGCTCCTCTTCGTTCGGATTCGTGCTTACGGAAGATATTGGTACATACTACGCTTTATGCTTGAGACTGTACAATATAATTTCCCTTTCATTTTGTTACTGCGCATGCGTTGCTATATTGTGTATATCAAATATTATGGTTGGGATGCTATAGTAACGTCTGACGTCTGCTTGTTTTATTTATTTCTGAATTCGCGTTTGACGTCAGAGTAATAAGTTTAGCTAAATAATAATATATTACTTAGAAAATTAACTAAATATTTTGTCGAGAAAAATATCAAGTGCTAGGTAATAAAGACAAATATGAAATAACGGAGAGCTAGTTATTACCAAATAAATCTAAACAAAGATATGAATTGTGTAATAAGCAATTTATGACGTTTCAATAAATATTGTTTGTTTCCTAAAAAAAAATATTATTCTCGTAAGTAAGCTACATTTTTCGTATCATTTCTAAATTTTGTTGGAAAAAGTACTCTGCAAGCAACATGTTTGGAATGGCTTATTCCAATACTTGTTGTAGTTGTAGAGTATACTATTATTTATTTAGTTACAAACAACAAGCTACAAGAGAAAATATACCCCCAAAAGCGCGTAATTGAGTAATTGAACTGGTGAAGCATACAATCAATACAATCACACATTCGACGTGCACGAGAATGTGAGAGAGAAGGAGACGAAGCTATGGAGACTGTAAGAGATAGAATATAACGCTGTACTGGAAACCAATGATTTCGTAACTGTTCTGTAGATGCGCTCTAGAGAGAGAGAGATTGTGTTTTAACCATTAGAGAGCGACAGGTAGTGTATGTCACGTGGTAGGGTTACTATGTAGCACAGCTTGTGCAGTGTGTATAGAACGGGTAGTTTTCTGCGAAATTTCCAGTGTTTCATACATAAAAATCAGGATCGGACTGAATCCACCGAGATGATCCTAGCCTCCTTTGGGGCCGTTAGGCGAGACGATTTTTTCAAAATTTAATTTTATATAAAATTATTCAATATTAAATTATAAAAGTCATTCTTTTGTTTGTACTATATACTTTTGTTATTGTATTTTTGTAGACTAGATGGCTGACGAAGGAGAATATCGTAGTTATAGTTTACATTTAAAAAAGTTATTAAGAAATATTGTTGCACTTGACGAGTTCTGTCACTGGTTAAATTTAATATACTTATTTCTGTTATACCCTGTATATTTAACAAAAAAATAATTACTATATATTTTTTTTTATTTATACCTTATTTTAAATATTCATTTGTTGATTTCGTGCTTTGCTATAAATTGTAGTAAAAAGTTACCAGTAAAACGATCTTATAAATTAATTATTTTTGCTGTATGAGTATGAATCCAAGTAAATCACCCGTTTTTATCTCTTAATTTCAATATATTTTTATAATGGTGATGTATTACAGTGCCTTTGAGTGCACAAATCGTGCAAAAAAGGAGGAAAAATATCTTTTCACGGCTTAGCTATTAGGATGAATAAAATAATGACAGTAATAATACAGACGTTTTAATTTCGAATAATAATTTTAGTCTACAAGACCTCATAATCCCCAATGTTAGTACATATTGTAATGATGTATTAGGTTACATATGTGGTTTTATTATGAAAAAATTAAAGAAATAAATTCAATGCACAGAATGTTCGGCGAAATTAGGGCAGGGATATTCAGTGTCTCAATTAATAAATAGAAAAAATCGCAGTGGACTAACGATGCCTTCGAAATATGTATTAAATATATGCAAAATCGCAGATATTACTTTTAGAGGTACAGCAAATTTTACAGGAATGTTATTTTGAAATTAATATTAGAGACTATTTTTCCAACCCTCAATAACCATGTACTTGACCAAGACTCATTAAATAATCATTTACTGCAAACTATAAATTAAATTTTGCAATTATTTTTCAAAATCAGGCTACACCACATGAGGCTAAAATAAGAATAAGCCAAAAATTTACTCATCAAATTTTAGTTACAGGCCTGTAATTGTTTTTTTCTTAGTTCATTTAAATTTAGTTCGTTTCATGAATAGCTTTATTACTTGTAGTTTTTATATTTTGCGTTTTATACAGTTTGTAATTTTTTACCTTCCGTCACCTCTAGGTAAGAAGTCAGTGTCGAGTGCGTTTTGCATGAAATAATATTACTGGAAATTTAGAATCTTTTTGTATATAAACACAGGATTGACGGAAGGTATTGTGCTGGCCACATCAGATTTTTTATTAATGTGCTGTGATTTTTTTTTTAAATTAAAGTGTTATTGTAGAAACTGTAAATATGCACAGTAAAGTTTTTCATCATTTATAATATTTTTATTATGAAATTCTAGCCAAAACCAAATCCCGTGTTGCGGTGACTACTCATTTTTAAGTTTACTAGTTAATATTTTCATTGTATATTCCTTACTCCTTCAATAAAATGTTTTTCTAAGTTTTTATTTGTAACTTTCATTATTGTTTTTTTATGATAGAAACAAGTAATAATATTTAGTACCTAATTATAATTAGTTATGTACAAAAATTAATGTGTAAGCTTAACTTGTTTTATATACAAATTCGTTTTTCTAGTTTTCGTCTGTATTTTATTTTCTAATTGAATGAAATAAATATATTATAAATGGTAAAGCATAATTTTACTTAATATATGTCAAAAAATTATAAAATATCAAATAATATTCAGCATAAAACTTATTACTCGCTTGAATATATGTCCCTAGGTCATGCGACAGGGAAGGGGGGGGGGGAATTTACCCTCGCAGTCATACACGCACAGTCTTATGTATTCTCCTTCTCACTCACATGCTCATAACAGTGTTTCGAGCCGAGATGCGTACCAGGGAGCATATATACCTATAGTAGAGTTATGAGATCATTGGTGGGAACGTTTGACGCTCGACCAACGTAAAATTATAAGAAAACGTATTATTTTATATATCATAACATAATTCGATTGCTATACCTTGAAATATTATAAAAAATACACCACTATGTCCTCAGAAGACCAAAGAAGCTTTTATAAAGAATACTATTCTTTTGATTTACGGTTTAGTTTTTGAGATAATCTGGTGTAAACATAAAAATTGGTTAATTTGGGTTGATTTTTTCCATCATTCTTTCATTCAAATTTCTCAAGCTCGTAAGCCTCAATGTATCTCGTATTAAATAATTAAAAATAGATCACCCACGAAAGTTGATATTTTTTTAATTTGAAAAAAAAAATATTATGTTCTCTTTATCATTTTATCTATACCTCAAATTTTGATTGTAGTGCCCTTTTGCCAGGCTTCAAGTTTAACAAATTCGAAATTTTGGTTTGTTAGGTCATTGTGAAAATTCCAGCTTGTTACACCGACTCCCCCACAAAACTTATTTTTTGACGCTTTTCGTAGCACTGAGCATTCTACTAAATACGTACAAGCGCCGGTCAACCAATGCTGAATTTTTAATAACTCATGTCATATGCGAAAGGATCTTTTTGCTTTCCTAACGTCCAAAATTTTTTTTGCAAGATACAAGCGCCTGGCGCTCTTAGACAATTTGTCGTTCGCCTCTAGCTGTTACGTCGCGAAGTAAACACATACGAGCCTATTCTTCATACACGAAATTATTCCTCATTCGGTCGCGCCATATGTGCCCATATACAAGTACACCAAGTAAATATCTCCGCATGTAAATGTTTTTATTTACCCCGATTTTAAGAAATTAGAACCTCGTTTGCTGATCTTTTTGCGACAAAATAACTTTGGCTGCTCGCTTGCCATTATTATAACACACGTGAATACAATAGACAACAAAATACAATTTTACACTACGAAACGCAATATAAAATAAATGCTGCAAAAAATATGTTAGACAATGTATAAAGTCGGGACGAAATATAGAGCCACCGATTTCATTATAGTTTAATCTATTCACCGCTAGGTCTACTCATAGCGCCACATCCTTATATTTCATGAAAATACTTACCGAATTTGTTTAAATTACGAATATATTCTATATTAAAAGATAAATATTTAAAATACTTACCTGAGACATATAGAAATATGTATAGTACCTAACACTAAACAAAATTTAACATTAGAACTTCAGACACTTGAGAAAAAAAAGAAAATTAAACATTTTATTTTTTTTAAGTATGTTCTCGAAGTTTAATTTTCGATTTTTTTTTATATGATTTGTATAACATAATTCTTCAAAACATATTAAAGTTTAAACAAAATTTAACGTTTAGTATAGAAGAAACACATTAAAATGTATGAAAAAAGTAGGTTTTTTGTATTTTTAAAATTGTTCTCGAAGTTCATTTTTTTTTATTTTCACATATTTTATTCCCTATCCTGTTACAAATTTTTCTTGCAAATTTAATTAAAATCCAACATTTAGAACTGAAGATATTTAAAAAATAATATTTAAATTATTGTTTTGGGTGAATAAATAGATACAAAGATTATTGAAACTATTTTATTTTCATGACAAATTGTTTCCTTTTTATTATTGTATACGAAGAGATCATATTACATTACACAATTTTAAATAAAACATGAAAAACCTATTCACTAATTTTGAATTTCGCGGGCAGGGGTATCATTTCACCTTAATGTTATATTATACTTGACTCATGAAAGCGCATTGAAAAACAGCGCCATGAGGTGATGCTGAGTTAATTAAGAACTAATTGTAAATGACAAAAGTATTCCACAGATGGCTCTGTGTTTGCAGGTTCGAATCTTAGCTAATATGAAATTAATATTTCCCTGAGGCGAAACGGGGGACGCATGTCTAGCGCAAAATAGAGGGTTTGATGTTGAATGGTTGGCAGGGTATTCTATTATAGAAGCTATATTAGTATACTGCTCGAATTTTAAATTTCATTGATTTTGGCAATTTGTTATTATCATTATTTATTTATTTATTTATTTAAAATTTACACTATTTTACAAACATAGGAGTTTGTTTATAGTTTGTCAGGTAGTTAAATACAAAACAATCTATATATAAACATTTGTGAAATTATAATTAAGGTATTCATTTACCGAATAAAAGCATTTTTCTATTAAAAACTTCTTTATCCTAGTTTTAAATAATTTGATGTTCAAATGTCTTTAGATGTTCAGGAAGTATATTATAAAAGTCTAAATTAAGTGAGTTGTTCACAGATTTTTGTAATTTTAATTGTTTTTCTCGTAGTAAACTCGCAGAACGTGTATTACATGAATGATAATTACTATTTTTAGGCAGTATATCCTTAGTTCTATGAATTTCTAGCAGTGTACAATAGATATATATATATATATATATATATATATATATATATATATATATATATATATATATATATATATATATATATATATATATATATATATGCCAGGGAGAGTCATAATATTTAATTTGATAAAATAGTCTCTACAATGTTCTCTACTGTTTCTACAAGTTATAATTCTAATTGCCATTTTTTGTAAACGGAAAATTTGTAAAGCACCAGAAGAATTTCCCCACCAGATTACTCCATATGTTAAAATTGAATGAAACAATGCAAAATACACTGGTATCAAAGCTAAGTTATTAATTACCAATTTAAGTCGACGAGTTTTATTTTTATTTAAAAATAGATTATTAGCTACGAACCAATTTTCTGCTTTTAATAAATTTGTTCGTACTAATTCGTTCATTGCGTCAATATTTTTATGTCCATTAATAATGGTGGTGTCATCTGCAAAAAGCACTGTATCACATGGCCGCATAAAGTCACTGAAATCATTAGTGTAAATAATAAAAAATAACGGACCCAAGACTGACCCCTGTGGTACGCCATGAGTTACCTTTTTAAAATCAGATTGCTCCCCATTACTTGATACACATTGATATCGATTTTCTAAGTATGATTTAAAAAATAGTAGGGCAGGGTTATCTATTCCGTAGTACTTTAATTTATCAATAAGAATATCATGAGACGCTTTGCTTAAATCGCAAAGCATGAAACTTCTTTTAGATGCATTGCCTGTATCAGTATTTTCAGGGTGCGATTTTAAAAATATGTACTGACCTTTATGATCCGAAATACATGGATCTATAACACCTGTGTAATAACTTTTACAATCCTAATTCGTTATAATATTATCTATACAACTCTCCCCTTTTTCAGTATGACTCTAGTCGGTTCGTAGATAGCAATGTTTATACCGTAAGATTTCATGAGGTTTGTAAAATTTAGCCCATCATTTGTACGATAATCTTTACGGAATTCCACAAAATTATCTTTCTATAGAAACATTTATATTTATTGAAAAGTTCATCACATTTACGGAAAAATAATTTAAAATCTCCAGAGGATGAAGATCTGTAAGCAGTAATTAATAATATTTTTTGTTTGGTTAATTCAATACCTGCAAATTCAGCATGAAAAACTGTGTTAAACTCATTCAAATTCACTAATTTAAATCTGTCATCATGTTTTGTAAATATTGCTACACCACCATGTTTATTAGATTCTCTGCAAAAGGATGAAGCCAAAATAAAATATGGAATATTTACCTTCTGAACATCTAAAGAGCTTAACCAGTGTTCGCTTATACATAAAATGTCACATGAAAATTAGCTTAAGAATAAAGACAGTTGGTCGATTTTGTTACCTAGACATTGAATATTTATGTGGAATATACTAAAGTAAAAATTATTACTTGTGTCAAAATTTATATTACAAGTTTTTATTTGTTGATTGCTGGTTGAAGGACCTTTTGAAAAAAAGGCATAACACACGTTCCTGTCGGCCAGATGGAAGCCTTTATAATACATAGGAAACTAAGAAATTCTCTAAACGATGACGTAAATCGTCTTATTCACTGGATAAGGTTTAATTTAATATATGGTAATGTCGATATCATATTTATGGCTAGGGATTCAAATTGACACACTGGTCTATGGGAAAATTTTCATTCTCGTTTACTTCATTACACTCTCTATGATTTTCATTGTCGCAATATTCTGTTTTATCCTGAGTCTCGTCTTGGATTTCAGGGTCAAACTCCTGATAAATCTTCTACGTTATGCAGTTCTTCAGAAATAAAATTTGGTTTTCCCGTAGATTTAAAATAATTTTGATTTGGTCTATACGAACGAGTTGAAATTGACATTGGACGTTGCAACCTTATGGATTGTGAGGGAAATTTAGAAGAACCGGGTTGGGGTTGATATGTTATTTGTGATTGCATTGGTTTACTTTGGGGGTATTTTATCATAGGGGATATGTGCTGTCTAGATTGGAGATTTGTAGTGTTTGAATTATGCTGGTTAGTATTTATTTTATAGTGCTGGAAATCATTTGTAAGTAAAGTATTAATTTCATCTAGGGAGGATGGATTTCTTGCAGCTAATTGCAACTTAAACGGTTCTTTGCAATTTCTAATGAAACATTGAGTGGCAAATTTGTGTCCAAAATTTTTAAAGTCTTTTATAGAGGCAGTACTGTAATTATTTTCAATATTATTAATATACAAAAGAAATAAATTATTTTTTCTTAAAAAAATCGAAAATTGTTTCTTTTGTTTGTTGTAATTGACACAATTCGATTATTAACGTACATTCGTTGCGTTTATCTTGATATTGAGATATTAAAAAGTCTTTCAATTCCTTCCATTTTTTTTAATGTCGGGCAAGTGGTTAAATATTCACTGGCTTTACCCGTAATTTTTCTTTTGATAATAATTAATGTTAATGATTTAGTAATTCCAGAGGGGTTACTCTGATTTATAATATCTAGAATTTCATCGGTGGATTTTATAAAATGTGATAGTGATTTTTTATCACCGTTATATTCAGGAATTAATTCTAGTATTCTTAAAACATTAGTGTCAGGATTTGACAAAGCGCCAGAACTACTTTCACTCCTAATCATTGTATTATTAATATTTAAAGTATTCAGTGAATTGATTAGATCGTCAATTTTGACTAGGTATAATAATTTTATAAATTATACAATATCAGACTTCACTTACAATATTAGTGCAAGTAAGATCTTCATGTGGCTACTTCTTTGTTGATCGGTTGTCGATTTTCGCTCGACGATGACGGGGCTGACCGCGATGAATACCGGACCAGGAGGGTGCACGTACACACCGACAGATGATCACCTTCGACGGACGAGTTGTACTTCTGGAGGTTCTCGGATGATCGCCAATCTGCTTGAATCTACTTTGTTTGCAGATTTTGCAGTTGCCGTCGGGTCTTTGAATTGTTAAGTAGATGGTTAAAACCAACGATTTGAACACTTCAAAGAATTGATTCTTTTCAGAATTTCGGTGTAGCAAACCTCTTAACCATCTTACCGACTGCGCCAGTTAAGTATTTTAAGTCAACAAAATCCTTTTTAATTCTTTTTATTTAGAACGTAATTGTAGATACAACTGGTTTCTACTATAGCTAGATGCACACTAACTAAAAACTACGTATTACTTCTACTTCCTTTAGGGCAAACTGATAACGCTGTTCTCACGGTTTTCTTGTGAGTTAAGCGAAATTAGATTCCAAAATGTGGTATGAATCTTAGGTACTCATTACATAACATATATATATATATATATATATATATATATATATATATATATATATATATATATTCTGAAGATTTTGAAAACTCAATACGTTTTAAAGATTTGGATAAAATAAGTAAGTCAACTTACAGTGATCATTATAAATTAATAAAGAATTCTTACTCTACTGAATCATATCTAAGCGACTAGAATAATTGTTTTTTTCTAACAAATTAAATATGCTCTAGATTTGTAATTTAAACAAAATGGAAAATGTATTCCACTTTTTTTAGAATTGATTTAATTAAATCTAAATGAAAACAATTATGTCTTCCTTTTTAATAACTTAGTAAAATATTTGCCTATACACTTAATTCGTTTTCCACGAACGAATGATTATATTGATTTTTTGTACCATACCTTATATAGAGAATATTATATGTACATGGTTTAGCCCAATTTAATAAATTCCATTATATCTTCCTAATTTTTTGTATGCAAAATATGATATTATTATACATTATGTTATTTTCTTTACGATGTAAATAGTATGTTGTTATTTCAATTATGGTTCATGCTGTCATTCTTTATCTAATTTCTTAGCATATAGTACACTGCACTTATTATTTTGAGGTTTTTTCTATTATTGTTGTTCATAAATAAATAATTTGTATTCTTTATTAAGATATACAGTGGTGGCTAGAGAAATAAGACACTTATAGAAATTCAAAAACTTGTTTTTAAATACCCTTTCATTTAAACCTAGAAATAAAACACAAACAATATTGAATTATAGTTCTCATGTAGAACTAAATTAGCTACACATATTTTTATAACTAACAATAATATAAATAAAATTTGTGTAAATATTATCTGTAAGGTATACAGCGTGTTTCTATATGGAACAAACTTCATGGCATGATAATACATAGTAAGTCAAAAAGTCTGAATCTGCAAATTCCAACTCTCAACTGTTTCCGAGATACAGATCATCTAATTATCTGATTTTTCGTCTTTTTCCATTAATATCTTAACAACTATAATTTACGACTATGGTGAAATGAGGGATTTTGTATTTTATTTATATTTAACAACTATTCTCGTATGCTTTTATTTTTCCAAAAAAAATCTCAATATATTACTAATCAGATGATTTTTGGCTGGTTTTGTTTTTGAGATTTGGATCTTATGGATTACGATTTTTTAACTTTTAACTGTATTATATCATCCCTTAAAGTTTCATCCATAAGTATAAAAACACCCTGTGTAATATATGAAAATTTAAATAAACTGGAAAGTGTCTTATTTCTGTGATCAGATGTAAATATCATGGAAATATATTTTTGTAGTGACTATTAACAAAATCACATTCATACTGAAACATTTATTGTTTAACAAAATTAATTAAAAGTTTAAACCTGCACAGCGGTGTTGGTTTTATGTATGTAGCCAATATTTCAATCTAGCCCGGAAAATAATATAACGAGGGAGAGTGTCTTATTTCTATGGCCACCACTGTATATAGGTTGACACTGAAAAATGGGCCACTCAAAATATTTTTTTTATTTATAATTAGTTTTTAATTCTCTTTACATATTTGCATACTAGGCTAAGGGGTTCACAAATTATGGTATTTGACATGATAGTAGCGTTTCCGGTTTAACCGGAAATGACATGAACTTTCATATTTCAAATGGATTCTACGTAAAATTACGAATTCAACAATATGCTTGAAGTGAATTTTATTCAAAAAATAAACTATAGAAACGTAAGAGAAAATTGTTAATAATTAACCTGTTAAGCCGTGTGAGATAGGCTGTGATAACAAATTGATATTTTTTTGTTACAATATATGGAATCTTACAAAAATAACTTACTATTTAAACAATTAACTTCATTATTACTTAATATTATCTCAATTGTTGTCACAGCTTGCCTGATATCATGATATACCTTGTATAATTTTCTCTTACGTTTTTGTAATTTATTTCTTCAATAAAAATGCACTTCAAGGATATCGTTGAATTCGTAATTTTACGTAGATTCTAAATATATAAAAATATATAGGGTGTCCTATTTGAAATGTGAAAGTTAATGTCACTTCCGGTCAAATGGGAACATGTTACATACCAAGATTTGTGAACCCCTAAGCCTAGTTTACAAATATTTAAAGAGATTTAAAAAATAGTTATAAATAAAAAAGTTATTTTGAGTGTCCCGTTTTTGAGTGTCACCTGTATACATCTAATCTGTTACTAATCCATTTGTAACAAGTTTTATAAACTTGTATGCAAATAAAGATACATACATAATCGATCAGAAAAGTATGACGATGTTTCATTCGGAAAACAAAGTGAAGGGCAGCGTTTTAAATGTACATATTTTACAAACCCAGTATTGTCTGTCGAACATGTGGATATTAATAATAATTATGTTATAGCAATTATTACAATAAGAAGAAAAAAGTCGAATAGACAGATATGACATTGTATTGACGGTATTTTTATGCGTAGTGTAGCGAATATCATGTTTCAAATTTGTGTTTTACAGAAAGGAAAGCACGTTGGACGTCCCTCCTTTCCTATTAAGAGTTATTCGACGGGATGGATCATTGTTAGATCTGTTAGTGTTAATGCACATGAAGAAACAGATACAAACAACATTGATTCATCAGAAAGGTATGATGTATCCATAATATACGAGCCCATACTCATAATAGTTCGACAGGTTTGCATTTTCAACAAATTATAAAATGTACAGAATTCTATCGGCAACTTTAAATATAGACTTATAACCTCGCTTACAACTTAAGTCCAGACTTAGCTTCTATCGAGACCCTTTACTTTTGATACAATGAAAAACAACATCGTAGAACCCAGTGCGTACAGTAAAACTTACCTTGCAAGACATATGGGACAATACTTACAGAAAAATTTTCATGCCTTAAGGCCCCTATACACGCACCTGTTTTTTTTTTATCAACTTGCCTGTGCAGACCTAGTTTGCGCAGTTAAACCGGAACGTGTGAGTGCAATTCAGGCCGCCTTACTGGCTATGGCTGAATTCTGATATTTGGTCTGTACAAACTAGGCCTTCGTACAAAGGCTGAGCGTGTATAGGCGGCACACGGGCCAATGGCACAGTTTTATCTATTTTGTCTGATTCATTACATGTTTGTTCTGTTTGTGTGTGATACTGGCACTAAAATTTTGTTGTATTAATATTATTTTTAATAAAAGTTCATAACAATGGATACTATGGATAGTTCTAGAGGGTTTTTGACTAAATTTGTCACTATTTAAAAAAAAAAACTCTTTGTTTGTAGAAAGAAGTAAATATGTTTTTCTTTGATGTTTGAAAGGTTGAATAGTGTAAATAATAAAAATTAATTATATTTCATGTTGACTCTGCAACTAAAAACTGAATCAAAAACCTGTGTAGTGTGGAGGGAGCAACCGGTTCAGACAAACCCGCACGTATTTGGTCCGTGCAGGCAAGCCAGAGTAAAAACCGGGACGTATGTGGGAGACTTTAGGGATACAGTGTCTAGTAAAATTAAAGCTGATATTATTAATAAAGGCAAAGTAACCCAATATTAAATGGTGGAATACTTGAATAACATATTCAGTTTTTGTTAATTTAAAATCTATATTTTAAACTAGTCGAAAGAAATTTGTAGAAATTTCTTACCATTTGCGTAGGTTTTATAATTTGATTGTTGAAAATGTAAACCGACCGGTTTGGGCGCGTATATCTAACGACAGCTTTTTAAGTATATTTTATAGAACTGACAGTCCGTTACGAGCATCCCCTGAAAGTCCACCGGAGACTACACTAACACGCTTATCCAGTTATTCAACGGAAAGGATCAAGAAAATTTTCGAACCTTTATTCGTACATAAAGACAAATAATTCTATTTATTGTACGGATCTTCGTTGGTGACATTGAATAGAAATTTCCGACATCCAATCCTAGCTAAAGGCTTTCATTTTTACAGCTTTTTAGCATCGCCATTAAAAAATCTCGACTACCTCACAATATGTAGTGATTCAAAGCACTTAAGATACTCTGCTCACAAGGTTGGGGGTCTACTCACAACCGGTGCAACTAAGAGCCAGAAGTTCTAATGCCGCCTTTTGCAGAAATTTTATCGCCTATATGTTGGTGAAATTCACTACAAGATACGCTGTACTGAAACAACAAAATATTTCGAATCTTTATTCGTGCACCAAGTCAAACAATTTAATTTATTGTACGTCGTAGTACAGAGCTCATCAAGAATAGCCTTGCGCTTCACTTGCGTACAAGACTTATACAATTGTACTTATAGGGTAAATAGTACAATAAATTCAACATGTTGAATGCAGATGTTGCTATTAAGTCATTCTTTACTTTAGATTTTGGACTGTACCACATATATCTCCGGTACCTTGAAGCGGCATAACTAGACTTGACTTGGAATATATCATGCAGAAAAGCTAAGGCAATATCGACTCAAATTTCTGGAAGGAAGAAGGGAGCCGTTTCGCCCTCTGTTGTATTTCCAACAATTTCTCATTATACCGGTGGTTATTAAAAACCGAATCCTGTTTGAAACTCCATAACTCCGGAGTACATTGAGATATCGATTTAATTTTTTTATCTCTTGCAGACGAAGGGTTGAAAAGTATTCCTATCAAACTTCAAACTCTTATACAGGGTGTTTTAGGACTAGTGTAAAAAAAGTAATAGCGTATTTCTGAAATCATTTTGAACAAAAAATATTTTTTGTAGGTAGGTATGTCGGAAACTTGTTACAGACTTACAGCTTTTAAAAGTATACCTCATTAAGTACATTTTTATTAATAAGTCTGGTACTACTTACGTCTCATATAGGAAAGCCATGAACGTTTTCTATCGTTATTTTTTAACTATCAATATTTTTTGATTTTTACTATTAAATATTACATAGGTACAATGCAAAAATACACAAAAAGGTACTCTCGCTAAAACGTGATAAACGTAGTAGTTTTTGAGATATTTTAATTTTTAGAAAAATCGAGTATCCGAACAATTAAGAAACAATGAAATTCAGATTAAAAAAAAATACCCATAATGAAAATAAGGTATATAACAATAGTTATAAACAGAGTTAATTTAGTTTTTATATTTTGTTCTATTTCCTATGGTAACTTTGTTGTTTTTTTAACTGTTAACTAAATATTTAGCATAATTGATTTTTTTTTTAAATTAAAATATCTCAAACACTACTGCTTTTATCAAACTTTAGCAAAAGTACATTTTTGTATATTTTTGCATTATATGTAATATTTTATACGCAAAAACGATAAAATAGTAATGGGTAAAAAAATAAAGATAAAAAAACCTTCATGACTTCCCCATATGAGACGCCTCTGGTTGAGATGCAGAAACAAAAGAATGTATAAATATGTAGCTAAATAAATAATATCCTCGAACCAAGTTTGCAAATTTTAGTGCAACTAGTATCAGAGTTAAAATAAAAATGTGCTTGATGAGGTGGACTTTCAAAGGGCTGTAACTAGTGCTGTCAAGAACCGAAAAAATTTGGAACCGGGTACCCGGTTCCAAAACTATCCGGGTACACGGATACCCGGGTAGTGGATTCGATTTTCGGTTCCGGTTCCGAGTAATGGAACCGATCTTCGGTTCCGGTTCCGGGTAATGGAGTCGATCTTCGGTTCCGAATAGTGGAACTGATTTTCGGTTCCGGTTCTGAGTAGTGGAACCGATCTTCGGTTCCGAGTAGTGGAACCGATTTTCGGTTTCGGTTCCGAGTAGTAGAACCGAATCGGATCCGAGTTATGGAATCGATAATTAGAATATTCAATTTTAATTTTAAATTAGCTTCGCTATTCTTAAAAAATAAACAAATTTTCTGTTTTATTTGTGAATTATCGTATGATATTAATTTTTGTTTTTATGTACATTGTACATGTAATATTGATTTGTAAATAGTATAATACCAAACGCAAGAAGATGCGAATTTTTTTTTAAAAATGTAACAGCACAATGTAGTAAATAATTGCAGATTATACTTTCATTTTCGTATTATATTCAGGGCACGAAACCGGTTTTTTGGGTCTAAAATTTTGATTTTTAACCGAAACCGATATTTTTAATTACTAAAAAACCGGTAACTGTAAACAAAATTAATGAAACCGGTTTTTTTAAACCGTTTCTGAAAAGGAGGGAATTTTAATTATAAATCACGATTTAGCCGGATGCTGTTTTATCACTCTTTTTATTTACCTATTGTTAATCAGTAAAAACTTTTTTAAATAAAAAAATCAGTTAAAAAAATACGTTTTTAACGTATATAGGTAATTAATATATACTTGATATTTGTTTCCTGCATGCTTTCATTAATCGCTTAATCTAACTGGTTTAGTAAGGGGTTAATAAACCGGTTTACATAACCAGTTTACCTAACCGGTTTACTTAACCGGTTAATATAACCGGTTTATCTAACCAATATGAAACCCGGTTAAATAAATAATAAACCGGTTTTTGAACGAAAACCATTTTAAAAATTAAGTTCTCGATTTTGGTTAACCATTAACCCATATTGTTTTCGGTTTCTTGCCCTGATTATATTTACAATTTTCATTCAAAATGGTTTATTTGAATAGCTTGACCTTGAGTTATGTTTTGGTTTTGAGTTAACGGTACCTACATAATGACAATAGGGGCCATAAAATTGAAGGCATCGAGGACAAAGAATGGATATTTCCAAGAATTTCACTTTCCTTTTGCAATAAGTGCAAATACTAATATTTTTATCAACATTTTTTAAATGTTCCCATACATAAATACGTTTTCTCATTTTTCTACCGATAACTATGAATGAAGGTAAAATGGGGATGAAATTTTCTCGAATAGTGAGATTTCCCAAATTCTAGGAGTTTCAAAGTGCAAATCCTATACAAATTGAAATAAAGGCACCAGTCAGGGAAAGTGTACCTGCTTTTTGGTCGTTTCTAAGATAATTGCATTATATCAGTTTATCAGATTTTCTGATACCAATTTTCCTAAATTTTTATGCCTGATTTGTTTCTACTTCATTAATTGTAAAAAAATTCTTTCAAAATAATGAACTTGTTATTCATAATAATAACATATTGATACATACCTAAATTTAAGTCGGGATTGTAATAATGTTTAAAGATCTGAAAAGTTTCCAAGATCGATATTCATATATTATCAGTTTTATAATCAAGATTCACCCTGTTTCGGTCCCAGAACCGAAAACAGATTAGTTTTGATTTCACAATCAAGATTCGATCTGTTTCGGTCCCAGAACCGAGAACCGAGAACCGATGAGTTTCGATTCCAAGCCCGAGAACCGATGAGATTCGATTCCAGAACCGATGAGATTCGATTCCCAGAACCGAGGAGTACATACCGGAAATCAGAAGTCTTATAACTTCAATTTTTTAGAAGTTCAAAAACGACGACAGCCGAACACGCTTCGTTTTCGGTCGGAGAAAGTTTTGAAATCCGTTTTACTCAACTAAAATTTTGTGACATGACTATTGTTGAACGGGAACGTCATTTAAAATTGTTTTGTGAAATAAATTACGAAATATTTAATATATTTCATACAATGAACACTATTAAGAAAATTATTTAATGCCGTAAGTAAGTAGGTGCATATTGAAATATCATATAATTTGTAAAAATTAACTATCTTTTATATTAGGTTTTTGACATTTTAACAATATATTAAGAACAATAAAAACAATGAAGGATATATTATAATAATAACAATCACAATAAACAAATAACAGTGTCATATTACAAATGAGAAGATGACAAATATCGGAATATCTGCGTAAGTAATCAGTTGACAACTGATAGATGTTGTGTTAGCATTTAAATTCTGAATAAACGACTTCTACTATACAGAAATTTATTGATTGTTGCAGTCAATAGCGATTATTTTTTTTAATAAAGATACGTTAATTTATTTATAAATCAATGTACAGCCACAAGTTTCTATGTTCTGTTTTAGCCCATTGGAGAAATTAACGTAAAGCAGGTTACTTTTAATATCAGGTATTTAATTTAGGATTTTGTGTTTTGTAAAACTGATGATCTACTATTCCGTAATACAGGTACAAACTCTGAATATTATTATTAACAATCACATTAAACAATTAAATAACAGTGTCATATTACAAATGGAAGATGACAAGTATCGGAATATCTGCTAAAGTAATCAGCTGATGGATGTTGTGTTACAATTTAATTTAAAAGCGACTCCTACTGTACAGAATTTTATTGAATTGTTCAGTCAACAGCGAAATTTTTGTAATAACAGGTACATTAATTTATATATATATATATATATATATATATATATATATATATATATATATATATATATATATAACAGTGTACAGCCACAAATTTCTGATGTTCTGATTTTAGCACATAGGAGAAATGAACGTAAGAGGTTACTTCAGCTATTTCGCATTTTTGGATATTTTCTTTTGTAAACTTAATGAGCTACTCAGTGGCGTAGCTAGAACCCTTTTAGGAGGCGCTCGAGCGCCCCCAAAATTCCATTGAGCGCCTGCAAAAATTTGGAAACTAAAAAAATAATATTAGAACAGAACATTTTGTAACTGTAACTAAAACTAAAAGCGCTTATAAGAAAAATAAATATATTTTATTCATCTCCGTCATGTCACAGTTAGGTACACATGCCGTTTGATTATGTCGAAGCGTATTTCTAGCTTCCAGCCACTTGCTGAGCTGTGTAGTAGTGTAGTGTAGAGACCCTACAATTAGAGTCTGGACATGACCTATGTCCGCCATGTTTATTCATTTCATCGCAACAAGGATAGAAAATACAGCTAATTTCATGTATTTCATGAACGAGAACGACTAGCTTTAATTCAATATTAATTTGAGTGAAAATATTATTATCTATTTCCTTTCTATAAATAAAGTAAAACCACAATAAGTACACATTCATTATCTTTTCAGCAATTTTTTATTACGACCCAAATAAAATATAACGCAATTTATTATCATTAATTTTTGTAATTAATAATTATTGTCATTTTTGTAATCAAGTATTAAGAATGAGATAGTTTTCATTAAATTGATTATGCAGATTTCATTAAAATGTTCTAATAATCTGTACAAATATCTCTTTCATTTACTTTAGGATTTCCTTTAATTTTCTCGATTGAAGACAGTATATTTTCGTGCCATTTTAAATAATATTTTGAGTTTGTTGAATCATTATTTTATTTTTTTGACATTTGATCTTAAACTGTGTTTTTGTTTATATACGAGCAGAACCAAAGGTATTTACGTATTTAATTTTAATTATTTAAGAATTATTTATTTGTTGTATGGTACAAATACGTAAATATATTTTTTATACCATGCAAGTTGCTTTTTATCCACTATACCTACATTTAGCATAGATATCTTTTATAGGTAAGTCATGGGCGTAGCCAGGGGTGGGGTTTTAGGGGTTCAAACCCCTCCCGAAATGAATTACCTAATTAAAATTTAATTTTCACAGTTTAGACAGTTCATCCAAGTATGTCACCAATCCGTTAAATATATTCTCTTTTCTAAAATGTTCTGTGATCTGGAAAAAATGTAACTTTCAATTACAAGGCATTTGACCTTGAATGAAAAAAAAAAATTGCCTGCGGCGCCTTTTTCCGCTATACATAACAACCACTAAAATGTTGAACGCCTGCAAATTTACAATCCTGGCTACGCCACTGGAGCTACTATAGCGTAGAACGAGTAAAAAAACCTGTTACAGTATGTAATCATCAACAATTGATTTACTGCAAGCAAAACCTGAAGGTATTTTACACATCGATAACAATATAAGAAACGTAAATATCAGATAGTTTTGTTCCAGTTCTGCAGTATTCTTATCAATACACTGGATATCCTGCATGCTCCTATTGCTATAATTGTAGCTAATGATTTGTTGGTCACATCACTATTTACAAACGAAAATTTTATTCAAATTTATACATTATTGAATGTTTAAAAATTTAAAAACCCGGAAAATTGTATCAATTTTTTGTACATTTGCAAACTCGCAGGCCCGTGGAGAGGTGTTACGGGCCCTGAGGTAAAATCAAATTAGTGGGCCCCCGCAATGCTGGGACAAAAAAAGTGTACTATACATTTTAATTTGTAAAATATTTTTAATATTTTATTATTTATCAAATATGTAAATAAATCTTCACTTTCCAATAGGGATTAACCCCCAATTTCAGTGTAACATAATAAATTTTAGTACTACAAAAAAATTATATAACAGTGGTAGTGCTGGACCCTGGGGCCACTGCCCCATCTGTACCCCACTTTCGACGAGACTACAAACGAGTTTTCAGAGACGAAACATGCAAAACCAAGAAATCAAACGCGAATAACTGATCTCAAAAACTTTTTACAAATTGGTGCATTATATTTAAAATCTCTAAACTGAATTTTAAATTTGTAAGCACTACACATTAATATGTAAAAGAAAGATAAGTATAATTTAAATTTCCTTCCATTTATAATCTAATATGACTTCCAATAAGAATTATTATCCGGCCAATCATATATTTTAAAATTTCGCATGTGGCCCGCCTCTCAAAAATGTTGGTGACTCCTGCTCTAATGTATAAAAGCAATATATAAATTTTAATCATGTTTAAACTTCATTAACTTATTCTCCCACATGGCACCCGCGCCGAGCGTTTAGATTCAGTTGTAATTGGTGTTTATCAATCATTACATTGATAATATGTTGTGTCTTAATCGGGCCAACTCTGTTGATTTAACCTTATCTAGTTTAAGCAGCACATCAACAGTTGGTTTCTTATTCTGATTTGACTGGTTTATGCATATGATTTAGATCTGCACAATTTAGCAATGTGACTTGAAAAAAATAAACATCTAACATGTTGCTCACCGCTTCCATTTCCATTGCATCCCTGTTCTTTACCTGAGCGAAAGCTCGATCTATGATAATATTTTGTTCTTTTTATGTTTTATCTTTCTTTGCATATTGGAAATGTGTTCAGAGCCAATTAAGATCTGAAGTGTAGAACGAAAACTAATGTGCCCATAAACCATTTTTTTTTGTATGAAATATTGTACAAAGATATGACCATTAATGAAAACTTACATGAAAATTTCTTATATTAAGCAAGATATGATTTTTTAAAGTTTTGCAATGAGTTTTACTACTTATTAGTCGGTAAGTATTTTGCGATTTTTATATAAATTTATATTAATAATATAATATATATATATATATATATATATATATATATATATATATATATATATATATATATATAATATTGCACGAGAAAGATGGCTAAACCAAAACCAGCAGCTCTAAACTGTGTTATTTTCAAGGGAAGATGCGTCCTCACCATCCTACTTAATGCCGGGCGATGTATTAGGCCTAGTAAATTATATAATTACCAAATTGACTATTTTTATATTAGTATATTTTGTATTATCTATTTTTAATAACTGTGCATATATTGTTTGGATACGAGAATAATAATAATAAGTACTTTGAGTTATTTTGTTATGAATGTAAAATCAACATTTCATTTCTCCGCTATTTTCCTATAGAAAATTTATGTTTACGACTATGAATGTATGTTATTTAAAACGAGACTAAGAAGTTTAATTAAATTGTGTAAGTATATTATTTCTATATTTTAGTATATTTATTGTATTCCTATTTTATATATATTTTTTCTTGAAAGTATGAATATTGTTAATAAAAAAATAAATTATCCATAATTTTTTATTTTCCAATTTTAGTTTTGTATTTCCTCATCTTAAGAAATGAAATCTTTACAGAAAATTTACAGCCGAATTCACAAAACAGGATTAGCTAAATCCAAATTTTGGTTTAGCTAAACTTTTTCTAACCCGGTATTAAAAAGTTAATCTAAACCATATTCTCGAAAAAAAATGGTGATAGACTTAGCTTAGAGTTTGTTTAGCTAAATTTATAAACGTCAAAATTAAAATTAAAATGGCGAGTAAACGCGAGAGAAAGCCAAATTTCACAGAAAATGAAATATATATATATTAGTCAATGAAGTTGAAAGTAAAACTAAATTATTATTTGGCAAATTAGGGCCAAATAATACGCCAATAAAAAATTACGGCTGTGGGAAGAAATAACAAGGAAAATAAATGTTGTTTCTTCCCATGGCCGTAGTATAGAAGAAGTGAAAGCAAAGTGGAAGAATTTGAAAACCAATTCTAAATCAAAATGTAAGTACAATTTTAATATAATTTATTGTAATTATTCAATCATTCTTATAATTCACATATGTATTACACAAAAAAAACTTTTAACACGCCGCAAGAAAAAGAGAATTGTTGAAGACCGGAGGTGGGATTGCCACTGCCTACACAATAACAGATTTTGATGAAAAAATTGTCGGAATTATAGGCACAGCGTCTATTTCAGGAATTGAAAATGGAGTAGATATTGGATTACTTGTTGGCATGTTTGCAAAAATATAACTTTATGATCCCTGATTTACGTCTTTTATGTCTAAATAAAATGATTCATTCTTGCCCTTCTTTCTTCGTCCGTGTCCGTATTCAAGATAAATGTTTCTTCTTTCCAGAAATTTCTCAAGATGACAGTATTATTCCTCCACCTTCACAGTTTGTTTTAGAAAGTCCGTATTTTATTCAGTCACCTTCTCCATCTTCACTATTGGAACTTCCAGATCCTACTCTACCACCTCCAGTAGTAGAGAGATCAACACAGGCTACTCAAACAGAGTAATAATGTCTTGATCATTAATCAAATTGCAAATGTTAAAAAAATATATATTTTTTTACCATTCTTCAGCAAAACGACGAATTGAATAAGAATGTAGCTAAAGTTGCTACTGAGCTACAAAAAATGAACCAATATTTAAATATTCTGACTAATTTTATTGTAAATAGAAATACGTGAACTATAATATACTTTGTAATAGATTTTTACTTACTTATCTGTTAATAAATGAAATCGTTCTTATTATATTACCGTCGTTTGATGTGAGCAATAGGTAGTCAGTTATGGCATGGCTAAAACTCATGTAAATATGATTATCATTCGTTGTACACTCTCTCTTCTTTTACTTAGAAATACCCGCGAATTATGATTTTTGTTAGAATTAGCAAATAATAATGAGAATTTTTAATATATTGATGTATTTTATAGAAACATTATCAAAAGCGATATAGAAAACTGATATTAACAAATAATGTTGATGTTAAAACTACAAGTGAAAAAGAAGTGGTGAATGTATTAGAAATATTTACATAGAAGCACAAACATGTAAGGTAACGACTTGTGACATCTATTTGAGTAAAAAGACATCACAGTGTTCACAGTGAAGAAAAATATGTTTGGTTAGTTTCAGTGTATTACATTTAAACATTATTTAATTATAGGAAAAAATGTATGTATATATATATAATATTTGTATTCGTATGAAGCTATTTAATAAAGATTATTATTATTATAACAATAACAAACCTCTATGATGATTTAAAATTACAATTACAAATTTTACACAACGTTAATCCTGCGTTGCAGTAGGTTTAAATATATGGCTTAAATTTGTAAGCGAAAAGTTTTGTGAATAGGTTTAATATTTATTTACACCAAATGATTCTGTTGCTATGGATATGTAGGGTTAAATTTTAAACTAAACCGGTTTAAGAAAGTATTACCGATAAAGGATTAAACTTTTTTGTGAATATGGTTTAGCTTAACTTCATTGTTTTAATCTGGTTTAAGTGCTAATCTTGTTTTGTGAATTCGGCTGGTAATGTTTTAACAGGGAATTTGTAAGTAATTGAAGTTAGATAGCTCCATACCATTCAAAATAGCATTATTAATTAAAAACTCATGCAACTATTACAATGTACACATAATTTTGATAATAATAGATTCTAAATTCATAGTATATATCAAGATTTTAGTAAATTACACATTTTTGATGTTTTATTTTCAATGATATAACCAACTCATTTATATATTAAATATTTAATTCATATTTGTATTGAAATAATATGTAATTACATTTTAAAAATAATTTTATACTTAGAATAGAATCTACTGCCTGGTCTTATATGGATTAAATAAAAATATAGTAGTAACCACAGACGCGTTTATAAAAACTAACTTTTATAAACGCGTCTGTGGTTACTTGTTGTGCTGGCCGACTTCTGACGATGGCTTCATGGAAGCTGACTCAGAAGTTGTATCCTAGTGAAACTAGACGTAACTTTGTAATTTTTATCTTAACCATCATTATTAAAGCTATTCAAAGCATATGTATACGCGCGGTTTACACCTATATTTGTGCAATTGATTAATAAATGAACCTATACGTTGTTTAATTGGTTAGTATTTTAAAACTTATATGGTAAATTTTATTTCAGAAAATAGAAAGAAGCATTGTGCGGAAAGCCTTTAGAAAAACAATGAAAATAGCATATGAATATTTCTAGTTTATTTATTAAGAGTGCATGATAACTCACTGCTTAGTCTTATATAGACGAAAATAAAGAAATAGTAAACCATTTTCTTTATCAAATAAAGCATACACATAAATTTGATTTACGCGGAGTATGCACCTATCATTTGTTTAATTGGTTAATAAATGAACCTGTTATTTAATTAGTTGTTAGTATCTGCTTGAATACTTTTATACAAAGTACTTATTATTGTATTGTATAATATAAACTACGAGTATTTAAGATACGAGTATTCACACGTATTTAATACTCTCACAGCAAAGTATATGAATACTTAATGATAAACTTTAAATAAACATGTATTTGTATAATTGTATGTGTATTTATCAGTTTTTCAATATTTTGTTCATTTAACCTAAAAAAGGTCTTATATTTATATATGTACTGCAAATATTTGCCTATTTTACCATTTTATTTATTATTTAATTCTATATTACATTTTCATTCAATTCCAAAAGTATTTAAAATGTAGTAATCATTTTTAAATATCTGACAGGACGCTAGATAAATTTCGTTTAAGAGGTAAGAGACATCTATTCTCTTAACTTATCTTTCTACAGCATATATATTTTTTCCCAATGTAAATCGAACTTTGCCGAGAGTACCCGATGTGCGTAGGACTTGTGGCTGTTTTTAGTCGTGCGTTTCGGAACTATGAGACTTCGAGATTACGATGTGCTCCCGAACCGAGAACCGATGAGTTTCGGTTCCAAAACCGAAAACCGATGAGTTTCGATTCCAGGCCCGAGAACCGATGAAATTCGATTCCAGAACCGTAGAGATTCGATTCCCAGAACCGATGAGATTCGGTTCCAGAACTGAGAACCGATGCGTTTCGGTTCCAAAACCGAGAACCGGGTAGTTTCGGTTCCAGAACCGGGTAGTTTCGGTTCCAGAACCGAGAACCGGGTAGTTTTGGACTCGGAACCGAGAACCGGGTAATTACACATTCAAATAAGCGGGTACCCGGGTAATTTTGGAACCGGAATCGAACCGAACCGGAACCGGTTCCCACCACTAGCTGTAACTCTGTAATGAAAATTTCCGGACATACATACCTTCATATAACATTTTTTACTCAAAATGATCTCAGATATACGTTATTATTATTTTTTTTACAGCATTCCCGATACACTTTGTATAGAAAAACAAGTGAATAGCGAATTCCTAAATTTGTCATTCAAATATACCATTACACGTTGATAATTTTGTAATCAGCTTAAAACGAAATAGCCTATTATTGAAATAAATGTAACTGTCAGTGACATTTCAAGTCGTAACATTGTTGTAAAATTGCTCTAAAATTTGTCTTCTAATAATTGTAAATAAAGGCGACCACACTCGCTCCGGTTTACCGGAGAGGTCTGCCTTGAGACCGACCTGAAACGAGCTGCGTGCTGCGTTTACACGCTCCGGCGCTTTGTGCCGCGGAAATCCTTACGGTAAGCTTGAGGTAGGTAAATATTCAGTAATTATCCTGGGATCATGGCTCCAACAGACGATGCTCTTGCTGTTATATGAGGATGGTTTTCAGTAATTGACTACACACTAAACCGCCTCAAGGTTGTCAAAAACAATCGTACACGCGTTTCAGCCGATCTGGGAGAGGGCTTCGTCTTTCGGCAAACAGAAATTAGATTCGATATCCGGCCGTTTTTTTGGGCTTTGGCCCGGAAGATTCACTTTGAAGCCGAAACCCAAAGAGGCCGCCGGATATTGAATCGAATATCTCTGTTCGCCGGGAGGCAAAGCCTTCACCTAGGTCGGCCAGAGCGTGTATACGATTGTTTTTGTCGACCTTGAGGCAATGTAGTGTCAACCATCCTCATAATTATGCCATGAATCTCAGTTTATTCAACTTAAATTTGAATAGTTTTTTTTTCTGCTTCTGTGCAATTATTATTTTCATCATACCTTTCGGTTAACTTTTCTAATGGCATGTCTCACAATTATCACCAAACCGACAATAGCGAGAGTATCGTCTGTTGGCGTCATTATCTCAGGATAACTACTGAAAATTGAACTACCTCACGCGTACCATAAGGCCTGCTGGTGCGTGTGAGCGCACTGCTAGTTTTAGGTCGCCCTCGAGGCAGACCTCTTCGGTAAACTGAAGCATGTGTAGCCGCCGTTACAGTTGATTCAATAATAGTCTACATCGTTTTAAGATGACTACAATATTATCAACGTGTAATAGTAGGTTTGAATGGCAAATTTAGAAAATCGCTATTCATTTATTTTTTGATATTATTGTATGAAAATCGCTAGTAATACTTTTCAACCCTTTGTCTGCAAGACATAAAAATTTGAAATCGATATGTAATTCGGAGTTATGAAGTATTAAATAGGATTCGTTTTATAATAGCTACCCGGTATATTTAGCGTGTTAGTAATTAAGATAGTTATGAATATAGATTTTAAGTATAAATAATAACACCGTTAATTTTTAATTTAATTGTTATCGTATGAAGTGACAAGTTCTTGTATTTCATTAAAAAAAAATATTTTTCGTATATTTCTTGAATTCTGTCTCTATGTATTACGTTCCCAAGGTTAGTGTCCATCCGTCTAACCTCTTACTTTAAACCCTTTTTCGTCTCCCATCCATTGTCTATGGCCCGTTATAAATAAGTAAATAAAATTAAAGTATTACTTAACAGAAAGATTCTTTTACGATTTAGAGGAGTTTTGAAAGCTATTGAGAAATGACTGTATGTCGTACATCCTTTTTTTAATCTTCATTTACAATCTCAGACTTTTTTCTATATGTATTATTATATCGTTGGAAATAAATCATAATTGCTGGTGGCACAAGCCTTGTTTTAGAAAATGTCAAATTTCAATAATTAATTTCATTCTCATGTTTAAAGAATATTTGTTTGAATAGACACCATGTTCTGCTTTAAAATCATATTTGGCATTTGTAAAATAGTGTTTTAAAACAAGGCATGTGCTACCACTCATTATTATTAGTGTAATGTACTTGACACTTGACTGTTTGGGTTCGTAATTTATTTTAAAACGATTATAAGGACTATAATTAACACGAATATAAACTCAAAATAACTATTTAATGCAATATAAATTAACACAAAACTCTATAAAACTAAATGTATAACACTAAACTATTGCTATTCACCATTTATTTATAGCACATTTATCTAAGCACTATTTATTTCACACTTAATACGGGTATGTTTGTAGATTGTAGCTTGAGACTCGCAGAGCCGCTTCACCTTCTCCAGTCATTCCACATCTACTGTTCCCTCCTTAGGATCGTTGTATCCCAGAACAATGACCGTACTTGAAATCTGAACAATGGGTCTTGTTCTTGAATGAATCGGCAATCATTTCCGGCTCTTCATATACCGATAAAAATAGCAGAGTCAACCGTATTCTCGGTGAAGGGTTATGTTTGTATATTGAAGCAGCACAGTTATCTGCATTCCTGTTCCCAGGAATATAATTTTGAACATATTTCTGACTATCTTCCAATTCAATTGATCTAAGCCTTATCCAATTTGCGGAATTGTCAATTTCTTAATATTATTATTTCAATTGTCCCTCGTCAAGCTGTCCCCATGAATTCTTTGAAGTTCGGCTGGTTCTCAGAAACTTCGGAACTTTCAACGACCAATCTTACGTCCCGCTCGTCGAGAGGTTCACTGTTGGTTCCTGCATAAGGTGCGATACGATTTATATGCAGTACCTTCGGCTTACTGTTACGAGTTTTTCGAATTCAAATTGTTAATAACCTCATAGGAACCTTCCCATTATCTTTGTAGTTTGGTAACCTCGTAAAGTAGTTTATCGCGACCAGGATAATTTATTTTTATTTATTAATTTTTAATTTAATAATTTTTATTATTTATTTCCATTGCAAATTCCCGGAAATGGACCAACAAGCAATGTCAATTGTTACTCTTTTCATGGGCCTGTCCATATTATACTGTGTCATAGGTGCTTTTCTCTTTCTGAGAAGACCGTTCCCAGATACACATAAGTCACATTTACGACACCATTCCTTGACATATTCTTTACAGTTCATCCAATAAAACGTTCTCTGATCTTCTGCAACGTCTGCTTAACTCCGAAGTGTCTCGCAGATGTCCCATCATGAAGATGACGTAGGACTTCTGACACTCTGCTTTTCGGCACCAACAATTGTAATTTTGTTTCTGTCCCTTTTCAGAAGATTATTGTCAAATTTCACGGAAACCCGTTCTACCGAATACGCTTTTACAACTGGGCTTAATGTACTAATTTCCATGACGGTCTCTCATCTCGGCGTTCCCAATTCAGCACCAATTTTAAGTCCGGATTAGCTTCCTGCTCATGACGTAATTCCTGCAGTTGCCACTGCTCGTCGATCACCATATTCTTTGTACTTGGTAAATATTTTACAGTCGAAAACAATGGCTGCAATTACATCGCAAATGACCCAATTCGCCAGAATTTCAACAACGTGGTCCTTGTCTCTTCGGTTTTTTTTCTCGTAGTATTAGTTTTGTCTCCTATTTCTTCCTTACTATTCCCTGGTTCTTCGAGCGCAGTCCTGACACGATGATGGTCACGTAACGCTTGCTTTGAATCTTGATGCAGGCTAATGCGTCGTCTTTGGATGGGATAGATTTTGTTAAGTTGTATCTTTTTACGCCCGAAAGTGTGGAATTGGATATCAGAATACTACCTACTTTCTTGGCGTTATCAATGATCCAGAGATGGTGTTCAATCTTCGTTTACTGAAATGAAAATATTTATAAAATATGTCGCCAACCCTGGTATGTAAACATTAAAAATAAAGTCGAAAAGTTCTGTAATGAAACATCAGATTTTCAGATTAGTATTAGTGAAGGGGTGAAGACAACAATTTTTCATTCATATTTTCGCCCTCATCGTTGCAGTGGCGTATCCAGAGGGAGCAAAGGGGGCAATTGCCCCCTCCAAAATTTAAAAATGCATGGCCGCGTCTAAGGGACACCCGAAGAATATTAGTTGTTTTCTTAAAACATTTGCTTTTTACTTATAAATTTATTAATATATTGTCAGTTTGTAATAAATTATTTGATTTTAAAGAATCTGTATCTATTATTTAATGTGATTCTATCATGACAGTCTCATCCAAAAGTTTCGCAAAGTAAAAGAATTTATACAAATAGATATTCTAAATTTTTAATATTTTAGGGTTATTAAAAGTATTCAATTGTTGTTGTAAACATCATAAAAATAATTAAGTACATATATAATAAAAATATATAACTGTTTTAATAAATGTGAAAATTCCATCGAAAATCACATATTAAGAAGAGAATTACTACAAAAGTAGTAAAAGGTCACGTAAACTGTCGTTAGGTAGTTTTCTAAGTACCTCTGTCGTTTATTGTATGAATAATAAAGAAAAAAATCTGATGTGGACACCACACGACTTCCTTGTACGATTATTAAACTACATATTTTTTTAATAAATAAATTACAAAATATTAATTTTAACTTCAAAACAGTAAGATTATAGCGACCATAAAGGGAGTTTTTAAAGAGAGTTTTGATTACAACAAAGAAATATTTGATTACAACAAATAACTAATTTCACAATAAAAATATAATATTTGTTATTGTACGAATCATAAAATTGCACGTATTTAACGTAATTTGACATGAACATTTTTTTATTTTTTTTGTCCTAATCCATAGCAAGCTTTATTACAAAAACAAAAAAGTATATAATTTTTAAATTTACATATCTCGCTTATACAAAGGGCTAATTTCATAATACTTGATGTGCTAGACGCAGAAATTAATTCTCTAAGACTTTTATTTGAAGCATTTATTTCTAAAATCAAAATAAAAGCATTTTATTCAAGAAAAGCTGTTAACAATTTCAAGTAATGTACCACTTCCGGTTAGCCTATTTTAACCAAAATCTATTATGTTGTTTCGATTGACATAAAAGTCTTGTATACTAAATTTGAAAAGTTTTGGATTATATTTTAAAACAGTTTTTCAGTAAAATCTATTATAAGCTTCATGTAAAGTGCCACTTTTGGAAATTGTGTAATAACCAGAAAGGGAGGTGCACAACTAGATGTTATAGCAGTCCTAAATACAAAATTTCAACTTTCTACGGCTTACCGTTTTTGAGTTATGCGAGATACGTACGAACGTACGTACGTACGTACAGACGTCACGACGAAATTAGTCAAAATGGATTCAGGGATGATCAAAATGGATATTTCCGCTGAAATCTGAAAACCGAAATTTTTCGCGATTACAATACTTCCTTTACTTACGTACGATAGAAAGATAGAAAAAAATGTTTCAGACAAATATTGTAGTAGAAAGGTTATGAATTTTAAAAATGTTTTATTTTCGAAAATCGATGGGGTGGTTTACAAAATATCTTGTTTTGAAATTTTTGATTGGTCGCCATTTTGTTATTTGATGAAATAGAAAATAATTGTAAATACAAGTGTTTTAGAGAACCGAAAGCAAATGCTGAAAGTTTTTGTATTTATTAAATATTCCTTAAAATAAGGGAGTTATGACGATTTTTCGAAAAACAAGAGATCGCCAATAACTATGAACTGGGGCTCCAAATCAAAAATTTCAGCTAAGAAAAGTTGTTTGTTTTAATGAGTTCTATCTACAATTTTCGGGTGTAACGACTTAGTATTAACACCCTGTATATATATATATATATATATATATATATATATATATATATATATATATATATATATATAAATATATATATGTGACAGCAAACTAAAATAATTTTTCTTCACATTCACATGTTTAAAATTTGTACTTCACAAACATTCTGTATCATCCTGTACATTTTTTACTACAATTTATTTTTGGTAAATCACTTGTTATTTTCATGTTTGTAATGATTCGTTTTGTTGTTTGTAATTAAGCATTTTCATTGTTGTAATCAAAGATAACCTTTTTATAATAAAGGCAAATTACCAAAGTCAGCCTAATTTATGACAACATATGTATATTTTAAATAAAAATACAATAATAGTTAATAGTTCATATGTTTTGACAATCTTCCTAATAGTGATCTCTTGCTTAAAATCTCAATATTTTCTTGGATTATTACCCAGTGATAAACTGTAAGTATATTTTACAAGATAGATCAAGTAATTAATGAACACAATTGTATTATTTATTTATTCATTCATTGTTATGGATACATTGTATGACTATTTGAAACTAACATTTCTAAATTTAGTAATCATTTTGGAAATTTGGTTTACATTTTTTTTTTATTTACAATCATTATTAGCGAAGACAATGGAATATAATAATTCTGTTTTGCTCCGCAGCCAAAGAAAATACAAAAACCCGAAAAATTTATCCCCCACGAAAATAATAGTTCAAGTCCAGAAAAGCTCTATTGTCAACAAAAGCAAGGATGACATAGTAGTTCCTCATGAAGCAAAAAGTACGTTTGTAAACGTAAAACTTCAACAATCATATTCAAAAAACAAAAATCCATCCGTGTCTAATATACCCTCAACCGTTTCTTCTAGAAACGACAGCTGACTTTTCTTACAATTTCGGCTTGTACGGAATATTAACCGAAGAAGATCGTGATATTATCAACTAGGTGTTGGATATTATGGAGGATTATGGTATGATCGATACACCAGAGAAAGACTAACCGCATTTGCGGATATTAAAAGTGAGCTGGATATGACATGTAGCGAATTGGAATCAACCATTTTGGTAAAGGTGAAAGATGGTAAAAAATGATGTTTTTATTTTTATAAGCATGTATACAGGTATATTTGAAAAAATATAACTTTGTATTGCAACTTGAGAACCACTGGTTTAAAAAAATATTTTCTTTTTTAATAGGATGCCCCCCTTGATCTCCTATAACTTTGTTCTATAATATTTTTTTGTAACTATAATAATAAAGAAAATAATGGCGGTGGTCGGTTTTGGTGTTACACCCTGTAACTACAACACTATAATAAATAATTTAGTTTCGTACAAATGGATGTTTCCTTTGTTGCAATCAATTCATATTTATATATGAATCGTCGAAATGTATGGGTACACTTGATAATTGGACAAAGTAGTAAAAAAAATTCAACAATGTCAAACATTTTGCCAAGAAAAAATATTTAGTTCATTTAAATTTTCCATTATTTAGAAAAACCTTCTCTAGCTTTGATAACGGTTTTATTCTATTCAGCGCCGTGCGGTGGTATTTTGGCGCCTGGAGCACACCTTAAGCTAGGCCGCTCCGTGCGGGGGGACAAGTTGTGCCCAGAAAGGCGCCTGACCATGAGGAGCGCCATTTCATGACAGTAAATAATAGTATTTTTTTGCAACTTTTATTCGTAAAGAAAAAATCGCCTATACAACTTACATATAGTAGTTGATAGAAGTGAACAACATTTTTTATTATTTTGTTTGCTTTAGAGCTCTAATTAAGTTTAAGTAAAATAATTATTCTACCAAACGGATATTTTTCTAGCATTGTTATATTCAAATAATAATTGTGAAACTGTTGATTACAACAATGAATATTTTGGTTATAGCTCATTAATATTGATACAAGAATGAATCTAACAACGACTTTAGTAGAAATAAAAATAAAATGAATATCCTGCTAAACGTATAATTTTCTGATATTATTATAATTGTAAAATTGTTGATTACAATAAACAATTTTGAATAGAGGAATGAATCTAACAATGGATTATTTCATCAATATTTTGAATCTAGTATTTTTCGAAGAATAAAAAATATAGTTTAAAATTTAAAGAGTATGTTTATTTGCAAATTATACATTATGGGAGCGCTGAAATATAACTTTGCACAAAAGCGCCTTTTACCCACGGAGTGGCACTGACCCTAAGAACAATAATTATTTATAAAAGAGTGAATTTTTCATTCATTTCGTTCAATAAAGAAGTATATAGAACGAATTGGCTCTAGTTGCTTTACTGGGTGATTATCAATCAGAATATATCCATCATTTAAATTCTGTGTGCGCCTTTTAACAAAAGGCGCCTGGAGCGATTGCTCCTTTGCTCCATACCACCGCACGGCCTGATTCTATTAGTTTTTGTGAAACATTACTAGGTACTCGTAAAAACTGATTTCCAATTGTTTTACAAATTCTCCCGCAGATGATTAACATTGGTTATTCTGAATTTAAAGGTTTGTCTCTCCTTTTCACAGAAGTTTGACAGGGTTGATAGGAAGCAAAGGTAAACAGCAAAATTGAAAGAAAATGTTCATGTTTTATTATGCGTTGTAACATTAAAAATTACATAGACATGGTTTTTGAAGTGTACTATATTAGTGCCACCCATAATCAGGTGGCGCAAAACCCCTCGAGCCCAGGACGTAAAATTATATTAGGGTCGCGAGGAGATATAATTTTCTCTTTCGTTTTTGTAATTTATTTCTTTAATAAAAAAAACACTTCAATCATATCGTTGAATTCGTAATTTTACGTAGATTTAAAATAAATAAAACTATATAGAACGTTCTATTTGAAATATGAAAGTTAACGTCACTTCCGCTTAAACCGGAAGTGATACTATCATGCCAAATATCACGATTTGTGAACCCCTAAGTCTAGTTTATATATAGTGATCACGCGAGAATTAACCAGCATTTATCTCTGTTATTTAGCGAGATAGCGATTATCTTCAAATAAATAAATTTACTATATACAATATGGGAAATTAGATGTCGTATCAAGAAGAGTTCTGTTACTTCCGGTTCCAGAGTATGTGATACCAACTTTGAAATTTCAAATAGAATATACTGTTTTTTTCTATATTTTTGAAAAGTAAATAAAATTTGCTTTACAATGGTAGTAAATTAGTAGTACATTGTATTATTGAAAAATAAAATGGCGGACGTTTGAAATATAAATATATTGAATGAAAAAAAATCAAGTGTGTGACATTTTATTGTTTTTTGTTCATAGATGGTAATATTTTTTGAGATAAATTCATTTATATGACGTAACCTATAGGCAACAAATCTAATAAAACAAAATTCCACACTTCCTTGACTTATTTTGTAAGATATTTCAAACGTCCGCCATTTTACTTTTTAATAATACAACGTCCTACTTGTTTATTATCATTGTAAAGCAAATTTTATGTACTTTTCAAAAATATAGAACAATATAGTATGTTCTATTTGAAATTTCAAAGTTGGTATAACATACTACGGAACCGTAAGTAACAGAACGCTTCTTGATACGACATTTTATTGCCCATATTGCCTATAGTAAATTTTCTTATTTGAAGATAATCGCTATCTTGCTTAATAAGGGAGATAATTGCCGGTTCATTCTCGCGTGATCATTCTGTTTATATATCAAGAAAATAAAAAAATATAAATAAAAGTTACTTTGAGTGGCCCGTTTTACAGTGTCATTGTGATAAACGGAATATTCCCAACAATGTATATATTTAATTAAGAACGCATTCGGTAATTAGTTTGCTTGCTTAATATGAATAATTCGTCAAAATTCTGTTCTTTTCTAAATTTTTATATCCTATTCAATTAGTAAAAGTTCCTTTCGGCAACATTATTGAGGACCGCGAAAATATCAAACAAACTCATTTCCGAAATGGGTATAGAAGCTGCTAATTTAGCAATGGGGTCGAAGTCGTTGTAAAGAGTCAGAGTCATAGTCAGAAGTTAGTTAGTCGTAACCATGTAAGTTTTAATAATAAGAATTATTTAACCTGTAACCGATCCGCTCTGCAGATAATTTTCTAAAACTGTTACTATCTTTTTATTCTTTTAAATATTTTCCTTGTATATTTTTTTGCAATTTAACTTTATTTAATATAATAATATATTTGCGAAAAGCAAAAGAATATTAAGGTCTCCTGAACAAATGAAAAGAGAAGAAGAACTAAATAGTGAACAAGAAAATACAAACATCAGGGACGATACTAGAAAGCCTGAAGATATGGAAGATTTAAAAAAAATGATGGATAAGATGATGAAAAAAATGGACGAGAACACGAAGGATCTAAAACATGAACTAAACGAGATTAAACTAGAAATGAAAAAGAAGGAAGAAATTTGGAAAAAGGAGAAGAACATTCTAACTGCGAGAATAGAAAATCTAGAAAGAAAACTAGAATACGAAGAAAAAAACAAGAAAAAGAACAATATAATAGTAAAAGGACTAAAGCTAACGAACACCACGAAGGACGATATTAAACACTGGTTTGAACAAACACTAAAAGTAAAAGTGGATGTGAATAGTATCCAATCACTAAGTAAAGATACAAAAAAAGAAATCTTAAGAGTGGAATTGCCAAACTGGGAGCAGAAACAAAAACTTATGACAGTTAAAAAGGAATTAAAAGATACCGACATATATATAGATAATGATCTTACGTGGGAAGAAAGGAAAATACAGAGAGAAATTAGAAGCATAGCGAGAGAAGAGAAGAAAAAAGGTAAGAAAACCAAAATAGGATATCAAAAAATAATAATAGATGGAGAAACCTACAAATGGGATAAACAGATAAATGGAGTTGCGCTCCAAGAACAAGAAGAACCAAAAAACCCAAAAAACGACTAACAAATAAAGGAATAAAAACTGATAAAATGGAAACGAATTGGCAAATGAATAAGGTAATTCAAATAGGAACATGGAATGTACAAAGTATAAATGGAAAAGTATTAGAATTAATTGAAGAATTTGGGAAAGCGCGTTTGGAACTACTAGCTATAACAGAGACAAAAATGAAAGGAAAAGGAATAAAGAGAATAAAAAATAACCATTTATTAATTTATAGTGGAGTAGAAAATAGTGAAAGAGCAAGAGCAGGAGTAGGATGCATAATTAAAAAAGAATTAGAACAATCGCTAAAATAATGGATATGCGTAAACGAAAGAATATTAATAGTAAAAATAGAAAATAATCATAAATTTTCAGGAAACATTATTATAATATATGGACCCAATGAAGACGACAGTAAAACATCAAAAGATGAGTTTTGGGATATGCTACAGTTCGAATATGACAAATTAGATGAACCAATATATGTGATAGGAGACATCAATGGAAGGGTGGGGAATAATAACAAAGGACTCGAGAACATAATGGGGACCAATGGAGAATCAACTAGGAATAACAACGGTAACAGGCTGATAGATTTCTGCATTATCAATGATATGAAAATATTAAATTCACTCTACACGCACAAAGATATCCACAAGTATACAAGGGAGGTCAAAAGTAGAAATGAAAGATCTATAATAGATTATTTTTTAACAAAAAACTTAGAATCAAAAAAAGTGAATGACGTTAGAGTCAAGAGAGGTTATGAAATTGGCAGCGACCACTTTCTTACAATAATGAAATTAAAAACGACAGGAGTGGTTAATAAGAAGGAAGACACAATCGCAGTAAACACGGAAATAATAAGATTTAAAATAGACAAATTAAAAGATCCAAAAACAAGAGAAAAATATCAGGAAATTGTAAAAGAATTGATAATAAGTACAACAAAACCAGATCCCAATAATATTGAAGAAATGTGGAGTAAATTTAAATACATAATAGCAGAAGCAACAAAACGGGCGTGTGGCGTATATAAAAACACTCACCACAACAAACAAACACACTGGTGGAATGACGAAGTAAAGGAAGAAGTCAAAAAGAAAAAACAAAAATGGAAAAAATTCCTGAATACTAAACAAGATAAGGACTATGTGGATTATAAATACCAAAGGAAAAGAGTAAAAGAAGCAATAAAAAAGTCAAAGTCGAAAAGTTGGGAAGAATTTGGAAGAACAATGGAAGAAAATTTTAAGGATAATCAAAAATTGTTTTATAAAGTAATTAAGAAATCTAGAATGGGAAATCAGGTACACTTAAGCCAACTGAAAGACAAACAGGGAAATATAATAAAAGGAAAGTGTGAAACAATGGCAAGATGGAAAGAACATTTCGAGGAATTGTTAGAAGAAAATAATACTCAAAATTATATGGAAGAACAAATTGACGAACAATACACGAACGATGATGTACGTTCTCCAGCTGAGGAAATAACCAGAGAAGAATTAAAAATAGTTATAAAAAAACTAAGTAACTGTAAAGCACCAGGACACGATAAGATTAGACCAGAACAAATAAAATACTTGGGGGAAGAAGGAGAAGAAAAGCTATTAGAGATATTAAACAATATATGGAGAGTAGGTAAAATACCCGCAGACTGGGAAAAAGCTGTTATATTCCCTGTATACAAAAAGGGAGATACTAGAAATTGCAATAACTACAGAGGAATATCGCTACTATGTACCACGGCCAAAATTTATGAAGCTATACTAGAGATTAAACTCAGACAAGCAATAGAAATAACAATTGATAAGGCACAAAGTGGATTTAGAAAAGGACACTCGACGCAAGACCATATATTCACCCTTAGAAAACTTACAGAGAAGACTATAAAGCAAGAGGGCAAACTATACATAGCATTTATTGACATAGAGAAAGCATTCGACAGAGTTTCGAGAAATCAAATGTGGAAAATTTTAAAAGAAAAACAAATAAACAAGCAACTATTACGTGCAATTAAAAGCGTCTACAGTACAACAACAAATTATGTAAGAACAGGAAATGAGGAAACAGAACAATTTACCACCACCCAAGGACTACGACAAGGAGGGGCTTTGAGTCCAATACTTTTTATCACATTTCTAGACTACATCATGAAGAAGATTAAAAACAAGACAAGGAAAGTTGAAATAGGATACTACAAATTAGAAAAAATCAGTATAGCAGAATGTGCATTTGCAGACGATCTGGCAATATTTGCAAAAAATGGAGAAGACTTGCAATATAATTTAAACGTTTGGCATGAAGTATTACAGAAATACAACATGAACATAAATACAGAAAAAACAAAGATAATGGTAATATCGAAGGAACAAACACATGCAACAATAAAATTAAATGGAAAAGTAATAGAACAAGTGGATGAGTTTTCATACTTAGGAGCAACAATAAACAGTAAGGGTGATTTGGAAAGCGAAATTAACAAGAGAATCCATTCAGCGAATAGAACTTACCATGCAATAAACAAGATAGTTCTAAATAATACACAAATATCCAAGTCAACAAAAATGACCATTTACAAAACAATTTACCGACCAACATTACTATACGGAAGCGAAACATGGGTATTAGATCAAAGGAACAAGAGTAAGATACAAGCAGCAGAAATGAGATACCTAAGACGAGTAGAAGGAAAACGAAGAATAGACAAAGTTAGGAATGAAGAAATAAGGAAAAATCTGCAAATTGAAAGCGTTCAAAATACAATAGACAAAAAGAAACTAGGATGGTACGGTCATTTAATAAGAATGCCAGAAGACAGACAATCCAAACAAGTGTCGAATGCAAAAGTAAAGAAGAAAAATAAAAGAGGAAGGCCAAGAAAGAGTTGGGAAAGCAGTGTGGAAGAAATACTAAGAAGAAACAACATCAATTTTCAAGAGGCAAGAAAAAAAGCAACACACCGAAAGACGTGGAAGGAAATAATAAGCAAAATAAAATAAGAAGTATAATCTCGACACCCGAAAGGGTATATGAGATTTAAAAGATAATAATAATAATAATAATAATATAATTTAATTTGTAATTGCCTCTAATCATTTCGTCTTGCCCTTCGAATTCCTGAAACTATTGTGTAATCGCTTTTTTCAAATCCCAACTTAGGTTTTGGTTATTTACCAATAAATAACCTGGTGGCACGCTACCAAATAATTTGGACAGTTCAATTTTTATTATCTGTAATTTTCCAAAATATTTCATTAGTTCAGTAGTTTTTAATATTAACCTCAATAAAGGAAAATCACCCTTATTGTATTGTTACATCAACATGTATATTTGAAACTGGTTTACGATAAATTTCATTTACAGATATAATTTTGTAATTAAATTCATACATATTAAACTTGTACAAGTTATAATAATTAAGTCCGAAAACTTATTTTTAAAAAGATTTATTTAGTCAAGCAACAACAATACATAAAGAACAACAGGAACTGACTAAAGAGTAGCAGTAACTTTAGAGAGTATAGCACGAACTGATTATCTACATTTCCTAGCACTATTTATAATATTGTAACGTCGACGCCACCGCCGCGTCGCGCCGGAATCTCCGCGCGTAACACACATGTTCGGACTTGTTTAATTATTGCGGTGACGTGATCTATTGTGCACGATGTTTTTATCTCGCGAATGTTCTAGTCGTTTCTGGAACAAAAGTCACCGGGGTATATAAGTAGCGTCGAGAAAGGCAGAGGATAGTCTGATATAAATAAGCGTCGTATTATGAATATTTGGTGATATAAACAAATAGTCGACAAGAAGTGAACATAAATAAATGTAATTAGTGACATAAATAGTAGTGTTAATTGTGTAAATAAATAATCTTAGTGTTTAAGTGTCTTATAATATTCTTAGTCTTTAAATTAGAGTTTATAATTATTTAATCATAGTGTTAGTTACTTTTATTATCTTTTTAATATTTATCGTAATTATTTATTGTTTAATAAACGTATTCTTTTAATTAATATTATTTCTCTTATTTTTACACTTCACCTATATAAATAAAACCTTACAATTAGTGTCAGGTGTGGGGTTGTTAATAAACTGTGAAGTGTAAATAAAAATAAATAAAATGACGACTAAACAAGTAAAATTAAGCGAATTAAAAGTAAGTGATCTCAAGAAAGAACTGGAAGAACGAGAATTAGATACGACCGGACTGAAAAGCGTTCTACAATCTCGTCTGCGGCAAGCATTAATCGATGCTGGTGAAAATGCTGAAGATTACTTATTCGAAATTTCATATGGCCTATACCTAGCCGACGTTGAGAAACTTATGGCAAAAAATTCTCGAACATTAAAAGGAAAATTGACAAAAAAATTAGAGGAGAGTTCTAGAAAGGCAGAAGATAATTCTAGAACATTAGAGAATAAATTAAAAGAAAATTCTAGAACTTTTGGAACAAACATTAGAACAAAAATTGGAGGAAAGTTCTAGAAAATCAGAAGAAAGTTCTAGAACATTGGAACAAAAATTAATAGAAAGTTCTAGAAGAGCCGAAGAAAATTTTCGAACATTAAAAGAATAATTAAAACAGGAAATGGTAGAAAGCAGAAGAAAATTCTAGAAGATTAGAACAAAAATTAATAGAAAAATTAGAAGAAAATTCTTGAAGTTCAGAAGAAAATTGGAAGAAAATTCTAGAAATTTAGAACAAAAATTAATGGAAAATACTGAAGAAGGCCTGAAGAGTTTAGAAAATAAGTATGACAAGAATGTACAACATCGATGAACTACGAGAAAAATTCACTAAAATGACATCGTCGTCAGTGTCAAATTTAGATGTAGCAAAGGCAGGTCTACTAGAAGGAAGGAAAGTAGTTAAATCTGATACTAATACAACAATGCACATTAAAACACCGGAATTTGATGGAAAACCTTCGTCGCCGAATTTTTAAAACAATTTGAAGCGGCTGCGAAAGCAAATAACTGGACGTCCACGGAGAAGGCTACAGCGTTGAATGTCTCGTTGCGTGGAGAAGCTATCGACATCCTACAAACGCTGAAGGAAGAAGAACAGGAAGACTACGACCAACTAGTCAAGCGGTTGGATATGCGATATGGGAATGCTCATCTGGAGCAGGTATACCAGACGCAGTTGAGGAACCGGTATCAGAGTTCAAAAGAAATCCTTACAGAATTTGAAGCCAATGTAGCCCATTTGGTCGCACATCCTACAGCCCCTGACAGCGTTTTGGAGTGCCTGGCCACTTAATCATTCATCAACAGGGTTCGAGACAGCAAAAATCAGCAAGCACTGCGATTGGCTCGTCCAAAAACTTTAATTGACGCACTCTCGTATGCATTAGAACATGAAGCTGCCAAACAAGCTTCGCGTAATCAATCGCGAGTGCGAAATATCGATGCTGAGAGAAATGGAAACAATGAAGATCTAGAGGAGACGATGCGACGACTTGCAAGTGAAGTGTTTACCGGAAGAAAGAAACTCCGTCGTTGGAATTGCGGTGAACTGAGCCATCCGTAGAGATTTTGCAGAAAAATGCAAAAGAAAACGAAATCGACAAAGGAAGAAAAACAGTCGGAAAACTAAATCGGGTTGATGCGAAGGGGCAACTGTCGACCCGTAATCTAGTAGCCCCACAATCCATCAGTTATGTCGCATCCCCTCATCATCAAGCCAACAGCATCTACGTGGATGGCTCTATTAACGGAAGGCCAATAAAAATGCTCCTGGATACGGTTGCGACAAAGACTGTAATTAGACCCGACTTGGCAAAGAAAACTGGCAAGACGCATCTTCAACCAACTAAGTGGCGATTGCGCATAGCGACGGGAGGACAAGCTACCGTATTAGGAGAAGTTGATGTCATCATCACTATTGGAAACATCTCCTTTAAACATCGTGCGCTGGTAGCTGAAGTAGAAGATGAATTAATACTCGGGATGGATGCAATGACAAAGCATGGTTTTAAACTTGACCTAAAGAAGGGAGTGATGATGGTGAAAGAAGAAGAACTGGTATTAAGCCTACGAGGCGACAAGGCTGTGCGCGTACTAATGACCGAAGACATTACCCTCCCAGAACGAACTGAAACTATTCTGGGAGCACATTTAGATGGTAGTTTCTGTGAGGGAAACATTGTTATGCTTGAGCCCAGGAATGACGATGCCAAAATTGGCACTGGAGTTGTTATCGGAAAATCACCGGTCAAAGATTTCTCCAATTTGGATCTAAAGAGCAGCTACTGGCAAGTAGATTTGGATCCAAAAAACAAAGACAAGACAGCCTTAATCATTGGTACAGGACTCTGGCAAATTACCGTAATGCCATTTGGGCTCTGTAATGCTCCTGCAACGTTTGAACGACTCATGGAAATAGTATTGGCTGGGCTATCTTGGAAAACCTGTTTAGTGTACCTCGACGATATTATTGTGGTAGGTAAGACATTAGAGGACCACATGAAGAATTTGGAAGAGGTTTTCCAGAGATTGAGGAAGGCTAACCTGAAACTTAGCCCGAAGAAGTGTCACCTGTTTCAAAGAGAAGTTCATTACCTTGAGCACGTGGTTTCCGGTAAGGGTATTGCAGTTGACCAGGAGAAGATATAGGCTGTGAGAGACTGGCCAGTACCCAGGGACAAACACGAACTTAGAAGTTTTCTTGGTTTGTGTATCCATTATTGACGATATGTACCTAGATTTACCAACATAGCCAAGCCACTGACAAAGCTTACTGAAGAAGGAAGAAGATTTATCTGAGAAATGGACTGTAAAGTTGCATTTAAAGAACTAAAACATGCTTTGACAAGCGCACCCGTCTTGAGTTATCCTTTACCTGAAGGAGAGTTCATATAGACACAGATGCCAGCAACGTCAGAATTGGTGGCGTTCTTTCCCAGATACAAGACGGGCATGTGATGGTTATTGCCTATTTTATTAAAACCTTGTCAAAACCATAAAGGAATTACTATTTGACCAGAAAAGAACTCTTGGCAGACGTGAAATCCGTGGAACATTTCTACAAATATTTGTACGGAAAAAGATTTTTGATTAGAACTGACCATGCTGCATTAAAATGGCTGCTACAATTCAAGAATCCTGAAGGTCAGGTGGCTAGATGGATTGAAAGACTACAGGAATACGATTTCAAAATCGAACACAGGACAGATACCAGCCATCGTAATGCCGATGCATTGTCCAGAAGGCCTTGCCAAGATGACTGCAAACATTGTAGTCCACTTGAAGAGAAACATTCCACCGTCGCCAGAATAACAGTAGCCGACGTTACTTGGTACCCCGATGGACTACGCAAGGATCAAGAAAATGACCCGACTTTGAAAATTTTATTGGAATGGAAAGCAGAAGAATGCAAACCAATATGGGAAGACGTTGTACCACACTCACAGAGTGTAAAATCGTACTGGGCGCAATGGGACTCCATGGTGATTGAGGATGGCCTGTTGAAGCGTGTGGTAGAGAATGCAGATGGAACTGAGAAGAAACCTGTTGAAAGAGATCCATGACGGATCTGGTGGCCATTTTGGAGTCACCAAAACTTTAGAAAGATTGCGCCAGCGGTTTTACTGGGTTAACTTCACTGAAGATGCTGAAGACTGGTACAAGAAATGTGTGGTTTGCGCTGGAAGCAACGGCTCTCATAGACGACGAAAAGCTCCAATGCGTCAATACAACGTTGGCAGTCCATTTGAGCGCAGTGCGATTGATGTGGCCGGACCATTCCCAGAAAGTGACGACGGAAATAAATATATCGTGGTTGTCATGGACTACTTCACCAAGTAGGTTGAAGCCTATCCATTACCCAACCAAGAAGCCACCACGGGCGCTGAAACTTTAGTTAAAGTATGTATATCCCGATTCGGGATCCACGTGAACTTCACTCCGACCAGGGAAGAAATTTTGAGTCTGCCGTTTTCCAAAATATCTGCAAGATATTAGGAATTAATAAAACCAAAACAACTGCATTACATCCGCAATACGATGGCATGGTTGAACGAATGAACAGAACAATCAACCGATATTTGTCGAAGATTGTCTCCAACCACCAAAGAGACTGAGCCCGACATCTTCATCTGTTCCTGATGGCTTATCGTTCATCCGTGCATGAAACAACAGGGCAAACTCATGCGAACATCTTATTCGGACGTGAGTTGCGTTTACCATACAACTTGGTGTTCGGCAGCAAACCTGGGGAAGACCTGGCCGGAGAAAACTACGTTACGGGCTTACGGAGAAGAATGGATGTCATTCATGAACAAGTTCGTACGAACATTCAAACTGCCAGCGACCGAATGAAGGACTGGTATGACATCAAAGCCGAAAAAGGTGGATATCAACCTGGGGATTTAGTGTGGCTTTACAACCCACAAAGGCGCCGCGGGTTATCACCAAAGCTACAAAAGAATTGGGAAGGCCCCTATGAGGTAGTCAAAAGAATAAACGACGTGGTATATAGAATTAAGAAACGACCTACCGGGAAGCCGAGAGTGGTACACTTTAATCGGCTAGCCCCTTTTGCCGGAGACAACCATGAAGACCATAATGGAGCAACGGTTCGTCGGAGCATAGCTTAAGAACCGACTTTTGAAGATTTCATGGAGAACTATTCCTTTGGCCGCAAGGCGCGGTACGGCGCGACAAAAGAAGAACACCGAGATCTGTTCACCGTGTCTTCAGATTATTCCCTCGGCCACTGTGTATCAGAAGACTTAAAGATATCCCGCGGCATAGCTTCAGTCTTTAAGGCGAAATATGGACGACTACAAGAACTGGCCAACCAACGTCCATCTGTTGGGAAAACGCTTCGACTGAGAGATAGCAATGCAGACCATCAGCGGTACATCTACTACCTTGTTACAAAACCACGGTCGTACCAGAAGCTGTCGTATCACAGCCTATGGAACTCGCTGTGCGATTTGTGGGATCATCTACTGGAGAATGGCATTTTGAAGCTGGCAGTACCCAAGTTAGGTTGTGGTCTAGACGGTTTGGATTAAAGGATTGTAAGAAAAATGTTAGAGTTCCTCTTCCGTTTCACCGGCGTTGAAATTCTTGTCTGCAGCTTTAACCCTAACGGACAGAAAGAAGAAGTCGAGCGGTCCATCGACTGTCACATCTTTAAGTATTCGAAATGCACCAAGAGCAGTACATGCAGATTTCGTCATCACGAACTGTTCCGGGACGAAACAGTATTAAAAAGGGGCCAGAGGGGGCACCGCCGCGCCTTAGCCCTCGTTGCCGCCGCGCCATAGCCGGCGCCGCCATGTCGCGCTCGAATCTCCGCGCATAACAGACATGTGCGGACTTATTTAATTATTACGGTGACGTGATCTATTGTGCACGATATTTTTATCTCGCGAATTTTCTAGTCGTTTCTGGAACAAAAGTCGCCGGAGTATATAAGTACCGTCGAGAAATGCAGCGGATAGTTTGATATAAATAAGCGTTGTGTTATACATAGTTGGTGATATAAACATAAACGAACAGTCGACAAGAAGTGAACATAAATAAATGTAATTAGTGACATAAATAGTAGTGTTAATTGTTTAAATAAATAATCTTAGTTTAAGTGTCTTATAATATTCTTAGTCATTAAATTGGTGTTTATAATTATTTAATCATAGTGTTAGTTACTTTTATTATCTTTTTAATATTTATCGTAATTATTTATCGTTTAATAAACGTATTCTTTTAATTAATATTATTTCTCTTATTTTTACACTTTACCCATATAAATAAAACGTTACAATGTACATTTATCTATGCTTAGGTTTGAATAAAATACGGCGATAAGAGATAATTCATTATATATATATATATATATATATATATATATATATATATATATATATATATATATATATATATATATATATATATATATAGGGTGATCACGCGAGAAAGAACCAGCAATTATCTCCGTTATTATGATAGATAGCGAATATCTTCAAATAAGAGAATTTACTATAGGCAATATGGGCAATAAGATTTCGTATCAAGAAGCGTTCTGTTACTTCCGGTTTCGGAATATGTGATACCAACTTTGAAATTTCAAATGCAACATACTATATTTTTTATATTTTTGAAAAGTACACAAAATTTGCTTTACAATGATAGTAAACAAGTAGGACGTTGTATCATTAAAAAGTAATATGACGGACGTTTGAAATATCTTACAAAAAAAGTCAAGAAAGTGTGGAATTTTGTTTTATTGGATTTGTTGCCTAGGTTACGTCATGCAAATGAATTTATCTCAAAAAATATCATCATCTATGAACAAAAAACAATAAAATCTCACACACTTGATTTTTTTTTTTTCATTCAATATATTCATATTTCAAACGTCCGCCATTTTATTTTTTAATCATACAACGTACTACTAATATACTACCATTGTAAAGCAAATTTTATGAAGTTTTCAAAAATATAAAAAAATATATTGTTGCATTTGAAATTTCAAAGTTGGTATCACATATTCCGAAACCGGAAGTAACAGAACGCTCTTGATACGACATCTTATTGCCCATATTGCCTATAGTAAATTTTCTTATTTGAAGATATTCGCTATCATTCTTAATAATAATAATTGCTGTTTCTTTCTCGCGTGATCATCCTGTATATATATATATATATATATATATATATATATATATATATATATATATATATATAAATTATAATCCTTGAAACACTGCAGTTTCAGAATCTGATACCATAAACAACGTCATTCCACCCGACACTTAGAAGATAAGAAAATGTTATAAATATGAGTAAGAAAGAAATGTAGACGATTTTTGTATCATCTTGGCTAGAGTAGCAACAACTGCTTTACTGTAATAAACACATATTGAAAATTAAAAGTTTGTTTTTTTTAATAAGTATTGATGGACAAATTATAATTGGCGCAGTCGGTAGGATAGCCGACAAGAATCCAGTGAGTGTATAAATCCTCGTAAGTCTGTGAAACGCTTGTCGAAAATTTTCAAATTTTCATAAGTGCTATCCGAACACTATCTACGATCTTCAATCGACCTAAACAGTGGTCGCACCAGGGTCTAACCACGACCCATCTTTAAAGCCGAGGACGTCAACCCACTTTCCAATCAGGACCACCAATCCAACAGATTCTACAAGTGCGTGACAAGATACAACTTCCCGCCCACTTGAAGCGTATCAAGACCTTCAGTGCGATGCAAAGTGTAACCTACTTCACGATATTCCTACTGTAAGTTTACTTTCATTGTATATATTTTTACCGGTAGTAACAATCGGTCCACAAAAATACTGTTACACATACTTATACATTGTATTCATTATAAAATGCTAATACATGTCTTCAGACGAAGAAATTGATAAACTAAGTAATCAGTTTAATAAAATACCAATTACACTTAAACCAAGTAAATTAGGTAATAGTAGTAAAGTTAAACAATTACCTACCAAAGACACGCCCAGTGTACCCCTGACATACTCAGTACAAGAATTAAATAACTGCCAATTTGAACTAACCATGGCAACCACAACAATTGCCGATATTCGAAATTTTATCGATGCAGTACCTGAGTACAATGGAGAGATTAAATCCCTCCCTAGATTTATAAAAGAAGCCGATAACTTTTATACGGTAATGGATTCTTTAAATTTAACAGCAATACAAAAAACATATTGCTTTTCTATGTTACAAAAAAAAATTATTGATAAAGCCAAAGACATATTAGACTCTCAAGAGTTCACATCTTGGACAGAGATAAAAACATATCTTGAAACTAATTTCGAGGATAAAAGTACCTACAACACGTTACTATTGACCACAATTAAAATCACACAAATAGATAATAATGTCAATGATACTCTAAATAAATTCAAAAACCTTTATCAGAGAATGGTTTCCAAAATTCAATTATTATCATACGAACAAGCTGCAAAAAAATGTTTAATAACCGAAACTCAAAAAACAGTAGTTTCCCATTTCATTTCACTATTACCCATGAATTTTAGAGGTTCATTCATAAGTAAAAACCCGCAGACACTCGACGCCTGCGAGCAACTTTTAACAAATGAATATAATTCTATGCAATTATCACACAGATCACCCATGCACAAAGGAACACCTCAAAACACACAAAAATCACAGAGACTTCCCAATATTCCACCACAAAAATTCCCAGCACAACAATTTCCTTCACGCCCATTCAACCCCCGAGATTCACGCCCTACCGGACCACAAAGATTCGCTAGACAAAACATAAATTTTTTTATAGAAACAAAACGCACATTTCAACCAACTCCTATGTCCGGCACAACAAAAACAACAATACCAATGTCCACACAAACTATAAAGCAGAATTACGCCTTAGAAACAGAGGACGATGTAGAAATTAATAATCAAGAAAACATATATGAACAAGAATTAAATGAACAAAACGACACATTTGAAACACAATCTTTTTTAGAGTACGACCCAGAACTGATAGAAGAAAATACGTAATGTTTTCTAACACAAAAACAATCCCAATCATTATATTCCAAAATTTCAAAATTCTTATAGATTCAGGATCAGATGTCAACCTAATAACAGAAAAAACCGTAAAACAAAACAACATGAAAATTTTAAAAGAATATCTAACATTCAAAACTGCAACAAATAAAGTAAAATGTAATGAATACGTCGAAATCAGAATATTCAACAAAAGCTATAAATTTTTCATTCTAAATTTTCACTCAGAATGCGATTTATTATTTGGAACAGAAATATTGCGTGACACAAATACAATTATAAATTTTGCAGAAAATTCTATTCAAATGAAACAAATGAAATTTGATATTCAGAACTTGAGTAAACAAAGTAAAGAAAGTCACGTACAAATCCGAGACGAACATTTACAACCAAACATAAAAAATGAACTATACAATTTACTAGAACAATATGACTCACTTTTTCCAAAAGAAAATGAAACACTAACATGTACAAATAAGATACAACACAAAATTTACACTACTGACGATACCCCCGTATACAAAAAAAACTATCGACTCCCGCATGTATTCGAAAAAGATATTGAGGAACACGTTCAGACTATGTTAAAAGCAGGTATCATACAGAAATCAAAAAGTCCATATAATTCACCAATATGGATTGTACCTAAAAAAATGGATGCCTCAGGCAAACAAAAAACCCGACTAGTAATCGATTTTAGAAAATTAAATCAAAAAACGAAGGAAGATAAATTTCCTATTCCAAATATTGACACACTTTTCGACCAAATAAAAAACCCAAAATATTTCACTACTATCGACCTACATTCAGGATTCCACCAAATACTCGTTGATAAAAATGACAGAGAAAAAACAGCCTTCAGCACCGCTTCGGGACATTATGAATTTTTGCGTATGCCCTTTGGCCTAATTAACGCCCCCGCTACATTCCAAAGATGCATGAACGAAATACTACAAGACATAATTGGTAAAATATGTCTTGTATACCTAGATGATATTATAATTTTTGGCAATACCGAGCAGGAACATTTAGAAAATATTAAAACAGTCTTTGAACATTTAAAACAAGCAAACTTAAAAATTCAATTAGATAAATCAGAATTCTTCAAAACGGAAGTCGAATATCTGGGTTTTATAATTTCAAATGAAGGCCTTAAGCCAAATACAAAAAAGGTAGAAGTAATACAAAATCTCTCAATCCCGAAAACTGTAAAGGAAATAAGATCATTCCTAGGCAAACTTTCCTGGTATCGTAGATTCATTCCAAATTTTTCTAAATTGACGAAACCATTTACAAACAGTTTACGAAAAGGATCAATAATAGATATTCACAATAAAGAATACCAAGAATGCTTCGCAAAAGTGAAAGAATTAATTACAAATCCACCGATACTCGCATACCCAGATGTTAACCAAACCTTTATATTAACTACTGACGCTTCTGACTACGCGATGGGCGCAGTACTCTCTCAAAATCAAGATTCACAGGAAAAACCACTAGCTTACGCATCAAAAACCCTCAATTCGCAAGAACAAAATTACTCTACAGTTGAAAAGGAATTGAAAGCAATAATATGGGCCATTCAAAATTTTAAAACGTATCTCTACAGGAGAAAATTCTTAATACGAACAGATCATAGACCTTTAGTGTGGCTTTTCAACATGAAGAATGCCAACCAAAAGTTGATGCGATGGAAGATCGAATTGAGCGAATATAACTTTGAGATAGAATATATCCCTGGCAAAACAAACAAAATTGCGGACTTTTTAAGTAGAATCAAAAACGAATTCAAAATCAATTACAAAACAGGCGACGTAACAACGACCCCTATCTTTGCACACTGCATTTCGAAAGACTATAAATTCGGTAAAGGACTAGCAAAACAAATCGACGATCAATTTAATAGCAAAAATTTTTGTAAGGACATATTACCAAATAAAATTATAATTCAAAATGAACATGACAAACAAATTATTCATTTATTCTCAAAAAATTCATTCAACGACACATGTAACCCAAAATTACTAAAACAATCACTAACCCAACTACGTGACTATTTAATAAAAAACGATATTCACGAAATCAACATCCCGTATTTATCATGTGGTCTCGACAAATTACCAAAAAAAGAATTAATTAAAATTTTGACTTCTATATTCGAAAATACCTGTATACAGATTAATATTTATTCGTTACCTCAAAATTTTGCACTAAGTGACGAAATAGAATCAAGAATCGAACTAGAAAAAATTATAGATCGAGATGACGACTCAATAATTAACATAATTAACACGCAAGACGATATTGAAACCATACATAGCGACCAAGAACACCCCGTCAACGGTTTAAAAATTTTAGAAAATAGAATAAACACAGCAGATAACCAAATTATATTTTCTTTTGATGAAAAACAGGAAGTACAAATCATAAAACTTTTTGGAAATAAAAAACAACGCCTCATGGTCACTATCGAAGAAAACAATGCCGAAGATCAATTGCGAGAATTTATAAAAAATTACATCATACCCAAAATTAGATACTACTGCATATGCAATGATAAAATATTCAAAATTCTAAATCAAATAATTCAAAACGATTTCGAAATAAACAGTATTAATATTATTAGAGTTAATAAAGAAGTAAAGGACATAGAACAACTAGACGAACAAAACGAAATTGTTTATCTATACCACATAGGGAAAACAAATCATCGCGGAATCATGGAAACATATAAAAAACTAAAAGAACAATATTACTGGCCTAAAATGATAGATACCATCACCTCATTTATAAATAATTGCCACACATGCAAAGAATGTAAATACGACAGACAGCCCATACAACTCACTGATAACCTCACCGAAACACCCGAACGACCTTTTGAAATTATAAATATCGACTTATTAACCCTCAACGGACAATATTATTTAACAATATACGATCAGTTCTCAAAATATGCACAAGCATACCCTGTTAAAACGAAAGATAGTAGAAACATAGTCAAGACTTTAGAAACATTTATCAAAACAAAAATCCCACCAAAAAAACTAATATGTGACCAAGGTTGTGAATTTAATAATATATCTTTACGAACATTCTGTCATAATAACGATATCAAATTACACATAACATCAGCACAGAATCCAAAATCAAATGCCATAGAAAGATTTCACTCGAGTCTTATCGAACATCTGAGAATAAAGACACGAACCGGTAATTTAAAACCTCTAAAAGAAACAGTAGACGACTGTATCTTCGCATATAATAATTCAATCCATTCTATTACAAACATGACCCCAAATGAAATACTTTACGGTAAAGATTATACAAACTTGAGGCCCAAAGAAAACGAAGAAAATAAATTACAAAAATACATGACAAGACGACGCGACGAATTAAAACAAGTACAAACTAATATTAGTAAAGAAAAACAAAAACGTTACAAAAACCCCAAAGAGAATAAAAAGATTAATAAATTAAAATATTCTACAGAAGCCTATATAAAACAAAATCCCCGCTTGATAACTAAATTCAAAAAACCTTTATATGTAAAAACTAAGATTAGAAATTATAACGAGAAATTTAAAACAATAAAAGCTAAAGACAAATTGAGAGAGCGAAAAGTAAAAATTGACAGAATCAAAATTTAACTGTTTCAGAATCCATCACGGATTCGCAGATGTCAAGAATATTACAAACAACCCCGGGTTTCTATTACACACAATTGGCGAGTGCCATTTAAAAGAAAGCGAACAATTACACTATTTTTACAATGACATAAGCCCCATATACGACGAATATTTAAAACTAAAACAAATTATCGACACGGAAATAAAACAGTTAGCGAATTCCACAGTTTTTAACGAAAATACCAAAATTGTAAATTATATGTTCAAAGAGTTAGAACAAAATATAGTCAAATTATTCAATAAAAGGAATAAAAGAGGACTCATTAACGGATTTGGAACCATAATAAAATCCATAACCGGGAACTTAGATTCCGCTGATGAAGAACGTTATAATTCAATATTAGAACAACTCAGTAATAATCAAAAATTATTGCAATCACAGGCAAACGAAATCGTACACCAACAGCAAACACTCACAGACAAATTTAATAAAGATCTGCAAACTATAAATTTTAACGAAAACAAATTACGAGACTCACTCAATGAAATTGCAGACGTAATAAAAAAGGACCTGACCTGGACAACAGTTACACACGCAGAGATACAGATTAACAAAGTATTAATTTACATTCAACAACTCAAAAACACAGTCGATAATGTTATAAAATCATTAGAATTTTGTTCATTGAACCAGTTAGACATTACAATTATAGATCCCGATAGCCTTTTAAATATTACACAAAACCCGAACATCTTTCAGACGATTGAAACGACATATGTCACATGCACACTACAAAACAATAAAATACACATCCTTTTAGCCGTCCCAAATTACACGAAAAACCTATACAAAGTACAACAATTTACACCCACACCGTACTACGATTCCTCTTACAAACAAATACTAGAATATAATACCATGTACATTACACATAACAATAAACATGTATCCATTTTTAAGTTTATAAATAATAAATATTGTATATCTAATTATAATCCTGTAAATAGTTGTATTAACAATATATTAAACAAACAAGTATATGATGATTGTTTAAGCGAACAAATCACAATGAAAAACTATATTTCTCAAATAGCGTTCACAAACAAAATAATCATTTTCTCACCAAACTTACAAAATTTTGAATTTAATTGTGGAAACAATTATAAGTACAGACAATTGCAAGGTATCTTTATCAACGATCAGGATACATGTACTATTAAGAATTGGCAATCTCAAAAATATAAACCCCTTTACCAAGAATATATTTTCGATAATATAAAATTCACAGAGTTAAAGAAAGTACCTCAAATTACTAAAATAAATGAAGCAAAATTAAATGTTACACATTTAAAACAAATCGAATCTGTTGAACAAATAAACAATCAACATATACCTACGTTTTATGTAACCCTTTCTGTTATAATAATTATTATCATATTAATATCATGTAAGAATAGAATATATAGTTTAGTTATGAAAAATAAACAAAAAAATGTTCCAGAAAGGAAAAATATAGATTTAGAATTAAACCCGTTGGAATAACGCTGTTTCTTGATGGGGAGGAATTATAATCCTTGAAACACTGCAGTTTCAGAATCTGATACCATAAACAACGTCATTCCATCCGACACTTAGAAGATAAGAAAATGTTATAAATATGAGTAAGAAAGAAATGTAGACGATTTTTGTATCATCTTGGCTAGAGTAGCAACAACTGCTTTACTGTAATAAACACATATTGAAAATTAAAAGTTTGTTTTTTTTAATAAGTATTGATGGACAGATTATAATTTATATATATATATATATATATATATATATATATATATATATATATATATATATATATATATATATTTAATGAATTATCTCTTATCGACGTATACGACATCTTGCTTAATAATTGCCGGTTCATTCTCGCGTGATCACCCTGTATATATATATATATATATATATATATATATATATATATATATATATATACATATATATATATATATATATATGTACCGTGTGTCCCAAGGAAACCTTGACATAATCGTTTAACATGGGAAAACAGTTTTATGTAAATAAAAAGTGTCCGGAAGAAAATTAAGCCATGCTATTTAATATGATAATAGTACATTAACTCCTGTATGTTATTTAATACTAATTGTTTTATTATCACTACATAAATCAAAGAAAATCATAAATTACTGTCAATAAAAATTTGTTTCAAAATTTTATTATGTAATATAAATATATGTACAACTGTCATTGTAGCTTAGTGCTTAGCATGTCTGCCTGTGGAACGAAACAATTTTTGAAAGTTGGGGTTCAAATCTCCATCAAGCTAATCTTTTTAATTTTTATTTTTTTATTTATGAATTAATGACGAATTGTAATACATTTTTATAATATTCCCTCGATCGTTAGCGTTTAAGAAATTCATTTTGACACGAATATTTGATATAAACAAAACAAAAAACCAAACAATGAACACATTGTTGACACGAAAAGAAAAACACTTTAAATATTTTTTTATAGAAAAAGCTTGTTTCTAAATTATTGTAATTGGAAATAGAAAATAGATATTGAAATGGATAACAATATTTTATAAATAAAAATAATTGGTTTTAACAATGACAAAAATTGATTACAACAATCAAAATATGAATTTAATAAAGATGCATAATTCTTTCTTTTGATCTTAATAAAACATGATAATAACATAATGAATATGTGCATGTTTTGTATTTTTCTGTATTTATAAAGGAAAAGTATGTGATATAGTTTAAAATATTTCTTTACGGTTACTACTTCCATTGACATTACTATTATATCGTGATAGAAACTTATTTGTAATTATTTAACTAATTCATCGATATTATCTCATAATATCTTTAATATAATTTGTAATTAATACATAAATAAATAAAAAACTTTAGCTTGATGAAGATTTGAACTCCAACCTTCAAAATTCCTCCATTCCACAGGCAGACATGCTAACCACTCAGCTACAATGAAATTTAAAAATATTTTTATATAACATAATAAAATATTGAAATAAATATTTAATGACAGTTATTAGTATTAAATAACATACAGGAGGTAATGTACTATTATCATATTAAATAGCATGGCTTAATTTTCTGCCGGACACTTTTTATTTACAAAAAACTGTTTTCCCATGTTAAACGTCTATGTCAAGGTTTCCTTGGGATACACGGTATATACATGTTGAGTCATCGAAATCGCCGTCTTCGATATCTCTCTTGTCGTTAGAAATACAGCATAAGTTTATTAACAGAATTTATTCGCTTACTCAAGGAGCATAACGTAAAATGATTTTCACATATACAGGATGTTGCATTATGGCTCGGCGAGAATTGTTTCTCTTTTTTTAAATGAAACACCCTATTTATTTTTATATATTTTGAATTGTATTTTATTCACCTATACGAACATATGAATTTTGTTGTAGTTTTCCACGGCGTTGTCAAGTTATTCCGTTTTTTTTTTTCTAAAAAAGACCGAATACACGCATTGCTTTATAAAGGCTTACTGAAGTTATTTTAATAGTAAAAATTAAGAATTTTCTTTTCTGTATAACTGTAATTATACTCTATGTTCTGACATATTTTCTTTTAAATGTAATTATACAGGGTGTTCAATAAAGCGAATCAAATGTGCACATTTTCAAATGACTATAACTCGTCATTTTCAAATGAAACACCCTATATTTTATTATTCAGTTCTATGTATTTTTTTATTATCTTCATATGTTATTAAGGGTATCCTATGCCTAAAACCAATAATTTCGGAGATTTTCACCATTTTTCTCCAAATTTATATATTCAATTAAAAATTAAATATAGTATACCATGGATATTGTACATGAAAGGGGAAAACATGGATTTGCACTCCCTTGAAAGAATGTAACTTTCAATTATAAGGCATTTGAATGATTTTTTTTTTAAGGGAAACCTTGCCTCACCAAATTTTAGTGCACGAGCCGCCACTGGTTTCATTAACCTGGTTATTATCAATAACAGTGGGATTAAGTAAATTAATTTATTAATATGAGTCTCTCGCAAGAAGAACTTACGAATATGGTGTACGCACTTGGAGAAGTGGAAAGAAACCCTCTTTTTTCGTACTGAACATGACCAGTTCTTTCAAACCTTTCCCTTAGTTTTTCAAAAGAACGCGGATTTGGATGTCGTCTTCCCGGAAACCGTTTTGCATAAATTCTTGATGCCAAAAGAGGGTTTCTTTCCGCTTCTCCAAGTGCGTACACCATATTTGTAAGTTCTTCTTGCGAGAGACAAATATTAATAAATTAATTTACTTAATCCCACTGTTATTGATAATAACTTGGCTAATGAAACTACTGTCTTTACCGCAATTGTTTCTTAATCAAAAAACAATATCCATGGTATACTAGATTTAATTTTTAATTGAATATATAAATTTAGAGAAAAATGGTGAAAATCTCCGAAATTATTGGTTTTAGGCATAGGATACCCATATTAACATATGAAGATAGTACAAAATACATACAACTGAATAATAAAATATAGGGTATTCCATTTGAAAATGATGAGTTATAGTCATTTGAAAATGTGCACATTTGATTCGCTTTATTGAACACGCTGTATAATTACATTTAAAAAAAAATATGTCAGAACATAGAGTATAATTACAGTTATACAGACAAGAAAATTCTTAATTTTTACTATTAAAATAAGTTCAGTAAGCCTTTATAAATCAATGCGTGTATTCGGTCTTTTTTAGAGAAAAAACGGAATAACTTCGCAACGCCGTGGAAAACTAAAACAAAATTTATATGTTCGTATAGGTGAATAAAATACAATTCAAAATATATAAAAATATATGGGATGTTCCATTTAAAAAAAGAGAAACAATTCTCGTTGAGCAGTAATGCAACATCCTGTATATGTGAAAACATCTTAACGTTATGCTCCTTGAGAAAACGAATAAATTCTGTTAATAAACTTATGATGTATTTCTAACGACAAGGGAGATATCGAAGACGGCGATTTCGATGACTTTATATATATATATATATATATATATATATATATATATATATATATATATATATATATAAACTTACACAACACATTTACTAGGCAATAATTGATTTACAATAAATGTATTTAAATTAAAATTTAAATATTATTGCAATTTACGCATAACCTGTTCCAACCAATCACAAACAAGCAGTCTTGTAGACTCCGTTCATTGTATGAATGTGCCAAGGACGTCATCGTTCATGGGCTCGAGAATATTTTAGACATGCCAGCAACAAACAGTGGCGTGCTTAATAGAAATAAATTCGCCTTTGTAATATTTTTATTTATAATTTTGTTTCAATTTATTAACAATTTTTTGTAACAATTAGAATAATTTATTTAAAAAAGGGATCTAAGTTTTATAAAATCCTTTTCAAATTTTAACGTGTCGAACCCTGTACCAGATACATTGTTGAATTATTTATTTAATTATTCGCAGCTCATGATAAATTTGTAATAATTGCAAACATCTCAATTTAATTAAGAAATTATAATATGTGGGTTAATTGCTTTATTTTGTTAACTCGCGATCACTCGCGTATTAATTTGTAACGTGGTCCGCCTATGGTCTTAGCGGCCCGTTGCCATATAAAGTTAATCGTTGTCGTTCTAAGGGATGGCGCCAATTTAGACTACTGCGCAGCCACAAAGTAATGGCGTATTCATGACGCGCGTGACCCATTTTTAGCGTAAACGGAGTCTACACTAGGGATAGCAAAAAATAATAATATATCGACTCATATGATATATCTTAACAACCATATATCGATAGATTCGATATATCGCAATAGATTACATGATATATCGATTTTTTTAAGAATATTATGTTCTTGTATCGGATTGCTCCTCAAAACCGTTATTTATGCTGTTTATGTGTAGTTTGTCCTGTAGGGGATTTACCTAGTTACATTGTTATGTATACTTTGTTTTCTTAGGTGAATTCACTAAATTTTTCGAACATACAAGTGCCTATAATGGTTAACGTAGTATAGTTCCACTATTTACGGTTAGATGTGCTTTTTAATAGTGGTCCAGTAAAAGGACGATATAAAGTATACAAATACGCATCAATGCTAAAATTACACAAGGGCGATTGTATTATCCTTATAAATCGTTTACCGCCATCTAGTCTTTACTAATGATATTCCGGTGTGATTACTAGAGAGCGCAACATGATGCCTATGTCACACTTATCTGATTTTGTGCGATGTATGATGAAACTTGCCGTGTGCGACGAACATTCGTAATACTCGTGTCCCACTTGTATGACAAAAATCACATGAAAAGTACCTATGTTGTTCATTTCACGTCGATGTGTCAAGCGTGCAAATAACCTAACATAAACATAGGGAGTAGAAAAATAATATAATTATGAACATTTACTCAACAAAAAATAAACAAATACAAATACAGCCGAATTCACAAAACAAGATTAGCACTTAAACCAGATTAAAACAATGAAGTTAAGCTAAACCATATTCACAAAAATGTTTAATCCTTTATCGGTAATACTTTCTTAAACCGGTTTAGTTTAAAATTTAACCCTACATATCCATAGCAACAGAATCATTTGGTGTAAATAAATATTAAACCTATTCACAAAACTTTTCGCTTACACCGTATATTTAAACCTACTGCAACGCAGGATTAACGTTGTGTAAAATTTGTAATTGTAATTTTAAATTATCATAGAGGTTTGTTATTGTTATAATAATAATCTTTATTAAATAGCTTCATACGAATACAAATGTTATATATATATACATACATTTTTTCCTATAATTAAATAGTTTAAATGTGATACTCTGAAACTAACCAAACATATTTTTCTTCACTGCCAACACTGTGATGTCTTTTTACTCAAATAGATGTCACAAGTCTACTGAATTGTCGTTACCTTACATGTTTGTGCTTCTATGTAAATATTTCTAATACATTCACTACTTCTTCTTTTTCACTTGTAGTTTTTCTATATCGCTTTTGATAATGTTTCTATAAAATACATCAATATATTAAAAATTGTCATTACTATTTGTTAATTCTCACAAAAATCATAATTCGCGGGTATTTCTAAGTAAAAGAAGAGAGAATGTACAACGAATGATAATCATATTTACTTACATGCGTTTTAGCCATGCCATAACTGACTACCTATTGCTCACATCAAACGACGGTAATAGAGCGCGGGCACTCAGCTGATCGCGTAACCTTCGAAACAGCTGATTGTACTGCCCCCGGCTTGTTACTCATTTCATTTAGCAAATAAATGAGGTCGAGCGACAAATACGCCATCTATTCAAAGCGAGTTTTCCTTAGCGCTAATTCAAAATCTGAAATAAGTTTGTTGCCTTACAAAACAAATTTCTCTCGTATTTCATTGTGCGAGATTATTTAATGGTTTCTATAATGTATGTGTACTTCAAGAAGAAGCTGTCATCTGATATGCAACTTCGCTAATTAGCAAAAATCGAGTTAATTTGTAATATTGACCCGCACGATTGTGAGGAAAGTGGGTTTTCACACAGGTGGTTTTCACAGGATATATCGGATTTTCTGAATATTTTGCCAATGGATATAATCAATTATTTGTTACCAACAAAACTGTTTAAACCCAAGAGCAATTAAACGGTTTCCAGAGTTTAAAACCGTATAAGTATTACTGGTGTAGTTGGCTGCGAGATATTAATATGAAGAAATTTGGAAAACTTGAACCCACTAGTAAAAGAAAAGGTGAGTAATCTATTTATACTGCAATGTGTTAATTTAATGCTTTATTATACACATTTTATTACAATAAAAACATTATGTAATTATAATAGAACATGCAAAGTATCAATCCTCTAAAAGTCATTACGAGGAGAATCAGAAATCTCATATACCGTGATGATTTATTTATTTAACATCCATACATTGACATGTAATATTATTTTATAGGTAATGCATTCACAAAGAGTTATTAGACGTGTGGATAATTGTTATACAAGATGCAAAATCAGAAGAACGGGATGTGTCCGTAACGAGTTTGGAAAACAAATAGAAAGTTTCTCGTAGAAGGCAGGGAAAAATAGCTGACGCTGGACTATGGTCCGAAGAGGCTAAGAAACATCGACTTCTACGGTCCTACATTGTTCCACCACTATCTTCTCAGGATGTATTCTACATTCAATAAATAATGAAAGACTTAGATATAGAAGTATATTCATTTTTAACAATGTTTTTATTGTAATAAAATGTGTATAATAAAGCATTAAATTAACACATTGCATTATAAATAGATTACTCACCTTTTCTTTTACTAGTAGGTTCAAGTTTTCCAAATTTCTTCACATTAATATCTCGCAGCCAACTACACCAGTAATACTTATACGGTTTTAAACTCTGGAAACCGTTTAATTGCTCTTGGGTTTAAACACTTTCGTTGGTAACAAATAATTGATTATAACCATTGGCAAAATATTTAGAAAATCCGATATATCCTGCGAAAACCCACTTTCATCACAATCGTGCGGGTCAATATTACAAATTCACTCGATTTTTGCTAATTAGCGAAGTTGCATATCAGATGACAGCTTCTTCTTGAAGTACACATACATTATAGAAACAATTAAATAATCTCGCACAATGAAATACGAGAGAAATTTGTTTTGTAAGGCAACAAACTTATTTCAGATTTTGAATTAGCGCTAAGGAAAACTCGCTTTGAATAGATGGCGTATTTGTCGCTCGACCTCATTTATTTGCTAAATGAAATGAGTAACAAGCCGGGGGCAGTACAATCAGCTGTTTCGAAGGTTACGCGATCAGCTGAGTGCCCGCGCTCTATATAATAAGAACGATTTCATTTATTAACAGATAAGTAAGTAAAAATCTATTACAAAGTACATTATAGTTCACGTATTTCTATTTACAATAAAATTAGTCAGAATATTTAAATATTGGTTCATTTTTTGTAGCTCAGCAACTTTAGCTACATTCTTATTCAATTCGTCGTTTTACTGAAGAATGGTAAAAAATTATATATTTTTTTAACATTTGCAATTTGATTAATGATCAAGATATTATTACTCTGTTTGAGTAGCCTGTGTTGATCTCTCTATTACTGGAGGTGGTAGAGTAGGATCTGGAAGTTCCAATAGTGAAGATGGAGAAGGTGACTGAATAAAATACGGACTTTCTAAAATAAACTGTGAAGGTGGAGGAAATTTCTGGAAAGAAGAAACATATTTATCTTGAATACGGACACGGACGAAGAAAGAAGGGCAAGAATGAATAATTTTATTTAGACATAAAAGACGTAAATCAGGGATCAAAGTTATATTTTTGCAAACATACCAACAATTAATCCAATATCTACTCCATTTTCAATTCCTGAAATAGACGCTGTGCCAATAATTCTGACAATTTTTTCATCAAAATCTGTTATTGTGTAGGCAGTGGCAATCCCACCTCCGGTCTTCAACAATTCTCTTTTTCTTGCGGCGTGTTAAAAGTTTTTTTTGTGTAATACATATGTGAATTATAAGAATGATTGAATAATTGCAATAAATTAAAATTGTACTTACATTTTGATTTAGAACTGCTTTTCAAATTCTTCCACTTTGCTTTCACTTCTTCTATACTACGGCCATGGGAAGAAACAACATTTATTTTCCTTGTTATTTCTTCCCACAGCCGTAATTTTTTTATTGGCGTATTATTTGGCCCTAATTTGCCAAATAATAATTTAGTTTTACTTTCAACTTCATTGACAAATATATATATTTCATTTTCTGTGAAATTTGGCTTTCTCTCGCGTTTACTCGCCATTTTAATTTTAATTTTGACGTTTATAAATTTAGCTAAACAAACTGTAATCTAAGTCTATCACCATTTTTTTCGAGAATATGGTTTAGATTAACTTTTTAATACCGGGTTAGAAAAAGTTTAGCTAAACCAAAATTTGGATTTAGCTAATCCTGTTTTGTGAATTCGGCTGATAAAGTTTAAAAATATTAACCTAACCCCAATATATTAAACTCAAATATCAAAATATCTGTGAACGTAGCTAATAAGTACCGCGTGAAATGAGCAGCACATGTTTTGTATGATGGAAATAGAAGCGCTTCTATTTTTCTTCATACACGGACAGTTTCATCATACATAATACAGAATCAGACAAGTGGGACATAGGCTTGAGAATAAAGTACTCTTGTTCTTGTGGAATAGTAGATTTCTTTATTCTTTAACAGTATTCGGAATCGAACCGTTTCGATATATTTAGAAATATATCGATAGTTCTATCGATTTATCCGGGCAAAATAACGATATAAATATATCGATATTTTACAGTCCATATATCGATATTTTGAATATTTCGATATATCCTGCCTTCCCTAGTCTACACTTATCAAGCCGGCTACGTCCTGACTGAGTTCTACAGACGACGCCTCTAACAAATTGTCCAGTGGCGTGCATAATAGTAGTCCTAGCGCCAAGCGTTTCTATCATGCAAAAACAAAAAATCAGACCAGGAATATAAAAAGACCTTTTTGGAAAATATCTCATTCGATTCAGATTTTGTGCACTATCTATTCATGAAAAATTTGAAAAATCCGAGGTCGAATAAGATCAAAAAGTACATTTTTTGCAATTTTTGGCAAATTAAAAACTATCAATTTTTAATAGTTACAAGGTGTAATAAAAAAATACGGTGAATAATTTTATTACGATGAAAGTTATAAGCTTACATAAAATTTGAACTAATCTCCTTCCAAGTACTCTTCTTGGCTAGTGATGCAATTGAATCCATTTCTAGAAGGCTTCGTTCGGAAGGGCCTTCAGCTGCTCCGTCGTGGCCCTTATGACGTTCACACCCCAATTACAAAGTAATATTACATTGCAATGTAAAGAGGTAATGTAAATAATAGGCAAGAAAAAAATTAAAAAGATATGAATAATTATTATGATAATCATATTTTTGGTACTTTATTTTCAAATCTGGTATTCTTGGAGCTGCCAACATGGTACATAAAAATTCCTAGCTTGGAACAACTCGGTTCATTTTGCGCATAACGGCATGAAGTTGCAACCGTCGCAACTGGTCGCCAGTCGCCACAAAGGCGATATTTGTGTTTGTGTTGTGTACAACAAAATGCTTAAAATGTATTTGCTTTTTGAGACTAACGATGACGATCGGAAAGGTATGACAATTTTTTATCTGTAATATACAGAGAGAGCAGCGTTTTAATAGTATATTACAGATCTTTTATGTTGGCCCTCGAGCAAGAAGATGTAAACAACAACTGCAATAAGATAAGTTGGGCAGAGGAATATGGCGCATTCGGGAGCCTCTAAAGGTAAACGGTATCTGAATATTCGGTATTATCTGTAAAGTGTAGCGAACATCGTTCTTTAAATAAATGTGTTGTACAAAAGTGAAAATGCAATCAATAATAATCGATCAGCTTCATTAGTAGTGCAACCAAAGATAAACAGAAAGATAGGCTCGCGGAAGGGATACTATTCATGATCAAAGACAATGTATTCAATCAAAATAATTTAATAAATAAAACCCATTTGTGGTTATTTCTGAAACTTTTGAAATAAGGTAAAAATACGTATTAGGCATAGTTTATTTCCCCCCCTTTTGGATGATAATAACTGTACACTAATGTTATCCGTACTACTAAATGAATTAATGTCACAATATAACGAACATTTTTTTTTTAATTGGCGATTTTAATTTTAAAACCGGTAACCTACAATAATTAGAAAATGATTTTTTTAATAATCCAATCGTTAATGAAATACGTACAGTTTCAAATCTTCAAGCTAATTTTAGATATAATAAATTAAAATTTAATTGAAATAGCCAAATTAAAAATTTACTAATTGATTTGGGTTACGAGAATATGTGGCGAGCTCAATATACAGGGTGTTTCACAACTTCTGGATCAAATTAAAATGGAAGGTACTACACGCTGTGCTGATCACGAAACAAAAGGAATTTTTTGAAAAATAATGGAGGTTGCATTTTTAGTGCCACTGGTTTATTAACAGTTTTGTAATATGACAGTAATGATATAAATTTAAAAATAATAGAAGCCTCTGTTAAACATTACGCAACATAACTGGTCATATTGAAGTTGTTAATTTACTATGAATTATTTTTATTTGATACCAGTGGCACTGAAAATGTACCCTCCATTATAAGTGCAACTAATTTTTTGAATTTTCAAAAAATTCCTTTCGATTCGTGATCAGCACAGCGTGTAGTATCTTCCATTTTATTTTGATCCAGAAGTTGTGAAACACCTTGTATAACTAATAGCCATATAAATAAGCTTTATGAAGATTTTGAAAACTCACTACGTTCTAAAGATTTGTATAAAATAAGTAACTCGACGTACAGTGATCATTATAAATTAATAAAGAATTCTTACTCTACTGAATTATATCTAAGCGATTGTGCCTTAGCTAAATATAGAATAATCTTCTAAATTAAACAATCTAACAAAATAGGCTTAACTATTTTTTTTTTCAAACAAATTAAATATTTTCTAAATGACACCAACAATTGCACAATTTGTAATTTAAACAAAACGGAAAATATTTCACTTTTTTTAGAATGCCCGATATAATTCCCCTTCAGAAATGCCATTCTGTCATTCTTTAAATTTAACCAGTAATAGAACTCGTCGAGTGCAACAATATTTCTTAATAACTTTTTCTTGTAAACCTTCTAGATATTGAGTTAAAATTCTTCAAAGTTTTATTACATATTTCATTACCCGCCTATGGTTCAATTCAAAATGGACGCATGCGCAGTATTCTGCGTATGCGTTTACGAGCAATTACTGTCGTGACTGCGAAATGAAAGGTTGATGAATTTGTGAACACAAAAGAAAGGTTAAAAACCGGTGAATAAATTGACCGATACACCAGATGGTTAAACTATACACAAACCGGGAAAGATAAGAGATAGAATAGAATGCCTCAACTAAGGTAACAAAAAAAAATCATACGTCAAATTTTTATGTTACATCAGGTTGAACAATCCAAAAATTGTAGGACACTTATAGTCGACCAAAAACAGCTTTACAATTGACGGAACAAGAAAACGCATAAAGATGATTAAAAGTGATGCAGGCCTAAATGAAATCACAATAAATTTTCAAAATGGCCACCGTCATTGTCAATACAATACTTATGAAATGATGTAAGAGTTGTTCTTTCAATATCCTACAAATTGTCAGATGTGACATTTTTTGTTGTAGTTCTATTCTTCGAGTACTAAAACCTGGCTGAGAATCAAAACTTATTTTATTTACATACATGTAGAAAGGTGCGAAGGTTGGAAGATGACGAATCGGAAAACGGTTGAAATAAATTTATTGGCAGCTTTGGCAGCGTTTCTCTGAGCTTTACCATAGGCCAGCACAAAGTCTGTATACTCACTATCCATAAAGGCAAGCATATTTACTGATTATAATTTTTATAATAATTATTAATCGATTTATTTGTCAAAATTTATTTGAAAAAGTTGACAACTCACATTTGTCAAAAACAATTGTTTCATTGTTATTGCCACTGGATCAAATTATTATGAAAATACCTAAACGACTCGTTAATTTATGGAGGGGGGGGGTTATAAATTTTAAAAAAGAAATTGAGATTAAGAAAAAAAGTTAAGAAATATTGTTGCTCTCGACGAGTTCTATCACTGGTTAAATTTAATGTACTTATTTCTGTTACACCCTATATATATACAGGGTGTTAATAAAAAAACTTTACACACTTTAGCAGGTGATAGTAGAAATGAAAACAAGAAAAAAATTCGAATACACTTAGGTCCAATACTCATTGGTTTTTAGAAAATTTATGTATGGAATTTGTACATAATACACAGGATTGACGGAAGGTATTGTGCTGGCCACATCAGATTTAACAACTAAGGACTCTAGGTATTTACGATCAATTGTAAACAAAGTTGCAGCCGTCGTCGAAGAGACTCACGCACTTGATCGTAAACACCTAGAGTCCTTAGTTGTTAAATCTGATGTGGCCAGCACAATACCTTCCGTCAATCCTGTGTATTATGTACAAATTCCATACATAAATTTTCTAAAAACCAATGAGTATTGGACCTAAGTGTATTAGAATTTTTTTCTTGTTTTCATCTCTACTATCACCTGCTAAAGTGTGTAAAGTTTTTTTATTAACACCCTGTATATATATATATATATATATATATATATATATATATATATATATATATATATATATATATATATATATACAGGGTGTAACACCAAAACCGACCACCGCCATTAATTTCTTTATTATTATATTTCCAAAAAAATACTATAGAACAAAGTTATAGGGGACCAAGGGGGACATCCTAATAAAGAAGAAAATATTTTTTAAAACCAGTGGTTCTCAAGTTGCAATACAAAGTTATATTTTTTCAAATTGGATTATACATATTTTTTATACTTATTTAATAGTGTATTTATTTCTGAATTCAACCGTGTAATATTTTTATATTCTTACATAAAATAAAAATATTGAAAAAATGCGATTGAAATTTAAATAAATTTATTTTTTTAGGCATTTTTCAGTAGGCTGTGTATGAAAAACAAAAACTGCTATTTGTCAATTTGCATTATTTAGGATAGAAATCAGTTAGAACACTGTTCATAACGTTATTAACAAATATTTATATCATTTTAATTTAAGCTCATTTGTTTTTCATTCATATCCTACTGAAAAATAACTTTAAAAATCAGAATTTATTTAAATTTCAATTGAATTTTTCTCAATATTTTTCTTATGTAAAAATATAAAATATTCACACTGTTGAATACAGAAAAAAATACTCTATCAAATGGGCGTAAAAAATATATATCATCTCATTTAAAAAATATAACTTTGTGCTGTAACTTGAGAACCACTGGTTTTAAAAAATATTTACTTCTCTAATAGGATGTCCCCCTTGATTTGCTACAACTATGTTCTATAGTATTTATTTTGTAACTCTAATAATAAAGAAAATAATGATGGTGGTTGGTTTTGGTGTTACACCCTGTATATACAGTGTAAAACCAAAACCGACCACCGCCATTATTTTCTTTATTATTTTAGTTACAAAAAAATACTATAGAACAAAATTGTAGAAGACCAAGGGGGGGCATCCCATTTAAGAAGAAAATATATTTTTAAACCAGTGGTTCTCAATTTGCAACACAAAGTTACATTTTTTCAAATAGGATTATACATATTTTTTATGCCTATTCTATAGCGTATTTTATTCTGAATTCAACCATGTATCAGATTTATATCCTTACATAAGAAAAATATTGAAAACAATGCGATTGAAATTTAAGTAAATTTGATTTTTCTAATCATTTTTCAGTAGGCTATGTATGAAAAACAAAAACTACTATTTGTCAATTTGAATTATATAGGATAGAAATCAAATAGAACACCGGTTTATATCGTTTTTAACATATATTTGTTTCATTTTAATTTAAGCTTAATTGTTTTTCATTCATAGCCTACTGAAAAATAATTATAAAAATTAAGTTTATTTAAACTTTTATTGAATTTTTCTCAATATTTTTGTTATGTAAGGATATAAAATAATCTCATGGTTGAATTCAGAAAAAAATACTGTATCGAATAGGGATAAAAAAATATGTATAATCCTATTTGGAAAAATATAACTTTATGTTGTAACTTGAGAACCACTGGTTTAAAAAAATATTCCTTTCCCTAATGAGATGTCTTCCTTGGTCTCCTACAACTTTGTTCTGTAGTATTTTTTTGTAACTATTAATAATAAAGAAAATAATGGCGGTGATCGGTTTTGGTGTTACATCCTGTATATGTTGTAATCTGTTACCAATCCATTTGTACAAGTTTTATAAACTTGTATATAAATAAATATATATACATACATAATCTATCAGAAACGTATGACGATGTTTCATCCGTAAAACACAGTGAATGGTAGCATTTTAAATGTACATATTTTACAAACGCAATATGTTATCCGTTGATTATGAGGATATAATAATAATGATTATATTATAGCAATTACAATAAGAAAAAAAGTCAGACAGACGGATATTGACATTATAGGAGCCTCTAAAGTGAAGGCTGCAACTGTATTTGATGGACGGTATTTTTATGTGTAGCGTAGCGAATATTATGGTTCCAATTTGTGTTTTACAGAACGGAAAGCACATTGGAAGTCCCTCCTTCCCTATCAAGAGCAAGAGCTATTCGTCGAGATGGATCATTGTTAGATCTGTTAGTGTTAGTGCACATGAATAAATCCGTAACATACGAGACCAATCTCATAATAGTTTTGCCGCTTTGCATTTTCAACAAATTATAATACGTACAAAATTCTTTCGGCTACTTTAAATATAGACTTACAACTTAAAAAACTGTAGGCCAAATGGCGGGTGATATTAGTTTGACCGGCATTTTAGCTTGTACCGAGACCCTTTACTTTTGATACAATGAAAAACAACTTCGTAAAAATCCAGTGTGTATACAGTAAAACCTACCTTGTAAGACATATGGGACAATACTCACAGAAAAATTTGCATGCCTTAAGGTGCGTACCGTTTTCTTCTCCGGCTTGTCTGCGCAGACCTAGTTTGCGTAGTTAAACCGGAACGTGTGTGTATGTGTAATTCAGGCCGTTATAAGCCCGACCTTTGCATCTTCTGAATTATTCTGATATTTGGCCTGCACAAACCAGGCCTTTGTACAAAGACTGAGTGTGTGTAGGAGGCACATAAGCCAATAGCACAGTTTTATCTATTTTGTCTGATTCACTACATGTTTGTTCTGTTTGTGTGTGATACTGGGACTAAAATTTTGTTATATTAATATTATTTTTAATATAAGTTAATAATAATGGATACTAGGGATTATTCTAAATGGTTTTTGACTAAGTTTGTTGCCATTTAAAAAAAAAACTCTCCTTGTTTGTGGTAAGAAGTAAATATGTTTTTCTGTGATGTTTGCAAAGGTTGAATAGTGTAAATAATAAAAATTAATTATATTTCGTGTTGACTCTGTTTACAACTAAAAACTGAATAAAAAACCTGAGTAGTGTGGAGGGAGCAACCGGTTCAGATAAACTCGCAAGTATTTGATCTTTGCAGGAAAGCCAGAGTAAAAACCGGGACGTATGTAGGGGGCTTTTGGGATACAATGTCTGATAGAATTAAAGCTGGTATTATTAATAAAGGCAAAGTAACCTAATATTAAATGGTGAAATACTTTATTAACGTATTCAGTTTTTGTAAATTTAAAATCTATATTTTATACTAGTCGAAAGAAATTTGTAGAAATTTCTTACCATTTGCGTAGATTTTATAATTTGATTGTTGAAAATGTAAACCGACCGGTTTGGGCACGCATATCTAAGGACAGCTTTTTAAATACATTTTATAGAACTGACAGTTCGTTACAAGCATCCCCTGAAAGTCCACCGGAGACTAGAGAAACACCATTATCCAGTTATTCAACGGGACGGATCAAGAAAAATTTCGAACCTTTATTCGTACACAAAAACAAATAATTCTATTTATTGTATGGATCTCCGTTCGTAACATTGAACAGAAAATTCCGACATCCAATCCTTGATACAGGCTTTAGTTTTTCCAGCTGTTTAGCATCGCCATTAAAAAATCTGGACTACCTCACAAATAAATCTACAGAGATTCAAAGCACTTAGAGCAAGGAGTTCTAATGACGCCTTTTGCAAGAATTTTATAGCCTATATGCTGGGGAAATTCATTACAAGATACGCTGTACTGAAACAAAATATTTCGAATCTTTAGTCGTACACCAAGACAAGCGATTTAATTTATTATAGGTCGTGGTATAGATCTCGTCAAGAATAGCTTGCGTTTCACTTGGACACAAGATTTATAGAATTTTAGGTATAGGGTAAATAGTACAGTAAATTCAACATGTTGAATACAGATGTTGCTATTATGCAATACTTTTCTTTAGTTTATCCAAAAAAAATAGGTAACAATTAAGAAACAATGAAATTCAGATTTACCCATAATGAAAATAAGGTATATAACAATAGTTATAAACAGATTTAGTTTATTTTTTATATTTTGTTCTATTTCCTATCGTAACTTTGTTGTTTTTTTATCTATTAACTAAATATTTTGTATAATTGATTTTTTTTATAAAAAATAAAATATCTCAAACATTACTACTTTTATCAAACTTCAACAAAAGTATATTTTTGTGTATTTTTGCATTGCATTCTGCCGGAGCGTGTGAATGCACCCCTAGTTTCAGGTCGCCCTCAAGGCAGACCTCTCTGGTAAACGGAAGTGTATGTAGCCGCCATTACAGTTGTTTCAATAAAAGCCTACTTTATTTTAAGCTGATTACAAAATTATCAATTTGTAATAGTAGATTTGAATGTGAAATTTAGAAAATCGCTATTCATTTGTTTTTTGATATTATTGTTTGAAATTTGCTAGGAATACTTCTCAACCCTTTGTCTGCAAGAGATAGAAATTTACAATCGATATCTCAATGTTCTCCGAAGTTTTAAATAGGATTCGTTATATAATAGCCACTCGGTATATTTTGCATGCTAGTAATTAAGATAATTATGAATATAGATTTTAAGTAAAAATAATAATACCGTTAATTTTTAATTTAATTGTTATTGTATGAAGTGACAAGTTCTTGTATTTCATTACAAAATATATATTTTGTGTATATTTCTTGAATTCTGTCTCTTTTTATTACGTTCCCAAGGTTAATGTCTATCTATCTAATCTCTTACTTTAAACCCTTTTTCATCCCCTACTACCTTTTATTACACATTCCAATGTCTATATACCGGGTTAACACGAAAAGCGGACCATGGGTGTTTAACATGGGAGAACAGTTTTTCCTTGCGCAAAAGTGGCCTATTAATTTTAGACAACAATGCTCCAAATACTTGTAGAGTAGAATTAAATTCCGCATCTAATTCAATAATTACATTTTGCGCAAGGAAAAATTGATTTTCCATGGCCCGTTTTTCGTGTTACACCCGGGCCGGGATATTTCACTTCGAAATACAAAAGTCCATTCTATATCTTTTTTATATAAACTTATATATAACGAAGTTGACTGTAGTTACTTAGTTGGTAAACTCAATTTTTCGATACCTCGTATTGCATCTCGTAAAGTTAGTATACATTTTACAAACCTAAAGCTAATACTAGTCTATTACAAAAGTCTCCAGTTCACATTATGTGTTCTAATTACAATAAAATTAGCCACGTTTGTGATATATTTAATTGTTCCATCACCAATTTGCGGAATGTATGTTATCATGAACTTTAAATCATATCCATATACATATTTTTACTTTACACATGTTCATGTTTTTGCTAATTTTTAAGGCATTGTTATTATCTTTACCTGATTTTGGTCTGCTGTCTGTAAGGTTTAAAGTGAAATAAATAAATAAATAAATATTTTACCCCTTTTTGTTCTATTCAATATTCATTTCGATACTCCAATTTCAAAATAATCATCTCAACATAGACAAAATTACAGTAAATTAACTAAATAAATAAATAAAAATAATCAGAATTCCTTATACCAAATGTACTACTAATATGAGAGCATCCAATACACTTGACACGAAGATCTTTAACAATCTTCCTGTCTTTAACAACAATACAAAATTTAACTTTTTGCAAAAAAAACATGAAGGAATTACTAGCAGAAAGAGACTTTTACGATTTAGAAGAGTTTTCAAAGTTATATTAAATAATTAAAAAACATAAATATGTATAATGTAATATAACATGACATGTAATATATAGTACCGGGGTTTAATAACCTTGATGTTGAAAACCCCTCAATCTTTCAATAAAAAAAAAAGTTATTGTAAAATGACTATGTCGTACATCCTTTTTATCTTCATTTGCAATCACTGACTTTATATGTATTATTATATCGTTCGAAATAAAAGATAATTGCTGGTAGCACAAGCCTTGGTTTAAAACATTGATTTAAAAAATTGTCATATTTCAATATTTAATTTCACTTTTATGTTTAAAAACGATTTTTTTAAAAAAATATTTGTTTGAATACATACCATGAAATCATATTTTCATAAATTTGTGTGATATTATCTGTTATTATTAGTATTATTATTATTAAATAATGAAATTTGTAAACCAGCGTTTTAAAACAAGGCTTATTACCGTTTTAGGGGGCATCTACAACTTTTTTAAACGACAAATGTGAAAGTTATGTATTGTAAATTGTAATGTAAAATAAAAATAATATTTGGACTTACTATGAATAAATGATATCTCCAGGTTCGTCTCCAGGTCCTTCATATGTCCAAACGTCTCTCCATAACTCCAGGAAGTTTTATTGTAAAGGTCTAAGTGTAAAAACAGTTATCTGTGGATCAAGTTACATAACATAATCCTATTAAAAATTTTGAATACCGTTAATTAAATAGGTGTACTGAAATTTTATGATATGGGCTCGGATATGGTACATAACGAACAATATAAGCAATGTCTCCAAGCACCAGGAAGTCGTCCTGAAAGTTACAGTACACCAGCACACCATACACACGTTTCTTCCCTGGTACCGAAATATATAAAATAGTTGAATTAATTCATGTAATAGTGTGAGCCCACTAATTATACGAATTAATTAAAAAATAATTATATAAAAATTAGTTTTGTATGAATTACATAAGATCTTTTTAATTTTCACATCGTTCTTCATATTTTAAAATCGTCTAGTTTCAAAACCCGACAAATTCATTTTTACCACTTATGTATACATTGTACAAAAAGCGTTTAATAATAAATAAGAAAAAAAAATTACGTACCAACACTCAACAAATCCCTATTATATTTACGTTTAAAATATCAGGTTAGTTTCAAAACCCGATAACTCTGAAGGATGGCAAGCGTTTGTTTCTTATCGCTGAAAAATCTGCAGTGTTAGTATACGAAATGCGTGGGCATCTGAGATATTGGAAATGGGATTTAAAAACCACAATATTATAATTGTAAGAGTAATTATATCGCAAACAGAAATTTAATATTTATATGTAATACATTATCGTCCACATTATAATTTGAAACAATTTTTTCCATAAAATTATGCTTCTATTTCCTCATTGAAATCATCGTCAAAAAATAATTTATTTGCAATAATTAAAGGTACTTTTTTCTCATATTTATTTGAAATAGGCACAAATATGATAATTTCATAGTTGATATCTACCATGAAATCGTTAAAAAAATATTAGAATATTGAATACTCTGAACAATCTAAAACATCTGATGACGTCATCAGCCAAATCTGACTACTTTGTCAGAGATAATATACGAAAATGCATATGTCAAATGTTTGTTTGAATTTTATTAACTATCAAATTTTCAAATAATTTCAATACATAATTTATAATATGTAATTAAAAATTGCAGAGTGTACGGACGAACAATTAAAAAATCTGATGGTTTAGAGCCCAGCAAAGAAAAACTTAAAGATGTTAATATTCTATAGGAAAATTAAAAAAAAAAACAAATACAATGCTCCTTCACAGGACGCTACTATAGATAAAGAGTATTCTGTATGTAGTATCAATTTGTGGGACGCAGTTAATAAGATCTCCGGTCTAATAGTCTGATTGTTTTCAATTTTTCATAGTGTAATTTAAATTAGTTTTGTAAGATAATGGAATAAACCCCTAATGTTTTTTATGAGACCAAAATAAAAGAAGTTTAAGAAGTAAGTTCAATGAAATCAGGTACTGAACTCGAAATATTCAAAGTTAAAAATCAAAAGTCCACAAATCCATTTTTTAAATTTGAATTCATTAGTAATTAGATCATTAACATTCATATTATATGTGCATTTGTATGGTTTTATATCTATTCATTTGGAACATATTAAAACAGTTTTATGCAATTTCTCAAAATTTGGCCTAAGTGAATTTGTAGGGTTTTGAAACTGGGCAATTCAAATATGGCCGAAGCTAGAAATTTTGAATTTTTTGTTATTTTTAATAAATTTTAAAACTTTATAGTACACAATAGACAATGTTTAAGATATGAATTTTATACAGCAATATTTTTTGCTCAAGTTTTGTCAGATATAAGTTTTGAACCCATAATTTTCACACATTTTCAATCAGCACTGTTTTTTTCTATTTAACCGCCTGACCATAAATAAAAGTTTTCTTTCAAACACCGAATTATACTTTGGCAATGGGCGCAAATTATACAGTAACTCAGTCCATTTCTCAATATCATCTCAAGCTAATAAGATAAGTATTATAATGGTCTACAATATGCCTACAGCACAGTATAAGAACGACATTTCTGTTTCATATAAAGCCATAAAAAAAATTTTTTTAATTTATTTTGTGGCTTTATGTAAACATAAATGTAACGTGTTTGGTATAAAAAAAATCGTATAATATAGAAACTTTTGGCAGCAAAAATACTGTTTTTTGTGTTATGGGCCTAAGACCCGTTATAAATATTACATCCTGCATAAATTATTTATATTACATAAATTAATATATATATATATATATATATATATATATATATATATATATATATATATATAAGTTAGATCATCCATTCCCACAGGAACTGCTGATCTCACCAAGTTCCCAAAACCTCATGTTACCTTATCTTTACTTTCTCATGTAACTAGTATAAAACTCTTGCTTCGACCTTATGTCGAGTTCAGTTGTAGTTGAGAGACTGTAGTGTCATTTATAATCATTTATATTATAATCTGAATAAATAATTTTCTTGTTGTAAACTTATAAATAAATTTTTTTAATAAACGTCGATAACGTTTACATAACTGGCGCAGTCGGTAGGATTCCCAAACACATCAATAAAACCAAAAATCGGTAAAAAGATCGTGTTTCGCTTAAACTTCAACAAGAATCGTCGCGAGGCTCCACGAGTGCACATCGTGAAGAAGAGGCCTGCTGCCCTGCCCTGCTGAATACAGAGCTGCAGAAGTCGACACCAGTCCACGACGACGTCAAAGACGATCCCATGGACATCTGGCTGATAATCCTGTAAGTGCTTTATATGTCTTTCAGTGATAACAGTCAATCAAATTCAGATTCAGAGTCAGACACAAATTCAGTTGCTTCCTACAACTCACTCCTTAACAATCCTATAGATAATATTTTAACACAATTAAATAGTTTAAATATCAACGAAACAATGTCTATTAATCCCCCTGCTGCTGCTGCCACCACTCCTCCAAGGGTAGAAAAAGCTTACCTTGATATGATCCCCGATTTTTACGGAGATCCAAAATTACTTCCCAGATTCATTGAAATTTGCGAAAAGTTATTAACTGTATTTTTTAACAAAACAGAACTCAATGACTTTCAGAATGAATATCTGATGTCAACGATTCTTGCCAAAATTAAAGGTGATGCGGCCATTCAGTTAGCTGGTTCCGTATTAACTGGGTGGGATGACATAAAACAAATTCTCATTAATTCGTATTCTGATAAAAGGGATTGCTACACGTTAGCTATCGAATTAGCCGAACTTAAACAAGGCAACGAATCCCCGTTTGAATATTATAATAAAATTCAAGAACTTTTAAATTTACAAATATCTTATTTAACCCTTAAAAATTCGGCAGCTGAAGCCGTAATATTAGGCAAATATTTTAGGCAATACGCACTCCGCGTATTATTGCGTGGCCTGAAAGAACCGCTGGGTACGCTTATGCGTACGAAAAATCCGGCAGACATGAACTCTGCGCTAGGAATGCTAACAAACGATTTCCAAATAGAGAGTTGTTCGCGCGCATATAAAACCCATACTAACACTTCACAGAAACCTAAACAATACACTCATCAAAATACACATAATAGATATCCACAATCACAACCACAACCACAAATAAGACAATCATATGCACCACCTGTATATAGACCTGATTTACAACCTAGATATCATCAAAAACCAATCAATCAATCCCAAATCACTAAACAAAACGTTTTTAGGCCCAATGGCAACCAAAATTTCCCTAAACCCGTACCTATGAGTATTAGCACTCGACAATCTACCAATCAGTTTAGACCAGGCCCATCAGGCTACAACAATCGCCCACAACAATTCATACCCAGACAGTACTCTAAAACCCAGCCACCCAACTTTATGCTTGAAGAACTTCATAACACAGAAGTCTATGACGACGAGACGTACAATGACAGTAACAATGTAATAATAACATATGAAAACGAACCCGACGAAGAAACTCTCGCGTACGAAACAGAACAAGCAACAAATAATTTTTTAGAACTACCAGCCTCGGAGACCAATTCGAATTAATGTCCTTAACACATAATAATAGTGAACTGCCATTCATTATTTATCCTGAAAATAACTTAAAAGTCCTTATTGATACTGGCAGCACACGCTCATTTATAAATCCGGAAATCGTTCAAAAATATTACAATGAAAAAATTCGACAAGATCCTTTTAAAATCACCACAGCACATGGCACGTCTATAGAAAATTATAGTTTAATTTTACCTTGTTCAAAATTATTTAAAAATTCCGAAATTATGCTCAAATATCATCTTTTCGATTTTCACAATCAATTCGACGTATTGTTAGGACTTGATAATTTGAAAACATTAGAAGCGATCATTGACTTAACAAACGATAAAATTATAACACCGGCATGCGAGATAAGAATTCACTATCATCAGCTAAAGCCGCGTCCACACTACGTAAAATTAAAACCCAACTCTGAAAAATTTATAAAATTTTATACAAACTGTATTGAGAATGGAGAAGTATTCATTCCGGAAACAAAATTAAAAAATCTCATAATACCTGAAGGAATCGCAAAAATTAATAATTATTATTTTCATTACCCCGTAATTAATCCTAATGAAACGGAGGAAATTATAAATACTGTAAACAACGACATAATACTTGAACCATTAGATAATTTCGAAATTAATAACATAAATTTTGACGAAAATTATTCAAAGATTCCCTTTGATATATCACAAATTAGAACGGATCACATGAATTCGGAAGAGAAATTAGCAATTTCAAAATTAATTAAAGAATACGAAAATATATTTCATACGGAAGACAAACCCCTATCATTCACAAACGAAATCAAACACAGTATACGGACTAAGGACGAATTACCAATATACACAAAGACCTACAGATACCCAGAAGTTCATAGACAGGAAGTTTCAAATCAAATAGACAACATGTTAGAACAAAAAATTATTAGGCCCTCGCATTCACCTTGGTCTTCACCCGTATGGATCGTCCCTAAGAAATTAGACGCGTCCGGGAAGAAAAAATGGCGGATGGTCATCGACTACCGCAGGCTCAATGAGAAAACCATTGACGACAAGTATCCCATACCGAATATAAATTCACTATTAGATAAACTCGGCAAATGCCAGTATTTCACCACCTTAGATTTGGCTTCCGGCTTTCACCAAATCGAGATGAATAAAGATGATATACAAAAACCGCCTTTTCAACAGAAAATGGGCATTACGAATTTGTACGAATGCCATTTGGTTTAAAAAACGCACCTGCTACCTTCCAACGCGTCATGGATAATGTATTAAGAAATTTAATAAATAAAATCTGTTTAGTCTATCTAGACGACGTGATTATCTTCAGTACAAGCCTGCAAGAACATATTGAAAGTCTACGCGCTGTATTTGATAGACTTAAGTCAGCAAATTTAAAAATTCAGACCGACAAATCGGAATTTTTACAGAGAGAAGTGTCATATTTAGGTCATGTGGTTACCCCTGAAGGCGTAAAGCCTAACCCCGATAAAATTTTGGCAATTAAAAACTATCCTATTCCCAAAACAACCACAGAAATAAAAGGCTTCCTGGGTTTATTAGGCTATTACAGAAAATTTATAAACAATTTGGCAGGAATTACAAAACCTTTTACTAAATGTCTCAAAAAGGGAGCCAAAATAAATATTAAAAATCCTGAATACGTTGCATGTTTCAATACGTGCAAAAATCTCCTCATTAACGAACCAATTCTCCAATATCCTGATTTCACTAAACCATTTAACCTAACGACAGATGCTAGCAACTATGCTATCGGCGCTATACTATCTCAAGGACCAATCGGCTCAGATTTACCTATTTCATACGCAAGTAGAACGCTTAACGATACAGAACAAAATTATTCAGCCATAGAAAAAGAGCTACTTGCTATTGTTTGGGCAACTAAATATTTCAGGCATTACCTATTCGGTAGAAAATTCAAAATTTTTACGGACCATAAACCGTTACAATGGTTATTCTCTCTTAAGGAACCAAATTCTAAATTAGTGCGCTGGCGCTAAAAATTGGAAGAGTATGATTATGAAATCATTTATAAAAAAGGTAAACTGAATACAAACGCTGATGCATTAAGTCGTAACCCACCATGCATAGAGAATCCTATCCAGAATTCCTCAAAATTTGTAACCAAACCAAATTGGAGTGAATATCAAAATTATTTAGAAAACAAAGATATTATCGATAGTAAATGTAAAATCCTCGAAGTAGAAGGAAATTTATTCGATGCATCTCCTAAAGAAAGTTTGGCACACTGTGTCAGTAAAGACTTAAAAATGTCAGCCGGCATAGCTAAAGAATTCAAAGAAAAATTTCAAAATTTAGGCCTCTTACGACAACAAAATCCGAAATTACACAATTTGGTATATTTAAAAGATAAATACAGATTTATAATTTATTTGATAAACAAAGAATGTTATGCAGATAAACCCACGTACAAAGATATGTTCTATACATTACTAAAATTAAAATCATTCTGTTTAAAGAATAATATAAGAATATTAAACATCCCCAAAATTGGATGCGGTAAAGATTTATTGCAATGGGATGATGTAAAATCAATGTTAAAATTCATTTTCCAAAATACAATCATTACAATCACCGTTTATAAACTGTCCGCGGATCACACACCCTATCTTGAAATGAACGCTAACGAAACAAATGACGCAAACCCTGATACATTTTTTAAATATATGGACGATTTTAACAAACAATTCGAAAACAACAACCAAAAAGACAGCGAATCTCTTGTCGTTGAACTTGACGAAGATAAGGCACGAAACGAAGATAACAACCAAGACGACTCTAACGCAACAATACATTCAAACCCTGAGCATCCTATATCCGGCATACCTATTATCGAAAGTCCCGTAAACATAGGAAAAAATCAACTCATATTTTCGGAAGTCCTACACTCCCCTATCAAACCTAAAATTTCTACATTGCACAATGATAAAATGAGACTCCAAATTCAAATTTCTAAAGATAATTTCGAAAACGACATAATTAATTTTATCAAGGAATATATAACACCCAAAGTAAAATATCACTTGTATTTCGAACACCCAACTTACGAGAAATTTAGCGTAACTGCAAAAATATTTCAAAAATTCCGAGATTAACTTTGTTAAATGCACTAGTAAATTAATAGATTTAGAAAATAAATCTGATATATCTGAAACCATAAAAAATTACCATGAGGGTAAAACTAATCACAGGGGTATTCAAGAAACCCTTAACCAAATAAAGAAAATATATTATTGGCCCAATCAAATTAAAGACGTTAGTGATTACATAAACCAGTGCGAAATTTGTTTAAAATCAAAATATGAACGAAACCCAATAAAAACTAAATATAATATTACTCCAACCCCTAGTAAACCCTTCGAAACAATTCACGTAGACACATTAAGCTTAGAAAACTGCAAATTCCTAACTATTATCGATGCATTCTCTAAATACGCTCAAGCTTATTCAGTCGAGTCTACAAATGCAATCGAAATATGTAACAAATTAACTAGATTTTTTTCACATCATGGCATTCCTAAATTAGTCATATCAGATAACGGGTTAGAATTTAAAAACAACATTTTAAGAGAATTATTTATAATACACAAAATTGAAATTCATTTTATTAGCTCACAGCATCCAAATTCAAATGGGCTCGTGGAACGCTTCCATTCAACGCTTATTGAACATATTCGGCTATTTAACTTACAAGATAACTTCAAAAACGAAACAATAGAAAATAAAGTGAACTATGCAATATTAGCATATAACAACACGAATCATAGTTCGACCGGTGTTAAACCAATCGAAGTAATAAATGGACATTTCGAAACAAATTCTCCTTTAGATGTTGAACTCGAAAAACAAATCACACAAGACTATGTTCAAAATCACCGCGAAAAAACTAAAGCAGCTTATAAAAATATTAATGCCAAATTACAAAGTAATAAAACTAACTTGATTGAAAAATTAAACGAGACACGCGAAGACTTGCCACAGATTCCAGAAACAGTGTATGTGCACAATAAACAAAAAGTTAATAAAACAAAGAATGCAAAATTCAAAAAAGAAAATATAAAAATAATTAACCAGAAATTGAAAACCGCTAAAATTCATACAAATCCCAAGGATAATAAAAAACAATCAAAAATTCATTTATCAAACCTAAAAAGACCTAGAAAAATTAATAAAATCACTAACAAAGATTTCAACCTTCCAGGTCCCTCTTGCTCGTATACGCCCACGGACTAGAAATAAAAAACATTACGCAAAACACTGAACTTTTAACACTCGACCTAGGACCAGCAAAAGTACAAAAAACGACTCATACCTTCCTACACTACTATGACCTACAACCAATTCTTAATCAATACAATAATTTAAAAACACAACATAATTTTCTCAAAGAAACTATTCATGTAAATAACAATAGCTTAGAAGATTCTATTAATCATGATAAAATAATTTTCCATATGCAAAATATGATAGACGATAAGTTTAGCCATATTATTAATAATTACGAAAAGCCTCGACGTAAAAGAGGATTAATAGATGGATTAGGCTCTGTAGTAAAGGCAATAACTGGAAATTTAGACGCTGAAGACGAGAAACGATATAACAAAATTTTAAGGCATTTGGAGGAAAATCAACATAAATTAAACGATCAAGTTAAAAATCAATATTCTGTCAATCGTCAATTGATAGAACAATTTAATAAAACTATTGATACCATAAAACAGAATGAACAAGAGCTAAAATCAAAAATTGAGCAGTTACTACACACAGTTATCGATGGAACTCAGCATTTAAACAAATTGGCCATTCATGACATCTATAATCAACTAAATATTTTATTTAGTATGATTTTTAGCATCTTACAAGATGTAGAAAATTCTCTAACCTTTTGCAAATTACACGTAATGCACCCCAGTATTATAAAAATCAAAGACCTCTATTTGGAACTAAACAATATTTATAAATTCTACGGTAACGAATTTCCCCTAGAACCTATCTTCGACAATATGTTAAAATTTGAAAATCTAATCAAAGTCAATTGTAAATTAAATTCAAACAAAATCATGTACTTCCTAGATATCCCTATAAATTACAACATAGATTTCCAATTATTCCGTCTTATTTCCATACCCACAATATATCAAACTGAATTTGTGACTATTATCCCAAATAAAATTTATTTCTTAAAAACTCTTGATGGCCATATCAAATCGCTGAATGACGTATGCACAAAAGGAACCATCTACCAGTGTCCAAATAAAATCGAAAACGTAAACGAAGAAGCCTGCGAGAGAAACATTATATTACACAATAATAATAAAAATTGTGAATATACGAAATTAAATCTAAAGAAAAACCATATTGAAATTATAGAAGAAATTAATCAATTCTTGGCCGTGCTACCATATCCAGAAGAAATCCATGCATCTTGCGAACAAATTAACCAAATCAAGACTTTACAAGGAATATATCTTATAAAAGAAGATCAGTGTAAATTAAAGTTCAGAAATCAAAGCTTAAATTTTAAAGACAGTACATACGGAAAACCAGTTATTCTAGAAGACTTCCAAATACAACTTAACATAAGCCAAATTGCCAAAATGAGCATCGACATCGACAACATTCAAGACTTGAAGATACCCATAAACAAATTCGACAACATTGAAGAAAATTACGACGTCGAAAACACAAACTACGCAATAATAATCTTATATGTCATACTAATAATTATTAGTATTATTATTTTCACAGTCCTTGCAAGGAAAAGGCTTCTCCAAAGGAGAGACCGTCCATCCCAGAACCAGGACATAGAGCTTCAACCAAGGGCCTCATCCCTCGACCACCAGCAACCTCAGCTAATCCTCACCGAGGGTGCCCAATTCTTAGGAGGGAGGAGTTAGATCATCCATTCCCACAGGAACTGCTGATCTCACCAAGTTCCCAAAACCTCATGTTACCTTATCTTTACTTTCTCATGTAACTAGTATAAAACTCTTGCTTCGACCTTATGTCGAGTTCAGTTGTAGTTGAGAGACTGTAGTGTCATTTATAATCATTTATATTATAATCTGAATAAATAATTTTCTTGTTGTAAACTTATAAATAATTTTTTTTAATAAACGTCGATAACGTTTACATAACTTATATATATGTGAGCATTACGTCAACTATTTTGATCATGGATGATTGCATCACCACCTGGGCCTGCGTTTAATAAGATTTATTAATTTGTTTTATGTGGTTGCTCAGGTTATTTAATTAATTAGCATATAAATATAAATGCGTAAGATTGTAATATTCTATTCATTCTGTTATTGCACACGATACAGAGCAGTGAATAAAGATATCTAAATTGAATTCGACCAGTATTGTGTTAGTTAACCTTTTCCTACTCTAATTTCTGACATCAGAAGTGGGATTCGCTCACTGAAAGTACCACAAGTGCGTAAATTTGGTCGCGTGTTGTAGTGTTGTGAGGTGTTTATTAAATTCGGCAACATGGAACAGTTAGAGAAAGTGTTGGCCAATACCCTGAAAGAAATGCAGGAGCATAGCAGTAGAACTGCAGCGCCTACTACGTCCATTGAGATTCCCAAGTTTGACCCCTCTCACGACGACAAGGGGGCAATTAAGTGGTGTGAAGAAATCGAGAAATTGGGTGTAACATTTAAATGGACAGACTTCGAGCAACTATCTAGGGCTACTAGCGGTCTGATTGGAGAAGCTAAAGAATGGTTCTATTTGTGGCAACCAGAAACGAAGTCCTGGGAAACATTCAAAAGCGAGATTTGTAATCTTTACCCACCGAAAAGAAATTTGAGTGAAAGGTTTCGAAAAGCTAGCCGATACGTTAGCAGCGATGCCACCACGTACTGTGAGTATGCCAGGAAAAAGATCTCGTTAATAAAAGCTTTAAATTTTAATTTGTCAGATGATCAGTTGTTAGAACTTGTAATTAGTGATATCGTAGATACCCACGTAAAGATAGCCGCCTTTAACAGCAATATCGGGTCCGTTGCTGAATTGTTGGCTCTGCTTAATAATTACAAAATGAATAAACTCGAAAATCTGCCACCGCGCACCCACTTGAAACGGCCCTACCCATTTGACACAACTAATAAGGACGAGAAACGATTCTGCTATCATTGTAAAAAAACCGGGACATTTAAGTCGAAATTGTTATGAAATAAGAAACGTAAATTCAAATTGAAAAGATAATTCGAAATTCGTATCTAAAAATCTTGTCTGTGATTTTTGTGGCAAACCTGGCCATCATATTGACAAATGTTTTTTGAAAAATTAGAGAAAAAATGTACCTAGTGTTTCAAGAATTAATTATTTTTGCGTTACCTTGGGTAACGATTTTTGCACCCAATTTCAAATACAAAATTTGACCGTGAATTGCCTAGTTGATACAGGAGCTGAGTGCAGCCTGCTTTCACATAAAATCGCAAGAAATTACAGTGCCATCTAGAACCTAGTTTTGTCACACTGCATAAAACTTTATAAAACTTCTTTAGATATTGAAAGAAACGGTACAGCTTTTGAAATCCATTTTCTTGTAGTAGACAGCTCTGTTATGATTCCGGATGCTATCCTGTGTAGAGATCTATTAACTTACAGGGGAGTTAAAATTTGTACGGATTTTACCGGGACTCGCATCTATTTTGATAGCGACCTCGTACCTGAGATTAAAACAATTTACCACGTTGCATTTTCTCCAAATTCAATTCATACCCCATTAAAAGGTGATGATCTTCGCTGTTTATTAGATTTGCTTTCAAAATTTAGTGATAATATCACTACAGGAAATTCCGTGACGGCGATAACAACAACCATTATTAGTTATTTTCAATCCTAATCTGGATACCGAATTGCATACTGATGCGAGCTCAATTGGTTTTGGTGCCATTTTATTTCAAAAACACGACAAGCAATTAAAAGTAGTTTCGTATTTCTCCAAACGCGCCACAGCAGACGAAAGCAAATTGCATTCATACGAATTAGAAACCTTGGCGGTGTTTTACGCTATCAAACATTTTCGCGTGTATTTATTAGGAATTCGCTTCAAAATCGTGACCAATTGTAATTCATTAAAATTAACCCAATCTAAAAAGGACTTGCATCCACGAGTTGCTCGATGGTGGTTATATTTGCAATCTTTTAATTTCAATATTGAATACCGTAAAGGTAAATATATACCGCATGTAGATTATTTTAGCAGGAATCCAGTAAATTCACCTCCCCCCGTCGCGATAAATGTAATCACTACTAATAATTGGCTTAAAGTAAACCAAAATAAGGATCCTGAAACACAAGAAATAAAATTAAAATTAACCGAAGGAAAGTTAACGAATGAATATTTTTGTCAAAATGACATTTTATTTCGAAAAATTAATCTTGGGAGAAATCCACCCATTTACCGAGCTTTTGTACCAAAGGGCAGTCGTCTCGGTATATTGCGAATGTTTCATGATGAGCAATGTCATCTTGGCCCAGATAAAACATTTGCGAAAATAAACCACTATTTTTGGTTTCCTAGAATGGCAAGGTTTGTTAAAAAATATTGCGATCATTGTTTGAAATGTATCACAGGTAAAAAGCACACTGGCCCGAAACAGGGACTGCTACATCCAATTGATAAAACACTGACACCCTTCCACACCGTTTATGGTGATTGTGTAGGACCATTTCCCCTGACTCCAGAAGGTTACAAACATATTTTACTTTTGATAGACGCTTTTACAAAATTTTTATTCCTAATTAAAAACATTGTCTGGAGCGGAAACGTGCGAGAAATTACAAACTTACCTAAACCTATTCGGAACTACAACAAAATTTGTTTGTGACAGAGGCACTAATTTCACCGATCAGTGTGTAAAATAACTATTAACCAGGTTGAACATTGAGCAACATATTTTTGCCAAAAGTGCCCCCCGTGGCAATGGCCAAGTGGAAAGTTATGTTTCGACCATACTAGATCTTTTGAGGGTTGAAATCACTAATAAGTCAGGATGGGCGAGCAGTGTTCCCAAATTACAGAACACATTGAACACTACCATACAAAAGATGACCGGATTCTCTCCTGTTTATCTTTCGACAGGACATCATAGTAGTAATTCTGATATACAAGCCCTAACGAATCCAATTTCGGAAACAACCAGTGGTATCAATAATTTAGAAAACGATCGTAAACTGGCATCATACGAGCGCATGAAACAAAAATCAGATTATTCAAAAACGATGTTCGATAGAACTCGAAGAGTAAATAAAACCATTGAAGTAGGGGACTTTGTCTTTCATCCTTCAGGAAATTCTCATTTGTCAAAATTGGATCAGAGGTACGAGGGTCCCTTCGAAGTGCTCCAGCTATTACCCAATGACCGAGTCGTACTGAAAAATTTGAGTTCTAACAGAAGAAGAACCGTTGCCATGGACATGCTTAGAAGTTGGCCTGGCGAATCCTCATCAGAATAAATTGTAAGTAAGTTGATATTTTGTTGCCTGTGTGAGCATTTATGTCCTAAGTATATTTATAATAATAATAATATTACAAGTAAAGAAAACATTTTTTTTAGCTGTTGACGTTGAAAGCCGTAACGCTTTGCGTTAGAGATGTTGAAAGCCGTAACGCTTTGCATTTAACTTAATGATTTCATCAAAGTTAAGGCCATCACGCTGTGTCTGTGTAAGCCTGAAGTAAAAGTTAAGGCCATCACGCTGTGTCTGTGTAAGCCTGAAGTAAAAGTTAAGGCCATCACGCTGTGTCTGTGTAAGCCTGAAGTAAAAGTTAAGGCCATCACGCTGTGTCTGTGTAAGCCTGAATAACTGGTCATTTAAAACACGCAGTGTCTGTGTCAGTGCATGCAAATTGTTCCTCATTTTCAGATACGACTTTTCAGTTAATTCGAGAGCGAATTAATTGTCAGTCTGGCCGTGTGAGCATTACGTCAACTATTTTGATCATGGATGATTGCATCACCACCTGGGCCTGCGTTTAATAAGATTTATTAATTTGTTTTATGTGGTTGATCAGGTTATTTAATTAATTAGCATATAAATATAAATGCGTAAGATTGTAATATTCTATTCATTCTGTTATTGCACACGATACAGAGCAGTGAATAAAGATATCTAAATTGAATTCGACCAGTATTGTGTTAGTTAACCTTTTCCTACTCTAATTTCTGACATATATATATATATATATATACGTGGATTTAGCAAGCACATTTATGTCTGTTCACTTCAAAAGACAAACAACTTTTGATGAAAATAATTAAAAATAATTATTGTTTGTTATTTATATAATATTGTTAATTATTACAGACATAATATATTTTTTAAAGGTGGGTTCACATTTGAGCACGATCGAGAATGAGGCAGGCCGAGACCGCATTACATGCCTCGGACGATACAATTTTTAGCGTCGTACTTGGACGCATGAGGCATGCCTCGTTACTGTTTCATGTATTCCCCGTGTTCATCAATATTATTAAATAAATAAAATGTTATAATCAAAATACTTACAAAGAAAAAGAGAAATAATAAGCGTGGTCATCACAAGTAATTATATTTGTAGAGATGTAAATTACATAACGTAAACTGTACATTTTTAATAATCGATTTTATAGCCGACAAAAGTAATGACATGTTTAAGAATTTTGCTAGAATGCCGGAACAATATTTTACATTTCTTTTAAATTATATCAGAGATAGGTTATCTAAAATAAATAAAAAAAATCTGTTGTGTTATAATATTTCTGTAATGAAATATTTCAATTTTTTTTATAAAAAAAAGAAAAAGAAAAAAAAAACATCTATTTTGTACTATAACCATATCATTTTTTTGTGGTAAAATATATACTTAAAATAAAAGTTTTCTTTTAATTAAACTAACGAAATGCAATTATTTATATGTTTTGAATGCACCATTCAAAACATATAAATAATTTTAAAGTTATTAAAGTTTGAATAATTTTCTTCTTTATTGTATATATTTTCGAAATTTTTAATAAAGATGGTTACAAATTTATATATTTTCATTCAACAGGTGCGTGATTAGATAACTTATATGTTGGTAGCAGTTGCGTATTAACGTAGTTTGGTGCCTTGTTTTTGTAGCTCCTCGCGGCCCTAAAATAATTCTGCATCATGGGCTCTTGGAAAAATTTTGCCTTTTAAAAATTCTTAGGCTTCTGCAATAAAATGCCACTGGCCGCTTCTATGAACAAGTGATTAATGCGGTAGACTTGTCCCCGTCACAGCAACGAAAACATATGGCTTAGAATATCTAAGAATCTGGCTGTATTAAAAATTAACAACTGATTTTTTAAATGAAGAATGAGGAAGATGTTAAATATCCGGCAGCGAATCGATTTTAAAAAAAACTTTAACAAATAAGAAAAAAAATACATCATAATGACAATATTAGCCATTTTCCAACTTCAATTTTATTCAAAATATTAGTATTTTTAAAAAACTAATTACGGTGCCGTGTAAATATATCTTTTTTTGATTTTATTTCTGTTTCGTTTTTAAAAACATATTATGTAGTTTATAAATTCTAATATGCAATATTAGTATTGAAAACACTTAGATGTCACAGCATTGCATCCCTAAGTTTATCTCTTAAAAGATCCACCTTGCCATAGCGAAAATTTCCAAACAGGGGCGAAAATACAAATATGACTTCGTTTTCAATGTTTATATACGGAACCAATCAAACGAACATAACTGGATGCCAGGAATAAAAGAATGTGATTTATACAATGATATATTATCGTTTTAAACAGAATTGTAATTCCTACAATTTGTAGGAGGAAAAAGCATAAATATTTTTAAGAGGTTCTTACTGTATACATTGTATGCTGCCGTACTAACGTTAAACGCGAAAAGCAAATACAATTATTGTATTCACAAAAATATAACAAAACATAGTCTTAGTATGTTATCAAAAAAAAATATCGAAAAAGTAGAGAAATGAATAAAAAGAAAAAAGTAATAAGACCTCGCAAATTATTTGCTCCAAGTGATAAAGATTCTGGTCCTTCTGTGTATGACGAATCAATGTGCCCTGAAAAGAAAGAATTATTTTAAATTGTAACCCGCCTTTATGAAGCGAATTAACAAATAATATTTAAGATGGGTTCTTGCCAGACTGGAGGTACAATTTAGTAATCGCCAAAAATATAATAAGTAGTAATAAATGTTCTTACCGTTGTGACGTTGCTCGTAGAAGAATAACTAAGTTTATTGACTAGTATAAAGATGAGTTGATATATTTACAAATGATGGATCCGACTGTATGGAGGAATGGTCTTCTTCTGGTCTCTCTCTTAATGGACCTCTCGATGGACTCTCACCGGACTCTGTCTTCCCATCGTCCATACAGTCTTTTATATTACTGTGATGCTAAGTCAACAAATAATTGAGGTGTCACCTAATTACCAAATAAAGAAACAATATTATAATAGCTCCATATTGCTTATTCTGCAATATTAGTGATTACTACTACTGAGTTTAATGACCTCAATTGTGTGGTGACCTAGTCTTACATACCTCCCTTCTTTATAAATTTGCTTCCGGAGGAGCACAATTTTTCTTATAACTACACTTAAAGTCTCTATATTCACAATATTTTATAGCATGTCATGTTTGATGGGGTAAATTACTGCATACCACTGGTCTTGTGCTGGATGGTGTATCCATGGCTGTAGATGAGTTTGAGGGGAGACGATTGGCCGGTCGTCATCCCTTGGATGGTTCATCTGCTTCCTGTGGTTTGATGCGGTTTCCTCAACATGCATGGCACTGACGGATGTTCTTTCACTCTTAAGATCAACACTTACATACACACATTTTTAAATACCATATTTCTAACTGATTGATTTTCCATATAACACACAAAATATTCTAAATCTTGTGTTCTATATTAATGGTATGGCTAGAACATCCCACAAATAAGTTGCTAATTGAAGTTCAAATCAATTTACAATGAGAGAAGTAAAAAGAAAAAAAATGATAATATTTAATAATTTTGAATACGTTATGAATGCTTTTTAAATTATTCACTTACAGACTTAAAATGGAGAATCAATTTCATACACATATTATTTTCCTTATTTCCTTGGATCCGTGTACCGATCTCTAGGCCGTTTATTTGGTTCCTGGTTTTGAACACTAACTAACGCATAATCCATGAGTGCCGTGGTGCTGGTCCTTTACTACGAGTATGGTACGGTGCTTCTACAGGAGTGGTGGTAGTATCTGTTTGTCCCTGTCGTACCAATGCATCTATTAATAGACTATCCTGAGTTATCCTACGTATCATCTCTGAGTCTATTTCATTTTTATTTCGCTCCTCTGTGCTGGCCATTTCTTCATCTTTTGATGTACTTGTTTCTTCGCTCTCATCTTCTTGATCTAAAAGGCTCTCATCTCTAAATGGTTTTAAACGGTTGACATGTACCGTTTGAATTTTTCCGGACTTCTGTTGTTTAATTTTATATGTCACGGGTCCCATTATTTCCGTTATGAAGTACGGTCCTGTCCATGGCTTGTGTAGTTTTCGTGACGTACCTGCGTGTATTGCTGGGTTATGCAAGTATACTGCGTCACCGATTTTGTAGACTGCTGACTTGGTGTGTTTGTTAAATTGTTTATGCGTTTTCTCTGTCGTCTTGTTGATGTTTTGCTTTACTGTGTTGAAAGCAATTTGTAATCTTTGTTTTAATTCGGACGCATAGTTATCTGCATAATCATACCGTAGATCTTGTGGTCTGGTTATATCGTCATAAGGTAACTCTAGGTCACGACCATGCATTAAGAAAAATGGAGTTTCGTTTGTACTGCTATGTACACTACTTCTGTATGCCAATAACACATATGGTAGCCACTCATCCCAATCGGTTTGATCTCGATTCACGAAATGAGATAGAATGTCCTTGAAGACGCGATGACTTCGCTCTATCATCCCATTCGTTTGTGGTCGGTATGCCGTTGTTTGTAATTTTTCTACGCCAAATATTTTACAAACATCTCTAAAAATTTCAGAAGTGAAATTTGCGCCTTGGTCGGTCAGCAGTTATCTTGGAGCCCCGTGTCTTGAGATGATTTCTTGTGACAATATTTTCGAAATTGTTGATGCCTTTTGGTCCGGTATAGCGAATGCTTCTGGATATTTCGTGAAGTGGTTCTGGAAGGTTAAGATGTATTTGTTCCCTCTCATGCTTGTTGTTAATGGACCGACAATATCCATTGAGACCCTTTCCATTGGCCTACTAACTTCATTGAACTTTTGAAGTGGCACAGGCTTGTGATGCGGTGACGTTTTCCTCTCATTGCATGAATGACATTTCTTGCAATAGTCTTCAATGTCCTTAGCCATTGCTTTCCAAAAAATTTTTTCCTTGATTCGGCTGTAAGTCTTCTCGAACCCCTGATGTCCCGCATACGGTAGGTTGTGGTAATCGTGCATTACCTTGAATTTCATGGATACTGGTACTACGAGTTGATGATGACGTTCATTATTTGAGTTTTCTTTGAAGATTAACCCTTCGTCATCCGTGAAATACCCTTCTTTAGTGGCGAGCTGTTTCGCTGCGGCATCCTGGCTTTGTTTATTTGCTATCATTTGTCTATCCCATATTGGTTCATATGTTCCTTCAACTTCTACAGTATTAATTGGTATTCTTGAGAGTACGTCTGCGTTCACATGCTTCTTCCCTGCTCTATGTTCAATCTTGTACTCGTATTCTTGGAGAGTAAGCGTCCATCTTGCCAAACGTGATTGTGGATTGCTGATCGAAAATAGTCATTTCAGTGGTTGATGGTCAGTTATTATTGTGAATTTCCTTCCATATAGATAGCATCGATAGTATTTTACACCCCAAATTATTGCAAGACATTGTTGTTCTGTGGTAGTGTAATTTGCTTCCGCTTTATTTAACTGATGACTTGCAAATGCTATTGGCCTCTCGTATCCACTGCATTTTTGACTCAATATGGCACTTATAGCTTTACCGCTGGCATCGGTTGACAAGATGAATTCTTTGGTGAAATCTGGATGGGCTAAGACTGACTCGGAACAGAGGGCATTCCTTAATGAATTGAATGCTTTTTCGCAGTCTTCAGTCCAGATGAACGGCTCACTTTTTTGTGTCAATGTTGTGAGAGGTTTTGATGTTTTTGCGAAATCCTGTATAAATCTTCTATAAAATCCTACTAGGCCGCAGAATGCCCTAATCTCCTTGACTGATTTTGGTTTTGGATAATTTTGTATGACTGTAATTTTTCCTGGATCCGGTTTAACACCCTCTCCATTTATGATGTGGCCTAAATACTTCGTTTCAGTCTTCAAAAAATTGCATTTAAGATTCGCCCGACTTAGTCTCTTGAAAACCTTCGTGAGTCGTTTGAGATGATTTTCTGCTCCATTCCCATTGAACACGATGACGTCATCCAGGTATACTAGGCATTGCTCTCCTCTTAACCCAGATAACACACTGTTCATGAGCCGTTGAAATGTGCTTGGTGCGTTTACGAGTCCAAACGGCATCTTTGTGAATTGATAATGCTCTCTATTTGTCGTGAATGCTGTCTTCTCTCTATCTTGGTCATCTAGTTGCACTTGCCAGTAGCCGGATGCTAAATCTAGGGTAGTGAATAGATTTGCATTCCCCAACTGGTCCAGGGTTTCTTGCATGTTGGCTATACAGGGAAGTAATCCTACTTTGTCACTTTGTTTAAACCCCTGAAGTCGATACACTCCCTTATTTTTTCCTCTCCGTTTTCGGATTTCTTTGGTACGATGACCACTGGTGCTGACCATGGTGAATCGGATGGTTCTATTACCCCTGCTTCATGCATTTTCTTTAATTCATTAGTCAATGGTTCTTGTTGGCTGTGAGGAACTCGATACGGTGCTTTAGCTATAGGCGGTACGTCTTCAGTGATTATTCTGTGTTTCACTTTATGTGTGCAGCCTAGCTTAGTGTCCTCCCATTGAAAAATGTCTTCATATTCCACCAATAAATTCAATAATTTACTTTTTACCTCTTCCGGTAAATATTCCAAGTTGAATTGCTCTTCAATGCACCTGTTTCCTTGAACTCTTACAGTGCATACGGCCTGGTGCCTCTTATTCTCAGCTGCCGTGACTTTTCCAGCTTGCGGACTTCTTCCTTCAATGGACTTGTGTTGTCCTTTCTTCTGTTCTGCCTGTCGATTTCCAGGGCTGCGTATAGCTAGCAGGCCCATGTCAGCAGAACCTAATGAAAACTAGTGCATATTTTTTTGCTATTTATTTGCCAATTAATTACCACAATGCCAATTTAATTGCCACTTTTTTTAAAAAGATACGGGGGGACTGCTAGCTTGACAATTAAGTTAGCAGTCCCCTGGACTGTAATGCGTTACATTATAAAATATTAGTGTGTAGGAATTAATTGCCACTTATTCATTGAAGATTTAAATAAATTCAGGCAAAAAAGTAAAACAAAAATAAAAAAATACTACGATTAACATAAGACTTATAAATTCCATATCCAACTGATTATAGCAGACCCCAACAAAATGCATTCTACCATAAAGTTTAGACGTTACTAAACCAGTATAAACTATATCCCTTTTAATTACCGCAAATATTAACCGATTAAAACAATATTATATGAGAATGAATCAATATAACGTACTTTCATTCTAACATTGAGCTTTCTAAATTAATTGCTCTAGCAGACCCCAACAAAATGCATTCTACCATAAAGTTTAGACGTTACTAAACCAGTGTAAACTATATCCCTTTTAATTACCACATATTAACCGATTAAAACAATATTATATGAGAATGAATCAATATAACGTACTTTCATTCTAACATTGAGCTTTGTAAATTAATTGCTCTAGCAGAACCCTACAAAATGCATTCTACCATAAAGTTTAGACGTTACTAAACCAGTATAAACTATATCCCTTTTAATTACCACATATTAACCGATTAAAACAATATTATATAAGAATGAATCAATATAATTTCCTTTCATTCTAACATTGAGCATTCTAAATTAATTGCTCTAGCAGACCCCAACAAAATACATTCTACTGTAAAGTTTAGACGTTACTAAACCAGTATAAACTATATCCCTTTTAATTACCACATATTAACCGATTAAAACAATATTATATAAGAATGAATCAATATAATTTCCTTTCATTCTAACATTGAGCATTCTAAATTAATTGCTTTAGCAGACCCCAACAAAATGCATTCTACCATAAAGTTTAGACGTTACTAAACCAGTGAAAATTATATCTCTTTTAATTACCACATATTAACCGATTAAAACAATATTATATGAGAATGAATCAATATAACGTACTTTCATTCTAACATTGAGCTTTGTAAATTAATTGCTCTAGCAGAACCCTACAAAATGCATTCTACCACAAAGTTTAGACGTTACTAAACCAGTATAAACTATATCCCTTTTAATTACCACATATTAACCGGTTAAAACAATATTATATGAGAATGAATCAATATAACGTACTTTCATTCTAACATTGAGCTTTCTAAATTAATTGCTCTAGCAGACCCCAACAAAATGCATTCTACCATAAAGTTTAGACGTTACTAAACCAGTGGAAATTATATCCCTTTTAATTACCACATATCAACCGATTAAAACAATATTATATGAGAATGAATCAATATAACGTACTTTCATTCTAACATTGAGCTTTGTAAATTAATTGCTCTAGCAGAACCCTACAAAATGCATTCTACCATAAAGTTTAGACGTTACTAAACCAGTATAAACTATATCCCTTTTAATTACCACATATTAACCGGTTAAAACAATATTATATGAGAATGAATCAATATAACGTACTTTCATTCTAACATTGAGCTTTCTAAATTAATTGCACTAGCAGACCCCAACAAAATGCATTCTACCATAAAGTTTAGACGTTATTAAACCAGTGGAAATTATATCCCTTTTAATTACCACATATTAACCGATTAAAACAACATTATATGAGAATGAATCAATATAACGTACTTTCATTCTAACATTGAGCTTTGTAAATTAATTGCTCTAGCAGAACCCTACAAAATGCATTCTACCATAATGTTTAGACGTTACTAAACCAGTATAAACTATATCCCTTTTAATTACCACATATTAACCGGTTAAAACAATATTATATGAGAATGAATCAATATAACGTACTTTCATTCTAACATTGAGCTTTCTAAATTAATTGCTCTAGCAGACCCCAACAAAATGCATTCTACCATAAAGTTTAGACGTTACTAAACCAGTGGAAATTATATCCCTTTTAATTGCCACATATTAACCGATTTAAACAATATTATATGAGAATGAATCAATATAACGTACTTTCATTCTAACATTGAGCTTTGTAAATTAATTGCTCTAGCAGAACCCTACAAAATGCATTCTACCATAAAGTTTAGACGTTACTAAACCAGTATAAACTATATTCCTTTTAATTACCACATATTAACCGATTAAAACAATATTATATGAGAATGAATCAATATAACGTACTTTCATTCTAACATTGAGCTTTGTAAATTAATTACTCTAGCAGAACCCTACAAAATGCATTCTACCATAAAGTTTAGACGTTACTAAACCAGTATAAACTATATCCCTTTTAATTACCACATATTAACCGATTAAAACAATATTATGTGAGAATGAATCAATATAATGTACTTTCATTCTAACATTGAGTTTCTAAATTAATTGCTCTAGCAGACCCCAACAAAATGCATTCTACTGTAAAGTTTAGACGTTACTAAACCAGTATAAACTATATCCCTTTTAATTACCACATATTAACCGATTAAAACAATATTACATAAGAATGAATCAATATAATTTCCTTTCATTCTAACATTGAGCATTCTAAATTAATTGCTCTAGCAGACCCCAACAAAATGCATTCTACCATAAAGTTTAGACGTTACTAAACCAGTATAAACTATATCCCTTTTAATTACCACATATTAACCGATTAAAACAATATTATGCGGGAATGAATCAATATAATGTACTTTCATTCTAACATTGAGCATTCTAAATTAATTGCTCTAGCAGACCCCAACAAAATGCATTCTACCATAAAGTTTAGACGTTACTAAACCAGTATAAACTATATCCCTTTTAATTACCACATATTAACCGATTAAAATAATATTGTTTGAAAATGTATCAATATACCGTACTTTCATTCTAACATTGAGCTTTGTAAATTAATTGCTCCAGCAGAGCCCAACAAAATGCATTCTACTATAAAGTTTAGACATTAATAAACCAGTATAAACTATATCCCTTTTAATTACCACATATTAACCGATTAAAACCATATTATTTGAGAATGTATTCAATATACCGTACTTTCATTCTAACATTGAGCTTTGTAAATTAATTGCTCTAGCAGAACCCAACAAAATGCAATCTACCATCAAGTTTAGACATTAACAAACCAGTATAAAATATATCCCTTTTATTTACCACTAACTAACCGATTAAAATAATATATGAAGATGAATCAATATACCGTACTTTCATTCTAACATTGTGCTTTGTAAATTAATTGCTCTAGCAGAACTCAACAAAATGCATTGTACCATAAAGTTTAGACGTTAATAAACCAGTATAAATTATATCCCTTTTAACTAACTAACCGATTAAAACAATATTATATGATAATAATAATAATCAATATACCGTACTTTTTTAATTGGTTTGTATGAGTAGTGGGGGAAGGCCGTTTCTAGACCATCAGCCGCAGCAAAATGAATTGAGCGTGCATGTGTTTTTCTGTGGGGGTTTTATAGGTGGAATATTGTATGAGACGCCACTGAATGTTGTTGTCCATAGACGTAGGAATTATTTTTGTAACTATGTATACATTTTGTTGTGAATATTGCAAGAGACGACACTGGAAACTGGTTGTGGGATACAAGGTGAGGTGATTGTTTGAGGCGTGCAAGAGACGATGCTGGAGCTGGAAACTGGTTGAGAAATTGTCGTAATTGGAAGTTTAAGGTTAATATCATTTCATATAAGTTCAGATTTTATAAGGTAAAGGTGTTTGACCCAACAATGAAACAAGTAACATGAGTAATACATTTAGAGAAGTCGGCAAAGAAACCACAAATTCCCACGGTAGACAAAATTTTCCCAGGCTGAACCGTCCCCATAACCGAGGCGTAGGAGCAGTGCCAGAGATGGAACTGGAAACTGGTTGAAAAATAATTAAAATTGTCGTAATTCGAAGTTTATTTGTATAATATCATGATAAATACAAGTTTATAAGGTGTTTGACCCAACAATAAAAACAAGTAACAAATACATATGAGTAATATGTTAAATACAAGTTCAGATTTTATAAGGTAAAGGTGTTTGACCCAGCAATGAAAGAAGTGTTATACATTATTTTCTTATTTATTTTATATGATTATTTAAGACAATACACATATTAACATTTGTGAGTACAAATTAATTTAAAATACAATCTAGTTAAATATTGTAGAATGTCCCCATGCTAATGTGTCTGTGGAATTATCAATTAAACACCTTTTGTCATCATTTGCAGATAAAGCATGTTTGTTTTGAATTTGAGTATAAATTACATGATTTTTTGACCTGAATAAATTTTGTTGTACACAAAATGATTTATTTGACATTAACGTTTCTCTATAATCTTCATGACTGATTTGACCCTTCACTGCACATTCTTTAATTCCTTTAGCTCTTTTTATTTCTGTTTCCTCTGTTAATATAGAATACATTTTTGATCTCAGACCGACAAATTCTAAAATAATTTTACCCTCCATTTCATCTTTAAATTTTCCTAATACTGCTTTATTTTGCAAAGGAATACAATATGGATTATTCGGTTTAAAGTTTGAAGTATCAAACTGACTTAAATTTTGTTTCATTTCTTCATAAATGTCATCAACTGAAAATTCATAGATGAACGAATCTGTATCTGTATATAGTAACTTTACTCTATCTTCATATTTTGGTTTTATGAATGAATAGTGAAAATCATACATATGATATTTTGACAGTTCTAAAATACAGAATCCCAAGTAAATAGGTTTGTTGTATAAAATTTTCAATTTATTCATTTGAATAGCAACAAAATTTTCATCGAAAATAGATAGACTGTGGAAGTGTGGTTTTGATATATAATATTCCGCGCCTCGTTTTAAACCGATATTTTCCCAATGCGTAAGTAATTTTACGTCAACACGATTGTCAATATTTTCCATGGTTTTTCCATATGCTGCGTTATTTTTCAGTTTGAAGTAGTCTTTTTCAAAAGCACTAGTTGCTTTAATTCTCATATTTGTATTAAGATCAATATAAATTTTCATCCAGTTCGACTGATTAAAACTTAGAACTCTATGAATTTTAGTTAACTCTAAACCATATTGCATTGCTTGTTGTAAATTTCTGTAATGTATTATATATCTGGATTTATTGTTTAAATTTGTAATTAATTTTTTATGTTTCGAATTTGGAGGATAAATAGTTTCAACGCAAAAGGGTAAGTCATTATGGTTCTCATGTAAACTATCATAATATTTCAGATCAACTTCAAAAATGTATCCAACATCTGAATTTTCAGGAATATTTGAAATATTTAAATTGTTTATTTTTTCATCTGTTAACCAATTAAAATTATTTGTCGGTAAATACATAGACATCGCAAACCCATACAAATTGTTAGCATCCCAGTAAACTACATATTTTGAAGGTAAAGATGCATCATATAAATTCGATGACATATATTTATTATTGGCTTTTGAGAATCGATTTGAACACTGTGAAATACCTCCCCGGATTCCTTTTTTGATAAAATTTAACATGTCAATATCTGTTAATAATTCCAGTTTGACTTTTGTTGTCTTTAGAAGCGCATCCCAACTAAGACCAGGCGCTGTAAAATAGTGGCATGGGTCTAGGTCATATATACTCACACATAAATTTCGAAAATTTTCAAAAACATCCGCTAAAAGCAAGACATCTGTTTTCAAATATATATCAGAGTAATCACTCAATGTTTGACAATTAAATTCATTCCACACTTCTAGAGCATGTTTGTAATCAGTATCGCTTATAAAATTATTATTAAGTATGTCATTAAAATATTCTTTATCTGGTAAATTAGTTATTGATAATTTCTCAAGTGAATCTACATACATGTAGGGAAAGATGCCTTTTCTAGTTACAAGATTGAATTGTCGTGAATTTGGAAAGTATTTGAAAGTATTTATGAGTTGTTCTGGTTTCAGATTCTGCACTAAATTGCTTAAAGATTTACTCATGAATCTATAAGAGTCTAAAAATCTCAGTTTTATATAAACATTTTTATTATTAATTCTGTCCACTAACAGATGTTTAGTAAATGAAATATACTTTTCTTTATTTTTTGGTATGACATCTATTTTTCCATCGTCAAACGCCAAATGTCGTATGAATAAGTGACAGTCATAATTTGTAAGATTATGAAAAAAAATTGGTACAAACTTTAGGATTTTAAAATTTAAATTACATGAGTTATGAGCAGCACCACGAAATTTTCCAGTAAGGTGGCAATGGTCCTTTACTTTATCAAAAATTTCTACCTTTTGTTCACAGATATGACAAACAACTGTTGAATTGAAACAGTCCAACTCATTATCTGTTAGAGGTATCATAGGCATTGTAATTTTCAAAATACGATCGTAAATATCTCTAATATCATTTGAAATATACTCAACGAATTTATGTGAAGCGTCTTTACCGGAATATATTTTGAATTTGTTTAGTTCATTGTTATATGAACATTTTATGAAGTACGCAAAACTGTATGGTTTATGTACATGTGTCTTATTTGTGAATGAATGATCCATTGCAGGTAAACAATACGAGAAAGGAATTTGTAAAGATTCAAAATCAGCATAGACAATAAAGGGTACTTTTAATTTCCGTTCAAAATGAGTGAACTCTAAAATATTTTCATTTTCATTCGGTAAGAAAGTGACTACATAATTACAATCATTATTTTGATGATTAACAAGATTATCTTCAGTAGTAAAATGAATTAAACAACTATCACATATCCATTTTTTATGTGATTTCTTATTAATTTGTTTACTAACCAAACGTGATAAATTTTTAATCCAAACATAATGATTTTTATCTTCATCCTCCAGATATAATAAATTAACATGATTCTGCTTTCTATTTTTTGTATAGTGCAGCGGACCTACAACTATATAATTTCTGTTTTCATAGTCAAATTCAATCCCAAATACATTTACGGATACATTGTTTATTTCCTCAAAATAATGAATGTCGTAAATACGTACTGGGAAATTTAAATGTGTAAAATTTAATTTGTTTTCATGTGGTATATATTTTATGACCCTATCCGCATGATCGGGTGAAGGATAAAGCGCAGACAGTATAGCCCATTTGAAACATTTCTCGTCACCGTTTTGTACATTAACACAAGCTTTCTTCTTTTCTATTTCCGATGGTAGTGGGATGTATGAGGATGCCGAAAATGGACTATATTTGTTTACATTTATTTCCAAATGTTCCATATGTACCAAACTCCAACCAGAATCCTTTTCCTGTAAGCATATATTCATAGAGACACTTTTAAAACAATTTAAAGATAATACCTGAAATTCTTCGGTGTCTGCGATGATTCGTGATGAGTAGTTGTCATAAATTTCTGATATATCCGTAGACTGTGTAATTCCTTGAAATTTTGTGTTGAACGATTTAATTTCATTTATGTCTCCCTTCCTTGGTAAAATATATAGACAAAATAATTCTATATTCACCTTGATTGAGTTATGAATACTAAGTTGATTTGCAATTATTTTACATGTTTGATTTTTAATTTGTTTTAAGAATGTTACAATATCTGATTTAATATTTTCGTTACTAATTTTAAAAGATATTATTCTGTTTTTGAAAGCTGTCTTAATTATTGAAATATTAGGTCCACAATTAGTACAAGCTTTTAACTTGTGTTTGTTTGTTTTTAAATGAGAATTGAAAAGAGACTTGATTACATTAATTTCACATGAATCACAATATATGTTATCATGAGACAATTTTCTTCGTTTAGGTGAATGAGGAGACAGCTGGTTGGCACTTTTCTGCATAGTGTTGTTAACCTTTATATTATGGAGATTAAACAAATGTCTTTTAAATGAGAATGAACTATACTGCTTTCCGCAATACTCACAAAGTAAATTTGAATTTTTGTTACATTTATATTTAATATGTCTTTGTAAACTATTTTTTAATTTATACTTTGTACCACAGACTTTGCATAAGAACATAATTACTTATAACCTTATTTTATATTGTTTGTTAATTATATTTCTAAATGATTTGTTTTCTAAATAACGTTTGAGGTTTTTTCTTGAATTACTTCTACCTCTTCGACTAAAAAGTACTGAACATTTTAAACATTTCCTTGAGTAATTAACAAATATATTAATTTTTTTCTCACAAATTATACAGTATTCAAAATCGTTCTGGATGTAACTTTGCATATGTTCTTCATGAGATGGTACAAATTTTAAATTCCAAAAATCAGTTATCATAGCACAGTCTGAGCAATATATTTCACCTGATTTATTTCGGTTTTTATAATGTGTCACATACTGAACACAAAAAAAAATATGTGTTTCTGATAAATAATCAACTAATCTAACTATAGAGCTTTTAAAAAAATTAGATACTTTCATATTTTACAGAATTTTATACATCCTCTTGCTCCATACTAAAATATAATTATTAAATTAGAAAAAAGTTATATAATTATTAATGTTCACTCACCTATCAAATCGAAATTTTACGAAACTATCTTCTGGTGTAGTTATATTTGTTATATATTTCCCTCCCAACTCTATCATTTGTTGATCTGTTATATTTTGGAATCTCTGGGGTAGAAATATAGTAAACTCTTCAAGTTCTAAAATAACTCTTGGACCGTATTTTGTTTTAATTACTTTCGCACTTTTTATTAAATATTTTTCATTCACTGTCAAATCAGAAATTTTTTTATACTCGAAGCCAACAGCGAGTTTATTTAACTGGTTAAGCGCCATTTTTTATATAGAACAGAGATCTTTGAATTTATTCATTTATATAACACAGGTTTAACCCCCTCCTCCAACATACTATTTTAACAATATATCCTTTATAACCAGAATATTGTCTTAAAAATATTTATACATAATTTATGTTGATATTCAAACACATTTCCATAATAAAATCCTATACTAACAATTTTTTATCTTCCTACATAATACAATTAGCTTACAAATGTAACTGACCACACACAAACTGGTTTCTTTAAAAACATTTTGAAACGTTTATGATATGGTGTTTAACATAATATAAAGGTAAAAAATTATTAAGATTAAGCGAAATGAAATAAAACTTTTGTTTAGTACAACAGGTTTAAAAATGTAAACATAACATACGTATTTGGAGGTAGCGACCTTTGGTTATGAATGTAACTGACCAGACACAATGTCCAAACTGGTTTCTTTAAAAATATATTTGAAACGATTATGGTATATAACGATAATAAAAATGCGTTTCGTTTCAGTTATATGTAAATAGCACAAAATAAATTTATATGATTGACATAATATAAAGATGAAAATTATTAAGATAAGTGAAACGAAATAAACTTTTGATCAGTATAACAGTTTTAAAAATGTAAACTACACATCGGATGTTTTTGGAAGTAACGACCTTTCTTATGGTGCTGCTTACAAATAACAAGTAAACCCAGAATGGGGGGTGAATAAATTTTACTTATAAATATTGCAAGTTTTAATAAAAGAGCTCAGTGCTACACTATAGCAATGCCTATTGTAAATGGTGTTAATCAAAATAACATTTTAAAAGGAAAAACACTTTTGAACAGTCTAAAATCAAATACAGTTGTATGCATTTATAATCACTACGTGGAAATTGAAAGTTTAAATATTAACAGAATTCCTATTACAAGAAATTTTAATCAAAATCGATATTTAAATTACAAAATTATTTGTAAGGATTGCTTTGACGAAAGTTCTCGAAGTTCTTATTATTTGAATTTATTAGATATAAGGATCGATTTTTCTAACATTAGTATATATCTTTCGGAACAACACAATATAAAACTATTTGATTTAAACGAAGCATATGGGCATAGACGGTGTTTCAAGTGTGGAGACTATATTATAAATATTATTACTAAAAATGAATGTGGTAAATGTAGGGAAATATTAAACCAAGTAAATTGAAATTAATATTTTTCCTTGAAAATGAATGTAAGTACTATAATTTCTTAAAATTTGGAATATTAAACATACAAATTATTTTTCAGATTATACAATGCGAAGAAAATATTTGCCCTGTATGTGGTATTCTCAGTCTAATGATTGAAAGAATACTAAATTTTAAACATGAGTAAGGATAATAACAAATTTTGAATGAATAAAATTAATTGAAAATCTAATTTTTTTAGGGGACAATATCCTAAGGACAGGTAAAACGTTTTCTATCTGAAATAATTATTTTCTAACTATTTTTTTAAAATTAGTAGATCGTAGAAAAGGAAAAAAATAAGGAAACGGGATATGAGGAAACAAGTAAAAGAATAAAACAAAATTAATATTATTTTACTTTTATTATATTAATTGGACCTAATTAAGAAAATATATTCTTATTAATAAATGTTTTAACCAAATGTTCATTATTTTTACAAATATAACAATGCTTAATTAATGGAGCTGGGCCATCTATATGATCTCTCTGTGTTGGTAAATTATAATGTTCCGTACACGGCAATCTTCTTATGATGTCCAAGTGGGCTTTGAATTTGTATGGTAAATTCATCCAAATTTCTTGTAACTCTAATCCTTGGAACAATTCTAATATATTTATAAATTTATCCTCACTTATCCCCTTGCAAATGTATATAGTGGAAACATATTTGCGAATAAAAGAATGATAGTTGTTTTGATTCTGCCAATTTGACGAATATTCATAAAATTTTTCTTCATTTAGCAAATCACATGCAATCAGTTTGTCAACCATTTTTGGTATAGAATTCTTCAAAACAGGTTTCACTATTTCAATCAGTTGGGAGGGGAAATAATATATAAGTATTCGCAAACTCAAGAAGACACCAAAATCACTTGATTGTACTTGAAGAAAAAGTTCTCACCGTAAGTATAATAATTACAAATTTGTGACAGAAATTAATATTATAAATTGTATGTCTCAGATGGCACTATTCCAAGAACAAAGTCCTTCGAGCAGTTCGACTTCTTCTGTTGTATTCTACAACGACTTTGCTGAACTAGTCAAGAACGATGAAATCTTCAAGTATTTATACAAAGATGATCATCTATTACTGTCTTCAAATTATCCACTTAATAAATCAAAAACCAAGTGGGTGTCAATAGGATTGAGTGTTACAAGGAATTATATACCTGTTATTAAAATAAGTACAAGCAAACCTTGTTTTCCCGGCATTCAGTTTACTCAAACGGAGTGGGCTGAATTATTTAATTATAGAAGTATAATTCTAAACTATCTAGAAAATGGAGTAGAAATGTCATATCAGAATATAAGTGGGGATCATGGATTTATACTAAATAATATTAAAGGCAAAAAAATTTTGACCATAACATGGAATACTAATGAGTACAATCTTGTTTTGGACACGCAGTCAAGTAAAACTCTTTTTAGATTGAGTAATTTATTATTACATAATTTTGAATTACTACAAACATTAGAGTTCAATGAATTTTACAAAAAAGTTTTGTTTCGTGTACAAACTTACTGTAAAATTAATAATTGTGAATGTACAGAAAAATGTATAGAAATTATTTTAGATAAGGATATTAATTTAAATGTATTAGCTTTTAAGGAGTTATTATATGTAAAAGGAAAAAAACTTTGTAATGAGTTAGGAAATAAGAACTGAAATGCACTAGGAAATATTCTGTATACAGGAAAAAAATAAATACTGATATAAACTTAAAAACATTTATTATTCATAAAATTACAAAAAATATTTCGGTGTGAGTAAATCTAACCAATTTTTTATTACAAAAACATTTCGTAAAGAACAAATAAAAGGTGGGGAATGTGAAAAACATGAGAAATTTATTGTGTTGGCAATTTTTAAACTGGGGTATTGCACTAAGTCGATGACATCAGCAGACAAGTTCAGTTTGTTTTGTAAATATTTCTTCTTCCTAGCTCCTTTAACGAAAATTTTCGAAGCGTTTGATAATTCTTCTTGTATATTTTCTAGTGTTTGCGAATAGGCACTAGATCCTGAATCCCAATATAATCCATGATAATTATCTAACAACCACTGTGATTCTTTCCGGCGTGACTTATTTAACTGGCCCCAATCATAAGGTGGTTCAAGAAGAAAATGTTGTAATTTTTCACCATTTCTCGAGAGAATAGCAATTTCTTTCGGAATAAAGTCACCATTATTCGCAGTGAAACCTTGGATGTCTACGATGAATTCCATTGTACAACTAACTATTCCACTCAAATTACACAAGCTTTTTAACTGAGCTGGTCATCACATTATATTCTACCAAGCGATCATGAATAATAACGCAGTAGGCTGTTGTTTTGTCGGGGAAATTTTCAGTTGATTCAAAGTCAAGTCTTACATCGACAGGCGCTGTTTTCAAACTTTCATTTTGTTTGGAACAATCCAATACTATGAGTGGCATTTTATTAATAAAATCTCCTTTGTTTAAAAGCGGTTCTGGTACTTGGTCATAATAGGCTGGTTGAAATTGTGTGTACATATCGTACAAAACAGCATAACGATTATTTTTTATATTCAAGTTTAAATTTTCATAAGGATAATTTTCGGAATTAAGAAAAAGTTTAACATTTGAAATATTACAATGATCAAATTCACCAGCATTCTTCGCATCTTGATTTTTCCTGTCAGTTTGAAATGCTAATATAATAAATCGAGGCTTCTCGAATTGTGAAGATGTTTTAATTGTCCATGTTTGCGTTTGACTACCAACAGGAAGAATTGGATACTCAAATGTAGACCACGATCGAAACGGAATTTGAATTTGTTGGTTTCTTTCCAGTTTCTTTAAAAATTTAAGTTTTATTTTGTCATTTACATAGACATATGGCATACGCCATGAAAGTTTTGTTATTTTTAAAGTTAATTCTTCTTGTGTAACGTATGCATTCGAGTCTGTCTTTGATCTAATGATAACAAGTTCTTGTTTAGAATTCATAAGGATCTTTTTATAATCTTCAGCGAAACCAAGAAGCATATGCAGAGGTATTAGCACATTAAACTGTCCTTTATTATCAGTAATAAAAGAGCTGCCCCATCCAGCATTTTCGAGTGTTCTCTTTTGTCCTTCATTAAATGAGCAGTATCCTTTAAGGGTGGTCGTTATTCCAGGATTCTTGGTCCGATCAATTTCAATACCATTTAATTCATAACGTATCTCATCAAACATGTGTGCGATGCCGTTATTGATAAAAGTAGATGTTGCAGCTGGAGGCGATCCATCCTTTTTTAATAGCACACCTTCAATAACGATAGAACTTTCGCTAGGAAGTGTGAAAAGATCTTGTTTTTGAACAGGAATTCGAATTTCATCATTATTATTGAATGTAGTAGCAATATATGGTTGATGCGAATGTATTTCATAACGTGTTATAGCCTCCTCATAAAAAATTTCTTCGTCAATTTGTAAAATACTATTCATTTTTCAATTTGTAGCCTTGTGTTTTAAGAAATTTTATATTCGTAGGTGTTAACCTCTTAGAAGACTGTAACTGAGTGATAACACGTTTCACCTTAATCACTCTTTTATTATTAAAATTAATACCCATTAATTCGTTTAAGATGTAATCTAACTGTAATATTTTCTTCTTGGAAATCAACAAAGTCCTTGTCTTGATCAAGAACTCTTACTGTTATATTATCAATTACTCTCACGGTTACTGGTAAATAAATGATGGTTGAAGGCACTTCAACTATTTTATATCCTGGCGCTGCGGTTGGAAAGAAAACATGTAATATATGTTCACTTGAATTATTTTGATATGATCCTCCGCAAATATTACAACTTATTTGTATACTATTCACTTTCATAATGTTTACAATTGAATCAGATTCATGGAATTTATTTTCATCGAGAATTCTTTTATGAAATCCCAACAAAGATCCAATGCTGTCTTCTTTCGTAAAGTCTATTTTATTTGAACATGAAATATGACATTTCAAAGTATTATTATTCGGAATAAGTTGAAACTTTATCTTATCTTTTTTATCCTCATCATCTATGTCGCCCAAAGTATTTCGTATGTAATCGTTTAAATCTTCAATATCATACGCTCCAATTGGGATTGTTATAGATTTTAAAATATTTCCTTCGTAGTAGTAAAACTTATTTTTTCCATGGGGAATGTTCGGGATTGAATTATAAGATTGAAAGTCAACAAAGCCTATAACCCACTCTCCACCATTATTATCGTCGTTATCACTTTCTGCTGATAAATGTAAAGGTGGTGAAAAATCTGCACTTAATTCAGACCTTCGTCCTGTGAGTGTAATTGTAAACGACATTATATTTTATTATTTAGAAGAAACTGTAAACACAAATGTCCACAGTTAAATGAATTAAATTTTTGGTATCGTCGATAATTATACTTTATTTTTACATCTTTCCCAAAATAATTAGTTAGTTCAGAGGGTGGTTTTAAGTTTCCAAAACTGTCAAAATAGTGAATTAATTTATTTCGTTTCTTGTAGCATACCCAATGTGTTCCAATGTTATTTTTACTATCTAAATTTATAATTGCTGATTCCTTGTGTAAAGGACCTGATTTTGGTAAATTATCTCGCATATAAATTCCGCGAAAATATGGAATTCTTTTGGCATATTTTTGTAAATCAATATCAGTTAACGCTCTCATTGGAAGTTTTTTTTTATACGCGGATTAAGATATAATCCTAATCCATTTTTATGTTTCCCCAAATATAATCCGTCCCCTCGTTTTCCAAGTGCGATGGCCTCCATAGATTTGTTATGTCTTTGAGCCTCAAGCAATTGTTGTTTGGCAGATTTTGCATCATTTACTGCTTTCGCTATACCTGCAGCACCTCCAGCTAAACCACCAAGGGCAGACAATCCGGCAAATAATGGAATAAGAGCTGGTAAAAATCCACCTGTTTTCGGTATCGGTATAACTCGCGGTGATTCGTATTGTTCATTTTTACGTTTCTCCACACTTCTACGTGCAGCATTTAAAGTTTCAGGAATTAGTTTACTTATATTACCCCTCCTTGCTTCCTTTAAATATGCTCTTCTAGCATTCTGAACAGCGTCGTGAAATACACTCTTACGTGACTCCATTGTTACTGTATGCAATACACTCACTATACTAATAACAATAAATATAAACAAAGTTTATTTATTGAATCATACGTGTGTGTAAGATGAAGTTTGAAACACAACAATACACTGTTCAAATACAGAATATTGAACCGAGTGACCACCAAGAAAGTTTTAGTAAACATGGTACACTTTTCCCGAATAGTATAAGGTGTATCATCTGTGGTCCATCAAACTGTGGTAAAACGAATTTAATGATTTCACTACTTACAAGTGCAAATGGATTGAAATTTGAAAACGTATATGTATATTCTAAATCTTTACATCAACCAAAATATCAAATGTTGCAAAATATATTAACAGACATTAGTGGTATAAATTATTTTCCATATACAGATAATACAAATTCAACTTCTCTCGATAAAATAATACCAAATTCAGTTTTCATTTTTGATGATATTTCAACCGATCGACAAGAACATTTACGCAGTTATTTTTCTCAAGGAAGACACTGGCAGATAGATACATTCTGTCTTATTCAAACGTATACAAGAGTATGTAAGCATCTTGTACGTGATAATGCAAACTTAATTATTCTCTTCAAACAAGACGAGTTAAATCTGAAACATATATACAGCGATCATGTGAACACTGACATGTCATTCAACGATTTTAAAAACTTTTGTACAAATTGTTGGTCGAAAAATTATGGGTTTGTTGTGATAAATAAAGATTGTGACATATTTAATGGACGCTACAGGAGAGGTTTCGATCAATTTTTGAAGAGTATATAGTTTTATATGTGTAGCAATTTCAATCATTTTGTCACGATGAGTGAAACAAGTACACTAGAAGATATTATAAAAACTAAACAAATTATTAAAAATAAATTACTAGAACTTAAACGTGGCAAAGAAGAAAAAGAACAATTATTAAGTGAAACTTTTAAACCTATTGTGACGCCATTATCTAATTTGAGCGCGTCATTAGGAAAACTACAATGGCCTCTTACAAAAACAGAACCAAAAGAAGAAGACGAGTACAGCGATGAAGTATTTGAGACACCCGTAAAGAGAAGAAAACGGTTCCCGGCATTGAAATCGGACTACAGCAGTGAAATATTTGAGACACCAGTAAAGAGAAGAAAACGGTTACCGGTACAGTTTTTAAAAGACGAAGAATCTTTTATTGAAACGCCGACTATATCACCTGCACAAGAAATTAAAGAACAATTTGAAACAAAAGATATAGAAAAATACACTCAAGATATACTGGGTGATATTGCTGGCAAGTATATGGCACAGTATCCGCTTGATAGTCCTAACCTTGACAATGTGTATGGAATTCGTTTTGATCCTACAACGGAAAAATTTATGATGGGAGATTCTGAAGTTGAAATAAATAATAATGATCTTAAAATTGGAGATAAATGGTATGAAGGCACGCGTGGACTATATGAACTTTTAACTTTAAAACATCCAACGGATTATACTGAAAATGAAAAGAAAACATATCTTGAAATTGTGCAAAATACAAATGCACATCGAAAACACTACAACATATTAGGGCCTATATCATTTCATCACGGGTATAAGTATAAAAACATAATAAGAGATATAGTTCCACATGTGCGTACTAGGTCAAAATCAAAAATGTTGGGTGAAGGAGGAAAATTAAGTTATCCAGAGTTAAATGTTACTAACAAACGTACTCAATATGTATACTGGTCTGATCCTAACGAACTTGTACAAAGATTAAAGTTATTATTAGCTTCAAAATTCGCTGGTCATACGGGACACAATGATGAAATAATACGAATAGAAGACGCTTTGCGAGATGCTCAAATAATAATATAAATGAAAGATAGATAAATATTATTTTAGTAATAGAATGGTTCTTGATAAGTTTGGAACTCATGTTAGTAATCGTATTCATAAGCATGTAAAGAAAAAAATTTCGGCATACATTAAAAGTAAAATATTTAAAGAAGGTGTGCTTAACATTAAAAAAATTCCTACTAATGAAGACGATGTTATAAATCTAAAATATCTTTCAGAAATTATTGCAGATTTAGAGCTTACATAGAAAACAAAAATTGATGATTTTATGCATCAGAAACTGTTTGTTTTCGAAAATAAAGTTGATGATAAAATTTCAAAGTCACACAGTTTACTGTTAATAAATTTAATACTTAAATTGGACGGTGATAAGTATACACTAGAAAATGGAAATTCAGAGTCATTCTATGTCTTCCCATTTAATGCTACAGTTAAAAAAATTCAATATAACATTGAACGAGTATTAATTGAAATTAAACTAAACGACAAATCATTATCGTTAGAGGGACAAAGTGTTTCAGCGAATGATAAGTTAACATTTTTACCAATAAAAGGACAAAAAATTGTGAAGAGACTTTCTGTGGAAATTTTATTGGAAACCAATTTAAAATATGAGTAAAAGAGATATTGTGAATGAGTTGCACAAAGCTGCTAGACAAAATTTTAAACGTCGACATGTCATAGTAAAAGGTTTAAATGACTTATTTCAAGCGGATCTTGTTGAAATGATACCATATGCAAACGAAAATAAAGGATACAAGTACATACTAACAGTAATAAATGTGTTTTCCAAAAAAGCATGGGCTGTTCCAATTAAATCAAAGTCTGCAAGGGATGTTACTATTGCGATGAGTGCTATCTTCAATGATGGTAATATTCCTAAGAATTTACAAACCGATAATGGAAAAGAATTTTATAATAAAGACTTTACAAATTTATTGAGAAAACATAGAGTAAATCATTATTCTACATACAGCACTAAAAAAGCGAGCGTTGTAGAACGATTTAATCGCACCTTAAAATCGTTAATGTGGAAAGAATTTAGTTTTAATGGATCATACAAGTGGTTTAATATTATAGATAATTTAATAACAAAATACAATAATACAAAACATAGAACAATTGGTATGAAACCGAATGACGTCAGTGAAAAAAATGAAAAAAAAATATTAAACGTCGCTTATAATCGAATAAAAATTGCTGCACCAGCGCAATACAAAATTGGTGACCACGTGCGAATCAGTAAATACAAATCTATATTTGATAAAGGATATCATCCATCTTGGACTACAGAAATATTCAAAATTAGAAAAATACAAGCAACATCTCCGGTAACATACTTACTACAGGACGAAAATGGACAAGACATAGCTGGCGGTTTCTATCAACATGAAATTCAACGTACAAAATATCCTGGCATATATCTCATAGAAAAAATTTTACGTAAAGATAAGAACAGATACTATGTCAAGTGGTTGGGGTTCGACGAGAAATTTAATTCTTTTGTAAACAAGGATGATTTATTGTAATAAATGTATTTGTTTTCATTGTTGGATCAAACACCTTTACCTTATAAACTTGTATTTAATATGATATTAACCTTGTATCTTATACAAATAAACTTCGAATTACGACAATTTTTATTATTTTTCAACCAGTTTCCAGTTCCATCTCTGGCACTGCTCCTACGCCTCGGTTATGGGGACGGTTCAGCCTGGGAAAATTTTGTCTACCGTGGGAATTTGTGGTTTCTTTGCCGACTTCTCTAAATGTATTACTCATGTTACTTGTTTCATTGTTGGGTCAAACACCTTTACCTTATAAAATCTGAACTTATATGAAATGATATTAACCTTAAACTTCCAATTACGACAATTTCTCAACCAGTTTCCAGCTCCAGCATCGTCTCTTGCACGCCTCAAACAATCACCTCACCTTGTATCCCACAACCAGTTTCCAGCGTCGTCTCTTGCAATATTCACAACAAAATGTATACATAGTTACAAAAATAATTCCTACGTCTATGGACAACAACATTCAGTGGCGTCTCATACAATATTCCACCTATAAAACCCCCACAGAAAAACACATGCACGCTCAATTCATTTTGCTGCGGCTGATGGTCTAGAAACGGCCTTCCCCCACTACTTGTATGTGGTAATTAAAAGGGATATAGTTTATACTTGTTTATTAATAACTAAGCTTTATGGTAGACTGCATTTTGTTGGGTCCTGTTGGAGCAATTAATTTACAAAGCTCAATGTTAGAATGAAAGTACATTATATTGATTCATTCTCACATAATATTGTTTTAATCGGTTAATATGTGGTAATTAAAAGGGATATAGTTTATACTGGTCTAGTAACGTCTAAACTTTATGGTAGAATGCATTTTGTGGGGGTCTGCTAGAGCAATTAATTTACAAAGCTAAATGTTAGAATGAAAGTACGGTATATTGATACTGAAGAAGTACGTTATACTAATGTTATTATTGTTAATGTAAAAAGAATACGTAGTAATTATTTAGTTGTAATGGCCATTGCAAAGATATCTAGTCGCACATGTGTTTGTTGTTTTTTTGTGTGTCGCACTAGGCGGTCAAGGGACAGGCCCGGCAGTTAGCGAAGAAAATGCAAGCACTTGAGCTGGCGTCACAGGGCCGGTTCGGAGATATGGCCTGCACATGTGTTAAGTATCAATGGCAAATTTATGGTGTTCTAGAACTTTCGATGATCCACCCAAAGCACCCACCCACACCGGTGACAGAGAGGGCAAATCTTACCCCCGAAACATCCTAGATCTGGAAGGGACAAGAGGGATATTTTGGTTTAAATACTGGGACAGAAACTGTATTCTTCAGTCTTGCTTCAGCAGGACTCACAGATACCGGAGCTCTGGCGTGGTTGACACGTTGAGTAACCTGGGATTCTGACATCACCGAGTTTTTACCTCTGGCGTGGTTCACACGTTGAGTAATTTAAAGTTTGGACTTAACAAAATTTTACACTTGGCTTGTCCGAGGTAAGTTCTTCAAGTTTAAACTCGACCATGTATCCCATACCTTATCCTACTTTCCTCCACTCAGCTGCTATGGCTATGTGAGGCACGTTTGGAATCCTACTTTCCCCCATCCAGCTGCAATGGCTATGTCAGGCACGTTTGGGACTCCCCATTTTTCCTCCACTCAGCTGCTATGGCTATGTCAGGCACGTTTGGAATCCTACTTTCCCCCATCCAGCTGCAATGGCTATGTCAGGCACGTTTGGGACTCCCCATTTTTCCTCCACTCAGCTGCTATGGCTATGTCAGGCACGTTTGGAATCCTACTTTCCCCCATCCAGCTGCTATGGCTATGTCAGGCACGTTTGGGACTCCCCATTTTTCCTCCACTCAGCTGCTATGGCTATGTCAGGCACGTTTGGAATCCTACTTTCCCCCCATTCAGCTGCTATGGCTATGTCAGGCACGTTTGGAATCCTACTTTCCCCCCATCCAGCTGCTATGGCTATGTCAGGCACGTTTGGGACTCCCTATTCCCTCCACTCAGCTGCTATGGCTATGTCAGGCACGTTTGGAGTCCTACTTTCCCCCACTCAGATGCTATGGCTCTGTCAGGCACGTTTGGGACTCCCCATCTATCCCCCCATTCACCCGCTATGGGGAATTTAACTCGGACAAGCAACATATTATGATTTATTGTTGTCACAATGATATAATGAATTTTTATCTATATGATCTGATATTGGTTGACAATCAAACGTAATTTTGCGGGTCGTTGCTTTGCAACCACTCAAGCTCAAGATGTGTGCCGTATCAGCATCGAGCGCTGGCCTGTCCACGTTCACTTGGGTATCACTTAACAAAACACTCCCGACGAGTGCGACACAGGTACTCGTCGGATCAGACAGTGTGGCGACTCAGTCGCACACTCTACAGACGTCTCGGTGGCGCCGAGCGTCCTGGTCAAAAGGTGAGGCAGCTCAGCTGCGAACCTAGATAGTGTTGCTAACCCCACGCTATCCATACAAAGAATGGCCCGTCGGCGTCGCCGAGCGTTCTGTTTAATTAAAGGTGAGGCAGCTCAGCTGCGAACCTATAGATAGTGTTGCTAACCCCACGCTGTCCATATGACCATACAAAGAACGGCCCGTCGGCTCAGCCGAGCGCCATGGCAGTTCGGGAAACCGAACTTACCAAACTTACACATGCACAAACATGCACGCACACAAATGCGTTTGTAATTGTCTATCAATATACAAGGTCTAATTAATATATTATTTTCAAAGTTGCTAATATCAAATTGTTGGGACAACCGTTATGTGTTTTTGGATTAATTTGTTATAAAATCATTTGTTTAAATTGTGTCTAGATGACTCTCTGTGCGAGGTTTTAGCTGTGGTTTCCCTCGTACGTAAGGCGTGTGCCAGAGAGCGGACCATTCCACAGCAGGGTGCCATGTTCAAATCATCGTATTTCTCATATTATTTATTATTTGCTTTCATTATTCATTTTCAATAAATGCACAAAGATAGACATATTCTGTCTGCTTTTTGAAGAGAACATTATTATTTAATTGTATCAATTACCTATCCCGATTCCCCCACTTTTGACAGCTACTCTGTATTACGAACGAAGTAAGGGTTTCTTATTAAAAATAAACACAACGTAGGGTAAGTACAACCTTGATATAGACGAGGCCAGGTATGTCGCGTTACAATACATTCTAAAATAATATTGTTTTAATCGGTTAATATGTGGTAATTAAAAGGGTTATAGTTTTTAATGGTTTATTAATGGATAAACTTTATGGTAGAATGCATTTTGTTGGGTTCTGCTAGAGAAATTAATTTAGAAACTCAATGTTAGAATGAAAGTACGTTATATTGATTCATTCTCATATAATACAGTTTTAATCGGTTAATATGTGGTAATTAAAAAGGATATAGTTTATACTGGTTTAGTAACGTCTAAACTTTATGGTAGAATGCATTTTGTTGGGTTCTGCTAGAGCAATTAATTTAGAAACTCAATGTTAGAATGAAAGTACGTTATATTGATTCATTCTCATATAATACAGTTTTAATCGGTTAATATGTGGTAATTAAAAGGGATATAGTTTATACTAGTTTAGTAACGTCTAAACTTTATACTAGAATGCATTTTGTTGGGTTCTGCTAGAGCAATTAATTTAGAAACTCAATGTTAGAATGAAAGTACGTTATATTGATTCATTCTCATATAATACAGTTTTAATCGGTTAATATGTGGTAATTAAAAGGGATATAGTTTATACTGGTTTAGTAACGTCTAAAATTTATGGAAGAATGCATTTTGTTGGGGTCTGCTAGAGCATTAGTTTGGAAAGCTCAATGTTAGAATGAAAGTACGTTATAGTGATTCATTCTCATATAATATTGTTTTAATCGGTTAATATGTGGTAATTAAAAGGGATATAGTTTATACTGGTTTAGTAACGTCTAAACTTTACAGTAGAATGCATTTTGTTGGGGTCTGCTAGAGCAATTAATTTAGAAAGCTCAATGTTAGAATGAAAGTACATTATATTGATTCATTCTCACATAATATTGTTTTAATCGGTTAATATGTGGTAATTAAAAGGGATATAGTTTATACTGGTTTAGTAACGTCTAAACTTTATGGAAGAATGCATTTTGTTGGGGTCTGCTAGAGCATTAGTTTGGAAAGCTCAATGTTAGAATGAAAGTACGTTATAGTGATTCATTCTCATATAATATTGTTTTAATCGGTTAATATGTGGTAATTAAAAGGGATATAGTTTATACTGGTTTAGTAACGTCTAAACTTTACAGTAGAATGCATTTTGTTGGGGTCTGCTAGGGCAATTAATTTAGAAAGCTCAATGTTAGAATGAAAGTACGTTATATTGATTCATTCTCATATAATATTGTTTTAATCGGTTAATATGTCGTAATTAAAAGGGATATAGTTTATACGGGTTTAGTAACGTCTAAACTTTACAGTAGAATGCATTTTGTTGGGGTCTGCTAGAGCATTTAATTTAGAAAGCTCAATGTTAGAATGAAAGTACGTTATATTGATTCATTCTCATATAATATTGTTTTAATCGGTTAATATGTCGTAATTAAAAGGGATATAGTTTATACGGGTTTAGTAACGTCTAAACTTTACAGTAGAATGCATTTTGTTGGGGTCTGCTAGGGCAATTAATTTAGAAAGCTCCATGTTAGAATGAAAGGAAATTATATTGATTCATTCTCATATAATATTGTTTTAATCGGTTAATATGTGGTAATTAAAAAGGATATAGTTTATACTGGTTTAGTAACGTCTAAACTTTACAGTAGAATGCATTTTGTTGGGGTCTGCTAGAGCAATTAATTTAGAAAGCTCAATGTTAGAATGAAAGTACGTTATATTGATTCATTCTCATATAATATTGTTTTAATCGGTTAATATGTGGTAATTAAAAGGGATAAAGTTTATACTGATTTAGTAACGTCTAAACTTTATGGTAGAATGCATTTTGTTGGGGTCTGCTAGAGCAATTATTTTGGAAAGCTCAATGTTAGAATGAAAGTACATTATATTGATTCATTCTCATATAATATTGTTTTAATCGGTTAATATGTGGTAATTAAAAGGGATATAGTTTATACTGGTTTAGTAACGTCTAAACTTTATGGTAGAATGCATTTTGTAGGGGTCTGCTAGAGCAATTAATTTAGAATGCTCAATGTTAGGATGAAAGGACGTTAAATTGATTCATTCTCATATAATACTGTTTTAATCGGTTAATATGTGGTAATTAAAAGGGATATAGTTTATACTGGTTTAGTAACGTCTAAACTTTACAGTAGAATGCATTTTGTTGGGGTCTGCTAGAGCAATTAAATTACAAAGCTCAATGTTAGAATGAAAGTACATTATATTGATTCATTCTCACATAATATTGTTTTAATCGGTTAATATGTGGTAATTAAAAGGGATATAGTTTATACTGGTTTAGTAACGTCTAAACTTTACAGTTGAATGCATTTTGTTGGGGTCTGCTAGTGCAATTAATTTAGAAAGCTCAATGTTAGAATGAAAGTACGTTATATTGATTCATTCTCATATAATATTGTTTTAATCGGTTAATATGTGGTAATTAAAAGGGATATAGTTTATACTGGTTTAGTAACGTCTAAACTTTACAGTAGAATGCATTTTGTTGGGGTCTGCTAGAGCAATTAATTTACAAAGCTCAATGTTAGAATGAAAGTACATTATATTGATTCATTCTCACATAATATTGTTTTAATCGGTTAATATGTGGTAATTAAAAGGGATATAGTTTATACTGGTTTAGTAACGTCTAAACTTTACAGTTGAATGCATTTTGTTGGAATCTGCTAGAGCAATTAATTTAGAAAGCTCAATGTTAGAATGAAAGTACGTTATATTGATTCATTCTCATATAATATTGTTTTAATCGGTTAATATGTGGTAATTAAAAGGGATATAGTTTATACTGGTTTAGTAACGTCTAAACTTTATGGTAGAATGCATTTTGTTGGGGTCTGCTAGAGCAATTAATTTAGAATGCTCAATGTTAGAATGAAAGGACGTTAAATTGATTCATTCTCATATAATACTGTTTTAATCGGTTAATATGTGGTAATTAAAAGGGATATAGTTTATACTGGTTTAGTAACGTCTAAACTTTACAGTAGAATGCATTTTGTTGGGGTCTGCTAGAGCAATTAATTTACAAAGCTCAATGTTAGAATGAAAGTACATTATATTGATTCATTCTCATATAATATTGTTTTAATCGGTTAATATGTGGTAATTAAAAGGGATATAGTTTATACTGGTTTAGTAACGTCTAAACTTTATGGTAGAATGCATTTTGTTGGATTCTGCTAGACCAATTAATTTAGAAAGCTCAATGTTAGAATGAAAGTACGTTATATTGATTCATTCTCATATAATATTGTTTTATTCGGATAATATGTGGTAATTAAAAGGGATATAGTTTATACTGGTTTAGTAACGTCTAAACTTTATGGTAGAATGCATTTTGTTGGGGTCTGCTAGAGCAATTAATTTAGAATGCTCAATGTTAGAATGAAAGGACGTTAAATTGATTTATTCTCATATAATATTGTTTTAATCGGTTAATATGTGGTAATTAAAAGGGATATAGTTTATACTGGTTTAGTAACGTCTAAACTTTATGGTAGAATGCATTTTGTTGGGTTCTGCTAGAGCAATTAATTTAGAAAGCTCAATGTTAGAATGAAAGTACGTTATATTGATTCATTCTCATATAATATTGTTTTAATCGGTTAATATGTGGTAATTAAAAGGGATATAGTTTATACTGGTTTAGTAACGTCTAAACTTTATGGTAGAATGCATTTTGTTGGGTTCTGCTAGAGCAATTAATTTAGAAAGCTCAATGTTAGAATGAAAGTACGTTATATTGATTCATTCTCATATAATATTGTTTTAATCGGTTAATATGTGGTAATTAAAAGGGATATAGTTTATACTGGTTTAGTAACGTCTAAACTTTATGGTAGAATGCATTTTGTTGGGTTCTGCTAGAGCAATTAATTTAGAAAGCTCAATGTTAGAATGAAAGTACGTTATATTGATTCATTCTCATATAATATTGTTTTAATCGGTTAATATGTGGTAATTAAAAGGGATATAGTTTATACTGGTTTAGTAACGTCTAAACTTTATGGTAGAATGCATTTTGTTGGGGTCTGCTAGAGCAATTAATTTAGAATGCTCAATGTTAGAATGAAAGGACGTTAAATTGATTTATTCTCATATAATATTGTTTTAATCGGTTAATATGTGGTAATTAAAAGGGATATAGTTTATACTGGTTTAGTAACGTCTAAACTTTATGGTAGAATGCATTTTGTTGGGTTCTGCTAGAGCAATTAATTTAGAAAGCTCAATGTTAGAATGAAAGTACATTATATTGATTCATTCTCATATAATATTGTTTTAATCGGTTAATATGTGGTAATTAAAAGGGATATAGTTTATACTGGTTTAGTAACGTCTAAACTTTATGGTAAAATGCATTTTGTTGGGTTCTGCTAGAGCAATTAATTTAGAAAGCTCAATGTTAGAATGAAAGTACGTTATATTGATTCATTCTCATATAATATTGTTTTAATCGGTTAATATGTGGTAATTAAAAGGGATATAGTTTATACTGGTTTAGTAACGTCTAAACTTTATGGTAGAATGCATTTTGTTGGGTTCTGCTAGAGCAATTAATTTAGAAAGCTCAATGTTAGAATGAAAGTACGTTATATTGATTCATTCTCATATAATATTGTTTTAATCGGTTAATATGTGGTAATTAAAAGGGATATAGTTTATACTGGTTTAGTAACGTCTAAACTTTATGGTAGAATGCATTTTGTTGGGGTCTGCTAGAGCAATTAATTTAGAATGCTCAATGTGAGAATGATAGGACGTTAAATTGATTCATTCTCATATAATATTGTTTTAATCGGTTAATATGTGGTAATTAAAAGGGATATAGTTTATACTGGTTTAGTAACGTCTAAACTTTACAGTAGAATGCATTTTGTTGGGGTCTGCTAGAGCAATTAATTTAGAATGCTCAATGTTAGAATGAAAGGAAATTATATTGATTCATTCTCATATAATATTGCTTTAATCGGTTAATATGTGGTAATTAAAAGGGATATAGTTTATACTGGTTTAGTAACGTCTAAACTTTATGGTAGAAAGCATTTTGTTGGGGTCTGCTAGAGCAATTAATTTAGAAAGCTCAATGTTAGAATGAAAGTACGTTAAATTGATTCATTCTCATATAATATTGTTTTAATTGGTTAATATGTGGTAATTAAAAGGGATATAGTTTATACTGGTTTATTAACGTCTAAACTTTATGGTAGAATGCATTTTGTTGGGGTCTGCTAGAGCAATTAATTTACAAAGCTCAATGTTAGAATGAAAGTACGTTAAATTGATTCATTCTCATATAATATTGTTTTAATTGGTTAATATGTGGTAATTAAAAGGGATATAGTTTATACTGGTTTAGTAACGTCTAAACTTTATGGTAGAATGCATTTTGTTGGGGTCTGCTACAGCAATTAATTTAGAATGCTCAATGTTAGAATGAAAAGACATTATATTGATTCATTCTCATATAATATTGTTTTAATCGGTTAATATGTGGTAATTAAAAGGGATATAGTTTACACTGGTTTAGTAACGTCTAAACTTTATGGTAGAATGCATTTTGTTGGGGTCTGCTAGAGCAATTAATTTAGAAAGCTCAATGTTAGAATGAAAGTACGTTATATTGATTCATTCTCATATAATATTGTTTTAATCGGTTAATATTTGCGGTAATTAAAAGGGATATAGTTTATACTGGTTTAGTAACGTCTAAACTTTATGGTAGAATACATTTTGTTCGGTTCTGCTATAATCAGTTGGATATGGAATTTATAAGTCTTATGTTAATCGTAGTATTTTTTTAATTTTTTGCCTGAATTTATTTAAATCTTCAATGAATAAGTGGCAATTAAATGGCAATTAATTCGTACACACTAATATTTTATAATGTAACGCATTACAGTCCAGGGGACTGCTAACTTGATTGTCAAGCTAGCAGTCCCCCCGTATCTTTTTAAAAAAAAGTGGCAATTAAATTGGCATTGTGGTAATTAATTGGCAAATAAATAGCAAAAAAATATGCACTAGTTTTCATTAGGTTCTGCTGACATGGGCCTGCTAGCTATACGCAGCCGATTTCCAGCGCTCTTAACTTGCGAATTTTTCGTTGCAATTCTTCTGTTTCCAGCTGTCCCGTCTTTCTGGTATTGTGGTCCAGATGACGTGGAATACTGTTCTTTTTCATTTTTCTGAGTCTGTTGGTTTCCAGCGCTCTTCCCTTGAGAATTCTTTCTCTTTCCGACTACAACTGTCTCGACTGGTTCTCTTGACGTGGTCGACGAATGCTTCTCCTTTTGTGCCTGTTTATTTCCAGCGCTCACCCCTTGAGATTTCTTCCTTTTTCCGACTACAGCTGTCCCGACTGGTCCTTTTGACGTGGTCGGCGAATGCTTCTCGTTTGGAGCCTGTTGACTTCCAGCGCTCCCCTTCTCAAGTACGGCCGATTTGCCGATTACCATATTCTTCCCTAATAGAAGCTCTTGATTTGTGAAGTTCATCAACTTCACCGGTACCTCTTTTTCTGCTTTTGTTATGACTCTTGCTGTCATAACCCCATGGGTCTTCAGTTCTTCAGGTTCGACCACAATGTCTTGCCCTGGATTGATCAGATCCTGGACTGCTGTACACACGAATTCACAATTTGGAGGAATCTTCACGGCGCTCTTCAATCTAACCAATCCACTGGTTTGTGTGACTGATTCTTCTTGATTGAGGAAGCCATTCCCCGTATTTTGAACTTCTGTGTCCCTATCTTGAATTTTGATGGTTGCCTTCTAATTACGTGCCTGTACATTGTTTTACTTATCATGCAGCACTGCCTCTTGACCTGCCCCGCTGACGTCATTGGTTCGTGTTTCGCAATTTACGACGTTGAGTGCTACGGTGTCCATGTTTTCTAAGTCGTGATTGCTCAGCAGTTTTAGGCATATGTTTTTAAAACGAACTTCCTCTCTTGATATGTGCACATCAAATTTACGTATAAAATCTCTACCCAATAAACCGTCGGCATCCAAATCTAAATCATCTGAGCAAATAAATGTTTTAAGGCGAAAACTAGAATTTTGACATTCATATTTTAATTTACTTGTGCCGTAATATAATACTGGTGCGCCTGATATAGATTTTAATCGCCCAACATCTCCTTTTGTAATAAAATGCCCCTTAGCAAATCTCTTTTTAAGAATTGACACTCTTGATCCCAAATCTATTAATAATTTTACTGAAATACCTCTAATTTTGACTAAAATAAAATTTGGATCGTCTCTATTTAAATCTTCCAATGTTCGAATATTATTAATTTTGAAAATTTTATTTCTTACTGATACCTCCCGAGACGGAGCACTCGCGAGAGGTAGTTCCTGTATAAATGCTGGGGTCTTCGTCCTTCCTTCGTCCTATGAATGTCCTTGTTGTGCCTGTAACCCGCCGTTGCGCTGTTGGCGTTGTAACGATTGCCTCCTGGTAGACCTCTGTACCTGCTATGATTTCGACTTCGCTTCTGATTAGTACATGTTTTACAATACTTTGTATAGTGCCCTTTTCTCGCCCAATTTTTACGCGGAAATTTTGTCCTATAATTCCGTTCCGTATTTTTACAAACACCGTTTATTCTTGTATATGCCGATTGATTTGAATTTTTACTTACAGTCCCTATATCTGAACAATTATTTTTTTCCATTTCCAATTCCCATTCCTCCTGTTCTGCCAATTCGACAGTTTCTTCAAATGTTAAGTCGGTCCGATACTTCAGTATTACCTTAATACATTCTTTAATTTCTGCTTTCAGGCCTTCTTTAAATCGAGATAAAATTTGATAATCTATATAACTTTCATTCGCACATTCTATTTTTAATAATTCTATCTTTAGAAGATCCCTTAAACGTTCTGCAAAATTTTGTACTGATTCCCCTACATTTTGCGTACAATTCCAAAATTCTCTGTTAATTTGGTCTTCATATCTACGTTTAGCAAATCTTTTCATAAATTTTTGTCTAAATTCTGCAAATGATATAGTTACAAGATGTAATTCTCTAGTCTGACAATAAAATTTTAAAGCATCCCCATTTAATTTTGTACGAACCAGGTCTACTGTATCTCTGTCATCAAACTTTATAATACTTGTTCTTACTAGTACTTTTCTAAAAAACTCTTCTACTTTTTCACCATTAAATTCTGGTATTTCTGCTATTACAGCACTTCTTAACGATAACATTTCTGCTTCTGATTTAATCGTTGTTGCCAGATTTAATTTATTTGAACTACCCGCCGGCATGTTTATTAAATTTAAAAAATAATTTTGTTACAAAATCGTACTCCGCGAGTGGACCAAATATCTTAGCCACTCTGGGCTGGCAAACTACCCCAAAACCGCTGCCACCAATTTATAACCCGCCTTTATGAGGTGAATTAACAAATAATATTTAAGATGGGTTCTTGCCAGACTGGAGGTACAATTTAGTAATCGCCAAAAACATAAGTAATAATAAATGTTCTTACCGTTGTGACATTGCTCGTAGAAGAGTAAAGGTTCGAAATAATAATAATGATTTATTATAACTAAGTTTATTGACTAGTATAAAGATGAGTTGATATATTTACAAATGATGGATCCGACTGTATGGAGGAATGTTCTTCTTCTGGTCTCTCTCTTAATGGACCTCTCGATGGACTCTCACCGGACTCTGTCTTCCCATCGTCCATACAGTCTTTTATATTACTGTAATGCTAAGTCAACAAATAATTGAGGTGTCACCTAATTACCAAATAAAGAAACAATATTATAATTGCTCCATATTGCTTATTCTGCAATATTAGTGATTACTACTACTGAGTTTAATGACCTCAATTGTGTGGTGACCTAGTCTTACAAAATGAACTTTTTAAAACAAATGAAGATATTATAACTATTGAAAAACCTATGATAGGACAAAAAGATAATCAACTCAAAATTTGTAAAATGCGAATTATCACAAATTGTGCTAAAACCGTAAAAATTTATTATACAGTTCAATTGAGCGCAATTTTAGCACTAATTATAGGATTAAAAAAGGAACCATGAGCCATTAAAGATTTAAAGAATAACTTCTTGTATTATTTCGATTAGATAATAAATTAGTGTTTTTATATATTTATATAATTTAAAATAGAGGTATAACATCAAGAGAATATAAATAAAAATAAAAAGAATTATTTAAAGAATAATTGACTGTTAAAATAGTAGAAACTAGTACTCCGTAGCTAGTCCTAGTCCAGATGGACTTAGTAACGAAAGATACCATCGTCGAAATTAAATGTCCTGCAAATGTTGCTAAATTGACACCCGAATAAACAATGACGACAAAGAACGAAGTTTCACAAAATGTGATAACGGAAAATTTATCTTAAAAAGGAACCATGTTTACTATTACCAAGTCCAAGGTCAATTACACGTCACCGAAAAATTATATTGCATTTTTGTATTTTGTATACCAAATGAAAGCTGTCTAAAAGGGTAATACTATATTATAAAACATAACTATTTTTGTATTTTATTAATTTTTTTGTTTACAGATTAAACGTCATAGAGGGGGAGAATAATATGAAAAATTATTTATATAAATTTTATTTTGATTATTTATTACCCGAAATAACAAATCCACAATTTCCTAAAAAAATCCGTCTTATCGAAACAAATCCAATTATTTTAGTTCAGTAAATTTTTACTTATTTTCTACAATCTGTTGTCATATTTCCTCCGTCTAGTAAATTGCATTTCCACTTTCACTATTCCTAAACACAAACTAAAAGAAAAAGATAGCACCTCTTTCCTACCTCCTGTTTTTACCCGATACGTCACAATAACTACTCGGACTACAAGGGCCGTAAGGGTGATTAACGAGCATTACACTAGCATTGTTTTATCTCTGTCAATTGTTTATGTACTCTTTCAGAGAATAAAAGATGCGTGCAATTAATTTATCTATAACTGATATTTAAAATATTTTCTCTAAAATAATCTGTAAATGATTGACAAAGATAAAACAATGCTAGGCAAGTACTCACTGATCACCCTTCATCAGTTGTTCACACTAACGGTACTAATATTATATACTTCAAGAAGTATTCCTATGTAATTTTTAATGAACGTTACAAAGCAAAAAAACATGAACATTTTATTTCAATTTTGCTACTGTTTATCTTTGCTTCCTACAAACCCTGTCAAACTTCTCTGAATAGGTAAGGAGAGACAAACCATTAAATGCAGAATAACCAATGTTAATCAGCTGCGGGAGAATTTGCAAACAATTGGAAATTAGTTTTTACGATTACCTAGTAATGTTTTACAAAATTAATACAAAGAATACTAAGATTTGTCAAACCGTTATCAAAGCCAGAGAAGGTTTTTCTGAAGAATTGAAAATTTAAATTATCTAAATATTTTTTCTTGGCAAAATATTTATGATATTGTTTATTTTTTTTACTGCTTTTCCCTAATTATCAAGTGTACCCATACTTTTCGACGATTATAAATATCAATTGATTGCAACAAAGGAAACATCAAGTTGTACTTAACTAAAATGATTTATTATAGTTACACACATGCTTACAAAAATAAAAAACATCATTTTTTATCATCTTGCACGTCATTACTGACATGGTTGATAGTAGATTCTAATTCGCTGCATGTCATATCCAGCTCACTTTTAATATCCGCAAATGCAGTTAGTCTTTCTGGTGTATCGATCATACCATAATCCTCCATAATATCCAACACCTGGTTGATAATATTACGATCTTCTTCGGTTAATATTCCGCACAAGCCGAAATTGTAAGAAAAGCCTGCTGTCGTTTCTAGAAAAAACGGTTGAGGGTATATTAGACTTGGATGGATTGTTGTTTGTGAATGTGATTGTTGAAGTTTTACGTTTAAAAACGTACTTTTTGCTTCATGAGGAACTACTACGTCATCCTTGCTTTTGTTGACAATAGAGCTTATCTGGGCTTGGGCTTGAGCTTTTATTATTTTAGGGGATATCTTTTTCGGGTTTTTGTATTTTCTGTGGCTACGATACAAAACAGAATTATTGTATTCCATTTTCTTCGCTAATATTCTGATATAGTGACTTGTTTTAACTTTATTGATGTAATTATCTTTTTAATCTGCAAATAAAACAGTTCTTACTATTAAATCCATAAAAAGCAACAACTATATGTATATTGGTACAGACAAAATTAATACAAAACAATCAGTTTGTTAAAAAATGTCATTGGTTTTTCTTGCAGTGTAGTTTAAATGTATTTTTTACATATTTTGCTGGATTTTTCGGTATTCTTCATCGCATTTTCTTTTACGTGTAAGTACAACCATGATAGTAAATAAAAAATTAGTAATCCAATAAATTTCCACAGTATTTATTAAATTTAGACATGTCAGGTTGAAATTGTAATACTATGTATCCATAAAAATGAATAAATAAATAATAATAATACAATTTTGCTCATTAATTACTTGTAAAATATACTTACAGTTTATCACTGGGTATAAATAAATCCAGGAAAATATTGAGATTTGAAGCAAGAGTTCACTTATTAAGAAGATTGTCAAAACATGTGAACTATTATTGAATCGTTCTATTGGTTCGGCGCGAAAATTATTTCCATTCGACCAATAGAACGGCATGTCTCTGTTCATAGTTTCCAGTTTAGTTTACACTTTTCTCCGTGTAATTTTATTAAAAATATACATATGTTGCATAAATTAGGCTGACTTTGTTAATTTGTCTTCATTATAAAAAGGTTATCCTTGATTACAACAATGAAAATGATTAATTACTTACAACAAAACGAATTGTCTACCTGACAAACATTCTGTACCATCCTGTGCAACATTTTTTAGTACAATTTATTTTTCGGTAAATCAGTAGTCATATTCTTGTTTGTAATAATTCGTTTTGTTGTAAGTAATTAATCATTTTCATTGTTGTAATCAAGGATAACCTTTTTATAATGAAGACAAATTAACAAAGTCAGCCTAATTTATGCAACATATGTATATTTTTAATAAAATTACACGGAGAAAAGTGTAAACTAAACTGGAAACTATGAACAGAGACACCCGTTCTATTGGTCGAATGGAAATAATTTTCGCGCCGAACCAATAGAACGATTCAATAATAGTTCACATGTTTTGACAATCTTCTTAATAAGTGAACTCTTGCTTCAAATCTCAATATTTTCCTGGATTTATTTATACCCAGTGATAAACTGTAAGTATATTTTACAAGTAATTAATGAGCAAAATTGTATTATTATTATTTATTTATTCATTGTTATGGATACATAGTATTACAATTTCAACCTGACATGTCTAAATTTAATAAATACTGTGGAAATTTATTGGATTACTAATTTTTTATTTACTATCATGGTTGTACTTACACGTAAAAGAAAATGCGATGAAGAATACCGAAAAATCCAGCAAAATATGTAAAAAATACATTTAAACTACACTGCAAGAAAAACCAATGACATTTTTTAACAAACTGATTGTTTTATATTAATTTTGTCTGTATCAATATACATATAGTTGTTGCTTTTTATGGATTTAATAGTAAGAACTGTTTTATTTGCAGATTAAAAAGATAATTACATTAATAAAGTTAAAACAAGTCACTATATCAGAAGATTAGCGAAGAAAATGGAATACAATAATTCTGTTTTGTATCGTAGCCACAGAAAATACAAAAACCCGAAAAAGATATCCCCCGAAATAATAAAAGCTCAAGACCAAGCCCAGAAAAGCTCTATTGTCAACAAAAGCAAGGATGACGTAGTAGTTCCTCATGAAGCAAAAAGTACGTTTGTAAACGTAAAACTTCAACAATCACATTCACAAACAACAATCCATCCAAGTCTAATATACCCTCAACCGTTTTTTCTAGAAACGACAGCTGGCTTTCTTACAATTTCGGCTTGTGCGGAATATTAACCGAAGAAGATCGTGATATTATCAACCAGGTGTTGAATATTATGGAGGATTATGGTATGATCGATACACCAGAAAGACTAACTGCATTTGCGGATATTAAAAGTGAGCTGGATATGACATGCAGCGAATTAGAATCCACTATCAACCATGTCAATAATGAAGTGCAAGATGGTAAAAAATGATGTTTTTATTTTTGTAAGCATGTGTATATTAATTTAGGTAACTGCAACACTATAATAAATCATTTTAGTTAAGTACAACTTGGTGTTTTCTTTGTTGCAATCAATTGATATTTATAATCGTTGAAAAGTATGGGTACACTTGATAATTAGGGAAAAGCAGTAAAAAAACAATACCATAAATATTTTGCCAAGAAAAAATATTTAGATAATTTAAATTTTCAATTCTTCAGAAAAACCTTCTCTGGCTTTGATAACGGCTTGACAAATCTTAGTATTCTTTGTATTAGTTTTGTATAACATTACTAGGTACTCGTAAAAACTAATTTCCAATTGTTTGCAAATTCTCCCGCAGCTGATTAACATTGGTTATTCTGCATTTAATGGTTTGTCTCTCCATACCTTTCCAGAGAAGTTCGACAGGGTTTGTAAGGCAGCAAAGATAAACAGTAGCAAAATTGAAATAAAATGTTCATGTTTTCTTGTGCTTTGTAACGTTCATTAAAAATTACATAGGAATACTTCTTGAAGTATACAATACGAGTATTAGTACCGTTAGTGTGAACAACTGATGAAGGGTGATCAGCGAGTACTTGCCTAGCATTGTTTTATCTTTGTCAATCATTTACAGATTATTTTAGAGAAAATATTTTAAATAACAGTTATAGATAAATTAATTGCACGCATCTTTTATTCTCTGAAAGAGTACATAAACAATTGACAGAGATAAAATAATGCTAGTGTAATGCTCGTTAATCACCCTTAAGGCCCTTGTAGTCCGAGTAGTTATTGTGACCTTGTTTCGATAAGACGGATTTTTTAAGGAAATTGTGGATTTGTTATTTCGGGTAATAAATAATCAAAATAAAATTTATATAAATAATTTTTCATATTATTCTCCCCCTCTATGACGTTTAATCTGTAAACAAAAAAATTAATAAAATACAAAAATAGTTATGTTTTATAATATAGTATTACCCTTTTATACAGCTTTCATTTGGTATACAAAATACAAAAATGCAATATAATTTTTCGGTGACGTGTAATTGACCTTGGACTTGGTAGTAGTAAACATGGTTCCTTTTTAAGATAAATTTTCCATTATCACATTTTGTGAAACTTCGTTCTGTGTCGTCATTGTTTATTCGGGTGTCAATTTAGCAACATTTGCAGGACATTTAATTTCGACGATGGTATCTATCGTTACTAAGTCCATCTGGACTAGGACTAGCTACGGAGTAGCAATTTTTTTTAATAGTACTAGTTTCTATTATTTTAACATACAATTATTATTTAAATCTTTAATGGCTAATGGTTCCTTTTTAATCCTATAATTAGTGCTAAAATTGCGCTCAATTGAACTGTATAATATTTTTTTACGGTTTTTAGCACAATTTGTGATAATTCTCATTTTACAAATTTTCCCGAAGTTTCAATCTTTCTGAATGCCAGAGTTGATTATCTTTTTGTCCTATCATAGGTTTTTCAATAGTTATAATATCTTCATTTATTTTATAAAGCTCATTTAAAATAATTCTTTCTTTTCAGGGCACATTGATTCGTCATACACAGAAGGACCAGAATCTTTATCACTTGGAGCAAATAATTTGCGAGATCTTATTACTTTTTTCTTTTTATTCATTTCTCTACTTTTTCGATAAATTTTTTTGGTAACATACTAAGACTATGTTTTGTTATATTTTTGTGAATACAATAATGGTATTTGCTTTTCGCGTTTAATGATAGTACGGCAGCAAAAACAATGTGCACAGTAAGAACCTCTTTTAGAAATATTTATGCTTTTTCCTCCGACAAATTTTGCAATAACCGAATTGTAAGTTTCGCAAACATTTTTGTGGTACTAAAAATAAACATTCTGTGGGAAATACAATTCTGTTTAATAACGATAATATATCATTGTATGAACCACATTCTTTCATTTCTGATATCCAGTTATGTTTGTTTGATTATTTCCGTATATAAACATTGAAAACGAAGTCATATTTGTATTTTCGCCGCTGTTCGGAAATTTTCGCTAAGGCAAGGCGGATCTTTTAAGAGATAAACTTAGGGATGCAATGCTGTGACATCTATGTGTAAACATCAATACTAAAATTACATATTAGAATTTATAAACTACATAATATTTTTTTAAAAACGAAACAAATAGAATCAATAAAGATATATTTACACGGCACCGCAAATAGTTCTTTAAAAATACTAATATTTTGAATAAAATTGAAATTGACAAATGGCTAATATTGTCATTATGATGTAATTTTTTTCTTATTTGTTAAAGTTTTTTTAAAAAATCGATTCGCTGCCGGATATATAACATCCTGCCGAATATATAATATCTTCCTCATTCTTCATTTAAAATATCAGTTGTTAAATTTTAATATTACAGCCAGATTCTTAGATATTCTAAGCCATATGTTTTCGTTGCTGTGACGGGGACAAGTCTACCGCATTAATCACTTGTTCATACAAGCGGCCAGTGGCATTTTATTGCAGAAGCCTAAGAATTTTTAAAAGGCGAAAAATTCCCATGTGTCCAGGATGTATAATTATTTTAGGGCCGCGAGGAGCTACAAAAACAAGACACCAAACTACGTTAATACGCAACTGCTACCGACATATAAGTTATCTAATCACGTACCTGTTGAATGAAAATAAATAAATTTGTAGCCATCTTTATTAAAAATTTCGAAAATATATACAATAAAGAAGAAAATTATTCATGCTATAATAACTTTAACATTATTTATGTTTTGAATTCACCATTCCATTAGTTTAATTAAAATAAATCTATTATTTTAAGTATATATGTAGAGTATGCGGAATACTTACTCGACTGGCAGGTTGCATAGTTAGTAATGTTGGTATTTATAATTATATATTTTGTTGTAAGTTGTAACTGGTTTTTATGATTTTTCGTGTATTGGTTTTGAACAAGAAAACATGGACATTGTGGCAGCAGTTTTTATTTAAATAAAACCCTAATCCTAAAACATCACAGTGGCGACGAGGAAAAAAGTTATTTCAAATTAAAAATAATGCGTAAAAAAATCACTATAGACACGTGAGTAATCCACATTGTTAAAAAAAATCTTATATTTAAATATTTAAACATGAGTGCGAGTTCACAGTTCACGTTTCGAGAGTTCAATCACAAGGTATCAGATTGGACAATATATCTAGCTCAATTAGAGCAAAAAATTATAGCAAATAGTATAACGGACGAAAAAATAAAACGTGCATTCCTGTTGAGCCAACTAAATGAAGAAACGTACAAATTGATGGAAGATTTGAGTGCACCAAAGTTACCAGAGGCTAATAATTACAGCGAGCTGGTAGAACTGTTCAAATACGATTTAAGTCTGCAACATCCTATTTCACTGCTCGATTCATGTTCTACATAGCCATGAAACGAGATGAAGAGTCCGTTCAAGAATGGATGGCTCGAGTAACCAGCTTATCTACTGAATGCGGTTTTGCGACAACAATGCTAGACACCGTTATACGTGACATGTTTATTATAGGTTTGGGTAAAGGTGCAATGCGTGATCGATTGTTCGAGGAAGATGCCAAGGTGCTGACCAGGGAGAAGGCGTTAGAAATCGCCATGTCCAGGGAAAAAGCCAAGCAGTTCAAAACTACAACTCAGAGGCGAGACGGTATCGCCATCAAGGAGGAGCCGGAGGACGAGGAGCTGCACAAGCTGTTCCGGAGTGGTAGCAGACCGCAGCCAAGCAGCAGGGTCACCGCGACACCTAGGAAAGGATACACCGACAAAACGTGCTCGGTGTGTGGTAAGAATAACCACAAGACAGAACATTGTTATTTCAAAGGTTATGCTTGCAATATTTGCAAGAAAAAGGGACATTTAGCTTCAGTGTGTAGACCATTTAAAGGGAAAAATAATAGACACCACTACATGTCATTTGAAAATCTTAGCAGCCTGTTTAATTTATATTCAGATTCGAATTGCTATGTTGTTACTTTAGAAATTAATAATACTCCGGTTAAATTTGAAGTAGATACGGGAGCCACGATCACGGCTATACCCGAGAAATTATATAATGAAAAATTCAATAATTGTAAATTGACGAAAAGTAATATAATATTAAAGGATTATGTGGGAAATGAGATTCAGCCTTTAGGGAAATTTAGGGTCAGCGTCCACTACGACAATAAAAGTTTAGAATTGGATTTGTATGTAATTAAAAATGGAGCTAGACCATTATTAGGTCGCATTTGGCTTCGATTGTTAAATTTCAATTTCAAGTCTTTAAATACTTTAGAGACAAATCAGACCCTAGAGCTTTTGAAACAAAAATACTCACCTATATTTACGGAACAATTGGGTACTTTTACAAAAGATATTATGATAATAAATTTAAAACCAAATACGAAACCGATTTTTTTTAAACCTAGACCGATCCCATTCGCAATGAAATCACTAGTAGAAAACGAGTTGGAGCGGTTAGAAAAATTAAAAATTATTAAGTCCGTAAAATATTCACAATGGGGTACACCGATTGTACCAGTCCTGAAAAATGCAGGTAAAAAGGTTAGAATCTGTGGAGATTACAAAGTGACAGTGAACCCTCAAATAGAAATTGACAAACACCCCTTACCCCGTATAGAGGATTTATTTGTTAAATTACAGGGTGGTCAAAAATTCAGTAAATTAGACCTGTCCAGCGCTTATCAGCAAGTTTTGTTAGATAAAAATTCCCGAGAAATTACAACAATATCTACACATAAAGGGCTTTACCAGTACTGTAGAGCGCCTTTTGGATTGCATCGATTCCAAGTATTTTCCAGAAGTATATGGAAACGGTACTTTTAGATTTAGAGGGCGTAGTAGTCTTTCTTGATGATATTGTTGTAACAGCGGAGGATGAAGAAAAACATTTACAACGATTAGAAAACGTTTTTGCAAGATTACAAGAATGCGGATTGACATTTAATCCGGAAAAATATTCATTTTTGCAAACTTCTGTTTCGCATTTAGGTCATATAATAGATAAAAAGGGCCTACATACTATTCCAGAGAAAATTAATGCAATAATTAAATGTAGGGAACCCAAAAATGCAAAAGAATTGCAATCAGTTTTGGGTATGGTAAATTATTATTGTAAATTTGTACCAAATTGTTCCAAAATCATGCATCCACTGTATGAATTATTAAAAAAAGGTCATAGTTGGCGGTGGACGAAAGAATGCAAACAAGCATATGTAGAAATAAAGAATTTATTAAGTTCTGCACAAGTTTTGGTACATTTCGACCCACAAAAACCAATAACTTTAACAGTAGATGCATCGGAAAAAGGGTTAGGTGCAGTATTGGCACATGTGGAGCGAAATGGGACTGAAAAACCGATAGCCTTTGCGTCTAGAACGTTAATAAATAGTGAGAAAAAGTATTCACAAATTCATAAAGAAGCTTTAGCTATTTATTGGGCTTGCAGAAAATTTTATCAATATTTGTACGGTCAGAAATTCCTAATTAAGACTGATCATAAACCGTTATTAACTATTTTTGGTTCTAAAAAGGGTTTTCCGGTTATGGCAGCAAACAGATTGCAACGTTGGGCTTTGACGTTATCAGCATTTAATTTTGAAATTGCATATGTAGCTTCACATAAAAATCAGGCAGATTTTTTATCCAGAAAGCCGTTGCAAGTTGATGAAACTTATTATAAACCAGAAGATATAGATTTACATTTCTTTGCGAATACCTCACCATTTATTGTTAAATCTAGAGATATTGCTAGAGAAATAGATAAAGATATAATTTTAAGTAAAATTAAAAGTTTTGTGCTAAAAGGTTGGCCTCCAAAACATAAATGTAGTTCAGAAATATTACCGTACGAATCTAGACGCAACGAGCTAAGTGTAGAGCAAGGAGTGATATTGTGGGGGAGCAGAGTGGTTATCCCTCCCAAGCACACAAAGTATGTTTTACAAGAATTACACAGTAGCCATACTCGAGAGTTGCACCTTTGAAACAGGTATCACTACCGTGTTTAGAATTATGTGGGTCACATTTATTAGCGAATTTAACCCACAAGGTACAACAATTATTAGAAATTGAATTTTCAGATATTTATATGTGGACAGACTCAACAATAGTTTTGTCATGGCTGGCTAGAGAACCAACGAAATGGACTACCTTTGTGGCAAATAGAGTTGCAGATATACAAGACGTTACAAAGGGATACAAATGGCAGCACATCTCTTCAAAACAGAATCCAGCAGATTTGTTAACACGAGGACTGAACATAGAAGAGATGAAGACTTCAGAACTGTGGTGGGAAGGCCTGAAGTGGTTGGCATGTAAATAGGAAAACTGGCCTGAGCAATCTTTTATCACACATACAACAAATGTACTCGAAGAAAGAAATTCAGCCTTAACTGTGTTATTAACGACACAACCCAATGAACTATTTACGAGATTCTCCAAATTAAGAAAACTACAAAGAATAACAACATATTAGCTTAAAGAGAAGTATTTATAACTGAAATTAAGGCGATTCAATCTAGCAAACCAGTACCCAATAACAGCAATTTAAATACATTAACACCATTTTTAGACGAGAAGGATTTGTTAAGAGTTGGTGGAAGATTACAGAACGCATTGATACCGTATGAGCAGACACACCCTATAATTCTACCACCAAGACATTCGTTAACAACATTGATTTTAGAAAACGAACATCGACGATTATTACATGCAGGCTGCCAAGCAGTGTTAGCAAGCATCAAATTTAAATATTGGCCAATTCACGGAAGGTCAAATTTGCGGAAGATTATTCATGGTTGTATGAATTGTTTTAGATTTCGTGCGCAGACTCAACAACAGTTGATGGCACAATTACCCAAAACGAGTACAACCTGCTAGACCATTGTTTCCCAACCTTTTTTGTGCCATGCCCCACCTTAGCCTTTCTAAACTTCTTATGCCCCCCTATGTAACATATGCCTGAGTGTCTGGTCGCGAATCTGTAGACCCGGGTTCGATCCCGACCGACGCCAAAAATTACTTCGATTTTTAATGGCACTAAATTGACCTCTGTGATGCACTCTCCACGCCAGCATTGAGTGCCCGTGAGGTGACGCCTGGTAAGCGCCTACACGGTACAAATATTTCATCATTACCGATATCTGTGTACAAAGCAGATTGGCACACCCAGTAATAGGTAATATACCGTGATGATATATTTATTTATTTATTTTATTTTAAAAATAAAATCAAATACTTACCAATCATATCTATACAATGTATATATTTATTAAATCAACGAGCTTTTACAACAGTTTTGACGGACACTTATTTCAAATTAACACCAACTGAATGCTGTGAAACACTACAGAAGTTGCGAACAACTGCGTTGTTTAGCGAGATTTTAAAACGTCCGGGGCTCCCCGCGGAGCACTTGACGACGCCAAACACCCAGTTGATATTTTGGTCTCGTCAAGCGAAATTATACCTAATAATTATTTACCGCAATTATTTAAGAATTTGCTTTTTTCGTTAAATTTGGCACCGAAATCTAGCATTGCATTTAAATGGCCCGGAGCGAAAGGGTTAAACTCGTGTTGAGTCCATTTTCGAATTGCCCCCCTTAACAATCAAATTGCCCCCCTGTGGGGCGTGGGCCCCACGTTGGGAAACACTGTGCTAGACCATTCCTGCACACAGGCATTGATTATGCGGGACCAATATTTATAAGAACCGGCAACAGACGGAATTCGCCATTACAAAAGGTATACATAGCATTGTTCGTATGTCTCAGTACACGTGCAATTTATCTTGAAGCGGTAACGAGTTTAAATACAGAAGCATTCATCAATGCTTTACGAAGATTTATGAGTAGAAGAGGTAAACCTGTACAGATTAGAAGCGACATTGGCACAATTTTCAAGGGTGCCTGCTAGCAATGAATTGAGAGAACTTTACTTAAACTTCAAAAATGATAAACAAAGAAAACACATCTGGGCGGCAGGGATAAAATTAACCAAATACCATTTGAAAAGAATAATGGGAAACTCGCACTATGAAGAATTTGCAACATTTCTAACAAAAATTGAAGCGTGCCTAAATTCCCGACCTTTGTTCCCTATCAGCGATGACCCTCTAAGTTTTTACTTAGTCCATCCCATTTCCTTACCGGAGATGTTTTGACTAAAATACCAGTACCAGAATATACGCACATTCCTGAAAACAGATTACTTAGATGAAGTTAAATCAACAATTTTGGAAGTTGTGGTCCAATCAGTACTTGACGCAAATCCAACAACGTAACAAGTGGCAGAAGGAATCGGCTAACATATCCGAAGGTATGTTAGTCCTAGTGAAAGAAGACAATCTTCCTCCACTGCAGTAGGCTCTTGCGAGAGTCAAATCAGTAGATCCAGGAAACGACGACAGAGTTCAAATTGCTACAGTAAGAACTTCAAGAAGAACAGAATTGCAACGACCAATCACGAAGCTGTGTCCACTTCCTGTTGAAGATACTTCAAGGGCGGCGGAACGTTAGTGACTGCGAGAATTTTGAATTTCGTGCCATGGCCTAGGGATTTTTGCAACCAGAGAGAAGAGAGTTGGGTTGAGCATGGCGACAGAGAAGCACGCATGAATCACGCCAGAAAGATATTTTTCAGTATTTATATTCTTTTGTTTGTAATATTTAAATGTAAATATAAGTGAATAAACCTACAATTACCAGCAAGAAATAAAACGAGTGTGATTAACAACTTTTATCGGCTAAAAAATCGTTTATTAAAAATTCCGTTATGTAATTTACATCTCTACAAATATAATTACTTGTGATGACCACGCTTATTACTTCTCTTTTTCTTAGTAAGTATTTTGATTATAACATTTTATTTATTTATTAATATTGATGAACACGGGGAATACATGAAACAGTAACGAGGCATGCCTCATGCGTCCAAGTACGACGCTAAAAATTGTATCGTCCGAGGCATGTAATGCGGTCTCGGCCTGCCTCATTCTCGATCGTGCTCAAATGTGGACCCACCTTTAAAAAATATATTATGTCTGTAATAATTAACAATATAGTTACGGCGTTCTTTACGATAGGAAGTGAACAATTATCAATATGACGTTGTGTAACAGTTTCGATGCTAATTGATGGCGTGATCAATTAATATCTGTTGTTTGGCGATTCTTTTTATTTCTTTATGATTCATTATATATGTGTGAGTTGAGGTGTAAGGTTGTATTTGGTGTCTTGCGGAAATAAACTGATTTATTGTGAATTGTGTTTTATTTTTTAAATGTACCAAGTGTAACAATTCAGAAGTGGGATGACCATGTCACACGCACACGCAAGTGGAAGTGATGTCGAAGTTCAAGATAGTGATACGGAAGCGCGACGTACTTGGAGAGGTGAAAGGAATAGTGATAGACCATCAGCCCGCGATTTATTAGAAGATCTCATGGGAAAGACTTTAGACAAGAAGCTCAGTGAATGGATGCAGCGTCAAGTGAGTAGTGGACGTGTAGAAGTAGGTGCTAATAATATCACTAATGCGGATCGGCGTAACGCACATGTAGATTTAGATGAACCTATCGGTAAACGCATGCGTATGTCTAAGCCTTCTGCTTCTTGGGATATGATTCCTGAATTTGATCCAGACGATAAAAACGAGAATATTGAAAGCTGGTTAAATCGTATAGACCAGATAGGTAATGTTCATGATTGGGATGATTATAGTCGGTCTCTGTATATTATGCAGAATCGATTGCGTGGTGAAGCTCGCGCGTGGTACAACAGACGTAAAACGTACGATCTTACTTGGGAAGAATGGAAAAGACAATTACAGTTAGCTTTTCCGAGAGAACATGATTATGCAACCATGCTTAAGCGAAAGAAGTTGCATAACGAAACCATGACGCAGTATTATCACGCGAAAATTGCTATGGCGGACCGTTGTGATCTAACGAATAAAGCAATTGTTTCATGTATTATTCACGGTTTACCTCTTGAATTGCAACCCAATGCTAGGGCCTTCCGTTGTGAAAATCCCGAAACTTTGTATGCAGGTTTTCTCGCTACTATAAATAATTATCAAACACCATCTTCGTTTAGTAGAATGATGCATGGCGAGCATCCTAATAGACGAGGATGGCGATCTGCGACATTTACTCCTCAGCGAAACATTTCGTTTAGGCAAACAAATTCAATCGTGGGCATTCGATGTTATAATTGCCAACAGTTTGGGCACAAAGCCTTTTATTGTCCAAAAGCACAAATGGAGAGATTTATGGCGTGTGGTGGTGTTGGGCACAAGAGGGATGCGTGCACTGTAAAGAAACGTACAGGCGAATCGCGCAATAATGTAAAATTAATAGGCGATATAGATTCAGTGTATATTAAAACTGGAGCAGTGAATGGTGAATGCATAACAGTTTATTTAGATACGGGCAGTCAACAAAATTTGATGGCGGCTGACATTGCAAGGCGTTTGGGTCCGGCGATAAACCCTAAGGTAAAGGTGATTCATGGGTTTGGTGGCGGACGAACCATGGCGAATGGTGAAGTTAGGTTTTCACTTAAGTTGGATGATATTACAGTCACCACAAAGGCGATAGTGACAGATTATGATATGGACAAGATTCATTTAATCATTGGACAGCCAGTGATTAAAATGGACGGCGTGTCACTGGTTGTAAGCAACAGGGTTGCAAAACTATTACTAAATTACGTATTTGACAATTTTTAATAGTTATAGATGATGCCGATGGAAGAAGAAAAATCATACTGTCAAGGGAAACTACCATTCCTGCAGGACAGTCGCTGATGGTGCCCGTCAACATCGAGAACAACTCCAGTTGTGACGAAGTCATGATGAAGCCGAAGATATTTACCCTAGGAACCACTATGTACATAATTCCCGGCGGTATACTGCGCGGCACAAAGGACAAGATCTTGGTCAACAACATCGGCCACGAACCAATCCAGTGGGCAGCGGGACACCTCGTAGCTAGGGCAGATCCGTGCGACAGTTCGAAGGCCGGTAATGAGACCCAAATGCAACGAATTAAGGTAAGCGAAACAAATTTTAACAATTCTTGTCTTCATATAGGAAATATAAAACCTAATGAAATGAACGCACTAAAACGGGTACTAAATCGTTGGTCATTTTGTTTTGCTGGCAATGTGCAAGATATTCAGGGTACTAGTGTAGCGGAAATGAGAATAGAACTTACGTCCGATAAACCTATTTACCACCGACCATACCGTCTATCTTATTCTGAACGTAATACTGTGCGAGACATTTTACGCGAATTAAGCGATGCCAATATTATACAAGAATCTAACTCAGCTTATGCGAGCCCAATCTTACTAGTAACGAAAAAGAACGGCGACGCGCGTCTTTGTGTAGACTAACGAGCTCTAAATGACATTAGAGTGAAAGATAGATACCCAATGCCTTTGGTTACTGATCAGATCGATAAATTAGCAACTAAACAGTATTTCACGAGTCTAGATTTAATGTCTGGGTATCATCAAATTTCGGTTCACAAAGATTCTGTACACAAAACTGCATTTATAACACCGGACAGTCATTATGAATATCTAAAATGCCCGTTTGGTCTTGCTAACGCACCCGCAGTGTTTCAAAAGGCTGTAGATAGCGTGTTGGGTAACTTAAGACACGAAGAAGTTCTCGTTTACATGGACGATATTCTGATACCATCGCGTAACGTAAAAGACGGGCTAATTATTCTAGATCAAGTGTTACATCGTTTAGCTCGCGCTGGGTTTAAATTAAATACAAATAAATGTTCATTTTTTAAAGAGACTGTAAACTATCTCGGACATGAAATATCAGGCGACAGCGTTCGTCCAGCACAAAATAAAATCGCTGCAGTTTCGCGTTTTAAAACTCCCACCAACGTGCACGAAGTTACACAGTTTCTCGGTTTGGCCAGCTACTTCCGCAAATTCATCAAAAATTTTGCCACAATAGCGAAGCCGCTAACAGAATTGACAAAAAAGAAAACAATGTGGCAGTGGGAAAATGACGAACATAATGCGTTCGAGTCGCTAAAGAATCGTCAGTACTAGCAATATTTGACAGAAACGCGACTACCGAAGTGCACACAGATGCAAGTAAATTAGGACTGGGCGGTATTATTTTACAATACCAACGAGATAAGTCCCTCAGACCAGTAGCTTACTTTAGTCGTGTTACAACCCCTACCGAAAGAAATTACCACAGCTATGAACTTGAAACGATGGCTGTCGTCGAAACAATTAAACGATTCCGAATTTATCTTATTGGTAAAGAATTCAAGGTAGTCACTGACTGTGCTGCAGTACGGGCAACGTGCAGTAAACGCGATATGATTCCTCGTATGGCAAGATGGTGGTTGGCTATACAAGATTATGATATGACTATAGAATATCGGGCAGGCACGCAATTAAAACACGTCGACGCGCTAAGTCGCAACCCTCCAAATTCATACTCAATAAACATAATTAACATACGCACTCCTGATTGGTTTTTGACAATACAACAACAGGATGAATCATTAAATTCAATTATTAATCAACTTCAAAATGGTACAGATAATTCAGATATTAAACTAAATTATGCGTTTAAGAATGAACGACTTTTCAGAAAAAGCAATTTAGGTGAAAAACTAGTTCCGAAAATGGCGCGATGGGCGATTTTACGTAAATATCATGATGATATTGGGCACCCAAGGTTTGAACGGTGTGCAAAATTAATAAAAGATGAATATTGGTTCCCGAAAATGTCTAGATTAATTCGCAAATATGTGTCAGCATGTTTAGAATGCGCATTTAATAAGGGTACATATGGGAAAAAAACAGGGTATGCTACATTTTATACCGAAACCGAATGAGCCCATGGACATAGTTCACGTAGATCATGTGGGTCCATTTACTAGAACCGCACGCGGAAAATCATTGCTACTGATCTGTGTAGATTCATTTTCAAAATTCGTAATGGCCAAACCCGTCCGCTCAGTGAACTCTCGTGAAACAATAAACCCGTTAAGAGAAGTATTCAGTGTATTCGGGTATCCGCGGTGCGTAATATCAGATAGAGGTAAAGCTTTTACTAGTAGATATTTTAAACAATTCACTGGTGAGCACAAAATTAAACACATTCTAAATGCAGTAGCGACACCTCGTGCTAATGGCCAAGTGGAGCGAGTTAACCGAACACTTCTAGATGCTATGCGAACGAGTTCCGAAACCGAGGCAAAATGGGATGAGAAAATATGTGATATTACGTGGGGTATTAACAATACTATAAACACCAGTACAGATCAAACACCAATTAGACTTATGTTTTCTCACCACGGCGGTTTTATGCCAAATTTAGAGACAAGTAGTATCGATGCAACCCTACAACACAGGCGTGAATCCGCATCCACGCAAATGAAGAGAACTGCGAATAGAATGAAAATAAACTTTGACAAAAGACGCAAGCAGGCCAGAATATATAATAGGGGTGATCTAGTTCTATGGCAAAAGGCGGCTACGGCTGGTGGTAAAGACGTTAATAAAAAGTTGACCAGTAAATTCGGCGGTCCGTACGGAATCAGTGCTAAGCTAGAAAATGATAGATATAAAATCAAAACAATTAATGGCATGCGAGGGTATAAGTCGTTTAAGGCAATCGTGCCAGTTGATTCACTAAGACCTTATAAAAGTGCCACAGATCAGAGTCTTTCTGAATAATCGGACAAGGAACTAGATCGCGACGATTTAATAGATTTATTAGAGAGTTATGAAGGTGATTGGTTTCGATTCTAATTGATGGCGTGATCAATTAATATCTGTTGTTTGGCGATTCTTTTTATTTCTTTATGATTCATTATATATGTGTGAGTTGAGGTGTAAGGTTGTATTTGGTGTCTTGCGGAAATAAACTGATTTATTGTGAATTGTGTTTTATTTTTTAAATTTATCAAGTGTAACAATATTATATAAATAACAAACAATAATTATTTTTAATTATTTTCATCAAAAGTTGTTTGTCTTTTGAAGTGAACAGACGTATAAATGTGCTTGCTAAATCCACGTATATATTTTTTTACATTTATTTAATATAAAAAAAATTATACAGGGTGTGTTAGCGGCATTTTGTGTTATGCAAGTATTATGTTTATTTACTCCCCTCTTTAATCTTTTAATTTCAGCTTTATATTGAATTACTTGATTATATATGTAAAGTACTAGCGTTTCTATTCCTGGGCTCGACCTGGTGTCTACGACCAGGTATTGCACGCTTTACCACAACACATCAAGATGGTGTCGCTGTTACGTATACACTACAACTGTTACGTATACACTACATCCCTTCTTTATTTAATAAATTTTTGAATTACAAGGAGTACAAATTTTAATAGTAATTTTTTAACAAATTAATCCCGGCAATGGTATCAGTACAAAACAAAGAGATTATATGGTGCCTAGCTTAGACCATAAGACACAACAAAACAATATATTTATTTATATCAATAGCAAATACCAAATAATAGTTACTTAATAATTAACACATTGTTCTAATATTGGAAATGATTTATTTTACCTCTTATCTTGATCCTTATTCTATTCGTTACCATTTGCTTCCTCATCCTTCTCGTCCATCACTTTGCATGTCCCATTTACTCTCTTTAGGTGAACTACATTTCTTCGATACTCTTTACCCGTTGAGTCATCTCTTATTTGTACATCACCCTTATGTACGCTAGTTATGGTATGTGTAAACGGGTTGTAGTTTGATGTTAGTTTATTTCCTTTGGTCATGTTTTTTACATACACTTTCTGCCCTACTTCTAGATTACTGTATGACGCTCCTCCCTTTTGGTCTCCATATTCCTTCCCTTTCTCCTTATTTTTGGCGTCTTTATCTCTTGCTTCTAAGTCAGTCGTCATATTCTCAATATCAGTCACAGCCGGTATCTTGTCGCGAAACTGTCTACGGTAAAATAGCTCTGAGGGTGTTTTGCCTGTGACAGAGTGTGGAGTACTGTTGTACATCATCAGGTACACAAATATTTCTTCCGTCCAGTCTTTATTCTTCAACTTACAGATCTTTAATCTTTTTAAAATATCTCTGTTCTGCCTTTCTACTTCACCGTTCATTTGGGGTCAATATGGTATCGTATTATAAATTTTAATTCCGCATTCATTGCAGTATTTTTTAAATGATTCACGGTGAACTGGTTTCCATTATCACATGTTAACGTTACAGGAACCCCTAACCTAAAGAAGATTTCTTTTAAATTCTTTATTGTATCAGTGGCAGTGATATTTCTCATTAGTTTTATTTCTTTATATCGGCTATAATAATCTATTAAAACTAGTAAATAATCATTATTAGGCAGGGGTCCTAAAAAAACAATTGCTACATCTACCCAAGGTTCTTTAGGAAACTCTCTTCTTTTCATTGGATTAGGTGGATTTGGGACAGAAACCAGTGTGCATCCTCTACATAACTTAACCATGCGTTCAGCATCTTTGTCTATCTTCGGCCACCAGACCTTTGTTCGAAGTCGGTTTTTCATTGAGACAATTCCTGGGTGTCCCTCATGGGCCGCTTCTAACACTGTCTGACGGAGTTCCTGGGGGACGACAATTTTGTTGCCTCTCAAAAGGATTTCGTCACGAAAACAACTCTATCTGGAAAATTTTATAATTACTTATTGTTTCATCCCATTCATTTTTGAATATGCCGTTTTTTACTTTTAAGGTTTCTTTGTCGGTCGAGGAGACAGCTTCAATCTCTTTTAGCGATACCGCATTTGGTCTACTATATTTAGCAATTTGATTAATATAGTTTTCATTATCAAATGGTTCTGGGGTTTCTGTATTACATAGTCTTGATAGTGGGTCAGCAATGTTAGATTTCCCAGGATGGTAAATGATCTTATATTTGAATGCCTGTAATCTGAGAACCCACCTCTCAATTCTAGCACATGGCTTTGATTTTTTGCCGAATATAGTTTCCAGAGGCTTGTGGTCGCTAACGAGCTCGAATTCTCTACCAAAAAGATATATTTTAAAGTGTTCGACAGCCCAGACAAGTGCCAGAGCCTCCTTCTCCGCTTGAAAGTATCTCTTCTCACAGTCTGTCAAGCTTTTATTGCCGTATGCTATAATTCTGGGACCGTGTTTATCAATTTGGATGAGTACGGTTCCTAAACCGACTGGGAAAGCATCTGCTATAACTTGAGTTTTATCATTGGTGTAATAGTAGCCAAGAGTGTGTATATTCGACAAGCTTTTTTTTAAGCGATGGAATGCTATGTCTTGCTCTGAAGTCCAATGTCTACCAATATTGGTTGATTTTCCCAATTTTAATCGCAGTAGCTCCCTGAATGGTTCAGTTAAAGTAGCCATGTTCGGTATCCATTTACCCACGAAATTCACCAAACCGAGGAAGCTCTGAATCTCTCCAGTAGTTACCGGGGGTCGGCTGGACTGTATCACTTTTATATACTTCTCTAGGGGTTTTATGCCCTCTGCTGTTAACTCATGTCCAAGAAATTCTATTCTCCTTACCTTGTAGATACACTTCGCTTCGTTTAATTGATTTTCTTTCAACACGTTCAGTATTTTCCTAAGTCTTTTATCGTGTTCGTATTCGTCTCTTCCATGGATGATTATGTCATCGATGAAATTTGCTGTGCCTTCACAACGTAGTAGCATCTTCTCAAGAATTTTTTGTAATATTTCAGGGCCACAACATATCCCGAACATTAATCTTTTGTACCGAAAGAGTCCTTTGGAAGTGCTAAAAGTTGTGATATAACGTGAATCGGGATTAATCTCTAATTGATGGAACGCGTTTTTATGTCTAAACGCGAGAAATATTTTGCTTGTCGGAAATGTGGTAGAAGTTCATTCATGGTTGGTAGTGGATGGTTTTCCCTAATTATGTCTTCATTAGCTCGCCGCATATTGATGCAGATACGTACTTCGCCGTTTTCTTTTAAGACTGGGACCATAGGGGAGACCCATGGTGACGGTCCATGAACTTCTTCTATAATGTCAGAATCTTTTAGTTCTAAAATTTTAGAATTCACTTTTTCTTCTAAGGGAATTGGTGTATAACGGATGGCTGTATGGCTGAATAACGGATTTAATGGTCTTGTCGATTGGTATTGCAACTTTTATATTTTTGAATTTTGGAAAAGGGCTGATAGCATTTATTTAAAGTCCTATCTGTAAAACTCCGAGTTCAATAGCAGTGCTTTTTCCTAGTAAATTACGCGTGCCATTACGTACGACATAAAATACTGCTTTCTTACTGGCATTGTTGACCGTCACATCAGATTCAAAAGAACCCGTAATGTCTAAAGGTTTCCGGCTTCCATAAGGAAGAAGCACCTTTTCTGGATGTTTTATTTGATTGAAAGCTTTTACTCTTTATTTCTTCAGATGTTGCCATGTTTTATCAGTAATAATATTGTACCTGCTTCTCGAGTCAATCAGCATGTCTATATTCACGCCTCCTACCCGACATTTTATAACCGAGTCATCGTCCAACTGGAATACATAGTCAACCTCTTCACTTTTTATAGTGCTCTGTCTAGGTTTTTTTTGTTTAGATCCTGTTCTGTTATTAAACATTCTTCTTTTCTGTCTTGTCCTGCACTGTTCTCGGTAATGGACGAAAAACCCACATTTTAAACACTTTTTTTCCCTTTCAGGGCATTTGCTATCATTCTGTAAATGTCTGCTACTACCGCACCTTGTGCAGCTGTTTTTATCACTCCGGTGTTTCCTATCTGTATGGTTATACTTTTCCAAATCTATACTATTGATTTCACTGCTGCTACTACTTTGATTAATTATGTTCATTTTATCAAATTGTTCCAACTGCCTGCGGACTGCATCTAAAGCATTTACCTCAGACACAATTTGATCTAATGTGATATAATCTCCCGTTGCAAGTATCTTCTTTCGTAATTCGACTGAACTAAATTTCTCTACGATTTGGTCTATTAAGTGTTCCTCGATATTCAAAAATATACACTTACTGGCTTGATTCCGCAGTCTGAGTAAAAACTTTTCGAACTTTTCCCCGTTTTCTTGTTTCATCAATCGAAATAAGTGTCTTTCATATATTTTGCTTTGCTTTGGGGAGAAATATTCATCTAGTTTTTCTAGTGCAGCTTTATAAACGTCTATGCCGTCTATGCTTCCTCAACGTGAGCGCCTGGTATATTATAGTAAATTTCCTGTAATGATAATCCTCCCATGTGTAGGAGTGTAGCTCGTTTTTTCATGGGCATGTCTACGTTCCATGCTAGAAGATATATTTCCAGTGCTCGCTTCCATTTTTCCCAGCGGATACCTACTGAAGCTGGATCACCATCGCAGTCGAGGCTTTCAAGGCCTGCGAGTGTCGGCGCTACTTGAGCCATTCTGGGGCAACCTGAAACGTCTTAATGGCTGGATTCTAGAAAGACGAGAATCTTAAAATTGCAATTTTTGTTTAGCAATGTGTTGTTTTAGCTTAAAAATAATAAGGAAACACAAAATTAGTGTTTTTTCCTGGCCCTTTAGCTTTTGCTAACAGACTGTACTGCGTGGTCTATTTGTTTTTCTGACCCTTTAGCTTTTGCTAACAGATTGTACTGCGTGGTCCCTTTTTCCTGACCCTTTAGCTTTTGCTACCAGTTTATACTGCGTGATCTTTTTTCTGACCCTTTAGCTTTTGTTAACAGATTATATCTGCGTGGCTTTTTTTTCCTTGGCCCCTTTTCCTGACCCTTTAGCTTTTGCTAACAGTTTATACTGCGTGGCTTTTTTTCCTTGACTCTTTAGCTTTTGCTAACAGATTATATCTGCGTGGGTACCATACTTGATTCATAGTAATGGTACATATTTTCCGAAATCATGTATAAATGATGCATGTGAGCACATGGCCCTTTATTCATTTTATTTTGACCGCGTATTGTTGTTATATTTAGTTATGTTATTCAGGGATTAGATGCTTCGAATAATTTGAAGTTAGATTCCCTCTTCAGTTGTGTGTTGAAAATTAAATTGTACTTACTTTTACCTTCGTCGCCACTTGTAAAGTACTAGCGTTTCTATTCTTAGGCTCGGCCTGGTGTCTACGACCAGGTATTGCACGCTTTACCACAACACATCCACTCTCAGCCACCGCTAACGTCCGAATGTCTGTGAATGAATAAATACCAAGATGGTGTCGTTGTTACGTATACACTACAATATATATTAAATGTTTGTTTATTTAGGTATCGGTCAGTTGTGCTAGAGATGATGAAGAGACAACATCAGGGTATAGAGGATGTATTTATTTATTTATTTTTGGGTAACGGCTATTGGCGCTCGCAGAGAGAGTCTGGACCATCCAGGGATTATTATATTTGTTTGGATCTGTTTTCCATTATGTAATTTTGTGATCTTTCATCAATTAATTATATTGGTTTTTAACATTTCAGAAGTGGGATCAGAACAGTTTTAACCTTCAGCTTTTGGGATCAGAACAGTTTTAACTTTCAGCTTTTAGGATCAAAACAGTTTTAACCGTCAGCTTTTGGGATCAGAACAGTTTTAACTTTCAGCTTATAGGATCAGAACAGTTTTAACCTTCAGCTTTTGGGATCAGAACAGTTTTAACTTTCAGCTTTTAGGATCAGACCAGCACAACCCTTGGAACAGGCGGGTATTTGTTACGTTTATGTTTAGCTGGATTACGAAAATGGAACAACATTACAACATGGCGTTAGCTAACAACAGCTCTTAGTTTCAGTATGTACGCTCACTTAGAAACCATCAACGGATGTAAGTGCGGAGGATAGTTTGTGTAAAATATCTGATATCATTTTGCAACTTATCCAGAATGTGTAGCGAATGCAAGAAGCTGAAGTCTCTTTTATTATTTTTGAAGACGATCAAGGATAAATTAGCAACACGAAGCCTTTTTGCTCCCATTAAACGCGATTTACATCGTACTTTCCAGAGAACAAGCGGCGTTACTATACTACGCAGCAACACAATGATGGAGTGGCGAACGTTCGTTGTTTTATTTGTGGAAAGTTGGGACATACACACTCACATTGTGACAACAAACAGCTATGAGTACCGAATTACGTAGGAAGAAATGGAGGTGAATTTAATGGAAGTAGGAACCAGAAACCACAACAACGGCAACATCAGCATGTTCAACGTCAACAACAGCCGCAACCACAACTGAAGAAAGGAATATCTTAACAATTTATGCGGAGGTAAGCGGAAATTGAAAATTCTTTTGGATGTTGAAGTTAATGGAAGGGGAGTCACAGAGTACGTCGACATGGGGTCCACTTGCATCACCATGAAGGAATCAGTAGCACAACAACTAGAATTACCATTCAACAAAAACAAGACAGTTACTCTGCATGGTTTGGGAAATGGATGTGTAAAGACTTTAGGCGAAACTGGAGTTCAGAAGTTGACAATTGACGAAGTAGAGCTAGATGTAGTATTCAACATAGTACCAAACACAGTTCAATTCATACCCATCATTATTGGACAGCCTTTCACGGAATCACCGCTAGTAGTTGTGTACAAGGATGCAAATTGGCTAAGATTTTTCAGGAAAAACTACTCACCATCCAGTGAAATTGAAGCGACATCCTGTACGAAGGTAAACATTTGGGCCAAACATGCAACTGTTATACCTCCAGGATATGTAGGACATGTGATCTACCATGTGGAGGACAAAGGAAAAGTTTTTGTGGATTTAAGAGTACGAACACCTAAAAGAAATGAGCACGTATTTCCGCGAACAATTGTAGTAGCAGACAAGGATGTGGAATGTATTTTACCAGTCGTGAACTTATTAGATACGGATTTAACATTTCAGAAGGACAGAATTGTAGCAAGAGGATGAAAGTGTCAAGCTGATAATACACGACGCAGAAAAATAAAGGAATTTACTTTACGGAGAATAAACTACACGTAGGAACGGATATAAGTGAAGCTCAACGCGAACAACTGATACGTCCACTGCAGGAATATAGACAGTGTTTTGCAAAAACTGTTAAGGATATTCGATGCACGAATGCGACCGAACTGGATATTTTACTGACTGATGACACACCCATTACTTACAGGCCATATAGATAGTCAATTTCAGAAAGAAAACAGGTTCAGGAAATGGTACAAGAGCTTCTGGATGGCGATATTATACGCGACACAACTTCATCCTTTTCAGCACCGATTCTACTAGTGAAGAAAAAGAGCGGACAAGCTCAACTGTGTATCGAGTACAGGCATTTAAACAAAGTAACAATGAAAGACAGATACCCATTACCAAGGATTGACGACCAACTGAATCGATTGCAAGGAGCGAAGTACTTCACAACTTTAGGTATGACGTCAGAACCAGATACCTATCCCGGAGAGCTCGAAGTACAAAATTGCATTTGTAACACCGGACGGACATTACTAATTTAATCGTCTCTCTTTTGGATTATTATAATGGACCATTAGTTTTTCAGAGGTTGGCTAACAAAGTTCTCGGATCATGTCGTAACACCATCGCCATAGCTTACTTAGATGACATTATTCGCCCATCATCATCATCATTTACAGACGGAATTCAGCGACTAACGACACTGCTTGACATTTTTAGGGCAAACAACTTGACACTGAATATGAAGAAATGTTTCTTTTTCCAGAGCAGCATCAATTTATTCGGATTTCAGATTGATCGAGATGGAGTTCGACCTGGAAAGAAGAAAATAAAAGCCGTCACCGGATTTCAGGCACCGAGGAATGTGCATCAAATAAAACAGTTTGTAGGACTTACAAGTTATTTTCGACACTTCATTAAAGATTACGCTAAGATTGTGCGACCGATTACTAATCTAACGAGAAAAGATACACCGTGGAGTTGGGAAGCAAAAGAACAGAAAGCATTTGAAGAACTAAAGGAAAAGCTTACGGAACGACCACTTTTGCGACTCTAAAATTCGAATGCCAAAACAGAGGTGCACACGGACGCCAGCAAGTTAGGATTAAGAGGAATCTTGCTGCAGAAATTGGACACAAGTAAATTTCACCCAGTTGCCAAACTTCACCACCGGAAATGAAGTACTATTCGTATGAGCTGGAGATTTTAACAGTAATCGTAACGTTGAAGAAATTTAGAGAATATCTGCTGGAAATACTTTTTAAATAAGTAACAAACTGCAATGCACTACGAACTGCTAGCATTAAAAAGAATTTGGTACCTAGGATTGGAAGATGGTGGCTGGAACTGCAGGAATATTCATACCAATATAGAATATCGCCCAGGATTACTAATGGCTCACGTGGATGCAGAATTTGGAATTTTTCATATCGAACAAGCTGAATGGATACTCGCCGGATCAAAAGGTAGTCAACGAGAAAAGTACAGTAATGTAATCGCTATAGATCGTATGATACCCTACATAGCACCACAAAGAATGTCTGATTCATCAAGTGAAATAAGCGAATCCGATGATGACTTATACTGTGCTGCGGATTAGTTCGCGGGGACGCGAAGAGAGTCAAGATAGGCGAACTGTTAGCGGCATTTTGAGTTATGCAAGTATTATGTTTATTTACTTCCCTCTTTAATCTTTTAATTTCAGGTTTATATTGAACTACATGATCGTATATATTAAATGATTGTTTATTTAGGTATCGGTCAGTTGTGCTAGAGCTGCTGAAGAGACAACATGAGGGTATAGAGGATGTATTTATTTATTTTTGAGTAACGGCCATCAAAAACGAACAAGTTTACTTGTTGGCGATAATAGACGTTACACATTCGTGGCTGAACAAAGAGTGAGTCAACAAACGTTCGTTCCGTGAAAACAACAGAAACAAGATGTACACGCAGGCGCGTGCGCAGTAACAAAAACAGCGCGAGTTAGGTAAGCGCCGCTGACGGTCGTTTATGGAGGTTGGGTCGCAATACTCGGTCGATAATATTAACATGATATATGTGACAGAAGTTGGGTCCGTGAAGTTGGCACGTCATTGGAAGCACAAATATTCTTTTTTATATTAGTAATTAATGCTTCGTTAGTGCTCTTTTGTGCTTCAAAAAAATTTAAAATTAATTGAACGGTTTACGAAATAATTAACATTATATGATGACGTGCCAAGTTCACACTTAGCACGTCATTAATAAAATTTCAAATTGCTTATTACTTCGTTTATTAGTGCTTCGTTAGTGCTCTTTTGTGCTTCAAAAATTTTTGAAATTAATTGAACGGTTCACGAAATAATTAACATTATATGATGACGTGCCAACTTCACACTTAGCACGTCATTAATAAATTTTCAAATTACTTATTACATATTTTGTTAGTGCTTCGTTAGTGCTCTTTTATGCTTCAAAAATTTTTGAAATTAATTGAACGGTTCACGAAATAATTAACATTATATGAAGACGGGCCAACTTCACACGTAGCACGTCATTAATAAAATTTCAAATTACTTATTATATCTTTTGTTAGTGCTTCGTTAGTGCTCTTTTGTGCTTCAAAAATTTTTGAAATTAATTGAACGGTTCACGAAATAATTAACATTATATGATGACGTGCCAAGTTCACACTTAGCACGTCATTAATAAAATTTCAAATTACTTATTACATCTATTGTTAGTGCTTCGTTAGTGCTCTTTTGTGCTTCAAAATTTTTTGAAATTAATTGAACGGTTCACGAAATAATTAACATTATATGATGCCAACTTCACCCTTAGCACGTCATTAATAAAATAAGGAAGGTACAGAGACCATAGTCAAAATCGCAGTGATATTTGAATAAAAAGATCTGATGTGGCCAGCATATTACTTTCCGTTAATTCTTTGTATTATGTACAAATTCCATACATATATTTTCTTGCAAAAGATTCTATTTCCAGTAAAATTATTTCATAAACGAACTATGTAAATTGCATTTGGCCCTGACATCTTCTTCTTTAGTTTTTCCCATTCGTCAGGGATCGTTATTCTTGATTTTCTTCAACTCATTTCTCTATTTTGCTTATCGCACTCATTCAATTCCTTTTCTCTCAAGTCTTCCGCAATACAGTCCTTCCATCTTCTCTTTGGTCTTTCTCTGTTTCTTCCATCTTTTACTACTAAGCTGTTCATTCATCTTCCAATATATTATTCATCTCTTCTCATGACATGTTCAAACCAATATAATCGCCTCTCCTGTATCTTTCTAGAAACTTCTATCACTCGAGCCATTTCTCTTATCCTCTCATTCTTTATCCTATTTTTCGGTGCCTTCCCCAACATCAATCTTAACATACTCATCTCTCTGTCATATTCATTTTCTTTTCATTGACACTAACATCTGTCAATTAGAATTTTCTTAATATAGTAGTTGTTTCCATAATTATAGCATGGCTGGTTGATTTATGAAATTTAATTTCATTAACTCTATATCCATTGAATATAGTGAAAATTATAACGCAGAAGACGCACGTCATCAACCTGAAAAAAACCTTATAAAATGAAATATAACTTTGAAAATATAAAAATATATTTATTTTTAAAATAAGAAGAAAAAAAGTTCTAGTATTAAGTAATGTATATATTAATGATATTTACAATTATTTCTGTCAATCGTTATTCCATTTACGGAATATAAAATTATTTGAAATAATTGTAGTTTATTTTCGTACCATACGTTGACTCTATTGAGAATGACCATGTTTTGTCAAACAATTTTATATTCCGTAAAAGGAAAAAGGATTGACTTAGAGATAATTATAAAGTCATTAATATATACGTTTCTTTATTACTAGTATATTCTTTCTTCTTTGTTAAAAAAATAATAACAACTAATAATTTCTACAAGTTATATTTCATTTTATAAGGTTTTTCTCCGGTTGATGACGTGTGTCTTCTGCCTAATCATTTTCACTATATGAAGTATAAAATGCACAAAATTCGTAGATTCTAGAATATTCTTCAATATTATAACAACATTAAATGTCAGAAAACGATTTTAACAGTGTTTTTCCAAAAAACAAAACTGTTAAAATCTTCAAATGAGGGTACTTCAGGTTGACCAATAATTGTAACCAAAATCCAATAAGAAAAGGAATACGAAAGAATTATAATTTTTAGAATTGTAGTGTTGAAGTTATTGTCTATGAAAAAATCGTCACACACATACACAAACACACACACACACACACACACACACACACACACACACACACACACACACACACACACACATACACATACACACACATACATCATCGTAAAAATGGTAAAATCGTATTCTAGGGACCCTAAAACGTGCTTATTGTCTAAAAACTCATCATCGAATTTTTTGACCCAAGATAATATCTTCCTTACCTAAAATGACGGTAAAAGCGCCTTTTCCGTCTGTAGAATCTATTATATTATTGCATTGCCTAATTTCCGTTCTTGGATTACACTGAAAAACAAGAAATTTGGCATTGCTGGTTTAATACTTGTACTAAGTAAATAATACTTGTGGATAAATAGATTTTTACTTACAATACAAAGTATTACAAGAATGACTAAAAATGTGCTTATGTAGCAAAGCCCAAAATATTGAACAATATTATTAATATATGCAAGAAATAAATTGAAATAAATATTAAGAGAGGTATATCGCATATCCAGATTTTAGTAAATAAGCACGTTTTAAGATCCCTATAATCCGATAATAACATTTTTACGATGATGTCTGTCTGTGTGTGTGTGTGTGTGTGTGTGTGTGTGTGTGTGTGTGTGTGTGTGTGTGTGTTATTAAATTACATCCATTAATGATAAGTATTTTTAACAAATGAATATGGTAAATACTAAGAAATTTGGTATGGTCGTAAAGAGAATAAAATATACAATCTAAATTTATGAAAAACTAGTATAGGTTGTATTTAAATTAACAAAGTTGATATCACTTCCGGTTATACCGAAAGTCCCAGAATTACACTTTTCATATAAAATAATCGCAGATATTGTATTCAATAAATTATGTCCTATAATCAAACAAGAGTTATTATGGAGTTGAGGAAATTTTAAATAGAAAGTACGTCTTGGTGAAATGTCCAACAACGTCGGAATTTTTTACAATTTTCATTACAAGTTGTTTAAAGTAAAATTTTGACAATAAACTGTAGTTTTAATTCAAAAGTTACTAAAAATAGTAAAAAATGGTTTTAGTGTAAACCAGTGATACCAAAAATGTGTTAAAAGTTTGAAATATTTCTGCTGTAAATAGAACGCTTTAGAGTGTAGAAAGGTGCAGGATTAAGTAAGTAAGTAAGTAAGTAGAGTGTAAAATCCATTGTAATATTAATAAACGTACATAATTTAATGTATTTGATATAAATTTTGAATCGTATGTTTTCTTGTCCAAATCGTATTCGTTAATATTAATAAATAAAATTAATTATTAATACAAATAAGGTATGACTTTTCAATAATAACTCTTGTTTTCCGAAAGTACATTGATTACAAAAATTAGAAAATTTCGTGTTATTTATAGAACTTCAACCTCTTGTATTCTGGCAACTCAAAATGACCTCAGGAATAAGCTGTTAAAGTTTGTTACACTAGTCCTGAAACACCCTGTATATATACAGGGTGTAAATGGAACTAGGGAACACGATTTTTCTCGGAAGTTATAAGAGATACAAAAAAATCTTTCAATTAAAATTATTAGTGTTTCTAGTAAGCTACATAAATTAATGTACATCAGAAAAAAAATATTTTAATTTTCGGAGATATACCTATTTTGACTTTTTTTAAATGGTACGCCCTGTATATTTTTATACCATTTAGTAGGAAATAATTTTTGCTTTAAAAAAAATTCATAAGTTATACCTTCTAAACTTAATAGTATTCGAGATATTGAAGAAAATATTAAAATAATTTTACTGGAAATTAAAGCTGGCTATGGAAACAAACTATTTATCAAAAATTTTCAAATGCCTGAATTGGAACAAGAAGACCCATAATGTGGCCTGCAAGGTCTCCCGATCTATCGCCCTTAGATTTCTTTCTGCGGGGTGCCATCAGAAACAAAGTTTATGTTACGCACGTTACTACACTTGAAGAATAAAAACATAGAATAAGACAAGCTGTTAAATAATAAAATTAATAATACTGTAAATCAACATTTGTTAAAAAGGCTCAATTTTTGTATACAAGAAAACGGTGAAAATTTTGAACAATTTTTATAGTGTTACCAGTAAGACAATAATTTGATGTACATTTGTAAATTAAAATGTTTCGTAACTCAATAATTTTGTTTTCATAGCCAGCTTTAATTTCGAGTAAAACTATTTTAATATTTTCTTCAATATCTCGAATTCTATTAAGTTTAGAAGGTATAACTTTAAAAACGTTTTTAAAGCAAAAATTATTTCCTATTAAATAGTATAAAAATATATAGGGTGTACCATTTAAAAAAAAAGTCAAAAATACGGATATCTGCGAAAAAAATTTTTTTTTTTGATTTAGATTAATTAGCTTGCTAGAAACATTAAAAATTTTATTTGAAAGATTTTTTTGTATCTCTAATAACTTCCGAGAAAAATCGCGTTCCCTAGTTCCGTTTACTCCCTGTATATACATATATATATATATATATATATATATATATATATATATATATATATATATAGTGTGTTTACGGTCTTTTTTTTTAATGGGTGATACTATTTTTTTAGTTTTTATTTTTATGGAATTAAAACATAACGATACGCGCTTTTATAACAGATGTTCAAAGTTATCACCCTGTTGCTGTATGCAAAGGTCTTGCTCATCATATCCATGAATTAACGTACGTTGCAAGGCCCATGCCTTGTCGAATTTCCGCCGCTGCTGCTTCCACCCGGTTACGAAGGTCTTCAGGGTCGATAATTTCGGTGGTGTATACCATGTTTTTCATATGCCCCTACAAATAAAAGTCCAATGGTGTTAAGTCAGGTGACCGCGGAGGCCAAGAAACAGGACCGCCCCTACCAATCCACTTATTTCCAAATGCATGGTTTAAGTGATGACGAGTAGTGACGTAGTGTTCGCCATACAATGCGATTTGCCGAGCAATTTACTGGTTGAAGGATTTTCGTCAACGAGGTTTAAAATTTGTACATCCGCATCTAAAATTCGTCGGAACCGACCAGGACCTCCATCACGCCTTTGATTATTTCGCAGATCACCATTATCTAGAGCACGTATTACTAAATTAGTGTACTGATCGGGTACAGGACATTGCCTATTTGGAAATCGCTCTCTGTAAAGACGACTTGCTGCAATTGAATTTTGATGCACTTCCCCATAAATGAGCATCATGTCAACTAATTCCGTATTAGAACACCGATGGTATATTGTTCACCTTTTACACAATTAATAACAATAATCAATTAGAAACTCATGGTGCACAATAAACAAACTGTAACTGACAGATAAACAAATTAAAAAACAAAAGAGAGAAATTTGTCATTGCACAGGTGTTACTACAACTTTTTTCAACATTAATTTACCTCCCCTTTATAAAAACTAAAATATTGATATCTCTTTTATTATAAATATTTTACCAAGGTGTTTTAATGTTTTTCGCCTTCTTTTGACCTGTAGTATCGCCCATTAAAAATAAAACAAAAAGACCGTAAACACGCTGTATATATATATATATATATATATATATATATATATATATATATATATATATATATATATATATATATACATATATTAAATGAGGGCTTTTTTAAGTAAAAAAAATTCTGAACAACTTTTAATTCTTGTACTTTTGCTTTAAAATGTACAGGAGAGCCAATTTCCGCACATATTTAAAATCCCATGTTAAAGTCCTATGTTCCACGTACATTTTAAAGCAAAAGTACAAGAATTAAAAGTTTTTCAGAATTTTTTTTACTTAAAAAAGTCCTCATTTAATGCAATAGAATATCTGTAGCACTAGATATTTAGAAAATAAAATATGACATTTTCATCAAAATTCAGATAGTCATGGAAATAAAAAACAAATAAAACAAAATATTAATTAAGATCATAATACTTTAATATTTAATGCTGAATTATAATAATAGACACAATGATTACAACAATTAACATCAATAACACTGAACTCAACTGAGATTTCGGTGAATATTAAAAATGGGAAATTATCAAATATTTAATAATAAAATAAATCATACAAATCGGAAGAAAAGAATAGCAGCAAACTAGAAAACTTTTATTTAAATTAAATGCTCAAATATGTCTTCATTCTGCGCCAAATAATAACCTAATATATCATAAAAAGAACTCCTAACATTCGCTAGTTGGTAGCACGATATTTTAGTACATTCCAGGGATATTCTGTTTTTTAGTGATTCTAAATCTAGATATTTGTAATCAGTGTAAATTTTTGATTTTAGATGTCCCCATAGAAAAAAATCATTTGGCGCTAGATCCGGAGACCGTGCGGGCCAGTGAATTGGCCCGTCTCTACCAATCCATGTATCGGGAAATACATCATTAATATATTCTTTTACAATTTTTGTATTATGAGCGTCCAAGCCGTCTTGTTGCAACCATACTTCACGATCATTGGCCAGTTCTTCAATTGCCGGTCCAATATCATTTATCAGCAGATCATAATAGGACTGACCAGTTAAAGGGCCGTTAATTAAATATGGCCCAATAATATGGTTTTTTTTAATTCCAGTCCAAACATTGACTTTTCGGGGATATTGTGTATGAGTCGTAACATTCAGATGTTCATTATTTTTACGCCAATATCTAAAATTTTGAATATTTGGCTTATTATTGAGTGTAAATGTGCTTTCGTCGAAAAAACAAATATTTCAATAAAATGTATATCTGCATTTGTTTTTTCCAGCATTAATTCACAAAATGTTGCTCTCAGAAACTTATATTCTTCATTGAATTGCTGGTGTTTGCCATATTTAAAAGATTTATATTTTTCTTTTTTTAAATAATTTCTTACAGTACTAAATAGAATTGAAGTGTCTTTTTCTATTTGCCACAAACTTATATTTTTATTATTTTCAATGGCTGCAATTACATTAATTTTATTTGCTTGTCTTTCTTCATCTTCATCTTCATCTGCAATTGACCTTTGACACTTGCATGGTTTTAAAACACTTCCTGTTTCATTAAATCTCTCAATTACACGAAATATTGCACGAATTTCTTCATAACTATTTGCTCTGCAATGTTATTTGACAATCGAATTTTTTTCTTTGGTACTGAACAAATCCATTTTATTATGCACAGACGAACAGTGATGCAATTTATTGATTACAACAGTGTAGACACAATGATTGCAACAATTAACATCAATAACACTGAACTGAACTGTCAGTATGAGATTTTGTTTTATTTGTTTTTTATTTCCATGGCTATCTGATTTTTGACGAAAATGTCATATCTTCTTTTCCAAATATCTAGTACTAGAGATATTCTATTGAATTAAAAATTAAATGAGGAAAAGGAATAAGTAAAAATTAATTCTAAACAACTTTTCATTCTTGTACTTTTGTTCTAAATATAAGTATTAACATGTAATTTGGAAAGTTTTGGATTTTATTTTAATGTTTTTTCAATAAAATCTATTAGGAGCTTCAAGTAAAATACCACTTCACTAATTCACAACTAGCAGCTAAAATTAAATATTTGTTCTCATCGATATAAAAGCCTTTAATACAAAATTTGAAAAGTTTTTATTTATATTTGAAGGACTACTTCCGGTTGGAAAATGGAGTATATGAATAAAAAAAATATTGCATGAAAATTAATGAAAAATATTAAACCACTATTTTCTGACGAAGGTCATGCAGGCGTTATGGGTTGACCTTGTGCCACATTATGTTATACGGAATCCAATTTTTTTAAATAACTTCAAGTATTATCTTTTCATTAATCAAGATGTTTGTATGTTATTTTTCATAAAATTCATTTCTGATAATACACCTTAAAAACAGAATCTAATCACTTCCTCGCTGGTATGACGGAAACTTGAATACAAAAAATTAGATAAATGGTTAAACGGAATGGTTACCCCTGCCTACTATATATGAAGCGAAAATTCAAATAAATTGTTCATGTACTAGAATAGTTAACATTTTAAAAAGTTCAACATTAGGCGAACATACTTCTAATATGAACCTGCATTTTAAAAACAGTATTATAGAAATCTATTAGTATATGACTTAGATTTTATAGGGAAAACGAGAAATGCTGTTTTCGTCATAAAATCATAGTCAAATACTAATAGATCTCAAAAATACTTTTTGAAAACGCAGGTTTATTTTAGAACTGTTCATCTAATGTTGAATTTTTTAAAATGTTGATAGTTCTAGTAAAGGAACAATTTATTTTAATTTTCACTTCATATACCGTGTATCTATCTTAAAGGTGTACGTAGCAGATTAACATGGAAATCTTTTTTTTTCGCAATTCCCTGCTTGCCTAAATATTTTAAGCAAAAACGCGTCAGTTTTAGGGCATAAAATTCTGCATCTAAATCAATAAACAGAATTACTTTTATATGCTTTGTAACGGCAGAAATTAAACATTAAAATGTCGAAAATTACTTTGAAAATATCGACAGCCATGGAATTGAACAAAAAATAAATAAATGCTTGACGTTTTTCTATTTGGACAAATATCGTTAATTATAACAACAATAGAAATATTAGATTAATAAATAAATTTAAAAAATACAGTTTTGTTTAATATATGAATTTATTAAAAATTTAATATTGCGTAACAAAATATGCTCAAGCAAATAAAGTTTTGTAGTAATTAGGATAACAAGTAATTATAAAGATAATAGTTACAATAAATATTCAAATGCAGAACCATTATAGGATGACATTCATTAAATATGGAATCTGTTAGATCATTTATGTTTTCGTGCCTTTTTTATAAATTTGATTTTTTATGTAACCCCATAAATAAAGTCACATGGAGCAAGATCTGGAGATCTAGCAGGCCAGTCAATAATACCCCCTCGTTTAATCCAGCGCCCAGGAAATACCAGATCCAAATATTCTCTAAAGTTCCTAGTGTGCAGAACATCCATCCTGTTGGAACCAGACCTCTCGATCTCTATTGCAGGACCAATTTCATTTTGTAGCATCTCCAAATAATTTTCGGTATTTAGATTGCCACGTATTTCAATAGGACCAATTATGTGGTGACCTAAAATTCCGGCCCAAATATTAACTTTTCGAGGATATTGTGTCCTTGTAGAAATATTAATTCCAGGATTTTCTATAGCCCAACAACGGGTATTTTGGATATTTGGTTCATTGTTCAAAGTGAAAGTGCATTCGTCCGTGAAAGAAATGGAAAAAATTTTGATCATTATTAGCCGGGTTCTGCATATCTACGCAAAACACTCTTCTACTTTCTTCATCGTATGGGACAAGTTCTTTGTGACACTGCATTTTATAAGAATAATACGTTTTTTTTTTTAATAATTTGTATGATGCTGTGATGTACTCCCAACTCATTTCCAATATATCTAGTACTACAGAAGTGGTCTACACTTATCAATAAAAACTTTTTATTAGTATAAATATTCATTTTTTAATAATTTCAAACAATAAAACCAGAGACAAAATCAAATTGTCAGAACATACGTTGTGACAGATAAAATGTCAAGAATTTATTTATTTTTTGTACAATTCCATGGCTATCGATATTATTTTCAAGGTAATTTTCGAAATTTTCATATTTAATTTCTGCCGCTACAAAGCATGTAAAAGTAATTCTGTTTATTGATTTAGATGCAGAATTTTATACCCTAAAACCTTTATTTGACGCGTTTTTGTTTAAATAATTAGGCAAGCAGGGAATTGCAAAAAACTGGTTTCCCATGTTAATTGCCTATGTACACCTTTAAGACAGACACACGGTATACGCAGGTGTAGCCATTTCTCTTAAATAATATATGAACTAGTGTATATTCCATTAATACACACATAAAGACATTATCGTAAAAATGTTAAAATCGGATTACACAGGCCTTGAAACTTGTTTATTCATGAAAATCTAAACTGGTGAATTTTAACTTGATCATATATCTCTATTATTGGCTGGAGGTAAAAACATCGGTATCTCTACCCAGTTTAAAAAAAGTTATATATTTCAACCGTATGCAGTGACATACAAAATTTTTTGTTGTTTACCTACTCTGAAAATTAATTTTTTTCAAGAAAAATTAAAGAACAACCAAGTATGTATTTGAATTTCGGTTAATTTTGACATTCTAATTGACACTAATGACATTGACAAGTTAAAAATCAAGATCGACTCAATACAACAAAAAATAGGTGTACGCGATTTTTTTGCAAACCAGTGTACCAATTTCGGTTGATCATAGCTAAAATTTAATCAGTTGCTCTCTCAAATGTATACAGGATGAGTCTGAGACGACGCCTCCCCTTTAACTTTTTAATTATAAGTAATAGAAAGAAATGGCTCATATAAAAGTTTTATTATTTGAATTATAGATAATATTTGACGGCAAATATAGATATTTTTTATAAAGTCAGGTTTACAAGATACAACTATCAACTTTTATTTTTTAAATAGCAACCTATTATTATTTTACTAAAATATATACCACTACATTTTTGTCTTTTAACGATCTAATAGTTTTTATTAATGTATTTGAAAAATTTCGAGTAAAATAAGATAAATGAGTTATATGAGAAATAATTTTTATTCAAATATTCTAGGTGGCTATGTGAAAATAAATAATAAATAAATAGATAAATAAATAAGTAATAATAAATAAGTAACAAACAAATGTATACTTTGTTGGTATTAGCATTGTTATATTTTGTTTATTTTCACATAGCCACCTATAATATTAGAATAAAAATTATTTCCTATATATCTCAATTATTTTATTTTTCTCGAATTTTTTCAAATACATTCATTAAAATTAATACATTATTGAAAAGAGAAAGATATGGCGGTTTATATTTTAGTAAAATAATTCTAGGTTGCTATTTAATAACTAAAAGTCGATAATCGTATTTTGTAAACCTGACTTTGTAAATAATATCAACATCTGCCATAAAATTGTATATTTAAAATTATAAAATTTCTGTATGAGTATTTTTTTCTATTACTCAAAATAAACAAGTTAAAGAGGGGGGGGGGGCGTCACCCCGACTCACCCTGTATAAAAATTTAGGAACATAAAGGCCAAATACAAAGATTTTTTTTAAGAATATTCGGAATTTTTTTAAATAATTTAGAATGTGTTTTTTTTGTAAATAATGAAATTATTTTTTTGATAGTTAACATGAAATTAAGTTTATCTAAATTAATATTAATATAATAAAACAAATTCGTAACTAAACAGCCTTTATATAATTTAAAACAGGAAAATACAAGTATGTGGATTTTTTTAGGTAAAGAGTTAAATATTGTTTCCATTAAAAAAAAAAGTTAATTATTTAATGGACTGTTCTATGAATTTAAAAAAAATATAAAGAACAAAAGAGCACTAACATAGCCCTAACAAATTTTGTGTTAAACAGTATAATATTTTATTAATGCCATGAAGTTGGCACGTCATCAAATAATCTTAATTATTTCATAAACCGCTTTATGAATTTCAAAAAAATTTAAAGCACAAAAGAGCACTAACGAAGCACTAACAAAACATGTAATAAGTAATTTGAAATTTAATTAATGACGTGCTAAGTGTGAACTTGGCACGTCATCATATAATGTTAATTATTTCGTAAACCGTTCAATTAATTTCAAAAAATTTTGAAGCACAAAAGAGCACTAACGAAGCACTAACAAAAGATGCAATAAGTAATTTCAAATTTTATTAATGACGTGCTAAGTGTGAACTTGGCACGTCATCATATAATGTTAATTATTTCGTGAACCGTTCAATTAATTTTAAATTTTTTTGAAGCACAAAAGAGCACTAACGAAGCACTAATTACTAATATAAAAAAGAATATTTGTGCTTCCAATGACGTGCCAACTTCACGGACCCACAGAAGTTTATGTTTCCAAGATATTTTTTATTAATCAGCTAAATAAAGTTATTAGTGAGTTTATTAGGAGGTGGATAAATCAAATACTACAATTTTAAAAATTATAATTCTTTCGTATTCCTTTTATTTATATCCATTTGAAGAGCTGATTAAATTTTGGTTATAATTGGTCAACATTTAGAACATTTTATTAGTACATACCTGCCAACCCTACATTATATAAACTATATTCATACACATTTACAAGAGGAGTATTAACAAACCTTTCGTATTCATTTTTTGGGCACCATGCATCTGCCGAATTAATTAAATCATCAGAATTGCGTGTGCCATCTTCCAAACTAATTAGTACTTCAGAATTTTGTGGCATTTGATTGGGAACGTCATACGAGTCTAATAAAGTCATCTAGTTGCATTTTTGGCCAAATTTATATTTGTTTGCAAGTTCTTTTCTCGAAGAAGAGCATTTTTTCACCTCTTTAAAGCAGTCGCCGTTTGATTTTGAAGGACAGTTTTGTTTTGAATTTTTATTTTCGACCATTTTATAATAGCGCTTAAAATTTCAAAACTTATGCTAGCCTCTAATCAGACCGAGCCCAACAATAATTTGGCCAACAAGATATCATGCGAAATCGTTTCCTCTCCTGTCTATAGCTTGTGGGTATGACCGTAGGAGGAGTGGTGGCGAGCGCGGTGTAGAGAGAACGACGGCAGAGCTCCAATAGTGCACTCCGTCAAAACGCTGCACTAAATTTACATTACAGTATAGGGTAATATCGTAATTCCATTCGTTTATAACAATTACTTATTGCATTAGTTTTTTTTTTTTCATTATTCGTTATAAAATATTTATCTGCATACGATAAACATATTTTAAATCCATTTTTTTCTTTTATTACGTGATTTAATATTGTAAACAATATTATTATTGTTAATAAAAAATTGATTATAAGTTCAACCATTAGATTAACATTTCTCAAAATCAATAAACAAAACTGCATTTGTTTTTATGAATTCATTCAATCAAACGAACGGAATTACGATTGGAATGGTGAGTGAAACAAAAAATCTTTTTTTCAAAATAAAATCTTATTATCTGACAATATGATAAAGAGTACATGGAACCTAATTAATTCCGAAAAAAAGAAACGTGCAATATTTAATATTAGTATTTCGCACAATAATGCTGAAATAAATGACCCTAATATTGTTTCTAATCTTTTTAATAACTTTTTTAAGGAAGCACCTCTTAATATCCTGAAGCAAATACCTGTGAGCGACACACAAGCTAAGAATCGCAGAAATTACGTAAGCCGCACTTGTAATTTATTTCTTTATCCCTTAAGTGAAGAAGAATTACTGACTATTATTAAAACATGTATAAAAAATAAGAGATCAGCTTGAACACTTGGGCGTAAGAGGGGTTGCACTCGAATGGGTTTCCAGCTTTCTGAATAAAAGACAACAATATGTAACACTCTCTTATTCTGATTCTTCTTTACAGAATCGTACTGCACGCTCTAACTCAATAATAATTGATGTGGGCTTGCCACAAGGAACAGTACTAGCACCAGCACTTTTCATAATCTTTATTAATGAATAATATCGGTATTAACAAGAGATTGTGTACCTGTTTTGTATGCTGATGACACCTCATTGATTATATCTGGTAAAGATAGAAATGATCTAATTAACAATTGTAACAACCATGCGAATCAGTATGTGAGTGGTTTCATGAAAATAAACTCTATCTTAACGACAATAAAACAAAAATTATAACTTTTCGCCCATATCAAAATACAATTTTTGACAATATTAATATAATATTTGGTGATAGTACTAAAACAAATGAAAACTCCACTAAAGCACTCGGTTTAACTATAAATGGAAATTTTAACTGGAAACCACATTGTGAAGAAATTATTAGCAAACTAAGTACTGTTTTTTTTTATCAAATTCGATATCTCAAACAGTACCTGCATATACATCAACTACTGTTATTCTATCATGCACATGTGGAATCCAAGTTACGATACGGAATCTGTTGTTGGGGAAATTCACCTTCGAGTCATAGTGTGTTTGTTCTTCAGAAGAGAATTTTACGCTGTTTGGCTGGAATCCAAAATACTACATCCTGCAGAAGTATTTTTCAGAAATTTAACATTTTAACTGTAACTGATATCTTTATTGTTGAAACATGTCTTTTCATATACAAAAATAAAAATTCTTTCTCTTTAGTTGCAGATAAACATAATTATAATACGAGGCACAAAGACCAATTTTATATTTCCAGCTCGAAATTAAATGCAATTAAAACTTGCCCTTTGGAAGTATACAATAAGCTACCGGATTCTATTAAAACTGCAAAGAGTTTTACTATTTTTAAAAAAGATTTAAAATTGTTTCTAACTAGCAAAATTTTTTATAAACTATCTGAGTTTCTTAACATGTAACTTTTTTGTGTTCTTTTATATCGACTTTTTCCATACACTATGTATTGTGTCTAAGGAAGTAAACAAATTATTATTATTATTATTATTCGACGGCGACCTTAAGTAATCGTTAAAATTTACTCTTCTGCTCAAAGTGAGTGGGCAATTTATGTTATAATTTATTAAATTATCAACAGTACTATCTGTAAATTTTTTGTAATATCCAAAATGGAAATATATTCAATACTTCTTCCTGCTCTTGGTTTCTTCCAATATATAGGTTCAGAGGTGCACGATACAAATTCTTGTGGCTTTCCTAAAATACAAGTAACGTTTCAGATGCTAACAAAAAAACTACTCATACAAGTATATGCATATATTAATTTACCAGTTATACTAAAATATTCTAAAGAATAACATAAGGCTCCCAAATGTTTGCAAGCAGTTGACCAACCAATTCCAGCCGGACAACTGCAAGTGCAGTTTGTTATTTCATACTCTTCTTATCAGAAGTTAAAATCATTTTTAATTTGTACTCCACGTTTTTTTGTTCCGCACAAGCTGCTTTTATATAAAACAAATTATTTTCAAAACATAATTGTGTATATTTGACAAATAATTTTAAAGCCAAAATTCTTCCTGTATTTTTGCCTTTCTTGGCTTTTCTTATATCAAACCAGCAGTTTATTGCTTCAGCATTTAGCAACTTGTTTAAACTAGAGAAATTTAATGGTTTGATATTATTTTCCGGGAAATATTTCACAGGCTTCACTGGACCATTATTTATGAAATGTAACTACAAGAATTCCGGGTAAACTCCATGATGATGTTGAAGAATTTGATAGCCCTCAGAAAATAGTCGATGCTTTTGCTTCTTCTTTTGTTCAATTTTTTTCAGCTAGCTCTACCTACAATAATAACAATTCAGAAAATTCCTACTACCCTTCATTCACAATGAATTTAATTTCCGATGACGAAATAACATTGATTATGTCAACTTTTAAAACAAAGTTTACAGCTGGAGAAGATATGATTCCCGGTTTCTTAATCAAAGATGCCCGTTTTGTTCTTTCAAAACCACTTGCTTTTATCATAAATTTGTCAATTAGTTCAAGTACTTTTCCTGAAAGATGGAAGAAGACTAGAATTACACCTGTTTTTAAAAAAGGTGATAAATTTCATATTAGTAACTATAGACCGATATCTATCTTAAACAATTTTGCAAAACTTCTTGAGATATCAATATATAAAACAATTTATAGACACACTAGCCTGTACATTTTAATAAACCAACATGGTTTTATGAAAGGCCGATCAACCATTACTAACTTGGCTTGTCTCTCTCAATATGTTGCTGAAACTCTTGATAAACGTAAACAAGTAGATGTGATCTATACCGATTTTTCTCGAGCATTTGACTCTATAGACCATGGTATTTTGCTATCCAAAATAAGTACTTTTGGTGCATCTCCGGCTTTAGTTCAGTTATTATATTCTTATTTTAATAACAGAATTTGCTATGTGTATTATAATGGTTATTCTTCAATGAACTTTACAGCTACGTCTGGAGTCCCCCAGGGTTCCAATTTAGGTCCGTTGTTATTTTTTTTATATATCAATGAACTTCTATCTTTATTTAATTGTCATTCACTTGCATATGCTGATGACTTAAAGTTATTCACATCAGTGAACTCTGTTAATGATGCAAAATTGTTACAAGAAGACATTAACATGATGACTATTTGGTGCCAAAATAATAAACTTAGCTTAAATATAGAGAAATGTTGCATAATTTCTTATACACGCAAAATTAATACTATACGTTATCTTTATCAAATTTTTATGTATATTTCTTATGTACCTATCCTAATATATTATGTTATGTATGTTTCATTCATATTGTCCTGTAAATGGTTCAGCTGTTGGGCAATAAATCATATTATTATTATTTTGTTTATTTCATTGAATTTTTGGTACAGTTTGTACAACGACCTTGTTTGGCAAGGTAAGTATATACAATACTTTGTAATTACATACATAAGAGGTAAGCATACAAATACATGTTACATTTTGTGGTTCTAATTTATTGTTTTATTTCAGGGTCAGCTGTTGGGACCATGTAGTTCTAAGTGGTGTTCGAAACATCTGGGTTGTTCAATGCCATTCGTACTATTCTGGTTGTTTCAAGGAGCACTATTTTCTGCATTTCAAGGTAAGTTTTCCGTTCTATTTGCAGCACGTCCAGAGATGTTAACAGGGACTTGGGAATTTCTCCAGTCGCTCCTATTATAATAGGGACGATTACTACGTTTTCAGTATGCCATAGGGTTTTTATTTCTTGTGCGAGTGGTGTGTAGTTTCTAATCTTCTCCCCGCTTTTTTCTTCGATGTTATGCGGCGCTGGCACAGCAATGTCTATAATATAAACTGTGTTCGTTTTGAAGTCGTGCAGTGTTATATCTGGTCTATTGTGTTTGACGGGGTGATCGGTCAAAACTGTTCTGTTCCAATATAACTTGCCATTGTTGTTAGATATGACATTTTAATATGGTTTGGTTTCTATTTCCGTATTTATTCTATATGCTAAGACGTGGTGTACGATTTTTGCTACATTATTATGGCGTAGAGTATAATCTGTTGGTGCTAGAACTGAACAACCGCTTATAAGGTGGTCAATATTTTCGGTTGATTTAGCACACATTCTGCATTTATCATTGGTAACTGTATTATCTTTCAGAATATGTTTCTTGTAGTTTCTTGTAGAGACGACTTGATCTTGTATGGCTAGTACAAATCCTTCTGTTTCGGCGAAGATATTACTGTGCTTCAGCCAAGCTGTACTCGCTTGCTGCTCAATGTGCGGCAGTCTTATATTTGCTAGGTATCTACCATGTAGTTCCTTCCCAAGCCAGTTGTTTATTTTATCTTGATCTGTGATAATGTTGTTAGATGGATTGTAACTTTTGTTTTGAAGATTCAGTGGAGTATGGTTGGTATCTGCGTTGCATATATCTTCATGAAGGGGGATTGTTTGACTCTTTGTTCGGAAGTATTCACGCAGATTATTCACTTGCTTGTAATGACTGGTATGGAGGTCTACAACCCCACGGCCGCCTTGCTCTCGTGGAAGATTTTTATTATTATTATTATTATTATTATTATTATTATTATTATTATTATTATTATTATTATTATTATTATTATTATTATTATTATTATTATTATTATTATTATTATTATTATTATTATTATTATTATTATTATTATTATTATTATTATTATTATTATTATTATTATTATTATTATTATTATTATTATTATTATTATTATTATTATTATTATTATTATTATTATTATTATTATTATTATTATTATTATTATTATTATTATTATTATTATTATTATTATTATTATTATTATTATTATTATTATTATTATTATTATTATTATTATTATTATTATTATTATTATTATTATTATTATTATTATTATTATTATTATTATTATTATTATTATTATTATTATTATTATTATTATTATTATTATTATTATTATTATTATTATTATTATTATTATTATTATTATTATTATTATTATTATTATTATTATTATTATTATTATTATTATTATTATTATTATTATTATTATTATTATTATTATTATTATTATTATTATTATTATTATTATTATTATTATTATTATTATTATTATTATTATTATTATTATTATTATTATTATTATTATTATTATTATTATTATTATTATTATTATTATTATTATTATTATTATTATTATTATTCCTCTCAGCCTCCTCCGTCTTTACGGAGGGTTAAAAACCTAGTTATCGGCTTACAGCAAGACATCTAGATGTTGAATATTTTACTATTTGTGTTTTTGGAGTACGGATCCTGTTTATTATTGATTATTTATTATATCATCTTTACTTTATGTTTAACACCTTCCTTACGATGTTGCAGGTGTCTAATATTACGGCCTTCTGGAGTTGTATGTACGTGTTAGGTTCCAGTTCCAACTTCTCGAGAGATTCGTGAAGTCTCCAAGGGATTTCTCCAGTGGCTCCAATTACTATAGGAATGATTACCACTCTTTCCTGTTCCCATGTATTTTTTATATCATTTGCTAATAGTAAATATTTAGTTATTATTATTATTATTATTATTATTATTATTATTATTATTATTATTATTATTATTATTATTATTATTATTATTATTATTATTATTATTATTATTATTATTATTATTATTATTATTATTATTATTATTATTATTATTATTATTATTATTATTATTATTATTATTATTATTATTATTATTATTATTATTATTATTATTATTATTATTATTATTATTATTATTATTATTATTATTATTATTATTATTATTATTATTATTATTATTATTATTATTATTATTATTATTATTATTATTATTATTATTATTATTATTATTATTATTATTATTATTGCGGTAAATGAGCTTGTGTCCTTTGTCAGCTCTGTAGGTATGTGTCTGTATGTTGATGATCTCGCCATTTTCTGTTCTGGTAAGAAGATGGGAGACATCAACAGAACTTTGCAATCTGTAATTAACAGCATTACCCGGAGGGCTGACAAAATTGGATTCAGGTTCTCTCGAGAAACCCAGTGCATGCACTTCTGTCGCCTAAATCGACCACACTATGGACCACTCCTTTTTATGAGGGATAATACTATTAAAATCGTCAATAGCGTCAGATTCCTGGGACTCTATTTCGATCCAAGGCTAACTTGGAAATTACATGTTGAAGAGCTAAGGACTGTTTGTCTTAAAGCTCTCAACATTATAAAAATGTTGGCGGGTACTAAATGGGGAGCAGAACCCAAAACTCTTAAACGGGTGTACCAATCTCTGGTTTTATCAAAGATTGATTACGGGTGTGTCGTCTATGCCTCGGCAAAACGTACAACCCTCAACAGGCTAGACTCAATCCACAACCAGGCTCTACGGTACGCTCTTGGTGCGTTTCCCAGTACCCCCACATTAAATTTGTATTCAGAGTCAGGACTGACGCCACTTGATGTAAGACGTAAAAAGTTTCTGCTGCTTTATGTGTCTAAAATCAAGTCCTTACCGCAACACAAGAACTTCAGTACTTTCTTTCGGAGTGATAATTGGTGCAATCCACGACAAATTCAAACCAGACCCGCTGGTATCCGCGCGAAAGAGCTTCTAGACCAAATAAACTTTGATATACCATTATCGATTCCTGTAGGGGAATCTGAAGTACCGCCGTGGTTGGTTCCATTAGTTAGGACTAACTACATACTAACTATGTACGACAAGTCCAACAGTCCCCCGATAATGATACAGTCAAGGTTTCTAGAGGTTCTGCACGGATACAAAGACACTATGGTAATTTATACGGATGGTTCTAAAACCCACCATGGTACTGGTTGCGCAATTGCTGTCGATAACACACAGCACTCATGGTCAATGCCTCTTCTAACTTCTATCTACACAGCAGAATCCTATGCTATCTGGCAAGCTCTACGCTACTGCGAGTTCGTCAGAACTTCTAGGAAGTTCCTCGTAGTAAGCGATTCTTTGAGCGTCCTACAAGCCATTTCAAACCCTTTTACTGTTGACCCAATTATTCAGCATATCTTGTCCCTCATGAAACATCTTCATGAGACAGGGAGAGATATTTACTTTCTTTGGGTGCCAAGTCACGTCGGCATTAGGGGTAACGAATTGGCTGATGAGGCAGCACGTTTTGCCGCTGATAGTAACTCTGTTGATGTGGTAATGTATAAATCTTCAGATATAAGTCTTCATCTGAAGAAAGAGGTATTGGCTTTGTGGCAGCGCACATGGGATGGGGTTCAGAACCATCTAAAAACCATTAAGCCTTTGGTTGCGCCAGTTTTATTGCCGAATGATCTTACCAGAAGGGATCAAGTCAAGATCCATCGTCTGAGAATGGGTCATACAAGTCTGACACATGGGTACCGTTTAAATCGGGATAATGCCCCTATGTGCAACAGATGTGATACTGCTCTGACAGTTGAACACATTCTTGTTGCATGTCCACAGTATGATCTACTCAGGCGAATATATCATTTAGATCAAGACCTTTCCTTTATTCTAACAGACTCTGATAAGATCCGTAATGTTCTGAAGTTTTTGCGTGCGGTAAATATATATGAAAAGTTATAGACTTGATTAATTTTTTCTTTCGTCTCATTAAAATTTTCAATATTTAATTCTTACATTCTCTTCTATTTGTCCCATCCACGTATACATAAGTATGCGTAAATACTTATTTTTCCTATGTTTTATTTTGTGCATGTGAGTTTTCTTGAACCCCGTATACATATGTATATTTATTTACATGTTACTTTTTTTCAAATTATTATTATACGTACTTCTATTTGTAATACTTATATAGCAGTATAGGTCCCGTGTACTTATTTATATTATACTTTTTGAATATGGGCTAATAACCTCAGCAGTTGATGCCCTTTCCCTAATAAAAAAAAAATTATTATTATTATTATTATTATTATTATTATTATTATTATTATTATTATTATTATTATTATTATTATTATTATTATTATTATTATTATTATTATTATTATTATTATTATTATTATTATTATTATTATTATTATTATTATTATTATTATTATTATTATTATTATTATTATTATTATTATTATTATTATTATTATTATTATTATTATTATTATTATTATTATTATTATTATTATTATTATTATTATTATTATTATTATTATTATTATTATTATTATTATTATTATTATTATTATTATTATTATTATTATTATTATTATTATTATTATTATTATTATTATTATTATTATTATTATTATTATTATTATTATTATTTGTATATGTGGAAAGGTCTTGCATGAAGGAACCCCTTGCATGGAACCCATTAAATGTATTAACTGTGAAGGAGACCACTCTGCTCGTTCCAAAATTTTCCCACTTTATAGGCAAGAGGTTGCCATCCAAGAGCTCAAAGTAAAGGAGAATATTACTTATTTTGAAGCAAAGAAGAAAGTTGTTATTCCTACACCGGCCAGTATGTCTTATGCTAACAAAGCATCAGCTTTAGTAACACCGGATCCTACTTCTTTTGCGCAGCAAGTAATTCCTCATCTTGTTCAAGCATTAAAAAGTGTCTTTGTTACAAAAGAAATTTTTAATGCCAAACAAAGTGCACCTCTTATCACCTGTAATCCTATTTCGACTCCATCTAAAATTCCTACACAAGAGAAGAAAAAAGCAAATTCTACTAATTCTTCTTTTGTGCCTATTTCTCCTGGCCCTTCTCCTTCTTTCATTCCTACCATGGAAAAGATAAGGGCAAATACTTCTTGTATTGTTTCTTCTTCTGACGAAGATCTTTCTCTTTGCTCTGTATCTTCGCAGCAGCAAAAGAAAAAGAAGGGTTGGCCTCTTGGCAAACCAAGAAAGCCTGTATAGTTCATCTACATTATATTATAAGTCATGAATAATATTATTCAGTGGAATATTAGGGGATGCGTCTTTCATTATTGTGACTTGAAGATGCTACTATCGGAATTTAATCCGATATGTACGTGCCTTCAAGAAACACACTTTACACCAGGCCAGGCTTACTCATTGAAGAATTACAGTATAGTTAGGTTCGATTCTGCACCCCATATCCGGGTCAATGGAGGTGTGGCGATTATTATAAGACAAGATGCGAATTTCAAACAGGTTAATCTCAACACTAATATTCAAGCGATTGCTATACGAATGTCAGCCCCATTTAACGTTACTATCTGTAACATATATTTACCTGACGCCAACTGGGATTTGACTGACATTCAAGCTATTATTCAGCAACTTCCCACTCCCTTTATTCTTCTGGGAGATTTCAATGCCCACCATTTCATATGGGGATCTGGGCATATTGATCCAAGGGGTAGAATTGTTGAGAACCTGCTTGATGATCCAAATCTTGTTCTGATAAATGATGGTTCACCTACATATTTTAATGCCCGTTCAGGGACCTTTTCTTGTATCGACCTAACTATACTCTCTTCAACATTATCAACTCGTTACTCTTGGCGGGCACTTGATGATCTACATGGGAGTGATCACTTTCCTATAGTGATCACTACAGACACTCCTATGTGTGAACAAGTGTTTGCGCCAAGTTGGTTAATGAGTAAAGCCGATTGGCCATGTTTCAAGGCATCCCTTAAAATTCCACTCATGACTAATAACACCAATATAAATGTAGAAGAACTAACACAAAATATTTTCTTAGCAGCAGAAACTGCAATCCCTCAGAGCAAGTCCAAAGCTCAAAGAAAGTCGGTACCCTGGTGGAACCGCGAAATTCAAGAGTTGGTCCGGGATAAAAAAATGGCTTTTAACCGCTTCAAACGGATTCCCACTCAGGAGAACCTTATTCTTTTTAAGAAAGCCAGAGCACTAGCACGACGTTGTATATTGGAAAGCAAGCGAAAATCTTGGGACGAATATGTTTCTGGCATTTCGTCCAGTACCACAACTCAAGAGTGTTGGTCAAGGGTTAAACGTATCGCTGGGCATGGTAATTCTACAGGTATAACGTACCTAAAACTGGATGATGGAACTTATACAGATGATCCATCCGCTATCGCGGAAATAATGGCCGACCAGTTCCAAAGTACTAGCAGCTCTTCAAATTATATACCTGAGTTTCAAAACTCAAAAGCGGACAGGGAAGTACCGCTAGATTTCAGCACTACTGAAATTCTTAATTATAACGCTGCATTCGTACTTATGGAACTGGAATATGCTCTCAGCCAATCGAAGTCGTCATCTCCAGGTTTAGATAGAATTACCAACGATATGCTCAAAAATTTAACCCTTGATTTTAAAATACACTTGCTTTCCGTATACAATATGCTCTGGCAAGAAGGTTCATATCCTGAGAAGTGGAAGGAAGCCATTGTCATCCCTATCCCTAAGGTCGGAAAAGACCTATCGATACCGTCAAATCATAGGCCGATCAGTTTAACGTCTTGCATCGGAAAGATATTCGAAAGAATGATCAACAACCGTCTTATGTGGATTCTGGAAACCAATCATTTTCTGTCAGAACACCAGGCCGGGTTTCGCAAATTCAGATCCACCGTTGATCATCTCGTATATCTGGAAGATGCAATTCTCACTGCTATCAACAATAAAGAACACTTGGTTGCAGTGTTCTTTGATCTAGAGAAGGCCTATGATATGACGTGGCGGTATCACATTCTTAAGAAGCTACATGGCTGGGGTTTCCGTGGTACTTTGCCGCAACTTATTTCTTCTTTTTTGGCAGAACGCAAATTTAGAGTTCGGGTCGGTACTTCTCTATCATCCTCAAGGATATTAGAGAATGGAGTACCCCAAGGCTCTGTTTTGAGCGTCACACTTTTTGCCATTGCGGTAAATGAGCTTGTGTCCTTTGTCAGCTCTGTAGGTATGTGTCTGTATGTTGATGATCTCGCCATTTTCTGTTCTGGTAAGAAGATGGGAGACATCAACAGAACTTTGCAATCTGCAATTAACAGCATTACCCGGAGGGCTGACAAAATTGGATTCAGGTTCTCTCGCGAAAAAACCCAGTGCATGCACTTCTGTCGCCTAAACCGACCACACTATGGACCACTCCTTTTTATGAGGGATAATACTATTAAAATCGTCAATAGCGTCAGATTCCTGGGACTCTATTTCGATCCAAGGCTAACTTGGAAATTACATGTTGAAGAGCTAAGGACTGTTTGTCTTAAAGCTCTAAACATTATAAAAATGTTGGCGGGTACTAAATGGGGAGCAGAACCCAAGACTCTTATACGGGTGTACCAATCTCTGGTTTTATCAAAGATTGATTACGGGTGTGTCGTCTATGCCTCGGCAAAACGTACAACCCTCAACAGACTAGACTCAATCCACAACCAGGCTCTACGGTACGCTCTTGGTGCGTTTCCCAGTACCCCCACATTAAATTTGTATTCAGAGTCAGGACTGACGCCACTTGATGTCAGACGTAAAAAGTTTCTGCTGCTTTATGTTTCTAAAATCAAGTCCTTACCGCAACACAAGAACTTCAATACTTTCTTTCGGAGTGATAATTGGTGCAATCCACGACAAATTCAAACCAGACCCGCTGGTATCCGCGCGAAAGAGCTTCTAGACCAAATAAACTTTGATATACCATTATCGATTCCTGTAGGGGAATCTGAAGTACCGCCGTGGTTGGTTCCATTAGCTAGGACTAACTACATACTAACTATGTACGACAAGTCCAACAGTCCCCCGATAATGATACAGTCAAGGTTTCTAGAGGTTCTGCACGGGTACAAAAACACGATGGTAATTTATACAGATGGTTCTAAAACCCACCATGGTACTGGTTGCGCAATTGCTGTCGATAACACACAGCACTCATGGTCAATGCCTCTTCTAACTTCTATCTACACAGCAGAGTCCTATGCTATCTGGCAAGCTCTACGGTACTGCGAGTTTGTCAGAACTTCTAGAAAGTTCCTCGTAGTAAGCGATTCTTTGAGCGTCCTACAAGCCATTTCAAACCCTTTTACTGTTGACCCAATTATTCAGCATATCTTGTCCTTCATGAAACATCTTCATGAGACAGGGAGAGATATTTACTTTCTTTGGGTGCCAAGTCACGTCGGCATTAGGGGTAACGAATTGGCTGATGAGGCAGCACGTTTTGCCGCTGATAGTAACTCTGTTGATGTCGTAATGTATAAATCTTCAGATATAAGTCTTCATCTGAAGAAAGAGGTATTGGCTTTGTGGCAGCGCACATGGGATGGGGTTCAGAACCATATAAAAACCATTAAGCCGTTGGTTGCGCCAGTTTTATTGCCGAATGATCTTACCAGAAGGGATCAAGTCAAGATCCATCGTCTGAGAATGGGTCATACAAGTCTGACACATGGGTACCGTTTAAATCGGGATAATGCCCCTATGTGCACCAGATGTGATACTGCTCTGACAGTTGAACACATTCTTGTTGCATGTCCACAGTATGATCTACTCAGGCGACTATATCATTTAGATCAAGACCTTTCCTTTATTCTAACAGACTCTGATAAGATCCGTAATGTTCTGAAGTTTTTGCGTGCGGTAAATATATATGAAAAGTTATAGACTTGTCTATTTTTTCATCTCATAAAAATTTTCTTTATGTAATTCTTGTATTCTTTTCTATTTTTCTCATTATACGTATACATAAGTATGCGTAAATACTTATATTTATATATTGTATTTTATGCTTGTGGGTTTTGTTGATCTCGTATACATATGTATATTTATTTTATATACATATTTATTTACATGTTACTTTTTTTTCAAAATTATTATTATACATCTATTTGTAATACTTATATAGTAGTATATGTCCCGTATATTTATTTATATTATACTTTTTGATTAGTATATGGGCTAATAACCCCAGCAGTTGATGCCCTCTTCTAGTTAAAAAAAAAAAAATTATTATTATTATTATTATTATTATTATTATTATTATTATTATTATTATTATTATTATTATTATTATTATTATTATTATTATTATTATTATTATTATTATTATTATTATTATTATTATTATTATTATTATTATTATTATTATTATTATTATTATGTCTTATTTAAATTCTTCTCTCTCCAAATCGACAAACTATAAAAAAATATTCTAGTTTACAACTAATTTTGGAGGTTAAATACTGAATATATAAGTTATACACTTACCGACGTTCTAATACTTCTTTAGAACCTGTCGTTTTTGCACCTAATTTCTTTAATTCAGTTTTAATTGAATTTAAATTCATTTTTCTCTTATTTTTTCTTAACAAAATCGTAAAATACAAACATTACACACTCTTTCTGACGCTATTCTATACCAAACTTCGACTGTGAGCCCCTAGCGGCTAAACAATGAAATACAAATTATGCAATCGATCTATTAATTTTGCATAATGGAACACAAAGATAACTAAATATTGTCAGTTTTAATTATTTTTTTATTATTGACAGTAATAGTATTTAATATACCTAGATATTCTTTATAATATTTATCTCAAATTTGATTCGTTTTTTTTAATTATTGTATTTTTCCATAAATTAATTACCGTATTTTATTTTACATAATGATACAAAACTACCATAACAGAGAACAAATAAAACTCTACAAGCCGTCATGTAAGATAAGATGTTCTTTTACCTTACTTTTTATAAGATATTGACTTTGACTTGTATTTTAAATATATTATTACTTGGTTGGAAATATGAAAATGTGCACTTTAAATACTTATTTACATGTACCCACATTTCAAATTTTTCAAATTATCAACATCTTTTCCATTCTCAAAATATTTTAATTTTTAATTGAAATCTTGGAAAGTATATAATAAAAATGAAAGATTACAGTGATGACTTGCCAATAACACTTTTTTTTAAGTAAGCTATTTTAAACTGTCTAAATTCAAAAATAAAATAAAAAATTCCTTGCAGTATTTATACCGTTTTTTGTCATTTTCAAATATTTATGCTGAAAAATTGATGGAAAATTGGTACTTCAAGGTAATAATTCGAAAAGGCATACAAGCGATATCAGTTCAGAAAACAATATTATGGACTGCTCACAAGTCTTTCAGATACTGAAGTAAAATGAAATCTTTTAAGTGTTCGGAATATATGTATGTATATTTTTGCTTTCTGCTAAGATTGTATACATTCCGTGTTTGAACAACTTTAGCAATATTGGATGAGGTCGTGTTATAATTTCCTTTAATATTTCTTTTGAAAAAAATATTTTGTTTTTTTATATATTTTTGAACTCACATATTTTTGGAATAAAAAGATCACCACACAATGTTTAAAAATTTGAAATCAGTAAGTTAGGAAGTAATACAAATTTATTAAATTGAATTAAAGGGGTAATAATTCAAAAAAGGGTACAAATTTGTAGATATTAACATTTTATTCTTATATAAAATTAGATACGTGTAACATGTATCCGACATTTCAATGTTCAAATTTCGCGTTTTCAGAACGAGATAACTCTTATCGCCATCTGTTGAAAATTTATTGAATTAATAATCGGCGTCGCAAACAGGATGTGTTTAGTCGTTTTCATTGTGCAAAATGGAGGTTTCGTATATTGTGTTTCATTTTTCATTTATATTTTTAGTGTTAACTATTTGAAAAAGTTCAATGTGGTCAGTTTTGTAATCTTTTATAAATTTTGCATGTATTAAAAACTATAGACGATGTTGTATAACATAAACTAAAGTGACCATTCCGTTCCATGATGTTAAATATTAGACGTCGTGGTTTTTCAAGAATCACATTCGAAGTGTTATACAATCGCAAATTAGGTTCAAATTATAATGTTCAAACGTATTCCAAGGTACACCGGGTGTAAAACGAAAAGCGGGCCATAGGCGGGACATGGGAAAACAGACAATAATGCTTCAAATAAATGTTGTAGAGAATTAAATTTTACATTTAATTCCGTAATCACATTTTATTTTCTACATTTCATGACAGAGAAAATTAAATTTAAAATTTTGTGAAATATATTTCTTTATAGTGTTAGCCATGGTATTGATATAAAATCCCGAACAAATATAATGACATTTTACTTGTCAGAAACGTGTCTGTTACATTGTGACATATTTTACCTGTCAGAAACGCTCTTTTTGAGTCATCATTATTGAAAATGGAGAATTATTCTCACGAGAAAATTATTAAGTAGTATTATTATGATGAAAGTTATATTTTACAATTTCTGACAGGAAAAATGTCATTACATTTGTTTATGATTTCTATACCATGGCTAACACTATACTGGCTGATTCATCGTTTTTTTTTTTTTAATAACTCGATTATTTTAAATATTATGGAAATATTTTTTTTTTAAACTAAATTGTCTATAAATCGGCAGTATAGGTTTTTTACAGAACGTTCCATTTTTACACAATGGTATGTAACTTTATATTTTTAAATGGCACATTCTGTATATTTATTCAAATAGATGAAATTTGCTATTCAATCGTATAAAAACAAACATATATTATATTACTAAAACATATAATGCCGAATGATTAGAATTTTATATATTCATTAAATATAAAAGGCTTTGCCCTATTATTTTTTGAATTAGACATCTGATAATATCGGAATGAATAGATGAACTATTTAATTAATTAATTTTCTTTAAATTAAATTTGAACGGTGTAATGTTAAAACAATGTAATGCAAAGTCTGCTGTATATAATAAAAATGTAATATTTAATCATTCATCGTGGCATATTTTAATAATATAACGTGATGAATTTCATAATTTTGGATAGCAAATTTCATGTACTTTTCAAATCTGAATAAATATACAAATGTCCATTTTAAGTGGGCCACCATTGTTAGAGCTGCAAAGACGATTAAATGAGCAAAGAATTTTTATTTTATAAGGCAAATTTAAAGAACATAAAAAATATTTTTTTCGATCAATGGTTCTCAAAATACGGGACCTTAAGTTTTATTTTATATGAGAACAATATTTTTATTTGCTCATTCGTTACAAAATTTAATTCTGAATTCAGTGATATAAATTCATAGAACCTTATATAATGAATTTATTGAGAAAAATGCGTATAAAGTTTTGTACAAATTTAATTAAAAAATGGTAATAATAAGAGCACCACGAACGGAAAAAATGAATACATGTTATTTTTCTTTCATAAAATTAGAGTGCCCTGACAGAAAGTAGTGAATATTTTGTTCTTTTAATTGATTATAAATGTCAAAGCACACAAAATATTCACGTATATCTTTCATCATGGTATTCTAATTCTCTATGTGAAAAAAATTAACATGTACTCAGTTTAACCTTTTAGTAGCCAAGAATATGTTTTTGCAAAATCTTGCTTACAATTATTTTTGTCGTATCAAACCCAATATACCGTCAAACCGGGTTGCTTGAAACAAAGGGGATATTTGGAACAATATGCACACGAGTTGAAAATGGTAACTATTATTATAATTAATAAAAAAAAACTAATTGAAAACGGAAAGAAAAAGTTGTGTAAAAATTTGTTGACAAAACTTTGTATGTGTAGATTAAAAACTAACAAGCATTTATATGTAAGATTTGGCACAAATATAACTTCAAGCTTTGCAAATATAATGGACAGAAAGAATTATTGTTATGAAAATTTTATAGTTTTTTATTTTTGTATTATTTTACTAATGAAAAGAAATACTTTTTAACTACTATGTATCTGAAAATAGACTTACTTTTCCTTTATTATAAAATATAAAATAAATATCCTTAATTTATTATATATTAATATATTTTGCTATAATTAGATAAACGGAAGAAGTAAATGCTGTTCCAAATAATTTACAAGTACTATTGTCTTTATTTTTCATAAGAAAATCGTTGTGTTCCAAACATACCCCTCTCAGCAAGTCGCTTGGAACACTCACAAGACAGAATACGATCTGTTATAATTTATTGCTCTATTTAAAAATTTATTGCTTGCAAATAATCATGGTTTTCGTTAAACAAACTGCATACCACACGTTTTAGCCTACTAAATGAATATCTGACTTCAAAAAATGCTTTTCTACGGAAATTATATTTTATCGCACGTCATTATTAGTTTTCAATAATATTTACGCGTGTGAGCTGCAGCAATAAATTATTAAAGGGGCGCATTTAGCTAAAATTCCAATTTTACAGGATTATCTCGAAACAAAAACTATCTGTCGCTATAGAGCACTTCAAAAATGTTTTTCTACGGAAATTATACTTTCTCGCAAGTCACAAATTAGTTATCAACAATATACACGTGTGTGAGGTGAAGCAATAAATTATTTTAGCCGCCAATTTAGCATAAACTCTACTTTTTGAGGAATATCTCGCAACAAAAACTATCTTCCGCTATAGGACACTTCAAAAACTACTTTTCTAATTATACTTTCTCGCAGGTCACAAATTAGTTATCAACAATATACATTTGTGTGAGCTGAAGCAATAAATTATCTTAGCCGCCAATTTAGCATAAACTCTACTTTTTGAGGAATATCTCGCAACAAAAACTATCTGTTGCTATAGAGCACTTCAAAACTGCTTTTCTACGGTAATTATACTTTCTCGCAGGTCACAAATTAGTTATCAACAATATACACGTGTGTGAGCTGAAGCAATAAATTATTTTAGCCACCAATTTAGCATAAACTCTACTTTTTCAGGAATATCTCGCAACAAAAACTATCTGTCGTTATAGGGCACTTCAAAAACTGTTTTTCAACGGAAATTATACTTTCTCGCAGACCACAAATTATTTATCAACAATATGCACGTGTGTGAGCTGGAGCAATAAATTATTTTCTCCGCGAATTTAGCTTAAACTTGATTTATTTAGGAATATCTCGCAACAAAAACTATCTGTCGCTATAGGGCACTTCAAAATAGTTTTTTTAAGGAAATTATACTTTCTCGCAGGTCACAAATTAGTTATCAACAATATACACTTGTATGAGCTGAAGCAATAAATTATTTTAGCCGCCAATTTAGCATAAACTCTACTTTTTTACGAATATCTCGCAACAAAAACTATCTGTCGCTATAGGGCACTTCAAAAACTGTTTTTCTACGGAAATTATATTTTCTCGCAGGTCACAAATTAGTTAATAACAATATACACTTGTGTTAGCTGGAGCAATTAATTATTATTGCCGCCAATTTAGCATAAACTCTACATTTTTAGGAATATCTCGCAACAAAAACTATCTGTCGTTATATGGCACTTCAAAAACTGCTTTTCTACGGTAATTATACGTTCTCGCAGGTCACAAATTAGTTATCAACAATATACATTTGTGTGAGCTGGAGCAATAAATTATTTTATCCGTGAATTTAGCTTAAACTCGACTTTTTTAGGAATATCTCGCAACAAAAACTATCTGTCGCTATAGGGCACTTCAAAAACTGTTTTTCTACGGAAATTATACTTTCTCGCAGGTCAAAAATAGTTATCAACAATATACACTTGTGTGAGCAGGAGCAATAAATTATTTTAGCTGCGCCTTTAGCTTAAACTCTACTTTTTTAGGAATATCTCGCAACAAAAACTATCTGTCGCTATAGGGCACGTCAAAAACTGCTTTTCTACGGTAATTATACTTTATCGCAGGTCATTATTAGTCTTCAATAATATTTACGCCTGTGAGATGCAGCAATAAGGGGCGTATTTAATTAAAACTACAATTTTACAGGATTATCTCGAAACAAAAACTATCTATCGCTATAGGGCACTTCAAAAACTGTTGTTCTACGGAAATTATACTTTCTCGCAGGTCACAAATTAGTTATCAACTATATACACGTCTGTGAGCTGTAGCAATAAATTATTTAACCGCCAATTTAGAAACTGAACTTTCTGAGGAATATCTCGCAACAAAAAAAAAACTGTCGTTATAGGGCACTTCAATAGCTGTCGTTCTACGGAAATTATACTTTCTCGCAGGTCACAAATTTGTTATCAACAATATACACGTGTGTGAGGTGGAGCAATAAATTATTTTAGCCGCGCCTTTAGCACATACTCTACTTTTTTAGGAATATCTCGTAACAAAAACTATCTGTCGCTATAGGGCACGTCAAAAACTGCTTTTCTACGGTAATTATACTTTATCGCAGGTCATTATTAGTCGTCAATAATATTTACGCCTGTGAGCTGCAGCAATAAATTATTTAAGGGGCGTATTTAATTAAACTACAATTTTACAGGATTATCTCGAAACAAAAACTATCTATCGCTATAGGGCACTTCAAAAACTGTTGTTCTACGGAAATTATACTTTCTCGCAGGTCACAAATTTGTTATCAACAATATACACGTGTGTGAGCTGGAGCAATAAATTATTTTAGCCGCGCCTTTAGCATAAACTCAACGTTTTTAGGAATATCTCGCAACAAAAACTATCTGTCGCTATAGGGCACTTCAAAAACTGTTGTTCTACGGAAATTATACTTTCTCGCAGATCACAAATTAATTATCAACAATATACACGTGTGTGAGCTGAAGCAATAAATTATTTTGGCCACGCCTTTAGCATAAACTCTACTTTTTTAGGAATATCTCGCAACAAAAACTATTTGTCGCTATAGGGCACTTCAAAGAATGCTTTTCTACGGAAATTATACGTTCTAGCAGGTCACAAATTTGTTATCAACAATATACACGTGTGTGAGCTGAAGCAACAAATTATTTTAGCCACCAATATAGAATAAACTCTACTTTTTCAGGAATATCTCGCAACAAAAACTATCTGTCGCTATAGGGCACCTCAAAAACTGTTTTTCTACGGAAATTATACTTTCTCGCAGGTCACACATAAGTTATCAACAATATACACGTGTGTGAGCTGAAGCAATAAATTATTTTAGCCGCCAATTTAGCATAAACTCTACTTATTTAGGAATATCTCGCAACAAAAACTATCTATCGCTATAGGGCACTTAAAAAACTGTTGGTCTACGGAAATTATACTTTCTCGCAGGTCACAAATTTGCTATCAACAATATACACGTGTGTGAGCTGAAGCAATAAATTATTTTAGCCGCCAATTTAGCATAAACTCTAGTTTTTTAGGAATATTTTGCAACAAAAACTATTTGTCGCTATAAGGCACTTCAAAAACTGTTTTTCTACAGAACAATATACACGTGTGTGAGCTGGAGAAATAAATTATTTTATCCGCGAATTTAACTTAAACTCGATTTTTTTAGGAATATCTCGCAACAAAAACTATCTTTCGCTATAGGGCACTTCAAAAACAGTTTTTCTACGGAAATTATACTTTCTTGCAGGTCACAAATTAATTATCAACAATATACACGTGTATGAGCTGGAGCAATAAATTATTTTAGCCGCGAATTTAGCATAAACTATACTTTTTTTAGGAATATCTCACAACAAAAACTATCTGTCGCTATAGGGCACTTCAAAAACTTCTATTCTACGGTAATTATACTCTCTCGCCGGTCACAAACAAGTTATCAGCAATATACACGTGTGTGAGCTGGAGCAATAAATTATTTTAGCCGCCAATTTAGCTTAAACTCGACTTTTTTGGAATATCTCGCACCAAAAACTATCTGTCGCTATAGGGCACTGCTTTTCTACGGTAATTATACTTTCTCGCAGGTCACGAATTATTTATCAACAATATACACATGTGTTAACTGACGCAATGAAACTCCAATTTTACAGGATTATCTCGCAACAAAAACTATCTGTCGCTATAGGGCACTTCAAAAACTGTTCTACGGAAATTATACTTTCTCGTAGGTCACAAATTAGTTATCAACTATATACACGTCTGTGAGCTGTAGCAATAAATTATTTAACCGCCAATTTAGAAACTGAACTTTCTGAGGAATATCTCGCAACAAAAACTATCTGTCGCTATAGGGCACTTCAATAGCTGTCGTTCTACGGAAATTATACTTTCTCGCAGGTCACAAATTTGTTATCAACAATATACACGTGTGTGAGGTGAAGCAATAAATTATTTTAGCCGCGCCTTTAGCACATACTCTACTTTTTTAGGAATATCTCGCAACAAAAACTATTTGTCGGTATAGGGCATTTCAAAAACTGGTTTTCTAAAGTAATTATACTCTCTCGCAGGTCACAAATAAGTTATCAGCAATATACACATGTGTGAGCTGGAGCAATAAATTATTTTAGCCGCCAATTTAGCTTAAACTCGACTTTTTTGGAATATCTCGCAACAAAAACTATCTGTCGCTATAGGGCACTTCAAAAACTGCTTTTCTACGGTAATTATACTTTCTCACACGTCACGAATTAGTTATCAACAATATGCACGTGTGTGAGCTGAATCAATAAATTATTTTAGCCACCAATTTAGCATAAACTCGATTTTTTTGGGAATATCTCGCAACAAATACTATCTGTCGGTATAGAGCACTTCAAAAACGGTTTTTCCACGGAAATTATACTTTCTCGCAGGTCACAAATTTGTTATCAACAATATACACGTGTGTGCGCTGGAGCAATAAATTATTTTAGCCGCGCCTTTAGCATAAACTCTACTTTTTTGGAATATCTCGCAACAAAAACTATCTGTCGCTATAGGGCACTTCAAAAACTGTAGTTCTACGGAAATTATACTTTCTCGCAGGTCACAAATTTGCTATCAACAATATACACGTGTGTGAGCTGAAGCAATAAATTATTTTAGCCGCCAATTTAGCATAAACTCTAGTTTTTTAGGAATATTTTGCAACAAAAACTATTTGTCGCTATAAGGCACTTCAAAAACTGTTTTTCTACAGAAATTATACTTTCTCACATGGCACAAATTAATTATCAACAATATACACTTGTGTGAGCTGGAGCAATAAATTATTTTAGCCGCGCCTTTAGCATAAACTCTACTTTTTTACATCTCACAACAATAAACATAGTTCTAATATTTAAAGCTCATTTATAGCTAATTTATTACTCATGAATTTATTGCTCTTGCCGATTCGGAGAAAATTGATTTGAACTAGCTTAAAGACAAGCTAGCTCACAACCAAAAATTAAAAAAAAAAAAGTGTCACAAGACAGAATACGATCTGTTATAATTTATTGCTCTATTTAAAAATTTATTGCTTGCAAATAATTATGGTTTTCGTTAAACAAACTGCATACCTCACGTTTTAGCTTACTAAATGAATATCTGACTTCAAAGACTGCTTTTCTACAAAAATTTTACTTTATCGCAGGTAATTATTAGTCTTTAATAATATTTACGCGTGGGAGCTGCAGCAATAATTTATTTAAGGGGCGCATTTAGCTAAAACTCCAATTTTACAGGATTATCTCGCAACAAAATCTATCTGTCGCTATAGTGCACTTCAGATACTGTTGTTCTACGGAAATTATACTTTCTCGCAGGTCACAAATTTGTTATCAACAATATACACGTGTATGAGCTGGAGCAATAAATTATTTTAGCTACCAATTTAGCATAAACTCTACTTTTTTAGGAATATCTCGCAACAAAAACTATCTGTCGCTATAGGGCACTTCAAAAACTGCTTATCTACGGTAATTATACTTTCTTGCAGGTCACAAATTAGTTATCAACAAAATACACGTGTGTGAGCTGAAGCAATAAATTATTTTAGCCGCCAATGTAGCTTAAACTCGACTTTTTTAGGAATATCTCGCAACAAAAACTATTTGTCGCTATAGGGTACTTCAAAAACTGCTTTTCTACGGTAATTATACTTTCTCGCAGGTTACAAATAAGTTATCAGCAATATACACGTGTGTGAGCTTGAGCAATAAATTATTTTAGCCGCCAATTTAGCTTAAACTCGACTTTTTAGGAATATCTCGCAACAAAAACTATCTGTCGCTATAGGGCACTTCAAAAACTGTTTTTCTACGGAAATTATACTTTCTCGCAGGTTTCAAATTAGTTATCAACAATATACTTGTGTGAGCTGAAGCAATAAATTATTTTATCCGCGAATTTAGCTTAAACTCGACTTTTTTAGGAATATCTCGCAACAAAAACTATCTGTTGCTATAGGGCACTTCAAAATCTATCTTTCTACAGAAATTATACTTTCTCGCAGGTCACAAATTAGTTATCAACAATATACACTTGTGTGAGCTGGAGCAATATATCTGTATATATTGAGGATATAACAGAAATAAGTACATTAGATTTAACCAGTTATAGAAGTCTAACAATATTTCTTAATAACTGTTTCTTGTAAACTTTCTAGTTAATATTTTTCAAAGTTTTGCCACACATTTCATTATCCGCCTGTGGTCGAATAAGATAACACCCGAATCTTGGGAATGTAGAACGCGTTGCATAATGGCAAAATTCAAAATGGAACTATCTGCGCGTGCGCGTGAGTATACAAACAGCCGTTTTTGGTTTGTTTCCATTAGGATGATACGAAAACAGAAATTATTTTACAAATAACATAAATGCCTTTAATATATAACAGTACAAAAAAAAATTACTGCTACTCCACATTTATGTAAAATAAAAGTGTAGGCACGAATTTGACGTTTTCATTTATTTTACGAGATTTTTCTAATAAATCGTCAAATTCGTACCACTGTCCGAAACGCTTGCAGACTGCCGATTATGACCTATTCCATCAAAACGGTGGGTTGTAGATGTTGTCCCTTTATATGCTATAAAACCTAGCAAATTTATAGTCTTTGTTTCTTTAATTGAATGAACAATCGTCGGTGGTATATCCTTAATTTTTCGTGTTTTATAAGTGGGCTGTGCGACTTCAATCACAATAAGTGAACCTTAAAATATAAATACATGTATATATATATATATATATATATATATATATATATATATATATAACTTAAATTTCTTTATCGATCGATTGGGTTTTAATTTAATTTTCTGCCGGACACTTTTTATTTGCAAAAAACTGTTTTCCCATGTTAAACGCCTATGTCAAGGTTTGCTTGGGACACACGGTATATATATATATATATATATATATATATATATATATATATATATATATATATATATATATATATATGTATATGCGATTTCAATCACAATAAGTGAACCTTATATATGCACGGTGGTGATAGGCACGGCCGAATATAGGGTTAACATGTAAAATCAGTCTTTCATAATTTCCTGCTTCCCTAATTGTTTTAGGTAAAAAAGCTTAAAATAAGTTGTATGTTCGGCTGTGCCGGTCACCGTCCTGTATGTATATATCTTTTTTTTTAAATGGCTACTTAGTTACATACATAAAATATTGTTATATTCGAAAGTATACATTTTGTTTAAAACTAATTCTATTATCTCTGTTTCTTATAATTAAATTTTGTATCACTCTCATGACCTCCGAAATTCAGATACGATTTTGAAATATCGGTCATTGTTTATAGGACTCGCTCTGATTATTAAGTAAATTATGGAGAAAATGCATGCCGGCAACTAAATATTTTGTTTAGCGTACCTAACTTATCCAAACTGGTTGTTCGCAATTTGTCACAATTAGGGTTTTCACATTTTTGAGTGCCGTGTATTAAAAAATCCTTGTTGAGGATACATTAACACCGAAAATTATTGTTTCATTCACACTTTTCCAGGATAATTTGTTCATTCTTACAGGACACATATTGTTTTGGCAGAGGCTTTTTTTTCTAATGTCGGCTGATTTTTGAAAAAATTTTCAGCTAAATACTCTACATTGAAGTGACAATTGAGGGTATACATATTTCGTTTAGCACTAATAATTTTTAAGGTGCCGTATTCTAATAAACTCTCGGCACTCATCTTAAATACTTGTGCAGTAACTCCTTTATCCAAAATTAAGTTTACCATTTTGAAAAATGGTTCGTCTCCAAAAATTGCAAACTGTTGCCAAATATTAAATATTTTGTTGATAACGAATTTGTGACCTGCAAAAAAGTATAATTTCCGTAGAACAACAGTTTTTGAAGTGCCCTATAGCGACAGATAGTTTTTGTTGCGAGATATTCCTAAAAAACTAGAGTTTATGCTAAAGGTGCGGCTAAAATAATTTATTGCTCCACCTCACACACGTGTATATTGTTGATAACAATTTTTGACCTGCGAGAAAGTATAATTTCCGTAGAACAACAGTTTTTGAAGTGCCCTATAGCGACAGATAGTTTTTGTTGCGAGATATCCCTAAAAAAGTCAAGTTTAAACTAAATTCGCGGATATAATAATTCATTGCTTCAGCTCACACACGTATATATTGTTGATAATTAATTTGTGACCTGCGAGAAAGTATAATTTCCGTAGAAAAACAGTTTTTGAAGTGCCCTATAGCGACAGATAGTTTTTGTTCCGAGATATTCCTAAAAAAGTCGAGTTTAAGCTATATTCGCGGATAAAATAATTATTGCTCCAGATCACACACGTGTATATTGTTGATAACTAATTTGTAACCTGCGAGAAAGTATAATTTCCGTAGAACAACAGTTTTTGAAGTGCCCTATAGCGACAGATAGTTTTTGTTGCGAGATATTCCTAAAAAAGTCGAGTTTAAGCTAAATTCGCGGCTAAAATAATTTATTGCTCCAGCTCACACACGTGTATATTGTTGATAACTAATTTATGACCTGCGAGAAAGTATAATTACCGAAGAAAAGCAGTTTTTGAAGTGCCCTATAACGACAGATAGTTTTTGTTGCGAGATATTCCTAAAAAAGTAGAGTTTATGCTAAATTGGCGGCTAAAATAATTTATTGCTTCAGCTCACACAAGTGTATATTGTTGATAACTAATTTGTGACCTGCGAGAAAGTATAATTTCCGTAGGAAAACATTGTTGAAGTGCCCTATAGCGACAGATAGTTTTTGTTGCGAGATATTCCTAAAAAAAATCGAGTTTAAGCTAAATTCGCGGATAAAATAATTTATTGTTCCGGCTCACACACGTGCATATTGTTGATAACTAATTTGTGACCTGCGAGATAGTATAATTTCCGTAGAAACACAGTTTTGGAAGTGCCCTATAGCGACAGATAGTTTTTGTTGCGAGATATTCCTGAAAAAGTAGAGTTTATGCTAAATTGGTGGCTAAAATAATTTATTGTCTCAGCTCACACACGTGTATATTGTTGAAAACTAATTTGTGACCTGCGAAAAAGTATAATTACCGTAAGCAGTTTTTGAAATGCTCTATAGCGACAGATAGTTTTTGTTGCGAGATATTCCTCAAAAAGTAGAGTTTATGCTAAATTGGCGGCTAAAATAATTTATTTCTTCACCTCACACACGTGTATATTGTTGATAATTAATTTGTGACCTGCGAGAATGTATAATTTCCGTAGGAAAACATTGTTGAAGTGCCCTATAGCGACAGATAGTTTTTGTTGCGAGATAATCCTGTAAAATTGGAGTTTTAGCTAAATGCGCCCCTTAAATAATTTATTGCTTCAGCTCACACGCGTGAATATTATTGAAAACTAATAATGACGTGCGATAAAATATAATTTCCGTAGAAAAGCATTTTTTGAAGTCAGATATTCATTTAGTAGGCTAAAACGTTGGGTATGCAGTTTGTTTAACGAAAACCATGATTATTTGCAAGCAATAAATTTTTAAATAGAGCAATAAATTATAACAGATCGTATTCTGTCTTGTGACATGTTTTTTTTTTAATTTTTGGTTGTGAGCTAGCTTGTCTTTAAGCTAGCTCACATCAATTTTCCCCGAATCGGCAAAAGCAATAAATTTTAAACATGAGTAATAAATTAGCAATAAATAGGCTTTAAATATTAGTACTATGTTTATTGTTGTGAGATGAAAATGCTGAGCCAGCTTTATAGAGCTCAAATATTATGCCAGTATTACATTCATAAGTAAAAGTTATGTATCATTGATCCGAGTTTTTTATTAGGTGTTATACAGCATTTATTCTTACAAAACCGATGTTTCAACGGTTGGTTATATCTTTGTATGGTAGGGCACAAAAATTTAAAAAATATGGTAAAAAAATGCAATATAATTAAATTATTTAGTGTTTATTTAAAAACAAAATTCATCCTGTTCTCTTTTGCGTGAATGAAATGTTCGATCACTTTTTCATTGTAGTCAGGAATGTTTTAATCATATGTTTTTTCGATATATAACATTGCCAGCGCAGTCAGTCTATCTTGTGTCATGGTGTTCCGCAAAATGTTTACCGCTTTTAGGATATTAAGCCTTTGTTTCAATATAGTGTCAACAACAATCTACAAAATGAAAATAAAGTATAATGCTCTTCATTAATACATAGAGATAACGTTATTGTATCGTTCTTAACACGGTTTACTTTATTCTAAATAATAAATACGAGGAATAAAGTTCATAATTTGAATATTTGTCATATTGACATACATATGTCCAGGGCTGGGCAAATTACTTTCAAAAAGTAATTACGTATAATTACAATTACTTTAACCAAAATGTTATCAAATTCCTTTTAAAAATAATTACTGCTAGAAAATAAAATTACTACTTAATTTTGAATTGTAATTGACATTTTAATTACATTTTCAATTACTTTACAAAAAAATCATTCATCTTACAGTAATAAAAGAAAAAACAAAAAAAAAACTAATACTACACTGTTTCATATGAAATACAATAAATATAAAAATAATAAGAGTAATAAAACAAATTTATAAACAATTGGCGACACAGGTACCGTACGATTACACTGTAAAGTTTTACAGTAGTCGCAGCTACTTTTTTGGATTTCTATGCAACACCAAGGTTGAACAATTCTTACTTTTTAAAAGTTCGATGCACCAGTATTTATTTAGGGTAGGAACACCTACCTCACTTACAGGTAGACACGAAAGTGACCCTTCATATAGTGCGATGCAAATGCTTTAAAGTGATTTTAAATTTCCGTAATACAAGTTACCTATATACAGGGTGAGTTTGGGAAGAAGCCCCCCCCCCCCCCCCAAACTTCTTCATTTTAAGTAATAGAAAAAAATTACATATAATAGATTTATTATTTTAAATATAATATTTGATGGCAGATATAGATATCTTTTATAAACTTAGGTTTACAAGATACGATTATCAACTTTTATTTTTTAAATAGCAACCAATAATTATTTTATTTGTTTATTTTATTTATTTATTTGTTCCAAACCACAGAGGCATATTCAAGTTTAGATCGAACAAGAGAATTAAAAAGACAAATAATGGAAGCAGGTCTGCTGAAATATTTACAACATCTCATGATAAATCCTAAAATTTTGAATGACTCCCTGACAATTGTGTCAAAATGAAAATTAAATAACATTTTACAGTCATAAGTGACTCCTAAGTCTTTGATTGTACTTTTATTCTGTAACGCAGAATTATTGATAATATAATTATAAGAGATAATTTCACGGTTCCTAGTATAATTTAAGACGAAGCATTTTGAAACATTAAGCGACAAAAAAATATCTTTACAGTAACTTTCTAATCGAAATAAATCTGCTTGTAAATATTCACAGTTAGTGTTTTTTTGTATGGCTCTGAAAATTTTCAAATCATCAGCATATAAAGAAAAGTTCGAGTAATGAAAACAGTGTGATATATCGTTTATAAAAAGATTAAATAAAATAGGTCCCAAGTGGGAGCCCTGAGGAACACCAGACTCTACAGATATCAAATTTGATTTGAAGCCATTGCAAAAAACTAACTGTGATCGATTAGTTACATATAATTTAATCCATCGCAAAAGTGAACCATGTACACCTAAATTGTGTAGCTTTTTTATTAACAAGGAATGATGGACCCGGTCAAAAGCCTTACTAAAATCGGTGTAAATTACGTCAATTTGAATTTTCTTGGCCATATGGGATTTTATGAATTCCGTAAAAGGGACTAAATTAGTGAGAACAGACTTTCCAGAGCAAAAAAATATTTATTTCAAATTTTTATTAATTTTATTATAATATTTATTGTGTATGTAATGCCATAAGCTAATAATAATATAGAGCAAAAACCATTCTGATCTGGAATTATTATACTTTCAAGATCTTTTTTTATCTGTTCAACTACAAGTGCTTCGAATATTTTACCAAAAGTAGACAAAATGGAAATTGGCCTATAATTGGTAACATCATGTATATCACCAGATTTATATATTGGTGTTATATGGGACATTTTCCAAATTACAGGGAAGACACCAGAACTAAGAGATTGATTAAATATTATAAATAAAGGTTCAACTAGATAAAATGCACAAGTTCTTATAAATTTAGCAGGATCTGATTTGGCCCACACCCCTTGTTAACATTTAAACTTACCAAATAATCAAGAATGCATTCCCGATTTAATTGAATCGTACCTAAATTTAAAGAATTGTTGCTAACATTTTGATCCAAGTTCATATCATCAGAGTCATTTGTATTTACAAAAACAGATTTAAAATATTCAGCAAAAAGATTACTAATGTCTGATCCATTACTTGCTTCGTGATCGTTATATTTCATTGAATTTGGTATGCCACTATTTTTCCTCATAGTTTTAGCAAATTTCCAGAATGAGTTTGGGTTATTATGTATGTTAGTTTCGATATTGTTAATATATGTTTTGAAATCCTCTTTGATTTTGACCTTGATTTTACTTCGCAACGAAGAAAATAGAGCATAATCTGACACTCTCCCATATACTTTCCACTTGTTATGAGCCTTTTGTTTCTCTCTAATAAGCTTTATTGCATTTGCAGAGAACCACAAAGGATAGTTTATTTTATTCAGGTATTTATTGGGTACATAATCATTTATTAAAGTTTGTAATATGCTATAGTAGGTACCCAAATTAAAATTTACATTGCTATTATTTAGCCTAGTTTTCCAATCGATTTCAGATAATTTATAAATTAAATCTTCATAGTTACATTTGTTAAAATTTTTCATTGAAGTCATGTTGTAATTAAGTTCTTTACAGTTTTGTAAATTTAGCTGCAATTCAATAGGAGGATGATGGTGATCTATTTTCAATAAGGGAGAGTCACACATATTAACTTTACAGTCCACGTTACACAGTACTAAATCTAAAATCCTATTATTAAAATTATGTACACCATTATATTGAAATAGGTTACAAACATTGATCATGTTAATAAATTCAGTTTTACTAAAATATAAAACGCCATTTTTTCAGGCATTGCACAGGACCTTCTATTACTATTAGGATTGAGAGAAAATAATAAATTATAACTTAAGTAAAAGTTCGAAGTACGTCGTACGTCCCAACAAGCATGACCAGTTGCACTTGTAACCTGTCGTTACACCCACAATGCAGATAAACTACGCTACGCCCGTATTCCGTGGTTCCCTCAATTCTTGGTTCAAAATAAGTACACCAATTCTTTTTCAAATTTTCAAAAGTTATTGAGTACAATTACTTTTTTTACAAAATAAAATATTACAAATTACATTTCGAAAAAGCAATTTAATTAGTAATTAACTACCAAAAGTAACTTAATTAGCAATTAATTATCAATTGTAATTAATTACTGCCCAGCTCTGTAATATGTCAAAATAATTGTTCTGCTAATCGTAGCATTCTGAAAGTAGCATTAATGACAGAATTTCAAAACATAATATTTATTAATAATGTCTTCATTTTCTGAAACCGATAAACTATTGAACAAACCATGCTAGTTATGAATCTTAACAAGTTTTAGATATCTTAAAACCGACATCTGCGGCAGTGATGATACTCATAACAATCCTAGATATGTTAATAGCTATTTAATTATTTTGAGTAGAAAAACAGCGTTCACATTTCACAGTGTGTAGGTAATTGCGTAATTTTTTGGTCAGGAGTTGGTCTCCCTAAATTTTAAGTTTTTCCTCGAAATTTATTTGTTAGAATCAATTTTATATAAGTTTTGCACATAGATACAGAAGCCATTTTCATTATTGAGTGAGTCCAAGATGATTATAGCAAATAATGCAAACAGATTACCTCGGAAAATACTGGACATACTCGGAAATCTTCGTCTAATTTGGGCACTGTCCCATTCTGGCTTATTGCAGTCATATACAACTCCGCTACTATTGGTTAAAATTGTAAAAAGTAAAAGTAATGGAAGACCATAGCTAAAATATTTGTGCCCCAGCTTGTAACATATCGGTTCGTGCACACATCACAAAGTAAATAGGATATTAAGCTACCCGTCGTGTAGTGAGAATTTGAGTAAATAATAAAAAAAATTTTTTTTGAAAATGTATATGAACAAATACTCGCTTATTTATTTTTTCTTCTCTTTAATTATTTAGCACGGCTGCGGCACCCTGTGCTCTATAGCACAAACTGCCACTGCTTGTACCTTTATCGGTATAAGTAATATTTTACAGATTTTTACGTATAGCCATGTACACATAAATACATTTGTTTAACTATTCAGTTTTTAAACATCGTTCAAAAATTCGCAAAAAGCACATACACATTCTGTTTGCTTTAAAATTGACAATCGAGATTTTAATGTTTAAATATCGCGCTTTTACAACGATGAGACACGTGCACTATCTGTTGAAAATTTATCGTATTAATCATCGTTGTCATGGACGTTGCATTTGTTCTGAGTTTTCATTGTGAAACATGGTTTTGTGTGTGATTTACGGTTTTAGTGATAAAAAATTGAAGAAAGCTTAAATTGGTGAGTTTTGAACATTTTACAACATTTTGCATGTACATATTAAAAAGTAATCAATTCCGTTTTACCGTTTCTTGATGTAAGTACAAGATCTCGTGGTCTTTGTTAACAATTATATTAAAAATGTTATAAAATTGCTAATGAAGTTGAAATTATATTGTTTTAAACACTTTCCAAGCGATATAGGTACGTGTAAAGGCTTTGAAGTAAGAGTGAGAATTTTTTTGATAATTACTCACACATGATTCTTGCAAAACACTTTTACTGGCCTATATTGTAATGACGTGGTTATTTGTTACAAACCTTTGTGCGATAAAATTAAATTTGCGATGAAAATTCAGTCACAGTATAGGAAATAAACAGTAGGGACACTTAGCGTCGGCACCTTTGATGTTTCGGTAGCAAATTTGAAGAAGCGGCCATGTTTTAGGAATACCTTTCAGCGCCAAATTCAAATGTGAAAGAATGACAGTTATAATATGAAACTACTTCTTATTAGTAATTTTAAAGCAATAAACTTGTTAATTCCCCTTGAAATAAAAAAAAAATAGTCTTTCTTGTGTAAAATAATAAATAAAGGAGTAAAATAATACAAACACATCATTAAGAAATTGTAATATATTATATAAAAATACAAAAAATGTAGTTAACAAGATAAAAATTACTATAAATACTAATTATGACAATATAATAATTTTTTTTTGGCCTTTCGTTGACGTAAAATTTCTATTTATATATTTTAAAGTATGAAACAATCTAACCCTTTCATATAATTTAATTTAATATTTTATAGGAAACTCTGCACTGATTTTAGTCTTCAAAAAGACTGGTTTTAAAAGAAATAAAAGATAATATTCCAAAGAATACACAAAAACAACGAAGATAAACAAAAGCACAAGCGAGGTCTCTGTTCTAACTTTGACACATGTGTTTGACCACAGTTTGACAAGTGGGAACATAAGCGCCGTTGAAATTATTTACAAATCCGCTTGCGTATTGCAATTAAAAATAGGGTCAACAAATATAGATTATTATTATTAAAATATAAGCGTATCTTCTAGTTTATTATTTTGTAATTGTTTATTTTTTTTACTGTTCGTTATTCAAATTTTCAATAACAGAAGCCCCCAGAATATTTATTATTTCTACGGCTAATTTTTCCGCCATGTTTTAGGAATACCTTTAATTATGCGCAGCAAAATGCGCAGTAAAAATTTGATTCGAGAGTGTCCCTACTGTTTGTTTCCTATACTGTGATTCAGTTTTGTTTGATATAAATTAACATACACACCCGTATCTAGGGGTGGGCGAGTTTGCAAGGGGCGGAAATTCACAATTTTTTTATACTTGGTATAGCATTCAATTCCTTACAGAATCGTATTACTACAATAAAACAACATACAAATTCATTTTTATTTAACCTGAAAAATATTAGAACCATGGACTCCAAAATTTTGAGACATAACTGCAAATATTTAGAATTACTGTTCACTGATAAAGATAAAATTGACCGCGATTTTGATGCAGATTAGTTACTTATACAGAACTCCAGTCTGTGGCCATATTTTTAGCCGATGATTTGAGGATTTGACACCAAAAGAGGCATTAAATTATATTTATAAAGAGACGTTGAATAGTCTATTCCTAAACGTACAAATAGTTTTATGATTGTTACTAATATTGTCAATAAGTGTGGCGAATGGGAAATGATCATTTTCCAAATTAAAATTGATTAAAAACTGAGATCAACGTTGACTTAAGAACAACTTGTTGACTTTCGTTATCGATTGAATGCTATATCGCTCAGAAAATAGAATATACGACAGTGATCAAGAGATTTGCTCAAGCAAAGGCAAAAAGTTCCACAATTCATAAATCACATATACCTCATAAGTCACAACTCACAAATGCTTTTTATATTCTTATAATTCTTATGCAGTCTGCGATTTATTTTTGTTTTGAAATTATATTAAAATATGTTCTTTAGGTTTTTTTTAAATATTCATTATCATCACAGTAAGATTTAATTTATTTGTTAGGGCTACGATTGCTATCCCGAAACTATAAGAGCTACAAAGACGGTTAAATAGGGAAACAGTGTCTATTTCACAAATTAAGAAAAGAAACATTTTTTTCGATCTGTGGTTCTCAAAATATGGGACTTAACTTTTTTTATTTTAAATTAGAAGGTATATTTTTATTGCTCAATCGTTACAGAATTTAATTCTGAATTCAGTAATATAATATTTTTATACCCTTATATAACGACTTTTTTGAGAAAAAAACATCTAAAGCTATATTTCTATTAATAAAATATGATTATAATAAGAGGGCGACGAATAGAAAAAATGAATACATATTAATTATTGTAAAAAAAAATATAAGAGCACTTACTGAGATTACGTCCTTGAAGTCCATAAATATTTCAGTTAAACCAGGTCTTAAAAATAATCCATCTTTCCAGTTTAGTTTTCCAAATTATTCCAATCTATTTTAAACTAACTTTCAATTCACACTATACCTGGAGTAAAGAATAATGTGTAATAAACTAATGTAGTACTTAGTAATGTAATTGTTTAAAATTTTGATAATCAGTTATCATTGTAATCACGTTAGCATCCAGAACAGGAAACTTCGTCGTACAAATTAAATATATGTATATAATGGCGGTGGCCTGTTTTGCTCTTACACCTGTATATATACAGGGTGTTTCCTTTAAAACATCCAGCGCTTTTTTGGGCGAACTAATGACTTTAGAGAAAAATGTTATATACAAAAAATTACCAGGAAAAAGGGCTTAATTTATGAGGAATAATAAATAAAAAATTCAACCAGTGGTTCTCAAACGGTAGAATAAAATTATATTTTTTTAAATGGCAACCTATATAAATTTTTTGTCCATTAGATAGAGAATTTTTTTCTGATTTCAACGATATAAATATGATATGGGGTTGTATAACAATTATTTCGAGAAAAATGATATTAAAAATCAGAAATAATTCTACAATATTGAAGCCCCCTTGGTCTCATATAACTTTTTTACAGATAACGCGATTACAAAAAAAAACTGACTATCATTGTTTTACGCAATTAAATTGTTAAGTACTATATTAGTTTATTACACATGATTTTTATGTCTGATTTAAAACATTTTCACTACTAGGTACTATATTAGTTTATTACACATTGGTTTCTATTTCAGACGTAAGAAGTAAAAGTTTCTTAATCATATATATATTGGAATAATTTTGAGAATTAATCTGGGAAGATAGATGATTCTTAAAACATGATAAAACTGGTATAATAATTTTGATGGAATTCAAGGACGTCATGTCAGTAAGTGCTCATGAATATTTTTTTAAAAATATTTAATTTGTATGATGAATTTAAAATGTTCTGAAAGCTAACGTGATTATAATGATAACTGATTATCAATGTTTGAAACAATTACACTTCTAGGTACTATATTAGTTCTACACATTGCTTTGTATTTCAGATATAGTAAGGACTAAAAGATACTTTAAAATATATTGGTATAATCTTGAGAATTAATCTGGAAAGATAGATGATTTTTCATACATGATTCAACTGGGATAATAATTTTTATGGAATTCAAGGACGCCATCTCAGTAAATGCTCATGAATATTTATTTACAAATATTTCATTTGTATGATGATGGAAATTCGTCCTGAAAAGTAATATGATTACAATGTTAACTGATTATCAATATTTTAAAGAATTACACTCTTAGGTATTGTATTAGTTCCACAAATTGGTTTGTATTTTAGATATAGTAAGGACTAAAAGATACTTTAAAATATATTACAATAATCTTAAAAATTAATCTGGAAAGATAAAAGATTTTTAATACATGATTTTACTGGGGATTAATATTTATTATAGAATTCAAGGACGTTATCTCAGTAAGGGCTCATGAATATTTTTTTAAAAATATTTCATTTGTATGATGAATTTAAAGTGTTCTGAAAACTAACGTGATTACAATGATAACTGATTATAAATATTTGATACAATTATACTACTAGGTATTACATTAGTTTATTACACATTGGTCTGTATTTCAGATATGGTAAGAACTAAAAGCTACTTTAACATATGTATTGGAGTAACCTTGAGAATTAATCTGAAAAGATACATGACTTTTAATACATGATTCTACTGGGATAATGATATTTATGGAATTCAATGACGTCATCCCAGTAAGTGCTCAAGAATATATTTTTAAAAATATTTAATTGTGTGACGAATTTACGGTGTTCTGAAAGCTAACGTGATTACAATGATAACTGATTATCTATGTTTGAAATAATTACACTTCTAGGTACTATATTAGTTTATTACACATTGGTCTGTAATTCAGATATAGTAAGAACTAAAAGTTACTTTAATATGTATTGGAATAATCTTAAGAATTAATCTGGAAAGATAAATGATTTTTAATACATGATTCAACTGGGATAATAATTTTTATGGTATTCAAGGACGTCATCACAGTAAGTGTTCATGAAAATTTTATTAAAAATATTTAATTTGTATAATGAATTTAAAGTGTTCTGAAAGCTAACGTGATTACATTGATAACTGATAATCTATGTTTGAAACAATTACACTACTAGGTACTATATTAGATTATTACATATTGGTCTGTATTTCAGATATAATAAGAACTAAAAGTTACTTTAAAATATAATGGAATAATCTTGAGAATTAATCTGGAAAGATAGATGATTTATAATACATGATTCAACTGGGATAATAATTTTTATGGAATTCATGGACGCCATCTCAGTACGTGCTCATGTATATTTATTTACAAATATTTAATTTGTATGATGATAGAAATTTGTCCTGAAAAGTAATATGATTACAATGATAACTGATTATCAATATTTTAAACAATTACACTCTTAGGTACTATATTAGTTCTACACATTGGTCTGTATTTCAGATATAGTAAGGGTTAAAAGATACTTTAAAACATATAGGAGCAATCTTAAGAATTAATCTGGAGCGATAGATGATTTTTAATACATGATTCAACTGGGATACTATTTTTTTTGGAAATTAACGAGTTCATCTCAGTAAGTGTTCATGAATATTTTTAAAAAAATATTTAATATGTTTGATGAAGGAAAAATGTGGTGATAGCTAACGTGATTACTATAACTGATTATCAATATTTGAAACATTTACACTACTAGGTGCCATTTTAGATTATTACACTTTGGCCTATATTTCAGATATAGGGACGACTAAAAGTTACATTAAAATATATTGGAATATTCTTGAGAATTAATGTGGAAAGATAGATGATTTTTAATACATTATTCAACTGAGATAATAATTTTCATGGAATTGAAGGACGACTTCTCAGTAAGTGCTCATGAATATGTTTTTAGAAAATATTTAATTTGTATGAGGAATTTAAAGTGTTCTGAAAGCTAACGTGATTACAATTATAACTGATTAACAATATTTTAAACAATTACAATCTTAGATACTATATTAGTTCTACACATTGATCTGTTATTCAGATATAGTAAGGACTAAAATATACTTTTCAGACGACCACCTACGAAAGTAGCTATAACAACACGCTAAATAACAACAGAAAGTGCAACATAACACGCTAGTGATGTTATGAATCTAACACACTAGTGCTGTTATGAGTTTTTAGTTCCATTAATCGACATCAGATGGCATTTCGGCAAAAAGTTAAATAAAATATATGATTATTTACAATAACCGTCAAGTTGAACATTAATAATTATTATATTTGCTAATATTTTTGTATCATTTAGTATTAATTATATAATGTAGTTTTAGATTACGCGCATGTACCGGATTGAGTTGCGCGGAGCGCCGGTAGTTGAACCTAACCTCAAACTCAAACGTCAGCTGGCAGCGGTTTTGCTAAATGAAAATTTATGAATACAAAACATTCCAAGATACGATTATCAACTTTTATTTTTTAAATAGCAACCAATAATTATTTTATTTGTTTATTTTATTTATTTATTCATTTATTTATTATTAAGAGAACCAACAGTCAATGACCAATAATAGGTTCCCACGAAAAAAATAACAAACATAGGTAACAGACAGTTAAACATACATAAATAACAACAATAAAAATAAATAGTGTTTAGAAAGTGAAAAAATTGATAACCAACATTATTCAAGAGAGTTCCTCAATAATATTAGTTTTGAACTTATTAAATGAAAGATGGAACATGTCCACATGCAAAAATTTTGAGTTATATATACTCATAATTCTGTTTACCGGCGAATTCTTATTGTTATTCGTGTTACTAAGCGCAACAAAAAACAAGTAATTAGATCTAGTTTGTTTATTTGATATATAAAAGTTAAAATGATGCACTAAATTAATTGTATATAGAAGATTATTGAAAATTTTATATAAAAATAACATGTCTACAACAATCCTTCTCTTTTCAAGAGATAACATGTGAAAATATTCCAGCTTGTTACAATAATTTTCAACGTTAACATGAAATTTAAAACATAAATATCTAACAAATTTTTTTTAACACTTTCTAATAACATAATGTGTCTATTGTAACAAGGGTTCCAAACCACAGAGGCATATTCAAGTTTAGATCGAACAAGAGAATTAAAAAGACAAATAATGGAAGCAGGTCTGCTGAAATATTTACAACATCTCATGATAAATCCTAAAATTTTGAATGACTCCCTGACAATTGTGTCAAAATGAAAATTAAATAACATTTTACAGTCATAAGTGACTCCTAAGTCTTTGATTGTACTTTTATTCTGTAACGCAGAATTATTGATAATATAATTATAAGAGATAATTTCACGGTTCCTAGTATAATTTAAGACGAAGCATTTTGAAACATTAAGCGACAAAAAAATATCTTTACAGTAACTTTCTAATCGAAATAAATCTGTTTGTAAATATTCACAGTCAGTGTTTTTTTGTATGGCTCTGAAAATTTTCAAATCATCAGCATATAAAGAAAAGTTCGAGTAATGAAAACAGTGTGATATATCGTTTATAAAAAGATTAAATAAAATAGGTCCCAAGTGGGAGCCCTGAGGAACACCAGACTCTACAGATATCAAATTTGATTTGAAGCCATTGCAAAAAACTAACTGTGATCGATTAGTTACATATAATTTAATCCATCGCAAAAGTGAACCATGTACACCTAAATTGTGTAGCTTTTTTATTAACAAGGAATGATGGACCCGGTCAAAAGCCTTACTAAAATCGGTGTAAATTACGTCAATTTGAATTTTCTTGGCCATATGGGATTTTATGAATTCCGTAAAAGGGACTAAATTAGTGAGAACAGACTTTCCAGAGCAAAAACCATTCTGATCTGGAATTATTATACTTTCAAGATCTTTTTTTATCTGTTCAACTACAAGTGCTTCGAATATTTTACCAAAAGTAGATAAAATGGAAATTGGCCTATAATTGGTAACATCATGTATATCACCAGATTTATATATTGGTGTTATATGGGACATTTTCCAAATTACAGGGAAGACACCAGAACTAAGAGATTGATTAAATATTATAAATAAAGGTTCAACTAGATAAAATGCACAAGTTCTTATAAATTTAGCAGGAATCTGATTTGGCCCACACCCCTTGTTAACATTTAAACTTACCAAATAATCAAGAATGCATTCCCGATTTAATTGAATCGTACCTAAATTTAAAGAATTGTTGCTAACATTTTGATCCAAGTTCATATCATCAGAGTCATTTGTATTTACAAAAACAGATTTAAAATATTCAGCAAAAAGATTACTAATGTCTGATCCATTACTTGCTTCGTGATCGTTATATTTCATTGAATTTGGTATGCCACTATTTTTCCTCATAGTTTTAGCAAATTTCCAGAATGAGTTTGGGTTATTATGTATGTTAGTTTCGATATTGTTAATATATGTTTTGAAATCCTCTTTGATTTTGACCTTGATTTTACTTCGCAACGAAGAAAATAGAGCATAATCTGACACTCTCCCATATACTTTCCACTTGTTATGAGCCTTTTGTTTCTCTCTAATAAGCTTTATTGCATTTGCAGAGAACCACAAAGGATAGTTTATTTTATTCAGGTATTTATTGGGTACATAATCATTTATTAAAGTTTGTAATATGCTATAGTAGGTACCCAAATTAAAATTTACATTGCTATTATTTAGCCTAGTTTTCCAATCGATTTCAGATAATTTATAAATTAAATCTTCATAGTTACATTTGTTAAAATTTTTCATTGAAGTCATGTTGTAATTAAGTTCTTTACAGTTTTGTAAATTTAGCTGCAATTCAATAGGAGGATGATGGTGATCTATTTTCAATAAGGGAGAGTCACACATATTAACTTTACAGTCCACGTTACACAGTACTAAATCTAAAATCCTATTATTAAAATTATGTACACCATTATATTGAAATAGGTTACAAACATTGATCATGTTAATAAATTCAGTTTTACTAAAATATAAAACGCCATTTTTTCAGGCATTGCACAGGACCTTCTATTACTATTAGGATTGAGAGAAAATAATAAATTATAACTTAAGTAAAAGTTCGAAGTACGTCGTACGTCCCAACAAGCATGACCAGTTGCACTTGTAACCTGTCGTTACACCCACAATGCAGATAAACTACGCTACGCCCGTATTCCGTGGTTCCCTCAATTCTTGGTTCAAAATAAGTACACCAATTCTTTTTCAAATTTTCAAAAGTTATTGAGTACAATTACTTTTTTTACAAAATAAAATATTACAAATTACATTTCGAAAAAGCAATTTAATTAGTAATTAACTACCAAAAGTAACTTAATTAGCAATTAATTATCAATTGTAATTAATTACTGCCCAGCTCTGTAATATGTCAAAATAATTGTTCTGCTAATCGTAGCATTCTGAAAGTAGCATTAATGACAGAATTTCAAAACATAATATTTATTAATAATGTCTTCATTTTCTGAAACCGATAAACTATTGAACAAACCATGCTAGTTATGAATCTTAACAAGTTTTAGATATCTTAAAACCGACATCTGCGGCAGTGATGATACTCATAACAATCCTAGATATGTTAATAGCTATTTAATTATTTTGAGTAGAAAAACAGCGTTCACATTTCACAGTGTGTAGGTAATTGCGTAATTTTTTGGTCAGGAGTTGGTCTCCCTAAATTTTAAGTTTTTCCTCGAAATTTATTTGTTAGAATCAATTTTATATAAGTTTTGCACATAGATACAGAAGCCATTTTCATTATTGAGTGAGTCCAAGATGATTATAGCAAATAATGCAAACAGATTACCTCGGAAAATACTGGACATACTCGGAAATCTTCGTCTAATTTGGGCACTGTCCCATTCTGGCTTATTGCAGTCATATACAACTCCGCTACTATTGGTTAAAATTGTAAAAAGTAAAAGTAATGGAAGACCATAGCTAAAATATTTGTGCCCCAGCTTGTAACATATCGGTTCGTGCACACATCACAAAGTAAATAGGATATTAAGCTACCCGTCGTGTAGTGAGAATTTGAGTAAATAATAAAAAAAAAATTTTTGAAAATGTATATGAACAAATACTCGCTTATTTATTTTTTCTTCTTTTTAATTATTTAGCACGGCTGCGGCACCCTGTGCTCTATAGCACAAACTGCCACTGCTTGTACCTTTATCGGTATAAGTAATATTTTACAGATTTTTACGTATAGCCATGTACACATAAATACATTTGTTTAACTATTCAGTTTTTAAACATCGTTCAAAAATTCGCAAAAAGCACATACACATTCTGTTTGCTTTAAAATTGACAATCGAGATTTTAATGTTTAAATATCGCGCTTTTACAACGATGAGACACGTGCACTATCTGTTGAAAATTTATCGTATTAATCATCGTTGTCATGGACGTTGCATTTGTTCTGAGTTTTCATTGTGAAACATGGTTTTGTGTGTGATTTACGGTTTTAGTGATAAAAAATTGAAGAAAGCTTAAATTGGTGAGTTTTGAACATTTTACAACATTTTGCATGTACATATTAAAAAGTAATCAATTCCGTTTTACCGTTTCTTGATGTAAGTACAAGATCTCGTGGTCTTTGTTAACAATTATATTAAAAATGTTATAAAATTGCTAATGAAGTTGAAATTATATTGTTTTAAACACTTTCCAAGCGATATAGGTACGTGTAAAGGCTTTGAAGTAAGAGTGAGAATTTTTTTGATAATTACTCACACATGATTCTTGCAAAACACTTTTACTGGCCTATATTGTAATGACGTGGTTATTTGTTACAAACCTTTGTGCGATAAAATTAAATTTGCGATGAAAATTCAGTTTTGTTTGATATAAATTAACATACACACCCGTATCTGGGGGTGGGCGAGTTTGCAAGGGGCGGAAATTCACAATTTTTTTATACTTGGTATAGCATTCAATTCCTTACAGAATCGTATTACTACAATAAAACATACAAATTCATTTTTATTTAACCTGAAAAATATTAGAACCATGGACTCCAAAATTTTGAGACATAACTGCAAATATTTAGAATTACTGTTCACTGATAAAGATAAAATTGACCGCGATTTTGATGCAGATTAGTTACTTATACAGAACTCCAGTCTGTGGCCATATTTTTAGCCGATGATTTGAACATACAAATTCATTTTTATTTAACCTGAAAAATATTAGAACCATGGACTCCAAAATTTTGAGACATAACTGCAAATATTTAGAATTACTGTTCACTGATAAAGATAAAATTGACCGCGATTTTGATGCAGATTAGTTACTTATACAGAACTCCAGTCTGTGGCCATATTTTTAGCCGATGATTTGAGGATTTGACACCAAAAGAGGCATTAAATTATATTTATAAAGAGACGTTGAATAGTCTATTCCCAAACGTACAAATAGTTTTATGATTGTTACTAATATTGTCAATAAGTGTGGCGAATGGGAAATGATCATTTTCCAAATTAAAATTGATTAAAAACTGAGATCAACGTTGACTTAAGAACAACTTGTTGACTTTCGTTATCGATTGAATGCTATATCGCTCAAAAAATAGAATATACGACAGTGATCAAGAGATTTGCTCAAGCAAAGGCAAAAAGTTCCACAATTCATAAATCACATATACCTCATAAGTCACAACTCACAAATGCTTTTTATATTCTTATAATTCTTATGCAGTCTGCGATTTATTTTTGTTTTGAAATTATATTAAAATATGTTCTTTAGGTTTTTTTTAAATATTCATTATCATCACAGTAAGATTTAATTTATTTGTTAGGGCTACGATTGCTATCCCGAAACTATAAGAGCTACAAAGACGGTTAAATAGGGAAACAGTGTCTATTTCACAAATTAAGAAAAGAAACATTTTTTTCGATCTGTGGTTCTCAAAATATGGGACTTAACTTTTTTTATTTTAAATTAGAAGGTATATTTTTATTGCTCAATCGTTACAGAATTTAATTCTGAATTCAGTAATATAATATTTTTATACCCTTATATAACGACTTTTTTGAGAAAAAAACATCTAAAGCTATATTTCTATTAATAAAATATGATTATAATAAGAGGGCGACGAATAGAAAAAATGAATACATATTAATTATTGTAAAAAAAAATATAAGAGCACTTACTGAGATTACGTCCTTGAAGTCCATAAATATTTCAGTTAAACCAGGTCTTAAAAATAATCCATCTTTCCAGTTTAGTTTTCCAAATTATTCCAATCTATTTTAAACTAACTTTCAATTCACACTATACCTGGAGTAAAGAATAATGTGTAATAAACTAATGTAGTACTTAGTAATGTAATTGTTTAAAATTTTGATAATCAGTTATCATTGTAATCACGTTAGCATCCAGAACAGGAAACTTCGTCGTACAAATTAAATATATGTATATATATATATATATAATGGCGGTGGCCTGTTTTGCTCTTACACCTGTATATATACAGGGTGTTTCCTTTAAAACATCCAGCGCTTTTTTGGGCGAACTAATGACTTTAGAGAAAAATGTTATATACAAAAAATTACCAGGAAAAAGGGCTTAATTTATGAGGAATAATAAATAAAAAATTCAACCAGTGGTTCTCAAACGGTAGAATAAAATTATATTTTTTTAAATGGCAACCTATATAAATTTTTTGTCCATTAGATAGAGAATTTTTTTCTGATTTCAACGATATAAATATGATATGGGGTTGTATAACAATTATTTCGAGAAAAATGATATTAAAAATCAGAAATAATTCTACAATATTGAAGCCCCCTTGGTCTCATATAACTTTTTTACAGATAACGCGATTACAAAAAAAAATTGACTATCATTGTTTTACGCAATTAAATTGATAAGTACTATATTAGCTTATTACACATGATTTTTATGTCTGATTTAAAACATTTTCACTACTAGGTACTATATTAGTTTATTACACATTGGTTTCTATTTCAGACGTAAGAAGTAAAAGTTTCTTAATCATATATATATTGGAATAATTTTGAGAATTAATCTGGGAAGATAAATGATTCTTAAAACATGATAAAACTGGGATAATAATTATGATGGAATTCAAGGACGTCATGTCAGTAAGTGCTCATGAATATTTTTTTAAAAATATTTAATTTGTATGATGAATTTAAAATGTTCTGAAAGCTAACGTGATTATAATGATAACTGATTATCAATGTTTGAAACAATTACACTTCTAGGTACTATATTAGTTCTACACATTGCTTTGTATTTCAGATATAGTAAGGACTAAAAGATACTTTAAAATATATTGGTATAATCTTGAGAATTAATCTGGAAAGATAGATGATTTTTCATACATGATTCAACTGGGATAATAATTTTTATAGAATTCAAGCACGCCATCTCAGTAAGTGCTCATGAATACTTATTTACAAATATTTCATTTGTATGATGATGGAAATTCGTCCTGAAAAGTATATGATTACAATGTTAACTGATTATCAATATTTTAAAGAATTACACTCTTAGGTATTGTATTAGTTCCACAAATTGGTTTGTATTTTAGATATAGTAAGGACTAAAAGATACTTTAAAATATATTACAATAATCTTAAAAATTAATCTGGAAAGATAAAAGATTTTTAATACATGATTTTACTGGGGATTAATATTTATTATAGAATTCAAGGACGTTATCTCAGTAAGGGCTCATGAATATTTTTTTAAAAATATTTCATTTGTATGATGAATTTAAAGTGTTCTGAAAACTAACGTGATTACAATGATAACTGATTATAAATATTTGATACAATTATACTAATAGGTATTACATTAGTTTATTACACATTGGTCTGTATTTCAGATATGGTAAGAACTAAAAGCTACTTTAACATATGTATTGGAGTAACCTTGAGAATTAATCTGAAAAGATACATGACTTTTAATACATGATTCTACTGGGATAATGATTTTTATGGAATTCAATGACGTCATCCCAGTAAGTGCTCAAGAATATATTTTTAAAAATATTTAATTGTGTGACGAATTTACGGTGTTCTGAAAGCTAACGTGATTACAATGATAACTGATTATCTATGTTTGAAATAATTACACTTCTAGGTACTATATTAGTTTATTACACATTGGTCTGTAATTCAGATATAGTAAGAACTAAAAGTTACTTTAATATGTATTGGAATAATCTTAAGAATTAATCTGGAAAGATAAATGATTTTTAATACATGATTCAACTGGGATAATAATTTTTATGGTATTCAAGGACGTCATCACAGTAAGTGTTCATGAAAATTTTATTAAAAATATTTAATTTGTATAATGAATTTAAAGTGTTCTGAAAGCTAACGTGATTACATTGATAACTGATTATCTATGTTTGAAACAATTACACTACTAGGTACTATATTAGATTATTACATATTGGTCTGTATTTCAGATATAATAAGAACTAAAAGTTACTTTAAAATATAATGGAATAATCTTGAGAATTAATCTGGAAAGATAGATGATTTATAATACATGATTCAACTGGGATAATAATTTTTATGGAATTCATGGACGCCATCTCAGTACGTGCTCATATATATTTATTTACAAATATTTAATTTGTATGATGATAGAAATTTGTCCTGAAAAGTAATATGATTACAATGATAACTGATTATCAATATTTTAAACAATTACACTCTTAGGTACTATATTAGTTCTACACATTGGTCTGTATTTCAGATATAGTAAGGGTTAAAAGATACTTTAAAACATATAGGAGCAATCTTAAGAATTAATCTGGAGCGATAGATGATTTTTAATACATGATTCAACTGGGATACTATTTTTTTTGGAAATTAACGAGTTCATCTCAGTAAGTGTTCATGAATATTTTTAAAAAAATATTTAATATGTTTGATGAAGGAAAAATGTGGTGATAGCTAACGTGATTACTATAACTGATTATCAATATTTGAAACATTTACACTACTAGGTGCCATTTTAGATTATTACACTTTGGCCTATATTTCAGATATAGGGACGACTAAAAGTTACATTAAAATATATTGGAATATTCTTGAGAATTAATGTGGAAAGATAGATGATTTTTAATACATTATTCAACTGAGATAATAATTTTCATGGAATTGAAGGACGACTTCTCAGTAAGTGCTCATGAATATGTTTTTAGAAAATATTTAATTTGTATGAGGAATTTAAAGTGTTCTGAAAGCTAACGTGATTACAATTATAACTGATTAACAATATTTTAAACAATTACAATCTTAGATACTATATTAGTTCTACACATTGATCTGTTATTCAGATATAGTAAGGACTAAAATATACTTTTCAGACGACCACCTACGAAAGTAGCTATAACAACACGCTAAATAACAACAGAAAGTGCAACATAACACGCTAGTGATGTTATGAATCTAACACACTAGTGCTGTTATGAGTTTTTAGTTCCATTAATCGACATCAGATGGCATTTCGGCAAAAAGTTAAATAAAATATATGATTATTTACAATAACCGTCAAGTTGAACATTAATAATTATTATATTTGCTAATATTTTTGTATCATTTAGTATTAATTATATAATGTAGTTTTAGATTACGCGCATGTACCGGATTGAGTTGCGCGGAGCGCCGGTAGTTGAACCTAACCTCAAACTCAAACGTCAGCTGGCAGCGGTTTTGCTAAATGAAAATTTATGAACACAAAACATTCCAAGATACGATTATCAACTTTTATTTTTTAAATAGCAACCAATAATTATTTTATTTGTTTATTTTATTTATTTATTCATTTATTTATTATTAAGAGAACCAACAGTCAATGACCAATAATAGGTTCCCACGAAAAAAATAACAAACATAGGTAACAGACAGTTAAACATACATAAATAACAACAATAAAAATAAATAGTGTTTAGAAAGTGAAAAAATTGATAACCAACATTATTCAAGAGAGTTCCTCAATAATATTAGTTTTGAACTTATTAAATGAAAGATGGAACATGTCCACATGCAAAAATTTTGAGTTATATATACTCATAATTCTGTTTACCGGCGAATTCTTATTGTTATTCGTGTTACTAAGCGCAACAAAAAACAAGTAATTAGATCTAGTTTGTTTATTTGATATATAAAAGTTAAAATGATGCACTAAATTAATTGTATATAGAAGATTATTGAAAATTTTATATAAAAATAACATGTCTACAACAATCCTTCTCTTTTCAAGAGATAACATGTGAAAATATTCCAGCTTGTTACAATAATTTTCAACGTTAACATGAAATTTAAAACATAAATATCTAACAAATTTTTTTTAACACTTTCTAATAACATAATGTGTCTATTGTAACAAGGGTTCCAAACCACAGAGGCATATTCAAGTTTAGATCGAACAAGAGAATTAAAAAGACAAATAATGGAAGCAGGTCTGCTGAAATATTTACAACATCTCATGATAAATCCTAAAATTTTGAATGACTCCCTGACAATTGTGTCAAAATGAAAATTAAATAACATTTTACAGTCATAAGTGACTCCTAAGTCTTTGATTGTACTTTTATTCTGTAACGCAGAATTATTGATAATATAATTATAAGAGATAATTTCACGGTTCCTAGTATAATTTAAGACGAAGCATTTTGAAACATTAAGCGACAAAAAAATATCTTTACAGTAACTTTCTAATCGAAATAAATCTGCTTGTAAATATTCACAGTCAGTGTTTTTTTGTATGGCTCTGAAAATTTTCAAATCATCAGCATATAAAGAAAAGTTCGAGTAATGAAAACAGTGTGATATATCGTTTATAAAAAGATTAAATAAAATAGGTCCCAAGTGGGAGCCCTGAGGAACACCAGACTCTACAGATATCAAATTTGATTTGAAGCCATTGCAAAAAACTAACTGTGATCGATTAGTTACATATAATTTAATCCATCGCAAAAGTGAACCATGTACACCTAAATTGTGTAGCTTTTTTATTAACAAGGAATGATGGACCCGGTCAAAAGCCTTACTAAAATCGGTGTAAATTACGTCAATTTGAATTTTCTTGGCCATATGGGATTTTATGAATTCCGTAAAAGGGACTAAATTAGTGAGAACAGACTTTCCAGAGCAAAAAAATATTTATTTCAAATTTTTATTAATTTTATTATAATATTTATTGTGTATGTAATGCCATAAGATAATAATAATATAGAGCAAAAACCATTCTGATCTGGAATTATTATACTTTCAAGATCTTTTTTTATCTGTTCAACTACAAGTGCTTCGAATATTTTACCAAAAGTAGACAAAATGGAAATTGGCCTATAATTGGTAACATCATGTATATCACCAGATTTATATATTGGTGTTATATGGGACATTTTCCAAATTACAGGGAAGACACCAGAACTAAGAGATTGATTAAATATTATAAATAAAGGTTCAACTAGATAAAATGCACAAGTTCTTATAAATTTAGCAGGATCTGATTTGGCCCACACCCCTTGTTAACATTTAAACTTACCAAATAATCAAGAATGCATTCCCGATTTAATTGAATCGTACCTAAATTTAAAGAATTGTTGCTAACATTTTGATCCAAGTTCATATCATCAGAGTCATTTGTATTTACAAAAACAGATTTAAAATATTCAGCAAAAAGATTACTAATGTCTGATCCATTACTTGCTTCGTGATCGTTATATTTCATTGAATTTGGTATGCCACTATTTTTCCTCATAGTTTTAGCAAATTTCCAGAATGAGTTTGGGTTATTATGTATGTTAGTTTCGATATTGTTAATATATGTTTTGAAATCCTCTTTGATTTTGACCTTGATTTTACTTCGCAACGAAGAAAATAGAGCATAATCTGACACTCTCCCATATACTTTCCACTTGTTATGAGCCTTTTGTTTCTCTCTAATAAGCTTTATTGCATTTGCAGAGAACCACAAAGGATAGTTTATTTTATTCAGGTATTTATTGGGTACATAATCATTTATTAAAGTTTGTAATATGCTATAGTAGGTACCCAAATTAAAATTTACATTGCTATTATTTAGCCTAGTTTTCCAATCGATTTCAGATAATTTATAAATTAAATCTTCATAGTTACATTTGTTAAAATTTTTCATTGAAGTCATGTTGTAATTAAGTTCTTTACAGTTTTGTAAATTTAGCTGCAATTCAATAGGAGGATGATGGTGATCTATTTTCAATAAGGGAGAGTCACACATATTAACTTTACAGTCCACGTTACACAGTACTAAATCTAAAATCCTATTATTAAAATTATGTACACCATTATATTGAAATAGGTTACAAACATTGATCATGTTAATAAATTCAGTTTTACTAAAATATAAAACGCCATTTTTTCAGGCATTGCACAGGACCTTCTATTACTATTAGGATTGAGAGAAAATAATAAATTATAACTTAAGTAAAAGTTCGAAGTACGTCGTACGTCCCAACAAGCATGACCAGTTGCACTTGTAACCTGTCGTTACACCCACAATGCAGATAAACTACGCTACGCCCGTATTCCGTGGTTCCCTCAATTCTTGGTTCAAAATAAGTACACCAATTCTTTTTCAAATTTTCAAAAGTTATTGAGTACAATTACTTTTTTTACAAAATAAAATATTACAAATTACATTTCGAAAAAGCAATTTAATTAGTAATTAACTACCAAAAGTAACTTAATTAGCAATTAATTATCAATTGTAATTAATTACTGCCCAGCTCTGTAATATGTCAAAATAATTGTTCTGCTAATCGTAGCATTCTGAAAGTAGCATTAATGACAGAATTTCAAAACATAATATTTATTAATAATGTCTTCATTTTCTGAAACCGATAAACTATTGAACAAACCATGCTAGTTATGAATCTTAACAAGTTTTAGATATCTTAAAACCGACATCTGCGGCAGTGATGATACTCATAACAATCCTAGATATGTTAATAGCTATTTAATTATTTTGAGTAGAAAAACAGCGTTCACATTTCACAGTGTGTAGGTAATTGCGTAATTTTTTGGTCAGGAGTTGGTCTCCCTAAATTTTAAGTTTTTCCTCGAAATTTATTTGTTAGAATCAATTTTATATAAGTTTTGCACATAGATACAGAAGCCATTTTCATTATTGAGTGAGTCCAAGATGATTATAGCAAATAATGCAAACAGATTACCTCGGAAAATACTGGACATACTCGGAAATCTTCGTCTAATTTGGGCACTGTCCCATTCTGGCTTATTGCAGTCATATACAACTCCGCTACTATTGGTTAAAATTGTAAAAAGTAAAAGTAATGGAAGACCATAGCTAAAATATTTGTGCCCCAGCTTGTAACATATCGGTTCGTGCACACATCACAAAGTAAATAGGATATTAAGCTACCCGTCGTGTAGTGAGAATTTGAGTAAATAATAAAAAAAATTTTTTTTGAAAATGTATATGAACAAATACTCGCTTATTTATTTTTTCTTCTCTTTAATTATTTAGCACGGCTGCGGCACCCTGTGCTCTATAGCACAAACTGCCACTGCTTGTACCTTTATCGGTATAAGTAATATTTTACAGATTTTTACGTATAGCCATGTACACATAAATACATTTGTTTAACTATTCAGTTTTTAAACATCGTTCAAAAATTCGCAAAAAGCACATACACATTCTGTTTGCTTTAAAATTGACAATCGAGATTTTAATGTTTAAATATCGCGCTTTTACAACGATGAGACACGTGCACTATCTGTTGAAAATTTATCGTATTAATCATCGTTGTCATGGACGTTGCATTTGTTCTGAGTTTTCATTGTGAAACATGGTTTTGTGTGTGATTTACGGTTTTAGTGATAAAAAATTGAAGAAAGCTTAAATTGGTGAGTTTTGAACATTTTACAACATTTTGCATGTACATATTAAAAAGTAATCAATTCCGTTTTACCGTTTCTTGATGTAAGTACAAGATCTCGTGGTCTTTGTTAACAATTATATTAAAAATGTTATAAAATTGCTAATGAAGTTGAAATTATATTGTTTTAAACACTTTCCAAGCGATATAGGTACGTGTAAAGGCTTTGAAGTAAGAGTGAGAATTTTTTTGATAATTACTCACACATGATTCTTGCAAAACACTTTTACTGGCCTATATTGTAATGACGTGGTTATTTGTTACAAACCTTTGTGCGATAAAATTAAATTTGCGATGAAAATTCAGTCACAGTATAGGAAATAAACAGTAGGGACACTTAGCGTCGGCACCTTTGATGTTTCGGTAGCAAATTTGAAGAAGCGGCCATGTTTTAGGAATACCTTTCAGCGCCAAATTCAAATGTGAAAGAATGACAGTTATAATATGAAACTACTTCTTATTAGTAATTTTAAAGCAATAAACTTGTTAATTCCCCTTGAAATAAAAAAAAAATAGTCTTTCTTGTGTAAAATAATAAATAAAGGAGTAAAATAATACAAACACATCATTAAGAAATTGTAATATATTATATAAAAATACAAAAAATGTAGTTAACAAGATAAAAATTACTATAAATACTAATTATGACAATATAATAATTTTTTTTTGGCCTTTCGTTGACGTAAAATTTCTATTTATATATTTTAAAGTATGAAACAATCTAACCCTTTCATATAATTTAATTTAATATTTTATAGGAAACTCTGCACTGATTTTAGTCTTCAAAAAGACTGGTTTTAAAAGAAATAAAAGATAATATTCCAAAGAATACACAAAAACAACGAAGATAAACAAAAGCACAAGCGAGGTCTCTGTTCTAACTTTGACACATGTGTTTGACCACAGTTTGACAAGTGGGAACATAAGCGCCGTTGAAATTATTTACAAATCCGCTTGCGTATTGCAATTAAAAATAGGGTCAACAAATATAGATTATTATTATTAAAATATAAGCGTATCTTCTAGTTTATTATTTTGTAATTGTTTATTTTTTTTACTGTTCGTTATTCAAATTTTCAATAACAGAAGCCCCCAGAATATTTATTATTTCTACGGCTAATTTTTCCGCCATGTTTTAGGAATACCTTTAATTATGCGCAGCAAAATGCGCAGTAAAAATTTGATTCGAGAGTGTCCCTACTGTTTGTTTCCTATACTGTGATTCAGTTTTGTTTGATATAAATTAACATACACACCCGTATCTAGGGGTGGGCGAGTTTGCAAGGGGCGGAAATTCACAATTTTTTTATACTTGGTATAGCATTCAATTCCTTACAGAATCGTATTACTACAATAAAACAACATACAAATTCATTTTTATTTAACCTGAAAAATATTAGAACCATGGACTCCAAAATTTTGAGACATAACTGCAAATATTTAGAATTACTGTTCACTGATAAAGATAAAATTGACCGCGATTTTGATGCAGATTAGTTACTTATACAGAACTCCAGTCTGTGGCCATATTTTTAGCCGATGATTTGAGGATTTGACACCAAAAGAGGCATTAAATTATATTTATAAAGAGACGTTGAATAGTCTATTCCCAAACGTACAAATAGTTTTATGATTGTTACTAATATTGTCAATAAGTGTGGCGAATGGGAAATGATCATTTTCCAAATTAAAATTGATTAAAAACTGAGATCAACGTTGACTTAAGAACAACTTGTTGACTTTCGTTATCGATTGAATGCTATATCGCTCAAAAAATAGAATATACGACAGTGATCAAGAGATTTGCTCAAGCAAAGGCAAAAAGTTCCACAATTCATAAATCACATATACCTCATAAGTCACAACTCACAAATGCTTTTTATATTCTTATAATTCTTATGCAGTCTGCGATTTATTTTTGTTTTGAAATTATATTAAAATATGTTCTTTAGGTTTTTTTTAAATATTCATTATCATCACAGTAAGATTTAATTTATTTGTTAGGGCTACGATTGCTATCCCGAAACTATAAGAGCTACAAAGACGGTTAAATAGGGAAACAGTGTCTATTTCACAAATTAAGAAAAGAAACATTTTTTTCGATCTGTGGTTCTCAAAATATGGGACTTAACTTTTTTTATTTTAAATTAGAAGGTATATTTTTATTGCTCAATCGTTACAGAATTTAATTCTGAATTCAGTAATATAATATTTTTATACCCTTATATAACGACTTTTTTGAGAAAAAAACATCTAAAGCTATATTTCTATTAAAATATGATTATAATAAGAGGGCGACGAATAGAAAAAATGAATACATATTAATTATTGTAAAAAAAAATATAAGAGCACTTACTGAGATTACGTCCTTGAAGTCCATAAATATTTCAGTTAAACCAGGTCTTAAAAATAATCCATCTTTCCAGTTTAGTTTTCCAAATTATTCCAATCTATTTTAAACTAACTTTCAATTCACACTATACCTGGAGTAAAGAATAATGTGTAATAAACTAATGTAGTACTTAGTAATGTAATTGTTTAAAATTTTGATAATCAGTTATCATTGTAATCACGTTAGCATCCAGAACAGGAAACTTCGTCGTACAAATTAAATATATGTATATAATGGCGGTGGCCTGTTTTGCTCTTACACCTGTATATATACAGGGTGTTTCCTTTAAAACATCCAGCGCTTTTTTGGGCGAACTAATGACTTTAGAGAAAAATGTTATATACAAAAAATTACCAGGAAAAAGGGCTTAATTTATGAGGAATAATAAATAAAAAATTCAACCAGTGGTTCTCAAACGGTAGAATAAAATTATATTTTTTTAAATGGCAACCTATATAAATTTTTTGTCCATTAGATAGAGAATTTTTTTCTGATTTCAACGATATAAATATGATATGGGGTTGTATAACAATTATTTCGAGAAAAATGATATTAAAAATCAGAAATAATTCTACAATATTGAAGCTCCCTTGGTCTCATATAACTTTTTTACAGATAACGCGATTACAAAAAAAAACTGACTATCATTGTTTTACGCAATTAAATTGTTAAGTACTATATTAGTTTATTACACATGATTTTTATGTCTGATTTAAAACATTTTCACTACTAGGTACTATATTAGTTTATTACACATTGGTTTCTATTTCAGACGTAAGAAGTAAAAGTTTCTTAATCATATATATATTGGAATAATTTTGAGAATTAATCTGGGAAGATAGATGATTCTTAAAACATGATAAAACTGGTATAATAATTTTGATGGAATTCAAGGACGTCATGTCAGTAAGTGCTCATGAATATTTTTTTAAAAATATTTAATTTGTATGATGAATTTAAAATGTTCTGAAAGCTAACGTGATTATAATGATAACTGATTATCAATGTTTGAAACAATTACACTTCTAGGTACTATATTAGTTCTACACATTGCTTTGTATTTCAGATATAGTAAGGACTAAAAGATACTTTAAAATATATTGGTATAATCTTGAGAATTAATCTGGAAAGATAGATGATTTTTCATACATGATTCAACTGGGATAATAATTTTTATGGAATTCAAAGACGCCATCTCAGTAAGTGCTCATGAATATTTATTTACAAATATTTCATTTGTATGATGATGGAAATTCGTCCTGAAAAGTAATATGATTACAATGTTAACTGATTATCAATATTTTAAAGAATTACACTCTTAGGTATTGTATTAGTTCCACAAATTGGTTTGTATTTTAGATATAGTAAGGACTAAAAGATACTTTAAAATATATTACAATAATCTTAAAAATTAATCTGGAAAGATAAAAGATTTATAATACATGATTTTACTGGGGATTAATATTTATTATAGAATTCAAGGACGTTATCTCAGTAAGGGCTCATGAATATTTTTTTAAAAATATTTCATTTGTATGATGAATTTAAAGTGTTCTGAAAACTAACGTGATTACAATGATGACTGATTATAAATATTTGATACAATTATACTGCTAGGTATTACATTAGTTTATTACACATTGGTCTGTATTTCAGATATGGTAAGAACTAAAAGCTACTTTAACATATGTATTGGAGTAACCTTGAGAATTAATCTGAAAAGATACATGACTTTTAATACATGATTCTACTGGGATAATGATTTTTATGGAATTCAATGACGTCATCCCAGTAAGTGCTCAAGAATATATTTTTAAAAATATTTAATTGTGTGACGAATTTACGGTGTTCTGAAAGCTAACGTGATTACAATGATAACTGATTATCTATGTTTGAAATAATTACACTTCTAGGTACTATATTAGTTTATTACACATTGGTCTGTAATTCAGATATACAGGGTGGGGCAGAAAAACCTATCCGATTTCAAAACGTTATAAAATTAAAACCACTCAACTTGTCAAAAAATTTTTTTATTAACATATCGCAAATTTTATGCCATTTTTAAATTTAAGTTTTGAAAAGCACATCACTCAAATGTCGTCCTTGGGAGCGGATACACTGATTTAGGCGCTCGCGGTAGCTTTCCATGACTTTCACCGTCATTTCCACAGGAATTTCTTCAATTGCCCGAGCAATTTCCCTTCGTAAAGCAAGAAGGGTCCTTGGTCGATGCTGGTAAACCTTCGATTTGAGGTAACCCCAAAGGAAGAAGTCACATGGAGTGAGATCCGGTGAGCGCGGCGGCCAGCCAAGATCACCTCTCAGGGAAATGAGGCGACCGGGAAACAGTTCCCTGAGAATGTCCATTGATCGTCGCGATGTGTGGGCGGTTGCCCCATCCTGTTGAAACCACACATTTTCCACGCCATTTTCTTCCATTTTGGGTCTAAGAAAATTTTCCAGCATGAAACAATAGCGCTCGCTGTTGACCGTTACGGTTTGCCCATTGGCCACGTTTTCAGGTCCTGTTGCTGTCCTGGGACGTCCAGGCGACTTCTTTTTCAATGCTGAACTCGTCTGTCTAAAATTTGACACCCACACTTTAATCGTAGCGTGATGTGGAACAGGATCATGACGCCCGAGTCCGAAATGAATTCGAAAAGCACGTTGTGTAGCAATTATCGAACCGCCGCATTCGATAAACCGCTCAATAACAAAAGCACGATGTTCACCAGACCAAGGCATGTTGACTACTGACAAATGGCATAAAACCGGCTTTCTAACGGTTTTTACCCCACTACTCTACCTGCTCCCTCTTTTGAGAAAAAGGGATTTGAAATCGGATAGGTTTTTCTGCCCCACCCTGTAGTAAGAACTAAAAGTTACTTTAATATGTATTGGAATAATCTTAAGAATTAATCTGGAAAGATAAATGATTTTTAATACATGATTCAACTGGGATAATAATTTTTATGGTATTCAAGGACGTCATCACAGTAAGTGTTCATGAAAATTTTATTAAAAATATTTAATTTGTATAATGAATTTAAAGTGTTCTGAAAGCTAACGTGATTACATTGATAACTGATTATCTATGTTTGAAACAATTACACTACTAGGTACTATATTAGATTATTACATATTGGTCTGTATTTCAGATATAATAAGAACTAAAAGTTACTTTAAAATATAATGGAATAATCTTGAGAATTAATCTGGAAAGATAGATGATTTATAATACATGATTCAACTGGGATAATAATTTTTATGGAATTCATGGACGCCATCTCAGTACGTGCTCATGTATATTTATTTACAAATATTTAATTTGTATGATGATAGAAATTTGTCCTGAAAAGTAATATGATTACAATGATAACTGATTATCAATATTTTAAACAATTACACTCTTAGGTACTTTATTAGTTCTACACATTGGTCTGTATTTCAGATATAGTAAGGGTTAAAAGATACTTTAAAACATATAGGAGCAATCTTAAGAATTAATCTGGAGCGATAGATGATTTTTAATACATGATTCAACTGGGATACTATTTTTTTTGGAAATTAACGAGTTCATCTCAGTAAGTGCTCATGAATATTTTTAAAAAAATATTTAATATGTTTGATGAAGGAAAAATGTGGTGATAGCTAACGTGATTACTATAACTGATTATCAATATTTGAAACATTTACACTACTAGGTGCCATTTTAGATTATTACACTTTGGCCTATATTTCAGATATAGGGACGACTAAAAGTTACATTAAAATATTTTGGAATATTCTTGAGAATTAATGTGGAAAGATAGATGATTTTTAATACATTATTCAACTGAGATAATAATTTTCATGGAATTCAAGGACGACTTCTCAGTAAGTGCTCATGAATATTTTTTTAGAAAATATTTAATTTGTATGAGGAATTTAAAGTGTTCTGAAAGCTAACGTGATTACAATTATAACTGATTAACAATATTTTAAACAATTACAATCTTAGATACTATATTAGTTCTACACATTGATCTGTTATTCAGATATAGTAAGGACTAAAAGATACTTTAAAATATATTGGTATAATCTTAAGAATTAATCTGGAAAGATAAATGACTATTAATACATGATTTAACTGGGATAATATTTGTTATAGAATTCAAGGACTTTATCTCGGTAAGTGCGCATGAATATTTTTTAAAAAATATTTCATTTGTATGATGAATTTAAAGTATTCTGAAAGCTATCATGTTTACAATGATATCTGATTATCAATATTTGAAACATTTCCACTACTAGGTACTATATTAGTTTATTACACATTGGTTTCTATTTCAGATATAGTAAGAAGTAAAAGTTTTTTAAACATGGGATAATAATTTTGATGGAATTCAGGGACGTCATCTCAGTAAGTGCTCATGAATATTTTTTTAAAAATATTTAATTTGTATGATGAATTTAAAGTGTTCTGAAAGCTAACGTGATTACAATGATAACTGATTATCAATGTTTGAAACAATTACACTACTAGGTACTATATTAGTTCTACACATTGCTTTGTATTTCAGATAAAGTAAGGACTAAAAGATACTTTAAAATATATTGCAATAATCTTAAGAATAAATCTGGAAAGATAAACGATTTTTAATACATGATTTTACTGGGATTAATATTTATTATAGAATTCAAGGACGTTATCTCAGTAAGTGCTCATGAATATTTTTTAAAAAATATTTCATTTTTATGATGAATTTAAAGTGTTCTGAAAACTAACGTGATTACAATGATAACTGATTATATATATTTGATAGAATTATACTACTAGGTATTACATTAGTTTATTACACATTGGTCTATATTTCAGATATAGTAAGAATTAAAAGCTACTTTTACATATGTCTTGGAATAATTTAGAGAATTAATATGAAAAGATACATGATTTTTAATACATGATTCAACTAGGATAATGATTTTTTTGGAATTCAATGACGTCATCCCGGTAAGTGCTCAAGAATATATTTTTAAAAATATTTAATTGTGTGACGAATTTAAAGTGTTCTGAACGCTAACGTGATTACAATGATAACTGATTATCTATGTTTGAAACAATTACACTTCTAGGTACTATTTTAGTTTATTAGACATTGGTCTGTATTTCAGATATAGTAAGAACTAAAAGATACTTTAAAATATATTGGAATAATCTTGAGAATTAATCTGGAAAGATAGATGATTTTTAAAACATGATAAAACTGGGATAATAATTTTTATGGTATTCAAGGACGTCATCTCAGTAAGTGCCCATGAATATTTATTTACAAATACTTAATTTGTCCTGAAAAGTAATATGTTTACAATGTTAGCTGATTATCAATATTTTAAACAATTACACTCTTAGGTACTATATTAGTTCTACACATTGCTTTGCATTTCAGATATAGTAAAAATTAAAAGATACTTTAAAATATATTGGAATAATCTTAAGAATTAATCTGGAAAGATAGATGATTTTTCTTACATGATTCAACTGGGATAATAATTTTTATGGAATTCAAGGAAGCTATCTCAGTAAGTGCTGAGGTATATTTATTTACAAATATTTCATTTGTATGCTGATGGAAATTCGTTTTGAAAAGTAATAAGATTACAATGTTAACTGATTATCAATATTTTAAACAATTACACTCTTATGAACTATATTAGTTCTACTTTTGAATATATAATACCTACTACAAGAATGGCAATGTAAATGAATAAACCGTATCCCTATCTCTATCTCTTTCTATCGTTATTTTGATGTTAGCAGCGCCTGCCTCCTACTGGTAGACAGTGGAACTACGATGAAATGTTATAACACTGTTGCCAAATATAATTGTAAATGAAACATACGTACACGAACCCTTTGGCGTTAGGCCGCTAGCCGCGCATTGCGACTTTTATGTCGTAAATAGTCGAACGGTGTGAACGCGCGCTCTACCGTTGTTTTGCCGTAACGTTCCAATTTCGACACCTAGTTTGTGTTCTACTAACGTAAATTTGTACAAAGAAACGCTGAAAAATTAATCGGTTTTTTGTTGCATTCTCTTTTTTCTATTTTTTAATATTAATTTTTCTACGTTTCTAGCTCTTGATCTAGATCACTTAGGGTGATACCGGAAAAGACATATCTTGTTGATACAAATTGACAGAATTTATAAATAAATTATCTAGAAAAAAGAAGTCAATAATAGACTAAATTTTAGTCAATCGAAAAAACAAACGAAAAATTAAGGATGTAAGAGTTAAAAGAGGGTACGAAATAGGAAGCGACCACTATCTCTTAGAAGCAAAAACAAGAATACATAAAGAACAAAAATTCCACAAGAACACGAAATGAAAATAAGAATAAAAACGTACAAACTAAAGAATGAAGGAACAAGAGAAATCTACCAACAAAAATTACAAGAAAAAACTCAGACCTAGTCCCTTACGAAAACACCGATGTCGAAACCTTATGGCAAACATTTAAAATCATAGTACAGGAATCCGCCAAAGAAACCTGCGGAATAATCAAACCCTCATCGAAGAAAAGGCAAACGCACTGGTGGAACGAGGAAATCAGGAGAGAAATAAAACACAAAAAGCAAAAATGAAAATAATATATAAAAGACATCAACCAACCAAACTATGAAAAATACAAACAACAACGTAAGAAAGTAAAAGAACTGATTCAGTCGAGCAAACAACAAGAGTGGAATGATTTTACAAAACAACTAGAACAAAACTATAAAAAAAAAAACAGAAAACTTCTTTATAAGGCAGCAAAAAAATTAAGATCCAAAAACGAAACCTAAAACAGATCAAAGACAAAGATGGAAACATAATAGACAACGAAAACGAAATAATGAAACAATGGAAGGAATACTTCGAAACCCTACTAGAAACATCGGACACCGATCCCACACATGCGGCACTAAACATCAACGAAAACATGAGCGACGAAGAAGAAATAACATTAGACGAACTAAACGATGCAATTAGAAAAATAAAAATTGGCAAAGCCCCAGGATTCGACATCAAACGTAAGCAAATAAAATATGTAGGGGATCAAGGTATCAGGTTTCTGCACATAATCTTCAATAAAATATGGAACGGAGATAATATACCATCGGATTGGGAGAAAACAATCATCATGCCTATCTACAAAAAAGGAGACAGCAGAAACTGCTCGAACTACAGAGGTATATCCTTATTGTGCATAACTGCCTAATTGTATGAAACAATTTTAACAACTAAACTGCAAGGAGAAGTAGACCGCAAAATTGGGGAAACACAAAGCGGATTTAGAAGAGGTTATTGCGCACAAGACCATATTTTCACCCTCCGACAAATTATAGAGAGAACACTGGCATATAACAAAGAAATTTACCTATGCTTTATCGATATAGAAAAAGCATTCGACAGAGTCGACAGACAGAGGTTGTGGGTTATACTTACAAAGCTGGAAAATAGGACACAAACTAGTAAGGACTATAGAAAATATGTACAAAAAAACAAAAAAAAAATATGTAAGAGCATGCAAGAATAAAGAAGACAAAAATCGGAAATTTAAACCTGAACAAAGTAGAAATATCTGAACTACTCTTTGCCGACGATAAGGTCATAATTGGAAATACAGAAAAGACACTAAAGAACAACTTAGACATATGGAATGAAGAACTTAAAAGATTTAAAATGAATATAAACATAGACAAAACAAAAGTAATGTTAATAGGAAAACAATCTAAGAACATAGATCTGTACATCAACACAAGGAAAATCCAACAGGTCCATAGCTTTAAAAACCTAGGAAGCATAATAGAGACGAAAGGAGGCCACGAAGAAGAAATTAACAACAGAATAAAAACAACTACCAAAACCTACCAACGGCTAAGAACAACTTTCTTAAAGAACAAGAACATGTCCAGGACGTCCAAACTAACAATCTACAAAACAATCTCATTACCGATTTTCCTCTATGGAAGCGAAAGTTGAACCACAAACCAAAGACAAGACAGTAAAATACAAGCTATTGAAATGAAATTCTTGAGGACTATAGCAGGAACACCAAAGCTAGACAGAGTGAGAAACGAAGAAACTAGAAATCTGCTTGAAGTCGTCAGTAAAACAAATAATAGAAGAAAATCATCTACGCTGGCATGAGCACCTCGAAAGATTACCACAGTATAGAGCAGTAAAAACCATATGGAAATCGCGTATTACAGGGAAAAGAAGCAGGGGAAGACCTCAAAAACGATGGGATGACATTATAGAAGATATATTAAAAAAGAAAAAGATGATAAGCATACCATCTAGCCAAGGACAAGTTAGCATGGAAAAACTTTGTGGAAAACTAATAATTTGGGAAAAAACTCAACACACTTAGGGTAAAAGAGAAACAGACTATATATATATATATATATATATATATATATATATATATATATATATATATATATATTCATAACTCTATGCTCTATTCCTACCGTCATGGTTTTAATAAAAGTTTTCACTAAATCACTAGATTGGCTTGATTGAGCTTCAGTTTTTTTACAGCAGGACGTTTATAAAATTTTTGTTATGTGGCATCTGAAATATACAAAGTAAATAAAGGTAAGCTATTTTAATTTTTAAACAATTATCACGTATGCACCAACAATAATTTATTTCATTCCCTATAATCAATTTTTATATAAATTCTTAATTTTGGTTAAATATATATATTACTTCAATTTTTACAAAATTACATATATAAGATTTATATAGAATTTTTGTTCTCCATCCCAATTTTAAATATAAAATTGTATTTCTTTTATTAAAGTAATATTGTTATTTGTCATGCGTTTATACATGTGTATACATATATGAAAATAACTGTAGTACCTACTTGTATATCGTTCATAATATTGCTGCGCTGGTTGCGCGCTACAAAATTGAAATTAATAATTTCCCCTCCTCTCATAAAAAATGCAACGTCGCCTAATGCCCATCTAGCGGTTTAATTATACAACATTCTGAAACTAGTTCACAATTTGAGAAAGATGGCGCGCGTCATTCTCAAATTTTGAAGTTAATACATTGCGTTGCCATTCTTATTGGTATACATATTTCATTTGTATGATGAATTTAAAGTGTTCTTAAAACTAACGTGATTACAATGATAACTGATTATATATATTTGATACAATTATACTACTAGGTATTACATTAGTTTATTACACATTGGTCTGTATTTCAGATATGGTGAGAACTAAAAGTTATTTTAACATAATGTATTGGAATAATCTTGAGAAATAATCTGAAAAGATAGATGATTTTTAATACATGATTCAACTGGGATAATGATTTTTATGGAATTCAATGACGTCATCACAGTAAGTGCTACTGATTATCAATATTTGAAACATTTCCACTAATAGGTACTATATTAGTTTGTTACAAATTGGTTTTTATTTCAGGTATAAGTAAGAAGTAAAAGTTTTTTAAATATATTTATTGGAATAATCTTGAGAATTAATCTGGAAGGATAGATGATTTTTAAAACAAGGTAAAACTGGGATAATAATTTTGATGGAATTCAAGGACGTCATCTCAGTAAGTGCTCATAATTTTTTTTTTTTAATATTTAATTTGTATGATGAATTTATAGTGTTCTGAAAGTTAACGTGATTCCGATAACTGATTATCATTGTTTGAAACAATTACACTACTAGGTACTATATTAGTTCTACACATTGTTTTGTATTTCAGATATAATAAGGACTAAAAGATACTTTAAAACATATAGGAATAATCTTGAGAATTAATCTGGAGTGATAGATAATTTTTAATATATGATTCAACCGGGATAATATTTTTTTTTTGGAAATCAATGAGTTCATCTCAGTAAGTGGTCATGATTATTTTTTTAAAATATTTAATATGTACGATGAAGGAAAAATGTGATGATAGCTAACGTGATTACTATGATAACTAATTATCAATATTTGAAACATTTACACTACTAGGTGCCATTTTAGATTATTACACATTGGCCTATATTTCATCTTATCATATATAATCTTGGGAATTAATCTGGAAAGATAGATGATTTTTAATACATGATTCAACTGAGATAATAATTTTCATGGAATTCAAGGACGTCATCTCAGTAAGTTCTAAAAAAATATTTAATTTGTATGATGAATTTAAAGTGTTATGGAAGCTAATGTGATTACAATGATAACTGATCAGGGCACGAAACCGGTTTAAAAAAACCGGTTAACCGATATTTTGGGTCTAAAATTTTGATTTTTAACCGAAACCGATATTTTTAATTACTAAAAAAACCGGCAACTTAACAAAAATAATTAAAACCGGTTTTTTTAAACCGTTTCTGAAAAGGAGGGAATATTAAATATAAATCACGATTTAGCCGGATGCTGTTTCCTTGCGCGCTTCTTAGCACGTACTGCTTGTTCGTGCTTGTACGTAATACGTTATTCCCCGGTAATACTAGTATTGCGGTTTGTATTTATTAGTTTATTATTTTATTTAGTAAATATACCAGGTGACCCTCAAAATCCGTTACATAGGCATTTAACATAGGAAAACAGTTTTCTTGCGCGTTGCTTCCTAAATTATTTTAGATACTTAAACATATTTTAAAGTTGTAGATTATAAAAAATTGTATTTGAATCAATAAACAAAATTAATTTGCATGCTTTGTAACAGCAGAAATTAGGTATGAAAATGTCGAAAATCAATAGTGATAGCCATGGATTTAAAACAAAAAAAAAGCTCAATAAACAAATATATATTTATCTGTCATAAAATTTAATTTATTTTTTATAAACCGGTTAATATAACCGGTTTACATAACCAATATAAAAACCGGTTAAGTAAATAGTAAACCGGTTTTTGAACGAAAACCATTTTAAAATTTAAATTCTCGATTTTGGTTAACCATTAACCGATATTGTTTTCGGTTTCTTGCCCTGTAACTGATTATCAATATTTTCAACAATTACACTCTTAGGTACTATATTAGTTCTACACATTGGTTTGTATTTCAGATATAGTAAGGACTAAAAGATACTTTAAAACATGTTGTAATATTCTTAAGAATTAATCTGGAAAGATAAATGATTTTTAATACATGATTTTATTGGGATTAATATTTATTATAGAATTTAAGGACGTTATCTTAGTAAGTACTCATGAATATTTTTAAAAAAATAATTGATTTGTATGATGAATTTAAAGTGTTCTTAAAACTAACGTGATTACAATGATAACTGATTATAAATATTTGATACAATTATACTACTAGGTATTACATTAGTTTATTACACATTGGTCTGTATTTCAGATATAATAAGAACTAAAAGTTGCTTTAAAATGTATTGGAATAATATTAAGAATTAATCTGGAAAAATAAATGATTTTTAATACATGATTCAACTGGGATAATATTTTTTATGGTATTCAAGGACGTCATCTGAGTAAGTGCTCATGACATTTTTTTGAAAAATATTTAATTTATATGATGAATTTAAAGTGTTCTGAAAGCTAACGTGATTACAATGATAACTGATTATCTATGTTTGAAATAATTACACTACTAGGTACAATATCAGATTATTACACATTGGTCTGTATTTCAGATATAATAAGAACTAAAAATTACTTTAAAATATAATGGAATAATCTTGAGAATTACTCTGGAAAGATAGATGATTTTTAATACATGATTCAACTGGGAAAATAATTGTTATGGAATTCAAGGACTCAAGAATATTTTTTTAAAAATATTTAATTTGTGTGATGAATTTAAAGTATTCTGAAAGTTAATGTGATTACAATGATAACTGATTACCAATATTTGAAACAATTGCAGAACTAGGTACTATATTAGTATATTACACATTGGTCTGTATAACAGATATACTAAGAACTAAAAGTTACTTTAACGTAGCGGAATAATCATGAGAATTAATCTGGAGAGATAGATGATTTTTAATACATGATTCAACTGGTATTATATTTTTTTTTGGAATCTGAGTAAGTGCTCATGAATATTAAAAAAAATATATTTAATATGTATGATGAAGGTAAAGTGGTCTGAAAGTTAACGTGATTACAATGATAACTGATTATCAATATTTTAAACAATTACATTACTAAGTACTGCATTAGCTTATTAGTCATTGGCTTATATTTGAGATATAGGAAGGACTAAAGATACTTTAAAATATATTGGAATAATCTTGAGAATTAATCTGGAAAGATAGATGATTTTACATGAATAAATGACTCAACTGGGATAATATTTTTTATGGAATTTAAGGACATGATGAATTTAAAGTGTTCTGAAATCTAACGTGATTGCAATGATAACTTATTATCAATATTTCAAATAATTATTCTACTAGGTACTACATTAGTTTATTACAAATTGGTCTGTATTTCAGATATAGTAAGAACTAAAAGTTAAAATATATTGGAATAATCTTGAGAATTAATCTGAAAAGATATATGATTTAATACATGGTTCAACTGGAATAATAATTTTTATGGAATTCAAGGACGTTATCTCAGTAAGTACTCATGTATATTTACTTACAAATATTTAATTTGTGTGAGGAAGGAAATTTGTCCTGAAAAGTAATATGATTACAATGTTAACTGATTATCTATATTTTAAACAATTACACTACTAGGTACTATATTAGTTGTACACATTGGTCTATATTTCAGATATAGTAAGGATTAAAAGATACTTTAAAATATATTGGAATAATCTTGAGAATGAATCTGGAAAATATAGATTCTTTTTAATATATGATATAAATATTTTGCAGTGTTGCCAGACCTACGGAAGTTTCGGTTTTTCTACGGTTTTTTTTTTACGGAAATCAGGCAATCAAATGAAAATCTCAGGAAATTTAAAGATTTTTATTATATCAAGTAATTTTAATATATACCTAATAATGTAGGCAGAAACCAGAATTATTTTTATATATCTTGCCATACGTTTTCAGTTTTCCTCAATTATAATTTATAAAGTTATACTTATGGTGAAAATGATTAGGCAGAGGACTCACGTCATCAACCTGAAAGAAACCTTATAAAAAGTAATATAACTTGTAGTAATTATTAGTTGTTATTTTTTTTAAAAAAAGAAGAAAAAATATACTACTATTAAAGAAACATATATATTAATTAATTTACAATTATTTCTAAGTCAATCCTTATTCCTTTTACGGAATATAAAATTATTTGACACACCATGCTCAGTTTCAATAGTGCCAACGTATGGCACGAAAATAAACTACAATTATTTCTAAGAATTTTATATTCCATAAAAGGAAGAACGATTGACTTGGTAATAATTGTAAATATCATTAATATATACATTACTTAATATTAATACTTTTTTATCTTCTTCTTTTAAAAATAAATAACACGCAATAATTTCCACAAGTTATATTGCATTTTATAATGTTATTTCAGGTCGATGACGTGAGTCCTCTTCTTAATCATTTTCACTATAACTTCTGTTTAGGGTATATGAGTTAATGATTATAAATTAAATAAATATACTATAATGTTCGGAAATAAGAATAAATATGGCGGGAACCAAATATGCATGAAAATAATGAAAATAAATACATAAAACCAAATTTTATCTAAAGGATTTTAAAGTAAATTTGTGTATTTTATATCATATTTATTAATTTTGAATATGATAGTTGAATAGGTAATAAAATTTTCATTAAAAGTACTCTATTCCTATTTCAGAACGAAGTATAATATGGGTGTAGATGCCAACTTAATGGGGTTGAGTATGTTTGTGCAGAAATATATTTTTTGGGCCTCAATATTTTTTTCAATTTGGAGACTACATAAAAAAACAATATTTCTCAACAAAACCATTTCTCAGGAATTTTTAGAAAAAAATAGGGAAATTTTTCACAAAATCTCAGGAAAAATATAGTTATATATCTTGCAACACTGGTATTTTTTTAAAAATATTTCATTTGTATTATGAATTTAAAGTGTTCTGAAACTGATATTGGAATAATCTTGGAATAATCTTGAGAATTAATCTGAAAAGATATATGATTTTTAATACATGGTTCAACTGCGATAATATTTTTTTGTGGAATTCAAGGACGTCATCTCAGTAAGTGCTCATGTATATTTATCCAAATATTCAATTTGTTGATGAAGGAAATTTGTCCTGAAAAGTATTGTGATTACAATGTTAACTGATTAAACAATTACTCTACTAGGTACTATATTAATTCTACACATTGGTCTGTATTTCAGATATAGTAAGGACTAAAAGATACTTTAAAATATATTGGAATAATCTTGAGAATTAATCTGAAAAGATAGGTGCCTTTTAATATATAATTTAACTGGGATAATTTTTACAGAATTTTTACTGAGGTAAGTGCTCATGAATATTTTTTTAAAAATATTTAATTTGTCTGATGGAGGTAAAGTGTTCTGAAAGCTAACGTGATTACAATGATAACTGTTTATCAATATTTGAAACAATTACCTACTGGGTACTATATCAGTTTATTACACATTGGTCTGTATTTCACATACAGTAAGAACTAAAAGTTACTTTAACATATATATATATATATATATATATATATATACAGGCTGTTTCCTTTAAAACAACCAGCGCTTTTTTGGGCGAACTAATGACTTTAGAGAAAAATGTTATATACAAAAAATTACCAGGAAAAAGGGCTTAATTTATGAGGAATAATAAATAAAAAATTCAACCAGTGGTTCTCAAACGGTAGAATAAAATTATATTTTTTTAAATGGCAACCTATATAATTTTTTTGTCCATTAGATAGAGATTTTTTTTCTGATTTCAACGATATTAATATGATATGGGGTTGTATAACAATTATTTCGAGAAAAATGATATTAAAAATCAGAAATAATTTTACAATATTGAAGTAGGCTATGCAATAAACAAATGCAAACAAATGATACAGGTGACAGATAGTTTTGTTACGTTATTAAGTGTTTGTTTTCGTAATTGTTTAATTACTTATTAATAAAAAATGGCTTTGCAGTTGCAAGAATTAACAAATTTAGACTATTTTAATCTTACTGTTATGTATGGAGAGTGGTGAAAGAAATTTAAATTCTACGATACGAAGATTTTCTTAGTAAAACAAGTTATTTTAGATATAAGAAAATAATATACTATCGTAACCTAGGCAATAGTCGTATTAATAGTTGTTTATTGCATAGCCTACTTCAATATTGTAAAATTATTTCTGATTTTAATATCATTTTTCTCGAAATAATTGTTATACAACCCCATATTATATTTATATCGTTGAAATCAGAAAAAAATTCTCTATCTAATGGACAAAAAAATTATATAGGTTGCCATTTAAAAAAATATAATTTTATTCTACCGTTTGAGAACCACTGGTTGAATTTTTTATTTATTATTCCTCATAAATTAAGCCCTTTTTCCTGGTAATTTTTTGTATATAACATTTTTCTCTAAAGTCATTAGTTCGCCCAAAAAAGCGCTGGTTGTTTAAATTAAACACCTGTATATATATATATATATATATATATATATATATATATATATAACTTAAATTTCTTTATCGATCGATTGGGTTTTAAAAAAATATTTATTTTTGTGAATACAAGTTTATGATACTTGAATATGATATAATACAGGTTGCGAAATACAGACTAACTTAACTTAGGAGCTACATAGGGTTTTATACTATGGTAATATGATACTGTCACGTTCTATCACATCAACACTTGTTCATTTGGTTAGCACTATAACTCCTCCCTCCTCAGATTCGAGCCTGCTGGGGGAGTTGCAGCTCGATGCCTTCAGTGGTGCGAGATGACCTCTTCTGAATGGCTAGCTTCCTCTTCTTCATTTGTTTGTATACGTAGTACCCAATGATGATTGCCACGATCAGGTACAAAATGATGGACCATATTCTTATATATTTTAAACAATTACTCTACTAGGTACTATATTAATTCTACACATTGATCTGTATTTCAGATATAGTAAGGACTAAAAGATACTTTAACATATATTGGAATATTCCTGAGAACTAATCTAGGAAGATCAATGACTTTTAATACCTGGTTTAACTGGAATATTTTTTTTTTAACTTTAAGGCCGTCATCTTAGTAAGTACTCATATACGTACTTTTTACAAATATTTAATTTGTTTGATGAAGGAAAGTTGTTCCGAAAGCTAACATGATTACTATGTTTACCGATTATCAATATTTTAAACAATTATATTACTAAGTAATTTATAAGTATGTGAGAATTTTTTCAATCATTTTGAGTAACTTTAAGAACATCTTTTCTGTATATATATATATATATATATATATATATATTTAATTTATGTGAAGCATGAACATTGGTCTGAAGGTTAACATGGTTACAATGATAACTGAATTTAATTTTTTTAAACTATTACTTTTCAAAATAATACCTATATTCGATTATTGTACATTACTTTTTATTTCAGATGTAGTGGCGAAGAAAAGTTAATTTAAATAGATAGGAATTTAAATCTCTATTTATAAAAGATCCAACGTCTGCATAGGAATTGATAATGCAGTCACAATGAATGATTTGAAGAAAAAAATAATGTGCCTTTAGTATTGCCGAATAATTATTTCTAATGATAAATGAAATAGATTCACCATTGAATGAAAACATGTAAATAAACACAATCTGATTTTATATATGATAGAATATTGTTATTAAATCGTCATGTTTTCAGATTAATCGGAATGAAAATACAAACTCTATAGCAAATACCTGGAAATACTGATGACAAAATGTAATTACAATCTTGAATGGTTTGAAGATAAATATGAAAGTACGTTTCTTTCTTTATAATTGCCCAAACATTATTCATAATGATGATTTAAACAGAATCGCTTTGAATACAAATATCAAAATAAACAAAATTTGATGTATATATCTGATGAAAAGGAAATATACGATAGAATATTGTTATTAGATCGTTACTGTTTCAGATTAGTTCCAAAGAAAATACAAATTCATTAGGATATACTATGAAATACTGATGCGAAATGATATTGTAATGACAATCTTAATATATTTGCAAAAAAAAATATAGAAGTGTTTTTTTATTTGGTACGTTATTCTTTGTTTTCTTAAAAATTACTGCAGTTTAATTTGACGTTTTAATTGTTAATATTAAAAATGTGTTAACAAACTGCAAAGAAAAAAATCACTTTACTGGAAAACACGTATTAGTTATTGATTCATGTTTGTGTATAAAGTGATACATTTTTCTTTTTTTTTTTGTAATTACGCCTTTCATGACAATTTCTCTTTTTATAATATGTGCTTCTGCGATTTTTTCATCTTTTCCAAAATTGTTCTATATAAATATAGAAACCGATTGAATTTTGAATAATATTTATATGTTGTCCTCTCAGAGACAAATTTAAATAAAATATTTCAATTTTTTAAAAAAGCAAATAATGTATTAGAATATATATATACAGGGTGTTTGGCGTAAATCCGGCACCACGAATATTTTGTTTATTTTTAGAGATACAAAAAAATGTTAATAAGCAAAGTTAAACTAGACAAAGGGGCTCATAAGATGATCATAGCAGAAATTTTGTATCCCTTCCGGTTTTAGCGGAAATGGGTACAACTTTAAACTAGCATAGGGAATCGGTATTGTTATTTTTTTTTTCAGAATGTACATAAAAATTGCTTCACAATGGTGTCAAATTATCATAGTTTTACTTTCACCATTTCAAAATGGCAACCATCTATTCTCAAAATATGTATTAATAAAATTCCATACAAAATAAAACATGGCAAGCTATGAAAACAATTTTATTATCTTATAACAAAAGAAAAGAAGAAATTAAAAAAAAAATTGGCGTGAGGTATTATTTTTTTATTTTTTAGCATGTTCACAACGATACAAAAACAGAAACAGTAAATGTAAAAAACTACAAATGCTCAATATGGCCGCCGTTATTTTCTATACATTTATCTTTCAAATAACCCCAAAGAAAGTAGTCCAGTGGCCTAAGGTCAAGAGATCGTGCCGGCCAAGGATTTGGAGAATTTTTTCCAATCCAATTATCTTCATATTTTTCATTTAAATAGGCCACTACATTTCTTGCATTATGAGCTTGCGCTCCATCTTGTTGGAACCATATGCCAAGGGTATTGACAATAGGTAAGTCGTCCAGCAGATCTTCCACTTCATTTTGTAAAAATAGTAAATACCTTTCTGCTGTCAGAATACCTTGAAATATAATAGGGCCAACAATTCTGATCCCCATTATTCCCAGCCAAACATTAAAACCAAATATTTCTTGATGCCTGGATGTTCTTAGTATTCTGGGATTTTCGGTTGCCCAACGTCTTACATTATTTCTGTTAAAAAACCCATTGTTCAAAAAATATTATTCATCAGAAAATAAAATTTTATGATGAAATCTGTTATCATTCTGCCACATTTGTAAAAACCAATTGCAAAAATTTATTCTACGATCATAGTCATATTCCCAAAGACAAGGGTGGGGAACGTCCGGCCCGCGGGCCTTTTAAGGCCCACAGCACGTCTCAATGAAGAGAAATAGTTGCAGCCATGACATTAGTAGTTGAATAATTAAATGTTTGGCCAAATATAAGAGCCTAATTTTCAAGTTGCTAATTTTATATGGCCCGCCAATGATATCATAAGTATCTAAATGGCCCTTGGCAGAAAAACGTTCCCCACCTCTACCCTAAGAGATTGACTAATGTGCATCTTATAAGAATTAAAACTATGTTTTTTTTAAATTTTGAATGCTCTCCAACATGATACCGCGCATTCTCTACTTAATTCCCTCACCGACACTTCAGGATTGTAATTCATGTAAGCTAATATTCTTTCTTCTTCTTCATCTGGATGATTATCTACTTCATTTCCTCTTCTTGCACGTCGATTTTTCAGTTTAAATGATCCATGTGTTTTCAATTTATTAACAACTTCATTAAAATATTGTCTTCTCGGTTGTCGTCGGTGAGGATACCTCTCTCCATAAAGTTGAAGTGCTCTAACAGAATTTCTTTGACATTCTCCGCATATTAAAATCATATCAACCATTTCTTCATTTGTGTAATTCATTTGAGCCATAATTATTTAATTATTACAAGAAATTATGACTATCACAAATGTAGGTAAATTCTTTTCTTTTGTTAAAAGATAATAAAAATGTTTTCATAGCTTTCTATGTTTTATTTTGTATGGAATTTTATTAATATATATTTTAAGAATAAATGGTCGCCATTTTGAAATGATTAAAGTAAATCTAAGATAATTTGGTATCATTGTGAAGCTAATTTTATGTATATTCTGAAAAAAAAATATAAAAATACCGATTCCCAATGCTAGTTTTAAAGTTGTACCCATTTCCGCTAAAACCGGAAGTGATACAAAATTTCTGCTATGATCATATTATGAGCCCCTTTGTCTAGTTTACATTTTTTTGTATTTCTCAAAATAAACGAAATAATCGTGGTGCCGGGCTTACGCCAAACACTGTATATATATATATATATATATATATATATATATATATATATATATATATATATATATATATATTTACATCCCACTACCATTGTGGCGTCCCCTGTGTCATTTTCTACATTCAAAGTGACGTCCTTGTGCATATGACGTCCGGTATACGGACGTCACTTTAAAATGCCTTGTAATTTTTTTTCTGGCATCAGGGGGGCCCCTAGAATCGTTTGGCAAAATTTGTTATGGACGTCACAATGATAGCGGAGTGAAAAATGTATATTTTTTGTAGTTCAAAAAAATTCCACTTGTGGTGTTAGTGTCGTCCGGTGTATATACACTGTATATACAGAAGTTTCATTCCACCGACAATCTGAACTCCGTATACTTGGCAACAGTGGGCACTGGGCAATACATTAGCGCGCAAGTCTTTTAATCGTATTTAAAGTTATATTGTGCACTCCTGATAATATATTAAATTAATATTTAAATAATCAAACATTTATTTTGTACTTGTAAAATCCTCTTAGTAAAGACAAAATCGATAAACTATGATGTCAAAATAGAAATGTACTCAATTTAAAAAGGAAATTATTTAAATAACATAAAGCTGAATTATTAATTACAAAATATTGTGCAAATTGTAAATAAATGCCAATTGTAAGGATAACAAAATTTATGATTAAATGTATGGAATAAATATAAGGACGGTATGCTACAGTGAAATATAAAAATAAAATCTTTATAAACTTTTATTCTAAAATATCAAGATTGAAATTTGAAATAGAGTAGAAAAATGGAGAATCTAAATAGAAAAAAATGTTTTAAACAAATTAACTCTCAATAAACTAAACTATTTATTAAAACATATAGATAATTTAATTACTCTTATTTAGATGCTTATTTCGATTTCCCCTCTACTTACTAAAGTGTTTAGCCAAAGTGAGTTGCCGAGTAATTAGAAAATATTTTTATACTTACTCGTAATAACGATATTTATACTTATTAATAAATATTTTACGTGCCTATAACTAATAGCATAAGTTTATGGGTCGATTCTGTTCACATCTATAAGTCTTACAGCCCTCTAAATCTCTAAAAACGTCATAAAAACACATCTATTCTTGTTGATTAATATAAAATTATACATAAGAGTGCCAGCTTTCGTTGCGATTTTGTTCATTATTTACAGATTTACAAATGCGTATGACTTTAAGATGTGAGCAGAATATAGACCCATTAGATAATTTTGTTTACAAATATAGGTGTAGGTACCTAAAACAAAATTTATAAGATTATTTTGTGAAAAAAATTGTTAAGCTATTTGCTTTTTATTTTTATTATAATGTAATTTGAAAATTGTGATTATATTTCTTTGCATTATGTAAAAGAACAATTTTCAAAAATTAATAGCTTTTAAAAAGCTAAAATTTTATTGTAACCTACACTACTTAGAAAGAAACGCGGAAAATTAATTTATTGGCAACAATAACGAATTTGTGTGGTTTTTGAAATATTCTTTCTGGAAATAAACTGAATAGTTCTCCATAATAGTATTTCATGAATTTAAATCATTTGGTAAAGATATTTATGAATAAGTATACATAATTAAAATCGTTATTACTAGTAAGTATAAAAATATTTTCTAATTACTCAAAACTACGGAGCATTTTTCATTGAATTTGCGGGTCAAAGCTGTAAAGTTACCAACACTTCTTAGTATTATCGTAACTAAGTAAATTAATTGTTGCTATTATGAAAGAGACATTTGCTTCTGTAACAGAATGAAACATAGATCGTAACTAGGCGTTGGGAATATTTTATTTAGTGTCAAATCAGTAATTTTAGCGACACAATAATAATACTCGTATTGGTACAAAAGTAGATAATTTGTGCACAAAATTGATTTCGTGCGGGACAAAATAGGTACTTAATTATTTATTGAGTGTATAGATTGCTGTTGATTTGAAAATAGTTTAATTAATTAAATTAAAATGAAATTTAAGACAAAAATAAATGTGTGGGATTAAGTGAATCTCGGGTCTTGCGTTTGGTAACTAATAAGTATTTTGGTGATAAATTCCTTTTTACTATAGCAAATATAAAGACGAACCCCGGTTTACTTGTATTCATTTTCTTTATAAATGTATAAATAAATAAAAAAATCAGTGTAGTAAAACAAACTGCATATTGTATTAATGCGTCACTGTTACAAAATAAGTGAAAAATGAACTTATTAAATATATTTATCTAAATCACAGCAAAATACAGATAATTATTTTTAGTAACCACTAGGCATGTAATATGAACTGAATTAATAATTGATGTTTTTTTTTTGTAAAATTAGTCTCCATTTCCTTGGAATTATATTATATAAAAAATGTACTTTTGCGAAATTCATTTTTTTCTCTTTTAATATATGGTACCCAGTGGCCATGCGCCTGACATCAAAATTATTTCGAATTTTAAATGACACAAAAGAGACTCCTGTATTTCACTTTCTACACCAGCAGTAAGTGCCTGTGAGGTGACGTCTGATAAACGCCGGCATGATACGCATATGTCATCATCATTACTGATTTCTGCGTTCAAAGCTAATTGACACACCCAGAAATAGGTAATATGTCGTGATGATATATTTTTTTGTATATATTATATTAAAAGGATATTCAAATTTTGAAGATATTTCGAATAACGGCACGAAATTAGTTTTGTGTAAAAATTATCTACTTTTGCGCTAATACAAGTATTATTATTGTGTCGCCAAAATTACTGATTTGTCACTAAGGAAAATATTCTCAACACCTAGTTACGATCTATGTTTTTTTCTGTTACAGTCGCCATCATAATAGCAACAATTAAATTACTTAGTTACTTTAAAAATAATAAGTTTTGGTAATTTAACAGCTTTAACTCGCAAATTCAATGAAAAATGCTCCGGAGAACGATTTGCAAGGGGTATGGGTCAACGCAAATATATGCATAGAACACGTGATCGTAAAAATTATATGAATCCTATATATTATTGAACTCTACTTGAGGTTTAGAGTTGAATGGTCGTAATGTAAAAATCGATTTTGCATTCAACAGAACTAGTTTTTATCTAACATTAAATTTCAGCTCTTCCTTCATCCTAATTAAACCACGATTAATGGTGTATTTGCCGTCCGTGAGAAGTTATATGTATATGTATATTAAGCGTCGTTGGGAGCCAACACGGGAGCGAAGCGGAGAATTTTCATGAGTAGGGGCCGGTATTTTCACTTCCGAATAAAGCTATAGATAAATTTAACCTTGGGATAAATATTTTTGTTGTCTTTTCACTTGCAAATAAATTTATTCGAAAGAATAACATGTTATTCGCGGAATAATTTATTCGCTAGTTGGGTAGCGAATAAAGGGTTTATTTGTATGTACATTACATTTCTACATAGTGTACATTTATTAACAAAGTGGATATATTAAATATTTTTAATGATTCTGGTGATTGTTTGAACTATGAATGAATAAATAATGCGAGAAATCGAAAACGCACGATCAGACAGCAACCTAACCACACGCATCAAATTTTTGACAGATTCCGATTATGAAAACAAACAGTTCTTATTTTATTATTACAAATTGAGTTTCGTATTTGATCTCAAACAGTGCATACATAGGTAAATCCCTCCTTGGGTAAATCATTATAAAGATCCTGACATTTGATGTTAGTAAAATATTTTCGGATTTTGAATACTTTTATACAATATTCATTTACCTCGAACTGAATTTCTTTTTACAATATACATATATTTCGTTTACCGTGTATGATTACTGCAATAGATTACTTGTTAAACTACACTATCACGGGGCTAAAAATGCAGGAGGATATAGATGACAATAAGGATGTCAAACAAAATTTTGACAAGTACGGATTCAAAAGAATTTGACACATTTCATCCTTGTCTGCCTAACGTGGCTACGCAAAACTCCATCCTTCTCCACTGACACAAATTCACTCTGCAAGGTTACCAATTCACGAATGTTAAAATTATTCGACAGATAGCTATTTGTTTTTGTCAAATGTGTGAAAAGACTCAATGAAGTTATTTGTTGAATAAATATATAGAATAAATTTATTTAACGAATACTTATTCGAAACTTTATTCTGAAGTGAAAATACCGGGCCTAAATCTTTTAAATGATGGAAAATATTTAATATTAAAATGTATTTTTAGTTTAATAATAATAGATTTATTGAACAAATACAGTGTAAACATTATTAACAAAGACGATTTTTTTAATGTTTGATTGGTTTCAATGATAACAGGAATGCATTAACAGATATTTGTATTGAAACAATTTGGTGATCAGAATTTAGTGATTAATACCCTATCTATAGGAAATACATACAATGGTAAAATTTTAGTTTTAAAACAAAAGTTTAAATAATAAAGTTACTCATAATTTAAAATGGCAATTAATTGAAATTAATACATTCCTGTTCCTGTTACGAAGTAGTAGCAAATTAAAAGTTTCTTTTTATGTTGCTTATACAGATAGTCATGAGAAATGATGATATGAAACAGGCAGATAGACCTAAATAAATGTCTCTTTAAGGCTTGAGTTAAATTAAAATTAATATTTTCACAAGTAAAGACCATTTCATTTTATTAAGAGGTTCCATTATCTTTAATAACAATAAAATCAAAGTAAAAATTACATAAACACAGACCAACAGTTTATTATTTGTTATATTTCTCATGGCACTGTGTAAACAGCTTGAAAATAGAACTTTTAATTTACATATGATTAATGACAGGATTTCTAGCACATCAATAAATTAGGATTCATTGGATGCCACTTTTAATTTGGAACATTTTTTTTGTAATTACACGTTTGATCTAAAAATTATAATAGGGAATTATCTATAGCCAAACGATAATTTTACCATTGATTTCTTACACCGGGTGCCGGGTATTAGGGTCAGGTTATTATGTTAAATATCCTTTCTTATAGCAAATAAATCATATTACAAAAATTACAAGAAAAATTACACATTAAAAACTGCAAAATTATTTTTGTAAAATATCGTTAGGTTTAGATTAGGAATTTTTATGGAAAGGAAGATTACGTTGATCAATTTTCGTTAGTTTAATGATAATAATTTTTTTTTTAATAAAATAAAGTATCTATCCTGCTTTAAATCTTCAAACATTGAACTAAACTAAATCAAATAAGTATCAGACATTTATATCATTACCAGAGATTGTAAAAAATCTCTAACATATGGGTGTGCATATGACTATGAAAGATTGCGCTTTGGTTTCTACATCAGAATAATGTATTTAATATTGGCAACGTTGCTGGACGTCATTGTAACGGTAGTATGAATAAAAATATACAAATCGGATGTCACAAAGTACGGGATATGCATGAAGTATATACTCTGGACGTCGGATTCACTCAGTTTGGAGGAGTTCATAATATCGTGAAATGAACGGAAACGTATATCGTTGTAAATTGACTTAATTGAAATTTGAACCGAAATTCATAATCAGGGGAAAAAAATAGTCGATATACTTCATAAAATCGAAGCCTATCTCTATTCCTTTCGGTGGTTGCCACAATGTCTGAGCCATGAAAGGACGCAGCAATGATAGTGGGATGTAAATATATATATATATATATATATATATATATATATATATATATATATTGGAATAATCTTGAGAATTAATTTGGAAAAGAGATGATTGTTAAAACATGATAAAACTGGGATAATAATTTTGATGGTATTCAAGGACGTCATCTCAGTAAGTGCTCATGAATATTTTTTTAAAAATATTTCATTTGTATGATGAATTTAAAGTGTTCTTAAAACTAACGTGATTACAATGATAACTGATTATATATATTTGATACAATTATACTACTAGGTATTACATTAGTTTATTACACATTGGTCTGTATTTCAGATATGGTGAGAACTAAAAGTTACTTTAACATAATGTATTGAAATAATCTTGAGAAATAATCTGAAAAGATAGATGATTTTTAATACATGATTCAACTGGGATAATTATTTTTATGGAATTCAATGACGTCATCACAGTAAATGCTCAAGAATATTTTAAACAATTATACTCTTAGGTACTATATTAGTTCTACAAATTGGTTTGTATTTCATTTATAGTAAGGACTAAAAGATACTTTAAAACATGGAGGAATAATCTTGAGAATTAATCTGGAGAGATAGATGATTTTTAATATTTGATTCGACTGGGAAAAATATTTTTTTTTGGAATTCAACGAGTTCTTCTCAGTAAGTGCTCATGAATATTTTTTAAACAATATTTAATATGTATGATGAAGGAAAAATGTGATGATAGCTAACGTGATTACTATAACTGATTATCAATATTTGCAACATTTACACTACTAGGTGCCATTTTAGATTATTACACATATATTTCAGAAATAGGAAGGACTAAAAGTTACTTTAAAATATATTGGAATAATCTTGAGAATTAATCTGGAAAGATAGATGTTTTTTAATACATGATTCAACTGAGATAATAATTATTATGGAATTCAAGGACGTCATCCCAGTAAGTGCTCAAGATTTTTTTTTTTTAATATTTAATTTGTAGGATGAATTTAAAGTGTTCTGAAAGCTAGCGTGATTACAATGATAACTGATTATCAATATTTTATACAATTACAACTACTAGGTACTATATTAGTTGTACACATTGCTCTATATTTCAGATATAGTAAGGATTAAAAGATACTTTAAAATATATTGGAATAATCTTGAGAATTAATCTGGAAAATAGATTCTTTTTAATATATGATTTAAATATTTTTCAGTGTTGCCAGACCTACGGAAATATCTGTTTTTCTACGGTTTTTTTTTACGGAAATCAGGCAATCAAATGAAAATCTCAGGAAATTTAAAGATTTTTATTATATCAGGTAATTTTAATATACGAGGTGTGTTCAAAAACTATCGCGAATTTTGAATTTTCGCGGGTTACGTATATTCGAATTTCGATCTTTTTGTGGCTTTATGTTGGTACTCATGTCTCTCACTTATGTCGACAAGCTCGGCCATTTTGAATGTTCACTTACTTGTTGACAGCTGCTTTGCTTGCACGTGTTTTGGATCGTCTTCCATTTTTACCTATTGTGCTTATTCGTTAAAAACTGACTATGAATTTTTTGACCAAGACAATATCTTTCTTATCTAAAGGCGACGGAACGTAGAAAAAAATAATTCATTTAAAATTTGTCATTGTCATAAAATGTTTTTATCAAAGAAGTTATTTCATTTCTACGAGTAGAGATGAGTACCAACATAAAGCCACAAAAAGATCGAAATTCGAATATACGTAACCCGCGAAAATTCAAAATTCGCGATAGTTTTTGAACACACCTCGTATACCTAATAATGTAGGCAGAAACCAGAATTATTTTTATATACCTTGCCATACGTTTTCAGTTTTCCTCAATTATAATTTATAAAGCTATACTTATGGTGAAAATGATTAGGCAGAGGACTCACGTCATCAACCTGAAAGAAACCTTATAAAAAGAAATATAACTTGTAGTAATTATTAGTTGTTATTTTTTTTTAAAAAAAGAAGAAAAAATATACTACTATTAAAGAAACATATATATTAATTAATTTACAATTATTTCTAAGTCAATCCTTATTCCTTTACGGAATATAAAATTATTTGACACACCATGCTCAGTTTCAATAGTGCCAACGTATGGCACGAAAATAAACTACAATTATTTCAAAGAATTTTATATTCCGTAAAAGGAAGAACGATTGACTTGGTAATAATTGTAAATATCATTAATATATACATTACATAATATTAATAATTATTACTTTAAAACATATAGGAATAATCTTGAGAATTAATCTGGAGAGATAGATAATTTTTAATATATGATTCAACCGGGATAATAATTTTTTTTTTGGAAATCAATGAGTTCATCTCAGTAAGTGGTCATGATTATTTTTTAAAAATATTTAATATGTACGATGAAGGAAAAATGTGATGATAGCTAACGTGATTACTATGATAACTAATTATCAATATTTGAAACATTTACACTACTAGGTGCCATTTTAGATTATTACACATTGGCCTATATTTCAGATATAGGAGGACTAAAAGTTAGCTTTAAAATATATTGGCATAATCTTGGGAATTAATCTGGAAAGATAGATGATTTTTAATACATGATTCAACTGAGAACGTCATCTCAGTAAGTACTTATGAATATTTTTTTAGAAAATATTTAATTTGCATGATGAATTTAAAGTGTTATGAAAGCTAACGTGATTACAATGATGAGTATCGATATTTTAAACAATTACACTCTTAGGTACTATATTAGTTCTACACATTGGTTTGTATTTCAGATATAGTAAGGACTAAAAGATACTTTAAAACATATTGTAATATTCTTAAGAATTAATCTGGAAAGATAAATGATTTTTAATACATGATTTTATTGGGATTAATATTTATTATAGAATTTAAGGACGTTATCTTAGTAAGTGCTCATGAATATTTTTAAAAAAATATTTGATTTGTATGATGAATTTAAAGTGTTCTTAAAACTAACGTAATTAGCTTATTAGTCATTGGCTTATATTTCAGATATAGGAAGGACTAAAGATACTTTAAAATATATTGGAATAATCTTGAGAATTAATTTGGAAAGATAGATGATTTTTAATACCAGGTTTTAATTGGAAATATAATATTTATGGACTTCAAAGACGACATCTCAGTAAGTGCTTCATGTATATTTTTTTTACAAATATTTAATTTTTATAATGAAGGAATTTTTTTCTGAAAAATAACCTGATTGCAATAATAACTGATTATCAATATTTTAAGAAATTACATTACTAGATATACTAAATAAGTTTACTACACATAGGTCTGTATTTCAGATATAGTAGGGACTAAAAGTTACTTTAAGATATATTGAAATAATCTTGAGAATTAATCTGGAAAGATAAATGATTTTACATGAATACATGACTCAACTGGGATAATACTTTTTATGGAATTCAAGGACATTATCTCAGTAAGTACTCATGAATATTTTTTCAAAAATATTTAATTTGTATGATGAATTGTATGTTCTGAAATCTAACATGATTGCAATGATAACTGATTATCAATATTTCAAATAATTATTCTACTAGGTACTACATTAGTTTATTACAAATTGGTCTGTATTTCAGATATAGTAAGAACTAAAAGTTAAAATATATTGGAATAATCTTGAGAATTAATCTGAAAAGATATATGATTTAATACATGGTTCAACTGGGATAATAATTTTTATGGAATTCAAGGACGTTATCTCAGTAAGTACTCATGTATATTTACTTACAAATATTTAATTTGTGTGATGAAGGAAATTTGTCCTGAAAAGTAATATGATTACAATGTTAACTGATTATCTATATTTTAAACAATTACACTACTAGGTACTATATTAGTTGTACACATTGGTCTATATTTCAGTTATAGTAAGGATTAAAAGATACTTTAAAATATATTGGAATAATCTTGAGAATTAATCTGGAAAATAGATTCTTTTTAATATATGATTTAAATATTTTCGGAAATTTCCGTTTTTCTACGGTTTTTTTTTACGGAAATCAGGCAATCAAATGAAAATCTCAGGAAATTTAAAGATTTTTATTACCTATATCAAGTAATTTTAATATCCTAATAATGTAGGCTGAAACCAGAATTATTTTTATATACCTTGCCATACGATTTCAGTTTTCCTCAATTATAATTTATAAAGTTATACTTATGGTGAAAATGATAAGGCAGAGGACTCACGTCATCAACCTGAAAGAAACCTTATAAAAAGAAATATAACTTGTAGTAATTATTAGTTGTTATTTGTTTTTAAAAAAAACTGATGTGTACACCACACGCCTTCCTTGTACGATTATTAAACTATACATATTTTTTTAATAATTAAATTACAAAATATTGACCGGCTTAAGCCAAGCCCGAGAAATATTTTGAAATAGAACAAAAAATAATTCATTTACTACTATCATTTTTAAATTAACATTAATCTAACCCGGTTCTTTTTTAAGAGAGTTGATTATAACAAAGAAATATTTGATTACAACAATGGATATGACTAATTTCACAATATAAATATAATATTTGTTATTGTACGAATCATAAAATTGCACGTATTTAACGTAATTTGACATGAACATTTTTTTTGTCCTAATCCATAGCAAGCTTTATTACAAAAACAAAAAAGTACATAATTTTTAAATTTACATATCTCGCTTATACATATGGCTAATTTAATAATACTTGATGTGCTAGACGCAGAAATTAATTCTCTAAAACTTTTATTTGAAGCAAATCAAAATAAAATTATTTTATTCAAGAAAAACTGTTAACAACTTCAAGTAATGTACCACTTCCGGTTAGCCTATTTTAACCAAAATCTATTATGTTATTTCGATTGACATAAAAGTCTTGTATACCAAATTTGAAAAGTTTTGGATTCTATTTTAAAACAGTTTTTCATTAAAATCTATAATAGGCTTCATGTAAAGTGCCACTTCTGGAAATTGTGTAATAACCAGAAAGGGAGGTGCACAACTAGATGTTTTAGCAGTCTTAAATACAAAATTTCAACTTTCTACGGCTTACCTTTTTTGAGTTATGCGAGATACGTACGAACGTACGGACGTACGTACGTACAGACGTCGCGACGAAATTAGTCAAAATGGATTCAGGGATGATCAAAATGGATATATCCACTGAAATCTGAAAACCGAATTTTTTCGCGATTACAATACTTCCTTTACTTACGTACAAGAAGTAAAAAGAAGGAAAAATATACTATTATTAAAGAAACATATATATTAATTAATTTTCAATTATTTCTAAGTCAATCCTTATTCCTTTTACGGAATATAAAATTATTTGACACACCATGCCCAGTTTCAATAGTGCCAACGTATGGCACGAAAATAAACTACAATTATTTCAAAGAATTTTATATTCCGTAAAAGGAAGAACGATTGACTTGGTAATAATTGTAAATATCATTAATATATACATTACTTAATATTAGTACTTTTTTATTTTCTTCTTTTAAAAATAAATAACACCCAATAATTTCCACAAGTTATATTGCATTTTATAATGTTATTTCAGGTCGATGACGTGAGTCCTCTTCTTAATCATTTTCACTATAACTTCTGTTTAGGGTATATGTTGTTGGGGATTTAGGGTGCAACACGCAATAAAACACAACACACTTTTCGACAAACAAATAATGTAATGAAGACATAAGACACATACACGATGACGTTATGTATATTAAAAATATTGGCGGTAAAAAAATAGTTACTTTTGGTGTTGGAACTAAACACGGTTCCGAAAAGAATGAAAAGCGCTTGTGCGCATTTAGAATTAGCGGGAAATTGTAAATGAGTTCTAACATATGAGTTAATGATTATAAATTAAATAAATATACTATAATGTTCGGAAATAAGAATAAATATGGCGGGAACCAAATATGTATGAAAATAATGAAAATAAATACATAAAACCAAATTTTATGAAAAGGATTTTAAAGTAAAATGTGTATTTTATATCATATTTGTTAATTTTGAATATGATAGTTGAATAATTTTAAAGATACTGAATAGGTAATACAATTTCCATTAAAAGTACTCTATTCCTATTTCAGAACGAAGTATAATATGGGTGTAGATGCCAACTTAATGGGGTTGAGTATGTTTGTGCAGAAATATATTTTTTGGGCCTCAATATTTTTTTCAATTTGGAGACTACATAAAAAAACAATATTTCTCAACAAAACCATTTCTCAGGAATTTTTAGAAAAAAATAGGGAAATTTTTCACAAAATCTCAGGAAAAATATAGTTATATATCTTGCAACACTGGTATTTTTTTGAAAATATTTCATTTGTATCATGAATTTAAAGTGTTCTGAAACTGATATTGGAATAATCTTGGAATGAATCTGAAAAGATATATGATTTTTAATACATGGTTCAACTGCGATAATATTTTTTTGTGGAATTCAAGGACGTCATCTCAGTAAGTGCTCATGTATATTTGTTCAAATATTTAATTTGTTGATGAAGGAAATTTGTCCTGAAAAGTATTGTGATTACAATGTTAACTGATTAAACAATTACTCTACTAGGTACTATATTAATTCTACACATTGGTCTGTATTTCAGATATAGTAAGGACTAAAAGATACTTTAAAATATATTGGAATAATCTTGAGAATTAATCTGAAAAGATAGGTGCCTTTTAATATATAATTTAACTGGGATAATTTTTACAGAATTTTTACTGAGGTAAGTGCTCATGAATATTTTTTTAAAAATATTTAATTTGTCTGATGAAGGTAAAGTGTTCTGAAAGCTAACGTGATTACAATGATAACTGATTATCAATATTTGAAACAATTACCTACTGGGTACTATATCAGTTTATTACACATTGGTCTGTATTTCACATACAGTAAGAACTAAAAGTTACTTTAACATATATATATATATATATATATATATATATATATATATATATATATATATATATATATATATATATATATATATATATATATATATATAAGTTACCGCTGTCCAAACTGATGAGTTGCAGTTCCCAGGCGTCGAACTCGACACCTGAGTTTCCCGTTTCCAGTTTATAGACTTTGCAGTAGTTTTAGTTTAGTCAGAGTGAAGAATCCAAATAAGTAACATTAAAATATAATAAATGTAATAAGTCGTATTTTTATTAAATAAACATTAAATAATTTTTATGTGTAACAAATGATAGTTTTGATATATAATAAATTCACAATAAAAAACCCTTTTTAAAAACACTATTTCGGATCGTCGAAATATAACTGGCGCAGTCGGTAGGATTTTTCGGGCGAATTTTCACATTGAAAAGTGAAACTCGTGTTCGTATCTACGATTCACCGAGAAGAACCAAAACCCCAGGGAGAAGAAGCGACTACGTCCAAGTGCAAAATCACCCAGTTCCTTCATCTGCGAGCGAACATCGAGGACGAAAGAACAAGGCGCTGCTGAATACAGACCTAACCGGGAATCAACGCATCCAATGGACAAATTGCTTCTGTTACTGTGAGTACACACATGTCACACAACTATCAATACCATTCTGACTCAGATACAGGATCGGATACACATACAAACCCTGAAACTTCCTCTGACTCCGAGTCCACACTCGTAACGTCCAAACCTTATAACAGTAAACGCAAATTAACAAAAAACAAAGTCAAAATGGCACAACAACAAATAGGATCACTAGTACAACCTACACCACGTCTCGAAAAACATTACTTAGACATGATCCCAGATTTCTACGGTGATGGTAAATTATTATCCCGCTTTCTTGAAATCTGCGAAAAATTAGTAAATAAATCTTATAATTTGGTCGACGAAGCAGACTTTCAAAATGAGTACCTTATGTCGAGCATTCTAGCAAAAATAAAAGGTGATGCCGCAGTAAACATCGCCAGTAGCTCAATAAGTAAATGGGCAGACGTGAAACAAGCACTGTTAAACGCCTACTCAGATAAACGAGATCTATACACCCTGAGTATCGAATTAACAGAATTAAGACAAGGCAATGAAACGCCATTTGAATTTTACAATAAAATTCAAGATTTACTAAATCTCCAAATTTCCTACATTAGTAATCATAGTCTAGCACTTGCTAAGCCTTATTTAACGGACTATTGCCAAAATTATGCTTTAAGAATTCTTCTCCGAGGACTAAAAGATCCTCTAGGAACTCTAATGAGAACAAAGAACCCCAGTGATATGAACACCGCATTAAACATGCTCACAAACGACTTTCAGTTAGAAACGCACAGTCGTCCACAATATCACAAAATTAACACACATACTCAACATAAACAAAAACAAATAATTCATACTACACAAAATAGACAACCACAATATCCACAACTAATGTACCGACCGAATCCACCTACTAACTCAAATTTTAAACCTACCATTAATCAATATCCTAATCATCAAATAAGGAAACCTTACATACAAAATCAATATCCCCCCAATCACGTAAATAAAACATTTAATAATCAATCCCAAAACGTTTTCAAACCTAATCCTAACTATAAAGCCCCCAAGCCTACGCCTATGAGTGTCAGTACTAGACAGTCAATGACACCCAGGCCAGGAACAAACCAGTACCGTCCGCAACAATTCTTCCAGTCGCAAAACAGACCCAACGTTATCGCTGAAGAACTGTTTAACACCGAAATAGACGACTACACAGAATACGAAATTAACGAACAAAACTCAGACCATTGTGAAATTGAACCCATATCAGACTATTATGTAACAGAACCCGATCAAAACGAGCACACCGAGTTTTTTCCTTTAACAGCCTCGGAACAGACATTGAACTGATGAATGTAATTCATAACCACAGTGAACTACCATTCATTATTTTCCCAGAAATGAATCTGAAAGCTCTAATAGACACTGGCAGTACACGTTCTTTTATAAATCCCACTATTGCAAATAAATTATTCAAAAACAATATTAAAAACGACCCATTCAAAATTACCACCGCACATGGAACATCTATTGAAAAATTCAGTATTATAATACCCTCTTCAAAATTATTTAACTCACCTAATACTATGTTGAAATATCATTTATTTAATTTCCATAAAAATTTTGATATTCTTTTAGGATTAGATAATTTAAAAATATTGGGAGCAAACATCGATTTGACTAATGACAAAATAATTACTCCCAATCAAGAAATAAAAATTTATTATCATAAAATACTACCAAAATCTCATTACATAAAAATCCCCCCTAAATCAGAAAAAATCTCCAAAATATTCGTTCACAACATCCAAAATGGTGAAGCATTCATCCCCGAAACCAAAATAAACAATATAATTATCCCAGAAGGTCTTGCTAACATTCAAAATTATGAAATTATTTATCCAATTATAAACTTAGGCGAAAATGAAGAAATTCTAAATTCTGTAGATTGTGTACGAATCCATCCAATTTCGAAATAAATAATTTAAATTTTGAACAAAGTGAAATAAAAAATAAATTAGATACGAGCAAAATTAGACTTGAGCACATGAATGAGGAAGAAAAACGCGAGATAACAAAACTGCTGACTGAGTATTCTGATATCTTTCACTGTGACAATGAACCTTTATCTTTTACTAATGAAGTAAAACACTCTATTCGAACAAAAGATGAACTTCCAGTATATGCAAAGACATATAGATACCCCGAAGTACATAGAAAAGAAGTGCAATCCCAAATTCAAAAAATGTTAAACCAGAATATTATCCGCCCTTCTCATTCACCTTGGTCATCCCCCGTCTGGATCGTACCAAAAAAATTAGATGCTTCCGGAAAAAAGAAATGGAGACTCGTAATCGACTATCGGAAATTAAACGAGAAAACAATTGATGACAAATATCCAATACCTAACATCAACACTTTATTAGATAAACTTGGTAGATGCCAATATTTTTCAACTTTGGATTTAGCGTCAGGATTTCACCAGATTGAAATGAGTGAATCTGATATACAAAAAACTTCCTTCAGCACAGAAAACGGTCATTTCGAATATTTAAGAATGCCCTTTGGATTAAAGAACGCGCCAGCCACTTTTCAAAGAGTGATGGACAACGTTCTTCGAAATTTAACCAACGAAATTTGTCTCGTATATCTCGACGATGTAATCATTTTTAGTACATCTCTCCAAGAGCATATTCAAAATTTAAGATCAGTTTTTAATCGTTTACGAAAAGCTAATCTCAAAATTCAACCAGATAAATCCGAATTTTTACGTACAGAAGTCTCATATTTAGGCCATATAGTAACTCCAGATGGTGTCAAACCTAACCCGGATAAAATCCATGCTATCAAAAATTACCCCATCCCAAAAACAGCCACACAAATCAAAGCATTTCTCGGACTGTTAGGCTACTACAGGAAATTTATTAAAAACTTCGCATATCTTACAAAACCCTTCACGAAGTGCTTGAAAAAAGACGCTACTATTAACTATAATGATACAGAATACATTAATTGCTTTAACACCTGTTAAAACCTCCTGATAAACGATCCCATCCTTCAATACCCGGACTATAAGAAACCTTTTAACTTGACAACAGACGCAAGCCAATATGCCATCGGCGCTATTTTATCACAAGGACCTATAGGATCTGACCTACCCATCGCATATGCGAGTCGAACACTAAATAGCTCAGAAACAAACTATAGCACAATCGAAAAAGAATTACTTGCTGTCATATGGGCTACGAAATATTTCAGACATTACCTGTATGGAAGAAAATTTAAAATCATAACTGACCACAAACCTTTACAATACTTACATTCACTGAAAGAACCCCATTCAAAATTAATGAGATGGCGACTCAAATTAGAAGAGTACGATTATGAAGTCATTCATAAAAAAGGCTCTCTAAACAAAAACGCAGACGCACTATCACGTATCGAATTAAACATAAATACTTTAGATCCAGAATCGCAAAACCTTTTCGATCTCATTGAAAATTTTAACGAAACCTATTTCAACCCTGACAATGACAAGCAATCCTTAATCGTAGAACCAGACGAAGAAGAACAGCATGATCCCGAAACTGACCAAACAATTCACTCAAACCCCGAAAACCCTATTGTAGGTATAACAATCACTGAATCACCTGTAAATTTTGGAAAAAACCAAATTTTTATATCCCAAGTCAAACATTCCCCTTCTAAGCCAAAAATACAAAAACTTCATTGCGATAAAATGAGAATTCTTCTCCAACTTTCTGAAACAGATTTCGAACAAGATACAATAAATTTTATAAAGAATACATTACACCGAATGTCAAATACTACCTATACTTTGAAACACCCATTTATGAGAAATTTAGTAACGTATTACAAAATTATTTTAAACACTCTGAAATCAAATTTATCAAGAGCAACGTAAAATTAATAGATGTAGAAGAAAAAGATGAAATCTTACAAGTAATAAAAAATTTTCACGAAGGTAAGACAAACCACCGTGGAATAAACGAAGTTCACACTCAAATTAAAAAACGAAATTATTGGCCGAATCAGTTAAAGACCGTCACAGACTTTATAAATCAATGTGAAATTTGTTTAGCTGCTAAGTACGAAAGGAACCCTATCAAACCGAAACTAAATGTTACCCCAACTCCCAATAAACCATTAGACATCATCCACATTGACACACTTTCTCTAGAAAACACCAAATTTCTTACTATAATTGACGCTTTTTCTAAATACGCTCAAGCATATAAAGTTAACTCCACAAATGCTATAGAAATTGCAAATAAACTAACACGATTTTTCTCACATCACGGTATACCCAAATTAATAATAGCAGATAATGGGCTTGAATTTAAAAATAATGTCATAAAAGAATTATTAAGCCTACATAAAATCGAAATTCATTTCATTTGCTCACAAAATCCAAATTCCAACGGTCTAGTCGAACGTTTTCATTCAACTCTGATAGAGCACATTCGTTTATTCAACTTACAAGAAAATTTCAAAAGTGAACTAATAAAAGATAAAGTAAACTATGCAATCCTGGCTTATAACAATACAAATCATAGCACGACAAATTTAAAACCAGTTGAAATTATTAACGGACACGTAGATACAAATTCCCCACTGGATATAGAACTCGAGAAACAAATAATGCAAGATTATATTCAAAAACATAAGGAAAAAACAAAATTAGTTTATAAAAATATTAATAGCAAATTGCAATCAGATAAAACCAAAATTATTACTAAATTAAACGAAAATCGCGAAGAACTTCCCGACATACCCGAAACAGTCTACGTTCATAGGAAACAAAAAGTTAATAAAACGAAAAACCCGAAATTCAAAAAGGAAAAAATTAAAAAAGTTAACAAGAACTTAAAAATTGCAGAAATTGACACAGAGAATAATGATAAAAAACAATCTAAAATTCATCTTTCAAACGTAAAGAGACCTAGAAAAATAATTGATAAATATCCGGCTATTCCAGGTCCCTCTACTTCACGCATACACTCGGAATAAATATCCAAGATATTACCCTAAACCCAGGACTACTGACAATTAACCTTGGACATGCAAAGTTACAAAAAACGAAACACACACTCGTACAATTTTATGATTTAAACCCATTATGGGCACAATACGAAAGTTTAAACAAGCAGTACACAACTCTCAAACACACTATCAACGCAGATAACACAATCGCTGCTGAGTTTGATAATAACAACAAAATCATAGAGTACCTGAAAAATAATATTAATGAAAAAATTAGCCATTTATCTACGCATGTGAGAACAAAACGAGGAATATTAAACGGTTTAGGATCTGTTATAAAATCAATAACAGGAAATCTAGATGCTGAAGATGATAATCGATACACAAAATTTTTAAATCATTTGAAAGAAAATCAATTTAAACTAAATGACAAAATTAAGCACCAGTACTCTGTTAGTCACCAAATTATGAAATATTTCAATAAAACTGTCGAAACAATTAAACGCAACGAAAATATTTTAAAGTCAAAAATTGAACAACTAATACACATTGTCATCGGAGGAATCAAAGATCATGATAAACTATTTATTAAAGATATTTACAATCAGTTAAACATTTTATACACTATGACATTTAACACTCTTCAAGATATAGAAAACTCTCTAACATTTTGCAAACTCCACACAATGCATCCTAGCATTATCAAATCACATGACCTTTACGAAGAATTAAATAAAATTTCAAAATTCTATAACAATGAACTACCATTTGAAATCAATTCAGAAAACATGTCAGAAATTGAAAAATTAATCTCAATTAACTGTAAATTACAAGAAAACAAAATTATATACTTTATCGACATTCCCATAAATTATGAAACCCATTTTGAACTTATTCACATTATTCCAACACCCACTAAACAAAATAACGAATTTGTAACTATAATCCCTAACCATGAGTACATTCTGAAGTCTGAAAATGGTGACTTAAGATCTTTGTATGATCTGTGTGTCCGCAATAAGGGAAACATTTACCAATGTCCGAACAAAATTAAAGAAATCAGCGAAAATTCTTGCGAAAAGAACTTCATATTACAGAGCAAAGTAGAAAATTGTCACTTCGTCAAATTAAACATAAAAAGAAATCACATCGAATACATTGAAGAAATCAATCAATATCTAGCAATATTTCCAAATCCTGAAAACGTACAAGCCAAATGCAATCAAGATGACAGTATAAGCAACCTACAAGGCGTACTCTTAATTAAAGAAGATGAATGCAAACTCAAACTTCAAAATCATGACTTAATTTTTAAACAAGGCACATTTGGCAAACCATTAATAATTGAAAACTTCGAAATCGACTACAACAATACAAATATTCCCAAAATGGCAATCGAACTAAATTCTATCTCCGAACTAAAACCATTAAACAAGTTCGAAGATACAGAGTACCACAACGACCAAATCGAAACCGAAGCTGACATTACCAACTACCCAGTGTGGGCACTGTACGTAATCATAATCACCGGTGCCATCATCACGGTCGCAGCTTACCTACAAAAGACATTCATCGCATATAAAAAGAAAAGACAACCCAAGGCCGAAGACATTGAACTTCAACCGTCCACTTCACCCCCTAGATCGGCGCTGAAGCTACCCGATGAAGCCCAATTTTAGCAAGGGAGGAGTTACCGCTGTCCAAACTGATGAGTTGCAGTTCCCAGGCGTCGAACTCGACACCTGAGTTTCCCGTTTCCAGTTTATAGACTTTGCAGTAGTTTTAGTTTAGTCAGAGTGAAGAATCCAAATAAGTAACATTAAAATATAATAAATGTAATAAGTCGTATTTTTATTAAATAAACATTAAATAATTTTTATGTGTAACAAATGATAGTTTTGATATATAATAAATTCACAATAAAAAACCCTTTTTAAAAACACTATTTCGGATCGTCGAAATATAACTTATATATATACACAGGGTGTTTCCTTTAAAACAACCAGCGCTTTTTTGAGCGAACTAATGACTTTAGAGAAAAATGTTATATACAAAAAATACCAGGAAAAAGGGCTTAATTTATGAGGAATAATAAATAAAAAATTCAACCAGTGGTTCTCAAACGGTAGAATAAAATTATATTTTTTTAAATGGCAACCTATATAAATTTTTTGTCCATTAGATAGAGAATTTTTTTCTGATTTCAACGATATAAATATGATATGGGGTTGTATAACAATTATTTCGAGAAAAATGATATTAAAAATCAGAAATAATTTTACAATATTGAAGTAGGCTATGCAATAAACAACTATTAATACGACTATTGCCTAGGTTACGATAATATATTATTTTCTTATATCTAAAATAACTTGTTTTACTAAGAAAATCTTCGTATCGTAGAATTTAAATTTCTTTCACACTCTCCATACATAACAGTAAGATTAAATAGTCTAAATTAGTTAATTCTTGCAACTGCAAAGCCATTTTTTATTAATAAGTAATTAAACAATTACGAAAACAAACACTTAATAACGTAAGTAACAAAACTATCTGTCACCTGTATCATTTGTTTGCATTTGTTTATTGCATAGCCAACTTCAATATTGTAAAATTATTTCTGATTTTTAATATCATTTTTCTCGAAATAATTATTATACAACCCCATATCATATTTATATCGTTGAAATCAGAAAAAAAAAAATCTCTATCTAATGGACAAAAAAATTATATAGGTTGCCATTTGAAAAAATATAATTTTATTCTACCGTTTGAGAACCACTGGTTGAATTTTTTATTTATTATTCCTCATAAATTAAGCCCTTTTTCCTGGTAATTTTTTGTATATAACATTTTTCTCTAAAGTCATTAGTTCCTCTTCTTCATTTGTTTGTATACGTAGTACCCAATGATGATTGCCACGATCAGGTACAAAATGATGGACCATATACTTATATATTTTAAACAATTACTCTACTAGGTACTATATTAATTCTACACATTGATCTGTATTTCAGATATAGTAAGGACTAAAAGATACTTTAAAATATATTGGAATATTCCTGAGAACTAATCTGGGAAGATCAATGACTTTTAATACCTGGTTTAACTGGAATATTTTTTTTTGTGAAGCATGAACATTGGTCTGAAGGTTAACATGGTTACAATGATAACTGAGTTTAATTTTTTTAAACTATTACTTTTCAAAATAATACCTATATTCGATTATTGTACATTACTTTTTATTTCAGATGTAGTGGCGAAGAAAAGTTAATTTAAATAGATAGGAATTTAAATCTCTATTTATAAAAGATCCAACGTCTGCATAGGAATTGATAATGCAGTCACAATGAATGATTTGAAGAAAAAATAATGTGCCTTTAGTATTGCCGAATAATTATTTCTAATGATAAATGAAATAGATTCACCATTGAATGAAAACATGTAAATAAACACAATCTGATTTTATATATGATAGAATATTGTTATTAAATCGTCATGTTTTCAGATTAATCGGAATGAAAATACAAACTCTATAGCAAATACCTGGAAATACTGATGACAAAATGTAATTACAATCTTGAATGGTTTGAAGATAAATATGAAAGTACGTTTCTTTCTTTATAATTGCCCAAACATTATTCATAATGATGATTTAAACAGAATCGCTTTGAATACAAATATCAAAATAAACAAAATTTGATGTATATATCTGATGAAAAGGAAATATACGATAGAATATTGTTATTAGATCGTTACTGTTTCAGATTAGTTCCAAAGACAATAGAAATTCATTAGGATATACTATGAAATACTGATGCGAAATGATATTGTAATGACAATCTTAATATATTTGCAAAAAAAAAAATATAATAATAATATATTTAATTGTTGTAAATATACAATCCTCATACAATCAGTTGGCAAAATAATATACATCTAAATAACAGCAATATGCTTTATGTATAATAAATACAAATATTAGTTTTGGTACAAAAAAATTAAAAATATGAAAATGTATTACTTTATAATTATGATTACATGTAATTAATAATTTATACTGCCCCTAAACTACTCAAATAGGTAGCAGATCAACATTTACAATAGTAAATTTGGAAATGGAATTTATAATAAAGCTTTGTTTTGCCTACTCTTAGATTAAGTTAAATGTTACAAGCATAAGTAGATACCTGAAGCTAACAGACAAGAAAAAGAAAAAAAATTAAAATATTAATGTCTGGTTAAAATTATGGCCCCTCAATACTAACAAATAATAACACTAACCAAACTAGGCCCGGTTGCCTCAATGCTTCAACCAGAAAATAAACAAGTAAGATCTACGCTAACTTTAAATAACTTTGAGTAAAAGATTGTGTAGCATAAATAAGCGTATCTAAACCTCACCCGCCCTCCTATTGAAACATTGATGTGACCGGAGATAAATATACAAAAAACAGTAGTAGAAATCTATAAAAATTAATTAATTAATGCTCCCCATTAAGAAACCTTCCAATAGCGAGAGCAAGTGACTGGACTGTTTGTAGAAAAGTTATTTCAAATTTAGATTACTCATTAAATATAAAACTCTGCAGTTTGAGACAATTAACAGTGTAGTTAAAAATGTTATTAATTTTTTCAAGATTTAGATTTTTGAATAGTATGTATATATCGTCTATGACCTTTATTGGTCGCAAATAGGAAATTATAAACGCTTCTCGCATAGGAGAATAAATAGGACATTCAGAGTAAAAATGGAATAGATCCTCCACTTTCTGTAAGTTGCACAGTGTACAATTTTGCTCGGAGTACAGTTCGTATTTTATATTGTTGAAAATTACTCGTAAACCTCTTTTACTTGAGAGTTTAATTTGAGCAATGACCCTAACTTTTGTAAAGTTAATGTTCATATTTAAGTAATCATTATCATTTATATCGAAATTTTTGTATAAATTGTTGAATTTAGAGTTATTTGAATTACTGATGTCTTTCCATAAGTGAATTTTTGAATTTGGAGAATTATGTTCTTATTGACGTATTGGTCTTCCCAGAGTTTTTCAAAGCCTAACTCTGTAAGTATGAGTTTTAATTGAGTACACCAGTTGTATTCGCTTTTATTCCCTGACCATTTATCTAATTGCAGCAAACGATCATATAGCAGTCTGGGGTACCTGTTACGTTTCATTTTTAAATTTTTTTCCCACCAGTTAAGCGCGCGTTTTAGAATGTAAAACGATATGTGTACAATTCCTGCTTCAAGACGAACCATATGGTTGGGAGTGTTTTTAGAAGGGTAGTACGAAACTTCTCGGAATACGGTATGACTAGAACCGCAACTCAGTCGAATCAAACCTGCATATAAAGCATATGAAAACTCATACTGAATAAAACTGAAATTGTTAAGCGCAAAAAAAAATATAGAAGTGTTTTTTTATTTGGTACGTTATTCTTTGTTTTCTTAAAAATTACTGCAGTTTAATTTGACGTTTTAATTGTTAATATTAAAAATGTGTTAACAAACTGCAAAGAAAAAAATCACTTTACTGGAAAACACGTATTAGTTATTGATTCATATTTGTGTATAAAGTGATACATTTTTCTTTTTTTTGTAATTACGCCTTTCATGACAATTTCTCTTTTTATAATATGTGCTTCTGCGATTTTTCCAGTTTTCCATCTTTTCCAAAACTGTTCTATATAAATATAGAAACCGATTGAATTTTGAATAATATTTATATGTTGTCCTCTCAGAGACAAATTTAAATAAAATATTTCAATTTTTTAAAAAAGCAAATAATGTATTAGAATATATATACAGGGTGTTAATAAAAAAACTTTACACACTTTAGCAGGTGATAGTAGAGATGAAAACAAGAAAAAAATTCTAATACACTTAGGTCCAATACTCATTGGGTTTTAGAAAATTTATGTATGGAATTTGTACATAATACACAGGATTGACGGAAGGTATTGTGCTGGCCACATCAGATTTAACAACTAAGGACTCTAGGTGTTTACGATCAAGTGCGTGAGTCTCTTCGACGACGGCTGTAACTTTGTTTACAATTGATCGTAAACACCTAGAGTCCTTAGTTGTTAAATCTGATGTGGCCAGCACAATACCTTCCGTCAATCCTGTGTATTATGTACAAATTCCATACATAAATTTTCTAAAAACCAATGAGTATTGGACCTAAGTGCATTAGAATTTTTTTCTTGTTTTCATCTCTACTATCACCTGCTAAAGTGTGTAAAGTTTTTTTATTAACACCCTGTATATATAGATATACAGGGTGTTTGGCGTAAATCCGGCACCACGAATATTTTGTTTATTTTGAGAGATACAAAAAAATGTTAATAAGCAAAGTTAAACTAGACAAAGGGGGTCATAAGATGATCATAGCAGAAATTTTGTATCCCTTCCGGTTTTAGCGGAAATGGGTATAACTTTAAAACTGGCATAGGGAATCGGTATTTTTATATATTTTTTTCAGAATGTACATAAAAATTGCTTCACAATGGTATCAAATTATCATAGTTTTACTTTCACCCTTTCAAAATGGCAACCATCTATTCTCAAAATATGTATTAATAAAATTCCATACAAAATAAAACATGGCAAGCTATGAAAACAATTTTATTATCTTATAACAAAAGAAAAGAAGAAATTAAAAAAAAATTAGGCGTGAGGTATTATTTTTTTTATTTTTTAGCATGTTCACAACGATACAAAAACAGAAACAGTAAATGTAAAAAACTACAAATGCTCAATATGGCCGCCGTTATTTTCTATACATTTATCTTTCAAATAACCCCAAAGAAAGTAGTCCAGTGGCCTAAGGTCAAAAGATCGTGCCGGCCAAGGATTTGGAGAATTTGTTCCAATCCAATTATCTTCATATTTTTCATTTAAATAGGCCACTACATTTCTTGCATTATGAGCTTGCGCTCCATCTTATTGGAACCATATACCAATGGTATTGACAATAGGTAAGTCGTCCAGCAGATCTTCCACTTCATTTTGTAAAAATAGTAAATACCTTTCTGCTGTCAGAGTACCTTGAAATATAATAGGGCCAACAATTCTGATCCCCATTATTCCCAGCCAAACATTAAAACCAAATATTTCTTGATGCCTGGATGTTCTCAGTATTCTGGGATTTTCGGTTGCCCAACGTCTTACATTATTTCTGTTAAAAAGCCCATTGTTCAAAAAATATGATTCATCAGAAAATAAAATTTTATGATGAAATCTGTTATCATTCTGCCACATTTGTAAAAACCAATTGCAAAAATTTATTCTACGATCATAGTCATATTCCCAAAGACAAGGGTGGGGAACGTCCGGCCCGCGGGCCTTTTAAGGCCCACAGCACGTCTCAATGAAGAGAAATAGTTGCAGCCATGACATTAGTAGTTGAATAATTAAATATTTGGCCAAATATAAGAGCCTAATTTTCAAGTTGCTAATTTGCGGGCCGCCAATGATATCATAAGTATCTAAATGACCCTTGGCAGAAAAAGGTTCCCCACCTCTGCCCTAAGAGATTGACTAATGTGCATCTTATAAGAATTAAAACTATGTTTTTTTTTAAATTTTGAATGCTCTCCAACATGATACCGCGCATTCTCTACTTAATTCCCTCACCGACACTTCAGGATTGTAATTCATGTAAGCTAATATTCTTTCTTCTTCTTCATCTGGATGATTATCTACTTCATTTCCTCTTCTTGCACGTCGCTTTTTCAGTTTAAATGATCCATGTGTTTTCAATCTATTAACAACTTCATTAAAATATTGTCGTCGGTGAGGATACCTCTCTCCATAAAGTTGAAGTAAGTGCTCTAACAGAATTTCTTTGACATTCTCCGCATATTAAAATCATATCAACCATTTCTTCATTTGTGTAATTCATTTGAGCCATAATTATTTAATTATTACAAGAAATTATGACTATCACAAATGTAGGTAAATTCTTTTCTTTTGTTAAAAGATAATAAAAATGTTTTCATAGCTTTCTATGTTTTATTTTGTATGGAATTTTATTAATATATATATTAAGAATAAATGGTCGCCATTTTGAAATGGTTAAAGTAAAACTATGATAATTTGGTATCATTGTGAAGCTAATTTTATGTATATTCTGAAAAAAAAATATAAAAATACCGATTCCTTATGCTAGTTTTAAAGTTGTACCCATTTCCGCTAAAACCGGAAGTGATACAAAATTTCTGCTATGATCATATTATGAGCCCCTTTGTCTAGTTTACCTTTGCTTATTAACATTTTTTTGTATTTCTCAAAATAAACGAAATAATCGTGGTACCGGACTTACGCCAAACACCGTATATATATATATATATATATATATATATATATATATATATATATATATATATATATATATATATATATATATATACACTGACCGGCACGAAAAACGGGCCATTTTTTTTTAATTATATCCCTCCTTTAGTTTGTATAATTATGTATTATTTTTAATTAGAGTATGGAAAAGATTAATTCGCATTATTAAAAGATAGTTTTAGGTGTCTAAACGTTGTTTATTATCAAAAAACACAAATTTAGGCCAAATTTACAATTTTAATTCTTTAAATAATGTGTTGAATAATAATGAATAAAGACATAATAAATGTTAAAATTACAAACTAATAACGCGTATTGCCCCCGCGAACCTGTATAACCTCAGTTATTCGTGGAGGCATACTACAGATGACCTGCCTAATGTCCTCTTGAGGAATATCATTCCACTCTTGTAAAAGTGCTTTCTGAAGTTGTTACAAGATGCTGGGAGCAAGCACACGATTCCGAATTTTTGTGCCGAGTATATCCCACAAATGTTCAGTTGGATTCAGATCCGGACTCCGGGCTGGCCATACCTTACGATGGATGTTAACGTCATTTAAGTAGTCGTTCACGATTGCAGTGGCATGAGGACGCACATTATCATGCAATAGTATGAAATTATCACCTATAAAAGGAGCATATGGGACTACATATTCGTCTAGAATTTCTCTAATGTACCTATCGGCGGTCAGTGATCCCCTAGGTACACTGTATAAATCCGTTCAGGACTCAATAGATATCCCAGCCCACACCATGACTGATCCTCCTTGGAAACTAACCGTGTTGCTGAAAGTACACGGTGCGTAACGTTCTCCACTTCGTCGCCACACTCTTTCACGTCCATCTGAAGACCTCAAGCAAAATCTTGACTCGTCCGTAAATAATACTCGACTCCAATCGCCTTCATACCAATTTATGTGATCTTTAGCAAATTGCAATAGAGCTACTCGGTGTTGTCGGAGGACTTCTGGTCCCTTAGCGGGCCGCCTTGCTCGAAGTCCTGCTTCTTCCAATCTTCTTCGAATAGTACGTTCACTTACATTGACATTTCGTACTTCTTGTAGTGTGTTTCGGGTCTCCACAGCAGTTGCATGGCGATTTCGGAGTGTTGTCGAAACAATAAAACGGTCGTCTCGATTAGTGGTGCGTCTTCGAGGACCTTTTCCAGGTCTTCTACAGTACAATCCAGTTTCCAAAAAACGCGAGTAAACGCGCTGAACAGTACTTCGTGCTACGTTGTATGTGTTAGCAACGTAATGTTGATTTCTTCCATCTTCAAGTAATGCGACAATATAAGCTACAGTTTTTGCGCTTAATGAAATTTCGAACGCATTAAAATGACAAACAAGTAATAAAACAAATGATTGAAGCAAATAAAACCAGTATAAGCGCCAATTACGCATTTTATGAATTTCATTATTTCGTTGTGATACGGAAATAATAGGAATATTTGAGTAAATTACTAATGTTTGTAATAGTTTGTAATGGATGTGACTTCAAGGAAGCCTAATAAACATATAGCAATGGTAACATTTTGTAATACGTACTCAAATAAAAAGAAATTAGCATTTATTTGTTAAAAAAAAAATGGCCCGTTTTCCGTGCCGGTCAGTGTATATATATATGCAGGGTGTAACACCAAAACCGACCACCGCCATTATTTTCTTTATTATTATAGTTACGAAAAAATACTATAGAACAAGGGGCACATCTCATTAGAGAAGAGCATATTTTTTTAAACCAGTGGTTCTCAAGTTACAACATAAAGTTATATTTTTTTAAATGGGATTATACAAATTTTTCATGCCTATTCGACAGAGTATGTTTTTCTGAATTCAACCATAAGATTATTTTCCTTACATAGCAAAAATATTGAAAAAAATTCAATTGAAATTTAAATAAATTTAATTTTTATAACTATTTTTCAGTAAGCTATGAATGAAAAACAATTGAGCTTATATTAAAATGAAACAAATTTTTGATATAAACAGTGTTCTATTTGATTTATATCCTAAATAATTCAAATTGACAAATAGTAGTTTTTGTTTTTCGTACATAGTCTACTGAAAAATGATTAGAAAAATCAAAATTACTTAAATTTCAATCGCATTTTTTCAATATTTTTATTATGTAAGGATATAAAACTGATATGGTTAAATTCAGAATAAAATACGCTATCGAATATAAATTATGGATAATCCCATTTTAAAAAATATAACTTTGTGTTGCAAAATGAGAACCACCGGTTTAAAAAAATATTTTCTTCTTAAATGGGATGTCCCCCTTGGTTTTCTACAATTTTGTTCTATAGTATTTTTTTGTAACTATAATACGAGGTGTGTTCAAAAACTATCGCGAATTTTGAATTTTCGCGGGTTATGTATATTCGAATTTCGATCTTTTTGTGGCTTTATGTTGGTACTCATGTCTCTCACTTATGTCGACAAGCTCGGCCATTTTGAATGTTCACTTACTTGTTGACAGCTGCTTTGCTTGCACGTGTTTTGGATCGTCTTCGATTTTTACCTATTGTGCTTATTCGTTAAAAACTGACTATGAATTTTTTGACCAAGACAATATCTTTCTTATCTAAAGGCGACGGAACGTAGAAAAAAATAATTCATTTAAAATTTGTCATTGTCATAAAATGTTTTTATCAAAGAAGTTATTTCATTTCTACGAGTAGAAATTAAATTTTAAATGAATTATTTTTTTCTACGTTCCGTCGCCTTTAGATAAGAAAGATATTGTCTTGGTCAAAAAATTCATAGTCAGTTTTTAACGAATAAGCACATTAGGTAAAAATCGAAGACGATCCAAAACACGTGCAAGCAAAGCAGCTGTCAACAAGTAAGTGAACATTCAAAATGGCCGAGCTTGTCGACATAAGTGAGAGACATGAGTACCAACATAAAGCCACAAAAAGATCGAAATTCGAATATACGTAACCCGCGAAAATTCAAAATTCGCGATAGTTTTTGAACACACCTCGTAATAAAGAAAATAATGGCGGTGGTCGGTTTTGGTGTTACATCCTGTATATATTGAACAGATATTGCTCGATGATGATTTTTGGGATAGCTAGATTCTAATTTCTATACACATTGTTCTATAATATTAATAATATTTAAATTACACTTGGCAAAGTTCACAAAATTTCAGTCTCTGAATCAACCTCTCGGTCATTTATCAGAGACTGGCCCACTCAACCAGAACCACAGACGCGTTTCGCTCTTATTGGAGCTCTTCAGTGTGGTGTACTGACGCCTCTTTCGAGGCACTGAGACTAGTTGAGCGGGCAGATGATAAACATCTCACAAAGATATCAGGCCTGCAGAGGTAACTAAATACATGCAGAGCCATCTATCAGAAAAACCGCGAGCTTAGCTAGCAGAATATAATAGAAAAGTGTACAATGTACAAAGTACAAATGCGACACTTGGTGAACTGCTCTGAATAATATTAATAATATTTAAATTACACTTGGCAAAGTTCACAAAATTTCAGTCTCTGAATCAACCTCTCGGTCATTTATCAGAGACTGGCCCACTCAACCAGAACCACAGACGCGTTTCGCTCTTATTGGAGCTCTTCAGTGTGGTGTACTGACGCCTCTTTCGAGGCACTGAGACTAGTTGAGCGGGCAGATGATAAACATCTCACAAAGATATCAGGCCTGCAGAGGTAACTAAATACATGCAGAGCCATCTATCAGAAAAACCGCGAGCTTAGCTAGCAGAATATAATAGAAAACTGTACAATGTACAAAGTACAAATGCGACACTTGGTGAACTGCTCTGAATAATATTAATAATATTTAAATTACACTTGGCAAAGTTCACAAAATTTCAGTCTCTGAATCAACCTCTCGGTCATTTATCAGAGACTGGCCCACTCAACCAGAACCACAGACGCGTTTCGCTCTTATTGGAGCTCTTCAGTGTGGTGTACTGACGCCTCTTTCGAGGCACTGAGACTAGTTGAGCGGGCAGATGATAAACATCTCACAAAGATATCAGGCCTGCAGAGGTAACTAAATACATGCAGAGCCATCTATCAGAAAAACCGCGAGCTTAGCTAGCAGAATATAATAGAAAACTGTACAATGTACAAAGTACAAATGCGACACTTGGTGAACTGCTCTGAATAATATTAATAATATTTAAATTACACTTGGCAAAGTTCACAAAATTTCAGTCTCTGAATCAACCTCTCGGTCATTTATCAGAGACTGGCCCACTCAACCAGAACCACAGACGCGTTTCGCTCTTATTGGAGCTCTTCAGTGTGGTGTACTGACGCCTCTTTCGAGGCACTGAGACTAGTTGAGCGGGCAGATGATAAACATCTCACAAAGATATCAGGCCTGCAGAGGTAACTAAATACATGCAGAGCCATCTATCAGAAAAACCGCGAGCTTAGCTAGCAGAATATAATAGAAAACTGTACAATGTACAAAGTACAAATGCGACACTTGGTGAACTGCTCTGAATAATATTAATAATATTTAAATTACACTTGGCAAAGTTCACAAAATTTCAGTCTCTGAATCAACCTCTCGGTCATTTATCAGAGACTGGCCCACTCAACCAGAACCACAGACGCGTTTCGCTCTTATTGGAGCTCTTCAGTGTGGTGTACTGACGCCTCTTTCGAGGCACTGAGACTAGTTGATTCAGAGACTGAAATTTTGTGAACTTTGCCAAGTGTAATTTAAATATTATTAATATTATTCAGAGCAGTTCACCAAGTGTCGCATTTGTACTTTGTACATTGTACAGTTTTCTATTATATTCTGCTAGCTAAGCTCGCGGTTTTTCTGATAGATGGCTCTGCATGTATTTAGTTACCTCTGCAGGCCTGATATCTTTGTGAGATGTTTATCATCTGCCCGCTCAACTAGTCTCAGTGCCTCGAAAGAGGCGTCAGTACACCACACTGAAGAGCTCCAATAAGAGCGAAACGCGTCTGTGGTTCTGGTTGAGTGGGCCAGTCTCTGATAAATGACCGAGAGGTTGATTCAGAGACTGAAATTTTGTGAACTTTGCCAAGTGTAATTTAAATATTATTAATATTATTCAGAGCAGTTCACCAAGTGTCGCATTTGTACTTTGTACATTGTACAGTTTTGTATTACATTGTTCTATATTTACACTTTTTTTCAGCGAAGTAGTAACTCATTTTTCGTTTTAGCAAACTTATGGATGATAAAACAAACAAAATATAAAGAAGACCATATACGTATTAGAAAATATACCGCTAATGCTTGTATTCTGACAATGAGCGGTGGGCATGGTCAGCAAAGAGAGACGACAATATTGATGCTCTATCTCGCAGTGTACCTTTTTTAAATGTGCGCATGCTCGGACACCTCATTTCTATTGGCTATATACTCTAGTTGTATTTTTGGCGCCTGGCGGTAATTTGAAGAAAAATTCTTTGTCACTTGTCTTTCAACCTCCACGTGTTTGAGTTTTGTTTGATTTTGTTCTTGTGTGAAGACAAATGGCTATTCGAAAGTGTTATTTGTGTAGTGCAAAAAGTCCAGCAGTTACTCTGCATTCGTAAGTGTTATTAAACAATATTAGTATTGATATTTGTTTTTAACTGTGTTTTATTTATGTTATAGTTTTCCAAAGAACGTTGAAGAAAGTAAACTCTGGAAAAAAATATGCGGTTTTAGAGAAAGTGATGATGTAACGAAATGTTTAATTTGTAGTAATCATTTTGTTGATGAAGATTATACTGAACCGAATGCGAAAACTTTGAAAGTACGTTTGAGGTTAAAACCGGGTCGATTTCCTTCCAAAAAAGTTCCATTTAATATTCAGGGAACAAGTTGTGATCTTCGTGGTCCTGAATTATCAATGATCATTAAACCAACAAACCAATGCTTATGAATATGTTCGGAAGACGTGGGACAATTTATTGCCGCATCCCACAACTATCCGCGCATGGTATAGCAAAGTTGGAGGATCGCCCGGGTTTTCATCCGAAGCTCTCCATGCGATTTCGGAGCAGGAAACAAAACAACATGTTCTCCTAAATATTGTAATAGATGAAATGAGCATACGAGAACAAATAATTTTCGAAAACGGGCGATTTTATGGGGGTGTAGATTTGGGGACGGAGGGAGAAAATTCCTCTGATAATCTACCGACTGCGCGTCTTGCACTTGTTTTTATGGCAGTTGCAATAAATAGCAACTGGAAAATTCCTATTGGATATGTGTTCATTAAATCTTTAACTGGCTCTGAACGAGCTAATTTGTTAGTTCAAGCGTTGGATTTAGTGTATGAAACTGGTGCAGAAGTAACTTCTGTCACTTTTGATGGCGCGGCTACCAACATCAGTATGTGCAATAATTTAGGGGCTAATTTTAAATATGGAGATGGTAACTTCAAACCATACTTTGCGCATCCAATTACAAAAGAAAAAGTTTTTATTTTTTTCGATGCTTGCCATATGATAAAGTTAATAAGAAATTGCTTAGGAGACAAAGGCATAATAATAGACGGGGAAAAGAAAAAAGTGTTATGGAACCATATATCGAAAATAAATAGCATTCAAGAGGAAGAACGGTTACATTTAGGGTGTAAATTAACAAGGAAACATGTATTATATGACAACAACCGTATGAACGTGAAAATTGCAGCCCAAACATTATCACAGAGTGTGAGTAGCGCTTTGATTTATTTAAAAGAATCGAAATATTGCCCCGAAATTTTCGACGACTGCGACAGTACATCTTTTTTTTGTAAAAATTTTAATGACATTTTTGATTTACTTAATACAAAATCGAAATATTCGAAATTTGTGTTAAATAAAGAATCTATAGAAGAGATCACGAGTAACATACAAAAATATATTGAATATATATATAACCTTACTGAACCGTCGGGAATAAAAATGATAGAAGGATGTCGAAAGACTGGATTTTTAGGTCTGATAATTGACTTAAAAAATATGATAAATTTATTTACCCAAATGAAAGAAAAATTGGAATATTTTTTGACCTTCAAGGTTAGCCAAGATCCATTGGAGACCTTTTTCAGTGCAATACGCAGTCGTGGGGGATGGAACAACAATCCTAACTGCAAACAATTTGAAACTGCTTTTAAAAGGTTGTTGGTAAAGAACGAAATTAAAATATTTAGCAATACAAATTGCATTGCAGACGGCGTTGACATTTTGAATGTCAGTTCAAAAAAAGAAAATTTAAAAAATCCAATTGCCGGTGAAGACACTGCTTCAATTGATTTGTTTGACCATGATTACATGAACACAATATGGCAAATAAATAGTTATGTTGAAGATGTCGTTCAATATATAGCAGGGTATATTGTAAAAAAAATTGAAAGAATGAAAATTTGCTCATTTTGTTTTACACAACTATTGTCAAAAGAAGAAAATTGCAGACTTATTAAAATTAAGAACAGGGCAAACTTTTTATATCCTTCGGAGGATGTAATATTGATATGCAAGGCAGGGGAAAGGGTTTTAAGGGAAAATATGGAAAATTTGTACAAAAAAAACAGTATAAAACTTTTATCAACGAAAACATTTAATGCAGTTGCATATAATGTTTTTAATTCGAAATTTTTTATAGATCACCTTAAAGAACAAGATTATATCGACAACCACAAATCCCAATTAATAAAACACATAATTGAAATATTTTTTAAAATTAGAATTTTTCATGAAACTAAAATGGTTTCTCAGAAGCACGACTTTATCAGAAATAAATATAACAGACTCATTATATTTAAAAATCAATGAAAATCTAGCGTATTTCTTAAATTGTAATCGATGATAAATAAAATATTAAACAATATTAATGTATTCTAGCCCATCTTCCTTTAATGTTCCTCGCATGTTTACTTTTTCGTTATTTTTATTGTTTGTAATTCTATATTTTCAAGGTTTTTTTTTGTATTTCAATATTTTGCATAATCCTTTAATTAGAACTTTTATTTCTTTTGTACTAATTGTTAATAAATATTTAAAAAAAAAATCTTTGTTGATGAAATGTATATGAATATATAAGTTAAATACAAATGATAAAACCGTCATAATTTATTTCAATTTATTTTGTAAATTATAATTTAAATTTTGTATAAAATATTCCATTTTAATAAACGAAATAAAATTATAAAATAAATATCTCGTCGTTTTTTGAACATAATTTAGAATATATTATTTGTTGAGAACAAAATTACATTCAAACATTCGCGGTTTATCATTAGAGTTCAACATTTTGTTTTAACCAATAGAATATTCAGACTTCGAACATGCGCAAATTGAAAAAAGGGACAGATTGAGATAGAAACATATATCTCTGCACTCTGATGTTGACCACGCTGAGAAGGTAGCATCAGCGGTATATTTTCTAATACGTATATGAAGAAGACTACTTGCTACTTCCAAACAGGATTGATACTAGTACTGGTGAGGAGAACTGAAGTTGTACGAACCATCGCGTAAGGTACGACTCAGTTTTTTCTTTTAAAGATTTTAACAAGTATTTTGAATATACCTATTATTGCGAAGGTGTGAAATATCCACCTTCTGCAGGTGTCACGCATTTGCTTTAGAGCTTTTGTAAATGTTATTGTCCTGCAAACAGTAATTCCAGTTTCATATTGAAATTGCCTGACGATTTTGGCACTTTACTTCAATATTGTTTTTTGTGCCGTGACAGAGGACACGTTAATATTTACATTATGCAGCTTAATTTATAGACTCTAGTACTTCTAAATGAAGGCTCGAGTACTTATTTGTGCCCCAGATCGGGTACACTCTCCACGATCGATTTATCGTTCTGTGATCCATCCATAGCACATAATTTCAATTGGGAAACACTACCACACCACTATGGTTCTGGAGGTCACTTCCCAATTAAGATATTATATAATAGCCAGAATAGAACATCAAGTACACAAATCAAAAAATGGAAACTAGAAGCTGCTAACTGGAAATTGTACCCTGAAGAAGTCCGAAAAACAAAACTCACAGCAATAAATATAGATAAATGTGACACCTTAATTAGTAATATAACAAATACAATAACGAAAGTAGCAGAAGACACTATAGGATTAAAAAAACATAAGGGAAAAAAATGTACCTTGGTGGAATGATCAATGCAAAGAAGCAATAAAAAATGTTAAACAGGCAATTCGAGAATTCCGACGAAGCAAAACACAAGAAAATCTTATAGAATTGAAAAGGAGAAAAGCAATATGCCGGCGTATAATTAAAATAAGTAAAAGGCAGTCATGGCAACAATATGTGAGTTTAATAAATTCAAATACTCCCACTAAAGAGATGTGGACAAAAATTAACAAAATAAAAGGCAAATATATTCCAAATGATATCAAAATAATAAAGTACAATAACGAAACCATAACGGATCCGAAAGAAATAACAGACATTCTAGCAAAAGTATTCCAAAATAATTCTAGCAGCCAACAATATGACCCAGAATTCTTAAATAAGAAACAAACAGAAGAACGAAAGGAATTAACTATAAGAGATGACTACGAAAATCCTATTAACAAAGAATATACTAAATCAGAGCTAGATGCAGCTATACATGAAATGAAAATGAACAGCAGGTTACGGTCCGGATACCCATGCGAATTCATAAAACACCTAACAGAGGAAACATTGGAACATATACTTGAAATATATAATAGTATATGGAGATCACATACTTTCCCAGATCAATGGAGAGAAGCTATATTAATACCGCAACATAAAAACGGAAAACCTAAACTAGACCCCTTAACTACCACCCCATTGCACTGACCAATATCTTGTGTAAAATAATGGAGAAAATGGCCAACAAAAGACTGGTATTGTATTTAGAGTCAAAAACCTAATAGCTACAGAACAATGTGGTTTTAGAAGTGAAAAGTCTACAATGGACCATCTAGTAAACCTGTCAACCGAAATAAAAAAGCCTTTAAATTCAGACAACACCTAACGGCAGTATTCTTTGACATGGAGAAGGCCTACGACAGAACATGGAGACATCATATCATTAAAACATTAAACGAATACGGAGTAGCAGAAGACACTAACCTAACCTAACGGCAGTATTCTTTGACATGGAGAAGGCCTACGACAGAACATTAAACGAATACGGAGTACACGGTAACATGTGGCACTTCATTAAAAAATTTCTAACAAGTAGACACTTTAGAATACGTTGTAATGAATTTCTCTCGGACAAATATACTCTGGAAAATGGATTACCTCAAGGAGCAACTATAAGTGTTACACTGTAAAACGTTATGTAGCCCGGAGGTGGGCTTAACAACGTCGTTTCGGGCCGATCAAAGTATCATTTGTGTATGAATTGGACCAGAGTGATTCTAGCGGCCAATTCTAGCGGCCACTTCTGTAACAAAACCTATTGTGAACAAACATTATACATTGCATTACCATGACCTAACAGATATACCAGTGGTAATTATTATAGAAATTAAGGAATAAATGACAATAAAGTATATATTAAACGAAAGAATAAATAAAAATAATACATATAAAATTATCAGACGCAGGTAATTTATTAATTTTGATGATACTAACCACATAAACTTTATAGGTTATGGCAGTATATAATCAACAAATGTATTTATTCCCTAAATATCTTGAGAGTGCCGCATCGAAATTATTATAAATAAATAGTATGTATTATAACAAATATACTCTTATATATTTTGTAATAGAACCACCCGTAGGGAATTTGTAAAAAAATAATAAAGTTTACGTTATCTATCCTATGTGCATATTTTTTTAGTTATCTCCTATATAATGCCGCGTGCCGCCTTGAAATTAATATAAATAAATAGTATGCATTATAACAAATTATATAATATATATTTTAATATAGCATCACCTGTAGGAGGGTGTGAAAAAAATTCATAAAGAAAGTGTGACCCGTCCTTCATTTTTATTTAATCTAAGGTATCTCCTATATAAGTTCGCGTGCCGCCTTTAAATTACTATAAATAAATAATATATATTATAACAAATTAAACAATATATATTTTAATGTGGCACCATCCGTAGGACGGTGCGAAAAAAATCATAAAGATTGTGCGACTCGACTTATATTTTCGTATAATCTTAGATATCTCCTATATAAGTCCGCGTGCCGCCATAAAATTATTATAAATAAATAGTATATATCATAACATCTAATTTAATATACATTTCAATATGGCGCCACCCGTAGAGGGGTGTGAAAAAAATTCATAAAGATTTTACGAGTCGACTTATATTTTTCGTATATTCGTAGATATCTCCTATATAAGTCCGCGTGCCGCCATGAACTTATTATAAATAAATAATATATATCATAACAACTTATTTAATATACATTTCAATATGGCGCCACCCGTAGAGGGGTGTGAAAAAAAATCATAAAGAATTTACGAGTCGACTTATATTTTCGTATATTCTTAGATATCTCCTAAATAAGTTCGCGTGCCGGCATGAACTTGTTATAAATAAATAATATATATTATAACAACTTATTTAATATACATTTCAATATGGCGCCACCCGTAGAGGGGTGTGAAAAAAAATCATAAAGATTTTATGAGACGTCTTGCATTTTTGTATAATCTTAGATATCTCCTATATAAGTTCGCGTGCCGCCATGAACTTATTATAAATAAATAATATATATCATAACAACTTATTTAATATACATTTCAAAATGGCGCCACCCGTAGAGGGGTGTGAAAAAAAATCATAAAGATTTTATGAGACGTCTTGCATTTTTGTATAATCTTAGATATCTCCTATATAAGTTCGCGTGCCGCCATGAACTTATTATAAATAAATAATATATATCATAACAACTTATTTAATATACATTTCAATATGGCGCCACCCGTAGAGGGGTGTGAAAAAAAATCATAAAGATTTTATGAGACGCCTTGCATTTTTGTATAATCTTAGATATCTCCTAAATAAGTTCGCGTGCCGGCATGAACTTATTATAAATAAATAATATATATCATAACAACTTATTTAATATACATTTCAATATGGCGCCACCCGTAGAGGGGTGTGAAAAAAAATCATAAAGATTTTATGAGACGTCTTGCATTTTTGTATAATCTTAGATATCTCCTATATAAGTTCGCGTGCCGCCATGAACTTATTATAAATAAATAATATATATCATAACAACTTATTTAATATACATTTCAAAATGGCGCCACCCGTAGAGGGGTGTGAAAAAAAATCATAAAGATTTTATGAGACGCCTTGCATTTTTGTATAATCTTAGATATCTCCTAAATAAGTTCGCGTGCCGGCATGAACTTATTATAAATAAATAATATATATCATAACAACTTATTTAATATACATTTCAATATGGCGCCACCCGTAGAGGGGTGTGAAAAAAAATCATAAAAATTTTATGAGACGCCTTGCATTTTTGTATAATCTTAGATATCTCCTATATAAGTTCGCGTGCCGCCATTAACTTATTATAAATAAATAATATTTATCATAACAACTTATTTAATATACATTTCAATATGGCGCCACCCGTAGAGGGGTGTGAAAAAAAATCATAAAGATTGTACGAGTCAACTTATATTTTCGTATATTCTTAGATATCTCCTATATAAGTTCGCGTGCCGCTATGAAATTATTATAAATAAATAGTTTGTATTATAACAACTTATCTAATATACATTTCAATATGGTTATACAAAAATGCAAGGCGTCTCATAAAATCTTTATGATTTTTTTTCACACCCCTCTACGGGTGGCGCCATTTTGAAATGTATATTAAATAAGTTGTTATGATATATATTATTTATTTATAATAAGTTCATGGCGGCACGCGAACTTATATAGGAGATATCTAAGATTATACAAAAATGCAAGACGTCTCATAAAATCTTTATGATTTTTTTTCACACCCCTCTACGGGTGGCGCCATATTGAAATGTATATTAAATAACTTGTTATGATATATATTATTTATTTATAATAAGTTCATGCCGGCACGCGAACTTATTTAGGAGATATCTAAGATTATACAAAAATGCAAGGCGTCTCATAAAATCTTTATGATTTTTTTTCACACCCCTCTACGGGTGGCGCCATATTGAAATGTATATTAAATAAGTTGTTATGATATATATTATTTATTTATAATAAGTTCATGCCGGCACGCGAACTTATTTAGGAGATATCTAAGATTATACAAAAATGCAAGGCGTCTCATAAAATCTTTATGATTTTTTTTCACACCCCTCTACGGGTGGCGCCATATTGAAATGTATATTAAATAAGTTGTTATGATATATATTATTTATTTATAATAAGTTCATGGCGGCACGCGAACTTATATAGGAGATATCTAAGATTATACAAAAATGCAAGACGTCTCATAAAATCTTTATGATTTTTTTTCACACCCCTCTACGGGTGGCGCCATTTTGAAATGTATATTAAATAAGTTGTTATGATATATATTATTTATTTATAATAAGTTCATGGCGGCACGCGAACTTATATAGGAGATATCTAAGATTATACAAAAATGCAAGACGTCTCATAAAATCTTTATGATTTTTTTTCACACCCCTCTACGGGTGGCGCCATATTGAAATGTATATTAAATAAGTTGTTATAATATATATTATTTATTTATAACAAGTTCATGCCGGCACGCGAACTTATTTAGGAGATATCTAAGAATATACGAAAATATAAGTCGACTCGTAAATTCTTTATGATTTTTTTTCACACCCCTCTACGGGTGGCGCCATATTGAAATGTATATTAAATAAGTTGTTATGATATATATTATTTATTTATAATAAGTTCATGGCGGCACGCGGACTTATATAGGAGATATCTACGAATATACGAAAAATATAAGTCGACTCGTAAAATCTTTATGAATTTTTTTCACACCCCTCTACGGGTGGCGCCATATTGAAATGTATATTAAATTAGATGTTATGATATATACTATTTATTTATAATAATTTTATGGCGGCACGCGGACTTATATAGGAGATATCTAAGATTATACGAAAATATAAGTCGAGTCGCACAATCTTTATGATTTTTTTCGCACCGTCCTACGGATGGTGCCACATTAAAATATATATTGTTTAATTTGTTATAATATATATTATTTATTTATAGTAATTTAAAGGCGGCACGCGAACTTATATAGGAGATACCTTAGATTAAATAAAAATGAAGGACGGGTCACACTTTCTTTATGAATTTTTTTCACACCCTCCTACAGGTGATGCTATATTAAAATATATATTATATAATTTGTTATAATGCATACTATTTATTTATATTAATTTCAAGGCGGCACGCGGCATTATACAGGGTGAGTCACCGAAATCGCCGTCTTCGATATCTCCCTTGTCGTTAGAAATACAGCATAAGTTTATTAACAGAATTTATTCGACTACTCAAGGAGCATAACGTAAAATTATTTTCACATATACAGGGTGTTGCATTACGGCTCGGCGAGAATAGTTTCTCTTTTTTTTAAATGGAACATCCTATATATTTTTATATATTTTGAATTGTATTTTATTCACCTATACGAACATATGAATTTTGTTTTAGTTTTCCGCGGCGTTGCCAAGTTATTCCGTTTTTTCTCTAAAAAAGACCGAATACACGCATTGCTTTATAAAGGCTTACTGAAGTTATTTTAATAGTAAGAATTAAGAATTTTCTTTTCTGTATAACTGTAATTATACTCTATGTTCTGACATATTTTTTTTTAAATGTAATTATACAGGCTGTTCAATAAAGCGAATCAAATGTGCTCAATTTCAAATGACTATAACTCGTCATTTTCAAATGGAACACCCTATATTTTATTATTCAGTTGTGTGTATTTTTGTATTATCTTCATATGTTATTAAGGGTATCCCATGCCTAAAACCAATAATTTCGGAAATTTTCACCATTTTTCTCTAAATTTATATATTTAACTAAAAATTAAATCTAGTACACCATGGATACTGTTTTTTGAATAAGAAACAAATGCAGTAATGATAGTATTTTCACTAGCCAGGTTGTTATTAATAACAGAGGGATGAAGTAAATTAATTTATTAATATGAGTCTCTCACAAGAAGAACTTACGAATGCTGGCGTGGAGAGTGCGCAAGAAGAACTTAGGAATATGGTGTACACACTTGAAGCAGCGGAAACAAACCCTCTTTTGGCATCAAGAATTTATGCACAACGGTTTCCGGGCAGACGACATCCAAATCCGCGTTCTTTTAAAAAACTAAGGGAAAGGTTTAACAGAACTGGTCATGTTCAGTACGACAAAAAAGGTTTCTTTCCGCTTCTCTAAGTGCGTACACCATATTCGTAAGTTCTTCTTGTGAGAGACTCATATTAATAAATTAATTTACTTCATCCCTCTGTTATTAATAACAACCTGGCTAGTGAAAATACTATCATTACTGCATTTGTTTCTTATTCAAAAAACAGTATCCATGGTGTACTAGATTTAATTTTTAGTTAAATATATAAATTTAGAGAAAAATGGTGAAAATTTCCGAAATTATTGGTTTTAGGCATGGGATACCCTTAATAACATATGAAGATAATACAAAAATACACACAACTGAATAATAAAATATAGGGTGTTCCATTTGAAAATGACGAGTTATAGTCATTTGAAATTGAGCACATTTGATTCGCTTTATTGAACAGCCTGTATAATTACATTTAAAAAAAAATATGTCAGAACATAGAGTATAATTACAGTTATACAGAAAAGAAAATTCTTAATTCTTACTATTAAAATAACTTCAGTAAGCCTTTATAAAGCAATGCGTGTATTCGGTCTTTTTTAGAGAAAAAACGGAATAACTTGGCAACGCCGCGGAAAACTAAAACAAAATTCATATGTTCGTATAGGTGAATAAAATACAATTCAACATATATAAAAATATATAGGGTGTTCCATTTAAAAAAAGAGAAACTATTCTCGCCGAGCCGTAATGCAACACCCTGTATATGTGAAAATAATTTTACGTTATGCTCCTTGAGTAGTCGAATAAATTCTGTTAATAAACTTATGCTGTATTTCTAACGACAAGGGAGATATCGAAGACGGCGATTTCGGTGACTCACCCTGTATAGGAGATAACTAAAAAAATATGCACATAGGATAGATAACGTAAACTTTATTATTTTTTTACAAATTCCCTACGGGTGGTTCTATTACAAAATATATAAGAGTATATTTGTTATAATACATACTATTTATTTATAATAATTTCGATGCGGCACTCTCAAGATATTTAGGGAATAAATACATTTGTTGATTATATACTGCCATAACCTATAAAGTTTATGTGGTTAGTATCATCAAAATTAATAAATTACCTGCGTCTGATAATTTTATATGTATTATTTTTATTTATTCTTTCGTTTAATATATACTTTATTGTCATTTATTCCTTAATTTCTATAATAATTACCACTGGTATATCTGTTAGGTCATGGTAATGCAATGTATAATGTTTGTTCACAATAGGTTCTGTTACAGAAGTGGCCGCTAGAATTGGCCGCTAGAATCACTCTGGTATGAATTGGGCTACACAATGACCGTTTATGAGTATATATAATTAGATGCAGTTTTTAATTCTGAATATATATATATATATATATATATATATATATATATATATATATATATATATATATATATATATATATATATATATATATATATATATATATATATATATATATAGGTGTCCTTTAAAACAACCAGCGCTTTTTTGGGCGAACTAATGACTTTAGAGAAAAATGTTATATACAAAAAATTACCAGGAAAAAGGGCTTAATTTATGAGGAATAATAAATAAAAAATTCAACCAGTGGTTCTCAAACGGTAGAATAAAATTATATTTTTTTAAATGGCAACCTATATAAATTTGTCCATTAGATAGAGAATTTTTTTCTGATTTCAACGATATAAATATGATATGGGGTTGTATAACAATTATTTCGAGAAAAATGATATTAAAAATCAGAAATAATTTTACAATATTGAAGTAGGCTATGCAATAAACAACTATTAATACGACTATTGCCTAGGTTACGATACGATAGTATATTATTTTCTTATATCTAAAATAACTTGTTTTACTAAGAAATTCATAATAACAAATGAACTACATAACGAAGAAATATCAAAAAATAATAGTACTAACATAAAAAGAAAAACAATATGATGGAAATTATTTACAAATTTATGCAACCTTAGGTATTTTTGCACTTAAGAGTACTAATTTTTATTAATTTGTTAATTCTTGCAACTGCAAAGCCATTTTTTATTAATAAGTAATTAAACAATTACGAAAACAAACACTAAATAACGTAAGTAACAAAACTATCTGTCACCTGTATCATTTATTTTCATTTGTTTATTGCATAGCCTACTTCAATATTGTAGAATTATTTCTGATTTTTAATATCATTTTTCTCGAAATAATTGTTATACAACCCCATATCATATTTATATCGTTGAAATCAGAAAAAAATTCTCTATCTCATAGCAACTATGGCTGCTTTCACAGAAGACAAGGAGATCTGCATGCCGTTTCTTAGTGAACGAAACATGCTCTTCCACTGCCCAAAACTTCGTTCCACGGTATTTCGTGTGCGTATATGGGAACGATTGTACGATTCTTCAGCTGGAGTTTGAGGATTCAACAGAGGTGTTAATAAATAATTACGACATGGATATCCACCGTCGCCCAAAATTTTTCCAGAATATGTTGAATCCTATGAAATAATATTTAGTAACAAACAATTTTCATGTTTTAAAATAATTACCTCAAACTTTTCCTTCAGCGTACAATTTTCCCATATACGCGTGTCGTGGGCACTTCCTCGCCATCGTGCTACGATGTCCAGAATTCTGCACCTCGCATCACAGACCACTTGTACATTTAAGGAATGAAATCCCTTCCTATTGCAATATAGCATTGGGTTTTCTTTGTCGGGGTTTTTAATTTTTACATGGGTACAATCCACGCACCCAACGACCTTAGGAAAACCAGCAATGCTATAAAACTCCGACTTCAGCTCTTCCAGCCGTTCTGGGAATTTAATAAATCTATACATAACTGATGCGAGGGAGCGTGATACTCTAGCTACGATTCTGGACACCGTAGGTTGACTTACGCCATGCAGATCTCCTGAAATGTAATGTATTATTACAAAAACTTAGTAAAAGGTTTTAAAATGTACCATTTTTACTCTTTGTATTAAGTAATAAGTCTTGTTAAATTTTAAGGTTAGGTTGTGTATAAAATTTATACATTTTACGTACCTAGTTCAACTTGGTAGCACCCTTTCGCAAAAAATCCAAGTGCTATTAATACTTGTAGCTCTGGAGTAATATTTCTTTCTTGCTGTGAAATGGATTCCAAATCTTCCCTCACCAGATCAATTACAAAATTGACAGTTTCTTTACGCAATCTATATCTTCTTCTAAATTCTTCATTATCAAACTGTTGAAATGGATTAATTCTTCCACGTTCAACTCTAATTCTTCCCCTATTTACGTCTAAAACGTCTCTAACATCTTGAATTTCGGCGCACTCACGAAGTTCATCCGCCATCTTGTTAGTGTATAAACAATTTAAAGTTACCCAGTAGCACCTTTAAGTTTAGAGGTGACCTCTAGCGTTAGCGGCGGTAAAAACTGACACTAGAATACAATTTTTTAGAGTTCAGCTCTAAACTGCGCTAACGATCACCTTTAAGTTTTAACGTTGACACAAGAATAGCACCCATAATATTTATATATCTTTAGAGATCATGTTTATAAATTCACATAGGTTTAATTCATTTTACGTTTTAGGAAACGTATGAATTATGAATTTTAGATCATAACAATTACATAAAATTATTCCATAAATCAAACAAAATATAAAAAGACTACGTACCGTTGCCAATCAGGAATGGATTACCGTTTGTCTAAGAAGTGCAGATCTGAAAAGATAAAAGTATGTAAGTTTCTTCTCATCTTTTATTTTTTGTAAACCGAGTTTTTTTTTTATCAGTGAACTAAGTACATTTAAGATGTTTAACAGCAATATATTATTACGTTTTTTTTAACTGAACATAGGGAGTTGTCAAAGTCATCAAACTGTCATCTTTCAAAATTATGTACTTATACAATTGAAGAAAAAATACAAATGAAAACATGGTATGTCATAAGTCTGATATGAGCCTAAGACAAGTTTCTGATTTATTTGCGGCCCAGTTCAACATCTATCAGAAAAATCTATGATATTTATAAAATTACAGGATGCGTTAATGGACAGCATTAAAAAAAATCAAAACAAGTAAGGTAATTAAAAATGAGAAACATTAAATTGTACAGTTAAATGAAAATGACAATACCCTTTTGATAAAAAGAATTTCTTAAGTTGACAGATGACTTTGACAACTCTCTATGTTCAATTAAAAAAAAAAAACGTCATAAAACATTGCTGTCAATCATTGTAAATATTACTATGGTAATGAGGTACGCCCGTGTCCACTGATAAAAAAATATTCCCGTATAGTTTGAAATTGTTTTACAATTTGAGGATATTTATTATAAATCACATTTGTAGTAGGTAAAGACTTGTTTTAAACAATTATTAACCAACATTTTTGTTGACACGTGCAAGTTATTTTTTATAATATTTTCTTACGCAAATCGATAAATTTCATGACAAAAATTGTTCCAATTTAAACTACAATATGTAAAAAATATATGTATACTTATATTATTATTGCATAGGGACTATAAAAGTAAATATTAATTTGTTTTACTTCCAGATTAAGTCAACTATTGGAAACACTTCAGAAATACCAAAAAGGAATACAAGTTATAAGATCTTCAAAAAGTTATTTATCACATGTATGTTTTCTTTTGTCATGTTTTTTACACAATTCGTTACGTTTCATGATGAAAATTGTTCAAATTTGAATTTAATCATGTGAAAAAAGAACGTCTGACGTACACATATAATGTTGATAAATATGTATACAATTAAAATGAATATTGATCAATTGGTTCCCGTTTCAGATTAAATCACAATTGAAAATAACAATAAACATCAAGAACATGGAACAATAATTTTTCGCAATTTTCAACAATTCTGAAAGTAAAGACATCGTCAACAAATAACAGGAATATCTTCATTTTTGCACATGTAAGTTCTTTATAATGTAAAGTTTTTTTTATATGGGTGAAGTGTAAAACATAAGAGATATATTATTAACAAAAAGAATACGTTTAATAAATATTAAAAAGATAATTAAAAGATAATAAATTAAACTAACACTATGATAAACAAATATTAACACTAATTTAAAGACTAAGAATATTATAAGACACTTAAACACTAAGATTATCTATTTAAACAATTAACACTACTATTTATGTCACTTTTTGTCGACTCTTTGTTTATATCACCAACTATTTACGATACTTATTTATATCAGACTTCTTTACTCGTTGCTTTTATAATACAGAATGCGTTCGCTGGCTTTGGCGGCGGGTTATATATCTGGCGACTTTAATTCTCGAATCTACTCGGACGTACTGGAACATTCGCGAGGTCAACAACATGCACACAATAGATCACCGCGAACAGTCCTAACGAGTGCGCTGCGTGGAGACACTTCGGCGTCAGCTATGGCACGGTGGCGGCGAGGGCTACGGTGCGGCAACGTTACACTGCCCCCTCGTCCCGGAACAGTTCGTGATGACGAAATCTGCAGGTACTACCGTTGGTGCATTTCGAATTCTTAAAGAAGTGACAGTCGATGGTCCGCTCGACTTCTTCTTTCTGTCCGTTAGGGTTAAAGCTGCAGACGAGAATTTCAACGCCGGTGAAACGGAAGAGGATCTCTAACATGTTCCTTACAATACTCCAATCCAAACCGTCTAGACCACAACCTAACTTCGGTATCGCTAGCTTCAAAATGTCATTCTCCAGTAGATGATCCCTCAAATCGCATAGCGAGTTCCATAGGCTGTGATACGACGGCTTCTGGTACGAGCGTGGTTTTGTAACAAGGTAGAAGATGTACCGCTGATGGTCTGCATTGCTATCTCTCAGTCGTAGCGTTTTCTCAACAGATGGACGTTGGTTGGCCAGTTCTTGTAGTCGCCTTAAAGACTGAAACTATGCCGCGGGACATCTTTAAGTCTTCTGCCATTCTGTTATTGGGCTTGACCTGTTGAATGGCCGAAAATAAAATAAATAAAAATAAATAAATACGCAGTGGCCGAGGGAATAATCTGAGGACACGGTGAACAGGTCTCTATGTTCTTCTGTCGTCACGCCATACCGCGCCTTGTGACCAAAGGAATACTGTTCCATGTAGTCTTCAAAAGTCGGTTCCTGAGCTATGATCCGACGAACCGTTGCTCCATGCTGGTCTTCATTGTTGTCACCGGCGAACGGGGCTAGCCGATTAAAGTGTACTACTCTCGGCTTCCCGGTAGGTCGTTTCTTAATTCTATATACCACATCGTTTATTCTTTTGACTACCTCTTAGGGGCCCTCCCAATTCTTTTGCAGCTTTGGTGATAACCCGCGGCGCCTTTGTGGGTTGTAAAGCCACACTAAATCCCCAGGTTGATATCCACCTTTTTTGGCTTTGATGTCATACCGGTCCTTCATTCGGTCGCTGGCAGTTTGAATGTTCGTACGGACTTGTTCATGAATGTCATCCATACTTCTCCGTAAGCCCGTAAAGTAATCTTCTCCGGCCAGGTCTTCCCCAGGTTTGCTGCCGAACACCAAGTCGCATGATAAACGCAACTCACGTCCGAATAAGATGTTCGCAGGAGTTTGCCCTGTTGTTTCATGCACGGATGAACGATAAGCCATCAGGAACAGATGAAGATGTCGGTCCCAGTCTCTTTGGTGGTTGGAGGCTACCTTCGACAAATATCGGTTGATCGTTCTGTTCATGCGTTCAACCATTCCATCGGATTGCGGATGTAATGCAGTTGTCCTCGTTTTATTAATCCCTAATATCTTATAGATATTTTGGAAAACGGCAGACTCAAAATTTCTTCCGTGGTCGGAGTAAAATTCACGTGGAACCCCGAATCGGGATATACACTCTTTAACTAAGGTTTCCGCGACCGTGGTAGCATCCTGGTTGGGTAATGGATAGGCTTCAACCCATTTGGTGAAGTAGTCCATGACAACCACGATCTATTTATTTCCGTCTTCGCTTTCTGGAAATGGTCCGGCCACATCAATCGCAATGCGCTCAAATGGACTGCCAACGTTGTATTGACGCATTTGAGCTTTTCGTCGTTGATGAGGACCGTTGCTTTCAGCGTAAACTACACATTTTTTGCACCAGTCTTTAACGTCTTCCTTGCAGTTAACACAGTAAAATCGCTGGCGCAATCTTTCTAATGTTTTATTGACTCCAAAATGGCCACCTCCAGATCCGTCATGGGTCTCTTTCAACACGTCTGGTATTCTATTCTTAGGAATAACCAACTGAGTTCTCTTCTCAGTGCCATCGGTATTTTCCACCAAGCGCTTTAACAGGCCATCCTCAATCATCATTGAGTCCCATTGCGCCCAGTACGATTTTACACTTTGTGAGTGTGGTGCAACGTCTTCCCATATTGGTTTGCATTCTTCCGCTTTCCATTTCAATAAAATTTTCAAAGTCGTGTCATTTTCTTGGTCCTTGCGTAGTCCATCGGCCTGCCAACTATCGTCGACTACTGTTATTCTGGCGACGGTGGACTGTTTCTCGTCAAGTCGACTACAATGTTTGCAGTCATCTTGGCAAGGTCTTCTGAACAATACGATGGCTGGTACCTATCCTGTGTTCGATTTTGAAATTGTATTCCTGTAGTCTTTCTATCCATCTAGCCACCTGACCTTCAGGATTCTTGAATTGTAGCAGCCATTTTAATGCAGCATGGTCAGTTCTAATCAAAATTTTTCTTCCGTACAAATATTTGTAGAAATGTTCCACGGATTTCACGACTTCCAAGAGTTCTTTTCTGGTCACACAGTAATTCCTTTCTGGTTTTGACAAGGTCTTACTAAAGTAGGCAATAACCTTCTCATGTCCATCTTGTATCTGGGAAAGAACGCCACCAATTCCGACGTTGCTGGCATCTGTGTCTAGAATGAACTCTCCTTCAGGTAAAGGATAACTTAAGACGGGTGCGCTTGTCAAAGCATGTTTTAGTTCTTTAAATGTAACTGTACAGTCCATTTCCCAGATAAATCTTCTTCCTTCTTCAGTAAGCCTTGTCAGTGGCTTGGCTATGTTGGCAAATCCAGGTACATATCGTCGATAATAGGTACACAAACCAAGAAAACTTCTAAGTTCGTGTTTGTCCCTAGGTGCTGGCCAGTCTCTCACAGCCTTTATCTTCTCCTGGTCAACTGCAATACCATTACCGGCAACCACGTGTCCAAGGTAATGAACTTCTCTTTGGAACAGGTGACACTTCTTCGGGCTAAGTTTCAGGTTAGCCTTCCTCAATATCTGTAAAACCTCTTCCAAATTCATCATGTGGTCCTCGAATGTCTTACCTACCACAATAATATCGTCGAGATACACTAAACAGGTTTTCCAAGATAGCTCAGCCAATACTGTTCCCATGAGTCGTTGAAACGTTGCAGGAGCATTGCAGAGCCCAAACGGCATTACGGTAAATTGCCAGAGTCCTGTACCAACGGTGAAGGCTGTCTTCTCCTTGTCTTTTGGATCCAAATCCACTTGCCAGTAGCCGCTCTTTAGATCCAAAGTGGAGAAAATCTTTGAGCCAGCCAAAGTGTCTAATGTGTCGTCTATTCGTGGTAGCGGATAGCCATCCTTCTTCGTCACGTTGTTAAGTTGACGATAATCGACGCAAAATCTTGTAGAGTCATCCTTCTTCTTCACTAACACCACTGGTGAAGCCCAAGGACTGCTTGAAGGTTCAATCACACCTTCCAACTTCATGTCCTCGATTATTCTTTCTGCTTCCTCACGCTTCGCCAGTGGTAGTCTTCTTGCTGGTTGACGGATGGGTCTTGCGTCTCCGGTGTCTATTTTATGATGAACTATATTAGTTATCCCCTTGGTTTTCTCGTCAAATTGGAACACATCTTTAAAATTTCCAATTAGATTATTTGCCTTTGTTCTCTGGTCGGCGATCAATTCTTCAAACGATGTTGTCAATTGATTGATTAACGTGTCCGGAACTTTCTGAGATGTGTTCCCTTTGGCCTTTACAGTTAGGATAATCGAGGATACTGCCGAGCATTCTCCTACAATTGTTCCTCTCTTCAGAACAACAGGATAAAAATTTACTTTGATTATTCGAACTGGTATTACCCGGCTGGCTTTACCAGTGATTTTCCGACAACAACTCCAGTGCCAGTTTTGGCATCATCATTCCTGGGCTCCAGCATAACGATACTTCCCTCACAGAAACTACCATCTAAATGTGCTTCCAGGATAGTTTCACTTCATTCTGGGAGGGTAACGTCCTCGGCCATTAGTACGCGCACAGCTTTGTCATCTCGTGGATTTAATACGAGTTCTTCTTCATTAACCATTATCACTCCCTTTTTCAGGTCAAGTTTAAAACCATGCTTTGACATTGCGTCCATTCCGAGTATTACTTCATCTTCAACTTCAGCTACCAGCGCACGATGTTTAAAGGAGGTGTTTCCAATAGAGATGATGACATCTACTTCTCCTAATGCAGTAGCTTGTTCTCTCGTCGCTGTGCGTAATCGCCACTTAGTTGGTTGAAGATGCGTCTTGCCAGTTTTCTTCGCCAAGTCGGGTCTAATTATAGTTTTTGTCGCTCCCGTATACAGTAGCATTTTAAGTGGTCTTCCGTTAATAGAGCCATCCACATAGATGCTATTGGATTTATGATGAAGAGATGCGACATAACTGATGGATTGTGGAGCTTCTAGTTTACGGGTCGACAGTTGCCCCTACGCATCAACCCGATTTAGTTTTCCGACTGCTTTTCTTTCTTTGTCGATTCCGCCTTCTTTTGCATTTTTCTGCAAAGTCTTCGCGGATGACCCAGTCCACCGCAGTTCCAACAGCGGAATTTCTTTCTTCCAGCAAACATTTCATTTTCAATTCGCCGTAACCTCTCATCTAAATCTTCTGTATTTTCATTACTCTCAGCATCAATATTTCGCACTCGCGATTGGTTACGTGAAGCTTGTTTGGCAGCTTCATGCTCCAATGCATATGAGAGTGCGTCAATTAAAGTTTTTGGGCGAGCCAATCGTAGTGCTTGCTGAGTTTCGCTGTCTCGAACCCCGTAAATGAATGATTGAGTGGCCAGGCACACGCTGTCAGGAGCCGTAGGATGTGCGAAATGAACCAAACTAGCTACGTCAACTTCAAATTCTTGAAGGCTTTCTTTTGAACTCTGATACCGGTTCCTCAGTTGCGTCTGGTACACCTGCTCCAGATGCGCATTTCCATACCGCATATCCAATCGCTTGACTAGCTGGTCGTAGTCTTCTTGTTCTTCTTCTTTCAGCGTTTGCAGGATGTCGATAACTTCTCCGCGCAACGAGACAGGCAACGCCGTAGCCTTCTCTTCGGGCGTCCAATTATTCGCTTTTGCGGCCGCTTCAAATTGTTTTAAATAATTTGGCCACGAAGACTTCCCATCAAATCCCGGTGTTTTTATGTTCATTTTTGAAGTAGTATCAGGTTTTACTACCTTTCTTCCTTCTATTAGACTTGGCTTAGCAACTTCGGAATTCGACATTGACGACGATGTCATTTTAGTGAACTTTTGTTGTATTTCTTCAATCTTCTTGTCATACTCATCTTTTAAATTCTTCAGGTCTTCTTCGGTTTTTATAGAATTTTCTTCTAATTTTTCTTCTAAACTTCTAGAATTTTCTTCTAATTTTTCTTCTAAACTTCTAGAATTTTCTTCTAATTTTTCTTCTAAACTTCTAGAATTATCCTCTAATTTTTGTTCTAATGTTCTAGAATTTTCTTCTAATTTTTGTTCTAATGTTCTAGAAATTTCTTCTGCTTTTCTAGAACTCTCCTCCAATTTTTGTTCTAACGTTCCTGTCAATTCTTCTTTTAATGTTCGAGAATTTTCTTCTAATTTATTTTCTAATGTTCTAGAATTTTCTTCGGCTTTTCTAGAACTTTCTGCCATTTCTTATTTTAATGTACTAGAAGTTTCATTTGCATTTCTAGAACTTTCCTCTAATTTTTGTTCTAATTTTTCTGTCAATTCTTCTTTTAATGTTCTACAATTATGTTCTAATTTTTGTTCTAATTTACCAAATTCGGATGGGTCAAATAAGTAATCTCGATTAATGCTTTCTGCAGTCTTTCTTGAAGCTCTGACTTCTTTCCTTTTGTTTCAAAATCCCGTTCTTCCAGTTCTCTCTTGAGATGACTTACTTTTAATTCACTTAATTTTATTTGTTTTTATTTACACTTCACAGTTTATTAACAACCCTGCACCTGACACCAATTGTAACGTTTTTATTTATATGGGTGAAGTGTAAAACATAAGAGATATATTATTAACAAAAAGAATACGTTTATTAAACGATAAATAAATATTAAAAAGATAATTAAAAGACAATAAATTAAACTAACACTATGATAAACAAATATTAACACTAATTTAAAGACTAAGAATATTATAAGACATTTAAACACTAAGATTATCTTTTTAAACAATTAACACTACTATTTATGTCACTTCTTGTCGACTGTTTGTTTATATCACCAACTATTCACGACACTTATTTATATCAGACTTCTTTACTCGTTGCTTTTATAATACAGAATGCGTTCGCTGGCTTTGGCGGCGAGTTATATACCTGGCGACTTTAATTCTCGAATCTACTCGGACGTACTGGAACATTCGCGAGGTCAACAACATGCACACAATAGATCACCGCGACCAGTCCTAACGAGTGCGCTGCGTGGAGACACTTCGGCGCCAGCTATGGCGCGGCGGCGGCGAGGGCTACGGTGCGGCAACGTTACAAGAATAATTTGTATAGAATTCGTCACTTTGTTAGTTTTTATGATGAAAGTTTTCAATTTTGAATCTAATGTAAAAAAAATACCGTCTAATGTACATGCATACTGTTCATTAATACAGGCTGTAAATTTTAAAACGAATCATAGGGCTATAACAGAAAAAATTGGTACATACATGTTATAGAGAAAAAAAAATATACATGAAATTTTTTATACCAAATACTTTCTGTTTCATATAAAGCTAGAAAATGAATTTAAATTTTTCAAAATTAAGCCACGAAACTGACAGTAACCCTGGTCCGCAAAATGAATTCAAAAATTTTCGAAATTAAGAAAAAAGCTTATTAGCCATGAAACTTACAATAACAAAAAATAGTCATTTTTACTAACATACAGAAAATTTAAAATAATAATTATAACATATAAAATGCATATAAACGTTTATTAATGAGCTGCCTTAAGTCAATAAATGGTTTGTTACTGTTTGTATAATGGCTAATGAGTTTTTTTCCTAATTTTGCAAATTTTTTAGTTTATTTTGTGGCTCTATCTAATGAGCTAATAAATTATATAGGATACCATTTAAAAAATATAATTTTGTTCTATCGCTTGAGAACCACTGCTTGAATTTTCGGTTTGTTATCACTGACAAATTAGCCTCTTGATCATTTTTTGTATAATTTTTTTTTTCTAGTCATTAGTTTGCCCAAAAAAACGCTGATTATTTTAAAGGAAATACCCTGTATAATCATTAATGAGATAAATGATTTAGAAAATTTCAATGGATGTAAAAATAAGTGTAAATATACAAGTATCACAAATACATTGTTCTGTGCCCAGACTGTATCGCCGAACGATTGCATTATATACGAACCTTGAGAGAAAACTAGAAGAAATATAATTCCGGTTAACTTACATAAAAGTTGGCTCATTGGCAGATCATTATTCTGGTATAGTTCTTATTCGAAAAAAGTGCATAGGTCACATATAGGCCTGGTTTACACCGTGATACTATTTGTGACAACCGTATCTTAACCGTACCAAAAATTTAGTTATAGTGAGTTTACACCGTAATAGGACGGTAATTATTAATTAACGAAGCGTCACCAGATTTTAAGATGGGTGTAATGCGTGGTACTTTCCAAAGAGTGGGAAAAGTACAAGTTTTGATGCTGAGATTAAAAATGTGGGGTGTAACGCAATTGATAATCAACAAGCTAGGAATGAGGTCTGGTCCGCATGAAAGTGTTGGTTTGAGGGTTTTTATAGAGCGAATAATGTCATCAGGGGAAACATTTTTGAGGGTAACATGGTCATGAGAGAAGGTGGTAAAACTAGATGAGTGAGTGATTTACGAGGAACACAAATATCGAAAAATGAAAACAAAGTACTATGTAGAAACTCGCAAGCAAGATTGACATCAGAAAAATGCTGTAAACAATTCCAATCAAATTCTTCAATAAGTTTATAAAGTTTAACATAGTTTGCCTTCTTAAAATTATCATTGCAGAATGATTTATGACGAAGTGTTTTTTTATTGTTTGAAAGTTAATTGTTATATTAAGAGCTGGATGGTGACGATATTCAACATTAAATAAGCATCATTTGAATGAGTGACAATACAATTGGTGTTAGAGTTTCCAATAATAACATCAAGTATTCTGTTATTAATATTTACAATCTTATTATATTGTTTGGCATCTAAATAGTTTAAGAGAGTATTGAATGTATTTACTTTAGAGGACTCTAAATTACTGTTGAGTTCAGGTATGTTGAAGTCACCAGTGATAATAAACTCATTGTTGTGTAAAAATGGCAAACTTTCAAAAAAATCACTGATGGAATTATATACTGAAGCACTATGGGTGGGGGGCACATACACCACAAACACATGCAAGTTTTTGGTATTGCTGGTGATTTTGGCACACACTATATCCACATTGCTCGGAAGAATTGCTGTGAATGGACTTAAATCCACACTGGATGAAGCAAGTGAATTGTTGATGAGTAGCAGGACCCCGCCTCCTCGGGACAAATGACACGCCTCGAAGTCACGGTCACGCCGGTATGCTGAAAACGTGTTAGGACAAAATTCTGCATCTTTGACACCAGGAGTGAGCCAAGACTCAGTTAACGCTACAATATCGTGGTCTATAGTACCGTCTAAGGATTGAAGTAGAGCAAGTTTAGAATTGAGCCCTTGAACATTTTGGTAGTAGCATGTGAGGTGTTTATGTGCTACATTATTATATTTATGCAGTGATTGCTATTGAGTAAACATGACAGTTTTTATCCCACACGTCATGAGAGATGTTTATATTGGTTTTGTGTAGTTCATTGAATTTTATGCAGTTAATACACTTGAGTTCAGTGGATTTGCAGTCATCAATCTTATGACTTCCAGCACATTTGAGACAACTATGATCGGTCTTAGAGCAGTGGGCATATACATGGTGGAAACCACAGCATTTATAACATCTTCGTAGGTCGACTGCATCATAAACTGAGCAAAGATCGAAACCGATAACAAGTTTTTCCCGTTTCAGCATGCGATGCTAAGTCGCAGAATCGACCTTGGCGACGTCTTTGTTACGTTTAGTTGCGGCTATGTCAAGTATTTCACACTTATAATTGGTGTCGAAACATGAACTATTTTGGTGCAGAAGATTTTCTAAGGCAGTTTCCTTAGTGAGAAACTCGGACATACCAACTATTCTGATTCTGGGATTTAAGACCGGTAATTTTTTGACAGTATATTTCTCTGACATATTATTTATAATTAAATCTTGTAGCTTACTTGACGGATCAGTTCTGATGAGTATGCCGTCATTACTGACTTTACGCACAGAATTGACCTGGATGTTTCCCGTCACAGGATTTGCTGTCTTCAACAAATCGGATTTTGTGGTTGAGGATGACTGAGCGGTGTCTTTGGGCCGTAAAATCACAAGAGGATCACAAGCAGAATTACACAACTTACTGGCGTAAGATGCAGAGCTGGACATGGTCTCAGTAGTAGGAGCAGCATGAGATGTCGACAGATTTTTGAGCTTGGCATCGATGACAGAGGTTACATCGTGTTTTAAAGATGCTACACTGGACGAGATAATTTCTGAGAGATTGTCTTTAATGTTGTGATGTATGTTTGGTAAAATAACGGTCTCAAGGTTAGCAATTTTATTATTAAGGTCTTTTATTAGGGCCAAAATGTCGGTCTCCTTTGATTTATCAATGATAGTGCAGTTTGTTAGACAAGTGGTACACCAGAATAAAAAATTTTTCGACGCAGATAGAATTCTACCCGCATCTTCATTCAAATTAGCGCATGTTGGATGGAACCATTGCCCGCAAGTGCCTTCACAGCCAATCAGATTGTCAGCCCTTCTGGATTTGCACTTTGCACACTTACTCATTGTTTACAGTACAGGTAACAAACATAAACATGAAATTTGAGTCACTGACACCATTAAACACGTGAAAAATTGAAGAATGTAGTTTAAGTCTGTTAGTGAAAAAGTTATTTTCGGTAAGTCAAAAATTAAAAATTAGATCATAAAATCACAACCACTGGGTGAATTTAAAAACAATTAAAATAATTGAAACCGGCAACATTTTATTCGTCGACAGATAAAACAGTAAGGATAAAATTTAAATAAAACTTGTTAAAATAATAAATATCACAGAGAAAAAAAACACGTGCGCACAGACTCACTATATATTTTTAAACTAGGTTTAGCGGTTCCCAAATCATGGTATTTGGCATCATGGTAGCACTTTCGGTTATATGATAATATAATAATTCTTTATTGTATTCAACTTATTAGAAGTTATTACAGTTTATTGACGTTAGAGTGACGTCATTTTTACTTCATGCGATCGTTAGGCGATACGACAGACTCTCAGCATTGTATGCGAATCTTGAGAGAAAACTATAAGAAATATTACATCAGTTAACTTAAACAAAAGTTGCCCCATTGGCACGTATAATGCTTATTCGGAAAAAGTGCATAGGTCACATATAGACGATAATGTAAATTTTGCAATTTTCTCTCATTTTTAGGAACGTTTTAATAAACTGGATTTAATTTGTTTCAGTCAGTAGTTACCAGACGGATATTTTGACAAGAAATAGCCGTTTCGTTATCGGTTAAATTAAAGATTGTGGACTTTAAATAACAGCTAATCAATTTTTAAACCAATTGAAAAACAGGTTTCTTGTCCTATTTTTAACCATATTAGATGATGGTAATATGTAAAAATGAGTATATTAATTATTGAAATGTAACTTCTATCGTCGGATTTTCTGTATTGTAGTGGTTTCTTTTTTAGATATCCCATTCGAGAAATGCATGATTTGCCAACACTGCGTGTAGATTCGTCAACAGACGGCGTAGGAGTGCATACACGTTATACGAGTTCACAAGGTACCGCTATTCCATACACCGGTTATCATGATATCCACTGATTCAATAGCGTCAGTAATTAGTGATTCGGAATCAGAAGTTGGCGGCGCAAACGATTGTGACATTGGAGAGCTGATGTGCAGGGGGGTGTTATTTAGTAAGCATATAACGCTTAACCGATGGTGGAACTGACCCCATAGATAGTAAATCTGGCAATAATATTTTGTTTTACATGCTTCCTATAAGAACTAAAGCCCCTTAAAACTGACCAATTACGACGTAGTTAATTTTTTTTGTGACAAAGTGGAAATCAATGTTTTTTTTAAAAATGTTGATTTTCAAAACTGACATCAACGTTTTGTTCATAGGCGTAAAATTTATATTCTGTTTATTTTATATTCTCAAACTGCCAATTATCTTCACCAATCAAGAGTATGCAGACATAACAATGTTGATAAACATGTAGTTTTTCATTATGAAAGTCTGAAATGAACTTTGACGGAATTCGTCACTTTTAAGGAGATCCAGTTATTGTAGAAAACGTAAAATAAAAAATATTGCTAGATTTAATAGCTATGGGGTTAGTTCTACCATCGGTTAAGATTTCTACGCATACTTAAATAGCACCCTGTATTGTATTAAAATCATAATAAACTCAAGATATTTTTTGTAAGAATTATTTTAAATATCTTTTTATTCTATAGTATGCACCAAATTCGGACTAAATATGTTAATAAATATTAATTATAATTTTTTATATGTTATATATAATGTATTTCTTTGTTACAAGATCATTTAACCTATACAAATTATATCAAATTACAGACACAATTCACATACATACAATACAGAGACATTTTTAGTGCCCTCTGTTGGCACCCTCGTTACATGCAGAGTAGTACATGCACTCATCTGGGTGTGTCGGCTTTTATTAAAATCTGACTCGTGTGGGATTCGAACGCTATCCCACACGCACAAACCTTGTAATGCCAGGCGAGTACTTTTTACCGCACGACCACAGACGACCGTTTTCATTTTTATATGTATAAAATAATTTTCTTTATCTGTTAATTGACATAATTTGGAAAATACATACAAAATAATGCATTTATAAGACAATCACCCTTCGCCACAGATTTCTGCCTATCCAATCACTACTTCGTCTCATTCATACAGGCTCATCATTCTTTTATGTAATGGGCTACTTGCATGATACTAAGAAAAATTTTTTTTGGAATATATATACAGGGTGATTCATCGGTCTGTCCTCTCTTTATAACTCTTTTATTTTAAGTCAGATAGAAAAACTCTTCAGATAAAATTTATATGATATATTATTGTCTATCTACGTACTATATGCACTTGTATACAGGGTGCTCCGTTGAAGTGCAACAATATGTAACTTTATATTTCTTAATGGAACATCCTATATATATTTATTTATTTTTATAGTAAATTAGATTTCCTTTAAAAAAGTATTAAGTAATAAGGGGTCTAAAATTATAAATTAAGAAGTTATTTACCTTTATTCGTTGAATGATATTTTTCTTATATTCATGTTATTATTAACAAAGTATGGATAATTTGATAAATTTCATTTATTATAATTTTGCATTATTTAGTCTGTCACTAAATTTTAAAGCCTCTTTGTAATTAGTGTAATGTTTACAATAAGTATTAATAAAAAAGAATCAAAATTTTGTATTAAATTATGGTCTTTTCTACTATTTTTTATGAATGTAAATAACTTCTTAATTTATAATTTTAGACCCCTTATTACTTAATAGTTTTTTAAAGGGAATCTAATTTACTATCAAAATAAATAAATATATATAGGCTGTTCCGTTAAGAAATATAAAGTTATATATTGTTGCGCTTCAACGGAGCACCTTGTATACAAATGCATATAGTACGTAGATAGACAATAATATATTATATAAATTATATTTGAAGTTTTTCTATCTGACTTAAAATAAAAGAGTTATAAAGAGAGGACAGACCGATGAATCACCCTATATATATATATATATATATATATATATATATATATATATATATATATATATATATATATATATATATAAAATAAAAGAACCCCTATTTTTTCTTTTTTCAAAATTTTGTCACTTACGGCTAAAAATAAATATTTTCTTTTTATGACGTCACAATCACGGACGACATACGTCCTAGTTCTGTAGTTTGGGAAGACAGAGACGGAGATAGTAGAACGTTGTCTGATCCTTGATCTTCCCTTCACCTCTCCCATTCCCATTAACGAATCAAATGCTAGTGATTGTGTCGTCATCAAAATAGGAGGGATACATTTATGTTAAATTTATTAAATAATAACACAATGTATTTGAAAAATTTATAATGTAAATAATGTAGTTGAGTAAACTAAACTTGAAAAATATAATAGTTTTCAAAATCCTCTTGTATGCAAGTAGCCCATTGGAAATATTTTTGCCACAAATTAACGTTCTTCCTTCTTCCAAATCATACATTCTTTTTACACATGAATATCTCACCAACGACGTAACAAGTTCGTGTGGGAGCACAGCGTAGCCTTCGGAGTCAAAGGGTCCCATAGGATACAATTTTCTTTTTTTAAGGTGTAGAGCGAAATCTATCCGTAGGCCTATGATGGCGGCGCTGGTGTGCTTCCAACACGTGATCTGCAATTGGTACTGCTTTCATGGAAAATTACAAAAATTAAGATATTTTTGAGAAATTTTTATATTGAAAATAATATATAAATTATAAAATAATCTCTGTCATTTCATTTAAATTTATTTTTATAACTCTCCAGATCTTGTTTGAGTTGAAGGTTATCTCAGACTGTTTTCTACTGAATTATAGATATAACAAATTCTTAACGTAATTTTTTACAACGAGAATAATAAATAAATGTAATGTTATTGTTTTTATGTTGGGTTGATAAATGTACACACGGAATGCACAATTACGAGGCACTTTCATGATAAATATTAAGACTTTTTATAATATTTTTTTATTGTCATGTATTTCAAACTCTGAAGTGGATGACATGGTTTATTCACATATTACTTGTTAATCGTTAGCATTGTAGTTCGTAGGTTTTAATCTTAGGGTATATCCGTACATCTTGCATTGGTAAATTTTGGCTGGGCGCATCAGCTTACAGCTTCTTCACTTTTGACTGCACGTCTAAAATTTATAAAAATTGTACGTCACTGTTTATTTTATTTAAAATAATATACTTTTGGTAAACTGTAATCTTCTTTAGTAGAATGAAGAAAACATATTTTTGTTATTCGTTATGTTGGGAAACTACTTTTCCTGTATTTTTCTAACCCAGGCCTGTCTTTTACATATCAGTTCTTATTGGTCAAATTGATTTTCTATATACACTTTCCTCTCACCAGCCTTCGAAAAATCATATGAAACCTTGCATTTAGGTTTTTCTGACACACACAACAGTTGTCATTGCTAAATCTTTTCCTTATTTGATTTATTGTCAACAATTTTATTAAAAATACTGATTGCAAGTTTATTGTATAATAGTTATTTCAAATACATTCACCTGAATTTTAAAATAAATATACACATAAAGCACAAATACTTGAACAGCGTGCAATGTATGCCAGTACCAATCTCAAGGTACATATTTTGTCCGGCGGATTCAAGTTAATTTGACTTGGACTTCTTAGTCAAAAGGTAAGAAAAAAAAAGTTTTTCTTTAATACGTATCGGCAGTGTCTGCGGCAGGGCCGTCGTTTGGATTTTGAGGCCCCGGGCATAAATATGAAGCGGGGACCCCCCCCCCCCCCCAGTGAATAATTAAATAAATTCTTTAATTATTATTTATTACAAGAAAAGAACATATGCTAAGCTACATTTATGCTTTTGTAAATAATATAACACATTAAGATGGACACCAATATTTAACTGAGAATTAAGGAGAAATTAAATTAAAATCAACATTTTTATACGTATAAAATATATTACATAAGTGTCGATTTTAATTTTTGTTTAATATCCAAATAAAATATTGATGCAACCGACCATATTATTAACATAAAGAACAAAATTATTATAACTCTATTTTCCTTGCTTTAATTTCAGCAAATTTATCAATTAGGTCACTTAAATTTAAGTCTTCGCATAATTTGTGTTCAATATAAAGCAACGTCAGTAAATATCGATATCTTAGTCTGTTTTATTAATGCGTAAATTATATATTAAAATAAGGTAGCTCGGTACGGGGCCCCGATCGTAACGACGGCCCTGGTCTGCGGAGCAGGAGGCATTCGATTGTCCTGCGAGTCGGAGAGTCAGTGCGAGCGAGATGATAGACGCGTTAATATTGTTTTGTTAATCTTTATTGATTAATTGTTTATTAAGCATTTATTTTATTTCAATATAATTACATTTGTTTTTTTTATAATAATCCAATATTGCGTAAGTCGAAAATGACAGTTTCGCAGGAGGTTAGAAAACCTTATGATATAAATAATATTAATACAAATTTAGCATTATTAAAAATTACCTAACGACTTATTATTTACTTAGTATAACTTCTATACCTATCTTTAATGGTTAAAATTAGTTATAGTTCTTAAAGAAAAATAAATCTTACACATTATTATTAATACTCTGCCTGAAAATATATCATAATTAGTTTAAATGCTGTGTTTCAAAATTTTATAAATTCAGTTCTGCGTATCTCAGATTTAATTTTAAGAAAATAATGCGTACCTCACACCACTTTAAAACATGAATAATTCTTAGTTAAATAGCGTTTAGAATTCTTTATCAATTATAAATAATAGGGAAACCAAACAGAAAGAACAAAAATTTATTATTAACAATTCAATTATGACTAAGTGACAAATCTACTTTTGTAGGTTATGAATTGCTTTTCCTGAAGTAAGGTTTAGGGGAATTTGGTATTGATTATTGGTAGTGAATTGCTTGTTCTTGGTGATTAGTATTATGCCGGTTTTACATTGGGCAACAATTGCGCGTGCAACTGCAACTTGCAATTGATAGCGGCAATATTGCATAGTGTAATATGAAAATTGCAAGTGCAACACATATTCGCAACCTATGGACCCGTTTAGTGTGATGTCACGAAGGTTTCCAAACAAGAAAATGGCGGCTTCGTTACTAAGGCGGTTGCTATGCTACTTCAGGATTTGACGTATGAGACATAACATAACCTATAAGTTGTAGAGTTTGTTTGATATTGAAATGGCTCAGAAACATGTAATAAAAGTTTTCTTCTATTGTAAATTATTTTATAGACGATAGAAAATTAATAGAACGTGGTGAAAATGTGGTCGAAAGTGGTGATGTAGTCAGTATGACATATAATGATAATTTAAAAAACAAGCACTGTGAATGCCAGTATGAGAGATCGAACGTACAAAGTTGAGGTATGTAAAATAATTTCATATGAATATTGCTCATTGCATATAATTTATTTGCAGATTAATATTACATTTACATCCTTGCGGATATTTGGGAGCCAGTCCAGACGGATTGGTAGGCGAGGACGCAATTTTGGAAGTGAAATTCCCCTATAAATTCAGAAACACCGACATAAGGGTCGCACTGAAATGTGATCATTCTTACATTTGTAAATACGATGTGGATAAGGAAGAATTCGTATTAAATAAACATGAATACTACCAGCAAATGCAGGGACAGCTTCATATAATGGAGAAATCATTGTGTTTTTTAGTTATTTGGACTCCGAACTGCACTATACTTATTATTATATTTATTAAAATAATGTATATTTTTAAAACAATAAATAAAATTTTCTATTTAACAATATATATGTAATTTGTATAAACTTACTGACTACCTATTTACTTTATAATACATTTCAACTTCTTTGATTAATGGGTATTGAAAAATAGTCAATGCCGAGCATACTTGAAAAATTTTAGTTGAAATTGGGGTAAAGTTTTGAGGAATAATATTTAAAATTTGAAAGGCTTTTATCCTTCTTATTGCTCTTTCCACGTGAACTCTTGCACGAGCAATGTTTCTAGTAACAGCAACTTGCTCCAGCGTGAATTGCATTTCCATTAGAAATGGTGGAATATTTAAAGTTACCCCGGGCGGCAATACATTTGTTATTAAGAACCATTTGTTAGCTATGATTAGATCTCCAGTTTCAAATAATTTTAAAATTCCACAATTTTCAACAATTTTTTTATCAGACATTGATCCTGAGTATAGTTTACTAACGTAGGTCACAACCCCATTTGGCGCTACGCCAATTAAACCCTTTAAAGAGCCTAAAATTCTAAGAAAGGGAAAATTCCCACCACTGTAGTTTCGCGGTCAGTTTTAAATAACATAGCAACGGTTACCAAGGTGGCAGCCATTTTCTTGTTTGGAAACCTGGCCTACGTCATCACTAAACGGGTCCATTGCACGAAAATAGCACGTGTTCTCATTCGTGCAACAATTGCACACGCAACTTGGTAATTTACAGTACTACCAACTTATTGTTTATCTGCCATTTATGGGTTACGTATTTATTTTGATCAGTGAGTCACCTTTTGATATCCATTTAAACCATACTTAAGTGTAAATTTAATTATAGAAGTATTTAAAACATTTAAAATTACCTTACAACGCTGAAATTACTTATCCTTTTATTCACCCGTAATGACCGAAATGTCAAAATAATAGTTATTAATAAGTAATGTTGGTAATACTGTTGGTGACACGTTAAAAATATTTAACTTGCATGTTTCTCAATGTAAAGCAAGAAAAATTGCATTTGGAAGTTATTGCCGATTTCAATTGCAAGTTGCAGTTGCACTCGCAACTGTTACCAAATGTAAAACCGACATTAGTAACATCATTTGTGTTCAATCTTCATCATTAATCAAAATATCAACCGTAGAATAGCGTCTTCATATGAAAAGAGTTCAAATGGATGAATGGTCTGTAAGAGAGCTATTATGTCTAGCTTCCACAGTTGTTCGCATTGGTAATAAAGATTGGTTATCTATAAGCCATACTTTGAAGGCCTACGCGGAACCCAATCGTCCAACAGATTGGTTTGCACCATCTAAATGTAAAGACCAATACAGATTACTAGAGAAACGTTTCTCAGAGTCGGAAAGTTCAGTGCAAATTCCGAGCGAAGTGATATTGAAAAAAATAAGACAAGAACGGAGAGTAGAATTGTGTAAAATATTGAAAGAGGAAGAGCAGGAATTTTTAAAATTAAAGGGTGAAAAGGAACTAATTAAATCAGAACAAGCTACTGATGCTGACACATCTGACGAAACTTCTGCACAATGTTCAAAACTCGCAGCATCTCTATGACCAGTTTATTGAAAACTCTGGTCTGGACCTCAGGTCAAGCCAGCGCCATATGGCTCATTACTGGCCAACAACCACCCAACATCCAGCGACCTATGGCTAGCGTAGTCAATCTGAGCGGCCGCCCAGCCAAGTACACGGCTAAAATGCACAATCCGTTGAATCCGTCGCAGCAGATGCCTATCTGCCTGCCAGCACCCGTGCTGTAGGCGTGATCCAGGGCCATGAACCGCCCACTGCGTCTATGCTGGCTATCATATCACAACAAGAACAGAAGCTGATGCGTGAAGAACGCCTGTTCCCTCTCATCCAACGCATGTACTCGGACATTTCTGGCAAAATTACCGGCATGCTGTTGGGGATGGATAACTACGAACTGCTTTACATGCTCGAGCACAAATAAATCACCCAAAGACAAGGTGAAGGAGGCTGTTGCTATTACCAAACGCATCAAGTCAAACACACTGCAGATATTCATCTTAATATTTATAGTACAGTAAAATAAAATATTCATTCTGTATTACCTATGTTTTGAACACATGGTGTTCTCTTTTGCCTTTTTTGTATTTAATGATATGTTTAAATATATTTTATTCAGCAAATATTATGTAAACTTGTTTTTATTAATTATAATCCCACATGATTGGTTCGCTCCTTGGATTTTTTTCAGTAGCACTACACAAAGCATTGCCAACAAGACAACATGTGGGCAACCTACAAGCGAGGTGTCAGCCGGGAAAACAATCAGAGATCAGAGTCCCACTTATTAAGTTTTTTTGAAAAAATGTGTTAAAGTTTAACTTGATGCAAAATTGGTCGAATGTTCATATCATCCATGGGTTTATTGAATTTATTATACAACACACATTAGACAATTCTCAAGAGGAATTGTTAATAATATATCTATTATGAGAGTTATGAACAAAAAACTTAAAATCAAGTCAGTTTTAACCCTAGACATATTTCCACATCACACAATCACGTATTATGTGTAAAAAAAGGCTAAAATCATTTACAGAATTATAAAATTTTCCACACTGCAGCGTAATAATTATCAACATTTTTTTTTCCTTTTTGGCCATTCCTTCCCGTGAGATTGCTAATCACTCAATTTTTCCAAACCACACGTTTTCACATATTATGGTGGAGGATTAAATATAGATGTTGAAGGACTTATGGTTGTTAATATAAATATCATTTGTGAAATATACGAAATTGTCAGTGCAGAAGCGTAAATCCGACTAATTCGAACAAATAATATTCATTTTACTAAACCCACGTTTACAATCATTGTACATTGTTAGTGTATTTATAGCTAGCATTTTTTTTTTTCATTCTCTCTGGAATACTTCTTTCTGTGCATTGTTCATATTAAATAAAACGTAGTTCATAATTATGAGTGATAACTTGCAATATTTTTGTTAATTCAATTATTTCAACCATGTTACAGAGATTATAATATATAGATAAAAAAACGAAAATATTAATTACTGAAATGTAACTTTCTATCGTCGAATTTAATGTTTCGTAGTGTTTCCTCTTAGCGCAGCACGGTTTTTTTAAATATATTATATTCGAAAAATGCGCGATATACCAACACTGTGTTTAGATCCGACAACAAAAGGCGTTGGAGTTAGATTATTGGTCCGTGGTTGGAGCGTTGAGCGCAGGCGCGAGTATTTTCAGTTAACCTCATTCAAATATTTTAGGTGCAGGTACAACGTAATCTACGTTAGTAGATTAGTTGTCTCTGAACGTAATCAACGTATATTGCATTGCAAATCACGTGTTGATGTTTAAAGCGTAGTTAGATTTGTTGTTTGAAAAGATAATTATATCTTTTAAGATAGTTGAAAGTAAGTTTTATTTAGCCTACATTAAAAAACACTGTTTAGTATGAATCCAGGTGACATCGATAAGGGATTTTTTCAAGATCAGGAGAAGTTAGGTAAACATTCAATACTTGGCGATTAAAACTATTTGTTTATTATAGCTCTATTAATGAGAGTAGCGACAATTCGCGACAGGAAAATCAACAACGTCGTGCGAATACTAATGATAATAATATTACTGTCGATTCTCCGAGGTAAAAAATCTCTAGTTATAAAGTATTCAATAGATTTCAAGTGATAGTATTTGCACAATTGATCTAATAAATTACAAATAATGTAAAAATAAGTGCAAATATAGGTATTTCAAATAAGGGCGTATGAGAATCTTGAGAACTATATAGAAAAAATGAAATCGGATATATTAGACAATAGTTACCCCATTGGGACATTGAGAGACCATTATTGCGGTATGTTACATATCTGGAAAGATGCATTGGTCTTGGTCATTACATATAGATAAAAATATAAATAAGAATTAAAGTTTTGAAAATAGACAGTTTTCCACAGATTTACTTTCATTCGTTTTCCGTAAAAAGTATATTTTTTGTTACACTATTTATTTCCTAATATTACTTTTCAGGTCAGAGGGTCAAATTATTAGCAACAATGGTGAAGGCAATCTACAAGTAGCTGCTATTCCTAATAACAATGATTGCGTTAAGATTGATCTTCCAAGGTATAGCATCTCTAATAGGGCTCCACCGTAGTAACAAATTAGAACATGGGTCATTTATATTAAAACTAGACCTTAAAACTGTACGTTAAAGACTATCAAAGTTTAAATTATGTTATTAGTTTTTAAAATATTCGTGTTTTTAATACCATTTTATCATCTCTATATCTACGTCACATATTTACTCTAGCCTTCTGCAATCGTGTTTTTTTTTACATACGGAATACATTTTCAAGAATATGTATGCAGAAAATATAACAAAACAACAACGGAAGTAAACCAAATAACACTTATTTAAATTTATGACGCCACGTCAGACTCTATGCGTTGGTACGAACGTGAAAGATATGTTGAATGACATAGGTTACCAGTGGTAATCAAAACTTAGACTATAATTTTTTATTAATTATTTTAATAAAATTGCTTATTATCGAAGCATATTTCCAATTATTGACCACAAAAGTTATTTTAACATATTTATACCGTGGCCTCATTATAAAAAAAAAATAAGATGGAATAAGTCATATAGGTTAGGTTAGATTGACGTTTATAAATAATTTCTGAAATCCAGAAAAAAAAGAAAACGAGTGCCATAGCTACTGCTACTAATAAATCGGAAATATGAAATATCTCTTTAAAATTATGAAAAAACTAAAAACAATAAAAAAATGTAAAAACAGTTTCACATGCAACTTTCAGTTCTGAACAACATTGCATTCAACAGTTTTTGCCGTAAAATGAACATGAAAGCAAGAGATTGCATATAACTAATGCCCCATGTAAATCCCTAAGTTTACCCCTAACCGCTACCACTCGGTACAGTGTATTTCACTTATTTTTCCTGATTTCTTACCTTTTCTAATTTGGTGGCCAATACAATATCACGCGGGCTTAAACTGTAGTATAGTCTAATTCAATTTATAGTAAACTTACTTTTGCTGACTTTCACAACTGGTTATAACAAAAATAATACTTGAGGAGGTCTATTCCAAAATTGAACACTGGGTGTGCGAATTAGTTGAATTACTGGTTTTCGGAAAAACGACGCCGGGCGTCGCGACGGCGGTGATGTCGGTAGATGAACGGTAGAATAGTATAAAAATGTATTCGGACGGTTTAGGGGTGACCGGCGCTAGGGCAAGCGGTAGATATGGTGATATTAAGAATCCGTATAGAAACGTATTCGGACGGTTTTGGCGTAATCGATGCCAGACGGCGCGCGCTGATGTCGCGTTGGTTCGACGGTTAACAGCAGTAATGACGGAAGAGGTGTAGGTACTCGTTTCTGCTGTAATCGGCAGATCGACGCCGGGCGTCGCGACGGTGACGCGCGTAATTCGATGTTCGAGGAGTATATGGAAATCGATGGTATAGGCAGCGCATGACGAAAAAGTCGACCCAGGCAAACCTCACAGACTCTAGGCCTTGAGTGCCTCGGCTTACGCTCTGGGGCATCGCGTCGCAGAGCCGGAAACGCCTCGAGATAACGGGCCGGTTTACAATAACTCTGTATAAACACGCGGACTCGACGGCTGTAACGCCCGGGCTTACACGCCGGCGGCGTCGAAACGTCAAGTCGGTAAAACTCGCAACGAGTCACTGTAAAATGGCTAGACATACTTGGTGAATTTAGTCCATGGAGATGATTACGGCTGGTGTCAGTCGTAGTGTCTCTGGATGTTTTCAAATACGCCTTTCGAAGATGCTTTGACCTACGCTCAACAAGCGTTGCGACGTCGGGCGTATGAATCTCACAACGAGACAGTAAGACTAACTTTTAGTACACAACTAAACAAATCGAACGGAGAGCTCACGGCACGGGTTTTAAAGAAACGGAAACTTTTGCACACCTGGAGGTTGGCTTCGATGTCTTGACGGATTACTCGCAGTCAAGTGTCGATTCAGTACTCACAATCGGCTTACTACTTGTTAAGAAGAATACTCGCAGTCAACAACTATCTTCTATAATCGCGGGCCCTGCTTTTAGACGGCCCTGCTAATTAAACCAGCTTAAGTTTGTTTACTGATAGCAAGAACTGCATAAAAAAATCTGATGTGGCCAGCACATAACCTCTCGCCGTATATTTTACCTGGCTGTATGCATAAAACAAAGAATATTTTTATAAATACAAATAATAAATTCATATAAATCTATGACGTATAAACTTCTTTATTATTCAATAATAGCATGTCTCAACATAAAGATATTTTACCATAAATTATGTTACAATAAATTACAAAGTAGAGTTTACCATATATAAATATTAGGCTGGTAACAGCAATTTTCAATTCGAACAACCTTGTTTACTCTCTCTTCATATTCTTCTAGTAAAAACATTAATTTTGGGCGGTCTAAAATGTATATATCTGGATTGTGCATCTATTCTTACATATCTTCTTTTACATTTTATTTTTTCATACTTGTTATATCTAAATAACACTAATTCCCTTTAATAAAGTGACGGATAGATTGCACTCCGATTATTCTTATATTGATGTGTAATTTTGTCAATATTTACAACTTACTTGAGAAGAATTTGATAGCTTTTTCGCAATTCAAAGTTACTCTAGTCTACAGTGCTGGTGTACATTGTCCCATAATGTTTGAAACAAATTTAAGTCCTTCAACCTAGACTTGTCATCTCCATAATAGAGACAGATCAAGAATTAAGGGATTCTCCAAGTAAATTTTTCTTTCGTTACTCATTATTTCTGACACTGACATTTATCTGTCACAAATAATTAAAATTTTCAACTATTTTTCATGGCATCCTTTCGGTTGTAAAATTAATTACAACAGTTTATTTTATATATTATATTCCTTTTATCTCTAAATCTATAGAATATATATAAAAATATTTAAATTTATCAGAAAGAGAATTTATTTTTCTTTAATATTATCAAGAAAAATTTTCAAAAAATAATATTTAGAAGATTTTTTTTTCAAGAATCTTCTACTTCCGGTTGTCCAATTGTTACCAAAACCTTTTCAGATCTTCCCATGAATATCCGATTGGGAAATACGTAGTTAAACAAATTTAAAGTCTTATAGTTTTTGAGTAACCGTCCTTCCAACATCCTACATACATACACACACACACACACATACATCCACACACACACACACACACACACACACACAGACATCATCGTAAAAATGTTAAAATCGGATTGTAGGGACCTTAAAACGTGCTTATACAATAAAATCTGGATATGCGATTTTTAGCATGAATGCAATACCTCTCTTAGCGAGAGGTAAAAATAGGGCAAAAAGGTTTAAAATGGAACACGATGTTGACAGCCCTTTATACGGTTTATTTCCCGGTCAAATTACGCGCCTTGTTCCAATTGCCGGGACGAAAAGTTTTCACGGTCCGCGGATTATAAGGGCTGAACTACACGGCTTTGAACTATATAAACCGTAAAACTTGTGACAGATCCACATCGTCACAGTCGTCTTAGCCACTTTTTTTTTTAAATCAAGTTACAAATAACAATATGTTTGATAGATGGAGCTCTATGGTTTAAAATATATTTTAGTCATCTAAAACTGCGTGATTACCACGTAAATTGAGTTTGAAAAATGTATGTCATTCCAAAACTCGCCTTATCCATTGACTGTGGCTCTACAAAACTTATCCAAAGCCAGTCATAACATTTAGAACTTATTGTATCATTGAATTATTCTTCACATTTTATTTTTTACGATGTTTTGATTCATTAGTATCGTACTAAATAATAATTTCACAAGTTCGTGTAGCAATACCTTAATAGTAAAAATATGATATATTTTTGTTTTGTTGTCCCAAAACTTGTTTTATTTACTCGGCCATTCCAAAACTTGCCTTGTCCAAATTATATTTTGCTTTTCTGACTAAAATGAACAATTCAGATGACATTATATAAATCGAATTTAATTTAATTTTCTATCGTAATAATCGAAAATCATATACAAAGTTCTATTTATTAAGTCTCTAACCTTTTTTTTCTAATTTACTTAAGTGAACAAAACGACTTTTGGAATAGAACTACTCACTTATTGATTTCTACATAAGACTATGTATGTTTTTGTTTTAATTATTTTCAACAGTCGCGGGCAGGACCTGAGAATATGTTCCGACTTCTTTTCGAACCCAACCCTATGCTGCAGGACAAACCCACGGAAACTACAGAAGCAGACATAACTGCATTGAGTGAAAACCTAGCGCCTCTTTTAAGTTCGGTTCCCATCCAACCGGGTCCAATAACATCTGAATTGCGTGAAGTCAAGGGAATTCCTACTGAATGTAATCCAATACCTGGAACCAAATCCTATAATCTTGATTCTATGGGAAGTGTAGTTAATGAAATATTTAAACAGATAATTGAATCTAATTCAAAGTTAACTAGAGATCCACAGTTATCTAAGATGCATGATGGCAAGAAGCCTACTTTCAAATCAAACCTATTTAATCACGCTAATTATGATCCTATCGCAGTTATTATGGCGTTTATAATTTTATTCATCATCATACTCAGTCGGTAAGTTTTATTATTAGAATTGGTCAAGCATTTAATTTACTCATAATATGCCTTATTTCACCCATTCCAAAATTGTAGATGTTATAGTCTTCTTTTCAGTTTTTGAGTGTTTTAAGGTACCTACTAAATTCAAAAACTGAATTAATTAAATATTTTTAGTTTTATAGACAAATTTATCTCGACCTGTACTACCAAATATTACATTTCGATGTATCAAAGCTCAATTTTCATATTTAAGTTAATATGTACATATTTAAAAATTAAATTTTGTTTCAATGTTGATAAATGTAATACGAAGTAATCACTTCACTATATTCAATATGCAGGTTGTAATTTTTAGTACGGGTCATAGAGCTATAACATAGAAAAACAGGTTTTTAGCTGCCAAATATTATATTAATTTATAGAAAAAATAATTAGTGTCTTATAGAGAAAAAAAAATCGATTTTTTTGATACCAAACATGTTACATTTCTGCTTCAAATAAAGCCATAAAATAAATTTTAAAATTCGCGAGATTAAGAATAAATCTCATTAACCATGAAACTGACAGTAACAAAACAGTTGTTGACTTAAGGCAGTTCATTAATAAACATTTATTTGCTATAATGGGGTAGTTTTGCCTTTTTGAGAAAAAAATATGGGACAAATAGATTATTTTTCACCCGGCATAAGTGACGTTTCTCTTCCGCTGCGATCGAGTCTCGACATACGAGGCAAAGGGAATTTGTTGCTCTTTTTTGAGTAAAAAGTATGGGAAAAATAGGAATCACAACGGAGAGGATGATTCAATTTTAATTAGCATTTTATGAACATTTAAGTACGAATTGTTGTTTTTTATCGTAAATAAAATCTTTTTATGAGTGATTTATTGTGTACAGATATTTTTTTTATTAAAATTCGACATATAACTACCCAATTATTATTATTATTATTATTATTATTATTATTATTATTATTAATATTATTGTTATCATTATTATTATTATTTTGGTTTTTCTTCATCTTAGTAAAAAATGACAATGCTTTGTTACTGTCAGTTTCATGGTTAATGATTTTTTTTCTAAATTTCGAAAAAAAAAAATTATTCTGTGGATTTATATGAAACAGAAATGAGACATGGTATAAAAAATTGTAATTTTCTTCATAAATTAATATAGAAACTTTTGGCAGCTAAAAAATTGTTTTTCTATGCTATAGTCGTATGACTCGTTTTAAAATTTACACCCTGTATATTTTGTCGTGTATTAAACATTGATGAAATGTATTTTAATTAAAATGCATCTAGAACGAACTATTACGACGAGGGGCTCGTACTTAGGGATTTCGGCACGATAAATACAGTGGTGAAGTCGTTAGTAGAAGCCGTATCTCATACCCAATTCATGGATATGAGTGGTGGTTGGATTAGAAAGACAAAAAAATGGGCTCATTGTACAAAAATGTACAGAAAGATCGTGATGCGTAGATTCCAAATTTGAAAACCGTAAGTCGATATCTCTTTTCGATTTTGAGATATTTGCATTCAATCGTATACAGATATCGGTAATGATGGAATATTTGTACCGTGAGGGCGCTTACCAGGCGTCACCTCACGGGCACTCATAGCTGGCGTGGAGAGTGCACCACAGGGGTCAATACAAAGCAGATTGGCACACCCAGTTATGGGTAATATGCCGTGATGAAATATTTATTTATTTTATTTTCATTCAATCGTATGAGCATGACTCTCTGTAATTGAACTTAATTTGGATTGAGGTTAAACTTTACCTTTTCAGTGAAGGATGAGTAATTGATTATAAATCAGAATAACAATGTAGGTACAGTTGTAATTTGAATCGAATATTCAAAAATAGTTCATTTTTAGATGACTAGATTTATTTATTTATTATCAATCTGACCTACAGGATACCATATCCCAATTACAGGTAGATCATACACAAAAAGTAAAAAAATACCTTAATTAGCACAAGTAATTTAACAACAACAAAAAATTAACTTAGATAATAATATGGTTTTCCTAGCACACATATAACAAAATATTTGAAGCATTATATCTCATTGTAACAATATACTGCGTCCTTAAACTTCACTAACGAGCCAAAAAAGATGTCAGTATAATGTGGCAGGGTATTAAAATTTTCACCTAACATTATAACTGGTGATTTCAATTCATAGTTGGTACGCGCTGTTCTGAAATGAAGGATTCTCTTAATACGTGAAGTAACCAAGGAACAAATGTTGGTATTTTCGCAAGAATAACTGTTCATTTACAATGCAATGAAAAACCTTATCCAAGAAAAGAGCTGACTAAATTTTTCTCCGCTTACTGAGAGACACTATATTAATTTCTTCAAGTAAGATGTGTAATCAGTGTCAAAACTAGGATACCGTCTCTGAAGTTTGTAATAACAAAATTTTACAAATTTTCGTTGAACGGACTCAAGTATACATTGACATTTATTATAGATTGGACTCCAAACTTGTAGACAATATTCGAGCTTTGTTCTCACGAGAAATATAGTTTCTTCAAAGTTGAAATATTAGTGAAGAACTGAGTACTTCAGATTATAAAAACCCAGACTTCTGTATGATGATTTGACAATATGGTGTATGTGAGTGGGAAAATTTAGTTTTTCATCGAAAATGACTCCAAGATCCTTGAATTGAGTAACTCTTTCAAGAACATGGTTATCCATTTTATAATCAATGGTGTAAACAGACTCATAATTTTGCATTTACTGTAATTGAAAAACAAATTAGAGGTTAAAGATCAAGCTAAAATGTTATTGATATCAGCCTGTAATAGTTTGGAATCGTCAATGGAATTAATAGTTTTATATATCTTTATGTCATTTGTATATAATTAGATATGAGAATGCGGAACTGAATTAATAAATAGTAAAAATAATAAGGGACCTAAGTTAAAACCCTGAGAAACACCAGAAGTGGCGGTAAACGGTTTAGTATGTAAATATTATAAGAACAGACATTACTCGAGAAGAGATAAGAGAAAAGAAAAAGAAGATCGGTAAATAATTGAAAGTTAATGTTTAATTTATAAGCTAAGATTTTGTAATTAATACGATCAAATGCTTTCGAAAAATCTGTAGATATGTAGATGTATCACAAATCATAAAAATTACATAACTAAAAATGATTAGTCTATTACCTTGAAATGAAGAAAAATGAAATATTTAACTATTTATAGGAAAAAAACACACACTATCCTGAAAACTAATCCAGATAGTTCGTCCTATTCTATCAAAATAGGTGGACATATTTTTAAATAAATTGTGCTTAAAAGATTTAATTTCAACCGTGCTGAAATAGTTTTTTACAGAACACAATTATTACAAACATATAAACTCATACATATAGACCGGTAGTACGAACACTGTTTTAAGGATGTTTGGTTTTATATACCATAGTAGGTAATACTGTCAACTAGATTGCTTGTCTAATACAAATTTAGAACAAATACCAAGGATTAAAATCAAATTATAGTGTTTTTATTTGATACACATATTTTTAATATTTCTGTACAGGGAAGCCATTCTTGCTGACGATTTGAAAAAGAAGTCACCATAAATCCATGTTACAATTAAATAATTATAATGTTATCCCAGTTGTGATTTGTTTGTACAATTATCATAATTTTGTACGAGATTAAAATATGGATTCTAATCTAAGTTGTTACTTATTTTACATGGATATACAGGTGCTAAACTTTAATGGACCCAGCAAATATCTCGCTTATTTATTCAGTTAGTAATTTCTTTCATATTGTAACGTCGCCGCCACCGTCGCTCCGTAGCCCTCGTCGCTGCCGCGCCATTTCTGGCGCCGCTGTGTCCGCGCGTAGCAGACTTGTTAGGACAGGTCGCGGTGACATGATCTATTGTGCGCGCTGTTTTTATCTCGTTTAATCTAGGAGGTTCTAGAACTAAAGTCGCCTGGTATATAACCCATCACCAAAGCCAGCGAACACAGTCTGTGATATAGAACGAACGAGTAAAGAAGTCTGATATAAACAAGCGTCGTGAATAGCTGGTGATATAAACAAACAGTCGACAAGAAGTGACATAAATAGTAGTGTTCATTGATTAAATAAATAACCTTAGTGTTTAAGTGTCTTATAATATTCTTAGTCTTTATATTAGTGTTAATATTTGTTTATCATACTGTTACTTTAATTTATTATCTTTTAATTATATTTTTAATATTTATTTACCGTTTAATAAACGTACTCTTTTAGTTAATAATATTTGTCTGAGTTTTACACCACCCATATAAATAAAAACGTTACAATATAACATGATTTATACAGCAACATGTAAGCTACTTGATGACGGATGTACATTCATGATACCACTTCCGGTTTATTAGCAATTAATATCAACTTTGAAATTTCAAATAGAACACACTATATTTTTTTACAAATTTGAAAAGTACATCAAATTTGCTTTACAATCATGTAAAATAATCCATATGTTACATTATTAAATAGTAAAATGGCGGGCACTTTTTTATACACCTAGTTGAAAAGAGAATAGTGAGCCATGACTATGGCTTGAAATAAAACAATTAACTAAAACAATTGTAACACGGTAAATTTCAACCTGTAAAAATGAACAAATAGAAACACTAGTGTAGTTTAAGTTCATTCAAACGTCCAATCAGCGGCTTCCACACGTTGCCTATTTCTACACTTGGTTGGCTAAAGATCTCCTTATTGTTGTTGATGACTGCTGCCTCTTTAAATTTTCTTTTGTCCCAGGGTTTCTCTCTGTGTTTGATCTTCGCCTCAGACCTATTCATCCTATATTTTTTTTAAAATAAAAATAAATATAAATATTTCATCACGGCATATTACCCATTGCTGGGTGTGCCAATCTGCTTCGTACACAGATATCGGTAATGATGGAATATTTGTACCGTGTGGGCGCTTACCAGGCGTCACCTCACGGGCACTCATTGCTGGCGTGGAGAGTGCGCCACAGGGGTCAATTTTGTTCCATTGAAATGCGATGTAATTTTTGGCGTCGGTCGGGATCGAACCCGGGTCCCCAGATTCGCGACCAGACACTCAGGAATATTGCGCGATGCCGGATCATGACGTCTCTCCTCTCTGCGTATGAGTTCGATGTTCTTTCAGTCTGACTTCTAAAGGTCTTCTGGTTTCCCCCACGTATAACTGGCCACATTCACACGGGACTTGGTAGACACAATTTTTGTAGTCTCGACTGGACTGTGGCCTCGTGTAAGAGCTCATACTTCTGATGGTTGTTGATGATCTAAATACAGTATTGATTTTGTAACTTCTTCCTATGCGTTTTATCGTCTCAGATAAGTCCAAAATAGTGTTATTTCAAGTACTATTACATTTCGACCAGCCCAAGTACGAATTTTAGGTCCTGTGCATACAAGGTCGGTCTCAAAATAACGCGCGGCAGCTATGCATGTATACAGAACGTTCATTTTAAATGAGTCACCATTGTTATCTCAAGAACTATAATAGCTATAAAGACGGTTAAATTGGCAAACAATTTGTATTTCACAAGCAGAGCTGGAAATTACTTAAGTACATTTATACTTAAGTACCAAAATAAATACTAACGTGGTACTTGGTACTTTGTACTTAAGTACTTTCAAAAACTACCAGAAGTACTTGATTTTCAAGTACTGCATCTAAAATACTTGTACTTAGTACTTAAAATTGTACTTAAGTACCTATCTTCAAAATAAATAGTTTTTTAAATAAACAAACTATATCAAAAATAAAAAATATATTATCACAGCATATTACTCATTGCTGGGTGTGTCAATCTGCTTTGTACACAGATTTCGGTAATGATGATCACAAATTTGTATCGTACGGGCATTTATCAGGCGTTACCTTACCGGCACTCATTGATGGCGTTGAGAGTGCATCACAGGGGTCATTTTTATGCCATTTAAAATTCCAAATTAACAAAAATACTATATTATTATAAAATCATAAGTAATAATACATAGTATGTACATGATTTATGAGTCAATGATTTAAATAAAATCATTCAGCAGAATTTCTATAAAATTTTAATTAAATTTTGCACATCTTCTGATGTAAAGTTATGGATTTTTCTTAAATCTGAATTTAGTTATGTTTTATTGATAGATATAGTACATATGTATTGATAATTAATTATTATTATATAAAAACATTAAAAAATTAGATTGTGCTTTTTTAGGAAGTACTTGGCAAGTACTTGTACTTAAGACTTAAGTATTTTAATAATTGCTGTACTAAGTACTTAAGTTTAAGTATCTGGGCTCTGGTATTTGTACTTATTACTTAATTTCTTTAATAGCGGTACTTGCCCAGCTCTGTTCACAAGACAAATTGAATGGAAAGAAAATTTATTTATTTTGATCCATGGTTCTCAAAATATGGGACCTAACTTTTTTATTTTAAATGAGAACATATATTTTGCATTTGCTCATTTGGTAGAGAATTTAATTCTGAATTCAGAGATATAATATTTTTATACCCTTTATATAACGAATTATTTGAGAAAAATTCATATAACTTTTATACTAATTTGATTAAAATATGACTACAATAAGAGTGCCACGAATGAAAAAATTGAATACATGTTATTTTTCTTGACATAGAAGTAGAGTGCCCTGACAGAAAAAAGTGAATATTTTGTTCTCGTAACTGTCAAAACACATAAAATATTCATGAATTTATTTCATGGCATTCTAATTGTGTGTAAAAAAAATATATGATCTCATTTAAAATAAAAAAAAGTTAAATCCCGTATTTTGAGAAACACTGGTCGAAAAAAATATTTTTTCTTTTCTTTAAATTTTGTCTTATGAAATAAAAATTGTTTGCCCATTTAACCGTCTTTGTAGCTCTTAAAGTTCTCGAGATAGCAATAGTGGCCCATTTAAAATGAACAGCCTTTATTGTATCGACAAAAAATAAATAATATTTTTGTTGTAAAAATAATAATTTTGACGCTTAACCATAGCATAGCTCTGTTACAGATTCCGTTGTTCTCAGTCTAAAAATAAAATATAGTCATTTCATTTACCATATTTAATAATCTTCCGAACTCTTTAAAATCTAGTTTTTTTTTTGTTCTTCACTATATGATATAACTAAGGGTATAATTTAATTATTTTCACGCCCAGTGAATTTACATTCTTTGGTATAAAGACTACATTGTAAATTGGTTAACTTAAATTCTTGTGAATTGTGAATTTCTTTTTTTTACAAAAACTGTCGAAAATTAAAATTTTCACGAAACCAGAAAAACTGCTCATTTGAAAACCGTTCATTATATGACGAGCAATTTTTCTCGGTATAATAGGCATAAAATTAAGGTTTTCAATTTTAAATTTTATTTTATAGTTTCCGCATTTATTCATAAATAAAAAATAAATGTTTGGTTTTTTTTTTAGAAATTTTGGATTTACTTAATGAATATTATGAAAATAAAGAAGAAAATGATATTCAAAAATATAGGTAGGTATTTTTTACAATTTATTATTATTTTGTTAAATAAATCCCAGATCCTCTACAAAAATATTTTCAAATAAAGAGAAGAACTAATTTGATTCGTATAGAAATGATTCTAAACGCACACCTTGTATTTTTTGGTGCTTTGCTTTATTTTTGACAAAACATGTTGCGAAGCGACTGGCATCGACGGATATGGTGCCATAAACCGAAAATTTCAACACTTGGTTTTCAATTACATTTCATTTCAAATATTTTAAAAACTTTTAGAAGGTGCACTTTGATACGTGACTATCCTTGAGATAATTTTTTATTCTTAGTATTTAATAATATATTAATATAATTGTTGTGCCTCATTATAATTATTGTATATCAACAATAATAATGTTTTTTTTCCTGTGTATAAAATTGAGTGCATACATGTGCGATGTTCTTATCGGTAATACGCGTATTTTGTCCCACGATTGGATTGCTGGCATTGCAGACATTTGTTTGTGTTATGATATGCAGTACAAGCTTCTGGTAAATGAGTCGTTATTGTTGTTTTAAATTCTAGAATGAGAAGCCATTGTCTCATGTGATTTATCACGTAGGCTGGTGATATAGCGGTTATATAGGTACTAATTTAGTTTATAATGTAGTGCAATTTATTTGAGAAATATTGTCATCGAATTAGTATAAATAATTTGTTTAGATAAAAATAATGCAGAATTCTTCATAAATGTTTAGTATTAATAAAGAATGTTAAAAAATAACATTTCTTCAATTTTTTTTTATTTTTGTAAAATAGATCGTCAGTATTAAGATTTAAATAAATTTTCGTTCGTATTTTAGGACATATATTTTATAATCAGTTAAAATTTGTAAAAAAAATTTTTCTGTTCTAATTAACGAAGAAAATTTGAAAAAAAACAAACGTCCAAACTTTTTTTTAATAAGTACCTGTGCCCATTAATTTAAAGTCGAGGTTGCACATATCCTTTTTTAAAAATTACACTTCTTACTTGGGAACAACAATTTTTTTTAACCACCCTAATTCTAATTTTATCGGATTTGTATATTGTATTTCCTTCGTAAATTTACTTGGCATGAAAGTAAAACAGTAATTTTATTAACGTAAAGCTTTAAATGAGATCACTGTTACCCCAATACAGACACAACTCTATACCCTATGTCTTTTAGTTATAAAATATACATTTTAAGTAAGTAGCAAAAATATACTATTTGTGCATTGTGAAAAATAAGTAAATATGTGAAGTTTTGTCCAAATACATAAAGCTCTATTAGGTTTTGTATGTGTACTATGTACTAATACTAGATTCACAAAACTGTCTAAAATAAATAAATATTTCATCACGGCATATTACCCATTGCTAGGTGTGCCAATCTGCTTCGTACACAGATATCGGTAATGATGGAATATTTGTACCGTGTGGGCGCTTACCAGGCGTCACCTCACGGGCACTCATTGCTGGCGTGGAGAGTGCGCCACAGGGGTCAATTTTTGTGCCATTAAAATGCGATGTAATTTTTGGCGTCGGTCGGGATCGAACCCGGGTCCCCAGATTCGCGACCACACACTGAGGCACACGGCCACGAGACCCCATAAAAAAAAACTGTCTAAATACCTCTCATATATCATATAGGTACATCCTGCGCGAATTTACTTGATTTAATTATAAAATACTAATTTTATTAATGTATAACTTAAGTAAGATGAAGAGTAACGAGGTTGCTGCCACCCCTATTTGTGGCCTATTGAGCCTTCTGTAATACTGGTAAACCTTTTCTTACTTGGATGTAGGGGTTCACATTCGATTTACGATAAACTAGAAATTTTCTCTCATTTTTTTAACAGCATAAAAGTGTCCCGCCGTGTTACATGATATTTTTGAGAGTCCGGAGGTGGCTCTTGATAAGAAATATCAGATACATAATTAAAGCGCACCATTGTGTCACGCGCATAAACAGTAAAAAAAATACTAAAATTAAACTAATAAATTTCAAATAAAAATTTATTAATATTTAATATAAAAACTGCATTCTGTCGCAATATGCCAAATTACAATTCTTAATTATTAATAGAAGCCTGCGATCTAATACTTTTACTTTTTTAATTGTTATAAACGAAATATAAATAAATCCAAAAAAAAAGTTTAAATTATTCACAAAGCCTATGGTCACATGTTACAATATATTAAAAAAAAAAATCCATACATACATATTTGTATAGAGATGAGAATTTCTTCAAATGCGGGAAAAATGGGGATCATTTTTTATATACTTATATTGTCATCTTTTTTATATTAATTAATTGAAAAATATGAAAATTAGTATAATTGCGTCAAGGACGTGTTTGTACGGCTCCAGGATGACAAGCTGCCATGGGTGAAGATATTTAAGTACCTCGGGTTGTTTGTCACGAGGAGTGGCGGATCGGACGAAGAGATTCAGCGGGGTCCTGTGCGACAAAAAAGTGAGCTGTAAGATGAAAGGAAAGATATACAAGACGGTGGTGCGGCCAGCAATGCTCAATGGTGCGGTGACGTGGCTAATCACGAAGGCCCAAGAGCGTAGGATGAAGGTGGTGGAGATGAGGATGCTGAGGTGGATGAACGGCGTGACAAGGAAGGACAAGATGAGAAATGAGTACATCAGAGGGACAATCAAGGTGGGATCCTGTGTAACACGAGAAAAAGGCTATGAGGAAGAAGTGTAGAAATATATAGTCTATAATTAATAGTATTTCATAATTTTTGAATTTTTTTAAGCAAGTTATTGAGTTTCAATGTCAACTGACAATAATTATAAATCCGATAGTAGATCATTTTTATGAATTTTTAATATATTCTCTCATCATACATTATATTTTGTAGGAAAAAAAAATTGAGAGAGAAAAAGTAATTTGTTTATATTCATATTAAAAATTTTATATAAAACTGCTCTAGAATATACTATACATGCATTGTTTTATCTGCGTATATTCTGTGAATTTTCTAATTTGTTTATTTTTTCATCAGTGATTCAAAAACGTTGAGTTACTCTATATTCTGTTTTAATTTTTCTCCGCCAGGCTTGAAGAAAACTACTATTCAAAGCTCATGATATATTTAAAGCGTATATAAAATTATTTTTTGTATATTACGACTGAAAAATATATATTGGGATAAAAATTTGAAATAATTTTGTTAATTTCTCGTTTAGATATAATAAACTACATTTTGACCCTAATTTTGAGAACTGTAGTTTTAATATCAAATTAAGTGGCACTAAATAATTAAGGCACGCCGCCTTAATTAGTGCAATGTTAATTTTAAAGTGAGCTAAAGTGGAATAAATTTTAGCATTACCTATTTTTGAAAACAAAAATCAGTATTCCATATTTTTGATACAGTGTGTAGTAATGCGATACTTAATTTAATAAAAGCGTCTTTTGCATAGATACCAATGCATCATATACGGCAATGTGCAAAAAGTTTGAGTGCCAATTACGAATCAGAAGATATGAAATGCGATGTATGTTCCCACTCTCAGTAATCTAGTGGTCATCAGTTAGATCAAATCGTCGGTGTTAATTAGCACATCCGATATTCATTTTCGTGTATCTTTCCGAGTGCGTGTTTCTGTATAAATTTATATTGATTTCAATTGGCGGTGTAGCAAGATCTGTTGTTTTTTTAAATTCTGATTGATAATATAAAGAAAATTATATCAGATATTTTTTTAGAATTATTCAATTTTGCTGAACAATATGGTCTGGTAATCGTTTTACCTTTTAAGTATTTGTTTTGATTATAATGTAAAGCATCGGATATATAGAACGATTGTAAAACATACACTGAAATTTGAATTGAATCTTATATTTTTGAAAAATAATTTAAATTTTCTTATACTTCGTAGTTCAAAGTGAAATAAAATTGAAATCAAGCAGTAAAAATAAAATAGTATGTATTATACAGTACTCAGTATACAAGAATACAAGAAAAGCTATGAATATGGGACTTTTTGTGCGCCTCTAAGTTACCATTTCAGATATGCTTCGGTTTTCTGGTAAAATCTCATAAATTCTAAATATTGCCGAGAAACTGATTTAATAATTTTTATCATTATTATTATTTCAAATCAGTAACTACTAACGGCAGTCGAAAAAAATGTTAACGATATTTTTGGGGTCTATCCAGTGATATCTAACTTTCTCACTAATGATTCATGTTTTTAAAATTACAATTTGCATTTTATTTTTTATTTTTCGGGAAATTTATTGTTTACGTTTTTAGTTATTATCTAGTTGCCTATGAGAAAATCGGAGCTCATGAGATGGCCTCCAAAAGGCACATAAAAGTAACATTTAACTCGAAAATGTTAGCTGGAGAAGATGGCGTGTACTTTTTTTCATCGTGGAAGAAGGACAACGTCGCTATGAACGCAGAAACAGGAATGCACTTCTGGAGTAAAGGTAGGATTTTTTATTATTATAGCCATGATCTGAGCGCTTTTGGTATGATGAAAAGATAAAACTAGTGCAATATAATGTTCAATACAATAATTTTAATAGCAGCTATTTCGCAAACTAACATTTTTAAACATATGACAGTGTTTATACAAAATAACTTTTTCTTTCGTTTTATTAATGTTTGCTCAAGTCAAATAGATTAGGGGTATATTTACTTAAAAATTAAAATATTTGCATTAAGATTTGTTTTTTCACGAAAAATGTTAATATTAGAGCCTTTCCCTTGCGTAGTTGATTTATCATCTTCAAAACAAAATAAAAAAATTATTATTCGTAGACACACAATTCAAAATTCGCAATTTATATGCTTCACCTACTCGACCGGCTTAACAATAATCTTCATCTAGAAAGTTTGTAAGAAGGTAGTAAAAAGAATATAATTTAAGCTAGGAATTCATTTCTTGAATTCACAATTTAGTATTCTATCTGTGTCCATCATAGGGCACCAAATTGTATAATATTTTTGGTACTCGGTGATGGAACAGATAGGGTCCTTACAAATCAGACAGCTTATTTTTCATTCTGGCCTAATTACTAGTAAATTAAATTTTTATTACCGCATAATTTTACAAAAAAAAAATTCAACTCCAGTATAAATACTTTTGCGATAAAAAATTAAGGGGTTTAATGTGAGAACAACTAAAATGAGTTTGATTGTGTAATCATCTAAAAACGTTATATTTTTATCTAAACCCTTGAAGAATTTTAGTACTACTATACTCGTAGACACTTTAAATCACAGAATTAGTGATATTTGTAATCAATATTAATAGTACAAAATATCAAAATTCATAAAAAGTACTCTCGGTATTATTAGCAATGAAAGATTCTTTTTAATTTTCAATTTTTGGAACACCAAAATGGGATCCTCCCCAACAGAAAATAATAAAATGTACACTTTATACTTCAAGTATTACTCAATAAATAATGACATTTTTTAATAATTACTTCGCGAGATAGTTAAATTTTTTATCATTATCACGGTGACGTCACACTATTACTATCTTTCTCGCGCAGCCAACTAGAGAAACTCGTGTGAGAAAGATAGCAATAGGTGTCCCTATAAATCAAATGCAGTTAACCTAAAAATAATGCTGACTTTTTAAAACTATACGAATTGCTTCAAAATTAAACGAACTTTCTTTTAAGATAATAAAAAATAATAGTAGAGATCCCATTATTAAATGGCGAAATTGATTGTTCTTGTATTAAACTACAAAAATGCAATCATAGCAGGTGAGTAGGTAATATGATATTTAAAAAATATTTTAGTTGCAGCTATTTCGCAAACTCACATTTTTAAACATATGACATTGTTTATACAAAATAACTTTTTCTTTCGTTTTATTAATGTTCGCTCAAGTCAAATAGATTAGGGGTATATTTACTTAAAAATTAAAATATTTGCATTAAGATTTTTTTTTCACGAAAAATGTTAATTTGCCTTTCCCTTGCGTAGTCTATAATCTTCAAAACAAAATAGAAAAAATCTGATGTGGACACCACACGACTTCCTTGTACGATTATTAAACTATACATATTTTTGTAATAAATAAATTACAAAATATTAATTTTAAATTCAAAACAGTAAGATATATAGCGACCATAAAGAGAGTTTTTAAAGACAGTTTTGATTACAACAAAGAAATATTTGATTACAACAATGAATATGACTAATTTCACAATAAAAATATAATATTTGGTATTGTACGAATCATAAAATTGCACGTATTTAACGTAATTTGACATGAACTTTTTTTTTATTTTTTTATCTTAATCCATAGCAAGCTTTATTACAAAAACAAAAAAGTATATAATTTTTAAATTTACATATCTCGCTTATACAAAGGGCTAATTTAATAATACTTGATGTGCTAGACGCAGAAATTAATTCTCTAAAACTTTTATTTGAAGCATTTATTTCTAAAATCAAAATAAAATCATTTTATTCAAGAAAAACTGTTAACAACTTCAAGTAATGTACCACTTCCGGTTAGCCTATTTTAACCAAAATTTATTATGTTATTTCGATTGACATATAAGTCTTGTATATCAAATTTGAAAAGTTTTGGATTATATTTTAAAACAGTTTTTCATTAAAATCTATTATAGGCTTCATGTAAAGTACCACTTCTGGAAATTGTGTAATAACCAGAAAGGGAGGTGTACAACTAAATGTTATAGGAGTCCTAAATACAAAATTTCAACTTTCTACGGCTTACTGTTTTTGAGTTATTCGAGATACGTACGGACGTACGTACGTACGTACAGACGTCACGACGAAATTAGTCAAAATGGATTCAGGGATGATCAAAATGGATATTTCCGCTGAAATCTGAAAACCGAAATTTTTCGCGATTACAATACTTCCTTTACTTACGTACAAGGAAGTAAAAATATTATTCGTAGATACACAATTCAAAATTCGCAATTTATATGCTTCACCTACTCGACCGGCTTAACATTAACCTTCATCTAGAAAGTTTGTAGGAAGGTATTAAAAAGAATATAATTTAAGCTAGGAATTCATTTCTTGGATTCATAATTTTGTATTCTATCTGTGTCCATCATAGGGCACCAAATTGTATAATATTTTTGCTACTTCGTGATGGAACAGATTGGGTCCTAACAATCAGACAGCTTACTTTTCATTCTGGCCTAATTATTAGTAAATTAAATTTTTATTACCGCAAAATTTTACAAAAAAAAATTCAACTCCAATATAAATACTTTTGCGATAAAAAATTAAGGGGTTTAATGTAAGAACAACCAATGTCAATTTTTACTAAAATGAGTTTGATTGTGTAATCAGCTAAAAACGTTATATTTTTATCTAAACCATTGAAAATTTTTAGTACTACTATAGACACTTTAAATCACAGAATTAGTGATATTTGTAAATCAATATTATTAGTACAAAATATCAAAATTCATAAAAAGTACTCTCGGTATTATTAGCAATGAAAGATTCTTTTTAATTTTCAATTTTTGGAACACCAAAATGGGATCCTCCCCAACAGAAAATAATAAAATGTACACTTTATACTTCAAGTATTACTCAATAAATAATGACATTTTTTAATAATTACTTCGCGAGATAGTTAAATTTTTTATCATTATCACGGTGACGTCACACTATTACTATCTTTCACGTGCAGCCTACTAGAGAAACTGGTGCGAGAAAGTTAGCAATAGGTGTCCTTGTAATGAAATGCAGTTAAACTAAAAATAATGCTGACTTTTTAAAACTATACGAATTGCTTCAAATTTAAACGAACTTTCATTTAAGATAATAAAAAATAATAGTAGAGACCCCATTATGAAATGGTGATATTAATTGTTATTGTATTAAACTACAAAAATGCAATCATGGCAGGTGAGTAGGTAATATGATATTTAAAAAATATAGTACTTACAGCCCGTCTCAAAAAATACACTGACCTCTTAATAATAGTATATTATGTGGCAAGTGTGTGAAGCTGAATTTTTTACACGAGGGTGGAGATTGCGACACGAGCCGAAGGCTTCATACATGTGTTACATACTATACTTTTTCTACGTCCTTGCAATAAAATATATTTTTTTTTATAAATTAATAACACATTTCTCATGAAGTTGTTATTTCTACGGACCATTTACCAACACATGATTTACGTGTATATAAATATATTCATTGTATGTGTTAAAACTGAACTATTTACTTCACGCACAGTGTACAAAAAATCAAGCTTCACACATAAAAATTGATACGTGAAGTACTCACTTCACGCATGGGAGTAGAAAAAATTATTTACAAAGTAATACGAACAATATTATATATTAACAAATTCAAAAAGCTCTTTAACTACATAGAACGTAAAACCACTTCCGGTTTAAATGGAAGCGACGATAATTTTTATTATTTTAAATGTAACAATATTTTCAAACTATAGATGCAGCATGAAATTTTGAATTCAATCATATATGTATAATAAGCTCTTAAGTTCATTTCTATAATTAATTACTAGCAATAAATGTTATACTGTACATTGGAAAAATAAATGAAGATATATCTATATTACAACCTTTAAAAAACATCTTAAAATGTTTTTGATTGAACACTGTTTTTATAATTTAGAAGAATTTTATCAGTTCTGTAAAAAAAAAATATAGTACTCATTGTCCTGTTTATTTATTCTGTTTGTATGTACTGACTTTTTCTATACACAATGTACTACTGTGTCTTTGAAAATAAAAAATATTATTATTATTATTATTCATTATTTTTCTTGAATGTCTAGTTCAACAAATTAATTGCCTTATCGCAATCTAAACAAATATCAAAGAAACAACAATCAGTCATCACTTGGGAACTATTGATTTTTTCCGGTTTCGTTTTACTCGGAAAGAAAATGAAACACTAAATTTTATCCAAATTTTGAAGCGGCTTTTGTAATTTGAATGTACGTAGGTATATAAAAAGTTGCAGCTGTCAAGTAATAATTTGTAAAATAACCACCAGTTTAATACCTGAATATGAAAAATAAGGCACTGCAATGGGGCCATCCCATAAAAAAATATATGCATTTTTTTTTGTAGAAATAAAAAATTTAGACAATTTCATTGCTTTTACAATGAAAAATAGTTACAATTTTATTACTTTTCATCCATAATTTTCGTACTACTTTTTCGCAGACTTTTACTGTGACATCACGAATTAAAATCCGAGTTTGTGGTACGCACTCTTAATTTGAGTTGCCGCGCTTTACAAATCATGTGGAGTTAGCACGTTTAAAATTCATACAAAAGTTTGTGTTGGTGAGTCATCGCGCCATATAGCTCTTTAAAAAATAATAATCTCATTGAAAAAGATTATAATAAAATGAAGACATACCTTTTCATTTTTACGTTTTGTATTTCAGCATTCCGGAACTCAGAACTTTTTATAAAAAAATCATTTATCGTGCTAACGTCTACTTTTGGAAGATTGTTAGAATTTGCCTCTTCATATCCGGATTCTATTATTAAATTAAAAACTCACTGAACTCTAAATACGCTATTCTACTCACGTGTGAACATGCACTAAATCAAAACACAAATGACCTTGAACTTGTAAAATGACAGATGTTATTTCTATTTTTCACCGCTAGGGTAAAATGTGCGTTCCACGAACCTACTCTTTTAATTTTTGACGTCACGATATCATTCAAAAATACATGATATTTTTAAAACAGTATATCGCCAAATACATACATTTATATTGTGTAAAAAATACACAGAGATGAATATTTTGATCTATATTTTACGAAATTAAAATAAAAAAGTGTGGGATGGCCCCATTAACAAAACATGTTTCCATAAAATATAAATTTAAGATTAATTTTCTCTTATCCTTCAAGTATTCTATATGGATATATTTTCACTTTAGTTTTAGGAACTTAAATAAGAAGTTCAACACTATACCTATGAAAACTTTCTACACATTAATCTCATGAAATGGAACAAAACCTAAATTTTATACAGATTACGACTCGACTTCTGTAACTTGTATATGTAGAAAGTTAACAGCTGCCAAGTCGTAATTTGTGTAAAATAAACACCAGTTTAATGTATTCTTCTGTATAAATATTACTTTACGAGTACTGACTGGGTAATTGTTATTATGCAGTGTGGAAATACTTGCGTTGGTGAACACGATTAATTCACAAAACTTATTTTATTGAAATTTGTAGTACAATTATATTGTGTAAAAACATATGAATTTTATTTGACAGATCATTTTTATGAAATAACTCATTTCTATGCCAATAGATGGCGACACTTCAAGTCTGAAATATTGTACAAAAGGGATATTTAACACTTCCCCTCAATATGAAGACTATTAGCTGAAACATAATAAATCAAATTAAGTAATTTGCCTAAGTTCTAAAAGTTCAATACATTTGTTATGTTTAGAACTAGGTAATGCTTTCGTAAGCAAATCTGCAGGCATGTCTTCAGAATAAAGGTGAGCAATCTTAATCTTCTTCAGTTGAAGAGACTCGCGAACAAAATGATGCCTAACGTCAATATGCTTACTGCGTGCGTGGTACGTTGGATTTTCTGCTAGTTTCAATGTTCCGAGGTTATCGTTGAAGATTGTAGCATCTCCGAACTTACTGAAACCCAGTTCTTGTAGAAAGTTATTCAAGTAGATGATTTCCTTCGTAGCTTCCGAAAGCCCCATATATTCGGCCTCCGTAGTGGATAAAGCCACTGTTTGCTGTTTCTTGGATTCCCAAGATATAATACAACCACCCAGTGTAGTGACATCCGGTATAAGACTTCCGGTCTTCGGGACAATTAGCCCAGTCGGAATCGACAAAACATTTCAAAGGTGTTGAATTATGTTTGAAGATGAGTCCTAGGTCGATAGTACCTTTTAAGTAACGTAATACTCGTTTAGCCGCATTCCAATGGGTAATGTTATGATTGTCGTTAAACTGGCTGAGATAACTTACAGCGAATGCAATATCCGGTCTCGTAGATATGGCAAGATACATTAGTGAACCGATTAATTCCCGGTACGGTACAACTGGCACTTCCTCGTTAGAGTTCTTTTCTGGTCTAATAAGTTTCGTGTTCGGGCACAATAGAGTTGTAACTGGTTTGGCGTCAAACATTCCAAATCGGTGTAAAATGTCAGTAATGTAACCTTGCTGGTGTGCATGATAATACTTTCGTAGTCTTGCACGAATTCAATTCCGATGCAATAATTAATCTCGCCCAAACCTTTCAGTTTAAATTCGTTGCAGAGTTTTTTCTTAAAGGCATTCAGTTCTTTTAAACTTTTTGAAAATAGTACAATGTCGTCTACGTACGTTGCAATTAATATAGCATCATCTCCAGTCCCGATGCGATAAATACAAAGATCAGCTTTACATGTAATAGCTCCAAGTTTAGACAAAGAATTGTTCAATGTCTGATACCAGTTTCTTCCGGATTAACGAAGTCCGTAAAGCGATTTCTTTAGACAGCAGACGCGATCACCTGAAGTCAATTTTTCTTTCATTTCAATGGCTTTACGTTGAATTTTGCTGTTCCGTCTTTCGTTGGCGATTAAAACTTCCAAGGCCTCTATGATTTGTTTCAGTGGTTCCAGGTATAGTTTCTCTTCAATTTCACTGTTCAGGTAAGCGGTCGTAATATCCAACTGATGGATATTCATACCAGTTTGAGCCGCAATTGCAATGAGCAATCGAATCGAGCTTAGTTTAGCAACTGGTGCAAAAGTTTCATTAAAGTGGATCCCAGGTCTTTGTGCGAAACCTTGTGCGACAATGCGAGCTTTCTTCCTTTTAACTGTTCCGTCGGAGTTAAACTTACTTCTCAGGACAAATCTGCTTCCAATTGTGTCCATATTTTCTTGACGACTTATGATTTCCCATGTATCATTGATAATAAATAATTTTAATTCTGAAGCCATTGCTTCATATCATCCTTCGGATTCTGGTCCGATTATGGCTTGCTTGAGAGGTACTTCTGTCAGGAATGAGAATTCTGATGCTCTATTCCCAGCCTCTTCTGTGATGATGTTATAAATTTTCCGAGGTCTTCCCCTTGCTCCAGTACGTTCAATTCTGGGTCTTCCTGGCCCTCGTTTTGAAATTATTTGATCATCTTCATTGTTATTTTGAATATCCTGGTCATTCTCAGGCAGATTTTCTATGTCTTCTGGATTTGTAGACTCGATTACAACGTTCTGAAATTATTTGATCATTTTCATTGTTATCTTGAATATCCTGGTCATTCTCAAGCAGATTTTCTATGTCTTCCGGATTTGTAGACTCGATTACAACTTCTTGATGTCCTGTTTGATGATTTTCAGGTTTGTTGTTTCGAATATCGAAGTGATCTTCAGAAATAATGTCGAAATTTTGGTGGGATTTGGCTGACATGACAGCAAGATCAATAAACTTGACATCCCGAGTAATTTCAACTCGTCTTTCTGTCGGAATCCAGACCCTATACCCTTTTGATTGTTCTGAGTAACCTAGAAAATTTCCTTCACGGCTTCTTGGATCCAACTTTCCTAATCCAGGTTTTCTGTTCAGACAAAATACTTTACACCCGAATTCCTTGAAATGGCTGATGCCAGGTACGTTGCCGGTCCAAAGTTCGTATGGCGTTTTTCCTCCCAAACTTTTCGACGGGCATCGATTGCGAATATAATTGGCTGTCGATACCGCTTCTGCCCAAAAAGAAGCTGGAAGTCCGGCTTGAAATAGTAAACATCTCGCCATGTCAAAAAGGGTTCGGTTCTTTCTTTCCGCAATCCCGTTTTGTTCGGGATTGTAAGGGATAGTACATCTTCTAGTGATACCATGTTCCTTCAGAAAATTGTCGAAGTCGTTGTTTATGTATTCACGTCCATTGTCCGTTTGTAACTATTTGATTATTCTTTCCTTCTGATTTTCTACAACTTCTTTAAATTCTTTGAAACTCTGAAGTACTTCGTCCTTGGTTTTTAGAAATTTTATTTCCATCCATCTTGAATGGTCGTCTGTAAAAGTTAGACAATATCTTGCTCCCCCGTTTGATTTAGTTCTCATCGGACCACACACGTCTGAGTAAATTAGTTCCAGTAACTGTGTATACGATGATTTGGGAAAAGGAGTTCGAGTCATTTTTCCTTGTGTGCAAATGTCACAGTCAATCTTAGCATCAACTTTGCTGCTAAAATTCAAACCTATTATGGTATTATTACGTTTAGCACGAAGGATATAATTTATGTTTAGATGGCCTAGGCGTCGATGCCATTTCATGATGTCTTGGTTCGAATCATTTACAAATTCTGTATTTTTACATTCATGACTCGGTGCTTCGTCAAAGTAATATAAATCGTTGACTCTATTTGCGATTAACTTTGTTTGACCTTTATTATCTACAATCAGAGCTTGATCTCTTTTGAAAATTACTTCAAGGTCGTTATCTGTAATCTTAGCAACGGAAATCAAATTTGATCTTAAGTCTGGTACGTATAAAGTATTTTTCAGATAGACTTTTGTTTTATTTCCAAGTACGTTAGTAAAGAACGATGCGTTACCTTTTGCTTTAATTTCGATTGATGATTGGTTCGCAAGATTCAATTTTCCATACCCGTACTCATGTGCTTCGTCGAAATATTCGTACTCTTTGCAAATATGACTGGTAGCGCCGCTATCCAAACACCATTTCATGGAGCTGTGTTCACTGATGAATGCTTCAGATGTACGTAAACTAACATCTTCAGTTTTCTTTGCAGTTTGTTGTATTTTTCCCAACTTGATTCTACAGTCTGCGGCTTTGTGTCCGAATTTTCGACAGTAGTGACATTGAAATTTGAATTTTTCCTTTTGATCAGAATTCTTGTTCGTACCCGTACTGTTGTCATTTTTCTTCGGTGTGTATTTTCTATTACTTCGTTGTTGACTATTCTTGTGTATATACAATGCGTCTTGTGACTTCGAACTGGTAACACGCGCATCATATTCTTCAATGATTTTGACACGTAGAATTTCAAGCGTAGGCAGTTCATCACGTGCTTTCATTGCACATCTAAAGTTTTCAAAACTAGCGGGTAGACTGCATAACAACATAACCGATAGTAAGTCCTGGTTCATGTCAACCTCCATTTCGCATAATTTATCGACAGCATCAAAAAATTTGCGAAGGTGTTCGCGTACGTCACCATTTTCTTCCATACGCTGTAAAATTAATTGTTCGAGTAACATTGCTTTTCTTGCAGGACCTTTAGATTGATAAATTGTTCTTAGTTTTTCCCACATTTCACGGGACGTGTATGCATCCTTTAACTTGTTTTAACTCCGATGCACTTATCGAAAGAATAATATCTGCTTTGGCTTTATTATCGTTCTTCGCCCAGGTCGCGATTGCATTTGCTGACGATGCGTCCTTTTCATTGGGCTCCGGGTTTTTAGCTTCACCGTCTACGTAACACCACAAGTCATTTTTAATCAACAAAGCATGCATTTACATCTTCCAAGTATCATAGTTCTCTTTATTTAATAACTCGATTCTTGTGAGACTTGTATTCATTTTTGCGATTCAGAAATTCTACAATATAACCTTAAAACAATTTCTGTTATTTATATTTCAGTTTAGTTATTCTTCTCGTGTACACTATCCTGGGTCACATAACCTGTTATTATGCAGTGTGGAAATACTTGCGTTGGTGAACACGATTAATTACACAGTAATTCACTAAACTTATTTTATTGAAATTTGTAGTACAATTATATTGTGTAAAAACATATGAATTTTATTTGACAGATCATTTTTATGAAATAACTCATTTCTATGCCAATAGATGGCGACACTTTCAAGTCTGAAATATTGTACAAAAGGGATATTTAACAGTAATGATCGTTATTTAAATTCAAAAAGTACCGATATTAACCCAATCTGCACTAGTAATTTACAAGCAACGCAACATTTCATTCTACCTTCGTTATTAATGTACTTTACAACTATTTTAATGTTGTTATTTTTTTTTTGTAAATCCAAAAAAATGTCAAGATATATATATATATATATATATATATATATATATATATATATATATATATATATATATATATACAGAGTGTTTCCTTTAAAACAACCAGCACTTTTTTGGGCGAACTAATGACTTTAGAGAAAAATGTTATATACAAAAAATTACCAGGAAAAAGGGCTTAATTTATGAGGAATAATAAATAAAAAATTAAACCAGTGGTTCTCAAACGGTAGAATAAAATTATATTTTTTTAAATGGCAACCTATATAATTTTTTTGTCCATTAGATAGAGAATTTTTTTCTGATTTGAACGATATAAATATTATATGGGGTTGTATAACAATTATTTCGAGAAAAATTATATTAAAAATCAGAAATAATTCTACAATATTGAAGTAGGCTATGCAATAAACAACTATTAATATGACTATTGCCTAGGTTACGATAGTATATTATTTTCTTATATCTAAAATAACTTGTTTTACTAAGAAATTCATAATAACAAATGAACTACATAACGAAGAAATATCAAAAAATAATAGTACTAACATAAAAAGAAAAACAATATGATGAAAATTATTTACAAATTTATGCAACCTTAGGTATTTTTGGTATTTTTGCACTTAAGAGTACTAAAACAAACACTTAATAACGTAAGTAACAAAACTATCTGCCACCTGTATCATTTGTTTGCATTTGTTTATTGCATAGCCTGTTGTTTAGGATAGTTGCCTGTTGTTTTGCATAGCATTGTTTAGGCAATAGTCATATTAATAGTTGTTTATAGGTTACGTAATATAAATGAATTTATCACAAAAAATATCATCATCTATGACTAAAAACAATAAAATCTCAACCCACTTGATTTTTTTTTTTCATTCAATATGTTCATATTTCAAACGTCCGCCATTTTATTTTTTAATAATACAATGTACTACTAATTTACCACCATTGTAAAGCAAATTTTGTGTATTTTTCAAAAATATAAAAAAATATAGTATGTTCCATTTGAAATTTCAAAGTTGGTATCACATACTCCGGAACCGGAAGTAACAGAACGCTTCTTGATACGACATCTTATTGTCGATATTGTCTATAGTAAATTTGTTTATTTGAAGATAATCGCTATCTCGCTTAATAACGAAGATAATTGCTGGTTCATTCTCGCGTGATCATCCTGTATATATGTACATATATAAAGTACATTAATAAAGAAGGTAGAATGAAATGTTGCGTTGCTTGTAAATTACTAGTGCAGATTGGGTTAATATCGGTACTTTTTGAATTTAAATAACGATCATTACTGTTAAATATCCCTTTTGTACAATATTTCAGACTTGAAAGTGTCGCCATCTATTGGCATAGAAATGAGTTATTTCATAAAAATGATCTGTCAAATAAAATTCATATGTTTTTACACAATATAATTGTACTACAAATTTCAATAAAATAAGTTTAGTGAATTACTGTGTAATTAATCGTGTTCACCAACGCAAGTATTTCCACACTGCATAATAACAGGTTATGTGACCCAGGATAGTGTACACGAGAAGAATAACTAAACTGAAATATAAATAACAGAAATTGTTTTAAGGTTATATTGTAGAATTTCTGAATCGCAAAAATGAATACAAGTCTCACAAGAATCGAGTTATTAAATAAAGAGAACTATGATACTTGGAAGATGTAAATGCATGCTTTGTTGATTAAAAATGACTTGTGGTGTTACGTAGACGGTGAAGCTAAAAACCCGGAGCCCAATGAAAAGGACGCATCGTCAGCAAATGCAATCGCGACCTGGGCGAAGAACGATAATAAAGCCAAAGCAGATATTATTCTTTCGATAAGTGCATCGGAGTTAAAACAAGTTAAAGGATGCATACACGTCCCGTGAAATGTGGGAAAAACTAAGAACAATTTATCAATCTAAAGGTCCTGCAAGAAAAGCAATGTTACTCGAACAATTAATTTTACAGCGTATGGAAGAAAATGGTGACGTACGCGAACACCTTCGCAAATTTTTTGATGCTGTCGATAAATTATGCGAAATGGAGGTTGACATGAACCAGGACTTACTATCGGTTATGTTGTTATGCAGTCTACCCGCTAGTTTTGAAAACTTTAGATGTGCAATGAAAGCACGTGATGAACTGCCTACGCTTGAAATTCTACGTGTCAAAATCATTGAAGAATATGATGCGCGTGTTACCAGTTCGAAGTCACAAGACGCATTGTATATACACAAGAATAGTCAACAACGAAGTAATAGAAAATACACACCGAAGAAAAATGACAACAGTACGGGTACGAACAAGAATTCTGATCAAAAGGAAAAATTCAAATTTCAATGTCACTACTGTCGAAAATTCGGACACAAAGCCGCAGACTGTAGAATCAAGTTGGGAAAAATACAACAAACTGCAAAGAAAACTGAAGATGTTAGTTTACGTACATCTGAAGCATTCATCAGTGAACACAGCTCCATGAAATGGTGTTTGGATAGCGGCGCTACCAGTCATATTTGCAAAGAGTACGAATATTTCGACGAAGCACATGAGTACGGGTATGGAAAATTGAATCTTGCGAACCAATCATCAATCGAAATTAAAGCAAAAGGTAACGCATCGTTCTTTACTAACGTACTTGGAAATAAAACAAAAGTCTATCTGAAAAATACTTTGTACGTACCAGACTTAAGATCAAATTTGATTTCCGTTGCTAAGATTACAGATAACGACCTTGAAGTAATTTTCAAAAGAGATCAAGCTCTGATTGTAGATAATAAAGGTCAAACAAAGTTAATCGCAAATAAAGTCAACGATTTATATTACTTTGACGAAGCACCGAGTCATGAATGTAAAAATACAGAATTTGTAAATGATTCGAACCAAGACATCATGAAATGGCATCGACGCCTAGGCCATCTAAACATAAATTATATCCTTCGTGCTAAACGTAATAATACCATAATAGGTTTGAATTTTAGCAGCAAAGTTGATGCTAAGATTGACTGTGACATTTGCACACAAGGAAAAATGACTCGAACTCCTTTTCCCAAATCATCGTATACACAGTTACTGGAACTAATTTACTCAGACGTGTGTGGTCCGATGAGAACTAAATCAAACGGGGGAGCAAGATATTGTCTAACTTTTACAGACGACCATTCAAGATGGATGGAAATAAAATTTCTAAAAACCAAGGACGAAGTACTTCAGAGTTTCAAAGAATTTAAAGAAGTTGTAGAAAATCAGAAGGAAAGAATAATCAAATAGTTACAAACGGACAATGGACGTGAATACATAAACAACGACTTCGACAATTTTCTGAAGGAACATGGTATCACTAGAAGATGTACTATCCCTTACAATCCCGAACAAAACGGGATTGCGGAAAGAAAGAACCGAACCCTTTTTGACATGGCGAGATGTTTACTATTTCAAGCCGGACTTCCAGCTTCTTTTTGGGCAGAAGCGGTATCGACAGCCAATTATATTCGCAATCGATGCCCGTCGAAAAGTTTGGGAGGAAAAACGCCATACGAACTTTGGACCGGCAACGTACCTGGCATCAGCCATTTCAAGGAATTCGGGTGTAAAGTATTTTGTCTGAACAGAAAACCTGGATTAGGAAAGTTGGATCCAAGAAGCCGTGAAGGAAATTTTCTAGGTTACTCAGAACAATCAAAAGGGTATAGGGTCTGGATTCCGACAGAAAGACGAGTTGAAATTACTCGGGATGTCAAGTTTATTGATCTTGCTGTCATGTCAGCCAAATCCCACCAAAATTTCGACATTATTTCTGAAGATCACTTCGATATTCGAAACAACAAACCTGAAAATCATCAAACAGGACATCAAGAAGTTGTAATCGAGTCTACAAATCCGGAAGACATAGAAAATCTGCTTGAGAATGACCAGGATATTCAAGATAACAATGAAAATGATCAAATAATTTCAGAACGTTGTAATCGAGTCTACAAATCCAGAAGACATAGAAAATCTGCCTGAGAATGACCAGGATATTCAAAATAACAATGAAGATGATCAAATAATTTCAAAACGAGGGCCAGGAAGACCCAGAATTGAACGTACTGGAGCAAGGGGAAGACCTCGGAAAATTTATAACATCATCACAGAAGAGGCTGGGAATAGAGCATCAGAATTCTCATTCCTGACAGAAGTACCTCTCAAGCAAGCCATAATCGGACCAGAATCCGAAGGATGATATGAAGCAATGGCTTCAGAATTAAAATTATTTATTATCAATGATACATGGGAAATCATAAGTCGTCAAGAAAATATGGACACAATTGGAAGCAGATTTGTCCTGAGAAGTAAGTTTAACTCCGACGGAACAGTTAAAAGGAAGAAAGCTCGCATTGTCGCACAAGGTTTCGCACAAAGACCTGGGATCCACTTTAATGAAACTTTTGCACCAGTTGCTAAACTAAGCTCGATTCGATTGCTCATTGCAATTGCGGCTCAAACTGGTATGAATATCCATCAGTTGGATATTACGACCGCTTACCTGAACAGTGAAATTGAAGAGAAACTATACCTGGAACCACTGAAACAAATCATAGAGGCCTTGGAAGTTTTAATCGCCAACGAAAGACGGAACAGCAAAATTCAACGTAAAGCCATTGAAATGAAAGAAAAATTGACTTCAGGTGATCGCGTCTGCTGTCTAAAGAAATCGCTTTACGGACTTCGTTAATCCGGAAGAAACTGGTATCAGACATTGAACAATTCTTTGTCTAAACTTGGAGCTATTACATGTAAAGCTGATCTTTGTATTTATCGCATCGGGACTGGAGATGATGCTATATTAATTGCAACGTACGTAGACGACATTGTACTATTTTCAAAAAGTTTAAAAGAACTGAATGCCTTTAAGAAAAAACTCTGCAACGAATTTAAACTGAAAGGTTTGGGCGAGATTAATTATTGCATCGGAATTGAATTCGTGCAAGACTACGAAAGTATTATCATGCACACCAGCAAGGTTACATTACTGACATTTTACACCGATTTGGAATGTTTGACGCCAAACCAGTTACAACTCTATTGTGCCCGAACACGAAACTTATTAGACCAGAAAAGAACTCTAACGAGGAAGTGCCAGTTGTACCGTACCGGGAATTAATCGGTTCACTAATGTATCTTGCCATATCTACGAGACCGGATATTGCATTCGCTGTAAGTTATCTCAGCCAGTTTAACGACAATCATAACATTACCCATTGGAATGCGGCTAAACGAGTATTACGTTACTTAAAAGGTACTATCGACCTAGGACTCATCTTCAAACATAATTCAACACCTTTGAAATGTTTTGTCGATTCCGACTGGGCTAATTGTCCCGAAGACCGGAAGTCTTATACCGGATGTCACTACACTGGGTGGTTGTATTATATCTTGGGAATCCAAGAAACAGCAAACAGTGGCTTTATCCACTACGGAGGCCGAATATATGGGGCTTTCGGAAGCTACGAAGGAAATCATCTGCTTGAATAACTTTCTACAAGAACTGGGTTTCAGTAAGTTCGGAGATGCTACAATCTTCAACGATAACCTCGGAACATTGAAACTAGCAGAAAATCCAACGTACCACGCACGCAGTAAGCATATTGACGTTAGGCATCATTTTGTTCGCGAGTCTCTTCAACTGAAGAAGATTAAGATTGCTCACCTTTATTCTGAAGACATGCCTGCAGATTTGCTTACGAAAGCATTACCTAGTTCTAAACATAACAAATGTATTGAACTTTTAGAACTTAGGCAAATTACTTAATTTGATTTATTATGTTTCAGCTAATAGTCTTCATATTGAGGGGAAGTGTTAAATATCCCTTTTGTACAATATTTCAGACTTGAAAGTGTCGCCATCTATTGGCATAGAAATGAGTTATTTCATAAAAATGATCTGTCAAATAAAATTCATATGTTTTTACACAATATAATTGTACTACAAATTTCAATAAAATAAGTTTTGTGAATTACTGTGTAATTAATCGTGTTCACCAACGCAAGTATTTCCACACTGCATAATAACAATTACCCAGTCAGTACTCGTAAAGTAATATTTATACAGAAGAATACATTAAACTGGTGTTTATTTTACACAAATTACGACTTGGCAGCTGTTAACTTTCTACATATACAAGTTACAGAAGTCGAGTCGTAATCTGTATAAAATTTAGGTTTTGTTCCATTTCATGAGATGAATGTGTAGAAAGTTTTCATAGGTATAGTGTTGAACTTCTTATTTAAGTTCCTAAAACTAATGTGAAAATATATCCATATAGAATACTTGAAGGGTAAGAGAAAATTAATCTTAAATTTATATTTTATGGAAACATGTTTTGTTAATGGGGCCATCCCACACTTTTTTTATTTTAATTTCGTAAAATATAGATCAAAATATTCATCTCTGTGTATTTTTTACACAATATAGATGTATGTATTTGGCGATATACTGTTTTAAAAATATCATGTATTTTTGAATGATAGACGTCAAAAATTAAAAGAGTAGGTTCGTGGAACGCACATTTTACCCTAGCGGTGAAAAATAGAAATAACATCTGTCATTTTACAAGTTCAAGGTCATTTGTGTTTTGATTTAGTGCATGTTCACACGTGAGTAGAATAGCGTATTTAGAGTTCAGTGAGTTTTTAATTTAATAATGGAATCCGGATATGAAGAGGCAAATTCTAACAATCTTCCAAAAGTAGACGTTAGCACGATAAATGATTTTTTTATAAAAAGTTCTGAGTTCCGGAATGCTGAAATATAAAACGTAAAAATGAAAAGGTATGTCTTCATTTTATTATAATCTTTTTCAATGAGATTATTATTTTTTAAAGAGCTATATGGCGCGATGACTCACCAACACAAACTTTTATACAAAGCATCAAATTTTTACACGTTTGTATGAATTTTAAACTTTACCGCCGTGCTAACTCCACGAGAAATAAATTATTAAAATATTGAAGAAGGGTTATCGTGCATGTACCATGTACCGAGCACTCGCGTCACCGTGTCCCCTCTCCAATACATTCAATTGCAAATAACTTTATTATTAGGATATAATGTTCAATTTTTATTATTATAATGAAAAACTACAGTGGTTAGTATTATATATTTTATGATTCACATATTTATATTCCATTATGGTCACATACCGCATTAGTCATAGTTGGTAAAATAATAAATATTATTACTAATAATTGTAGATAGATCTATTAATATTATATCGATTTCAGAATTTCAGCTGAAAATTTGTTTATTTACTAGTATAGTATAAACGGAGAAGGTTGGGATATTATTATAACTGAAATAACATTCTAAGTTTCTCTGTTTTTATTATACATCATTCATCAGTTATACAACTTTCTTCTAGTATAGAATAAATTATAAAATGAAAAATATTTGCACATAAATGCTAATAGAAATTACTTACTACAAAATTGGAAATAAAAAAAGTACTGCTATATAATTTATTATAATAAGGTATTTTAGTACGGAAATGAATAATAATAAAAAAAGAATCAAACTAAGGTAGCTTAGGTTGATATGTCTATTACTAACATATCGATCTGAACTACCAGCAATTTTCTTCTTTGACATACCGTCTACATCTACAATCATTCTTCTACTATTTTTTTTAATATATTATAAGTACAGTACGTCATACATTTCTGTATTTCTCTTTCACCTTATTGAAATAAATAAATAATTGATTTAAATTTCTGTAATATAATATATTAACGGGTGACTTGGCAATACATCCTAGTTGTCATTTTTAGCGAAAATGAATTATTAACAGATATGATTTTGCGTGTCTTGTTACATAGTACACTCAAAATAATTTCTACTGCAAAAATAAAATAATAAGTTTTTGAGTTGAAAACACAACAAAATCAAATTTTTTACTTTAATCTTTAAAAAAATGCTGATAAAATTGAAAGGATACAACATAAGTTGCTTTTGACAAATATATTTAATTTAAAAACAAACGATTATTTTGTTCTAAAATTACAATATTTTATTTTAAAGTCAAATGTTTTTTATATTAGAGAGAATATTTTCAAAATGAAAACATTTTACTTGAAATAAATTCAGCAATTATTGTTAAATATAAAATATTTGATTTAAAAATATTAACTTTTGTTTTATAATATAATGTTTCTTATAAAAAATGTGTATTTGAATTAAAAGAGTAATAATTTTATATAAAATTGAAACAAATATTTTTTTATTATAATTAGTATTGTTACTTATGATTTAAAAGTAATATTTTTAATACAAACTTTCATGGTTTTGAAATAAAAGCAGTTACTTTTGAATTTTACGTCGTCTTCGGTATGTACGAACAAGTTCGTCCATGGTTGTTCTACGCTTTTACTTTTCGTACTAACAGCGACAACAAAATAAAAATTAATACTATCTTTGAAAATTTAGAAGCATTTTTAGATGAATATAAATCTGAATATAAGTTTTTACAATTATTACGGTCGAAGGAGTATTTTGATGATCCGCGATGTTTTACAATAAGTCATGAATTTACAGAAGTATATAAGAAAGGTGTGCCAATAATAGATGAAAATAAAATTCAAGGCTATATTATGCCACTAAAATTTCAGTTTAAAAAATTTTTAGAGACCAATAATATGTTAAAATTAATAACTGAAAATATGAATAATCTCAAAAGTAAACCTTTTATTTCTCATTATAAAAAATAAAATTCAAAATTTAAATTCAGATCAAATCGTTATCCCGTATTTCTTATATGTAGATGATTTTGAAATAAATAACCCACTAGGAAGTCATGCTACAGTGCACTCGGTGTGTGCTATTTATTATATTTTTCCAACGACACCACAATTTCTATTATCGCAGTTAGATTATATTTTTGTAGCAGTTTGAAAACATCGGATATAAAAGAATATGGAAACGCAAAAACACTTAATGCATTTGTGCAAGAATTAATTTACTTAGAAGAAGTCGGTCTAGAAATTAAGTCTGGTAATGAATCTGTCAATGTTAAATTTGTTTTAGGTTTAATTTTGGGAGACAACTTAGGTCTAAATTCTATCCTTGGATTTACTTCATCTTTTAATTCTAACCATTATTGTCGTCGTTGCAAGAGAAATAAATCTGAAATGCAAACAGATTCCGCAGAAATATCTTATTCACTTAGAAATCTTAATAAGTACAATTCAGACGTGCAAATTAATGATTTTCGTCTAACTGGGATAAGGGAAACATGCATTTTTTACAATATACCATCTTTTCATGTAACAGATAATATTACATTTGATATCATGCATGATATTTTTGAGGGTGTATGTGTTTATGATCTTTGTCATATAATATTGTACTACATACGAAGTAAAAGGTTTACTTTAGATGAATTAAATTATAGAAAAAAATGGTTTTCTTATGAAGCAATTGAATTGGGAAATTCATCAGGAAATTTAGATATAAAAAAATTAGAAAAAAATAATTTAAAAATGTCAGCCAGGGAAACATGGTCATTTGTTCATTTTTTTCCATTACTAATAGGAGATCGTATTGAACAAAACTGTCAAGTATGAAAATTACTTTGCTGCCTTATTAAAATTATTGCAATATTAACCAAATCTGAAATTCAAATAAGTAATATGGAAGACTTACATAATTTAATCAGAGATCATAACGAAATGTATGTGTCTCTTTTCCATGAGAATTTAAAACTAAAACACCATTTTATGGTCCATTATGTTAACTCAATCAAAGAGAATGGTCCTTTAAAGTACTTGTGGAGTTTTAGATTTGAAGTGAAACATAAAGAAGCCAAGGTTTACACACACGGAATTAATTCAAGGAAAAATATTTTGTACACGCTCTGCATGAAATCCTGTTTAAAATTTTCCAATTTACTTGTAAATCAGAAAAGTATTTCCGAACTTGAATGGAGAAATGAAGACAAGATTATAAAAAAATTAAGAAACATATATGAAAGTAATATTTAGAGGTACACAATATAAATTAAATTTTTATTTATCCAGATACGAAAATACAAATAATTTCGAATTGTACAGGATACATGATTTCATTCTAAGTGAAACTAATGATTTATTTATAATTGGTTCTCAAATAACTATTACTTGTTTTAACGAACATTTTCAGTCTTATGAAGTAGGACAAAATTCTAAACGTATGCATATGAAACATATAAATTATTTTACAAGTCCTCCACTGCACATTTATAATGTCGCGAAAAAGTATTATGTTAGAAATAAGTTTTTGTAAAATACGTAACAATTTATTTTTGTAGCTTTAAGTATTTTACAGTTTGGTATATTTACCACTTTCTTCTCTTTATTATATTTTCTATTATATTATTAAGGTTATATCCACTACACATTTATTATGTTGCGTAATGCAACAGCTAAGTTCTTGTAAAATATATAATATTTTTTTTTGTTAAGTATTTCATATTTTGTTATACTTTCTTTTTTATAATAATAATTTTCTTCATTATATTAATAAAATGTCATTATTTTGAAAGAGTATTACTTTTATTACAAAAGAACCTTTCATAAAATATACTTTAATTTTAAAAGTAGTTTTAAAAACAATTAATATCAAATTTAATGCTGACATTTTTATTCTGAAAAAAACTAATTTAAAACTGAAAGTAAAATACATTCAAAGTAATAACAGAATATTTTTTATTCCAATGCTGACCATTTTTATTTTGAAAAAAATAGATTTAAAACTGAAAGTAAAATGCATTACAACTAATAAGAAATTATTTTTATTTAAATGCTGAATATTTTTATTTTGAAAAAAATGATGTAAAAATTAAAGTAAAATACTTTTAAATTTATAAAAAATATTTTTTATTCAAATATTACATTACTTAAATTAAAAATTATTATTTTTTAAAACAAAAACATTTTTTTTTAATCCAAAAACAAAAACATTTAATAAAAGTAGTAGTGTTTTTGAATAAAAAGCAAAAGTTGTTGGAGCATTTTTAAGAGCAAATTCATTTGATTTTAACTGCAATTTTTTTATTATCAAAGTAAAATTTCTTTGAGTGTAGTAATTTAAAAGTTTCATGTACTGGCAATTTCTTTTTCCTATCTTCCATTCTTAACGAAACAATTATTAGTAGATTTTGATTCTGTATGTCCTTTTAAACTGCAATTTAAAAGTCTCCCCTAAATTATAGGTAAAATTACATAGGAGTTATTGCTAGGTAACTCGCGATATACAAAGGTAGTTATATCGTGAAATCATTTTCAACAGAATTAATTGACATTTTAAGTACATTTCAACTGAAGTATAATCTACCTGCTCTCCAAGTTTTAAAACAATTGACCAAGCGGTACCTGAGATATTTGCAATTAAATTTGGCTTTTTTAACACGTGAAGAATAGGAAATGGCAAAATAAACACAACATTTTAAAGTATAACTTTTATATCAATTATGACTTTTAATCGAAAAACTAGTATGTGATAGATAACAAATTAACGGATTTTATGTAAAAATTTGAAAATTATTTACCACCCAGATTTAATTTTATTGCCTCTAGAAAATTATAATCTGAAGATACGATAAATAGGTAGAATTATACTTGACAACCATGTATACAAGTTCTCCAGATGAAGTGTCAGTTAACAACGCCCACTGTGGTATTAGCGAATAAGAGGTGTTCTGTGGTTAAAGGAATTTCAAACGTACATTCAAAGGAAATATTTTTTATATGGGTATTTTACGTGAAAAGCATGAAAAGTTCAAACAGTATAATACTACTTTCGTAATTTTAAGAAAGAAATATATTAATTTATTTTGCAGTTACGATTTGTAGTTTAGAACTAATATTATATCTCAAAACATCTGATTACTTTTATACCTGAATGTATCAATAACGATGATAAATAGTCTGAAAAAGTAAAATAACATGAATGGAAATAATAAAGATATATACCTATATAAATATTTATTTAATGTATTTTTTTAGCACAAAGATAAAATATAAAACAAATATAACATAAAAAAACAATATTTATTTAGTTTGAGTTTATATTAAATTGAATTTCAGACAAAATTATTGATTTTTACTTAAAAAATCAACAATTTTGTCTAAAATTCTTTTGTTTTTGGTTATACGTGGTTTCGTGTTACCGGTTACAATATCTGATAAAAAATGAATTACACCTTTTCTTCCATTTTCTGTATATATTCTACTTAGTGTTTCAAAATTAATTCCACTATTTGCAATTTTTTTAATCATGTTTTTTGATATTATATCTCTGAAAATCGTACACGGTTCGACATTTTCACATATGTCAAAATTAAAATTCAAGCTCTGAAACCAAACAAAATATATCTATCCTTGTCTAAGTGCGACAGTGCGACGTTGCCACAGTTATTTTTTAACACTCGTGCTGTTGTGTGAGTAAATTGGAATACGACACTTTTGTATGTGTTAGTGCGACTGGTACAGTTCAAAAAAAACTTTTCTACGAAAAAATAAAGAAAATTCATCTTTTACAGTCTTTGATATAAGCTTTTAACAATTTTTACACAATCTATGTATATAATATAATGTTAAAAAATATTGATTATTGCAAATATAAACTGCATTAGCTTAATTTTTATTTTGAACATAGAACAAGTTTTTGATAGGTACACTCGAGTGACAACTACCTTAAGTAGTGTGTATGTTCACAAACACTTTATTTTCATTAGGTCACATAGTCACAATTCGTTTAGCAAGACGTTGGAAATTTCACGAAAAATTGGGAATTAATAGAAAGTAAAATATACAATATATACTTTGAAAAAAAATCTAACTTAATTTTTTTATAGGTACATTTTATCATAAAACAGAAGATTATTTATCATTTGACAGCAATTTTCATAACAAGTAACTATATATTTGTTGAAAAATTAGAAAATAAAGGATATTGTTTTTTATTTGAATTCATACTAGATTTTAACTATTTTATGAAGAATACATACTGTAACGTGCACACAGCTGACGCGACTGAGTCTATCGAGCACGCGACCGACGCTAATGGTTGAAAGTTTCTAGATACTGTAATTACCCGTAGCAGCTGTGTAAACAAGCCGTGTGCGGCCAAGGTCTTGAACGTTACTGGGAATATACTGAAATGTTCTATAATAATGGCGAGCTATAAAAACGACTCAGCTCTGGGCGATGAGTCAGTTCGGTTCAGTTCAGTGAGTGGAAGGAGTTGAGTTCAGTTAGTGAAGTCCAGCCAGTCGACTTGAAATAAATAATTAGTTATATAAATATCTTGTAAATAAATAGTGCGTTGTGTCAATTGTTTATATAAATAAATATTCTTTATTAAAAATGCCAGTGAAATTAACCACCTAAAAGGCGTTATAAAACTTAAAGATGACCATATTGAAAGTCAAAAAGAGACGATTAGAATCTTGAAAGAACAACTTGATGTGCTAAATAAAGTGTTAATAAACTTAAAAACAAACCATGCAACGCCAGCTATAAGCTCAAATAATAAACAAACTAAAAAATCTCAGGATTTAAAACTAAAGACTGCTAACGTACCGTTGGATCAAACGTCTCCAATTAAGAACTCAGCCGGTACAAACAACAAACAGAATGATGCCATGAACAAAAATGGCGAAGTAAACAAACACATTGACAATAAAATTAAAAATAGAAGTAAAGAAAAATCCGCAAATTATATAAATGATTCAACATTTAAAGAAACTAAACCAAATAAACAACTTAATAAAAATAAACTAAAATTTGGGAAAAAGGAAGTTGATAAAAATAATATTTCGCTAAATACTATTCCAAAATTAGCACACATTCACATTTATAGGTTACACCCAACGACAACTGAAGGAGACATTGTTAATTATCTCAAAGAAAAGTTTCCAGAGGTTCATGTTACAAAGTTAACATCAAAATATCCCGAACACTATGCTTCGTTTAAAGTAACACAATATGCGAATAATTATGAACATGCCATGAATCCTGAAGTTTGGCCGGAGGGAGTATGTTTTAACCGTTTTTTTTTTCTGAAGAAAACAAGACGTGCTGCAACATAACTAATATATCTACTATTGATGTTTCTGACAATCACAATGAGTACTCCATTTCTATCACTCACTTAAACATTCAATGTGTTAGAAATAAAATTGAAGAAGCAGAAATACTCCTTCGTGAGCATCCCTGCGATATACTATGTTTAACAGAGCATTGGTTAAGTAAAGATGAAGAATGTCTACTTAATATAAGTGATTTTTCTTATGCAGCTATGTACTTTAGACAAACTCTCATCCACGGTGGAGTAGCAATTCTTAGTAAGTGCAATATATCGCCTGAAAAAGTTACATGTGTTGAATATTTCAATAAAGAACTGATTTTTGTTAAATATAAAACTATTAATAATCAATTAAATATTGTTTTAGCTATTTACAGGTCTACTGACAGCAATTTTAGTGAATTTTTAAAACAGCTTAATCTCTGTATTACCGCGATAACGAATCAATGTAAACATGCCAATCTATTTGTTGCAGGCGATTTCAATGTGTATATTCTTGTATTGAATAATGAAACTAAATTATTTCTGGATACAATGGCTGCTCACAATCTGTATCCTACTATAAAAGAACCTACCAGGGTTACGAAAACTAGTAGTACTTGTATTGATAATATTTTTACCAATTTAAATACTAATTCATTTTCAGCTAGTGTCATCAAATCTATTATATCTGATCACTACTCACAAAATATTAGATACACTACTCAAACTAGTAAAACTTCTGTCGATAAGGAATATAAACGTTCATTTAGAACTGATAAAGTATATACTTTCCAAGCCTATATTTCAAAAGAATGTTGGGAAGAAATATATCAAGCAAATGATGCAAACAGTGCGTATAGCAATTTTTTAAATACCTTTTTATATTATTTTAACTTGTGTTTTCCAAAAGTAATTTATAAACATAGAAACAAATCATGGGTAACATCACATGTAGTAAAAAAATCCTCTGATATGAAAGACTTGTTTTTCTTATATAAAAATGATCAAATAAGTAAAACTGATTACAATAAATTTAAACAAAAATATAGAACTAATTTACTTAAAGCAAAAAAGAATTTTAACACCCAGAATATCGAAAATGGTATTCACAATATAAAACATGTATGGAATGTAATAAATCGTAACTGCACCTCCAAGAAAAATTGCCATACATCTGAGATCAGACATGGTAGCGTAGTTGCAAAGTCTGATTCAGATATAGCCAATTTATTCAATGAATATTTCACAAATTTACCGACTACACTTGGAAATTCTATGAATAACCCTAATGATAACACAAGTATAGATCACATAAATTGTAAAAGTATTTTTCTACACCCTACAACGGAAGACGAAGTCCATTCTTGTATCATGTCGTTAAAGAACTCTTCTTCTACAGGTTTAGATGAAATCCCTGTGAAACTCTTAAAGCAGTGTACCACACTCTTCATTACACCTTTAACGCTTTGTATTAACATGTCAATGTCACAAGGAATATTTCCAGACGCATTAAAATTTATTAAAGTTGTAGCTCTTCATAAGAAAGGTAATAAGAATGCAGTTACAAATTATAGACCTATAAGTATTGTTTCTGTATTTCATAAAATATATGAAAAAATAATATTGGCCAGAATATTATCTTTTGAAAAAGAAAATAATATTTTTATAAGTGAACAATTTGGTTTCCGTAAAGATTTAAGTACAACAACTGCTTTGTCAAAATTATTAAGTTCTATTTACAATTATGTTGACAATGGAAAACCTGTTACAGGAATTTTCTTAGATCTATCTAAAGCTTTCGACTGCGTAAAGCATGATAAATTAATTACCCTTATGTCGAATATGGGCGAGGTGTTTTTGAAAAATGGTTACATAGTTATCTAACAAATAGACAGCAGCTCATTGTTTACAACAATACTAAGTCACAATATAAAACATTACAGTATGGTATACCTCAGGGTAGTATACTCGGTCCCGTATTATTTATTTTATACGTAAATAATTTAAAATCAATGCTAAGTAACCATGAATTCGTTTCTTATGCAGACGATGTTTCAATTTTAATTTCACCTTCAAATATTCAGAATCAAGCGACTTCGATATCATGTCTGATCTCAGAATTAGCGCAATGGTTTTCTACACTAAATTTAATATTGAATGTATCGAAATCATGTGCTGTTAGTTTCGGTACTATACATAGAAAAGGTAGCATGCTAATAAAATGTAATAATAAGACCTTACCGCATGTCGATGCAGTAAATGTCCTGGGACTTAATATAAACGAAAACTTAAATTGGGACGGTGAAATAAACAAAAAATGTAGTAAACTCGCTCCTCTCTGTTATTTGATAAAAAGGTTAACTAAAATCACCGACAATAATATATCAAGAATGTTTTATTATGCCAAATTTCAAGCTCTTCTCAGTTATGGCATTATTTTTTGGGGAAACGCTCCTTCCGCATTGCGAGCTTTCAAATTACAAAAAATTGCTGTACGCAATTTATTTAACTTAGGTTACAATACTTCTTGCAGAGAAACTTTTAAAATAGAAAAAATATTAACTTTGCCCTGCTTGTATATTTTTTCCTTAATTCTTTTTATACGTAAAAATATAAATATTTTACTAAGTCATGAGAAGGTACATAGCTACAGTACTAGAAATAAACAAAATTTAGTTTTACCGAAACATAGACTTAAACTCTGCCAAAATAATCCAGAAATAATTGGTGTCAAATTGTATAATAAACTTCCAGATAACATAAAAGAATATGTTTCTAATAACTTATTCAAATTAAAGTTAAAACAATTTTTAATTGATAAAACATATTATAGTGTCGATGAATACTTAAATGACATAAATTTACATGTTTGTACTTGAAATTATTTTTATGTATTTATGTTTTGACGTGTCACATATCATTGTATGATCTACTGACAAAAAATAAATTATTATTATTATTATTATTGTGTAACTATTTAATAATATTCTTAGCCTTGAATTAGTGTATATATTTATTTAATCATAGTGTAAGTTATTTTTATTATATTTTTCAATTATTTATCGTTTAATTAATTTTTATTTTAATTAATAATATTTCTCTAACTTTTACACTGCACCCAAATAAATAAATGTCACAATACTGTATACATAGTTCTCAATATTTTTTTTTAATTATGCAAACTTATATTACAGTTTTGGAGATCCCAATGTTGACAAGTTATCCTGAGCTTCCTGCATATCAATGCTTAATGGCAGAGGATAAAAAAAAAATATTAATCTTCCTCACCTCTACATAAAAGATATAATTCATATACAAATTTTGCATGTAAAAAAAGAGGAAATGAAGTATTAATCAACTAAAAAATATGTGTCTAGTGTAGTATTATCAGAGATACTGGCACTTACTTTAAGTCTTTCAGATTAATTATTAGAATTCCCCAAAAATAAATGAAAATTTAATAAATATTATTTCAAAAATCGGCAAAACAGTCAACTATCCCCTTCAAGAAGATGATAAAGGAGAAACACGGTGAATGGCGTATTCACCGTGTTTCTCCTTTCGCGCACGATGAAAATAAACAAAAATATAATTGTACGTTTTATATCAAGAATTAAAAAGGAAAATTTCATTGCTAGTGCACGTAAAATCAAAAATTTAAATTCTACCCAAATCGACTTTAATGAAAACAGCAAAATTTTTATAAACGAACATCTTAGTCCTAGTAACAAGATTTTACTACGTGAAGTAAAAAACAAGGCTGAAGATAATAACTATAAATATGTTTGGGTAAAGTCAACAAAATTATATACACGAAAATCAGATACGTCTCCCATAATTATTATTAACAGTGTAACAGATCTGAACAAAATTAAGTAATCTTTTTGCCTCTGCTCTGTGTAATAAAATTTGCAATTGGCTTTTGATCTAAAATAAGTTTAAATGTGTATTATCAGAATGTTAGAGGTATTAAAACTAAACTTTTAGATCTTTACAATGAACTCGCATCTTGCGATTATGATTTAATATTTTTCACTGAAACCTGGTTAAATAGTAGTGTGGTGAATTCTGAAATTTGTGACTTGAACAAATATTTCCTTTATCGGCGCGATAGAAGTGATCCGTCCAAATCTGATGGTGGTGGTGTACTAATATTAATTGCAAACAAATTTAAAACCAAGTTACAACAATCATGGTGTTTAGCAGCCGAAGACATTTGGGTTACCATCTCTCATTCCAGTTTTACATTACATGTGTGCTGTGCCTACATTCCCCGTCGTCCCCCTCTGAAATCTACTGTGATCATTTTAATAATTTGTGCGATATTAGTGTTCGTTTTCTAAACAGTACTTTCTTGGTTGTAGGTGATTATAACCTTCCTAACATAGACTGGTCTCCTAAATTTAATTATTATTATGTTCCATTTAACTCAAATAGAAATCATATTTACACTGAATTTATTAACACGATCAATGTTTGTAACCTATTTCAATATAATGGTGTACATAATTCTAATAATAGGATTTTAGATTTACTATTATGTAACGTGGACTATAAAGTTAATATGTGTGACTCTCCCTTATTGAAAATAGATCACCACCATCCTCCTATTGAATTGCAGCTAAATTTACAAAACTGTAAAGAACTTAATTACAACATGACTTCAATGAAAATTTTTAACAAATGTAACTGTGAAGATTTAATTTATAAATTATCTGCAATCTATTGGAAAACTAGGCTAAATAATAGCAATGTAAATTTTAATTTGGTTACTTTCTACAGCATATTACAAACTTTAATAAATAATTATGTACCCAATAAATACCTGAATAAAACAAACTATCCTTTGGGGTTCTCTTTACAAGCAATAAAGCTTATTAGAGAGATACAAAAGGCTCATAACAAGTGGAAAGTATATGGGAGAGTGTCAGATTATGCTTTATTTTCTTCGTTGCGAAGTAAAATCAAGGTCAAAATCAAAGAGGATTTCAATACATATATTAATAATATTGAAATTAACATACATAATAACCCAAAATAATTTTGGAAATTTGCTAAAACTATCAGGAAAAAAAATAGTGGCATACCAAATTCAATGACATACAACGATCACGAAGCAAGTAATGGATCAGACATTAGTAATCTTTTTGCTGAATATTTTAAATCTGTTTTTGTAAATACAAATGACTCTGATGATATGAACATGGATCAAAATGTCAGCACCAATTCTTTAAATTTAGGTATGATTCAATTAAATCGGGAATGCATTATTGATTATTTGGTAAGTTTAAACGTTGACAAGGGGTGTGGGTCAGATCAAATTCCTGCTAAATTTATAAGAACCTGTGCGTTGTATCTAGTCGAACCTTTATTCATAATATTTAATCAATCCCTTTGTTCTGGTGTCTTTCCTGTAATTTGGAAAATGTCTCATATAACACCTTATATAAATATATATAAATCTTGTGATATACATGATGTTACCAATTATAGGCCAATTTCCATTTTGTCTACTTTTGGTAAAATATTCGAAGAACTTGTAGTTGAACAGATAAAAAAAGATCTCGAAAGTATAATAATTCCTGATCAGAATGGTTTTTGCTCTGGAAAGTCTGTTCTCACTAATTTAGTCCCTTTTACGGAATTCATAAAATCCCATATGGACAAGAAAATTCAAATTGACGTAATTTACACCGATATTAGTAAGGCTTTTGATCGGGTCCATCATTCCTTGTTAATAAAAAAACTACACATGCTAGGTATACATGGCTCACTTTTGCGGTGGATTAAATCATATATAACTAACCGATCACAGTTAGTTTTTTGTAATGGCTTCAAATCAAATTTGATATCTGTAGAGTCTGGGGTTCCTCAGGGCTCCCACTTGGGACCTATTTTATTTAATCTTTTTATTAACGATATATCACACTGTTTTCATTACTCGAACTTTTCTTTATATGCTGATGATTTGAAAATTTTCAGAGCCGTCCAAAAAACACTGACTGTGAATATTTACAAGCAGATTTATTTCGATTAGAAAGTTACTGTAAAGATAATTTTTTGTCGCTTAATGTTTCAAAATGCTTCGTCTTAAATTATACCAGGAACCGTGAAATTATCGCTTATAATTATATTATCAATAATACTGTGCTACAGAATAAGAGTACAATCAAAGACTTAGGAGTGACTTTTGACTGTAAAATGTTATTTAATTTTTATTTTGACACAATTGTCAGGGAGTCATTCAAAATTTTAGGATTTATCATGAGATGTTGTAAATATTTCAGCAGACCTGCTTCCATTATTTGTCTTTTTAATTCTCTTGTTCGATCTAAACTTGAATATGCCTCTGTGGTTTGGAACCCTTGTTACAATAGACACATTATGTTATTAGAAAGTGTTCAAAAAAAATTTGTTAGATATTTGTGTTTTAAATTTCATGTTAACGTTGAAAATTATTGTAAAAAGCTGGAATATTTTCACATGTTATCTCTTGAAAATAGAAGGATTGTTGTAGACATGTTATTTTTATATAAAATTTTCAATAATCTTCTATATACAATTAATTTAGTACATCATTTTAACTTTTATATATCAATTAAACAAACTAGATCTAATTACTCATTTTTTGTTGCGCTTATTAACACGAATAACAATAAGAATTCGCCGGTAAACAGAATTATGAGAATATATAACTCAAGATTTTTGCATGTGGACATGTTCCATCTTTCATTTAATAAATTCAAAACTAATATTATTGAGGAACTCTCTTGAATAATGTTGGTTATCAGTTTTTCACTTGCTAAACACTATTTATATATATTTAACTGTCTGTTACTTATGTTTGTTATTTTTTTCGTGGGAACCTATTATTGGTCATTGACTGTTGGTTCTCTTAATAAATAAATAAATAAATAAATAAATAAATAAATAAATAAATAAATAAATAAATAAATAAATAAATAAATAAATAAATAAATAAATAAATAAATAAATAAATAAATAAATAAATAAATAAATAAATAAATACATAAATAAATAAATAAATAAATAAATAAATAAATAAATAAATAAATAAATAAATAAATAAATAAATAAATAAAAAAATAAATAAATAAATAAATAAATAAATAAATAAATAAATAAATAAATAAATAAATAAATAAATAAATAAATAAATAAATAAATAAATAAATAAATAAATAAATAAATAAATAAATAAATAAATAAATAAATAAATAAATAAATAAATAAATAAATAAATAAATAAATAAATAAATAAATAAATAAATAAATAAATAAATAAATAAATAAATAAATAAATAAATAAATAAATAAATAAATAAATAAATAAATAAATAAATAAATAAATAAATAAATAAATAAATAAATAAATAAATAAATAAATCATCGTCAAGCGAACGCACCTGCCAAAGCAACAGCTGTCGAAGGTCGGTCTGCGAAGTTTGGATTATTTGTGTGGTTTTTTTTGATTAATCAAATATAATTTTGGTTAATACTTATAGTTAAAAGTGTGTTTAAGTGGGATAAGTTAAAAATTTCATTCGAAACGGTGAGTTTTTGATTATAAACTTAAGTTTCATTTTGGGTGTTGGCTGTGTCATCGCTTGGTGACGCCCACTCGAGGTGCGTTTTTTTGGTCTCGCTTTTGAATTATTTTTAATATTTAAAATCTTATTTAATTAATTTAATAATATTATTTGGTGTTGTTAAACATACTCTCTTTGGCATTTACTGCTTCTATATATTTTATTTTAAATTATTTTATAAAAAATAATAATATTTGGATTTTTTGAATTTTAGTTTTTTCTGGGGGCTTCGGCCCACCAGACATTAAAATGACCCTGGACCCGGTTCCAGTAGGTCCAAGAGAGAAGCGAGCGCGTGTTTTATCTGAACATGAAGAGCCCTGCGCCAGTTTTGTAGTCATAAAAAGGGAGGTTGGCGATTTCTACAAAATTAGCCCATTTTTAATTTCTAAATTAATTGTGGGGATTGCTGGTGAGGTAAAACTCATCAGGAAAATTAAGGAAGGCCTCTTAATTGAAACAAAAAATAAAAATCAATCTGCTAAGTTATTATCACTGAAAACGCTAGGTGAGTACAATGTCTCTGCTTCCCCGCATGCAACACTGAATACATGCAAGGGAGTTATTTACTGTCGTGATCTGCTCAATTGTACTACTGATGAAATTTTAGACGAATTGAAAAATGAGGGAGTAATTGATGTTAGACGCATCGTTACAAGAAAAAGTGGTAATCAGGAGAACACACCGTCTCTCGTTCTTACATTTAATAAACGTGATGTGCCTAAACATATTTATGCTGCCATGTATCGTCTCCCCGTTCGCCCTTACATTCCTAACCCTCTGCGATGTTTTCAGTGTCAACGTTTTGGTCATTCTTCTACGAAATGTAACAACCCTAAATTGTGTATTTGTGGAAAACCCCCTCATGAAGGATCTGAATGTAGTGAAATAAAATGCGTTAATTGTAATGGAAACCATCAATCTAGCTCTAGAAACTGCCCCAAGTTTAAATTGGAATATGCAGTTCTAGAGTACAAAACGATCCAAAAATGTAGCTTCCCCGAAGCAAGGCAACACGTCGAAAGAATGAGCCCTACATTTCCAAAGACATATGCAAATATTACCACTAAACCTGTATCTCCACCGGCTGTAAATGTCTCTGAAATTGCTTCTTTGTTAATGCCCGAAATTACAAAAATTGTCCAAAATGTGTTTAGTGAATTTGTCAAAATGTTTATTCCCCATTTTCCGTTTAAAACCCCAGTTGCTTTGTCACAATTTTCTCCAAGCAGTATCACGCCTACTAATCAAGTTCCCACCATACCTAGCGGCAGTACCCCATTGACCGCTAAAAGCACAGTACCCGCTCCTATTCGGCAGTCTTGTGTAGTTCACGAGAAAAATATTAACAACCCCAATGCTAGTGACAGCTCTGAGACTGATAATAGTACAGTCACTGATGAGGATTTTTTAAACCCTTTAAAAAGAAAGGAGAGGAAAGATAAAAGAGGTTGGCCTAAAGGTAAGTCTCGCAGTTCCCTCACCCAGCCAAATGCCAAGTCTTAGTTCTTGGTAATTCTTCTCTCTCTTCTTTTATCTTTCTCTTATTTTCGCTGCTTTAGTTTCTTTCAGCTATTTCACATAGCTATTTTCGTTTTTTATTTCTTCTACATTCATCATTCAGTGGAACTGTAATGGTATCGTTCACCATTTATCTGAGTTAAGATTGTTATTAGCTGATTATAGTCCCTGCTGTGTCTGCATTCAAGAATCCCATTTAAAGCCTCAAGAATCGTTCTCATTACGAGGATATAATATAGTTCGTCACGATGTCGCACCTGACGGTCATGCACACGGTGGTGTTGCAATTCTATTAAATTCTAGGACTCCTTATACCACCTGCCAACTTCGGACAAGACTTCAAGCCACTGCAGTCCAAATCTTCATGCCTAGGAGAGTCACAGTTTGCAACATCTATCTGCCAAATTTTACTTGGAATATCAACGATCTTGAGCGTATCATTAACCAGTTGGAGCCACCTGTTATTCTTGTTGGGGATTTTAATGCACACAGTATACTATGGGGTTCAGCCCATACTGATGGTCCAGGCAGCACAATTGAAAATCTTTTGGATACCAATGACGTAGTTCTCCTTAACACAGGTGAACCTACGTATATCAATCTTCGTTCTAACACGTTCTCAGCTATCGACTTGTCAATGTGCTCGCCAAATCTAGCTCCACATCTTACTTGGAAAGTTCTTGACGATGCTCATTTTAGTAACCACTTTCCCATACTGATTTCTTTAACAGTTCCTTCTCCAGTCCCATCTTCGCTTCAAAGATGGCGACATGACCTCGCCAATTGGAAAAACTTTGCTGACGATGTTACTGTTCCTGTATTGTCAAATGATGTTAACACATCACTCCAGGACATTAATACCAGTATTATGTCGTCAGCATCGAGCAATATCCCCCTTACTTCCTCTCGTGCTCTCAAAAGGAAGGTTCCATGGTGGAATGAACAGGTGTCCAGAGCCATAATGGAAAAGAAGCGTGCATTAAAACAGTTCAAGCGGAATCCAACACTGGAGAAGCAAATTTTATTTAAAAAAGCTCGTGCCCAAGCCCGTAGATATATACTGCAGGCGAAAACAACGTCATGGAGGAATTATGTATCGTCGATCACGTCAGATCGCCCACAGACTGAGCTGTGGAACAAAATCCGCTACATGAACGGCTACAGGAAGAGCAATGCTGTTACCATGCTCCATATCAACAATCAGGTCTATACAGATCGGCTTGACATTGCAGAGTGTCTAGCTAATCATTTCGCTTCGGTCAGCAGCACGGATAACTACTCGCTACACTTCTTACGCATCAAAGAGGAGGTTGAAGTACATCTTGATTTCGCCACTGATGTGGAAGACGTTTACAACCGCCCATTCATCATGAAAGAGTTCGATTTTGCACTTAAGCATACAGGCAACACTTCAGTTGGTCCTGACCGCATTTCATATGCTATGATCAAAAACGCACCTCATGACATGAAAGCACACATCCTCAGTTACTTCAACCAAATCTGGCGCACTGGCGAATATCCCGATACTTGGCGAGAAGCAGTAGTAATACCCGTGCTTAAACCGGGAAAAGATCCAGCACAACCTTCGAGCTATCGGCCCATTTCACTGACATGTCATCTGTCAAAAGTTTACGAGCGAATGATAAACTACCGTCTAGTTTGGTACCTTGAGTCGAATCAATTCATTGATTCCTTTCAGTGTGGTTCAAGAAAGCATCATTCTACCTCGGACTTGCATGCCTATTTGACAAATGCTATTCATTGCAATTTCCTTGCACGTAACCACCTAGTTGCAGTTTTCTTTGATCTGGAAAAAGCATTTGACATGACTTGGAGGCATGGTATCCTACAACAATTATACGATTGGGGCCTGCGTGGTAATTTACCAGTATTTATCGAAAACTTTCTTCGTAGTCGTACATTTAAAGTCCGCATTGATGATATTCATTCCAATTCATACCCACTTGAGAATGGTGTACCGCAAGGTTCCACAATCAGTGTAACCCTGTTCATGATAGCGATTAATAACATTGCACGCAACTTACCACCATCCGTGGACCATTGTCTGTACGTTGACGATTTAGCAATATTTACCTCAGCACCAACCATTGATGAATGTGAGACCCGTTTACAGGAAGCTATCAATGCTGTATCTGATGCTGCCACCGCTCGAGGATTTCGATTCTCAGCCGAGAAAACGAAATGCATTGAATTCTGTCGCCTACGATTACCGCACAATGCACCAGCTCTACGTCTCTACAATACTCCTATCTCTTGTGTGTCTGAGGTAAATTTTCTGGGGCTTACTTATGACAGGTACTTGACGTGGAAACCGCAGATACTCAAACTTGCGGCGCAATGCCGAAAATCGCTCAATGCTGTTAAGTGTTTGGGCAGCGTCAAATGGGGTGGTGATCGAGACTGTCTCCGTCGTCTCTACGCCGCACTTGTGCAGTCGCAGCTAGATTACGGATCCATCGTTCTCAGTACAGCCAAGCAGAGTCACCTGAATAGGCTAGATGCTGTTCATAATGCTGGCATTAGGATAGTCACCGGAGCTTTTAGAACTAGTCCAGTACATAGCCTGTACTGTGAATCCGGCATTGCACCACTTAGTATTCGCCGTCTACGTCTTTGTATGCGCTACACTGTTGGCATTTTGGCCAAACCTTGGCATTTTATGCATAAAGTTCTATTCATAGACCAGCACGCAGCACAACTATTTCGTAACAGCAACACCTCACTTTGGCCTGTTTCCTTGAAACTTTCAAAGCAGCTTGATAACCTACCTCGTGGCCGAGAAGAGGTCCTACCTCTTCGCGTGCTAGATTCGCCAACTTGGTGCGTACCTGAAATCAGGTACGATACAAGTCTGACTGCCATGCACAGGGATTCTACTCCACCACAAATGTATGTTGCTGAGTTCCACTCTCTTTTGGAACAATATATAGAGTCGCAGCTTATCTTTACAGATGGTGCAAAGACGGATACTGGTGTAGGCTGTGCTTTTATTTCTAACGGTGAGAACTTCGTCTTCTCTCTCTCTCCCACGTGTTCTGTGTACAGTGCTGAGCTATATGCTATTTATTTCGCCCTACAGCATTGCCTACGTGTAACACATACTCATCCTAGCATCTTAATCTGTACAGATTCCCTCAGCTCAGTTTTAGGTGTAGCAAATACCGTGAGCACAGATCCGCTTATCCAAGCGATAATAGGCCTCATAGGCAATCTTCATGCGCTACACGTACAAGTTAGATTTCTTTGGATACCAGGACACGTGGGAATTTTAGGTAATCACCAAGCGGATGAATCCGCGCGAGAAGGTGCAAACCGTACTATGACCATCCAGTATAAGATACGACCTGATGATATGCTATCTCTCTTGTCTCAGCATTGTGGTGATTTGTGGCAGGCGGAGTGGAGTCGATCCACTGATAAGCTCAGGCATGTCAAACAGTCCGTCGATACATGGAAAAGTCCAATTCCTCTCACCAGGCAACAACAAGTCACCATAACCAGGTTACGCATCGGGCACATTAAGGCGACACATCTGTATCTGCTGCTGAAGGAACCTGTCCCTATGTGCGACACGTGTAACGCGCGTTTGACTGTGGCTCATTTATTACTTTATTGTAATAAGTATACTTACGAAAGGCAACTGTGTCAGTTGGAGAATACCATCCCTGCAATCCTGTCGAATCAGGATGAAAATATAACGAAACTCCTCTCATATCTCAATATAACCGGACTGATAAGTCTAATATTTTAGTACCTTCTCCTACTTTACTTTCTTCATATTCGCATTAAGCGAATTTATGAAATATCCAGTAGTAGCTCTTATCTACTTTTCACATTTCTACGTTACTTATAATAAGAATATGTCCTTGGATTCAGCCATAATACTCGTACTTTAACACGTCTTACATACAGGATATAAGATCCTGTCTTTTTTAACTGGTTATAAGAACCAGTTCTTTCATTAAATTTACATTTTGGCGGTAATGACCCTGGCAGTCGATCCGCCTTATCTCAAACAAAAAAAAAAAAAAAAAAAAAAAAATAAAAAAAAAATAAATAAATAAATAAATAAATAAATAAATAAATAAATAAATAAATAAATAAATAAATAAATAAATAAATAAATAAATAAATAAATAAATAAATAAATAAATAAATAAATAAATAAATAAATAAATAAATAAATAAATAAATAAATAAATAAATAAATAAATAAATAAATAAATAAATAAATAAATAAATAAATAAATAAATAAATCATCGTCAAGCGAACGCACCTGCCAAAGCAACAGCTGTCGAAGGTCGGTCTGCGAAGTTTGGATTATTTGTGTGGTTTTTTTTGATTAATCAAATATAATTTTGGTTAATACTTATAGTTAAAAGTGTGTTTAAGTGGGATAAGTTAAAAATTTCATTCGAAACGGTGAGTTTTTGATTATAAACTTAAGTTTCATTTTGGGTGTTGGCTGTGTCATCGCTTGGTGACGCCCACTCGAGGTGCGTTTTTTTGGTCTCGCTTTTGAATTATCTTTAATATTTAAAATCTTATTTAATTAATTTAATAATATTATTTGGTGTTGTTAAACATACTCTCTTTGGCATTTACTGCTTCTATATATTTTATTTTAAATTATTTTATAAAAAATTATAACATTTGGATTCTTTGAATTTTGGTTTTTTCTGGGGGCTTCGGCCCACCAGACATTAAAATGACCCTGGACCCGGTTCCAGTAGGTCCAAGAGAGAAGCGAGCGCGTGTTTTATCTGAACATGAAGAGCCCTGCGCCAGTTTTGTAGTCATAAAAAGGGAGGTTGGCGATTTCTACAAAATTAGCCCATTTTTAATTTCTAAATTAATTGTGGGGATTGCTGGTGAGGTAAAACTCATCAGGAAAATTAAGGAAGGCCTCTTAATTGAAACAAAAAATAAAAATCAGTCGGCTAAGTTATTATCACTGAAAACGCTAGGTGAGTACAATGTCTCTGCTTCCCCGCATGCAACACTGAATACATGCAAGGGAGTTATTTACTGTCGTGATCTGCTCAATTGTACTACTGATGAGATTTTAGAGGAATTGAAAAATGAGGGAGTAATTGATGTTAGACGCATCGTTACAAGAAAAAGTGGTAATCAGGAGAACACACCGTCTCTCGTTCTTACATTTAATAAACGTGATGTGCCTAAACATATTTATGCTGCCATGTATCGTCTCCCCGTTCGCCCTTACATTCCTAACCCTCTGTGATGTTTTCAGTGTCAACGTTTTGGTCATTCTTCCACGAAATGTAACAACCCTAAATTGTGTATTTGTGGAAAACCCCCTCATGAAGGATCTGAATGTAGTGAAATAAAATGCGTTAATTGTAATGGAAACCATCAATCTAGCTCTAGAAACTGCCCCAAGTTTAAATTGGAATATGCAGTTCTAGAGTACAAAACGATCCAAAAATGTAGCTTCCCTGAAGCAAGGCAACACGTCGAAAGAATGAGCCCTACATTTCCAAAGACATATGCAAATATTACCACTAAACCTGTATCTCCACCGGCTGTAAATGTCTCTGAAATTGCTTCTTTGTTAATGCCCGAAATTACAAAAATTGTCCAAAATGTGTTTAGTGAATTTGTCAAAATGTTTATTCCCCAGTTTCCGTTTAAAACCCCAGTTGCTTTGTCACAATTTTCTCCAAGCAGTATCACGCCTACTAATCAAGTTCCCACCATACCTAGCGGCAGTACCCCATTGACCGCTAAAAGCACAGTACCCGCTCCTATTCGGCAGTCTTGTGTAGTTCACGAGAAAAATATTAACAACCCCAATGCTAGTGACAGCTCTGAGACTGATAATAGTACAGTCACTGATGAGGATTTTTTAAACCCCTTAAAAAGAAAGGAGAGGAAAGATAAAAGAGGTTGGCCTAAAGGTAAGTCTCGCAGTTCCCTCACCCAGCCAAATGCCAAGTCTTAGTTCTTGGTAATCCTTCTCTCTCTTTTTTTATCTTTCTCTTATTTTCGCTGCTTTAGTTTCTTTCAGCTATTTCACATAGCTATTTTCGTTTTTTATTTCTTCTACATTCATCATTCAGTGGAACTGTAATGGTATCGTTCACCATTTATCTGAGTTAAGATTGTTATTAGCTGATTATAGTCCCTGCTGTGTCTGCATTCAAGAATCCCATTTAAAGCCTCAAGAATCGTTCTCATTACGAGGATATAATATAGTTCGTCACGATGTCGCACCTGACGGTCGTGCACACGGTGGTGTTGCAATTCTATTAAATTCTAGGACTCCTTATACCACCTGCCAACTTCGGACAAGACTTCAAGCCACTGCAGTCCAAATCTTCATGCCTAGGAGAGTCACAGTTTGCAACATCTATCTGCCAAATTTTACTTGGAATATCAACGATCTTGAGCGTATCATTAACCAGTTGGAGCCACCTGTTATTCTTGTTGGGGATTTTAATGCACACAGTATACTATGGGGTTCAGCCCATACTGATGGTCCAGGCAGCACAATTGAAAATCTTTTGGATACCAATGACGTAGTTCTCCTTAACACAGGTGAACCTACGTATATCAATCTTCGTTCTAACACGTTCTCAGCTATCGACTTGTCAATGTGCTCGCCAAATCTAGCTCCACATCTTACTTGGAAAGTTCTTGACGATGCTCATTTTAGTAACCACTTTCCCATACTGATTTCTTTAACAGTTCCTTCTCCAGTCCCATCTTCGCTTCAAAGATGGCGACATGACCTCGCCAATTGGAAAAACTTTGCTGACGATGTTACTGTTCCTGTATTGTCAAATGATGTTAACACATCACTCCAGGACATTAATACCAGTATTATGTCGTCAGCATCGAGCAATATCCCCCTTACTTCCTCTCGTGCTCTCAAAAGGAAGGTTCCATGGTGGAATGAACAGGTGTCCAGAGCCATAATGGAAAAGAAGCGTGCATTAAAACAGTTCAAGCGGAATCCAACACTGGAGAAGCAAATTTTATTTAAAAAAGCTCGTGCCCAAGCCCGTAGATATATACTGCAGGCGAAAACAACGTCATGGAGGAATTATGTATCGTCGATCACGTCAGATCGCCCACAGACTGAGCTGTGGAACAAAATCCGCTACATGAACGGCTACAGGAAGAGCAATGCTGTTACCATGCTCCATATCAACAATCAGGTCTATACAGATCGGCTTGACATTGCAGAGTGTCTAGCTAATCATTTCGCTTCGGTCAGCAGCACGGATAACTACTCGCTACACTTCTTACGCATCAAAGAGGAGGTTGAAGTACATCTTGATTTCGCCACTGATGTGGAAGACGTTTACAACCGCCCATTCATCATGAAAGAGTTCGATTTTGCACTTAAGCATACAGGCAACACTTCAGTTGGTCCTGACCGCATTTCATATGCTATGATCAAAAACGCACCTCATGACATGAAAGCACACATCCTCAGTTACTTCAACCAAATCTGGCGCACTGGCGAATATCCCGATACTTGGCGAGAAGCAGTAGTAATACCCGTGCTTAAACCGGGAAAAGATCCAGCACAACCTTCGAGCTATCGGCCCATTTCACTGACATGTCATCTGTCAAAAGTTTACGAGCGAATGATAAACTACCGTCTAGTTTGGTACCTTGAGTCGAATCAATTCATTGATTCCTTTCAGTGTGGTTCAAGAAAGCATCATTCTACCTCGGACTTGCATGCCTATTTGACAAATGCTATTCATTGCAATTTCCTTGCACGTAACCACCTAGTTGCAGTTTTCTTTGATCTGGAAAAAGCATTTGACATGACTTGGAGGCATGGTATCCTACAACAATTATACGATTGGGGCCTGCGTGGTAATTTACCAGTATTTATCGAAAACTTTCTTCGTAGTCGTACATTTAAAGTCCGCATTGACGATATTCATTCCAGTTCATACCCACTTGAGAATGGTGTACCGCAAGGTTCCACAATCAGTGTAACCCTGTTCATGATAGCGATTAATAACATTGCACGCAACTTACCACCATCCGTGGACCATTGTCTGTACGTTGACGATTTAGCAATATTTACCTCAGCACCAACCATTGATGAATGTGAGACCCGTTTACAGGAAGCTATCAATGCTGTATCTGATGCTGCCACCGCTCGAGGATTTCGATTCTCAGCCGAGAAAACGAAATGCATTGAATTCTGTCGCCTACGATTACCGCACAATGCACCAGCTCTACGTCTCTACAATACTCCTATCTCTTGTGTGTCTGAGGTAAATTTTCTGGGGCTTACTTATGACAGGCACTTGACGTGGAAACCGCAGATACTCAAACTTGCGGCGCAATGCCGAAAATCGCTCAATGCTGTTAAGTGTTTGGGCAGCGTCAAATGGGGTGGTGATCGAGACTGTCTCCGTCGTCTCTACGCCGCACTTGTGCAGTCGCAACTAGATTACGGATCCATCGTTCTCAGTACAGCCAAGCAGAGTCACCTGAATAGGCTAGATGCTGTTCATAATGCTGGCATTAGGATAGTCACCGGAGCTTTTAGAACTAGTCCAGTACATAGCCTGTACTGTGAATCCGGCATTGCACCACTTAGTATTCGCCGTCTACGTCTTTGTATGCGCTACACTGTTGGCATTTTGGCCAAACCTTGGCATTTTATGCATAAAGTTCTATTCATAGACCAGCACGCAGCACAACTATTTCGTAACAGCAACACCTCACTTTGGCCTGTTTCCTTGAAACTTTCAAAGCAGCTTGATAACCTACCTCGTGGCCGAGAAGAGGTCCTACCTCTTCGCGTGCTAGATTCGCCAACTTGGTGCGTACCTGAAATCAGGTACGATACAAGTCTGACTGCCATGCACAGGGATTCTACTCCACCACAAATGTATGTTGCTGAGTTCCACTCTCTTTTGGAACAATATATAGAGTCGCAGCTTATCTTTACAGATGGTGCAAAGACGGATACTGGTGTAGGCTGTGCTTTTATTTCTAACGGTGAGAACTTCGTCTTCTCTCTCTCTCCCACGTGTTCTGTGTACAGTGCTGAGCTATATGCTATTTATTTCGCCCTACAGCATTGCCTACGTGTAACACATACTCATCCTAGCATCTTAATCTGTACAGATTCCCTCAGCTCAGTTTTGGGTGTAGCAAATACCGTGAGCACAGATCCGCTTATCCAAGCGATAATAGGTCTCATAGGCAATCTTCATGCGCTACACGTACAAGTTAGATTTCTTTGGATACCAGGACACGTGGGAATTTTAGGTAATCACCAAGCGGATGAATCCGCGCGAGAAGGTGCAAACCGTACTATGACCATCCAGTATAAGATACGACCTGATGATATGCTATCTCTCTTGTCTCAGCATTGTGGTGATTTGTGGCAGGCGGAGTGGAGTCGATCCACTGATAAGCTCAGGCATGTCAAACAGTCCGTCGATACATGGAAAAGTCCAATTCCTCTCACCAGGCAACAACAAGTCACCATAACCAGGTTACGCATCGGGCATATTAAGGCGACACATCTGTATCTGCTGCTGAAGGAACCTGTTCCTATGTGCGACACGTGTAACGCGCGTTTGACTGTGGCTCATGTATTACTTTATTGTAATAAGTATACTCACGAAAGGCAACTGTGTCAGTTGGAGAATACCATCCCTGCAATCCTGTCGAATCAGGATGAAAATATAACGAAACTCCTCTCATATCTCAATATAACCGGACTGATAAGTCTAATATTTTAGTACCTTCTCCTACTTTACTTTCTTCATATTCGCATTAAGCGAATTTATGATATATCCAGTAGTAGCTCTTATCTACTGTTCACATTTCTACGTTACTTATAATAAGAATATGTCCTTGGATTCAGCCATAATACTCGTACTTTAACACGTCTTACATACAGGATATAAGATCCTGTCTTTTTTAACTGGTTATAAGAACCAGTTCTTTCATTAAATTTACATTTTGGCGGTAATGACCCTGGCAGTCGATCCGCCTTATCTCAAACAAAAAAAAAAATAAAAATAAATAAATAAATAAATAAATAAGTAAGTAAGTAAGTAAGTAAGTAAGTAAGTAAGTAAGTAAGTAAGTAAGTAAGTAAGTAAGTAAATAAATAAATAAATAAATAAATAAATAAATAAATAAATAAATAAATAAATAAATAAATAAATAAATAAATAAATAAATAAATAAATAAATAAATAAATAAATAAATAAATAAATAAATAAATAAATAAATAAATAAATAAATAAATAAATAAATAAATAAATAAATAAATAAATAAATAAATAAATAAATAAATAAATAAATAAATAAATAAATAAATAAATAAATAAATAAATAAATAAATAAATAAATAAATAAATAAATAAATAAATAAATAAATAAATAAATAAATAAATAAATAAATAAATAAATAAATAAATAAATAAATAAATAAATAAATAAATAAATAAATAAATAAATAAATAAATAAATAAATAAATAAATAAATAAATAAATAAATAAATAAATAAATAAATAAATAAATAAATAAATAAATAAATAAATAAATAAATAAATAAATAAATAAATAAATAAATAAATAAATAAATAAATAAATAAATAAATAAATAAATAAATAAATAAATAAATAAATAAATAAATAAATAAATAAATAAATAAATAAATAAATAAATAAATAAATAAATAAATAAATAAATAAATAAATAAATAAATAAATAAATAAATAAATAAATAAATAAATAAATAAATAAATAAATAAATAAATAAATAAATAAATAAATAAATAAATAAATAAATAAATAAATAAATAAATAAATAAATAAATAAATAAATAAATAAAAGGGAGTAGATAGAGATAGACTGAGGAGATAGAGTAAAAACAACCAAGGGAGTTAAAATCGTGATTTTATTGTGAAATAACCGTTCAAAAATTAAATAAAAAAACGTGAAAATAACTAATAAAAGTGGTGGAATATAGTCAGCATAAAATTAATCAATAAAAATATGATCTAAATTCTAAATTACAAATAAAGTGTCGCACACGTGCCGTTCGTAGAGGCGAATTTCGTAAATCATACGAAACTTAGCTCGTATAACGACAGTTGCCCAGTAAGAGATATAGTGGCCCAGTCAAATACACCAAACGTCATTATAATTAACAAAACTAGAAAATGGAAAGTATTGAAATATTAAAGGATATTTTTGAAAAACTATCAGGTATTCAATATGATACCTCAAAAATTTAATCAGAAATTAGTTTAATGAAAACCACTTTGCAATCTCATGAATCCAAAACAGATAATTTCGAAAAATCAATAACTACATTAAAACTAGAAAATGACCAACTGCATAAAATCACAAAGGAAAGAAATATTATAATAATAGGGATAAAAGAAAATGAAAAGGACAACAACGAGCTAGAACAAATTTTAATACAACTAATTCAAAAATATTTGCACATCGAAATATTAAACTCTGACATAGAAAAAGTATTCAGAATTGGTAAAAAATGTGATAAAACTCGGCCCATATTGTTATCTTTGACATCATATAAAACAAGAACAACAATAATTAAACAAAGGACCAAACTCAAAGATACTAGAATATTCTTTAATGATCATCTATCACCGGAAGGTCGTGAAAACATAAGAAGTTTGCAAAGGAACGAAAAGAACCCCGCTCTAGGTCATCATCAATCAACAAAAGGGGACGTCAAAAATTCGATGATTCTCCTACAAAACCATCCCAGGGCTTAGAAATGCGTAAACAAACTAACCCAATAGAAGACGCTACCCCTGCAGCAACTGGTGATTTTTTAGAAGCTCCGGAGTTCACTGAGAGAAGAAACCTCTAATGTTTAAAATATGCGAGGTTTGGTTATAGTATCTTTGTATTTAAAATGATAAATTAAATACTACTCTTATATCTGAATTGAAACAGTATTATTTTAAATACTAAAATTTCAATATATTACTATATAATGAATAATTTGTTTACAGCTTATTTTGTTGTATGTAATCTACAAATTTAACAAGAAACTAATGACAAATTTATATTTTATTTAATATATCAAACATCTTATTATACATATCGTAAATTATTATATACCCTCATCTGTTTTTTAGGTAAAGTAGTAATTTAACAGTTAACGAATTCTTTTTACATATCAAATATATGTTAATTATTATTATGTGTGTTGTAATTATAACTTATTTCATTTCTCTTTAATTGTTTAATTTAAAAAATACAATTATTCATTTTATTACTAGCAAAGCATATAAAATATAGAAGGAACTTGTAGGCACTGGTCAGTAAGACATACATATTTGCAGCGTCAACGCATGTACCATTGATTCAATGTGTTTTATTATATTTTATTGAATGTAAATAGAAAAATGAGTGATATACCTAATTTATTAAACAAAGAGTGATTTTCTTCCTATGTGTGCTACTACGAAGGTAAGTAAAATACGTAAACCGACGTTCATCAATGTATAATAGAAATAAGTAATTTCCAATTTGATATTATAAATAATATTATGTATACTGATGAAAGAATGATTTACTTATACAAATAAAATAACCAAGTTTGTAGGCATCGATAAACATTTTCAATTATGCATTGTAAGTAGGCTAGTAATGTGATGTAAGGAGTGTGTAACCATCTCAAATCAATATTCTGCTATACTGTTCTTTAGAATTTTAGTTATGTTATTTTTATAATTTTGTAATTATACATATATAATATACATAATATGTGTTAAAATAAATGTATTTACCAAATGTTTATGAATTTCATTAAACTAGATCCAAATCCTAATTTTCGAACAAAATATTTACAAATGAATTTATTAACTATTAATACTATAATTCAACTGCAGATAATATATAATATTCATAAATAAGGAATTCATATATTAACTATTAAATTGTGTTTTTCTTTAAAATAGTAAATTTTTAACAGTAAAATAATCATTAGCTTACCAATATCTTCTGAAAATTTGCAATTAATGTCATATTTTATCAATTAAAATGTAAATATTAATAGTTAACTAATAATATTTTACTGAATACCTTTATTCATTGTTAGAAAAAATATATTCTTTAACTATTAAAGCATTTATTGTTTGATTTAAATTATTATAAATTCCCTAAAAATATTGTATACTCGTATATTTTAAACGTATAATACATTCTTTCAAAGCTTTATTCGTTCCGCCGTATTCAAAGTGAATATACATTAATTGTTAATGATCCTTTTTTCTTGCAAATATTCCTTTCTCAGTGTTGAATCTAACTACAAACGTGGTCTAGAGGAAGAAAACAACGGTTTAGTACCCAACGAGGACAATTCAATAAGTATTAAACCAATAAAAAATAAGTTAAATTCTAGTTTTAATATTAAAAATAAAATAGTTAGTTGTAATAATTTAAACTTAATTTTTTGGAATATTAATGGAATTAATAATTTATTTTCTTTAGATATCGAAACGTATAATGAACTTCTTCTGGGGGAAATAATTTGCCTCTGTGAGACATGGCGCACCAAGGAGGAAATACAACTACCGCACATACTATCTGAATATCAGAGTAAAATGTATGTAAGCATGGCTACTAAGAACAAGCAGATGACGTCCAAGTGGAGGTATTATGATTTTAATTAAAAATAATATTTTTAAGAATATTAATATTATAGAAAAAACAAATTACTGGTTATATTTGGAAATTAAAAAAATAAACTATATACCATTTTTATTTGGAATGTCCCATCTTAAAACCTTTTAGAGATGCTTATTTATCACATCTGTTTCCGGCCATGTATCCAGATGAAGCAAATTATATTCCCCTTTTTAAAAATTTAGATTATAATAAAATAATCAAAATTTATTACTATACAATTAACTGTTTTCGATTACGTAGCTTTTGTTTAAATTAATAAAGCATTTTCTTTAAAAAAATTCTATTACTTTATATATAATATTAAAAAATTAAGGGTTTTCACAATGTATTGTTAATAAATAAATATACATAATGTATCTAAGAAACAATATCTTTCCTCAGTAAAATGAATTTGTAATAACAAATATTATAATTTCTTAATTTAAGTTTTTTGTACTTTATATGCTAATAAACGAATAATAATAAAGATTAATTATTAGAAAAAACTACATAAAATACATACATATATAAAAGAAAAAATTAATACGTTCAATTTCACATTTATAGAAAGTATTGGATTTTCTAACAATAATTAGTATTATAGAATACTTTTTCATTTGCAGACTAAATGCGACAAAGAACTTTAATTAAACTTTTCTACACCATTTCAACGCTACGAGACTTACATAAAAAATGAGGAGTACAATGGACTACACATCTAAAATAAGTATTAGATTTTCTTGTAATATTTAGTATTATAAAAAAATATGCATTTACAGATTTAATAAAGAATATAAGAATAAATTAATACATTGAAAATGAAGAGTACCTACATTGCTACATTGGGCATCACATTTAAGGTAAGTGTAGGATTCTCTTATAGGTAATATTTAATATAAAAAAGTCCTTCGCTTACAGATAATACGGAAAAGAAGAGTAAATTAGTTTTACCATATTAGTTTATCACTGTACGAAGAGAAAAGTAAATTTGTTTTACCCTACCAGTTCATCACTCTAAGAAGGATATAAGGAATATAGTACCTATACAGGGTGTTTCAATAAGCTTGCTCACTATTGGTAACTTTTTTATTTGCAGAGATACGAGTAAACGAGAAAAATTGTGCTATTTTGAATTACAAAATTGGTGATACCAGAAAAATAAATTTGTATCAGTGGTTCCCAAAATATAGAAACTAACTTTTTTTATTTTAAATGGGAACATATAGTTTTATTTCCTTATTCGCTAGAGAATTTAATTATGAATTCATCGATTTCATCGTTTCATACCATCACATAACGATTTTTCTGAGAAAAATCCACAATAAAATGTATATTAATTTGATTTAAATATGACTTTAATGAGAGTGCCACGAATAGGGAAAATTATTATATTAAAAGGCCATGAATGATATTAATGAATATTTAGTTTCGTCACTTGATCATATTTTTTAATTAAATGTCAACTAGTACAAAATAATAATAATAATAATAATAATAATAATAATAATAATAATAATAATAATAATAATAATAATAATAATAATAATAATAATAATAATAATAATAATAATAATAATAATAATAATAATAATAATAATAATAATAATAATAATAATAATAATAATAATAATAATAATAATAATAATAATAATAATAATAATAATAATAATAATAATAATAATAATAATAATAATAATAATAATAATAATAATAATACCAAATAAAGGACAAAATATGACACATAATTACACTAAAAAATATTTTGATGGAACATAATAAATCATAGCATGAAAGAATAATTAATACCCACAAAAATTAATGTAAAAAATATTTACTTACTACACATTTTTAGCTAAATTCATTATAGATATCAGAGACTCAGTAAAGATATCTATATCATTTATAATTAAATTAGTATTATTAGACATATTATAAATTGGTGACCTGGTTTGCATATTAGTTCTGGCCGTAGGACATTCAAAATATAATTGTTGCCTTGATGCAAACCGTGGTACATGAATGTTAATTTTTTCTAACAGTGCAGGACAGTCAATTTTATTTTGCAACATTTTTGCTAGAAACATGATTGAATGACAGGTTCGTCTTGCTTCGATTGACGTAAAATCAAAACGATCTAATAATATATCATAATCACAACCTCGTTGTGGATATACTTGATCACATTTGAAAATCAAATATTTCAAAAAACGTCTCTGTACATTCTTTATTCTAACATTGTATCGATCATAAATAGGAAACCATATTATTGATCCGTACTCTAATTTAGAGCGAACATAACTATTAAAAAGTATGATCAAGGTATCCACATCATGAAATAGCCTGCAATTTCGATAAATAAACCCTAGTGTTTTTGAAGCTGATTTAACTAAATCAGTAATATGGTTTACGAATGTCATTTCCGGGTCAAAAATAATCCCTAAATCTCTAAAATACGGTGGTCTTTCAAGTACGTAGTTACCAAGGTGATAATTGAAAAGTATAGGATTTCTAATTTTACAATATGAAATGACTTTACATTTATTTGGATTAAGTTTTAAATTGTGTGAACTACACCATTCCTGGATTTTGTTCAGTTGACTTTGAAGCTCGTAGCTATCAGTAATATCAGAAATAGAACTATAAATTTTTAGGTCATCAGCGTAAAATAAATGATTACAATTATTTATTAGTGAACTGAGATCGTTAATAAATATAATAAATAAGAACGGTCCTAGTACCGATCCTTGCGGTACTGAAGATGTAGGGGTAAAGTAATCTGACTGGAAATCATTATATTTTACAAATTGTTTTCTATTGGTTAGGTATGACTGGAACATACGTATAAAATACTCACTTATTCCATTCATGGTATTCCAAGTAAAAAAGTAACATGAATTCAATTTTCTCCCATACTTGGCACTCTTTTTATACACATATTTAAGGAAAATTAATATAAAATTTAATATAGATTTTTCTCAAAAAAATCGTTTTGCGTGGATATGAAACGATTATATCGTTGAAATTATAACTAAATTTTCTAGTGAACAAGCAAATAAAAAATGTATGTTCCGATTTAAAATAAGAATGCCTTATATTTTGAGAGATGGTGATATAAATATATTTTTACTGATATCATCAATTTTATAAATCAAAATGGCACAATTTTGCTCATTTAACCAAACTCGTATCTCTCTATAAAAAAGTTATCAGTAGTTAGAAGCTTATTGAAACACTCTGTATAGGTACTCCGGACTTCATATTTAAAGTAAGTATAGGATTCTCTTATAATATTTAATTTTTAAAAAAGTCCTGCGCTTACAGATTAAACATGGAAAATGAGAGTAAATTTTACTATACCAGTTCATCCCTTCATAAGACATACATGAAAAATATAGTGTACATTAAAGTAAGTGTTGTATTTCTTTATAATATTTAATATTATAGCAAACTCCTTCATTTATAGAACTAATACGGAAAAAAACAATTTTATTAAACAAATTCATCACTTTATGAATTATTTATGAAAAATGAAGAACTTCATTCGCAGATCATGTAGAAAAGTTTATTTAACGCATCATTCAGATACATATAATTTATGGATATATGCAAAAAAGTCATCAATTTGGTAACAGCAGATCATATATAAATCTAAATTGTAAAATGAATTATATTATGATCTATATTTAGAAATATTTTCATGTGAGATATATGCCATATTATACTTCTTAGAAAAGATAGATATACAGATAAAAGATAAACAGAAGGTCCATGTATGAATAGCAAAAAATAATATATTTTACACATTTATAATTTTGTAACAATGAAGAAAATGTATTATAGGTAGGTTTTGATGGCTGTATATAATGTTAATATTATACACAGCCGTCTAATCTACTAAAAGTTCCAGGTGAACTATATTCGAAAACCGGGTGGAGAACTCAATTACAACTACACATATGGATAAAGCAACTGTATATTGAATTTAGAATTAGCGTGATCTATAGAGTTGTATACAATAATACGTGTTTTCAAGGGAATGTAATAAAAAATCAATAATATAAAAATAAATAAAAAATACACCAGGTATAGTATAACATGTTGGTTTAGTTTATAGTTAGTGCATATGTGCCATGCGCCAAAAGAATTGGCCTTCATCTAGTTATTATAATTTTTAATATAAAATTACTAAATTTAATGCCTGAATTTGTTTCTCTCATTTATATAACGGTGTGTCTGAGTCTAGTCGCGAATCTGCGGACCCGACCGACGCCAAAACTTATTTAGAAATTGACAAAAGTGACCTCAGTGATGTACTTTCTAAGCCATCAATGAGTGCCCGTGAGGTGACATCTGGTAAACGCCCACACGGTACGAATATGTCATCATATCATCATTATCGATATCTGGGCAAAAGCAGATTGGCATACCCAGTAATGGGTAATATTCCTTAATAATATTTTGCTTATTATTTAATTTATTGATTATTCTTACACATTCCTGGTGATTTTCCTATCAGCTTTAGTAATGGCTTTTTCTAATTCTTCCATATTTATTTTTATTATTTGCTGATCTATTTTATTTGTCTCCTCTTTTGTTCTTCCGTCTTCACTTTCAGTTTCCTCATTCTTTTTCAGTAATTGCTTAAAATACTGTTTCCATATTTCCATTACTACTTCGAATTGCAGAATATCACCATATTTGTCTTAATGTCCTTTATTTTTTCGTAAGTGTTTGATTGTTCTATAGATCATTTTTTGGGTTTTTTATATTTTTTCCATTTTCTCTCCAAATTGCTTCCATGCTTTCTCTTTTTTCTTGCGTACTATTTTTTCACAGTTATTCTTTCATTTTTGTATGTTTCAGAGTCCTAGTTTTTCCTTCTCGAAAAGTATATTTTCCACTTTTTCTTTTTCTCTTTTATCGCCGCCTTCACTTTTTCGGACCATCATATCGTTTTCGTTTACTTCGTGTTACTTGCTATGTTTACTTAGCAGTATATTTTTTGCAGCTTCTAATATTTTATTTTTGAGCTCTGTCCACTGTTTTATTGTTTTGTATTCTGTCATATTGTTTATTTTGTGTCTTAAAACATCTTGATATTTTTCTCTATTTTCTATTGTTCTTAACTTAAAAATCTTATCTTTTCATTTAATTTCATTCTTGTTTTCTGTTGATATCTTATGTATTGTATTTTAAGTTTATCTCTATTAAATAGTGACCACTTTCTATCTCTGGTCTTAACTTTCTGGTTTTAACTTTCACATCTGTAATCATCTTGCGTGGTTCTTTATCTACAAATAAAATTATCTAAAATCGAGGCTTCGTTTCTGCTTCTCATTTCCGTTGTTATCTTATGAATTTGTTTATGTTTGAAGTGTGAGTTCATTATTACTAGTTCGTTTTCTATGTATAGTTCAATTAGTCTTTTTCTATTGCTTTTCTCCTTCTCTCCAAATTTACCCAGACATCATTCAAAACCTTTATTTTCCCTACCGACTCTTCCGTTTAGATCTACCATTATTATTAACCGAGAGTCTATCCTAGTTATTTCTTTTTGCCAGTGCTCGTAGAACTTATCTTTTTCCTTTTTTTCTGCATCATCGTTCGGTGCATAAATCACCACTAATGTTATAATTTCTTGGTTTACTTTTACCTCTAAAGTTAGGATTCTTTCATTTGCATGAGTAATTTGTTGGGTCCGTGAAGTTGGAGTTACAACATCGCGTTGCCACATCTTGCTTCGCTTAGTAATTTTTTGCTCATTTTTTGCTGTATAGCTTGAATTTTTTGCTGAATCCATTTTTAAGTTATAAACAAATTAAAAATGTAACTCCAACTTCACGCTGGAGTTACAAATAACTTAAATCAAAAATGTTTTGGTACTGTAATTTTTTGCTCATTTTTTGCTATTTTTTGCTGTATAGCTTGATTTTTTTGCTGAATCCATTCTTAAGTTATACACAAATTAAAAATGTAACTCCATCTTCACATCGGTGTTACCTACTGTTACAACTAAGTTAAATCAAAAATATTTTAATGGCATTATTTTTAAATTTTTGCTGTATAATTTGAATTTTTTGTTATAGTTAATCTCAAGTTATAAATAACAAACAACTAACTTAAATAGAAATCATGCCGCTATAATACCTTGTTAAATTCATATTTGGACGAAAGGTGAAAACTACCAAGCGCAAATACAAGGGAGGGGGGAGGTTTACATATATTTGAATAGCTAATTAATGGTGAAAAATCTGATGTGGCCAACACAATACCTCCCGCCATTTAATTTTTATTAATTTAAATACATGTACCTATCGAGTCTCGAGGCCGCGTGCCTGAGTGTATGGTCGCGAATCTGAGGAACCGGATTCAATCCCTACCAACACCAAATATTTCTAATTTTAAATGGCACAAAATTGATCCCTGTGGTGCACTCTCCATGTCAGAAAAAAGTACCTGTGAGGCGACGCTTGGTAAACGCCCGCACGATACAAATATTTCGTCATCATTACCGAAATCTGTGTACAAAGCAGACTAGCACACCCAGCAATGAGGCATATGCCGTGATGATATATTTTACCTTCCGTCACCTTTAGGTAAGGAAGGTATTGTCTTTGGTCAAAATATTTAATGATGAGTTTTTAGTGAATAAGTACGTTTTAGGGTCCATATACTACGATTTTACCATTTTTTACGATGATGTCTATATATATATATATATATATATATATATATATATATATATATATATATATATATATATATATATGTATGTATTTGTGTGTGTGTGTGTGTGTGTGTGTATGTGTGTGTGACGAAACTTTTGGATCGCATAACTTCAATACCACGATCCCAAAAGTTATATTTTTTTCATATTTCTCAAGTTTACATCCAGAACAAGTGATTAGATTTTGGTTACAAATAGTCAACCGGAAGTACCCTCATTTGAAGATTTTAACAGTTTTTCTGGAAAAAACGCAGTAAAATATCATTTATTGTCATTTAGCGTTATTACAACTTGAAGAATATTTTATTCTCTATACGATTTAATCGCATTTTATACTTCATTTTCAATAGATGCGAGCAAATCAAGCAAATGTTAGGCTAGCAAAGTCGTTCAACAAATTTTACTTCCGATTGCTTGTTTTCCTGGGGCTTATTGAACGCACCTAATGAAAAATAAATGAATGTGGCAGAGATGAGGATGTTGAGATAGATGTTGGGGAAGATACGGAAAGATACGGTAAGGAATGAAAGGATAAGGGAAATAACTCTAGTGTTAGAAGATTGTAGAAAAATACAAGAGAGACGGTTACATTAGTTTGAGCATGTCATAAGGAGAGATGGAGAATATATTAGAAAAAGAATGAATAGCTGAGAAATAGAAGGTTGAAGAAACAGAGGAAGACCAAAGATATGTTGGTAGGAATGTATTGCGGAAGACTTGAGAGAAAAGGAACTGAATAAGCAGCGCCGGATCTAGAACAAAAGTTAGTGTAGGCAAGATCTAAAAAAGCCTCCCCCCCTCCACACCGTAATACAGGTGTTCATTTTAAATGGACTACCATTGCTATCTCAAGAACTATAAAAGCTACAAAGACGGTTAAATGTGCAAACAATTTCTATTTCATAAGACAAATGTAAAGAAAAGAAAAATATTTTTTTGGCCAGTGGTTCTCAAAATATGGGACGTAACTTTTTTATTTTAAATGAGAACATATATTTTTTATTTCCTCATTCGTTGGAGAATTTAATTCTGAATTCAGTGATATAATGTTTTTATACCCTTATGTCACGAATTTTTTGAGAAAAAAGCTTATAAAATTTTATACTAATTTGATTAAAATATGGCTGTAATAAGAGTGCCACAAATAGAAAAATTAAATACAAGTTATATTTTTACATAGAATGATGGTGGATTTATATAGCGTAAGCTGTAACGTAACGTACCGTGCCGTGGCGTACTGTGACGTATCGTAACGTGTGAGTTTTTTAAGCTACTTTATAGAGAACTTTTACGATACATTTTTATAAAAAGTATGCACATGCTCTGTCGATATAAGAATATGTCAGATTTGTATTTAACAGGTTATTTTATTCGTAATACACTATGTTTCATTATATTTCCATAATTTCCATTTAATATAGTAATCTAAACTTTGACACTCTTAAAAAAATCACGCGTTACGATACGTCACAGTATGCCACGGCACGGTACGTTACGTTACAGCTTACGCTGTATAAATCCACCATCATTCTATGTAAAAATATAACTTGTATTTATTTTTTCTATTTGTGGCACTCTTATTATGCCGAGGCTACACAGAGCGCTATACTAGATTTGCTATATACGCTATGTTCGCTACGTACGCGATGTTCTCTATGACCAGTGGCTACATCGAAAGCTACGTACGTACAGTATGTTTTCAGTTTTCGTTCACGATGTTACCAAGCACGATGCCATGGGAGAATAGTGAGGAGGATGAATTACTTTTATTGTTATCATTGTGCAAAAATAAACGTAAAAAGAAGTGGGTCCACGATGTCAACATAATGAGGAATGATTTTGGGGAATTTCATCATATCATATTGCAGTTGCGAAAAGATAAAGACAAGTTTAAAGAGTATTTTCGAATGAGCCCAGAGCAGTTTGATCAACTCCTAGTCATTATTAAAAATAATATTGAAAAGAAGGAAACAAATTATAGGGAAAACATTTCCGCTGAAGAAAGATTATCCTTTCCCAAGCATTATCTCTTATATTTTGATTGCGATAAGTTTCCAAGCTTTTGTTCCACACACAATCATACTTCCGCACTTCTTCTATTAATTTTTCTATTAATGACATTCTCCTTCCGCACAGTATACTAAACTGAGCAACTATCAAACGCAGTACAGACGCTAGCTACGTTTTAAAAATATAGCCGACAATCAAACAGTAGGCGACGTGGCTTACATCGCGAACATAGCGTACTAGTGTGTGTGGCCAGGTACATTTAAAATACTAACAACTATTTTTCGAAAACATCGCGAACATAGCAAACATAGCGTACGTAGCCCTCTGTGTGGCCTCGGCATTTTACAGCCATATTTTAATCAAATTAGTATAAAATTTTATAAGCTTTTTTTCTCAAAAAATTCGTGACATAAGGGTATAAAATATTATATCACTGAATTCAGAATTAAATTCTCCAACGAATGAGGAAATAAAAAATATATGTTCTCATTTAAAATAAAAAAGTTACGTCCCATATTTTGACAACCACTGGCCAAAAAAATATTTTTCTTTTCTTTACATTTGTCTTATGAAATAGAAATTGTTTGCCCATTTAACCGTCTTTGTAGCTTTTATAGTTCTTGAGATAGCAATGGTAGTCCATTTAAAATGAACAACTGTATATTACGGTGTGGAGGGGGGGAGGCTTTTTTAGAACTTGTCCACACTAGAGTTATTTCCCTTATTCTTTCATTCGTTACCGTATCTTTCCGTATCTTCCCCAACATCTATCTCAACATCCTCATCTCTGCCACATTCATTTATTTTCATTAGGTGCGTTCAATAAGCCCCAGGAAAACAAGCAATCGGAAGTAAAATTTGTTGAACGACTTTGCTAGCCTAACATTTGCTTGATTTGCTCGCATCTATTGAATATGAAGTATAAAATACGATTAAATCGTATACAGAATGAAATATTCTTCAAGTTGTAATAACGTTAAATGTCAATAAATGATATTTTACTGCGTTTTTTCAAGAAAAACTGTTAAAATCTTCAAATGAGGGTATTTTCGGTTGACCATTTATAACCAAAATCTAATCACTTGTTCTTCTGGATGTAAACTTGAGAAATATGAAAAAAATATAACTTTTGGGATCGTGGTATTGAAGTTATGCGATCCGAAAGTTTCGTCACACACACATACACACACACACACACATATATATATATATATATATATATATATATATATATATATACAGGGTGTTTCCTTTAAAACAACCAGCGCTTTTTTGGGCGAACTAATGACTTTAGAGAAAAATGTTACATACAAAAAATTACCAGGAAAATTAAAAATGTAACTCCATCTTCACATCGGTGTTACCTACTGTTACAACTAAGTTAAATCAAAAATATTTTAATGGCATTATTTTTAAATTTTTGCTGTATAATGTGATTTTTTTGTTATAGTTAATCTCAAGTTATAAATAACAAACAACTAACTGAAATATAAATCATGCCGCTATAATATCTTGTTAAATTTATATTTGGACGAAAGGTGAAAAGTACCAAGCGCGAATACAAGGGGGGGTTACATATATTTGAATAGCTAATTAATGGATTTTTTACGATATATATATATATATATATATATATATATATATATATATATATATATATATATATATATATATATAGTTGTTTCACTAGGTTTATGAACCATGGCTTCCTAAACCTGAAGAATATTTTTTATGTAAACCATGCAATAATTTATTATATATTACAAAAATACAATCAAAATTGATATATTCGCTTTTATTTAGATTTTATAAGAACTTTTCAATTATTTATTAAAAACTATGTTTAGGAAGCCATTGCTCTGACCATAATGAAGTGTTCTGTAACTTAGCTGAATTTCAAATTGTATAGAATTAGTTAACAGATGGCAGGAGTAATTTTAAGTGCAAAAACAAGGTTTAAGAAGCCATTCTATTCATTTTATTTTTAAAATTAATGTATGTTATATTCAATGTATTTCTTTGATATTAAATGTTATTGTTGTTTCTTTAGTAAAGAAGACTCTTTAAGAATAACATTAAATAAATGATAAAACCTTACCAAAAGCTGGTCACAGTATATATGTAGTTATTTATATGAAAGATTTAATGCTAGTTGAATAATTTATTAATCTATTTAGTTAGAAATAACTATTGTATTAAATTGTTTTCTTGGTTTTGAGACTGACTAAATACACTATTTTCCATAAAAATAATTTTTCTAAAGTAGATGTTAAAATGTGCTTTGTTTTACATAAAATATTGGATAGGGCAACATTTTAACACATAAGTTAAGTAGATACATTTTTATTTATTAGGAATATATTATAAATTTGAAACGTTTGTGTTACTTTAATAATACCTCTGACGCTTCTTCACGCCTGAAAGTACTTCTGTTATCAATTAAGATTTTTGCAAAATTTTGTGGAAAAAATACAATATATATATTTACTTTCAAATAAATTCCGAATAACGAAAATTAATGAGTTTTAAAATGGATTTTAAATAATAGTTCAATATAATTTTTTTTTCTTCAAAATCTGCTATAGGAAAAATTAGAATTTTATAAAAAAAATCTCTTAAATGAAACTGTCAACTCGCGAAGAATGATTTATGCTCATCGATAATATAAAATTTTATCATCTTGTATAATATACAGGTGTATCAGAGCTCGTATAATAAAAAAGAACAGCGTATTCCTGACCTTATTTTGAGCAAACAAATGTTATATTAAGGTATGTCCAGAAACTTTTTGTTACATTATTACAGGCCTTTATAAGTGTACCTCATTAAACACATTTTTATTAATAACCCTGATACTAGTTGCACTAAAATTTTGAAATTTGGTATGAGAGTGCTAATTATTTAGATGCATATTTATACATTCTTTTTTCTTTTGTTTCTGTATCTCAACCAGAGGCGTCTCATATGGGGGAGACAAGATTTTTTTATCGTTATTTTTTTAACCTTTTAACATTTTTTTATTTTTACCTATAAAATATTACATATAAAAATACACAAAAAGTACTCTTGTTAAAACTTGATAAATGCAGTAGTTTTTGAGATATTTTAAATTTTATAAATAAATAAGTATCCAAAAAAATTTAAGTAACAATTACGAAACAATTAAATTTACATAAATTTATTTTTGAATACTACGTCGATATTCTTTGGAGGTTTGACAACCAATACCGTTACAATTTCCATAAATAAACACCATATCTGCATATTCACCAGCGCTAACATTTACCACTTTTTTAATTTCAAAAAAAATACCAATATTAAAAATAACGTAATTAACAATAGTTTCCGATGGTAAGTTGATTAATTTTTAACTGTTAACTAAATATTTTGGATAATTATTTTTTTCCTAAAAATTATAATGTTTCAAAAACTAATACGTATATCAAGGGTACCTTGTCTGTGTATTTTTGTATTGTATATAATATTTTATAGGTAAAAATACAAAAATGTTAGTAGGTCAAAAAATAACGAAAACAATCTGCATGTTTCCCCCCTATGAGACACCACTGGTTGAGATACAGAAAAAAAGTAAAAGCATCTAAATAAATAGTATTCTCATACCAAGTTCCAAAATTTTAGTGCAACTAGTATTAGAGTTATTAATAAAAATGTGTTTGATTAGGAACACTTTTAAAGGCCTGTAATTCTGTAACGAAAAGTTTCCGGATATATATCATTTTTTGTGAATACGCTATTCTTTTTTGTTACATGAGCTCTGATACATCTGTATAACCGTTAATAAATTAGCTGTCATTTTTTCACCGAGTTAAAACGGGATACCGTATATAAACAATGTATAAGTAACGCTTACTTTTTATTTAAACTATTTACATATGCATATATCATTTTTGCACTTCTCCTACGTAAACCAGGCTCATTTAAACTAGCCTTAATGCATTCATTAAAAGGAATCAATACACCGCTTTTTAATTCCTGTGCAAATAATTTGCGAACTGCTTGACGCTCTGGAGTTGTCCATGATACTTTAGGAACGAAGATTCGGTGACGATTTTCTATTAATTTTGGCAAAAGTATCTTCGTCTTTTTAGTACTTTGTTTCCTAGACCTTGGAGTTTCTTGAAACAAATTTCTGCGACATTCTGTGAAAATAAAAATCACAATTATATCATCTAATTGTCAGGTTTTTTTTTAGGTGATTTTTAGAATACTGTACTTTGTGAACCTTTTCTAAAATGTAAATATATCTGGGGGACACAACATTAAGTATATAGGTTGTTCATTTGTAAATGGCTACCATTGCGATCTCGAGAACTATAAGAGATACGAAGTTAAATTAGCAAAGAATCTCTATTTTATATGGATATTTTAATGATAATTAAAAAAAGAATTTAAACAGCGGATCTCAAATATGGATATCAACTTTTTTATTTGAAAAAGAAACATATACTTTTTATTTGTTCGTTTAATAGAGCTCTTTATTCCCAATGCAAGGACATACAATTTTCACACTTACATAACATAATTTTTGAAAAAAAAGTGAATATTTTGTTTATTGATACTTCTGTCAAATGAGAAATTGTCCTCTTCATATCATTTTTAACTAGAATGAATTAATTCACACAGGACGAAAAAATAGATATCTTCGAAAATATTTTCATTTTGTGTCATAAGAATTCTCGTATGACAGTTAACATGCACAAGGAACAATGCCCTAACAGGAATATTCTCATTTAACAGAAGTAGCAATAAACAAAATATTCATTTTTTTCAATCATGGCATATCATATTTTGGGGGAATTAATTCAAATCTTTATTAATTTTGTTATGAAAGAACTCTATTGAATGAGCAAATAAAAACTGTTTCTATTTAAAATAAAAAAGTTGATATTAATATTTTGAGAACCACAGGTTAAATTATTTATTTCAGTTTATCATTGAAACCCATGTAAAATAGAGATTCTTTGCTAATTTAACCAACTTCGTATTTCTTATAGTTCTCGAAATCGCAATGGTAGCTACTTAAAAATGAACTTCCAGTATACCCGTGTCTCCATTTTTTAAAAAAAGTCACAGAAAATACAATATGTATTAAAATTTTCATTATGCGACATTTCGTTCTCTATAAATTTTAGAACAAAAATATAATGAAAAAAATATTCAAAATTAAAAACTGCATTAAATTTCCATACGTTCCTATCGAAAAATAGACGTAAAATAAAATTGATAATTTCTAGCTATTTACAAAGTGCAATGGAAAACAAAACATCATCTCTCACTTGATTTAATTTATTTCTCACAAAGTACCTTTTTATCAATTTATTTTTTTTCCGTACTTTTATTTTAGTTTTCATGTTTATCTATATTCCTCATATCCATATTAATTAAAAATATAACAATAATTGGTTGTATCTAAATAAAAAATATCGCGTTATTTTTGTTGGCGAATTTGGCTTCGTTTTATTTCTCGTTTTTCGACAAAATAATTTTGTTATAAAAAATTCGTAAATAGGTAAAAAAATATATAAACTATTTATCTTACCTTCTCGCGATGTCGAAAAAATTTAACTATTTTTTTTATTTGGTTGTTTAGGTTCCACTTTTCGTTTTCATCCCATTATTTAATGTAGATCTATAATAAATTACATTACAAATTGTAACTCTGGGCACATATGGTTATTGTAACAATCAGAGTGAAATTGGCAGCCGATTGGCACAAATACATCTTTGGACACCCCTGTCTCAAGCAAATAATATAATACATTGCTGTATTCTCATTGAATTATTATTTAATTTCACAATAAACAATATTACAGCATGATTAAACATTACAACCGTAAAACGCAAGCCTACTTATAGTTAGGTTTTTTATTACCTAACCTACTCATAGTTAGGTTTTTTATTGAACACAATTTAAAATAATCTTTATATTATCAGTATTATAGATATTTTGTAAATATTTTAGTTTTTAAACTTAACTTAAATATTCTAAATACTATTGTTTCATAATTATTTCTACGCCACTGGCACAACACAGTGTTTACATCCATTGTAAGTTGAACGCTTGTGTCTTCATCGGTTTTGCATTTAGGTCGTTACACTCGTTACAGTACTTAGACGAGCGACTACTGGGCAGTCCCTTTTAACATTGTGGTCATAATTGTAGGACAATTCTTTCTATCTGCGTTGACGAAGTGGCAACTGCATACTAAACTATATTTGGTTGGAGGTCTTTCACGCCTAAAAAAATATGAACTAAAGATAGTGAGCTCAAAACATGAAACATTATAATTTACCTTATTAAATCGATCCATTTCTTTTTCTCCTTTTCGTTTGCTGGGAAACAAAAAAAATTACACATTTTTTGTTCCCCATAATGCTTACAATTTGGTGCAAAACACATAACCATTATAAAAACTAAAAATAAAAACATTTTTAAATTTTAGTTCAATAATCAATCGAAACAAGATAGTTTTGCTTCACACTGACAGATAACATAACCTCAAAATTTAATTTAATCACTTTTTAATAGATCAAATATTAAATTAGGGAACACCAAACGTTACAAATAAAGTCTATAATATATATGATATACGTTCTTACCTTTTAAACACCTTATTTATTATTAATAATAAAGTATCTCAACTTAGAAAAATCCTTTATGGCAATTTACATTGATTGTTGAATTGTTTGGCAATGTTTCTGAGTGTATCCCCACCACTGACGTCACACTTTCGTAGTCCATTCTTTTTGGGTAAGCGGCGCACGGAAAACAATGCTAGTCAAATGGTCGCTAATCACCCTTAATCACTTGTTCATACTAACGGCCATTGTTTATAATTATATCTGAAATAAATTCTGAAACGCAGTTCACAAAACACGAAATGTAGCCACTATAAAGTATTTCTAGATAATTACTTGATAGTTATGAATATAGTATTTTACATTACAAGCCAGGTAAAACGGTTTTTACTGCAGAGAGGAGGAAATGATTCGCGAGCCGAGTAGGCGAGCCTGCCTGTCACCTCCTTGAGGCAGTAAAAACAGTTACGTGGCGTGTATTGTACAATATTTTATTTGTTACTCACTTGTAAATCAAACTTAAACTTATAACCAAAAACTGTCAGTTGTAATTGACACTTATTTTCAATATGTTAAAATTTAACACATTTTTAAGGAAGATGGTGGAATTATGAATTTTGTTGTTGTTGTTGGGTGTTGGGTTCGATACCGAGTTAACGAAAGGAATGGTGGCTTGGTTGTATTTATGAGCGAATAAAACCTATATGCACTCACAAGAATTTAATGACAAAGAAAATAAATTAACGCAAGAAATAATAATAATAGACTTTATTGACATCAGTCAAGGACGGGGTTCAGCCAATGTAGAGATGTTATTTTCGATACGATATATCGATACGGTATCGATACGAATAAAATTATGCCTATATCGATATGAGTATTTCTAAATCGATACGTATCGATATTTTCTTTTTTTACGATTCCAATAATAAATAATAATGTAAATAAATCTTCTGAATTTATTCATTTATTGTATTTACAGTTGTCACGTTGTCAGTCCTGTGTGGTCCTGTACTAACTTCATTCATAGTTGTTGATTCATTATGAATTTTTGCATTGACGTTTGAGAGTTTTACATTTATAGGTTAGAATATTTAATATTTAGTATTTTGATTACATGACAAGATTATAAATATGGCTAAGCGTAGTCGTAGTATTAATTGGACATATTTTAGTGCGATTGACGATGACAAAAATTCCAAGAAGGCTCGTTGTGAAGTAAGTGCCAGATTTATATTTTTTTTATATCATTTGTAATGTAACAGACTTGTGTTTTAGTTATGTGATGTAATTGTGTCGTACTCTGGCAACTCAACAAATCTAAAATTACACCTTTCAAGACATCATAAAGATAAATACGATGCATTGATCGCAGAAACTGACATTAATAATGTATATGAGAAAAATTTACAGAAACAAACTTCAATTACTAATTTTTGTACTTCAAGTTCAAGTACGACCCAGGAATACGGATCCACTTCCAAAAGAAACTTGGAAATCACAAAATCATTAATTTTAATGATATGTAAGGATTTGCAACCATTTTCAATTGTTGAAGATGATGGATTCAAAGAATTCGTTAATATTCTAGATCCTAGATATAAATTACCAACAAGACAATCTCTTAGCACTGAACATTTAAACAATTTATATAACGAAATAGTTATTGAATTGAAAGAAGAACTAAATAATGCAGAATCTATAAATATAACAACAGATATGTGGACTGATACCAATAGACAGTTATCATATGTTGCTGTAACGGCCCATTTTATAAACAATAACTTTGAATTTAAATCAAAATCATTGAAAACATGTCTTTTTAATGACAAACACACTGCAGCTAATATACACAAAGATCTTCAACAAACATTTGAGGTCTGGAACATATCAAATAAAATATTTGTTATATCAACAGATAATGCTGCTAATATACTGTTGGCGTTAAAAATGGGCAATTGGAATAGTTTACCGTGTTTTGCACATACGCTTAATTTAATAGTTATGGATGCTCTGAAAGTTGAAGACATTTCTCTAATAATTAAAAAGTGTCGTTCAGCAGTACACATTTTTAAAAGTAGTACCACAGCTACAAATATTTTAAATGAAGAACAATTAAAATTAGGGAAACCATGTTTCTCATTAAAGAAAGACGTAGTTACGAGATGGAATTCCGTCTTAATTATGTTACGCAGTATTTTTCAATTAAAATATGTCTTGCCAAATGCATTATCACTCTTAGATAGAGATGATGTCCCCACGTTTACTTTCCAAGACTGGTCACAAATCGAAGATTTGATTAAACTTCTTACTCCGTTTGAAGCAGTAACAGTGGAAATGTCGGGAGAATTGTACGTAACCTCATCGAAAATTATACCAATTATTAAATGCTTAATTTCACAAATTGAGCAAATGATAACATTGCATCGCAATGTAAATACTGTTAAAAAGAATCTTCTGTCTGGAATAGAGAAGAGAATGGGTAAAATGGAGCAGGTGAATTATTTATCTGCTGCAACTATTTTGGACCCCCGATACAAGAAATTAATTTTAAGTGCAGAAACATTAGCAAAGTGTACCAAAAAAATCATTCAAGAAATAGAGTCACGTGAGTCACCAGATCAAGATAATGAAATTGAAGAAGAAGAAATAAATGACAACAATCAAAATAATCAAAATGGATTGTGGTCCTATTTAGATAATAAAGTTTCCAAGGGTCAAATAAATAGAACTAGTAATAAAAATCCTGCAGAAGTTGAAATTACAACATATTTGAACGAAAAGGTAATAAATCGCCAATTTGACCCATTAAAATGGTGGAAGGATGAGGGACGGCGGTTTCCCAGCTTGAAACGGATGGCCCAAAAATATCTCGCAATACCTGCTACTTCTGTACCATCCGAACGGGTATTTTCCGTAAGTGGAAATCTATTAACTGAAAAACGATCACGTTTATCTCCCAATAAAGTTGATAAAATAATATTTATCAATATGAATACAAAAAAATAAAATATTATTTGATTTTCCATTTACTAAAATTTTGTTATGATTGATTTAATATGAGAAGTAATATTTTTTGTGATATTATTATTATTCATGTGTTCTTTAATTTATTAATATTTGTAACTATTTTACCATGAAATAGTTCGTATTTGGGTAAAACTCGACTTTATGGCCAACACTGAACACTGAAGTTTGCTGCAGAAAATTTCGGAATTAATAATATTAAATAATTAATAATAACTGAACCATTATTCTCACACGACATATTATGTTTTCTCTAAACTAAACTAACACCCACCTAACCTTTTTATATGCTGACAAATTGCGACCAACTATAGGTTTGGCCATAAAGTCGAGTTTACGTTTAACCTTTAACCCGTATTTGTGATCTCATAATAAGTTCCTTTTATGTTTTATATAATTTATCGTTTTTGTTAGATTAATATATATTTTGGTATTTGGTATATAGATAAGATATAAATATATTATACATATTTACGTATTATAGCCAATACCTAAATTTATGTTAAAATTAAAATAATATATTTAATATTGTGTATTAATGCCTTGTTGTTCTTTTTTAAATTCCCCGCAATATCGAATATCGTATCGATACGTTTCTTTTTTACCATCGATATATCGATATCGTATCGATACGCAAAAAAATCCAAAATAACATCTCTAAGCCAATGGATGCTTTTCAACCCAGCCAATGCATATATCATACAAATAAACAATAATGAACGCCGATATAATTATAACCTAAAGACATATAAATATATAGAAAAAAAGGATTAATGTTGAATAGACAACAAATATTTTAAACCACTAGCAAAGCTGCGCAGATAATATCACAGGACAATACTTAATAGGGTCCTTCACTTTATTTTTTACTATTATTTCACATGAAAGTTCGTTCAATTTTAAAGCAATTCGTAGTATTAAAAAGTTATAATTATTTTTAGTTTCACTGTATTTTATTTTTATCGAAACCTACAGCTATCTTTCACGCACCAGCGACTATAGTAGGCTGCGCGAGAAAGATACCAATACTTATGACGTCACAGTGGCACTAAAAATAAATTCAAATATCGCAAAGTAATCATTCAAAAAATGTTTTATTTTAATCTTAATCGTTATTTATTGAATAGTATTTTTAGGATAAAGTGTACATTTTATTATTTTTTATGGTGGACGACTCGATTATTAATCCACACATAAACCTTCACATTTCCTTAAATAGTATTTAAAAAAAAAATACAGAAAGAGATTTCATACTGGCTGATAAAGTGATTTATAATGTAGGGGATAAATAGAAAAATGAGCACTTAAATTTTTGTTTTTAAACGATGGCGCAATATATAAATTCCTAATACGTAGACTATAATTATAAAATTTTGAAACAAGTTTATCGTACAAGTAACGAGAAGTACTAGCTATTAAAATTTTATGAATTAGGGTTAAATACATTTTTCTGTATTACAAAAGAAATAAAAAAAGACAACTGCAATTAATCTGTGAAACAAACTTAAATAATATATTTTAAAATATTTAAACACTCATCTGTTTTTACAAATTTTCAAATTATAAATTATAACGTAACGTTTCACACACACGTACAAAAAATTGCTTGTATATGCAGACAGCAGATTACTGAGCTCGTCCCCTACCCTTCAGTCATATGCGTTGTTTGTATCACTCATTCTCGCCAAGCGCACTCATTCAGTATTTATGTTAGGGCTGCGAAAAAATATCGATGTGATCGATCTGATCAGAAAATCGATTGATCGATCAAAATGATCACAGACAATATTTAATCGATCTGATCGATTAATCGAAAGATCGATCCATCAGCTGGTCAAAGTTGTGTGAACGCAAGCTCGTATCATGATTAATACATTAGCTTTTGATATTATGATTAATATAATGTTATAAGAAATGACTGGCCAATACTAAAAAAATCAAATTGTTATAATTATTGAGAATACCTACTCACCTACATTGAATTGACCGATTTCTGTAAATCAATTTGACCAAGATCGATCAAATGATATGATCGATCAAAATTAAGGATCAAAATCCAATCAGAATTTTTCAAGATCGAAAACAAATTTAACATATGCCTATAACTATATCCTTGCGCTAAAAAAAATTATAGCATTAATTTTACTATTTTAAAAAAGTTGAGTATTTAATTCATTTAATAACTATATAATTTTATTCTTAATAGATTTACAAAATTGGAATAATGTTTATAAATAAGCATAAAGTTACCATATCCTTATATAATTAAGTTTTACTAACAAAAATGATGTCGCGCACTATACAACGTATAGCATTATTTTCAATATTTTAAAAAAGCTGAGTATTGCATTCACTTAATAACCATATAATTTTATTCTTAATAGATGTAAAAAAATAGAATAATGTTTATAAATAAGCATAAAGTTACCATATCCTTATATAATTAAGTTTTACTAACAAAACTGATGTCGCGCACTATGTAACGTATAGCATTATTTTCAATTTTTTAAAAAAGCTACGTATTGCATTCACTTAATAACCATATAATTTTATTCTTAATAGATGTACAAAAATAGAATAATGTTTATAAATAAGCATAAAGTTACCATATCCTTATATAATTAAGTTTTACTAACAAAACTGATGTCGCGCACTATGTAACGTATAGCATTATTTTCAATATTTTAAAAAAGCTACGTATTGCATTCACTTAATAACCATATAATTTTATTCTTAATAGATGTACAAAAATGGAATAATGTTTATAAATAAGCATAAAGTTACCATATCCTTATATAATTAAGTTTTACTAACAAAAATGATGTCGCGCACTATACAACGTATAGCATTATTTTCAATATTTTAAAAAAGCTGAGTATTGAATTCACTTAATAACCATATAATTTTATTCTTAATAGATGTACAAAAATAGAATAATGTTTATAAATAAGCATAAAGTTACCATATCCTTATATAATTAAGTTTTACTAACAAAACTGATGTCGCGCACTATGTAACGTATAGCATTATTTTCAATATTTTAAAAAAGCTACGTATTGCATTCACTTAATAACCATATAATTTTATTCTTAATAGATGTACAAAAATGGAATAATGTTTATAAATAAGCATAAAGTTACCATATCCTTATATAATTAAGTTTTACTAACAAAAATGATGTCGCGCACTATACAACGTATAGCATTATTTTCAATATTTTAAAAAAGCTGAGTATTGAATTCACTTAATAACCATATAATTTTATTCTTAATAGATGTACAAAAATGGAATAATGTTTATAAATAAGCATAAAGTTACCATATCCTTATATAATTAAGTTTTACTAACAAAACTGATGTCGCGCACTATGTAACGTATAGCATTATTTTTAATATTTTAAAAAAGCTGAGTACTGCATTCACTTAATAACCATATAATTTTATTCTTAATAGATGTACAAAAATGGAATAATGTTTATAAATAAGCATAAAGTTACCATATCCTTATATAATTAAGTTTTACTAACAAAAATGATGTCGCGCACCATGTAACGTATAGCATTATTTTCAATATTTTAAAAAAGCTGAGTATTGAATTCACTTAATAACCATATAATTTTATTCTTAATAGATGTACAAAAATGGAATAATGTTTATAAATAAGCATAAAGTTACCATATCCTTATATAATTAAGTTTTACTAACAAAACTGATGTCGCGCACTATGTAACGTATAGCATTATTTTTAATATTTTAAAAAAGCTGAGTACTGCATTCACTTAATAACCATATAATTTTATTCTTAATAGATGTACAAAAATGGAATAATGTTTATAAATAAGCATAAAGTTACCATATCCTTAAATAATTAAGTTTTACTCACAAAATTGATGTCGCGCACAATGCAACGTATAGCATTATTTTCACTATTTTAAAAAAGCTGATTATTAAATTCACTTAATAACCATATAATTTTATTCTCAATTGATTTACAAAAATGGAATAAAGTTTATAAATAAGTCTAAAGTTACCATTTCCTTACATAATCAGCTCAATATATTTGTATATAAATTCCTTGGTAATACATACACCGGCCGGGGACAAGACTTTTACCGGCAAGCGAGCGATCTCTTGCCGATATATGATAATTCTAGGTCCCCGGTCCCCGGCTGGGAAACTGAATTACTTTTGACCTGATATTGTGCATATGTATGTATATAGTTTGTTTCATGAAAATTATAAAAAAATAATATTTTTAATATTACCTTATTATAAATAAAAATTGAATAATCTTTTTTACTTACATATAATATTTTTCATATTTTTATGAAGTGTTAATATAATTAATTGACGTATTATAAATGTAAAATGATTTATAAGAAGTCAATTAAAAAAATATACACATTAAGTATATATGATATCTATAGAGTACGTGCATATTTTGTTGACATCTAAGTCAAAATTAGCTAATTGGAAGTAAACATCTGATAGTAAGCAATAATTCCAATTTTTGGCGTACACCAGTATAAGAGTCATTAAAGCACTTGTGCCTTTAAAAGCGTTCCGCCTCACATCGCGATTTTAAACTTGTCACGCGTGCTTTAATGGCATCATAATATACTATTTTTAATCTTAATCGTTATTTATTGACTAGTACTTTAAGGATAAAGTATATATTTTATTATTTTTTCTTATGACGGTGGACCCCATTGTAATAGTAGTAAATAAATTCATATTAATTATTTATAGGAACGAAAACATTGAAATTATAATTTTTAAATTTTTGGATTGTTAGTATCTATTTGAGCTACGGTGTTTGCATGATCCATTACACATACATAGGTGCACATAAGCATTAAGAAGAAAATACTAAAATCAAATATCGAGGAACACAAAACGATCTCTGATATAACCATATCATGTATATAGGCATCAGGTAAAAAAGAAAAAGGTAAATTATATCCGCTATATGTGCAATAAATTCAATTTTTCATGAAGATTATAATAAGAAGCTTAACGAATCTTATTTGGCAACGCGGGAAGCGGCAACGGCGCATTCCAGGAAGAGACATGACGCTGTGCTGTGCGCCGAAGGGGAGGGGAGTTAGTCCCAGCGACTGAAGAATGAACAGACCGCGCACAAGAGTAGGGATTAGATTTGTTCGCCGACAAGAGTCAAGGCGGCGGCGGCGAATTGTTAAAATAATAGCGGCGGCGGCGGCGCGCCGGCGTATGTTCTTTACTTTTTGACGGCGACGGCGTACTTGCTGTTTCAGCGGCGCGCCGGCGTTTTAATACAAATACTGATGTGATTTACTCAATCATACCTATATAGAACGTAAACTACATTTTTTCTTTACAATTATGAATTATCGCGTATGAATATAATTTAGTTTACGGAGAGTGGCGATAATGAACTTCGTTTTGCTGTTATAGTTGGAGAAACAAATATTTGGAACTGACTTATGCAGGGTTTACAATCTTTTATGGACGGTTGGGTTTGTTTGCGGTCAGGACTCATAAATTATTCGAACTTGAAGGCATCAATTTTAGGGTAAGAAATGGGCCGTACTAAAAAAAATCATACTCAATGTTTGTATAAAATTTGTAAATTGAAACTATATAATAAATAAAAAAAACAAAACAAAATTTTAGTTTATTAACTGGGAAGAAATATTTACATATAAAAAAACAACACATAGTAATATAGAGATTTAGTATAGAGTGCATAGCACACTGCAGTCAGATAAAGAAAACAAAATACATTATAACAAAAAACAACATATTACAATATTGTTATTTGAATACAGATTTAAAAGTACATAATTAGGAAACATCTTATAATATTTCAATCTCTTTTCACTTTACAAATTGACATTAGAAGAAAGAAGAAATACACTTAAAACGAATTATTATTTTAATACAGATTTAAAAGTAAATCTTGAATGCAAATTTCGGGTACGGCCCAGGACAGAAAACTCTACCTGTCTCCGAGTACCAAAACCGCAAAGTCCATAAAACTTTATAATGACCAATTGGCAGAATCTATAATGAGTTCCAAATATTTGTTTCTCCAACTATACTGTAAATCCTGTAACAGAAAATACTCGCTCACTGGTAGTACTAGTACCAGTACCAGTTAAATATAGCATTCTCATTTTCTTTCTGATCTGATAGTTTTCTAAACATTTTTTACAATACACTGTAATTCTCGCTATTTGATTTTGAACACTAAAGTTATTCTATTCTATTGCAGACAGAAAATCCCTATCTAAGAATATAACGGGAAATTCAAATATTTTCACTATTAATTGATTACATATAACAAATACATAAACTATAATTCTAGCAAATAAAAAATAAATAGTAATTCTTCAAAAAAAAAAAAAAACAATTTCAGTCTCTGGTCTCCATCTGCTACTTATTTATAAGTACATACATGCTTTTAACATGTTTTTTAATGTGATCGGAGCCCTCATTAAATATGCAGCAGTTAATTCACTACATCGGTATAGGTGATTACTGTATTATATAAGAACAATTTCTGCATGGCGCGAATGTTTAAATATTTTCCAAATTTTATATATAAAAAAATTACCACAAAATTGAAAAATCCTTCAATCCCTGGTATACTTAAAAATCCTACGATTTGGGAACACTGTGTACAGTACAGATGACAGATCAGAAAAGCAATAAGCAGTGTTGAAAATCTCAGGAAAACAATTTCTGTACGTTAATATTACTTTCAAAAATATTTGCGATTAATATGATTTTATTTCCTGAATATATAACCATTTATTATAGTATAATTACTTAATACAGACGAGAACAACGACGGCGCGTCGTACAATAGATAGGCGGCGCGCCGGTAATTGAAACAACGGCGGCGGCGGCGTGAAAAATATGTCGGCGGCGGCGGCGTGGCGCTGCGGGCACAGGTCTAGTAGGGATACGCAATCGAAAGATAGTATTGATATTTTTACTAATATAAAGTATCGGAAAGAAGTATCGATAAGTACTCAAATATCGATTTGAAAATATCAATATTAGTAAATATCGATACAAAAGGATCAAAGAAGTTATATTAATTAATAACATGTAAATAAAAAATAAATTATGACATTAAAAAAACAAGATATATTTATTTTGTACAAAATCTTCGAAATAATATTATATTAAAAAATATAATGTATAATTATAAATAAAAGTACAAATTCTAGAAAAACCTGCAGCTGCAACAAGAGTTAGTCGAACATGAGCAGTGTGATTGCACGCGAGACGCGCGTACAATAAACTTTAAGTGTACCTATCTATTGTTAACCACTGTAATTATACATGTATAATTGTATTTATATTTAATACGTAATGTTCAATACAAAACTGAATATAGTGGCCTACAATGCATATATTTTCCTATATTTCACTAAATTACTATTTAACACAAATATTACATTTTGTTTAAAATAAAAATCTAATAATTCTAATTTGGCGGTTATTGGAAAATGTGGAATATTTATTTACATTAAAATATATTTTGTTGTTATTTAAACATAAGATTGAATGGGTGTGCAGATCTACAGAAATCCATATAAGGGTGACTTTATTTACGGTTTTTAACGCAAATATTACATTTTGTTTAAAATAAAACCCTAATTCTAATTTATAACTCAATTGTTTATAATTATTATAGGTGGGTGGTTATTGTTAATATTTAAAACCGATTTCTACGTATTTTGTTAAGCTATACGTAAATTTTTAAACATTGTGAGAATATAACTCAATTGTTTATAAATATTATAGCTGGGTGGCGGTGATTGCAAAATGTATATTATGTATTTATATTAAAATATATTTTGTTTTTATTTAAACACAAGATTAAATATTAACGCAAATGTTACATTTTGTTTAAAATAAAACCCTAATTCTAATTTGGTGATTTTTGCAAAATGTGGATTACGTATTTAAATTAAAAAATACTTTGTTGATATTTAAACACAACATTAAATTTTTGTGGAGATCTACAAATATCCATGCGCTGATGAATTTATTTACGATTGTTAACGCAAATATTACATTTTGTTTAAAATAAAACCCTAATTCTAATTTGACGGTTATTGCAAAATGTGGATTACGTATTTAAATTAAAATATATTTTGTTGATATTAAATTAAGATTAAATTTTTGTGCAGATCTATAAAAATCCATACGCTGATGACTTTATTTATGATTTTTAAAATAAGAGTTTATTAAGGAAAGCATAATAATTAATATTTATTATTCCAGTTTTACAATTTTCCAGATGAAGTAGAATAGTTTCTTGATAAACACAAGTATTAGTTACTGTTGAAGACGCTTGTTAATATTACATATTCATTCACATTCTTCCATTTCTTGGGAGTCACACTACACCATAAAGTCTTTGTATGCATATTCATATTGTCTGGTCGATTTTTGGGGAATAAAACTAAAAATTTCACTTTGCAGTGCTTCTAACACTTCAGGAGACAAATTGTCTTTGTCACTTGAATATTTTACTTGCAATATGTGAATTATGATGCGAATCGCGAACGTCGCAGAAAATTTAAGATAAAAATCTGATGTGACCAACACAATACCTCCCGCTATTTACCTATGGGGTCTCGTTGCCGCGTTGCCTGATGTCTGGTCGCGAATCTGGGGAATCCGATTCGATCCCGATCAACACCAAATAATTCGAATTTTAAATGGCATAAAATTCACCCTCCTGATAAACGTCCGCACAATACAAATATGTCATTATCATTACCGAAATGTGTGTATAAATCAGATTAGCACACCCAGCAATGGATAATATGCCTTGATAATATATTTATTTGTTTCTTTATTTAAATAAAGGGTTTTCCAATAAGAGGTGTTATTTTGATATTCAAAGAAAAATGCCATTTTTTAATATAAATGATCGGATGTTTATTTCATTATAAAGAGGAAGGTATGCCGTTAATAGTGGAAAATAACATCAGGCAAATGACCACCACGACCACGCTTACAGGACAATATTCTTTTCATGAAATTTTCCATAACCAAATCGCAAAGTGGCTGTCCTATGTCCTCGATAGCCTCACGAATTCCATCTTTGAGGTCTTGAGTCGACGCTGGGCAGTTGGCGTAGACCTTCTCTTTCACGTGGCCCCAAAGAAAGAAGTCGCAAGGTGTTAAATCACAAGATCTCGGTGGCCAATTGTGATCACCTCTTCGAGAGATAACACGGTCCGGAAACTTTTCCCGTAAAAGATCAATGGTTTCGTTGCTTGTGTGGCACGTAGCGCCGTCTTGTTGAAAGTAAACGTTGTCCAGATCAATACCATCCAATTCCGGCCATAAAAAATCGTTAATCATCTCTCGATAGCGCAATCCATTCACCGTAACTGTTGCTCCAGCCTCATTTTCGAAAAAGTAAGGTCCAATGACTCCGCCGGACCATAAACCGCACCAAACAGTCACACGTTGAGGATAGAGAGGCTTTTCAACAATAACTCTTGGGTTTTCTGAGCCCCAGATGCGACAATTTTGTTTGTTGACGAAGCCACCGAGGTGGAAATGGGCCTCATCACTCAAGATGATTTTTCGATGGAATTCCGGATCATTTTCATGCATTTCAACGACCCAATCAGCAAAGACACGACGTTGTTGATGATCGGCCGGCTTGAGTTCTTGTGTTACCTGGACTTTATAAACCTTAAGACCCAAATATATATGCAAAATACGGTGTAATGACGTTTGTGGAATGCCTAATTCCAAAGAACGACGAGGAATGGACAAACCTGGGTTTCGGCTACAGCATCAATATTCTCGGCTGTTCTTGAGCGACGTGCACGGGTTTTATTCTTCACATCACTAACTTGTCCCAACAGCTCGAATTTTTCCACCAATTTCTGTATTGCGGTCCGACAAGGTGCTTCACGACGACCCAAAAATTGTCGAGTTTTACGAACCGTCTCTGCCAAATTTTCACCATTTTTATAGTGAATTTTAATAATTTCAATGCGTTGTTGAAGCGTGTATCGTTCCATTTTTATTAATGGCGTAGTTTCTACTTGTCAAATGTCAAAAAATGACAGCTTCAAAAGCGACATCTACCGAAATAGCGGGCTATTCAAAATAGCACCTCTTATTGGAAAACCCGATACTTACCTGCACATTTACGAATGCTACAAATTATGTACTTTAAGTTCCATTCCATAAAACTATTGTTCTATTTACAATTTTCCTTTTAAAACGTTACTCTTATTAATTTGAAATTATTATGTTTTTGACAGTGATATTTATCTGTCAGTTACATACATTTGAGCTGAACTATGTAACCATGGAAATGTGTTTAAAGCATAAGCTCCGAGATATAATTTTTATATTACTTTATAAATTTATCCATAAAATATATAGAAAAAGTATTAAAGCAAACTTGTAGAAAATGGAATAATCTTTAATTTTTATAACAACAAATTGAGAAAAAATATATTTAAAGGTATTTTTGTAAGAAAAACAGTCTTGAGCTTCAAGTAAACTGTCATTTCCGGTTATCCGATTGCCACCAAAATCTAATGGCTTCTTTCCATATTAGAGTAAGGTAGAAATACATGGTTTCAAAACTTTCTGAATGATAGTATTTGAGTTAAAACGACACACACACACACACACACACACACACACACACACACATACACACAGACATCATCGTGAAAATGTTAAAAATGGATTCTAGGGACCTTAAAACGTGGTTATTTACTAAAATCTCGATATGCGATTTTTAGCACGATCCCTATACCTCCCTTACCAAGGGTAGCGGGAGGTAAAAATTAAAACGTTTGTTTGGCATCTATTGTCAACTAGTAGTCAACTCCTGGTTTAATAGCAATTATAAATATAGTTGTCACGGTAATATAAAATGTCATAATAATTAATCTTAAACGTCAAAATTCTTTATATTTTTATTAATTTTGGAACATAGTTTTCGAAAAACGTTGTAAGACTTGATTGCGAACTGCTTTTACATTCTTGAATGTAAAAGTAACATTTCGCAATCTAGAATAAAAAATAACAACTTGCAATAAATAAATAAACTTTTTAAACGCCTATGTTTTTAGTATAATTTTTACCATTGTTAATTTTCTGGACCTGGTAATTCAAACTACAGTGCCTCAATTACCCACAGTGGCGACATACGATGTCAGCCGCCAAGTTTATGCTAAATTAAAATAGACGATATATGAAATTCACACACCACATTTACTTGTTTATGTTTTAAATGTTTAAATTGATTATATGTAATTCAAACTATTTTGCAGCGCCATTAGTTACTTTCTTTGTCGTATTACAATGATTCTAAATAGCCCCTTAGCACCATCTGTCGAGCTTCATGTAGTTATGCTGTTTCCCGCTAGGGGATTACGGCTAAAACTGTGTTTGGGAAGCCTTTTAGAAGTATAATTGCGTACAAACTTATTTTGGCGATGTTACACAATTTAACACTACCAAATTATGCGGATAAATTAATAGCAGTAACTACTTTAAAATATATGCTTAAAACATACGTTTACATACAAATAATACGAATTATCCCTTGGGAATAGGAAGCCATGAAGCCATCTATATATTGGCTTCGGATACCATGTTTTCAATGCATGCATGGCTTCGCAAACATAGGAAAATGAATATATATATATATATATATATATATATATATATATATATATATATATATATATATATATATATATATATACAGTGTGTTAATTAAAAACCTGGCCATAGACGTTTAACATGGGAAATCAGTTTTTCTTTGCGCAAAAGTTCCCAAATTATTTTAGACAAAAACACTTCAACTAAATGTTGTAGAGAATTAAATTCTGCACCCGAAATTGTAATAAGATTTGATTATTGACATTTCATAACCGAGAAAATCATTTTTAAAATTTTCTGGAGATACCTGATTTATAGCGGTAGCCATGGAACTCAAACAAAATTACGAACAATTGTATGCCATCTTAACTGTCAAAAAAAGTTTGTGTTTTGTGATTTTCGTTCAATAACATATTTCTTTGAAAGTATGGAACAGTTTTCTCATGAAGAAAAGCTTCAGATTATAAAATGGTGGGCAAATTTTGTTTGAGTTGCATGGATATCGCTATAAATCAGCAATCTTCAAATAACTTTAAAATTGATTATCTCGGTTATTAAATGTCAAAAATAAAATCTTATTACTAACTTTGGTGCAGAATTTAATTCTGTACATTTATTTAAAGTATTTTTGTCTAAAATAATTTGGGAACTTTTGCGCAAGGAAAAACTGATTTCCCATGTTAAACGCCTATGGCCAGGTTTTTAATTAACACACTGTATATATACAGGCTGTTTCCTTTAAAACAACGAACTAATGACTTTAGAGAAAAATGTTATATACAAAAAATTACCAGGAAAAAGGGCTTAATTTATGAGGAATAATAAATAAGAAATTCAACCAGTGGTTCTCAAACGGTAGAATAAAATTATATTTTTTTAAATGGCAACCTATATAAATTTTTTGTCCATTAGGTAAAGAATTTTTTTCTGATTTCAACGATATAAATATGATATGGGGTTGTATAACAATTATTTCGAGAAAAATGTTATTAAAAATCAGAAATAATTCTACAATATTGAAGTAGGCTATGCAATAAACAAATGCAAACAAATGATACAGGTGACAGATAGTTTTGTTACTTACGTTATTAAGTGTTTGTTTTCGTAATTGTTTAATTACTTATTAATAAAAAATGGCTTTGCAGTTGCAAAAATACCAAAAATACCTAAGGTTGTATAATTTTGTAAATAATTTCCATCATATTGTTTTTCTTTTTATGTTAGTACTATTATTTTTTTATATTTCTTCGTTATGTAGTTCATTTGTTATTATGAATTTCTTAGTAAAACAAGTTATTTTAGATATAAGAAAATAATATACTATCGTACCCTAGGCAATAGTCGTAGTAATAGTTGTTTATTGCATAGCCTATTTCAATATTGTAAAATTATTTCTGATTTTTTATATCATTTTTCTCGAAATAATTGTTATACAACCCCATATAATATTTATATCGTTCAAATCAGAAAAAAATTCTCTATCTAATGGACAAAAAAATTATATAGGTTGCCATTTAAAAAAATATAATTTTATTCTACCGTTTGAGAATCACTGGTTAAATTTTTTATTTATTATTCCTCATAAATTAAGCCCTTTTTCCTGGTAATTTTTTGTATATAACATTTTTCTCTAAAGTCATTAGTTCGCCCAAAAAAGCGCTGGTTGTTTTAAAGGATATATATATATATATATATATATATATATATATATATATATATATATATATATATATATATATATATATATATATATATATAGACATCATCGTAAAAAATGGTAAAATCGTATTATATGGACCCTAAAACGTACTTATTCACTAAAAACTCATCATTGAATATTTTGACCAAAGACAATACCTTCCTTACCTAAAGGTAACAGAAGGTAAAAATATATCATCACGGCATATGGCCCATTGCTGGGTGTGCTAGTCTGCTTTGTACACAGATTTCGGTAATGATGACGAAATATTTGTATCGTGCGGGCGTTTACCAAGCGTCGCCTCACAGGTACTTATTTCTGATATGGAGAGTGCACCACAGGGATCAATTTTGTGCCATTTAAAATTAGAAATATTTGGTGTTGGTAGCGATTGAATCCGGTTCCTCAGATTCGCGACCATACAACTCAGGCACGCGGCCTCGAGACTCGATAGGTACATGTATTTAAATTAATAAAAATTAAATGGCGGGAGGTATTGTGTTGGTCACATCAGATTTTTCACCATTAATTAGCTATTCAAATATATGTAAACCTCCCCCCTCCCTTGTATTTGCGCTTGGTAGTTTTCACCTTTCGTCCAAATATGAATTTAACAAGGTATTATAGCGGCATGATTTCTATTTAAGTTAGTTGTTTGTTATTTATAACTTGAGATTAACTATAACAAAAAATTCAAATTATACAGCAAAAATTTAAAAATAATGCCATTAAAATATTTTTGATTTAACTTAGTTGTAACAGTAGGTAACACCGATTTGAAGATGGAGTTACATTTTTAATTTGTTTATAACTTAAGAATGGATTAAACAAAAAATTCAAGCTATACAGCAAAAAATAGCAAAAAAATAGCAAAATATTACAGTATTAAAACATTTTTGATATAATTTAGTTGTAACTCCAGCGTGAAGTTGGAGTTACATTTTTAATTTGTTTATAACTTAAGAATGGGTTTAGCAAAAAATTCAAGCTATACAGCAAAAAATAGCAAAAAATGAGCAAAAAAATACAGTACCAAAACATTTTTGATTTAAATTATTTGTAACTCCAGCGTGAAGATGGAGTTACATTTTTAATTTGTTAATAACTTAAGAATGGATTTAGCAAAAAATTCAAGCTATACAGCAAAAAATGAGCAAAAAATTACAGTACCAAAACATTTTTGATTTAAGTTATTTGTAACTCCAGCGTGAAGTTGGAGTTACATTTTTAATTTGTTTATAACTTAAGAATGGATTCAGCAAAAAATTCAAGCTATACAGCAAAAAATAGCAAAAAATTAGCAAAAAATTACTATGTGAAGCAAGATGTGGCAACGCGATGTTGTAACTCCAACTTCACGGACCCTAATTTGTTTTACATGTTACATATTCTCATTTTTAATTGCAATTGCCACTCCTGCCTGTGAAGTTTCTTCTAGCACCTGACCAGTACATCCAGGATCCATTATCTAATTGTACTAGTCCAAAAGGACTAGTACAATTAGATAAAGAAAACAAAAGTTTTCTTTTTTGTTTCAGAGATCCCTATATATATAATCTAAATTCAAATTTATTATTTCCTGTGCTATTTCATTTTCCTTATCGTTTATACCTCTAACATTCCAAGCTTTAAGTTTATATTTACCCTATTATATTGTAACGTTTATTTATATGGGTGAAGTGTAAAATTCAATGAAATATTATTAATTAAAATAAAACGTTTATTAAACGATAAATAATTAGGATAAATATTAAAAAAGATAATAAAAATAACTAACACTAAAATAATTATAAACACTAATTTAAGACTAAGAATATTATTAAATGCTTAAACACAAAGATATTTATTTAAACAATATTTATATCACTATATTTATTTATATAGCTACATTTATTTATTTTAACTACTCGTAGACTTTTTATTTATATCACCCACTGTTCATTGCTCGTTGCTTCTATATGACAGAATATTTTTCCTGCCTTTGGCGACGGGTTTATATAGCGCGATGTCCTTCTCGAACTTTCTGACGCCACAATGACATTGAATACAAAGGATTCAGGTCACCGGTGTAATTAACACGTCAGGCGTATGGATATTTCCGCCGTCGGGGATTACGTCATTTCTCGGGAATATTCTACCAGTAGCGGCGCTCGTATATTCTTAAGTCTTCAAAGGTCGGTTCCTGAGCTATGATCCGACGAACCGTTGCTCCATCGGCGAAAGGGCCTAGCCGATTAAAGTGTATTTCTCACGGCTTCCCGGTAGGTGCTTTCCTGATTCTATATATTACGTCGTTTATCCTTTTAACAACCTCATAAGGATCTTCCCAATTTCTTTGCAGATTTGGTGATAAACCGCGACGCTTTTGTGGATTGTAAAGCCACACTAAATCCCCAGGTTGATATCCACCAATTTCTGCCTTGATGTCATACTGGTCCTTCATTCGGCCACTGGCAGCTTCAATGTTTGTGCGGATTTGTTCATGAATGTCGTCCATTCTTTTCCGTAAGTCCGTAACGTAATCTTCCCCGGCCAGATCTTCCCCAGGTTTACTGCATGGTAGGCGCAACTCACGCCCGAATAAGATGTTCGCAGGAGTTTTCCCTGTTGTTTCATGCACGGATGAACGATAAGCCATCAGGAACAGATGAAGATGTCGGTCCTAGTCTCTTTGGTAGTCGGAGACTACCTTCGACAAGTATCGGTTGATCGTTTTGTTCATTCGTTCAACCATTCCGTCGGACTGCGCATGTAATGCGGTTGTCCTCGTTTTATTAATTCCTAATATCTTACAGATATTTTGAAAAACGGCAGACTCGAAATTTCTTCCCTGGTCGGAGTGTAGTTCACGTGCACCACCAAACCGAAATACACACTCTTTGACTAATGTTTCAGCGACCGTGGTGGTTCCTGGTTGGGTAATGGATAGGCTTTAACCCACTTGGTGAAGAAGTCCTTTACCCTTTTTCTTAATTCAGCTTGTATTCTTCTCTCGTTATTTGTGAGGTCGTGCTCTAGGCAGATTTCATTTCTACTGGGAGTATTTCATTTTCATTTTTAATACTTATTTGTATTACAGATTGGATTTTTACATTTACCTACATGCGCGCTTTAAACAAATTTTCTACTTCTTCTTGTTTTGGTTTACTTTAAAACCTGATATTATTAAGTTCTCTTTTCCTTATTCCAAATCCCAGTTCTTTGTTCTAGCTTTTCGATTCTGTTCGTTAGTTCCCGTTTTTATTTTTGCCACTCCTTTTCCTTTTCTTTATTTCCTCTGTCAGTTTATCATTTTCCATTATATGTTTTGTCAGTGTTTCTTTCATCTTTCCATTTTATTCCACATTTTCTTGTATCAGACCTTTCAGTTCTACACACATTTTCTCCATTGTTTCCATTTCTCCCTGTTGTAGTTTCTTGTTTCGTTTTTCCTCTTCCGGTGATCGTAGTGTAACTATACTTCTTTTTAAAAAAATCCTCTTCTGGTTGTGGTCTTGAAAATTTCGATGTCTCTCTTTTATTTTTGGCACTCACGCATATTTATTTCCCTCTTCTTGTTCACATTACTATGGATATGATAAAAGTAGACCCAGAGGAAGCAAAAATAAAGTTACGGAAGATTATGTATTTAGCACTGGAAAAAGAGGAAACACCAGATGATTGGAAAATGGGCACTTACTCGGGAATTATACTCTTAAGTACAGTAGCCAAGACTTTTGCTAGAATACTTGATACAAAACTTCGAGAGAAATTAGAACCAACGCTAGAATAAAACCAATATGTATTCAGACCCAACAGATGTGTATTGGATGTAATATTTATGTTAAGGCAGTTAAGTGAAAAAAGTGTATGACAGAGTAAAAAAAGATAATGTATGGAATATGAGAGATAGAAGAATATGTCATAGTGGGAGCCCAAAGCCTATATAATAGAATTAAATGTTATTTACGAACTAATATTTGCCAATAGAAAGCCTTTGAAACAGAAATAAGTTTGAAACAAGGATGCACCCTAAGCCCCCTAATTTTTATTGTTGTACTCGATGAAGCCATTAAAGACACGAGAAAGGAAATAAAAAGGTATAATATAGGACAATGTAAAATGAGGCGAGTATCAATATCAGAATCAAGTGTTAGTAGCAAGAAATGAAGAACACTTTCAATAATTGTCTAAAATATCAACATGATGATCAGTTGCGAAAAAACATAAACGATGGTCATCAGTGGAAAACGAGGAAAACATCATATCAAATTGGAAGGAAAGGATATTCAACAAGTTGACAAATTTAAATATTTAGGATCCATATTCACAGCGGACGGGAAAATAGACCGAGAAATTACTCAGAGAGTAGGGGTAGCCGGAAGAATATTTAACTGCATAAAGTCAACCTTCTTAACTAAAAAAGAAATACCAACAGGGGCAAAAGTACAGATTCTTAAAAAAGTAACCATTCCAGTTATGACATTCGGATCAGAAGCCTGGTCTACACTAGATAATACATGAAATAGAATAAGAAACAGAAATCCGGTTTTTGAGAAAAATCAAAGAAAGTGTTGCGAATAATCAATTGTCCACTACTTAAAATAGCATTAATCTAAGTAGGCACGTAAAAAACAATTTTTGACATGTAATATATTCAATCTCTCAATTTCAATAAAAGTGACGTTTATGTTCTCAATACAAGCATATATAGTTATTCTTTGTAATTCCGAAGTGAAAAAATTCGTTAAAACCATAAAATACAAGAGAAAGTACAAAACTGGACCGTATAAAGAATATGGAGTATAGAGAAGAACTAAGAACGAAACCAGTAAAACAAATAATAGAAGAAGGATAACTAAGATGGTTTGGACATATAACAAAGAATGGAAGACAGTAGGGAAACAGAAGATTTTTGAAGCACGTCCCAGTAAAAAAAGACGAAGAGGGAGACCTAGGAAAGATTGGATACAAGAAATCAGAAAAGCAGCAGAGAGAAGAGGAATAGCATGGATATAAAAAGTAAGATCCAGGACAGAAAGCGATAGAGGGAAATGTGGCGAAGATCTCCAATAGCAGAAGGAAATAACTACAAATAAGCTCAAAATCACCTAAAGCTCGACCAGAAATGGTAAAAGGGTTCAATGATTAAGTAAGTAAAGTTATACTTATTCAATTATTATTCCTAAACTTACTTCTGTGTTACTACAATTAATTTATTGCTGAAATAAAGTGAGTTATTATTATTAATAAATGTATAGTTGTCTTGTAAGTTAAGAAAATGGATGCAAGCCAATTCTTTTAGCGTAGGGCTCATATATAAGTGAATATGTATATCTAAGAATTCAACCAAAAATATTTAGTCACAAAATTACATGTATTAATATTTATAACATTTTATATTTTTGTAACAAGGAAAGAAATGTCGAAATAGGTAGGTATAGATGATGTATACTCGTATAATGTTAATATTATAAACAACTGTCTATATCTGCATAAAGTTTCAGATAAAAGATAACCGAGAATATTAAGAAATAAATTAACTATCAGGAAATAGCTATGAAGAAAAAATCAAGTAAAGACTACATTTAAAATTGATACGTGGTATGAAAGTGTACATGAACATGTTTAGAGAAAATCATTTCTCATCGATTTTCAATACAGAGGCAGTATAAATAAATAAATAAATACATACATACATAATCGATCCTCTTCTACCTTTCGGTGTCGAGGTGTTGTATCTTCCTAGGACACTGGCATATTGCAGATGCAGATGATATATATATTATAATCTTATATTTTCTTTGACGCTTAGTACGTTCTCCAAGATTTTTTCTTTTCTTTTAATTTAGCTTTGATTTCGTCATTCCACCAAAATGATTTTTGTATGTTTGCATTCCTAACTGTTGTCATGCCGCATATTTTCCTAGTTGCATTTAGTAACGTATTTTTGAGATTACTCCAGTTTTCTTCTAGATTATTTGTCACTTTTATTTGTTCTAATTCGGGATTTATTAGTTTTTCATATTCTGGTCTAATTTTTGGCTCTCTTAATTTATTATATTTAATTTTCTTGAATACTGGCGTATTTTTTGGCTCAAGCTCCCTGATCCTTTTAGATTTCATTTTTAATACCAGTAAGTAATGATCACTGTTTATTTCAGCTCCTCTTTTAACTCGTGAATCTGTAATTTGTTTACATAAATTCCTACTTTCTAGAAAATAATCAATTATAGATTTTTCATTTCTCTTGGGTTCTTCTCTAGTAAATTTATGTATATCTTTATGTGTGAATTTAGTGTTTGCTATTATTAGATTATTAGTTACATAGAGGTCTATATTACGTTTGCCATTATTATTTATTGTAGTTTCTCCTTCTTTACTCATGCAGTTCGGCGCATGTGTATTATCATTGCCAACCTTGCCATTTAAATCTCCCATTATAATTAAGTTTTCTGCAATTATACACTCCTCATCTATCTCGTACTGTAATTTTTTGAAATATTCGTCTTTTTCTGCAGATGGGTCGTTTGCATTTGGGCCGTATGTAATTAATAAAGAGTGGCTTATATTATTGATTTTCAGTCTTATTTTCATAATTCGTTCGTTCACAAATTTATAGTGCTCAATATCTTTCTCTCTTTCTGGATGTACAATAAATGCCACTCCAGCTTTAGCGTTTATATTTGCATCAACTCCACAGTATAAAAGTGTATATCCTTTGGCTAATTTTTCAGTACCGCTGCCTTTTTTCTTCGTTTCACTTAAACCTAGAAATTGTAAATTATATTCTTCCATTTCGCCTATTAGTTCATCTTCTTTTCCGTTTGTTCCCCTACCGTTCTACGTAGCTAACGTTTCCTTAAAATTTATTTCGTGATTACCCTGATTCGTTTCCTTGTTCGTCACCTGTTTATCTGTCCGAGATGCATAATTGTTTAGCCGTTTTTTGGAAACTTATTACTCGTTTCTTTTTGTTGTTTTTCAGTTAAATTTGGTATTAGGTTCACTTCTTTTCTATACTTACTCCCTTTTTCATAATTTTTCTCTACCACATCGTTCACATCCTGGTTCCAGATAAAACATTTTTCATTTATAATTATTTTTCCATATGCAATTTTCATTTTATGACCCTTCTCTTTTTCCAATTTCGCTTTATTTCTAATCACTGCTTGGATTTTCCTCTCCTCAGCTGATAGGTCATCTTCTATGAATGTTTTTTCCCCTTAATTTGCTTTTACGTTGCATTATTTCGATTTTTTCTTCCCTGGTGTTTATTTCTGCTACTGTAATGTTGTTATTTTTTGAAGGTATTGTATACACTTCACTGATAGTAGGGGTAACGTTTAGTTCATTTACAAGGAAAATTTTCACTGCATCCTTAATGTTCTGACGTCCTTGTTTTAATCTTTTTATGACGATATTTTTCATTCTCCTTTTCTTTTCTTGGTATTCGATTTTTCTCTCTAGAGTCGCTATTTTCATTCCCATTTCGGTTTTTTCTAATTCCAATTGTTTCTCCTTTAATTCTATATTTATCAGTACCTGTTTTATGCTGTTATTACATTTGTTTATTTCTTCTTTTAACTCTTTGTTGCTATTATTTAGTTCTGTTTTGATCTCACTAGTCATCTGAGTTATTGAATTTCCTCCATATCATACTCTATATTATTTTTCTGTGTTTTGTCTTCTTTGGGTGGTGTTCTTTGTGTTTTATTACTTTTCTTATAGGTATCTCCGCAATCTTTTTCGATTTCTTCTTGTCTTTTTCTTTTACTTAATCCTGAAGTTGAACTACAAGAATTTGTTCTAATTCTATTATCGTTCATTTATTACGCCTTGTGGGCTTTATTCCGTTTTTGACAGGTGCTTTGTCGGTTGCGGCCTATTTCAGGCGTTCGCTGAACACGCTTTCTTTACTTTCTTTCACTTTCTCTGTTAATCACCAGTTGCGCACGCACTCGCTACTCAACTGTTAATGCCAATGTCAACTGAAAGAGTTTTAAAAAGTCTATGAACTGAAATTTAGTATCACTTTAAATGTCTATTTCTAGTTGCTCACTGTAAATAACACTTCCACTCTTCACTGAGAACGTTATTTATTTGTTATTATTTCCGCACGCATGATTGCACAATAATTCCCGACAAAATCGAAAAAAATTATAGATGCATTCATTCGTGCTATTTCACCTTCAGCGACACACATAATAGAAAAAATAAATAAATAAATGCATCATCACGGCATATTACGCATAGCTGGATGTGCCAATTTACACAGATTAATTATGACGACATATTTGTACCGTATGGGCGTTTATCAGGCGTCACCTCACGGGCGCTATACATATGTAGTGTAAATGAATATTAAATATTTTTAAAAGGTATGTGTTGATGGTTTCTAAATAATATGAATATTATCTTTATTTAATGCTATCTTCATATACAGATATCTACATTTTCATCTTCTGGATACTAAAGAATTAAATTATAACTAGAAATATGGACAAATCAAATTAATGTATATTGAATTTCGAATAAGCGTGTACATTAACATGTGTTTTGTAGAAAATGTAATAAAAATTTAACATTAAAATAATAATAAAGGAAATGCTAAATTAGGGAAGTACGATATAGATTTATTTAGTACGTACATATGCAATAATCGAATATATATTTTCAGCAATTTAACAAAAAAAAAAACTAAAATTTTTTATTAACAAAATGCAATATTACAATATAAAACTCTCATTTAGACAGAGATATACATATAATGTAAAAGAATATTAAATATGTTGATGGTCATTTATTATATGTATGTTATCTTTATTTAGTGCTATATTCATTATAGCTAAATTCTAATACTATCTAGGCACTATCCGATATAAGTTACAGATGCCAGTATAAATCTATTTTTCTTCAATTTTTATTTTAAATATTTTTCGTTTTCTACATAACAAACTTTTACTACAGGATGACAGGATTAGAAAATATGCTGGTCATCCGCAATGGCTTTACTTCGGACTTACGGGCATGATTACAGAACTAGGTGTTATCATATCTGCTCTTACCATGCGGTACATAAGCGAAAATCCACGAGGCTACTAATCGAGGACGAAAGATTGTTTTCCTGGTTACTCTTATCAGATTTCTTTTTATCTTTTCAATCAGACAATATGAATATAATAAATAATATCATTTCTCATCAATCTTCAGAGACATTGGAGATATATGTATAGCGTAAATGAATATTGAATAATTTTAAAATGTAAGTGTTGATGGCCTAAATAATTGAATATTATTATGTACTACTGTCTTCATTTACAGATAAATTTTGATATTCTCGGTACTATCCGAAATAAGCTATACATTTCATAATTGCTAATCTAGTATACAAACTGGTATAGCTTCGGTGCTTCCTCACGGTGAAAATTTTTACAGGTATATCTTATCTATTATTCTGTGATTTTTTCTATTTTTTTTTTATCCCATATGAAAGGAAACCTACAGTACAGGTGTCTTATTTTCGATGTTTTTGTAAGGTATCTCGGGAAATATCAACGATAGAGCAAAACCGTTTGCACATTCCATAGCCAACTTTTTTAAATAAATTTAATAGTCACCATAGGAATTTTCTATCTTCTTTTGTTTTTGAGTCACAGACAAAAATTAGTTTTCGTTAATTTAGAAAATATTTTATATCTTATTTATTATAATAGTTAGACAGAAATTGATTAGACAAATTTTGTATCGGTTTTTGCGTAAAATATAATGGCGTAATTAGATTTTTTTTAAAAATTATAGTTCTTGAGATATAACACAAACTTATATTTTTTTAAATGGGATCCTACGTTGAAAATAGTCTCAATTTTTTTCTTATTTTATAAGCTTTTCAATGATATATAACAAGTCTACTTTATTTTCATAACTAGTGAAATAATATAACTTTTTGGATAAAATTAATGTTGTGAAATACATAATGCTAACGAATGAAATATATCCATTTCAAATGAATACAAAAATAATAAATTTGATTGTAGAAATCAAACCTTTGATTGCAACAATGCATTCATATTACAAATGAAGTTGAAATTCTTTTTTGAAACATTTTGCAATAGAAATCAGTAATGAAGAAGTATACGTATGGGACAAAAAGGGGGTTACTCTGAAAGCGAGCAAAAATGAAAAAGAACCTCCAAAAAACGACTAAGTAACCAGTCAGAAATATTGAGGGAGACGATTAGGCAAACGAACAGGACCATTCGATTGGGAACATGGAACTTCAGAAGCCTAAATGGAAAGGAAATAAAATTAACAGAGGAATTTGACAAAGTAGGATTGGTGTTATTAGCCATCACAGAAACGAAAAAGAAAGGTAAAGGAACAACAAAATTATGGAATAATCATATACTACTATACAGCGGAGTAGATATTAAAGAGAGTGCTTGTGCGGGAGTGGGGTGTATAATACACGGAAAATTGGGACAGTATAATAATAGATTTTTGTATCATAAACGATTTAATAATATTAAATACTATCTTGCAACACAAACATATTCATAAATAAAGTAAAGAGCAGAGGAGAAAAATCAATAATAAACTATTTCTTAACTAACAAGGCGCAAAGAACGAAAGTAAGGAACGTAAGAGTGGAGAGGGTTAGTGAAATAGGAAGCGATCACTTCCTAGTAATCGCGAAAAGAAAAGCAAAAGGAAATAGGAATGGACAAAGACAAAAAGTAAATAATAAAGAAAGAGAGATAGTGAAATTTAGAATAAAAAAAATTAAAAGAAGAACAGACAAGACAAAAGTATCCAAACATATCGACGAGTTAATAGAACATACAACCAGGCCGAATTTAAATAATATTGAAGAGATGTGGCGCACCTTCAAATACATAATAATAGAAGCAACAAAAAGATCATGCGGAATAACTAGGAATACACTTAACAAAAAAACATACACACTGGTGGAACGATAAAGTAAAGACGTAAAGAAAAAGAAACAAAAATGGAAATATCTAAACTTCAGAAAGCAAGAAGACTATGAAGAATACAAAAGACAAAGAAAACTAACAAAAGAAGATATTAAAAAGTCAAAATAAAGGGCATTGAAACAATTTGAAAACAGATTAGAACAAATTTTTAAAGAGAATCAAAAATTATTCTATAGTACCCTGAAAAGCTGCAAGAAATAAAAACAAGTAACATTGAAGCAGCTGTTTGACAAACAAGGAAACATAATAAAAGAGGACAGAGAATTAATGGAAAGGTGGAAAGAACACTTTGAAGAATTATTAGAAGATATTCATACTAACAATGAAAAGGGAGATGAAGAAAGTATAGAGCTGGGAACACAGAAACAGAAAATAAAAAAAAAATACGGAAGAAGAACTGAAGACAGTATTCAAAAAACTAAGGAACGGTAAAGCTCTAGGCCATGACGGTATAAGACCAGAACAACTGAAATAATGAGCGAGGAAGAAGAGAAAATCCTGTTAATAAAAAATAAAATTTGGGAAAAGAGACAAGTACCAAAAGACTGGGAAGAGGCAGTGATATTACCGATACACAAAAAAGGAGATAATAGAATTTGCAGTAACTTTAGGGGTCTATCATTGTTATGTACAGCCGCCAAAAGAAATATTGAAAAATAAATTGAGAAAAGAGACAGAGGCATGAATGGGAATCGCACAAAGTGGTTTTAGAAAAGGGCATTCGACTCAGGACCATATCTTTACAATAAGAAAGCTTACAGAAAATACCCTAAGAAAAAACGATAAACTATTCATAGCATTTTTAGACCTAGAAAAAGCTTTCAACAGGATACCGCGGAATAAGATGTGGAAAATATTGAAGGAAAGACAGGTCAACAATCACCTAATTGAGGCAATAAAAAGTATTTATGTTAAAACAACAAATTACATAATAACAAGAAATGAAACTTTAAACGAATTCACCACCTCACAAGGACTAAGACAAGGAGGAGCATTAAGCCCATTGTTGTTCATAATATTCCTAGACAGCATTATGAAAAGGATTAAAAATAAGGTCAAAAAATGGAAGTAGGTCACCACAATCTAAACCGAATTACAATAGTAGAATGCGCATTCGCAGATGACCTTGCAATACTAGCAAACAATGAAGAAAATCTACAACATAACATTAATTTGTGAAAATGACACTATACAAAAAAATATATAGGCCAATCCTATTGTACGGGAGCGAAACATGGACTACAAACCAAAGAATAAAAAGTAAAATACAAGCCACAGAAATGAGATGTAGAAAGAATTCAAACTACCACAGAGAAAAAACAACTCGCATGGTATGGCCACCTGACAAGAATGGCAGAAGACAACCAAACAAAAATGATTTGGAATGCAAGAACGACAAAAAAAAATAGAGGAAGGCCACTTAAGACCTGGGCAAACAACATACAGGAAATATTAAATAAAAACAAAATCAGCTGGCAAGAAGCAAAAAGGATAGCAAAGAACAGGAAATAATGGAAAGAGTTAATAAAGAAAACCGGGTAATAAAAAGAAACTAATCTCGACACCCGGAAGGGTATTTAAGAGATTTAAAAAGATTATATTTTATATATATATATATATATATATATATATATATATATATATATATATATATATATTGCAGAAATCAAAACATTGATTACAATAATGTATTCATATAATACTGATTACAAGAAATGATTGTAACAATTGTATGTTGATTGCAACAATGATTTATATTCTTAAACATATCAGAAATTAAAATCCTTTTTTTAAATATTTTTAATGGCTCTGAAAAGAACTGATGTATTACAAAAAATTCCAATGATTTTTTACAGAAAATGCTCAAATTGTGCTCCGTTACTTTGAATGCAAAATCTGCATCTCTTTATAATTGTTCTCATAGAACTCATTATTTGAAATGGAGTTATTTTTCGCAATACCATTCTTACTAAATTGTTTAGTTCGTCAATATTGTCCAAATTTTCTTTGTACATCATTCCTTTTAAAATCTAGTGGTGATCAGCAGATCTTGGAGGACAGTGTGTAAGTCGATGGGTTGCTAACCAATTATTTCCTACTAAATTATTTAAATAATTTCTAATGATGTTCGCATTATGTGCTGGAGCTCTATCTTGTTGAAAAGATATTTGAAGGGAACGTTGTAATGGAATTTCGTCTAAGTATTCTTTCAAATTCTGTTGTACAATATCTTAATATTTAAACAGTGTAAATAAATAAATAAATAAATAAATAAATAAATAAATAAATAAATAAATAAATAAATAAATAAATAAATAAATAAATAAATAAATAAATAAATAAATAAATAAATAAATAAATAAATAAATAAATAAATAAATAAATAAATAAATAAATAAATAAATAAATAAATAAATAAATAAATAAATAAATAAATAAATAAATAAATAAATAAATAAATAAATAAATAAATAAATAAATAAATAAATAAATAAATAAATAAATAAATAAATAAATAAATAAATAAATAAATAAATAAATAAATAAATAAATAAATAAATAAATAAATAAATAAATAAATAAATAAATAAATAAATAAATAAATAAATAAATAAATAAATGTCGCACCTGACGGTCGTGCACACGGTGGTGTTGCAATTCTATTAAATTCTAGGACTCCTTATACCACCTGCCAACTTCGGACAAGACTTCAAGCCACTGCAGTCCAAATCTTCATGCCTAGGAGAGTCACAGTTTGCAACATCTATCTGCCAAATTTTACTTGGAATATCAACGATCTTGAGCGTATCATTAACCAGTTGGAGCCACCTGTTATTCTTGTTGGGGATTTTAATGCACACAGTATACTATGGGGTTCAGCCCATACTGATGGTCCAGGCAGCACAATTGAAAATCTTTTGGATACCAATGACGTAGTTCTCCTTAACACAGGTGAACCTACGTATATCAATCTTCGTTCTAACACGTTCTCAGCTATCGACTTGTCAATGTGCTCGCCAAATCTAGCTCCACATTTTACTTGGAAAGTTCTTGACGATGCTCATTTTAGTAACCACTTTCCCATACTGATTTCTTTAACAGTTCCTTCTCCAGTCCCATCTTCGCTTCAAAGATGGCGACATGACCTCGCCAATTGGAAAAACTTTGCTGACGATGTTACTGTTCCTGTATTGTGAAATGATGTTAACACATCACTCCAGGACATTAATACCAGTATTATGTCGTCAGCATCGAGCAATATCCCCCTTACTTCCTCTCGTGCTCTCAAAAGGAAGGTTCCATGGTGGAATGAACAGGTGTCCAGAGCCATAATGGAAAAGAAGCGTGCATTAAAACAGTTCAAGCGGAATCCAACACTGGAGAAGCAAATTTTATTTAAAAAAGCTCGTGCCCAAGCCCGTAGATATATACTGCAGGCGAAAACAACGTCATGGAGGAATTATGTATCGTCGATCACGTCAGATCGCCCACAGACTGAGCTGTGGAACAAAATCCGCTACATGAACGGCTACAGGAAGAGCAATGCTGTTACCATGCTCCATATCAACAATCAGGTCTATACAGATCGGCTTGATATTGCAGAGTGTCTAGCTAATCATTTCGCTTCGGTCAGCAGCACGGATAACTACTCGCTACACTTCTTACGCATCAAAGAGGAGGTTGAAGTACATCTTGATTTCGCCACTGATGTGGAAGACGTTTACAACCGCCCATTCATCATGAAAGAGTTCGATTTTGCACTTAAGCATACAGGCAACACTTCAGTTGGTCCTGACCGCATTTCATATGCTATGATCAAAAACGCACCTCATGACATGAAAGCACACATCCTCAGTTACTTCAATCAAATCTGGCGCACTGGCGAATATCCCGATACTTGGCGAGAAGCAGTAGTAATACCCGTGCTTAAACCGGGAAAAGATCCAGCACAACCTTCGAGCTATCGGCCCATTTCACTGACATGTCATCTATCAAAAGTTTACGAGCGAATGATAAACTACCGTCTAGTTTGGTACCTTGAGTCGAATCAATTCATTGATTCCTTTCAGTGTGGTTCAAGAAAGCATCATTCTACCTCGGACTTGCATGCCTATTTGACAAATGCTATTCATTGCAATTTCCTTGCACGTAACCACCTAGTTGCAGTTTTCTTTGATCTGGAAAAAGCATTTGACATGACTTGGAGGCATGGTATCCTACAACAATTATACGATTGGGGCCTGCGTGGTAATTTACCAGTATTTATCGAAAACTTTCTTCGTAGTCGTACATTTAAAGTCCGCATTGACGATATTCATTCCAGTTCATACCCACTTGAGAATGGTGTACCGCAAGGTTCCACAATCAGTGTAACCCTGTTCATGATAGCGATTAATAACATTGCACGCAACTTACCACCATCCGTGGACCATTGTCTGTACGTTGACGATTTAGCAATATTTACCTCAGCACCAACCATTGATGAATGTGAGAACCGTTTACAGGAAGCTATCAATGCTGTATCTGATGCTGCCACCGCTCGAGGATTTCGATTCTCAGCCGAGAAAACGAAATGCATTGAATTCTGTCGCCTACGATTACCGCACAATGCACCAGCTCTACGTCTCTACAATACTCCTATCTCTTGTGTGTCTGAGGTAAATTTTCTGGGGCTTACTTATGACAAGCACTTGACGTGGAAACCGCAGATACTCAAACTTGCGGCGCAATGCCGAAAATCGCTCAATGCTGTTAAGTGTTTGGGCAGCGTCAAATGGGGTGGTGATCGAGACTGTCTCCGTCGTCTCTACGCCGCACTTGTGCAGTCGCAGCTAGATTACGGATCCATCGTTCTCAGTACAGCCAAGCAGAGTCACCTGAATAGGCTGGATGCTGTTCATAATGCTGGCATTAGGATAGTCACCGGAGCTTTTAGAACTAGTCCAGTACATAGCCTGTACTGTGAATCCGGCATTGCACCACTTAGTATTCGCCGTCTACGTCTTTGTATGCGCTACACTGTTGGCATTTTGGCCAAACCTTGGCATTTTATGCATAAAGTTCTATTCATAGACCAGCACGCAGCACAACTATTTCGTAACAGCAACACCTCACTTTGGCCTGTTTCCTTGAAACTTTCAAAGCAGCTTGATAACCTACCTCGTGGCCGAGAAGAGGTCCTACCTCTTCGCGTGCTAGATTCGCCAACTTGGTGCGTACCTGAAATCAGGTACGATACAAGTCTGACTGCCATGCACAGGGATTCTACTCCACCACAAATGTATGTTGCTGAGTTCCACTCTCTTTTGGAACAATATATAGAGTCGCAGCTTATCTTTACAGATGGTGCAAAGACGGATACTGGTGTAGGCTGTGCTTTTATTTCTAACGGTGAGAACTTCGTCTTCTCTCTCTCTCCCACGTGTTCTGTGTACAGTGCTGAGCTATATGCTATTTATTTCGCCCTACAGCATTGCCTACGTGTAACACATACTCATCCTAGCATCTTAATCTGTACAGATTCCCTCAGCTCAGTTTTAGGTGTAGCAAATACCGTGAGCACAGATCCGCTTATCCAAGCGATAATAGGCCTCATAGGCAATCTTCATGCGCTACACGTACAAGTTAGATTTCTTTGGATACCAGGACACGTGGGAATTTTAGGTAATCACCAAGCGGATGAATCCGCGCGAGAAGGTGCAAACCGTACTATGACCATCCAGTATAAGATACGACCTGATGATATGCTATCTCTCTTGTCTCAGCATTGTGGTGATTTGTGGCAGGCGGAGTGGAGTCGATCCACTGATAAGCTCAGGCATGTCAAACAGTCCGTCGATACATGGAAAAGTCCAATTCCTCTCACCAGGCAACAACAAGTCACCATAACCAGGTTACGCATCGGGCACATTAAGGCGACACATCTGTATCTGCTGCTGAAGGAACCTGTCCCTATGTGCGACACGTGTAACGCGCGTTTGACTGTGGCTCATGTATTACTTTATTGTAATAAGTATACTCACGAAAGGCAACTGTGTCAGTTGGAGAATACCATCCCTGCAATCCTGTCGAATCAGGATGAAAATATAACGAAACTCCTCTCATATCTCAATATAACCGGACTGATAAGTCTAATATTTTAGTACCTTCTCCTACTTTACTTTCTTCATATTCGCATTAAGCGAATTTATGATATATCCAGTAGTAGCTCTTATCTACTTTTCACATTTCTACGTTACTTATAATAAGAATATGTCCTTGGATTCAGCCATAATACTCGTACTTTAACACGTCCTACATACAGGATATAAGATCCTGTCTTTCTTAACTGGTTATAAGAACCAGTTCTTTCATTAAATTTACATTTTGGCGGTAATGACCCTGGCAGTCGATCCGCCTTATCTCAAAAAAAAAAAAAAATAAATAAATAAATAAATAAATAAATAAATAAATAAATAAATAAATAAATAAATAAGTAAATAAATAAATACATATATACATACCGGGTGATCATTTGAAAACTTCCCACATTGAATAACTCTTTAATTAATAAAATTATCAAAAATCACTAAAACGGGTCAATGTTATTTTGGAGGGGGACATTTAATAACCTATTTTAATCAGTTGGGAAACTATCACCCTCTCCTCCAGCCACCCCCACCCCAAAATTTTAAATGGCACTACCCCATGTGTGATACATCATTTTAAAGGTTGTAAAATTCTCAATATTTTAAAGCAAAGAAAATTAAAATCGTCCGAGTCGTTCATGAATTAGAGACAAAAATGTATGCCCATTTTGAGTGGTTGATCAAGCCATCTACCTACGTTTTGCTTTGAAACAAAAGAACGTGCGTCGTACAAGTTCAAAGTGTCAAGTGTTGTAGAATTCAGGAATTAAATATCGCCGCTTCAGATAACTTTAGATTACTTTGATTTGGGGTAGCGTTTGTGCCAATTGTGTCACTGAAATGACATACACTTTAGAAGAGAGAATTGAAATAATTTTCATTTATGGAGCTGAAAATCAGTGTGCTCGACGTACAGCCAATGAATTTAATGCAAGACATCTAAATAAACATGTATCCCATCGATACGTTTTAGATTTGGTAGAAAAATTTGAAGAAACTGGATCAGTAGCAAATAAAAAAAGGACACAACCTTGAATTGTGGATGAGGACTCTCAAATAGAAATATTAGGACAATTTGCTGCAAATCCTACGAGCTCAATTCGGCAAGTGCCAAGCTCTAAATGAAGATGATTTCGATAGACGAGTTTAATTTTGTGAACAAATGACTGTGATGATAAATACCACTCCAAATCTAATTCAAAATATTTGCTTCAGTGACGAATGTACTTTTTTTTTGAATGGCTATGTTAATCGTCATAATTGTTGTTATTGGGATGATGAAAACCCGAATCTATTTAGAGAAACGCATACTCAGTGGCCACAAAAAATTAATGTGTGGGCTGGTATACTGGGGGACTCGGTCATTGGTCCGTTATTTATTAATGAAAATTTAAATGGTACTATTTATCTCAATATGTTGGAAGATGTCATAGACCCCTTGATTACGGAAGCAATAGAAAATCAAGTAGACGACGAAGGAAACTTAATTTTGGATGAAAATCAAGTTTATTTTCAGCAAGATGGTGCCCCACCACATTTTGTGGTACCAGTTCGAAACTGGTTGAATAACAAGTTTCCAGAGAGGTGGATTGGAAGAAGAGGAGCAGTAGAGTGGCCAGCAAGGTCTCCTGACCTAACCCCTCTCGACTTTTTCCTTTGGGGCCACCTTAAATCCATCGTCTATCAAACTCCCCCAGCCAACATCGACGAACTGAAACAACGAATAACATCCGAATGCCGATTAATTCCGCGTCGAGTTTTCGAAAATGTTAGAAGAGAGTTTGAACATCGGCTTTATCATTGCCTAGCAACCAATGGAGCGCAATTCGAGCATCTATTACGATAAATTTAATTGTTTACGTTTGTGAGTTTTAGTTTTAGGTATTTTGTAAATTTTCCGGTTTAATACATTTTTGTCTCTAATTCATGAACGGCTCGGCCGATTTTAATTTTCTTTGCTTTAAAATATTGAGAATTTTACAACCTTTAAAATGATGTATCACACATGGGGTAGTGTCATTTATAATTTTGGGGTGGGGGTGGCTGGAGGGGAGGGTGAAAGTATCCCAACTGATTGGAATAGGTTATTAAATGTCCCCCTCCAAAATAACATTGACCTGTTTTAGTGATTTTTGATAATTTTATTAATTAAAGAGTTATTCAAGGTGGGAAGTTTTCAAATGATCACCCGGTATATACATATATACATATATACATATATACATATATACATATATACATATATACATATATACATATATACATATATACATATATACATATATACATATATACATATATACATATATACATATATACATATATACATATATACATATATACATATATACATATATACATTTATACATATATACATATATACATTTATACATTTATACATTTATACATTTGTACATTTATACATTTGTACATTTATACATTTGTACATTTATACATTTGTACATTTGTACATTTGTACATTTGTACATTTGTACATTTGTACATTTGTACATTTGTACATTTGTACATTTGTACATTTGTACATTTGTACATTTGTACATTTGTACATTTGTACATTTGTACATTTGTACATTTGTACATTTGTACATTTGTACATTTGTACATTTGTACATTTGTACATTTGTACATTTGTACATTTGTACATTTGTACATTTGTACATTTGTACATTTGTACATTTGTACATTTGTACATTTGTACATTTGTACATTTGTACATTTGTACATTTGTACATTTGTACATTTGTACATTTGTACATTTGTACATTTGTACATTTGTACATTTGTACATTTGTACATTTGTACATTTGTACATTTGTACATTTGTACATTTGTACATTTGTACATTTGTACATTTGTACATTTGTACATTTGTACATTTGTACATTTGTACATTTGTACATTTGTACATTTGTACATTTGTACATTTGTACATTTGTACATTTGTACATTTGTACATTTGTACATTTGTACATTTGTACATTTGTACATTTGTACATTTGTACATTTGTACATTTGTACATTTGTACATTTGTACATTTGTACATTTATACATTTATACATTTATACATTTGTACATTTATACATTTATACATTTATACATTTATACATTTATACATTTATACATTTATACATTTATACATTTATACATTTATACATTTATACATTTATACATTTATACATTTATACATTTATACATTTATACATTTATACATTTATACATTTATACATTTATACATTTATACATTTATACATTTATACATTTATACATTTATACATTTATACATTTGTACATTTATACATTTATACATTTATACATTTATACATTTGTACATTTGTACATTTATACATTTGTACATTTGTACATTTATACATTTATACATTTATACATTTGTACATTTGTACATTTGTACATTTGTACATTTGTACATTTGTACATTTGTACATTTGTACATTTGTACATTTGTACATTTGTACATTTGTACATTTGTACATTTGTACATTTGTACATTTGTACATTTGTACATTTGTACATTTGTACATTTGTACATTTGTACATTTGTACATTTGTACATTTGTACATTTGTACATATGTACATATGTACATATATACATATGTACATATGTACATATGTACATATGTACATATATACATATATACATATATACATATATACATATATACATTTATACATTTATACATTTATACATATATACATTTATACATTTATACATTTATACATTTATACATTTATACATTTATACATTTATACATTTATACATTTATACATTTATACATTTATACATTTATACATTTATACATTTATACATTTATACATTTATACATTTATACATTTATACATTTATACATTTATACATTTATACATTTATACATTTATACATTTATACATTTATACATTTATACATTTATACATTTATACATTTATACATTTATACATTTATACATTTATACATTTATACATTTATACATTTATACATTTATACATTTATACATTTATACATTTATACATTTATACATTTATACATTTATACATTTATACATTTATACATTTATACATTTATACATTTATACATTTATACATTTATACATTTATACATTTATACATTTATACATTTATACATTTATACATTTGTACATTTATACATTTGTACATTTATACATTTGTACATTTATACATTTATACATTTATACATTTGTACATTTATACATTTGTACATTTATACATTTGTACATTTATACATTTGTACATTTATACATTTGTACATTTGTACATTTGTACATTTATACATTTGTACATTTATACATTTGTACATTTATACATTTGTACATTTATACATTTGTACATTTATACATTTGTACATTTATACATTTGTACATTTATACATTTGTACATTTATACATTTGTACATTTATACATTTGTACATTTATACATTTATACATTTGTACATTTGTACATTTATACATTTATACATATGTACATTTGTACATTTATACATTTATACATATGTACATATGTACATATATACATATATATATATATATACATATATACATATATACATATATACATATATACATATATACATATATACATATATACATATATACATATATACATATATACATTTATACATTTATACATTTATACATATATACATTTATACATTTATACATATATACATTTATACATTTATACATTTATACATATATACATTTATACATATATACATATATACATATATACATATATACATTTATACATATATACATATATACATATATACATTTATACATTTATACATTTATACATTTATACATTTATACATTTATACATTTATACATTTATACATTTATACATTTATACATTTATACATTTATACATTTATACATTTATACATTTATACATTTATACATTTATACATTTATACATTTATACATTTATACATTTATACATTTATACATTTATACATTTATACATATATACATATATACATATATACATATATACATTTATACATTTATACATTTATACATATATACATATATACATAAAATACAAATATACATTTATACATTTATACATTTATACATTTATACATTTATACATTTATACATTTATACATTTATACATATATACATTTATACATTTATACATTTATACATTTATACATTTATACATTTATACATTTATACATTTATACATTTATACATTTATACATTTATACATTTATACATTTATACATTTATACATTTATACATTTATACATTTATACATTTATACATTTATACATTTATACATTTATACATTTATACATTTATACATTTATACATTTATACATTTATACATTTATACATTTATACATTTATACATTTATACATTTATACATTTATACATTTATACATTTATACATTTATACATTTATACATTTATACATTTATACATTTATACATTTATACATTTATACATTTATACATTTATACATTTATACATTTATACATTTATACATTTATACATTTATACATTTATACATTTATACATTTATACATTTATACATTTATACATTTATACATTTATACATTTATACATTTATACATTTATACATTTATACATTTATACATTTATACATTTATACATTTATACATTTATACATTTATACATTTATACATTTATACATTTATACATTTATACATTTATACATTTATACATTTATACATTTATACATTTATACATTTATACATTTATACATTTATACATTTATACATTTATACATTTATACATTTATACATTTATACATTTATACATTTATACATTTATACATTTATACATTTATACATTTATACATTTATACATTTATACATATGTACATTTATACATTTATACATTTATACATTTATACATTTATACATTTATACATTTATACATTTATACATTTATACATTTATACATTTATACATTTATACATATGTACATTTATACATTTATACATTTATACATTTATACATATGTACATTTATACATTTATACATATGTACATTTATACATATGTACATTTATACATTTATACATTTATACATTTATACATTTATACATTTATACATTTATACATTTATACATTTATACATTTATACATTTATACATTTATACATTTATACATTTATACATTTATACATTTATACATTTATACATATGTACATTTATACATTTATACATTTATACATATGTACATTTATACATTTATACATATGTACATTTATACATTTATACATTTATACATTTATACATTTATACATTTATACATTTATACATTTATACATTTATACATATGTACATTTATACATTTATACATATGTACATATATACATATATACATATGTACATATATACATATATACATATATACATATATACATATATACATATATACATATATACATATATACATATATACATATATACATATATACATATATACATATATACATATATACATATATACATATATACATATATACATATATACATATATACATATATACATATATACATATATACATATATACATATATACATATATACATATATACATATATACATATATACATATATACAAGTTATATTAATCAATAATTCGACTGATAATATTATTTCTTCCTTAGTAAGCAGTCCTTGAGTATAGAATAAGTGTGCTATTGTTATGTTATCTAAAAGAAGTTATAAAAGGTAGCGTAGAGTAAGAGAGAGCAGAGATGTTAGTTGGTACTCAACCTGTATACACAATCCTGTGTGAATAAATAACTTTTTAAAGAATAAATAAAGTTTTTAAAAATAAAGACTATTGGGTCTTTTACATAACTGGCGCAGTCTTGGTAGGATTATTGAGAAGTAATATCGGTCAAAATATAGCCGAATTACGTCCGTTTCAACGGTTTATCTCAAGAACATAAAACGGCTTCAACCTAGAGCCCATCAGGGTCTAACACGACCCATCTTTAAAAAGAAGACTACACCAAGCTACAGGCTACGAATCCACGAGATTTACAACGAAGTCATCGGACACAGAGCCCGCAACGCGAGAGCCCGTTCGAGTAGCAGCATCGGTGAGTCAACTGTACCAACATTCAAACATCTCTCACAACGAAAACGAGTGCCCGCTTCGCAGCTTCATCACAACAAATGAAGATTGTTGTAATTTTGTTACTTTTTCTGTAAGTAATTTCTAATACTAACATAAAAAATAAGCTAGAAGGGATCTGAGGTTTGGCTAACGCTGGAAAGAATCAGATCGAGCCCCCGACACAAGGGTATAGTTGCATGATTAACATTTATAATTCTTTATTCTCAAACTGGCACTAAATCTTTCGGATTTACTAGAATCCATTATTGAAATCGAAACAGACATTACTAATAATTTAACAATGGCTAATAATCGAATGACTGATTTGAAAGCAAATATCGAAGTATTACCTGTTTACGATGGATCGAATAAAAAACACTTAAGTACATTTGTAAAACAAGTTGATAGACTTATGGGATTTGTTAATGCCCTGGTTCCACCACTCTCAGATTTTGAAAAATTTACCTTAACAAATGGAATTATTTCTAGAATTCGCGGTAAAGCACTAGAAAGTTTAGACAATACTGATACAACAAAATGGGAAAAAATTAAAGACACCTTGCAAGGGCAACATCTCATTTTTAAAACGTATGCTACAATTTTCAATGAAATAATTAATCTGAATAAAAAAGATCCGTATGAATTATACGATATAGTAAGTAAAAAAGCAAAAGAATTTCAAGATTTAATTACAACCGAATTTCCTACAGATGATCATATCATTACGGTATTCGAAAAAATAATAATACAAAATTTTATAAATAAAATTAACGAACCATACAGTAGTAATTTGGCTAATCGTCAGCCACAAACTTTGGCAGAATTAGGTAATTTATTGCAGAATGATTATCAATTTCTAAAATATAGACAACCAAAAACTGTCATACCCTTTCATAATAAAACATTCGAAAGGAAATTACCAAATATACCACCACAACAATTCCCTAGACAAAATTTTCCATCTGGTCCTGTTCAGACGAGTTTTAACACACAACGGAAAAAATTTGCACCACGACAAAATATATTGAATGCACAAAGAAGTCCAAAACCAACCCCCATGTCAATTCAAACTAGGTCAGTCGCACAAAGACCTAATACAAGCAATTACTTCAACCAACAAAACCGACAATTTGGTACACATACTCCACAATACATAGCGGAAGAAATTAATATTCAGGAGTGTACAAATAATGAAAATACGGTAGAAATAAACGATGACAAACCCGAAGCCGATTCTGAAGAAATCTCTTTTTTAGGAATAGGCCAAAATTCACTGTTTCAGGAGAAATAATGAATATTATATCAACAACAAAATTACCGTTTATAAAGATTGAAGATTATTATATTCTTTTTGATTCGGGTAGCACAATAAATTTAATAAGTTTAGATTATGTAAATAAAAATAAATCACAATTTGGTAAAATTTATAAAGGAAATTTTACATTTAAAACTGCTAAAGGAAGTTTCACCACGAATGAATATATTTTTATTGATATTAACAATAAACCAGTTAAATGTTATTTAATGAATTTTCATGATAATTTTAATTTACTTTTGGGTGTTAATGCACTTAAAGATTTAGAACTCATGTTAGATTTTAAAAACGAACAAGCTATAATAGGAAACAAAATCTGTAAGCTGAATTATTTTGATTCAAAAGATTGTTGTAATATACAAGAATCTGACAAAATTGTAATTCGTTCAAATCATTTAAATAATGAGGAGAAACGCGCATTGTTTAAGGTAATAAAAGAATATGAAAACATTTTTTCCAAAGAAAATGATAAATTAACTCATACAAATTCAATTAAACATGAAATCCGTACAACAGATGAAATACCTGTTTACACTAAAAATTATCGTTATCCGGAAGTGTATAAAGGTCAAATTAAAAATCAAGTAAACAAATTATTGAGTGAGGAAATAATTAGACCATCATATTCCCCTTGGAATTCACCGGTATGGATGGTTCCAAAAAAACTTGATGCTAGCGGCAAAAGGAAGTTTAGAATGGTAATTGATTACCGAAAATTAAACTCGAAAACAGTAAGCGATAAATTCCCCATACCGAACATATCTGATGTCCTCGACAAATTAGGGAAAAATATTTATTATACAACTTTGGATCTAACAAGCGGATTCCATCAGATTGAAATGCATCCAAATTCAATTCATAAAACCGCGTTTAGTACTGACCAAGGTCATTACGAGTTCACTCGTATGCCCTTTGGGTTGAATAATGCACCAGCAACATTTCAAAGGTTGATGAACTACGTATTACGCGATCATATCAATAAAATATGTCTAGTGTACCTAGATGATATTATAATCCTTGGAACTAGTCTTCAAGAACATATCGAGAATATCAAAACAATTTTTAATACACTAAAAGAACACAACTTAAAGGTCCAGCTAGATAAGAGTGAATTTTTGAGAAAGGAAGTAGCCTACCTAGGCCATATTGTCACAAAAGATGGCATTAAACCAAATCCAGACAAAATAAATGCAGTTAAAAGTTTTCCAATACCAAAAACTCCCAAAGAAATCAAACAATTTTTAGGCCTTATAGGGTATTACCGGAAATTTATACCCAATTTTGCCAAAATAACAAAACCTCTTACACGATGCTTAAAGAAAGATAATAAAATAGATATTGAAAATAGCGATTATAGAAAAAGTTTTGAATGTGCTAAAAATTTATTAATAAATACACCTATACTTCAGTATCCTGATTATGAAAAAACTTTTACAATAACTACGGATGCTAGTAATTTTGCTATCGGAGCAGTTTTGTCCCAAAATTTTGAAAATAAAGAATTACCTATTGCTTATGCATCCAGAACTCTAAATGAACATGAGATAAACTACTCAACAACAGAGAAAGAATTGCTAGCCATAGTCTGGGCTGTAAAGTATTTTAGACCGTATGTTTATGGGCGAAAGTTCAAAATTATTACTGACCACAGACCCCTAACATGGTTGATGTCATTAAAAGATCCCAATTCTAAACTAATGAGGTGGCGTATAAAACTCGAAGAGTATGATTTTGAAATTGCGTATAAGGAGGGAAAATTAAACACTAATGCAGATGCACTTTCACGTATTAGAAAACAATTTGAAATCAAAACCACGAATGACGATATTTTCGAAAATTCAAAAAATATCGTGCATTGTATAAGTAGAGATCTGAAATTTGGCAAAGGATTTGCCCAACAAATAAATGAACGATACAATAGTAAAGATAAATGTTCAAACCATAAAGTACATAATAAAAAAATATTAATTCAAAATGTTAATAATAAAAGAATTTTCCATTTGATAACAAAAGAGAAATTTTATGAAAAACCTACTATCGAATGTATAGAAGACACTTTAAAAGAATTACGAAATTATTGCATACAAAACGATATTTTTGAACTAAGTTCACCCCAAATATGTTCAGGGTTAGATAAAAAAGATTTTAACCAAATTCTAGACCTAATTAACAAAATATTTAAAGAAACGCATATCACTTGGTTTGTACATGAATTACCTGAAGAAGTTTATATAAATACTGCAAACGAAAGTTTAAAAAATAATTTGAGCGATAACGACGATCAAACCGTACACTCAGACGAGGAGAGTGACATTAATGGTATTACATATTTAGACTCAATTCTAAATATAGGGAAAAATCAAATAACAATAAAAACCGGTCAAGAAAATAAAATTGAACTAAAAAGACTATTTGGCAATAAACAAAGATTAATTGTACAGTTTAAAACTGAAAATATTAAAGAAGAACTTATCAAATTTTTGAAAGATTATTTGGTCCCAAAAATAAATTATTACTGCATAATTGAAGAAAATTTAATAAAACTTATTAATGAAATTCTGAGGACTACATTTGTAAAAGACTCTTACAAATTAATTCAATGTAATAATATATTAGAAGATGTAACAGACGTAGAAGAACAGCAAGAAACGATACAAAATTATCATTTAGGGAAAACTAACCACCGCGGTATCTCTGAAACATATGAAAAATTAAGACGACGCTATTATTGGCCGAACATGCAATTAGATATCCAAAAATTTATTAATAATTGCGAATTATGTCAAAATTCAAAATATGAACGAAACCCATATAAAATTCCAGATCAATTAACACCTAATCCTAAACACCCTTTTGATATTGTTCACATGGATATCTTGACACTTAATAAAGAAAAATACTTAACTATGGTAGACGCTTTTACAAAATTTGCAATTTGTAAATCATTAAAACATACAACTTCAATAAATATAGTAGAGAAACTAATAAAAATATTTTCTCTTTACCTAGTACCAAACCAAATAGTATCAGACAACGGAGTTGAATTTAAAAATGAACTTGTAAAAAATTTCTTAAATGGATATAACATAAAATTACATATTACATCCACAGCAAACCCCCAAAGTAATGGATTAGTAGAACGCTTCCATTCCACGCTAATCGAACATCTTAGAATCATAGAACAAAGAGAAGAGTTCAATAATTTATCCACAAAAAGGAAAATCTGTTTGGCAGTAGTGGCATATAACAATTCATTAAATAGTACAAAATATTCCCCAATAGAAACATTATTTGGAAATGAAACAGGAAATAAAATAACAAATTTTGATAATATCGATCATGATTATTTAAATATTTGGAAAGAAAATTTACAACAAATTCGTGAAAAAGTTCAAGAAAGAAACAAAATAAATAAATTAAAAAGATTTTTGAAACAAGACGAAACTAAAGATCAAAATATTGAAATTCAAGATAGAAATATTATGGTTAAGGAAAATCCCCGATTGTTGACTAAATTTAAGAAACCCCTATATAAGAAACAACAAGTAGTTTCTGTCAATAAGAAACGAAATACTATTAAAATCACAGATGGCAGGAAATTTAAAATTAACAAGTTAAAAAGGAAACGTCTTTTTGTTCCAGGAACTCCTGCCGGGGGTCAGAAATAATAGAAGAAGTAAAAAATAATGTAGGATTAAATATAGTAGATTTAGGAAAAGTTAATATCTATACAAACTCATATTATTCATACTATTATTATAATATAAGCTTTATATTAACCGAATATAATAAAATAAGGAATTATGTAGATAATATTAACTCTAATATTAAGGGAAGTAAAAATAATACATATTATAACCGTGAATTGGAAACTAATATTAATATCCTTATGTTTAATTTTGATAAAATTACTAACAAAATGGTAAACCTATTTCATAATAGAAATAAACGTGGATTGATAAACGGTTTAGGAAGTATTATCAAAAGTATAACAGGCAATCTGGATTCCCAAGATGCGGAACGATATGATCAAATATTCAGAAAAATTGAGGAAAATCAGAAAATATTAGAAAAACAAAATTTTGAAAACATTAATTTAAATAAACGAATGATAGAAAAATTTGATAAACAAATCGAAAATATAAACCATAATGAACTTGTTTTGAAATCCCGTATAATTCAAATGGAACAAATTTTAAATGAACAAATTACATACGAAAATTTATTTAGAACTAAAGATATAATAAATCAAATTACTTTCATTTTGATAAATTTATTAGAAATCATAAACGAAATAGAAACAAGTCTTACATTTTGCAACATTAATAAACTCCATAGCTCTATCATGAATATAAATGAATTAAGAGAGATAATAAAAGATACTAAAACAAATCTAAATTTCTGGGAAATAGCCATTCAAGTTACTAGCCATTGTCAGATTAATAAAGAACAAATAAAATACCTAATAGAAATACCTATTTATGAGAATAACGATGAAAATTTATTACAAATTACACCAATACCTTTAATCATAGAAAATGAAATATATTTAATTAATGAGAATAAAGAGTTACTAATCAAAAAAGATCAAAATTTATATTATACTCAACAATGTATTAATATTAATCATGCATTTCATTGTAAAACTAACTTTGTAGAAGTAAAAGATTGTTTAAGTAATATAATTATAAAACAAAATAACAATTATTGCGAATATCACAAATTAAAAAGAGCATATGGTATTTTCGAAATAGAAAACTCTAATGTATATTATATTGTTACTTCAGAATATAAAGATATTAACATAAAATGTAAAAATTTCGAAATTAAGAAGAGATTGAAGGGAATCTATAAAACTAATTTGGAAACAGACTGTAAAATAAACAATTATGCGATAGAAAAGAAAGTAATAAATTCAAAAGAAATAATTTTTGAAAATATGAATATTCAAATTGACGAAGTAAAGTTGACCAATGAAAGTTTAAATTTAGAACCGATAGATAACCAAAATATTATAATACCCGAACTTCCTAACACGAAAAGTATAATTGTAAGTCATAGTCATAATATAATAAATACTGTATTAATAATTATTATAATACTATTTGTTATTATTGTAATCATAATAAAAATCTTGAAATATAATAAAAATTATAATGTTAAGGAAAATAATGATGTTATAGAATTACAAGATTTAAGAGAACAATTGTAAATAAAGAAATAATATTATTCTAGGGATGGAGGAGTTATATTAATCAATAATTCGACTGATAATATTATTTCTTCCTTAGTAAGCAGTCCTTGAGTATAGAATAAGTGTGCTATTGTTATGTTATCTAAAAGAAGTTATAAAAGGTAGCGTAGAGTAAGAGAGAGCAGAGATGTTAGTTGGTACTCAACCTGTATACACAATCCTGTGTGAATAAATAACTTTTTAAAGAATAAATAAAGTTATTAAAAATAAAGACTATTGGGTCTTTTACATAACTTACATATATACATATATACATATATACATATATACATATATACATATATACATATATACATATATACATATATACATATATACATATATACATATATACATATATACATATATACATATATACATATATACATATATACATATATACATATATACATATATACATATATACATATATACATATATACATATATACATATATACATATATACATATATACATATATACATATATACATATATACATATATACATATATACATATATACATATATACATATATACATATATACATATATACATATATACATATATACATATATACATATATACATATATACATATATACATATATACATATATACATATATACATATATACATATATACATATATACATATATACATATATACATATATACATATATACATATATACATATATACATATATACATATATACATAAATAAATAACTACATCATATATTAAAGCCATATTTTCCTTGCTTTTCCAAAGCAAACGTTTGGAGATTATTTGTGTCAGACCTAAATGCTCGTAATTTCTATTAAATATTTCGGCGCTAGTAATGCGAACTTCATCTAACCACATTATGTTTAAGTGGAAATTTTCATTTTCATCACACTTGTTTATAAACCATGTTGAAAACTCCATACGTTTTTCCATATCATCCGGACGTAGATTATGATTTATTTTAATTTTATATTATTTATAATTATTCTTTTTTAATATGCATGAAACACGACATTTTAGTATTCCAATTTCGTTTTCAATTTCCCGGCAAGATACTTTAGGATTAGTGTTTACTAACGCCAGAACATTTATAGTATCATTTTCTTCATTTGCCTTCTTATATGATTTTGGTCTATGTTTAGTTAAGGACCCATAAAGTTGTAAATTTCAGTCCAACCTCCCAAAAATTGTTGGATGTGGTTGTTGTCTTTCCATGAATTTATTATAATACGAATCACACGCTTCTTCTGGATTTTTGCCACAGTCTATGTAAGTAGTTATCATATCGTATTTTTCTTGACTAGAATATTTTGCCATGATTATAATAATGTTAACAAACACAGTTACAGGACAAATAACAATGCCAATAAAAATGTGTTTTACTTTACATTTGTTGTTTGTGTATTTCATACTTTTTTTGTTCAATTTTTTATTGCATAGCCCACTTTTAAATGGTAAAAAACATTAATTTTATCCACAAAAGACAAAAAGTTATATGATTACACTAGTTACAAAAAGAAAGTAGACTTGTTATATATCAATGAAAAGCTTATAAAATAAGCAAAAAGATGAGACTGTTTGCAATAGAGTATCTCATATAAAAAAAATATAAGTTTGTGTTATATCTCGAGAACTATAAAATTTTCAAAAATTCTAATTTCGCCAGTTTATTCTACACAAAACCGCTACAAAATTAGTTGAAACAATCTTTCTCTAACTATAATAATAAATAAGATATAAGATATTTTCTAAAATAGCAAAGAACGAGTTTTTGCCTGTAGCTCAGAAACAAAAGAAGATAGAAAATTCCTATGGTGGCTATTAAACTTCTCTTAAAAAGTTGACTATGGAATGTGCAAACGGTTTTGCTCTATCGTTAATATTTCCCGAGATACCTTAAAAAAAACATCGAAAATAAAACATTCTGTACTAGAAAATCTTCTCAATTGCTGGTCATTCCCAGTGGATTCATTTCAGACTTAAGAGCATGATTCCTGCCGTTAACAACCGTGAATCAGCGAAAACCCATGAGGACATAAAGATCGCACTCAAGGTTACCTGTATCAGTTCTCCATCTATCTAACCAGACACGAAAGGCTCATCCGGGCACGATCATCAGAAAAGGTTAGGACAATAAGGAAAACCCAGTAAAACAAATATATATATATATATATTAATCCGTGTAATATAACTACTCAATTTATAGATTTAGAATGCTATCCCTCTATAGGTCGTAATTTCACTCAAAAAACAAATATAGAATAAATATCTCACTTTATCCCTTAAGCTAAACTGCACATTAACATCATGGAAGAGTTTTCCTAGTTTTATTTATTTAATGTTCTGAATATGGAAAGTATTTGATTTATGTTAATGCTCACGAAATTTATTCCAAAATTAGGATTTACAGAAATACTATAAAATTGAGAAGGTTCCCTGAACTATTACATTTTCAAACGGTACGTGACTACTTACCTCGTGACCACAAATATATTCCGCACAGTTCTAATTTAATTATCTCTTTCACTATTTCATTAACAATCTATAGGGTGGTGACCGGCAGAGCCGAACATAGGACTTTAACATGTAAAATCAGATTTTCGTAATTTCCTGATTGCCTAATTATTTTAGGTAAAAAACTTCAAATAAAAGTTTTGGTGAAATAGAGACAAAATAAATAACAAATGTCTAATGGTTTATCTGCCATAAGGGTAATTAATTTTTATTGACAGATAAATTGTTATTTTTTGTTTTAATTCCATGGCTATAGCTATTTTTGAGGTGATTTTCGACATTTTCATACCTAATTTCTGGCGTTACAAGACACAAAATTAATTGATTCAAATGCAGAATTTTATGCCCTACTACTTTTATTTGAAGCTTTTTCACCTAAAATAATTAGGGAAGCAGGAAATTATAAAAGTCTGATTTTAAATGTTAAACTCGTATGTTCGGCTGTGCCGGTCACCAGTCTTTATATCTGCACTCCATAATATTGAACTGAAACGTAGTTATGATAGTTTGTAAATTAGTGAGCAATAGGTTACCTAAACGCTAAATTAATTATATGAAGTTAATTAGTATTGTACTGTTAAATAAATATTAAGTGACTCATTTTATAAAAAAATATTTTATTATTAGTTATTTAATATATATCTGGTGTTTATTTTTTTGGGATATATGAAATAAAGTAGGTAGTAAAATTGATTGATATACATATGTACTATGTACAGAACTCACAAATTTATTCATATACTTTACTTTTATTAGTAAAAAGAAACTATAAAATTTGGGCGGGGGAAGTCATACCAGAGTTGTAATGTTATTATTTTTAGATTCATATAGTTAAAGTACTGTAAATATAACAGAAATAAGGAATGTACTAATAATAAGAATGAAATAATAATACAAAATTGGTTTGTGATCGGATCCGTTCTCTCGTTGAACAAGGTATATGAATAAATATAATTATTTATCAATTTTAAAAGAAAATTTGCTATCTTCTGCAGATAAACTTGGACTGGAAAGGGATTATATATTCCATCAAGATAATGATCCCAAACATACACCACTTATGTATTGTTAAGGAATGGCTGTTCTACAACACACTAAAACAAATTAAAACACAACCCCAGTCTCCTGATTTCAACCCTATAGGCGACCCCGCAAAAAATATTTTCCACTATTTAGCAATTCAGAACGAATTTGACTAAAGAGCGTGTAAAAAATTCACCTTCATATCATCTAATTTAATAAAATCAACGCCTAGGCTACTGGAAGTTGTAATTAAAGCCAATGAGTAGCCCACTAAATATTAAAATATAGTATAATGTGTTAAATAATTTTATAACTTTAGGTGTACGAATAATTCTGTGTTTCAATTTTTCAATAAAATTTATTTTGTACAATTACATAAAGTAACTTAAACATTTCTATAATTTGACAACTATCATTAGATTTTGAAATATCGAAAGAAGACTATGATTAATTTTTTTTTTTTTATTTAAGAAATTTAAAGGCTCTTCGGCTCGTAGGCCACTAGCGCCTCGGTACATTAGGTTTACATTTCAATTTTATATTACATTATATTTCATTTAATAATTCTATGTGTTGTAAGAATTTTATGACATTTTGATTGTTTTCTCTGTTGTTTCCTAGGGCTTGTTTGAGTGTGGATGGGATGCTGTAGAGCTGTCTCTGTGCTGTAAATTTACTGCAGTGGATGATGATGTGTTCGACGGTGATTTGTGTGTTACATGTTTCGCAGATGCTGGGTTGTGTTTTTTGTAATATGTAACTGTGCGTTAGTCTGGTGTGTCCTATTCTTAGTCTTGTTAGTGTTGTTTGTGTTTTTCGGTCTTCTATTGTTGACCATTCTTGGACGTCTTCTTTTATTTGTCTTAGTTTATTATTTGTTTTTTCTTTCCAGTTTTGTGTCCACATGTCTTTTATTTTTTTGTTAATGATGCTTTTTAGGTCTTGTGCAGGTATGTCCATATTTTCTTGATCTTTTTCTGTTCCTTCTTTGACTGCTTGGTCCGCTTTCTCGTTACCTTCGATTCCTGAATGGGAAGGTATCCACATTACTCCGATGTCTTTGTCTTGATTATTTAGGGAGTCATGAATGTTGGTTTGGATGTCTTGTAGGATTTTTTGTTTTGTGTAAAGGTCTTCTATGCCTTGTATTATGCTGAGGGAGTCTGTGCATATGATGTATTTGTTTTGTGTCTCGTTCATGATCATTTCCGTGGATTTACGTAAACTGTAGCTTTCTGCTGTAAATGTGCTGGCGTAGGAAGGTAGTTGGAGGTTTACTGTAGCGTTTTCGGTTACCACACTTGCTCCTGTCTTGTTATGGTATTTGGATCCGTCAGTATATATGAAATGATGATCTTCGTGTTTGTTTTTTATGGTTTGGAACTGTTGACGGTAGAGCTCAGGAGGGGTGTCATGTTTACAGTATTTGGAAAGGTCCAGGATAATTTTTGGATGGGATATCGTCCAGGGAGGGTATTTATGATAGTTTATATTTTGTGTAGGTGGAAGAGTTAGCTGAATTTTATTAAGAAAGAGGTTTATTTTTTGTTGTAGAGGGGTTTCGTTGTAGAGTTCTGTATTCGTCTTGAACATTTTTTTGAACGCAGGGTTGCTTTGGTTTTCT